>OX411311.1:83809816-85096066 GCA_948150685.1 Rhaphigaster nebulosa | reverse complement strand
TGCCCCATCTGTGGCACAGTCCTCCATAATTTTTTTAAAAAGATGAACGGGAAATTATAAAAAGTATAACAGAACAGTATGTTACAATTTTTATTATTATTCATGGCATCCTATTTTCACACAGTTCTAGAAGTGCTTTGGTCACTGAATGGTTAGTAAGAGATGTATATATAAATTATTATTAATGAATAACACACTGTTATTCAGTACAATCAGTGGATAGTGGCCATGGAATAAGGGTAAATAAATACATTTAAAATTTACAAGTTATATTCCAAAACATTAAAAAAATTAAATTATCAGAAATAAAAATCAAACTATTTCTTGGCGTGGGTCACTGGTGAGATATAATTAATCACTCCAAAATGTTTTTCTAAATTTTAAAAATTTAGAATATCATAGCCTAATTAACTTTCATACTTTTTTATTATCATACCAAAGAGCTTTTTTTTTTTGTGAGGAAACAAGGGAAAGTTCTTTTAACTTATATGAAATTCTCCTTTTGTTTTAGCATAGAAATAATTTTTGATTTATCAAAGGATACCTTGATGAAAAATTCTAATGGAAAATAGAAATAAAGTATAGTTCTATCGCAAATGTTTATACTGAGCAATTCGGTACTGGCAACTGAATAGATACATGAAAACATATTTAATTATAAAGATCTGAATTAAACATAACTTTCAAACACAAAATTGATTTTTCTTAATTTAATGTCCGTATTTAAAAGAGTTACTTTCCAAAATCCTGTAATTAGCCTTTAAGATAAATTAGGATGTACTATATGATTAGCCATACATAAAGTATTGAAGAAGAAACTATTGAGTATGAGTAAAGAAAGTAATTTAGGGAGAAGGGGAGTAAGTTCCATCCACATGAATTAGCTGTTTCTGTTTTAATGAGGCTTAAGAATTTTTGAAAGGGTAATTTAATTCGAAATGTATAATCAAAGGGATTTTTTTTTTTTTTTAATACCATTTAAATAAAATATATATGAAAAAAGAAAAAGAAATCTGGTGTATTTCAAAATCTAATGGCGAAATTAACTGAGTAGCAGTACTGGCCTGTAATAATAATTAAAATTAAATATTCATATTCAACACTTCCATCATTAATTAATAATTTTGGATGGGAATGATTATTCACTATAAAAAGCTGACTTTATCCAAAATGTCTTCTACCAATTTATTTCTTCTGTAATTTCTAATATCTACTTGTATGAGGGAATTAGAAAAAAATATTTGTATAGGTATACCATAAAGTTTTATAGAAAATATTATGATTTATAAATACATTTCTTATTTATTCTTTCTTGTTTTATTGATGTTATCTACCTCTAGCATTGGTGGGCCTAACACAAAAACTTCTATGCCAATATTCAATAAACTGCAGTGGCAATAATTACAGTACATCACATTGAAATAATGATAGAAATACCCATATTAGATCTCATACAGACTTGATCAACTCCAAATTAAGCACATGCACATATTAATGGCAGTTTTGCCGGCAGTGGTTGCGTAAGCAATAAATATGACTTAATTTTGGCCCGACACACAAAATATGGTTTCTTTGTTTTCCGCCAACAGTAATAACCGACACAAAATTAGTTTTATATTTAAGCAATTGATGGACTGATACATATTTAAGTAAATATTAAAAAAAAATCATATAAATAAAAAAAGTCTTTTAAATAAATTTTAAAAAATCAATTTAAAATTATTAATCAATCATTAATAAATTTAGTCTCCCTCGCACTTATGTCTCTATAATGAATTTTCATATCTTTGTTATAAACCTATATAATAATGAGAATGATATATTTTGAAAAGTCATTTATAGTTAACATCAAAATAACAGTTATTAAGAATAGTGCACATTTTAGGAGAAAAAGTACTTGATGCATAATAAAGTATTAACAGTCTATTAATTTTTTTTTATTCTTATTTACTTACAAGAGAAACAAAATAAGTTAAAAATATTTTGATTTAGGGTAGTTTTATAATTTAATTTTTAATTATATGCACAAAAATTAATTAAAGTTAATTTTTTCTGCCCAATAGTATATTGCATGCCAGTGCGAACTCTTTAAAAAAAAACAAACTCAATATGATGAAAATTAGATTTTTTGTTTCTTTGTCTATGCTGGGAGTTGTCACTGTAACTGAAAAGTTGGGATTTGACAGTTACATAGTTTTAACAATACATTGTGACCAACGATAAGTTTATTAGGTCATACCATGAAAATGTACAATATGACAGTTAAACAACAGATTAAACAACTCACTTCAAAGGGCTTGTATAATTATTGACCATGTTATTAATTCAATAAAAACTAACCTAGTAAGAGATAAAACGTTTTGTAAACTTTTAAGTTCTTTTCAAACTAATTAATGATGGATCAATTATAAATATATAACTGATAATCACTGCAGAAAAAACATATAAACAAAGAGTTGACATTTAGTTCAACATCCATCAGGAGAATGACAATTACAGACCCTTTTCCAAGTCATCACTTTTTCATAATCAGCAGTCAATATCAATAACTGATAAGATGGAAATTAGTTTTCCATTTTTAAATTTTATCTTGTTTTTCTCTATTGAAAACAAATATATAAACATTGAAAACCATTTTAAATTTGACTTCTTTTTTTTTAAATAGAAATTTGGAAGTACTTAAACAAATTAGGACATTATTAAAGATGCTTTAGTAAATTATTGACTAAACAACAATAAATAATTTTTAGGTGCACATTATGATGAAAAGATTTTTTTAATGAATTTGAACTATTTGCAGGAAGTCAATTACTCTGAATTATACTTACCTTCAATAATAAAAATTAAATATCAATAAAATAGGAATATTTTATTATTTACATATGAATAGAGATATTACAACTTCATACCTTCTGATAAATTAGTTATTGTAAATATTTGTAATTAATGCTTTTTTGAATGTTACTATTCTTCGGTTTGTATATTTTTATGTGACTTATAAAGATCTTTATTTTTGCATTTTATTTACTTCTTACATTTCTTTTAAGTCTTCCTCTCTTTCTTATTGAATTGTTTCACTCATCCAATGTTTAATTATTTATTTTAATTTTCCTCAATTATTCTTTATAAAGTTACTATTAAAATATTCATTAATATATTCCGATCCTCTTCTACCACTGTGTAGTATGAGGATACCCGGTGTAGAGCTTAGACCAATTGTTATTCATCTGTACCAGCTCTTTCCTTCTGTTCCAGTCTAGCTCTTGCTTCCTGAACGCCTCCTGTGTACCTTTAGCTCAATTCGAGGTCTTCCTCTTGGTCTTCTCTCCACTCAGGTCTCATAGGTAATACATCTCTATTGCTTGAATTTGACTCTTATATGCTTTGAGATAGGGGTCTATGACTCCGAGGAGTAGAAAAGAATGAGCAGGTACCTATAGACAAACTTCTTTGTCTCCTTGGTTAACTCTCTTCTGTTGAGGAAATCTCTTTGAATAAAGTGGTACATTCTTCCAGCTGTTCTTCCAGCTAAACTGTCCATCCACTTATTAAAAAATATAGACTTATATTAGTTCTAATTATTAGTGAATATATTGTTTTTATTTAAATATTGACATACTTCAAACTTTCATCATCTATTTTTTATCAGAACTCAAAAAGTTTTAAATTGATTAATCATTTTAGATTCTCAAATAGCGTTTATTAAACATATGGCTATTATTAACGAGTGTTCCAATCTTGTGTAAACAGGTAGTATTGCGATAGTTTTCAGAAATCAAATAAATAGGTCTGAAAAATTGCAATCTGGTAAAAATGGCAACTTTTAGGATGAGATAGAATCTGTGGCTAATAAACAAATAATTAGGCCCATCTGGCTAATTAAAATTTTCAAAGTATTGATAAAGATTAAAATTTGTTTCCAGATAATACTAAAAGAATAACTCTAGATTAAATTATGAGTTAATAAGCAGTATAAAAACTAATGAAAATAATAAAAATAAGATACAACGTGCACAGAGATCTTAAAAACCACGACCTTGGAAATAATTGGAATTGAAATGACCGAAGGCGTGGCATGGCCGAATCGAAAAGGCATTGGCATTTAAAAGATTCGAGGGAGATCAAGGACAGTAAAATTTATTTATGGATCCCGATGCTCAAGACAAGCCGGAATGCATCTTACAGGGTCGCTCCGAAAGTTGGTAGCTGACCCTTCTAGGAAAAATCAGAAATAACAAATAAATCCTCGTAAGAAGTCATGTACATTGATAAGGTCACACTAATTGGTGGTAACAGATGTCGTCGATTATTTTAGATTTTTTTAGACACGATATAATATTCAATGGACGCTCGCAAATCCATAACGTTCAGTAATCCGAATCTCATCCCCCTTTTTCTCCCCCCTTCCCCCTCCAAAAAAAAGATTTGATTTGATGTATATACATCCATTCAATAAAACCGCCTGTTGTTATCTATAACAACTGTCTTTATATAAAATAAAAATTAAGCTATACAAATATAGAAGCGTATTTATTTTCTCAATTTCTTTGTTAACATTTTCAATAAATTGATTTTCAGTGCGAAATCATATTATTAATACAATAAGTAGTTTACGCTAATCAACAATGTAACTAACCATGAGTCATGAGCTTTAAGAAAATACAAAAAGGATTTTTTTACAAAAAGCGTTTCACTAGCTTTCCAACCTACGTTTTTACTAATTTCCTTCTACTCTCCCCCATGCTTTCTACTCGAAAATAAAATAAAATGTCATTCTATTTCTCAAGAAAATAATTAAAAGATAAATTACTGAACAATGATTAACTACTGAAAAAATATTTTTTAATATATAATTTTAGTTTTTAAATAGGCTTGTTATTAGTGAAGCATCATTTTTCCCGTTCGTTAATCCGAATTTTTCGCTAATCCAAAAATTTATAATTAGTTCGGATTAGCGAGGGTAAAGTTGTGCACTAGGGTAAAGTTCATTAACTGGAAGATTTATTTTATTGTCAAGAATATATTCCATAAGAATCTTTTTCTTCGAGAAAAGAGTGAAGCTATTGAAACTCATAATGTAATTGGATGGTTCCAGCCTCAGACATCTGAAAGATATCTGGAAAAACAGTCTGAGTACAGTCTTTCACTACAAGATCTGACGTCTTCTTTTATTTTATCGTTTTTAAAAATTTTCAAAAACATAATGAGATGAACAAAATACATGGCATATCGAAGAAAATTATGAATGTGAAAAAATCGATTTTTTTTTTTTTGTTATTTTTCGATTGTATTTCGGTTGATAAAGTCTGTAGTAAAGTTACGAATCTGTTATAACATTAGAAAGTGCTGGATTCGCTGTTGAATTTTTACGAAAAATGACTGAAAGTCTGAAGCTTCAATGTTAAACTAAGAAAAATACGTATTAAACAAATAATCAAAGAAATACAACACCAACAAAGGCATTTTAAATAATCAAAATCGGCCCCTATACACAGAAGTTTTTTTGCTCTCCTGAAAAGTAGTGATCTTCACATTCGTAAGTTTACCATGGGGACGACGATATTATATAAATAAGAAAGCTTTAACCAAGAACAGAAGACTGGAGCTTTCAAAAATTCACAGAGTCAAAAAAAAAACAGCCAGGAAACGATTTTTTTTATAAATCTTTGAGAAGGAAAAAAAAGTTCAATCGTTGCTGCCAATAGTTTCAATCTTATCATTGATCGATGAAGAAATATGAGGACACATGCACCATGCTAATCTGCATAGCCTACCATAATAATAAAATGTAATAAATAAATAAGTTGGGATCAAAACTGCAAATAGAGACTGTAAATACGCTAAAAAGGTAATAAAATATGCAACACTTCAAATATAAAGATATACCATTATCCAAAACAAGCAGTACAGTGCGATCTGAAACGTTTTTTTCTTATCCTGTAAAACTTTGAAAAGCTTACTTGCTACAGTAATAAAGTATTGAGAATTTCTAATTAATAGTCTTAAATCTCTAAAACCAATGTTTATTACAAATCCGTCAACATTCCGCCAATCTAGAATTATGCAGGAATATATCATGATGAAATATGATGGGAGATGAAATATGATATTTTAAAGGTTTTACCTATATCTGCTTTAGAGATTAAAATTTGCATGAATTCAAATAACCAACAAACCATTCACTTTTAATGATATAGGCAAATTTTGGTCCCGAATATGATAATGAAAGTGGATTTGTAATAATTAACATAGCTTTTATAGGCTCAGGGTGTTAGTTTAAAATTTAAGAGCTAATTAGTAGGTACACTTCCATGATATAAACTGTACTAATTAAATGTAACGAATCAACTCAGCAATATACTAATAAATAATTATTTCTAATGGCTGAGTGGAGATTCAGGATTTATAGCTTATCTGAATAGGGTAGAGTTTCGGCTTGAACCCTTTAAATAAACATTCTAGTTTTGATAGAAAAAAAAAATAATAATGATAATAAATAACAAATTTATTCTAATTGTACAACCTAATATCACTTGCTCACTACAGGACGGATCTTCTCGGTGAGTGGATTGGGTTTGACCGTTAAGCTCGGATCATCCGAAAAAACCGGCTCGACTGTGAAGGGGTCGACGAGGAACCTGCCCACGGTCTTCAGTCCGGAGAACCCTTGGTGGTTGAAGAAGTCCGTTGGTGCGAGGTACAGAACGTGGGTATTGTTGCGCCTCACGGCATAGAGTATGTCTATGGTTCTAAATCCATCAGGGATCACCATCTCCTTTATCACCGAACTGAGCAGAAACTCGTTGTTGAAGCCAACGTCTGGGTACGCCAAGCCTGAGGTGTGCGGTGTGCTCAGCAACAGTTGGTGCAAGGACTGGAAGTTGGCATAGTCAACTATGGATCTTAAAAGAAACAATTAAAACTATATATATTTAATGACATCAAAAATAAAAAAATAAAATCAATAATTATTAATTGGACAATAGTGGAAGATTCCAATATGCAAAAGCAGATCAGAGATAACACATCTCACATCAACTAAGCAAGATAGTTGTCTATAATACGTTGGTCATAGGTTATAATAAGGCAAAGGGATTGCACTACAAATTAATATTAATATTGTCATAGACAAAATCAAAATAAATTAAGTATTAGCATAATAATAATAACAATAACTCCAATAATTATATCCTAAAATGGTCTTATATTAAAAGCACTAAAGAGAGCAAAGAAGAACTTGGCCTTGACCTTCAGAGCTCGAAAGAAGCTCAAAAAGCCGCCCTGAAGGATTGTAAGAAATTTTTTAAACAAATAAATAGTGTTATATCATCTGCATTCCCTTGAATTGTTTTCCGTAAAGAAGATATCAATCCAGAACACTGAGGAGAATAGATAAAAAAATAATAATAAGGACCACACTGGGCGTCATAACAGACCTGATATCCTACTCATAAATTCGAAAGAGAAGGCAAGAAAGGTTATTGGAGTGGCGGATTCCTAATGACAATAATATAAGCTCAACAGTAGAAGGGATGAACTCTGAAAATATCAGGAACTGGCGGTTGAATTGAAAGAATTATACCATTTGGAAAGCGTAGTGGTAATGCCAGTACTAATATCGACAAACGGGCTGATCCCAAAGTCAACCCTGGCAGGTACACCCGATTTAGGATTTCCACTTGATGTGCTAGGAGTGGCTCAACAGGCGATTCTCTTAGGCACTGCACGGATAGTAAGAAATTTTTTAAATGTATGGAAATATTGTAAATTGAAGATGGTTGGACTTGTTCCTCACCTCAGTTATGAATCCGCAAATGTGAGAAAAATCAAATAATAATAATAATTTACAATGTATTGCAGAAAAATTGTGTGCCTGATGATGAGGATAAGACCCCGTTAAAACGTTGGAATAGGAGTAATAAACGAACAAAGCACAAAATGGAAACCCTAGTTCAGTACTTATTAATGAAATAATATTTAAAAAAAAATAAAGATATTTTTTAATTGTCTGTTTGAACTATGGATTATCTTTTTTAGTGATTACTAGTTCAATTATTATTTTTAGTCTCAACAGATATCTACTTCGTCAAACTCAACTGGCCTTAGAATTTACGCCATTTTATAAATTGCAATTTTATAATGCAATAACAATCGTAAAGAGTTATCTTTTAGACTGAAAGACAACGAAATGTTAAGTAAACGAAAATGTTAAGTTTTATCCCTTGGAACAAATGTGACTTTTATAGAAAATTATAAATCCACAGTTATTTGAAATAATTTAATTTATTTCCATTTAAAGTCATGTGAAAAAAGATAAGCTCTCAGAATATTGCGATATTCAACCTCCTTTCCCTGTAAGCAATTCCACTGCAAGATAGAATTTATTTTTATTGCATTTTCTTCAATTACTGAATTATTTCTATATAATTTATTGTCAATAGAAATTAAAAAAAAAAATTAAATCTTCATAACAAATTACATATTCGCATTAACTTTTGGGCTGAACTGGTCTTGCAGAAGAGGCATTTTACTTAATCATATCGTTGAAATAAAATGCGTCAATTTAATACGAAAAATGCATTCTCACGGAATCGATAATTACTTTAGTTTCAAGACCTGTGTTAATGACAGTGTTAGCGATATTCCGTTGCCAATATGACACGAACCATTATCAACACGATTATGTTATAGCAACATGTAAAATGTTATATTTTTGCGCCACAACGTTGTATTTAAATTTAAATAACCTAAAAGTAATTTTTTAAAATTTTTGATACTTTTTTTGTTTCATACCAAATGCAAAAAAGTTAAAACACTTATTTACTTGCCTGAGACCTCTGTCAGCATAGTAAGCAGTGAGCTTCAACTCTACACGAGCCTGGCTGAAGTCGTACGATCCGGGAGGGACGGTGATGATGAACGTCGGTCCCTCGAAGATGGTCTTCAAGGAGAATACCCCCTTTGCGGTGAGCGAAGAATTGAATCCCTGCTGAGGCGTGTCCAGCTGATGGCTTACTGAAACATCGATCACAGATACGCTCACTGATAACGGCCAGAAGACGCTGATACCGCACGAGATACTTTACCGTGGACATCGATGACCGACTGCTGTCCGCATGTGACCGCCGCATAGAAGAGAACCACCCATGGAAACGCCATCCTCTAGAGTACCTCGACCGGCATCCATCTTTCTATTTATATATTCCACAGAGCAGGCGGCCTTCCACAAATGTCGCTTAGATTCCTATAAGACCTTTTCAAGACGTTCCACAAGGGCATCCACTTTTTGAGAGATCAATGATCAATTCTTTTCATTTTTTCGACCGCCCGTTATAATCAACCATGCAATAATATCTTCGATTGAGAAAAACTTATGTAGGATCTTTTTGTTAACAATTAAATTTTTTATTTAATCTAAAAGTGTAGATATAATAATAACACTTATTAGTGACCTATAACTATTAGTAGTTGTTACGTTTTTAAGAAAAAAACCTTTAACCAATAATAGGTTAAAGGTTTTTTCTTAAAAACTTCGATAATAATTATTATTGACCGCAAATTTAACAAAACTATTTAGATTATTAACTTCCTAAATAATAAAATGGCAGAATAAATATAAAAATAGATAAAAAAAAAAAAAAAAATTAAGCCGTGAATTCAATATAATAGTAAATATCTAAGCAAAAATGAATAAAATTAATATAATTAATTAATAAAGTATAATGCATAATATATTTATATATATATATATATATATATATATATATATATATATATATATATATATATATTGGATGAAACGTTGGAGTTATAATTTAAAGAAATAAAAAAGTAGAGACTTAAGAATCATCTGAATTTTTATTAATATACATTAGACTGACAATATATATATATATATATATATATATATATATATATATATATATATATATATATATATTGTCGGTCTAATATATATTAATAAAAATTCCGATGATCCTTATGTCTCTATTTTTTTATTTATTTAAATTATAACTCCAAAATTTCGGCCTTAAGCCTAAACGGCATAAATTTATAACATTGTATGTACCTATTGCCTCTATTTATAGTGCATTATTTTTTTTTGTATATTATATATATAGTTCATAATAGCTTGTTTATCTTTAAATTTAAGATTTACCAAATCCTTAGTGACCCTTCTTTCAATTTTTTGTTATTCCTCAGTCCTCATCTACACTCCTAGCTGTTAAGGTACGAAATTTTGTCTATTTATTTAATTTTATTTCATTTATATAATTTATTTCAAATTTCTCAGTTTTTCTATATTAATTACTGATATTACTTTTATTTTATTTTTCGTTACCTGTATTACTCTATCAGCATAATTTTACAACATTTTACAAATTAATCACTACATCAGTTATTACTGTTTTAATTTTTCGATTTTCTTGTTAGGTCTTTTTATTTACTTTTTACATACCCTTTAGGTACATGTCATTTTATACTCATATCTTTGTATCTTTTTCAATTTAGCTCTGATGAAGACCTGCAATGGTCGAAAAGTTGACTTATTATAAATAGTTTAACTGTTTTGAGATCCATTTCTTGGCAGCCATCCTGAACATCTCTCCTTCATTATGATTTGATTAGTTCACAGGCAGTTTAGGATGCTAAGCGTATACTCGGCACAGAACTATTCTTTTTCCTTATCGAGTGATGTTCCACATTATATTGATCCTCCCATATTAACCTCCATCCACGTCCTAGCTGCGGGTTCCACTATTAAGTAGCGATAACAGGCTTAGCAGCGAACCGCCCTTGTATATTCATCGAATCAGGACCCGCTCAAGTTGTCCGTCCTGCTTTGTCAACTCCAGAAGGCTCCATTAGCCCGAGCCGCCTTAGGATGCAGAAGGATAACCGAATTACCACTAGCTAGCGGTGGGGGGGAGAGGAGGGTGGCTAGAGGGTGGAGCCTGTACGTGGAGCTAATGCAGTCACTGATGGGATCATTAGCTCCAGCCGATGGGGTGTGGTCGTCCTCTTTGCTTTAACCTTAGTGGCAAAAAAAAAATGATTATTACTCAAAGATTATCTCCGAGTATGATGAAAAAATAAATAAAAATTTTGGGCATTAACTAATAAGACATATAATATTATACTCGGATACCGGTACGGTTTGACCTGACATCGGCGGGCCATCGTCCGTGGAAAGTTGGGTACGCACTTGTAACAAACTTCTGAAGTCCTGGTTTAGTTCTCGCCCCAGAATCAATAATGGTATCTCTGTAGCAAGTGGCAGCTACCGCGTACTTTTTCATTTATTACGTTTTGAAAAAAAATTAAGAAAAACCGCGTTAGTGGAGGATTTCATCTTTTTCCCACTCCGTGCTTCATTAGCCTTTTCTATCACGGAGAAGTAACTAACCATGCCCAAACACAAACTGACAAAATAATGAAAATTCACAGAACAAACAAGAGGAGGGAGACGTGTAGGAGGAATTCGATGGAGGAGAGGAATTCGAATAGCGGAGGAACGGAACGGTGTACCTTCGATCTCGACCCCACTAGTCTCATCCCGTTCCGGACATTTCTTTGATGCGACGGTGGAAACGATCGGCTCCGATCCGTTCTTCCGAACATCATTTCTTTGAAGTTCTGCCTCCCCGATCCTGAGATTTGTTTGATTCGGAGGAACGGAACGGCAGTTTGCTACAAGTGCGTACCCAGCTGAAGAAGACCAGCAGTCCAGGGCTGGAGCGAACCGGAAAGAATAAATAAAGATTAAATTATTACTGCAGTGGTAAGCGCATAACCCAGCACCCAGCGCACCCCGCTGGTGCCGAAAACCTCTTTGGCAGCAATACTGGACAAGATATAATGAAGGAACTATTATTTATTATTATCATTTATTAGCAGAAGAAAATTTAAAACCAAAATGTCAATTCAAAATGAATTAAATGTAAAAGTGACAAATCGGCACTAGAAACACTGTAACGTTCGACAACTCCGGAACCAAGCACTGAAAGGGGTGTCTATGGTTTCTGCTATTTCCCGCCACGAGGAGGGCTGATTTCTGGGCGCGCATTTATAGGTAAAAGCCTGCTGTCCGGTATTACCCCGATGATCGATATTATCACATTCTTCCCCTATGCATATATGTCTGCTATATGAATTTTTACAAAAGGGTAGATAAACAAAAACTGAAGTTTTAAAAAAAAATAAAAATTATGGTTCGTATAAAAATTAAGTTGCAAAAATAAGAGTATTTTGTATTTAGAAAAAAAAAAAAAACCTGTACCGCTACAACCCGTGAAGGGTCTTGGGTTATTAAGAATAACTTAATATTTATAATGCATATTTTATTATAGTATATATGTTATTCAATCTAAGATAATAAGGATATATATTATTTAATATAAAACGTGAGCAATATAGAAAATATGATAAAAAGAATAGTGAGGTATAATACTGAGGAAAGTTTATCGGGGATAAGTTATATTGAGATTGAGTAAAACTTTTATTAGAGTTTATAAGTTGGCCTAGGGGAACCTGTTGAAGCTAATAACCCCCCCTCCTCCCTCCCTCGCCTTGCCGTTTGATGTCTCGTACCGAGAGCCATCAATAGCAAACTCCAATTTACTAAAAGCCTCCGGTATTACAGAACAAGACTTCCATATTTTTGCTAAGTGACCGATCACTGTCATACTTCGGTATATATCGGAGTTTCTTTTATAAGGTAACATGGAACAATGCCATTCCATAAATCTCTTTTATTTACTTCAGCATAGCAATGGAAAACCAGAGTTAAATTCATATAATTAGAAAACAACTAAAAAAAAAAAAAGTAAATATTTTAAAGTTCCAATTTTTTAATTAAATTTTTATTTCTACCATTTGTTTTTATTTATTTATTTGATTTATCTTTTTATTTTGGTATTCTTTTTCGTTTAAATAATCTTAATAATTTTCAACTTAACATGGTCGAAGTTAATTTTTTTTTCCCTTAACACTACGTGTATGAATTGCATAATACTTCTAGCTGATTATGAAATTGCGAAAAATAGTAGCTGAAAAT
The DNA here is from genome assembly GCA_948150685.1 of Rhaphigaster nebulosa. Classification (NCBI taxonomy): domain Eukaryota; kingdom Metazoa; phylum Arthropoda; class Insecta; order Hemiptera; family Pentatomidae; genus Rhaphigaster; species Rhaphigaster nebulosa. The sequence continues at coordinate 85,083,009 of OX411311.1, read as the reverse complement.
TTGTTCCTTCTAACTTATGAATTAAAATATCATTCGCTTCAGTATAGTTGTTTGTTACTTATATTGTTTAATACGTATCAAAGTAGAAAAGAAAAAATAATAATCTCGTCCAAACGTTATACAACAAACCTAAAATAGGCCAACAACTAAAGGGAGAGTTTCTTAGTCTGCGTGTGTCTAAAAATAAACTTTTATTATTGAAATAAAAATCAATTTACGAACTAGTGCACGCGATTGAAAGAAAGTAAAACAAATCTAAATGTTAAAAAAAAAATCAAGATCGTACATTTGACTAATTAGCTGTCTGAAGTTATGTAAAGGAAGAAGACTATTCAGACCTTAAGCGTAACCTCCCGGCATAGGCTCCGCCTTAGTGATTCTCCCTCATGTTATTAGACTATAAATATTTAATAATCCACATTAAAAAAAAAATTTATTTACATTTTTCCAGCGACTTTTTCTGATTCGGACGTTCTTGTTTTACAGAGATATTAGTTCTGATGAATATTAAACTATCACATATCTTTCCATGTATTTGCATTATATACAGTAAAAATCACATGCAGTCTATATATTTAAAATACAAGCAAACAAAAATTGATATAGTTCAAAAATCTATTATCATCATCTCATAAATAACAATATCAAACTTGAAACGTCCTTATTCACTATAAGCATTTTTGATATATTGTCAGTCATATGTTAACATATCATCGCTAACAAAGAAAACAACTTCCGACGACAGCACTCTCAGCCTCTTGAAAAATATTGAGAAGATATTTGCATAAAGTAGTAGCGAAGTGGTTTAGGCGAATTTGATATTAAGGAAATGAGAACGACTCCTAAATGCAACCTCACAAGATTGCTCAATTTATTGAAATTCATTCAAGTTCATTGAATTTGAGCGTTTTAAGTTTTCTGTTAAAACCGAAAAAAAAAGAATCAAAGAGAATTGCTAAAGATAACTATCAAACTCTATCACATATAAGAATAGGGTGCACGATTTTTAAGCACAAAACACGAGATGTAAAAAACAAATAAAAAAAAAAAACAAACACACAAGGGTCGGCAATGTGAGATCGGCAGTACTATGCCCGTAGCCTCGCGCGTGCAGCTTCCTATGCGCACTTGCGGACAACAGCCGAATTCTTCGCCGGTGGAACTGTGAAGCGCACAGTTTCATACAAAGAATTGTATCTTTTTCATAAACTGCGGAATGGCTATCGGGATTTAGCTTAAGGATTTTATATTGTACAAGCATGAAGAAAGAATTACAGATAAAATAACTCATTATATTAGCCTTAATGTAATTGTTTTATATCATGTACTATATTATCAAGTGAAAATGGGGATGCTGCAGATCCAAAATTCCTATAAGCGGCTCCCCACTAAATATTAGCTTTAGTGAACCCAAAGATTCGATACCGATATCACTAACATCGCTGCCTACATACATCCGATCCCGTCAGAATCGATGTCCGTGATGCCAGCTCAAGCACAATCCTCTCGCCTACGTCTCGGTTCGAGGACATAAGGACGTGTGCCCGTCGGTTCAGAGTAAATTAACTTTAAAAGAAGTTTTTCATTACGAAGCCCAACTTTACACGCCCATTTTATCATTTGTAACCCTATTACTTCTATTACATTTGCACGGCACCATTCCCGCAATTTCGCCTCCTAAATTCTTCAGTGGATTCATCTTTCTTCGAGCCAAATATTCAACACAATAATCTATTTTCGAAAATTTTAAGGGTTTGTTCTTCTTATAGAACAAATGACATATGTTTAATATTAGTTGCGAACGGTAGAATATCTCCGATTCTAAAAACAACGATGACAGTATTAGTAAAGGTTGGGTGAATAGCAATAAATGAGAGAAGCAACGGCCGATGTTGGAAACTAGAAACTTTTAGTCTCAGTATCACAGCTGTCTGAGCACTGAGCTAATACTTGTGCTCCCTGCCGTCCGGGGTCGAACCCAATTGGACGAGAAGGAACTGTCACGGCCCAGCTGTCACCGTTCCAGTGACGGGGGTCACCTGTTTTTTTCCAAACTTCAGTTCGGCTCTCCATTGAAGGCCTATTGCTGTAAGTAAAGTTTTAAACTTTATCTCGAACAAGTTTTATCATGACAAACTTACAGGGCCCTTGTTTTTGGGTGTCTACAGAGTAACTTCCCTTTCATCTAGATTCTAGGAGAGAAGGATAACTCCCAATATTATTCAGTCACAACAAATCACCACCGATTAAAACAACATATTGGTTATTCAATAAATAATTTAGATGTTATGATAAACCGTTGAAAAAATATCGACTATGATTTTGTCTAGATAAAACAACAAAAATAAACACATATGATTGTTATAATTAGAGCCCGGATTTCGTGTAGCAAAAAAATTATAGTATGCCGAAACGTGCAAAAATGTGAAACGAAAAATAAAATTCTGCCATTTACGTCGTTTATGCTATAAAAAAAACACCAAAAAAATTAACATATTTTGTTTTCTATCATAAGTTACAATTTTTCTTAATCAATTAGGTAGGTTGAAGCATTGGTATGTAAAATGTGAAACCTCACAAGCTCTTATTAGGGTATTTTTTGTTACTTTTCGCACGATCATACGTTATTTACGCACTATGGCAACGCATTTTCTGCCTCAGAGTTTTATATTTCCAACTGATAATTTTTTTTTATAAAACGATAAAATGACAATCCCAAATTGCTGTCGATATATCAATAACTCAATCCTTGTCGAAATGGTTGAACCATTCATCTTTGCCGGTGGAACTTAACTCTGGATTTACTATTACGGACTTTCAATTCTGATAATTTTTCGCATTTTGAGTCTATATTTGAATTATATATAATTAATTAGATGAAAACCATGAGCAGATAACTAATTAGTTAATATCACAACTGTTACAGCTTTAATAATGTTTTAGCTCGATTAATTACCGATATTTGTTTTTAATTAGGTTGTGCGGATTTTTAATTCCCTTCACTCGTAAAAATTTAGGCGGTAGAATTTTCCTGAAAATTGAAATATATTTAATGTGTTATAAACAGTAACGTATTAATTTGTGAATCTACCCTTCATAATTTTGGTTCAATGTTTATATTTTCAAGCAATTTATAAATATTTTTTTTAATTATGGCTAAATGCGCAATCCAATGAATTAAAAACATAAAACGTACAATTTATCCAAAATTGTTTATAATGTGCAATTTCGTGTAAAATAAAACTTACATATGTTAATCCGGATGCCTTAATTCGTGTAAATAACTTGTGCCCAATCGATTTCAAGCAACGGAAAAAAATAAGTGGGATTGCACGAGAATCGGACTCTAGTTATAATACACATGCTTAACCACGGGAATTTCTTAAATCACTTATATTTTTTGGTACGGTCCGGTCAACCTATATATTTAGTGCTAATGTGAAAAGTTTTTGTTATATTTGGATAGTATTTCGATTGATACTGGCAGTATAGCAGTTCCGAATCTGTTACATTATTAGAAAGTAGGTACAGAAATCATAGTTGCATTTTTACGAAAAACGTCTCAAAGTCTTTCGGTTTTTCATGATTAAGTCGAATTTTCTATAGTTTGTACCAGTCGTGTAATTTATATAAGTGATGTTAGTGATATATTTATATATATATATATATATATATATATATATATATATATATATATATATATATATATATATATAACTTAAAAACGCAACTTCTTTAATGATTTTTAGCAATGTGAATTTTATTGTTTAAAACATAATATAACAGTCCAGCATTCCCCACTTTTAACTGAAACTGAGATTTCGAGGAGACCTGGTAGTTTCCCGAAGCTTAACTTAATTTTACCTCCACTTCTGTCAAAAATGTTTTTCTCCATAAAAAAGTAAAAAGTAAATATTTTTTTTAAGCAAACTGAACATCTCCAAATGGTAAACAAATTAGTTTTTGCTGTCATTTTTTCAACAAAAATGGACACGGAGATTCTTTTTGGTAGCAAGCTCCTCAAATATTGCTAGTCGTTATTTAACACAGAACATTAATATATTGTAAAACATATAACATATTATTCGATTAGTATTATTCTTTAGTTCTAATTTTCTTAATATGCATATTTACTACTATTAATTATTGTCTTTGAACCTGGCAAATTTTAATGTTTATCAATATATAAAAATGTTTTTAAAATTTAAATATAATTCCATTGACATATAGTTAAGTCTCAAGATGTTTCGCACGGCAAAAGCCTTTTCATGCTAGTAAATAAATGTTTAATAAATTGTGAAAAACTAAAATTAATCGCCCAAATAAATGTTAGGAGTTAGGGTGATTTTAAACGGTTGGCTCATGATTGAAAATCCTACAGAACTTTGAACATTAGTTTTCGATGTGCTCAATAATCTTAATTAATAATAACCCTGAAGCATACACAGACCTAACACAAACTCAATATAGACGGATATAGATACACGTGGAACTTATATAAGAGATGGAACCGTAATTGAGTAGTGTTAAGACCCCGTGCTAATATTTGACGAGGGGAGCTGGCCGGGGTGGATGTAAACACGATTCCAGGCCAACTCCTGATTTAGTGTTATATCTCCAGGACGTGGAGGAGACTCCAGCAGTTGGGATTGTGGAGGGACAATCATACTCCGCGGTAAGGAAGAATCTTCCTAACCGATGGCCAGTCCGAACGATAATTTTCTAGGACTTCGGCAATTTTATCGAATGGGGTCGCGCTAGGCACTCGTGGAGGAGATGTGTACGTGCGGTATACTCCTTTCTCGATACCGGGGGCACAATAAAGAAGAAAAATATGAAAAACAAATATATTTGATAATACAATATCGTGAAAAAGCAGTCTGAGTGACGTTAGAGTAGTAAAGATTTCTAATAATGAGTCAAGAAGGCACCTGCAGACCACCTGAATCCCAGCTTCACCAGCCTATATATTCCTGTCCCCTATTCCCACACATCAATAGTTATGCCACATTAAGTGTTTAGGCGAGTTAATATTCTTATTAGTTTATAATAGTGTTTTAATGTTGTAAATTGAAATCTTTGAACAAATAAAGATTTTTTTTTCAATTTGTAGAAGGCAGTTACAATGATTTTGTAAAATAGAAGAAAAAATCCATCTTTTAGTTCAAACTTCAACATGTAAAAATAAAATTGTATTTTCTATTGGTCAATTATCTTGTAATTACAGAACAATGGTATTCAGTATAGTCAGAGAGATAATTAATAACCACTAGTATTAGGGCTATTTTCAAACTAAGTGGCACTTTTGAAATCTGAGCAAGTTAGAATTTCTTGAAAAAAATCTTCGTAACAGTTTATCATATCACAATAATACTGCTGAACTCCTACGTGTAATTGCTTTATCAAATTTTAGTTTCCTTGAATTTTGGCAGTACATGGCACTTTCAGATATTGGTCTCTCCATATTAGAGAATTTGTTTTCTGAGCAATTTTGGGTCATAAACAGAAATAAATAACTTACTTGTTGAAGTCACGATTTTTTTAATATTTGAAAAGTAACAAACAAATTTTAACAAGAATAAAGAGACCCATGGATGGCGGGGCTCCGGGCCCGACACAGTGGGGCCATGGGGCTAAAGATGGCACCGGTTATATACTTCACTTGATAATCTATTACGTAACAGTATTAAAATCCTTTATATTTTTATGGGTAATGACACCAGCCAGCGATTGAGTCGGAAACCAAGTTAGGACATTCTCTGACAATACCTGGTCTCTGTAGAATTTCTTTTTCCCCATTCCTTCTCCAAATCGTCCTCTAGCTCCCCACTAAACTTCGTAATATAAAAGAGGTTATGTAATGGATATATACGGACACAACTTAAATCTCCAACAAATTCTCTAAAATGCATTTTAAACAATATTTTCCACTAATTGCGACTGATATAGATGATAACAAAAAATTAATAAAAACCAGACTTTTCGTATTTTCATATTCAAGATTTTTGTATGATTTTCAAATTTACAAATTAGCTTTAAGACGGTAACGTAATGGAGGTATTTTAATATTAAATACTAATAAAAAATAATAGTATTGGGCAATTTAAATTAAAAATTAACGATATATATTAACTCAATTTCATATACCCTACAATATGCAATCAATAGAGGTCAATAAACAAAAATATTTTTTATTGGCTTTACACGAATTATGTGTTTGCTGAAGTCATTCAAGGAAGATTCTATGCGAAGCCACAAGTCACTCAAATTGCAGTTAATAACTGTAAGCATTTTAGACTGAAACGACGAATTAACAACAATACAAACCAGATATAGCACATCTGGGCCATTATTAAAATTCGGAATTCGCTATTTAGTTATCAAACTTTTCGGAAATCAAAGCCAACTGTTTCGATTTTTTGAATTTTCATTGCCTTTATGAAATGCTCCTTGACAACATTCTGGAGCAGGCACATACTAAATATCTTAGTTTTCATAATATAGATTTTTAAAATCAAGTATTATTGTAGTGACACATGCAATGAGAGCACAAAATATGCAGTATGAATATGGTTTAAAAAACTTTGACCAGGAACATGGTTTAAAATGGATGGTCGGTATATCTTTGGTTCAATATAGAAATGCAAAACGCCAGTAGAAAATTTGATTTTGAAGAATACTTTTTTTTTTTTTAATTTCTAGATCAAATATAAAGGATCTCTAACACTGGTAGTGAGGAAGAAAAAATAAATTGTTTGTGATATAAACAGTGAATATTGAAAGAAAATTAATCATTTGTCCCTCTCTTGATATCATTGTCACTCCATAGCCCCCTAATAATTTTCACTGAGTGTGGAAGTTTATTGAGAAGCTTTACAAAAAAAAACAAAAAAACAAAGATAAGTATATAAGTAGAGAGGTTATGAAGTACTACGAAACTATGTAATAACAAAAACAAAAGTCTTACCTGTATTGTCTTTGGAGTGACCATCAAGAAAATACTCAAACACTTCAGATTCACTTTCACATTCTGGAAGAAAGTGAAAAAGTAAGTTAATGGAACAAAGGAGACCATTGCCTGATCATCTCTCAGCCATTCCCATTTGTGCGGGTATATTGGCAGGAAGTGGCCAAAATCTATGAGGCAAAGACAAAAACTGTAATGGTGATTGGTGTGCCCCATCTAATATTCTAAATATGTTTTATGCCAATACTCTTAAAAAGTCTGAAAAAAATGTAGGCTTTTTTAGGTTTACTGCGAAGGAAACTGGTGCCATTGACTTGTAAAATCACTACTACCAATTACTCATCTCAATTAATCCCTCTGCATTGTGACAGGGCTAGGGAGTGACAAAACTACCATTATATATTGTATAACCAGATCCGTATTAAATATTGGAACCTCAAAGTGAGAAGAAAATGTTGGTCTCAGGGGGATAATCACAGAAAAAAAAATTATCCCTATTCACATGGTTGATCATTTTTAAAAATTCTATGACTCAAAAAGAGCACGAGAATGGCCCATATAATTTCTAGGTAGAAACAGTACTTGGATTCTTAAACTGTCTATTTGGCTAGTAATTTTTATCTGTTGGTGTAAGATGTGCTTTCTCTAGTCTTCTGTTTGAGAAACTTAAAGCTATGTTTTGGAATCTTCCAATAGTGAACTAACCTAATTTTATTGTTTTCTTTTTTTCTCTATAAGTAAAACCCGACAGAATCACGAGTTTTTTTTTTTATATTTCCAAAAAGGAATAAAGAGGCATGGCGAATTAATGAAGCTTGTGGAGCGACCGTATTTATTTTTATCACCAGATTTCTCTGTGGTTTATGGAATGTTGTTTTCAGGTACAATTGCTAGGATTTACAGGTAATAAATACTTTTTTCATGCCATTAACTAATATTTATGACAGGGTATTGTTTTCGTTTCATTCTGTAAAAATCCTTTGAATTTACTAGCTTTGTACAGTGAATTCCTAAAGGAAAAAAAGATTAACAGACTAATGTCCAGTCAAATCTCGCCTATCCGAGACGATATGAGAATCTCGGCTAAGTTATCAAGGGTCTCGTCTCTCTTATCTAAATGAATGGATTTTTTAACGAAAACCGGTTTATAATCAATAGGCTAATTGATGAAGGCTTAGATTCACTGGATTTTATATTTAATTTCATAAAATTTTAGAATCCAATATATTGAAGAACTTCAATTGTAACTGGAGTTAAAAATATTAAACATCGTGTCGGAAAGGTTGCCTAACGGTTAGGAACACGCCCTAACAAGAAGTATAGGGCAGTCAATGTGGGGGTTGTAGACGGAAATGACTGGACGGAAAATTGACTTCATGGCTTTATTTGGACAAGTTAAGGGGTAAATATTCCGGATCTAGGAACAGGGAGAAAGAGAGAAGAGGGCAGAAGGTCATGTTTTCCATTTATATCTCGAAAACGGTCTCTCCTAGCATAAAACATCATGTATAAAAATTGAAGAGCATTAAATTTCCTATTGAAATGTTCCTATTATTTTTTTCCTCTCTATAATAGTTTAGGAAATATACGCTCTTCAAAATAACAAATCTGAAATAAAATCATCTTTGATTCCATATTATACTGGGCCTATACTTTTCTTTTCTCGTCTTTACCGTTTGTTACTTTGAAGAGTGCATATTCCTTAAACCATAACAGATACAAAGAAAATCAATAGGAACATTCTAGTTGGAAATTTAATGATCTTAAACTTTTACGTATAATCCTCTCCATTCATTTCCTAGATCCGAGGACTTATGTTTACTTATGTTTACATGAGGACTTATGTTTACATCTTAACTAGTCTAAAGAAAGCCCTGAAGTCAATTTTGGCCGTCCCGCAATTTCCGTCTACACCTCCCTTTTGAGCATTCATTGGTTGGACTAATAGCAATATGTTTTATCTTAATAACATTGCATTTGTAAATCACAGAACACTGATGAGTGAATTTTGGTGATCGCATATTATAGAAATTAGACGCTCATTGATGATTTTTTATTGGTTTCATTAGCTTCAAGGAAAAGAGTCCCATACGAACAATATAATTTAATATAATACAAAGGGAGCGGATATTTTACACAGTACTTTATCTCGTTGTGGAACAAAACGACTCAGGCAATCAGCTAATTAGTCTTTTGAAGGATCCCAGTAATGAAAACAGCTAGTCATTGTTTTTTGTTTCTTTTTTTTTTTTGGGAGTAAAACAACATTGGAACTGATTAAAGAGAAATATCAAAAGCTCGTTTCGGTCCATTGAAGTGATCCATTAACTGTGCACACCTCTGATGATTCACCCAACAGCTGCACCTCGGTGTCATCTGATACCGTACTGATGCCATCGCGATTGGAGGGTCTAACGAGCTGGATGACCCTGCCTTTAGTACTTCTAGCAGTCCAAGTAATTGCTACCCTACTGGGGCTAGTTAGCAGTTTCCATGGAACTCGGTTGGTTAGTTAGCATGCAACTTCAGTTTCTGATTAACTTATAATCTAATTACGATTGCTAACAGCCTCATTGTAGGTTTAGTTTGTAAGAGATGAATTCGAGCGAATAATATTTGATTTATTCTATAATAAAAAATTAAATAATTTATGTTTACATCTTTACGAGCTGTTATTCTTCAAAAATTAAAAGTTTAAAATTACTAGTATTTATCAAATATAATTTCATGATCGAAACTGGGATAAATATTTCATCAGCCTTTCCTGGAGAACAGTAACAGAATATTGTAAAAATTGATCAAAAATATATATTTGTAGTTAGGTTAAGGACTTTCGCGCTCTTATTCAACCATCGCAAACTTCAAAAGTAAAATGGACACATTGATACGCGCCGTACGTAAGGAAGGAGCTCAGACCTTCCTCTAGGTTTTTTGTAAACATTTCAAATGGAATGTTCCTTCTTTTCAAACAGCCTGTGATAATGAGGAATATAAACACCGGCCAAGAGTGAATTCAATTTTATGTTGAAAACTGGCAATTTTTGAAATAAGGACCTTTGAGGATCCTTTCCATAGCTAGTTTTATTTTTATAACGTTACAATATTTGTATAAATCCTATGGGAGCAAAGCAGGAACTAGCCCCAGGCGGTAGAATTGAGAGGGCGGCAGATTTCGAGCGACATTTTATTTTGAGATTAAGTAAAATATTCATAAAAAATTATATAAATTCATAATATTTATATATTATAAAAAATATTAATTTCTGCATTTTTTAAAATTGTTTTTAGCTTAATTGAGTCAATAAAATGAATTAATGTTACGATATAAATTTCGGCATCCCTAAAATAATTTTATAAAACTATTGACTTTTATTGGGGAGAGAGGCGAAAGAATTGGTGGAAAAATTTAGCTCTCAGGGGAAAATTCCTAGTTCCGACCTTGAAGGGACCGTTTAATAAAGAAAACTAAAACATATATAATTTTTTTTTTCTGACATCACCAAAATAAGGTAAACTACAAACGTAGACCTCCAACGAATATTCAACTCTTACACTATATGGTGTCGGGGCAACCTGTACCTATTTCCTAAACACCTGTTAGGTCTTTAGCCAAATTCTTAACCTCAGCCAGAGTGAGCTCTCTGCTCCTCGCCAGATCTGATATAAGATCCTTCCTCTTATTTAACGGGTGTCCTCGTGGTAGCTTTCCCTTTTTTAACTACCCATATATTTTGTGGTAATCTAATTGACCTGCATTCCTTGTACATGACCGAACCACATCCATTCTCTTTTATGAATGTTTTCCATCCTGTCTCTTCTCATATTCTTTGATTTCACATTCGGTCAAACCTTGTCTTACTGAGAGTTCTCCTGTGGAATTTCATCTCTGAGACTTGTATACGGCTCACATATTTTGTAGTGCCAGCTTTCAGTTGCATAGATCAGCGTAGAGATGAAGACATGCCATTGCGACAATCATCTTTGCCTCCTCATCCGCTTCCCTTTTTCCGATTATGACACTGCGGAGTCGGTAATATTTTTTGTTTTTCTTATGCGCTGGTTTATTTCAGAATCAAACCTGCCACCATTGCTAATTTTGATTCCTAAGTCAACCTGTTCCGAATCTAAGCCCCTACAAGTCACAGTTTCTTGCCCACTACAACTACTCTTAGACAACCATAAACTTAGTTTTGTTCGGGTTGATAATCATCACTTTTCAGCTGAGAGATTCCTCCTACGCTTGTAGCGCTTCTTGCAAGGATCCTCTGTTTTTCCCAATTGTGAAAATGCCATCGGCAAATAATAAATTCTGAAAGTGTACGGAATGCATTTTCCAGTTTCCTGCTTTCAATGTAGGAATTATCCATTATCCAGTTCTTGTATTATCTTCTCATATTATTCTGTCCATGTATATTCATACAATAATATTTATATATATATTTTTTTTTTTTACATTATGTGAACATGCACACCTGTCTAACGAAACATCAGTGGATTGCCTGTCAAATCAGCAATAATACATCAATTTTGATTGAATTATTCCTTTTTCAGTATATTCCATATTCATATAATATATTTATATATTTTTCAGTATAGAGACATATTAATGCCCATGAATTTAACAAGTTTTTAGTAGAATCGATTACGTCATTCACTATTAATTTATGATGATTCGTAAATTATACTTAAAAGTAATGTTATATTTATATTACAGTATATGTTGCGTGGTTACACAGTGTAGAACCCAATAATAAAAACAAGAACGATTTTTTTTCCTCTGGCATGTTTCAACCAGTAACGATGAATAGGCTTGCAAGCGAGCATGCCATGTTTCAGCTCCGTGATAATATGAAGTAATTATTCCACTAAACGGTCAACAGAGACGTCAGAAATAATTGAAACATCTGTAGCTATTGCACGGCATCCTTAGATCCAATCATTTACATTTGTATGGAATGCCGGAATAATATAGAATTCATGAATATTACAGAACATTAGCTGTGTTTTCCCTCAAGTGGTTGCTATTTTCAGAAATATGACTAAGAGTAGGGGAGAGATGGGAGTGGGAGTTCGTTATTATTTTAGGTCTCACGAACCGCCGAACCACTGAGATTAAAGGAGATATGAAAAAGAGCCTGTTGTTATCATCAAAAAGGGTCTCGTAATTCTTTAAAATTAATAACCACCAACGTAGCCAACAACGTATGTTTCGAATAAAGTTCATGCAACAAAAAAATATAACTTGAACTTCCACAAAAATCTTCTTTTCTTTTTTGAGGATTTATGATCAGAAAAAGAGATTTTATATATTTAACAGGAATAACATATTTTACTGTTTTCTACGCGAAAGTCCTACCATTTATAATATAAATTATTTAATTACTATGATCGAATTGTATATTTATATCAATTTACCATAGAACACGGAATTGCCTGCCACCCCTACAAGTAACTCTAAGAGCAAGATGATTATATAAAGTCTTGGATAAAGATAACATTGCCTAAGTAAATATTATGTTTGTATTAAAACGCATTGTTTTATGACTACTCTGCAGAAATGTCTTGGTTATAATTGCTTAGGTAAATTTTATTAATACGGTGATTTTGCATTATTGCCGGTTATTATATAAATCAAAATCAAAATTTGGATGTTTTTTAACCTTTTATAATTGATTCCTATGTGTTTTGTTTTCGCTGAATCCGCGAATGACCTTCATTCTTTCCCATCTCGTCAGGATTTCTGGCAAATATGGAATCATTTTCCCTGTACTTAAACCAGAAGTATGAGGTCCCAGAGTGTGAAAATAGCCGTAGGATTATATAAAATAAGACAAAAATATGAATAAATAATAAGAGAAAAAGGGTTCGAGTCTATTTGAACTCTAATATTTCTGCAATTTTGTTTACTCCTAACACATTTTGAAATTTGGGTTTCCGAAAAATCCTGACGTGATGGAAAAAAATGAAGGTTAGTTTCGAATTCAGCTCTAAAAAAATACTTAGTTATTAAGTAAAAATTATTATTATTAACTAAAAAATATTTAGTTATTAAAAACTAAAGAACACCACCATAGGAGGCTAGTGTTGTCACCACTAAATTGACTAAATGTGATAAATTATTAAAATATTATATTTCAAATTTGGAAGAATTTTTAAATATCAACAGTAGGATATGATATTTCCAATCTTCCATATTTACGCTTTTATTCAAAATACATGCATCACGACACCGACGTTTCGGGGTTATGATGTATCTTCAGGATTTAAATACTTTGCTTTGGTTAAAAATATTAGTACAATATATGCATGTTTAATTAAATTACTGGAATTATTTATAGGAAGTAATGTGGGTAAGTGCGTAATTGTCTCGTTAAATCTATATCCTGAACTGGAATAAAATATGTTAAAATTAATATAATTAATTAATATTTATATTTTACATATATATACATATATATGTACAATTTTTTGTACGTTAAAATTAAAATATTTTATAATTTGTAGTTGTAGCAACAAACGTAAAGTGAGCGGAGTAGCTCAGTGGTAAGGCACTGTGTTACCATGCTTCCGATCCCGTGTTCGAGACCGACTGTGGCAGATAATTATTTATTCTGTTATCAGCCGTGGATCGAGAGACCCTCCTTTGGACCACCCACCCCCTATTAAGTGGAGTATCCTTAATTGAGGGAAAAACCTGGCGGTTGAGCGTGTTCTCAGCGAAATCACCTCTTCGCACAACCGTTGACCTGGAAACAGTGTGGTCTTTATCAAGTACTGAACCCAAGACCCTTCATGGGGTGTAGTGGTACAGGTTTTTTTTGTTTTGTTTTTTTAGCAATGAACGCTATCTATTTAGTAAAAAAAACCTATTTAGTTTTTTTTTCTCAAGAATTTCGAGTTTGAATTGAATTGAACGAATTCAAATTTCGTTCAGGCTGCATCCAGGTGACAAAATAATCGTTTATTGTATTTTTAAGTGTAAATTATAATATATTGTTATTGGTAGCCTCTCGCACTATAGTGTCCAAGGAAAAACAATCCTTCTGACTAGTAACTACTCAAAAAACTACTCTGTATTATACTTACCCCAATTAAGAGTGCCCACTATAGGTGCTGGGTGGTTCCCAGGAGGGTCTCCCGATCCCACAGGTTCGATCCACGGCTGATAACAGAATAAATAATTATCTGCCACAGTCGGTCTCGAACACGGGATCGGAAGCATGGTAACACAGTGCCTTACCACTGAGCTACTCCGCTCACTTTACGTTTGTTGCTACAACTACAACTTATAAAATATTTTTATAATTTTAACGTACAAAAAATTGTACATATATATGCATATATATGCAAAATATAAATATTAATTAATTATATTAATTTTATTATATTTTATTCAAGTTCAGGATATGGATTTAACGAGACAATGACGCACTAACCCACATTACCTTTTATAAATAATTACAGTAATTTATTTAAATATGCATATATTGTACTAATATTTTTAACCAAAGCAAAGTTTTTAAATCCTGAAGATATGGCATAACCTCGAAACGTCGGTGTATATGTATTTATACTTATATATTTTATTTATATAAGTATTTTATTATGTATTTTGAATGAAACCGTAAATAGGTAAGATTGGAAATATCGCATCCTCCTATTGATATTTAAGAATTCTTCCAAATTTGAAATATAATATTTTAATAATTTATCACATTTAACCAATTTATCAGTTTTTGATAACTAATAAGTTTTTAGTTTGATAACTAACGCTGAATTCGAAACTGACCTTCATTTTCTTTCATCACGTCAGAATTTTTCGCAAATTTCAAAATGTGTTAGGAGTAAAGAAATTGCAGAACTATGAGACATCAAAATAGACTCGAACCCTTTTTCTCTTATAGTTTATTCATTTTTTTGTCTTAATCTATGCAATCTTCTGGCTATTTTCACATGACAATTCGGTATTCTATGGTAAATTGATATAAATATACATTTCGATTATAGTAATTGAATAATTTATATTATAAATGGTAGTAGTTTCACGTAGAAAACAGTAAAATATGTTATTTCTGTTAAATTTATGAATGACTGGAGCATTGAAGACTAATCTAAATGCTTCTCAGCACCCATTATACAGAAAGTCAACTCTCCCGCCTGCTTTATTAAAATTAACATATTAAAACCGGCTGTTCCTTTCAATTCCAACTCCGTAATGTTTCTTATTGTGTCTTAGGTCGCATCATCTACAATGCCTTAAATATCCCTTTTGTGAGAGACTCAACTCAATAAATACTATAATTTCAATTTTAATTTTCGTTTCCTCACCACCACAAACCGTATTTGTTTCACATACATTCCACCATCCTCGAAGAGAATATAGTCCATGACCATCCATGAACATTTTCAATCAGCTATTGCAAATATTAACTCTTGCATTGACTATTTCTTATATTGGTTGTCAGGAAATACCGAAGTCTGAGGGACTCTATAACCAAAAAATAGATAAGAAAGTAGCTTTTCTTTCAAATATTATTAATAATATATAATATGTATTTTACTGTTGGATTAACTTTTTTATTCCTCAATATTTTAAAATTCACCTATAATATAATTATTCATATATATTATATCATCTAATAAGATTTTCAAAATTAAGAATGGCGCGTAGTATCTAGAGAATCCTATAGTATCTAGAGAAAATCATCTCTGTGGGGAGGGGTTAGAATTTACCTACGGTATCTCGTACTGTCGTAAAAGACTGCTAAAGGAACCTGTTGTTGCGAGGATAAGGGAGACCTCTTGCGTTGGGCCAATCGCCCACACAAGAGAACACATCATTCAAAGAAATAGAAATGGCACCGGAATTGGAATGTCTATACGGAAACGATCTAGAACGGAAAATGACTTAAGAATTGGTAGATGGAACATCGGAGCACTGGCGGGAAAAGAAGTCGAACTTGCATTTGAAATGAAGAAGTTTAGCCTAGACATACTCGGGATAAGTGAAGTTAAGAAAAAAGGGGGCGGAGAGGCTAAGGAAGAGTTTGCTAAAGAGGGCGTTGAAATTTTTATTTCCTCCGCTGAATTTTGTAAGCTGGAAGACTGGGAACCAAAATCCCCTATAACAATAGTGGCTGACCTAAAATTAAGTGTAGGAAAACCTTTCTTCATCCAAGTTAACGCACCAACAGATAATTCCTCAATCCTGTACAAGGAGTTATTCTACTCGGCCACAAAGAACTGCAGACAGATGCAGTGTCAAACAAAGGCCCATTGAGGATTTTTGGTCGAACTGGGTGAAATTTCCGAACAGGACATGGGATCATCGTGCGATATGATGGAGATAGCATCAAGAACGAGAATGACCAGCCACCAATCGACTTTTTCTTCGATAACAGCATCCTTATCGGCAACTCATTCTACCCGCTCAAAAGGGCTTATAAATTAACATTTTCCAGCGAATGTCGAAACAGTGTCATAGACTACACAATTTATGATCGCTGTATTATTCTCACTTTGAGGAGCTCTTTAAGACAGAAGAGTATGTAATCTCTCAAATTAATGCCAATGGTAATATAAGTCAGGAGGCAAAAGAAGAAGAAGAGATAGCCGATGGCATCGAGAAAATGAAGGTTGGAAAAGCTCCAAGAAGGGACGGCGTTGGCCCAGAGTTCATTAAATATGACGACCAAGAGTTGCTGAAGACCTTTCAAGAGCTTTTTCAAGAAATATGGGATTCCGGAATAGTTCTAGAGGATTGTAACTTTAGTGTCATAATTCCTATCCATAAGAAGGGCAGCCCAACAGAACAAAAAATTATAGGCCAATCAGTCTCCTTTCGGTTATAGATAAAATATACACAAGCATTTCGGTAAGGAGACAAATCAAATTTTTGAGGGACAGCTCGAACCGGAATAAGCTGAATTTGGACACGGAAGACAGAGGTAGGACCACATAATTGTCCTTAGAAATATAAAGGACCGGGTCAAGAACTTTTTTCTAGCCTTCCTTGATCCAAAGGCTGATTTCGGCTCCGTTCCACGTCAAGAAATATGTAATGCTTTGGAGAATAATAATAATAACATCCCAGGGATCTCATCACCGCTAGTAAAGCAAAATATATATAAAGGTGCAAAAAGGGTAGTGCGTATAACTGGGAGGTAGAACGATACATTCCAGATGGATAAAGAAGTCAGGCAGGAAGACAGTCTTAGCTTCTATTTATATGGACGAAATATATAAAATATGTAAGAGGACCCCCAACATTAATTGGCAGATTGAAGGGGCGTCCTGTCCTCGTCCAGAGCCATCTATACGCTGACGACATTGTTCTCGCTGACTCTAAGGACAGGCTACATCATGCCCATATTGAATGGAAAGAGAAACTCCATCGGAAAGGCATGACAATAAATACTGCCAAAAGCGAAGTGCTTGTTGTGTCGAGGCATGAAGACGCAGATGTACGGATGTTTTGTGACGGTGAGGCTCTTGAAGCAGTGGATCACTTTTCCTACTCGAGAACCATCATCAGGTAAAGCAGATGAAAAAATTGGAAATATGATAAATAAGGTAAAGCTAATATATTATCAGAGCTGTTATAATATAGTTGGGTACCGGAATGTAGGGAAAGCAACGAAGCTTCACATATACAAAGCAGTTCACCTCCCAACGCTTATGAAAGTGAAAGGTGGGTCATGCTTGACAAGCACATCAGCTGGATCACATAAGCAGAAATGAATTACCTGCGCAGAATTTAAACGAGCAGGGACCGCTTGCGAAATATATATGTATATAGTAGAATATATATGTGAATATTTCAAATCGACCGAAAGCCATGGTACTTCTCGATTATTCCACATAAAAATATTTGAAGTAACATTTCATGTAAAATATGAAACAAAAATTAAAAAATATTCTTTTTTTTATCCTATTTTTTGTTTCAGATAGTGAGCCTTTATCACCATTTACGTATTTTGGTTTATTATTTTCAATAATAGACTTTTGGAATCGACCAAGGGAAAAATGTTTTGTAATCCCCCCCTCAAAATTTTAGGTTTTACGTTTCAAGATACGTAGAATCCAAATATCGAATAAAAAAAATCCGTCCGCACCAAACCGTTGGTGCACCAAAGCTAACGAAAATCTCTAAAAAACGAACTAAAAATCAGCTAAATCGGACCATTATTAGCTGAGATATAGCGTAATGAACTTCGTTGACTGATTCTCGGGGCGGCTAGTCATTGTTGAATTAGGCCTCCTGACTTATCCATTGGGCTTCTGACTTCTTCGTATCTCTCTGCTGTATCCTTCCTTGGATTATTTCTACACTTCATTTAGCTTCCTTAGTCTTTCCTTTTATTTTTCCTACTGAAGTGGACATCAAATATTTCCTCTGTATCATTTTACATCACAGCCTACTTGAATTGGCATAGCTCTTTTAATTAACACTCCCAGTTCGGCACTCTCACGGCGGACATCTTGTGACAAGTTTCAAATTTGTTTTCCTTTGGTGCCTACTGCTTCATTTTTTTACTTGGACAGAATAGATATTTTTGATATATTACTAAGTGGAAATAATAAACCATTGTGCAATAACTTGCAGCGTTTTTACTGTAATAATAAAGCTATTTATTACTTTAAATGCTTCTTTGATTTTTGAAATCGTAAATTAAATTAAACAAACTAAAAAATAAAATAAATTCGAAAAAACGAACTAAAAAATATAAATATATTTATTGGTATTACTACATAATTTACATTCCTGAAAAATTTGAAAAATGCCACATTGAAATTTTTAATATAATATATAAGGATAAAGTATAAGAAATTGACCGTTTCTAAATTTTAAGCGGAAGAACCCACTTAACTTATATCTTATTCTCCTGCTGCAGACTTGTTCATCGCACAAATGGGGAGGAAAACCAGTATTATATGCCCAATATTAACACTTAAAATAAGTAAAAAAAAATTAGAGTAAAAACAAACGCGTTTGTAACCTTTATTACCGAACCATATGATTTATCCATTTAATTTTAATATAATTTTTGATGTAAGTTTATTATGGCCTTCAAGTAAAGTACCCTTTTCGGCTCACCAATTTTAACCAAAATGTAGAAAATACATTCATATTGATATAAAAGTCCTATTTACCAAATTTTAGATGTTTTACATGATATTTTAATATAATTTTTGATGAAAGTCTAATATGACCTTCAAGTAAAGTACCTCTCCCGGTTTTTAAATTTAAACCAAAATCTAGTATGTTATTTAAATCAATATATAATGTATAAATACTAAATTTGAGAAGTTTTGCATAATATTTTAATACCATTTTTGATGGAAATCAATTATGACCTTCAAGTAAAGTACCACTCCCGGTGATTAAGCAGTGACCAAAAAGAGAGGTTCACAACTAGATTTTACATCAATCCTAAATACAAAATTTCAACTTTCTACGGCTAACCGTAGAATTTTTGAGTTTTTGAGCGAAATACGAACGAACGAACGAACGTACGTACGTACGTACAGACGCCACGACGAAACTAGTCAAAATGGATTCAGAGATGGTCAAAATGGATATTTCCGTTGAAATCTGAAAACCGAAAATTTTCGCGGTTACAATACTTCCTTTACTTCGTACAAGGAAGTAAAAAAAAGGTGAATACCATATAAAAACAAAATTAAAGTTTTTTGCGGATAAGCGCTAGCTCTAAATCACGTAGGAACATCAAGGTTGAAGCAAATCGCGCAGTTTATGAACCTTTGTCGATGCCCCAAATTTGGTTTGAATTTCTCAAAGGTTTATTTAAATTATTTATTTAACGATTATTTAAATCTTAAAAAAACTCTGAAAAAATTTATAAACTTAGAGGATAATCTGTCGTTAAAATTTTAAAATGTGTCTTTTGACGCCTTTGGCAGAAATAGATAGAGTTAAAAAAAAATTCTACCAGATCATTGCGATAGGAATATCTTACAACTAAAGGTCCATAGAATCTATTTATCTAAGAAATCCAATATATCTCAGAACCCAATTGTGAACAGATTCGAAACCACAAGAACTTTTGCGATAGTAGCTAAAATATACTGAACACCAAGTCTTCCAGAGTAATAGGTTTAACGACCTGGATGTCTGGTCCTTTATTTAAAACGTATCCTTCCTCTATTTCCATGTTTATTGGTTTGTTTTCCTAAAAGGACATTATTTGAAATAAATCTGAGGTCGGTTAACAAAAATACATAGTTTCGGTTTAACAGAGTAAACATCTCAGCAAATTTACTTTTTTTCGGAGGTAGGTTATCATCATCAATAAAACTATGGTTAAGTTAAAAATTATAATAATTTTAATCAATGAAGGATATGATTTTCGAAGATTGGTTTAGATGACACCCGGCTTCAAATCACCATCACAAATTCAATAAACAAATTTAATATTTAAATAGTTGAAATAATTAAATTCTTTCACCTATCCTGCTTTCATACAACAAAAAATCATAAAAATGCAGACAAAAACAAAATCCTGATAAACAACTAATTTTATGGATTGAACTGAAAACAAAAAAATTAACAATTATTTAAAAAATAAAGAAGGAAATTTTTTAAGGCAGGGATTTATTATTATCCAATTAAAGGTTTTCATTACTTAAGTTACTGGCGAAACTACCCCGAAGTTAAAAAAAAAAGTAAAATGATTAAAAAATAACTAAGTAATCGAAGAAGGACTTATCTTAGCATAATTACTGACTTAATGCATCATTACTGTGATTCATAAAAAAAAAAGAAAAAAAGATAAAGCTTTTTTACTTAATTATTTATTCATTAAAAAGTTTTCTGTGTTAGCGAAGATAATATTCTCTTTCCGATTATCAGTTTCTTCATAGCTGACCACGAATTTCAGGAAAAAAAAAACATTTAAAAATCTGTACGCCGATAACTTCCTACTAACGCCTGTAATTATTCAAAAAAATAACTGCAGTGTACATCGCTCACTGCACTGACTTGGATAATGTTATAACTAAAAAATTTTGGAAAATCATATTTAGAGGGCTTTGTAAATATCTGGTCTGTCTATTAACACGACTTTCCTTCATGGCCTAGGTTTAGAATTTAGATTATTATATTATCTTTCAAATGAGCATTTGGAGTGTTTCAGGAAAGGAAAATTCGCTGAATACTTTATAAATGATATCTACCGGGTACAGCGTAGGTAGATAAAGCAGAACTCACCTGTGGAGTAGAAATTTGAAGCTTGTCCCAACATGATCGCCGTGAGAGAGCCGAACTTGGAGTGTTAAGAAGAAACTGTGTCAATGCAAGTAGCCTGAGATGGTTAGGACATGTAATCAGAGGGTAAAATGGTAAAGAGGAAAATATTGGGTGCGCACTTCAGTGAGAAAAAAACATAGGGAAAAGTCAGGAGACATTGGGGCACAATGAACTCTAGTGCCGGAGAATTAGTTTAAGAAGTTCATTGCGCTATATCTCAACTCCGATTTAATGGTCCGATTTAAATAATTTTTGTTTTTGTAGAGAATTTTATGCATTTTCGATAAATCATCATCAGCCTTATAAAATCTCAAAACGGCCTCCCTATTTAAACAAATAGACGGATGGTGATGTCGAGTTCCGAGGATCATTCTGGGGTGAGGTGTGACTTTGTTGCCGAATCTCAAGAAAATCAGTCCAGTAGCCTCGAAGAAAAGCAGCGGACGGTGGACGGAAGGATTTGTTTGTATTCGATATTCGGATTACAAAGGTCTATTATTGAAGATAATAAATCAAAAGCATATATGTAAATTTTGTTTTTTTTACATTTTATTTTATTTATTTAATACCTTGGTTCGCTCATTGCAAAACACCTTACACTTCTCTATCTTCATAAATAGCCGAGTTATGGCCATATAAAATTTCTAATCGGCCGCCAATTTAAAACAAGAAAAGCCGCGGATGGCGAACGGAAGAATTTGTTTTTATTCAATATTTGGATTACAAAGGTTATTTGTAATATTTGATTATTAAATATTTCGATTATTGAAAATAATAAACCTAAAGCATATATATATATATATATATATATATATATATATATATATATATACACATATACACACGTATATATAGATTTTTGTTTTTTTATATTTTATTTTACTTGTTTAATACCTTGATTCGCTCATTCCAAAACACCTTACACTTCTCTATCTTTATAAATGACCGAGTTATGGCTTTATAAAATATTTAATCGGCCGCCATTTTGAAACAAACCGAAGGATGGTAATGTTGAGTTCCGAGGATCATTTTGGGGTGAGGTGTAACTTTTTTGTTGAATTTCAAGAAAATCGGTCCAGTAGTCTCGGAGAAAAGCCGCTGACGACGGACGGAGGATTTTTTTTATTCGATATTTGGATTCTACGCATCTTAACGTTAAACCTCAAATTTTTGAGGGGGCAGGTTAAAATATTTTTTTACTTGATCGACTACAAAGGTCTATTATTGAAAAAACCAATAAGATAATGTGCCGTCATTACATTCCCCATCATTTCACTCCCGTGATGATACAGTCAGTAATTAAAATTTTCAGACAGTTTACTTTTATCATTAAAAATGAATATCATTTATTTATTTTTTTAAATAATATAAAAGCTTCTTTGCGCCTTATCCAAATTTTAATAGTATATTGGGGGTCTAAAATGTTGAATTTAAATTCATAGTGAAAAATTACATACTCCAAAAATTGTCTGAATGATTCTGGAATTCTTTTTCGAAACACTATTTTTTTTTTCTATTTTTTCACAAAAAAAAAGAACAACAAAAAAAAAAGGTTTTCCCTAATACTCTCCCATTATATCCTGTTTCTCTTGGGATTCTTCTGACCTTCTGTGGAAAAACTTGCTTTCCCGTAAGAGGCGTGCCAAAGGATAAGGAGAGAGCGGACCGACACTTTGTCTAGGAAACTATTTACCACAATTAAAAAAGGTATTCACAATATTTTTCGCGTAGTTTGAAATTTTCAAGATATTGATCCTAAAATGAAAAACAAAAAGCGAAAATTTTAGAGTTTTTCTTAAATAAACTGAACTTCTCAATAATAAAATAGCTCAATATCTTTTTTTTCAGGACATTTACTATGCCCGTTGTATAGTGTAGTTATAAATTGAATTATTTTTTAATTTAAAAAAAAAAAACATAAGCGAAAACGTTGAATGGGTTAACTTTTTAATTCTTCATATAAGAAACTAAATATCATTTTTTTTTTTTTTTTTTTTTTTAGATACATTCATTGTAACTGTGTTTCTAGTTGCACTGGACTACCTTCCAGCTCCAATAAACAGGATTCTTAATGGAAGTTTTGCAAAACTAAAAAATATAAAGTAAAAGAGAAATTTTAAGCACTTCATTTGAATTGAGTTTTTCTTTGTCACCACAAAATTTAAAAGTACGAGAGAATCACCCATATATGCATTTTTACAAGTTTTTAAATATATACCTTGTTTGTAAACTTCCTAACTAAACATAAAACTTTTTTGTAAACCTTGTTTCTAATAGGGATAATAAGTTTTTCAACGCTCGATGCAAAAACATTCCATTTAAAAAATATAACAATACCTACTTACGAATAGTTCAGTTCTTATATACTAATAAAGAATTTTTAATTTATCATGTATGATCTGATTATATCCAAAAAAAAAGGGAAAAAAAACGTATTATCAAACAATTCGGTCATATAGGTCTAATATAAGTCATAAGTCTAAAATAAATTATAATGAAAATTAATAAATATGGTAAATGCATTACGATTTTTCATTCATCTTCTTAACAGCGCAATAGACGCATAGTGCGAACGCACGCCTGATTAATAACATTATTACATATTATTATTAAAACATTATTAAAAATAAATATAATATAAATGTATATAACAATAACAAGTTCTTGTTCTTATCCCAAAGTTGTTCTCAATACTTAAGACCAATCAGCAATTTCACCATTATATTCCAATACCCGAATCTAAATTTCATCTTAAAATCTTTTATGGAAGAAGTAAATAAAATCCCATATATAATATTTAGAGTATTAAAAAGATACATAAACCGTCCTAAGCCACGGGGATTATAAAAGTCCAATCACACAAAGTGCTCATCAAAGTGACCAAATACCAGCCAAGAGTTCATATCTTACTTTACGATCTTTAAACTTTACGAACAATAAAGTGGATTAATCTTTTTTTTTTTTTTTTGCTGAAACTTTATTTATAGACCCTAGACTTCAAATATATTTATAAATATTTAAATATCACATAAATTAAATAATTTCATAAAATTTTATTCTCAACTAAATTTAAATATTTTTTAAAAATATTTTTTTTAAATTTATATTTAAACATTATTACTGTTACTATACTAAAATTACTAAATTTTGATATTTTGTAGTATTTAATATTTAATATTACCAAATATAAATATTTTAATTTCATATAAATTAAACAATTTCATAAAATAGCACTCTCAACTAAATTTGTTAAATTTAGCCTGTTAGCCTGATTTGGTTATTTCCATTGATGGCAAAGGACCTTTTATTTGAAATAATAATAATAATAATAAATTACATAGCAAAAGCCAAATTAATAAAAACAGTAGTATAAAAATTACGATGCTGGCAATCTACAAAATTAGATGAACATTATTATTATTGTCTATTTATTATGGGAATTCCTCAAGAGCATTTCATATAGTAATTGTTGAAAATGACATCCAGTTATCATTTATCCAATGAATCGAAATTATTGACATATGTAACGATTCCTCATAAATAACAAAAAATGATTATCAATAGAATCCATATATACTCGTACATTTCGTTTTAATAGTTATAAAATTCCTACATGTCTGTCTACTATTTATGTCTCAGCCAGAACTGATACGTGGAGATCTCATGTGATAATTTTTTAGAGGAAGCAACATTGAAAATTCGGCAATTAAACCCTGTCAGACGATCTCAATGAGGATAAGACCTAGCTGATATAAACGACCATTTAATTGTAAAGTTATATAGTGAGTTTGATCAAAATTGTTAGAACCTTAATCGATAAAGTAGTAAACAAACATAAAATCAATTACATAAAGTGGGACTTCCGGGAAGTCGAATTTGGCGAAAGTATCTGTCTATATATCCCTTAAATACGCAATTTCAGTTTCGTCTAACTTTTCGTTTTTTAGCTTGACTTACATAGACAGTCAATTTTGGGAGACTTGGTTATTTGGTTAAAAAAGGTATTCCTGTTGATAACGGTTTATATTTTTCTTCAATTTTTTTTTAATTCGAAATTCTTCACGATCGCAATACTTTCCCTGACTATATATATTTTGTACATTGTTGAGTGAAAGTAAAGATAATAATTCAAAAATAAATATGATTATGAAAATAAAAGAACAGAAGCTAATGATGGAATATTAAATTTAAAGTTGGACGAAGTTTACTAAAACGGCAGTAACTTCGTGATCAGAGACGTAATGACGGAAACAACTTTTTAAAGCTTAGAGATAAGTGAAAAGGTTGCTCATTTACAAAGTCCCTTCTCTATAATGTTGAAAGGATTACGGAGTCATTGCCCGGGACTCTAATTTATCTTACTCGTCCAACTTATAATCACCCAAAGAAGCTTCTCTATCTTAACTTTACAGATATAATCTCTTCCAGAACAATTCAGCCCTAGCTAATTCCAGAGAAGGTAGTAACTTTTATAGGAGAGCCTGGGCCGGACGGAAAATAGACAGAAAACCAGGCCATGTTATTTTTAAAATGGGTTTCCTATTGACTAAAGCAGTTTGAAGATTGAATGTTACAAAGAAAATATAAAATAAAACACAAAGACGTATAAGCCCACAAAAGGACTAGTCGCCAAGGCACATATGAGAAGAAAAGGGCGTAAACAATTTCTCTCTCTCTCTCTCTTTATATATATATATATATATATATATATATATATATACATAATTCTTAAATCAAATCCGTGAGGGAGATTGAGTTCGTCGAAATGAAAATATGACAAATAAAAATATTTTCAACTCAATTCCAATGAAACGGATAATATTTTTAAGAGCTGATAAGCTGTAACTAATTGAAAGGACGAACAACGTAGGCTTCAAGTTAAATAAAAAACTAAAACCGTCTAATTATAATATTTCATACGCAATCATTTTCCACGAATACATTTTTGATCAATATTTTTTTGTTAATAATTATTTTTAAAGTTAACATTGGAAATTAATAAAATTATGTTATTACTGAAATTGACCTTTGGACGTTTGTTTTTTTTTTTTAAATCCCGATAAAAGCTAATTTTTCAATTTACTCTTTTATTTTATTTTTTAAAATTTATTTTATTCTGCTCATTCTGTTTGAACAATAATCCCAATCTACCTCTTTTTTAAAAATCATTATTATATTTTGTCCACGCTCTTGAAATAGCTTGAGTTATTTAACAGAAATAAATTCGCATTAATTAATTGTCCGAGTGTATCTGTGCTAGTAATGGAAATGTAGGTAAGTTATAATACAATTTTATAAAAGTAACAACTCAAAGCTTCGGATATGGAATCCAAATCAGCCTATCTAAATCTAACTATTTTATATCTAACTTTTTTAATGATCATATTTATTTCAGGTGGTCAATTGGAAAAAAGTCAATCATGAAGCCTGTTTGTTCTACCGATTAGTGCGCGTCAAGGTTTCTTCTAAATGTTTTTCCGAAAATCTTTGCCGTGTTGGAGATATGTGACGATAATTGTTTACATAAGAATGACACCCATTTTATAAGTATGACCATATCTGAAAAATTCCATTGTTTTGATATTTTATTAATTTTTCTGACATTATTAAACAGTCTTTCCAAGGTTATGTCATCTCCCTTTGCCTTCAGTATGTGACTGGGTGTCTTGGAGTGATGTGTTATCTCTGGCTGATACGTCTTTTTAGAATGTTATTTTGTTGTTTCTGTCTTGATGATGATGTCCAACTGAACTAACTGAATTATTTACCGGTATTTCAGAGAATCAGTGTTTGGAATCTTCTAATTGTTTCTTTTGTATAATCTAATCGAATTGTATATACATTTTTGAGTTTTTACTCTTTATATTAACAACCTTGCCAATATTCGTTTAATTCAATTTTTTTTTTTTTTTGACCTTCGCTTTTATAGTGTTTAAAGCGGTCAAAATAGAACCAATTCAAGTGTCTATAAAGTCAGGCACTATGAGGTAATACTTCTTAATCCTTCTTAATCAGCTTATTTCGTCTTAAGTAAGCTCATTGTGCCTGTTCGGTTTTAGCAGATTGAAGGATTGCTTGTCATGCGGCATAGTATATCCAATGCGCCGAAGTGAACAACACGAAACTTTTTGGCAAAATTCAATGGCAATAACCAATATAATTAGTATAATTTATGCTCATTTAACATAACTGCACAATTATGCCTCAAAATATTTATCATAAATAATTTTATCATAAGAATTATCATAAATAATTCCTCTTGACTCAGCCAGACAAATCATGTTTATCAAGATGTATAAAATTACCCGTCAAGGATGTAATATCGAACAGATTAAATGTTAGTGTTGTTAAAATAAATGTCTTTGAGTGTTTTCACATACAAAGAGTTGTAACCAATATCTCGTAATATATAGTATTCGAAGATCAACAGAATAAATCTAAGTAAAACACTCTAAGTCTCGTAAAATCCAAACTCTGATATTTTAAGAACTGCCCTCTAGCACTGATGTATCAGAAATCAGCCTCGAGAGTTCGCTAACGTGAAGTATAACGAGTTGTAAAGATATTAGTTCCAACCTATTGATAATGTTGGATCTTAACTTCTGCTGTACAGCTGTATCAGTGCTTATTTACCAGTAGGCCTGTTTTTATTTTTCCAGTAAATGAAACCTTCACAAGCTATCCTTCAAAATACTTAGGAATTTACATTTCTGCTTGACAGTTTTTCTAATTTTTAAGTGCCTGTCCACAGTTGCCAAGTAAATCATGATAGTTGGGTAAGTGCAAATCTCTGTTGTGGGACAAGTGTGTATGTGTGTGTTTGTATGTGTGTGTGTGTGTGTGTGTGTGTGTGTGTGTTTGTGTGTGTGGTGTACACTTGCCCTTACTATCACCTCTTGCCGGAACATGCGGACTACTGAATTGAAACAAAATCTCTTTTTTTCAATGCATTTATTCAATTATGTTCCACATTCCATATGAATATTTTAAAATGTGAATGTTTTAACTTTATTCGATGATATCATCGCTATAATAATCCTTCATAAACTGAACTAGTTTTCACTTTTCCCAAAACCTCTACTGTTCGAATAATGAGTCTTCCAGATACCTCGTATGCACTTACACCTTAAGGTAGAGGAATGTGCGTACTTGGTACTAAATTGATTTATCAATCTCATACAAATTGGCGTGGTTTAAATGTGTGCTTCAATGTAATATTTAAACACAATCGTTAAAAAAACATTTTTAAAAACAGAGGAAAAATCTAGGAAAAAAGTTGGTAAAATCTGGCGCGCACCTACCTCACATTACCATACCTTCTTCTTCATATCCACTTTACCTAGCAGCTTGAAATTTGGTCCTAATGCAGCTGGTAGCTATAAGAGCTACTGAATAAAGGGATTTGAGGAATAGGTTTCTAATATCTACCCGCTTTATTTCAAGGATTATTCTATTTATTAGACCATAATCTACAACAGAAATATACGGTATATATGATATCTTAATTTTTCATTGATTCTAACATTCCTTTTTATTTTATTTTTTCTGTTTAATAATAATTACGTTTTTAGAAACAAACAAATAAATTATTCTACGTAGTTTGAAAAATATTCTCCTCTCTTTTGAAACACTGCCCTGGCGTGATCAGGGGTAGTAACTCCCCCACGTAGAAACTCAATTTACTCCACTTGGTGATTAGCTAGAACGAAAATAAAAATACTTCAGGTCCATTATCTTTATAAGTCTTCTAATTAATTTATGAGCTGTTATGAGGAATCCAATCAGGAAAAGTGATTCTATTAGTAATATTTTAAGGAGGATTAGCACATGATTTGGATTTTTGCTAACAGATTAGGAACCCTATTCTATGATCTCCCCCTATAATGCTCAGTACTTACCCAAAACTTATCTGAAATGTCCACGCTCTACAGAT
The DNA here is from genome assembly GCA_948150685.1 of Rhaphigaster nebulosa. Classification (NCBI taxonomy): domain Eukaryota; kingdom Metazoa; phylum Arthropoda; class Insecta; order Hemiptera; family Pentatomidae; genus Rhaphigaster; species Rhaphigaster nebulosa. The sequence goes on along the minus strand of OX411311.1, from coordinate 85,053,840 downwards.
TTCGCATTTCACTCTGGTGTCTCATCATTAACAGCAATAAGTTTATACTGTAGTAAAAAGGATAAAGAGAAAAATCAGATTCATTCATTGTAGCTACAGTCGGAATAAAATTCATGCAAGCACAACCGATAATTAATGATTTAGGAACATTACCAATTATCGCAACCTCTACCAGTTCTTTACCAGACTTAGAGATATGGATCGTCATATATGACGGAGCCATGCTTGAACATTTTTCGGAAAAAATTTCCCTTGGTCGCTTCACGATCTCGCCTTGGCGTGGCGGGCAAGCTTGATCGTATTAAGATTTTCTTAATCAAATGTCCTTTAAATAAGTCACTCTTATACGTCAAAAATTTAAAATCGAGACATAGGAACTTAACCTATTAATTTGTCTCTTCTTTAATTATTCTATTGAACTAAGTTATGAAGATAGAAAAAAAAATACTGGAATTAGTTTATAAATATTTGGGTTAAATTTAAAGTGATGATTTCAGCTACTTTAAATATAATATAACCGCGAAATTATGGAGAGACTTCTTGCTCTTAAATTAAAAAAAAAAATAATAATGAATTTTAAAAATATATAATACATAAAATACATAATATAATTATTAATTATTATCACACTCCCCACAGTGAGAGTACAATTATTGACCTGTCCTATTGAATCCTTAGGGAAAACAATCGACGATATTCTATAAGTTTCGATATCACTAACTATTCTAATGATGAAAACAAATTCCATTTCAATCTCTTAAGCTCGAAATTTGAATTGTTTCGTACTAAATTAGCTTTTTGTAGACTAACACATTGTAGACCGCCATGAAACAAATATTAATTGCCCGAGGTGGAAATTGAACCCACACGTGTCCGGGCCGGACACTCTGGGCCATCATGGTCTCTCGCATTGAAACCTAAAGATGATATTTTGATTAATCGACTTCTATTCGTTCTTAGTTGTTGTTTCGGATAAATTGATATTTCATGAGATATCAATAAATAATTCTGAATGCATTAGAATATTTGTTAGCGCCTTGCAATTGCGAGAACCCCCTACTACCAAAACATATTAAGACCCAAGTTAGGGCACATTATCCTCAGCACATTATACGGAATGGAAAACCAATGGAGTTGACTAAATACGGAGGATGCGACCAGAGTGGTCCATTTTGCTGATAGAGTACAGTAGCCCTTAATAACCGAGAGGAAACAAGTTTAAAACGCTGTTGGCAAACTTCATTTTCCGAACCATTAACATTGACCAAGCAAACGGTTCCGACCATTTTAAGGGCGGTTTGATATTCATGACCGCTGATTCGGCCTCTGCGTTTTGTTATTTATCTTTCAACAATTTACTTCCCATATTGTTCAATAAAGTCAGGGGAAAATTTGGATTTTTAATTCCGAGAAGCGTAAAAAAAGCGGATTTTCCCCCCTCATTCGTTGCCACTTTCCAAAGTCGTTATTATACTTCAACATATATTCGAGAGTATGATTATGTCTTCAAAAGTTTCTTTGTAAACCATCAACACCACAGAAGGAAGAATTTTTAGCCTAAACATGAGACAAACCACTTCCAAAAAACATGCATTGAATACTAATCTTGATAGTTCAAATTTGTAGAGATGCTAACATACTTAATATTCTAATCTATCCATCCTGTAAAAACTATTGTACACAACACATAGTAAAATAAAAGGAATAATAAATTACCTTTGAGTTCTTAATATATTTAACTCCAAGTTTTATATTACACTTATAATATAAATTATATAGTTCTTAAATATACATGTATTACGATAAATCATGATTCCTATATAACATACGAATCATTTTGCATTTAAAAGATATAGTAATGTAAAATTAAAACTATAGTAATGAACAGATCCATGGCACAAGGTTGCAGTGAGAATTATTAACAATGTGGTTCTTAAATGGTCACACAATCGATCATTTCACCGAAATATAATGAAAAAGTTTATCTTAGTGTTTGAAACTAAAAAGACAGTCTTCACATTATAAGCAATTAGAAGATTCCAAAACACAAAACCTCAAGTCTCAAAAATACCGGCAACCAACTAACTAGTCAACGTTTTGCCAATTCAGCCATCATCAGGACATACACCAAAAACCACATATATGAAGACCAAACACAGCACATCGGTTGATGTGAGATATGTTGTCTGGTTACGTTGACTGGTTAATTGGTTTCCGGTATTTTAGAGACTAGATAGAGGCTTTGTGTTTTGGAATCTTCCAAATTTAATATATATTCTTTAACCAGTAATAGATTATTACTGGTACTTTTGATATAAAAATTTAACAAGCCTTATTCCACAGTTTTATCCTTATGCCGAGAAAAGATTACATAGAGCCTAATGCCCTCTGTAGTGCCGACATTTTATTATTTATGCTTTGATTGACTCATACGGAACTGAAGTTCGAGGAAATCCCTTTCTAAGGACTTGATCCTCTTTCAGAAGATTCCACGAAAGATCTTAAGTAAGTAGTTCGACGAACGAATATAAAAGTCTAATTTCTCATCCACTGATTATGCTCCTGCGTATGTGTGTCCATCTTCGAAATATATTTATACGTTTATATATTTATATTTAAACGAAGACAAAAATACAAACATATATAACTATTTGCAATGTTTCTGGCAATCTGTTTTTCTAAGGCTGGTGGGGGTCCCAGAAACCGCATTTACTTAATTTGCTTAATTGATATAGTCTGTATTTGTATCGGTTCCAGAAGGGGAACTGATCAATCAAACTGAATTATTTAGTTACATTAACTTAAAAGGCTAGAGACAAGAGACCCTCCCCCTCCCAGCTATGATCACTAGATTGGTATATTATACGTACCATTGGAGATCTATTCCAAGGGCGTCGCGTTTACCAATTTACTCAACTAAACTATATGATGGCATGCAGGATAATTATAACAGATTTTGACATAGATCTGACTTTATTTAAGAGGATTTATTTATTAAACTGTAGGTTTAATAATGTATACTCTAAATTAATCTCGTTATACAAGAATTACTGGCTATGACATCTGTACTATATTTGAGAACACTGGATCTGAGTTGCCTATTAAGATTCTTCTATGGTGCCACATAATAGTAAACAAAAATGTACACATGAATCTAAGGGACTACGACTTATCTTGTGGTTGCCTTCGTCGTCTCGGGCACTCTCTGCTTTTGCCGCTCGATGGTTGCGTCCCATAAGCTGCGGTCTCGAACTCTGCTTGCCAGACTTGCTGAACTCCCTCTGGGATGAACTCTTCAGCTTGTCTTACTGTTCCACACACTCAACTTCACTCTCTCACACTCCTACTTGGACTGCCTCTTCTTCCGTGTCGTCTTCAAGTTCTCTCCCTTCTCCTTCTCCTGCTTGAAATATCTATTTTTCAAACATTTGGTCCCAGTCTCCTTTTGGGTTTCCTATTGGCGAATCTTTTAAGAATTTTGGATGGTAACGTCTCCCGTTCATCGGCGTCGAATCTCTTCGAAAGTTTTTCTCCTATTGTCCCCGTTTTATTATATCTTGTTCGTAGACCTTGCGCTTAGTTTTACGATGGTTTTATTTTGCCTTATCTTTATGACTACTTGAGCTGTTGTCGGTATCTAGACCTCGAGGTGCCTCACAGGTGTTTCTTAGTAATAAATGGAAACCTATTTATTTTAATATTGAATAAATTATGTGGAAACTACTTAAAATACCCATTATTTAATTACTATTATTTAATCGGAATTATTTCCTTCCATTCCTGTATTCACAATACATGGCATTATATATATATATATATATATATATATATATATATATACATACCTAGTACCCTACTCAAATTTCCGTTGGATTAAAAAAAAATTAAGGGCAAGCTAAATTTCATATATTATTAAAAGCGTCGCAGGGCATATTCAAAATGGCGCCTAAATTATTGGCGATAATTTTTGAAAAACCTATAACATTTTTGGTATCAGTCATAGCGATGTAAAATTAATTCTATTCGAAGCATAATTAAAGTATCTAAAAACTTTATTTGACATTTTTTAACCTCAAAATCTCACTTAAGCAAAAAGTGAAAAACCGGCGAGAAAAATTCTTCATAAATTTTAAATCGGGATTTTGAAAGAGAAGAAATGAACATAACACAAAATATCCTAAAATAGATATTTTAGTATTGTCTATGAAGTTTCTATTTTAACGGTTATTTTTAACAAAATTCCCAAATGCAGCCTAATAATCGGGATTCAAAGCGCAGACAGGGGCCCACCATGCACTCTATTCCAGAGTTAGTAAAATGTCTATTAGTTATTTTATTTCCATAACAATTTTAATTTTAACAATTTTTATTTTAATTAATAATTCTTTTAAATGTATCCTTAATTTATTTCTGTATTGATAAGAAATTTCTGATAGGTATAAATAAAGAAACAATGCTAAAATATATATATATATATATATATATATATATATATATATATATATATATATATATAATTTTTTAAAGAGCAATATAGCTTTTAATACTCATAAAAAAAAAAAAAAATTAACATTTGGTTGGTAATAATAGGAATAAAGGCATTTTTACAGATATTAATTTTTGGTAAAAGAACAAAAAAAATAATATTATAAAAGTATTTCATTGAATTATAATAATCCCTCAATGTAAAAAGAAAAAAACATTTTCATTCGAATTAGATTTAATCCATCCCTCTCTCGCTTAAAATACTTTGGAGATGTGAACTCCAACTGATCATTGCTTGGTAAATCAGAAGTAGGGAATTCAAATTTTTTCGTCTTTAGACAAAGTTATAAATCAAGAGACTCAGGTATTCCATTTACCATGCACAATTTATTAATTTGCGAGTATTCCCTTTAAAACAAAAGTACTTTTGATACCTGTAGTTTCGCTAATAATTATTTGATTCTCAAAATATTCCTCCAATCTGATTTCCATGTTTTTTAGAGGCCATTTCTTATTTTTACAACCAAGTTTACTTTCCACCAATTTTAATAATTTATTTATGGCTAATTGCGAAAACTACGAATTTTCCAATATTTAATTTAAGCATAAGCGAAAGAATTTATTAATCCAGATCAGAAAAGCGGACTTCAAAAATTCTTTATAACAGTTTCGACGAAATCTTCATTCTGCCGCTACCAAATCGTCTTTTGCACCGATCCTGCACACGGCATACGATGATATTTTATCATTTTCTTTTGGTATAATGTTACAGAATTTTGTGAACAAGAAGTGTACGAACTTTTCACTGACATTACCCTTTTTTTTTTCTTTTCCTTAATTTATCTGAAGTTTTCGGAAATTCAGCCAAAAAAATACATTTTAATTTAAAATCAAATGATGGCACGTCCTATCTAGTAATCCAAATCAAACATGTACCTTTGGCTTCACTATCCAATTTTCGTTTTTCTCACAAAATAGATAAGGAGCGAATACATTCTTTCCTGAAATTAAAATGTACTAACTGTGGACCACGAAATTTACTATATTTAAGATTTAAAACTTTCTCTACCCACTCTAATTGGAAATGACCAGTTCATCAAAGACCGAAAATATAAAAATTGTTTATAGTGAAAATAACCGAATGAACATCTTATATTTCCCTCATTTTGTATAATAAGATGGACGTTACCAACAATTATCTAAAAAAAAATTATCTAATTTTATTAATTCTAAGTAGGTTATTATTTTATTTTTTATTTGGATGCCATATTTTTTTTAATTTAGAATGAACAATAAATTAAATGCTGTAATTAAGTTTGATTAAGCTGAGGTCAAATTTAATTGTGAATTCAATTTGTACATATGGCATAAAATAAAACACCATTTACAAGAAATATAACTATTTCTCATTAGTATTTTTTTTTTACTAAAAAATTTTTTTAATGGAAAGAATGCTTTGTTTTAAAGCCGAATCAGGCAGTTTTGTTAAAAATAGCCCGTATTTTTCATTATATTAAATTTTTTTCTCTCAAAATCCTGATTTAAAAATCATGAAGAATTTTGCTCGTTTTTATTTTTTTATTTAATATTTGTCGAAGTTTTTAAGTGAAAAAATAGTTCAAAAAATGTTTCTAGATCTTTCATTATGCTTCAAATAGAAGTAGTTCTACATCTCTATCACTGATAACAACAATGTTGTTGTGTTTTTAAAAATATTCCCCCGCCGATACTTCCGGCGCCGTTTTGAATATGTTCCACGGCTCTGATTCTAGGGGATTATTTTGAAGTTTTTTTTTTTTTTCGTAAGGTGTACCTAAATTTTTCTTATGGTAGAGGGAAAATAACAGAAAATAAACGGTAGAATGTCTAGAGCCTTTTCAACTCATCATAAAATCGGAGGACGGAGGCAATCCTCGAAATTCCAAAGATAAATCTACAAAAATGGTGATAAGCAATTGTGATCATATGCCTTTTACTAATAATATAATGAATGAAGTCTTAATATATTTGTACAGAGAAATCCTCAATACAATGATGTATTATATATTAATTGATAAACCTAATAACCCAGGAAAAGCTTGCTAATCCTTCACAGTCCTCCTCAATTATACCCTTTCCTTGGCGAATTACGCATGCAAGGGACGTTTTTAATGAAAAATTAAAAGGAAGGAGCGGAGAGAGAAAAGAAGGGAAGGCCATCAGCTTAATATTTTGCCTATTTACATTTTAAGTGTTTCCCGGGGAGGCTGAGGTAGGCCTGGGCCTTATTAAAAATATCAACGCTACCTCCGGCTGTCATTGCAGATGGTCAGATTGGGTTAGCAGCAATAGGAGTTCTCTTTCTCCGCTCGGTCACAACTTTTTGTAAACGCCTATAGACTTCATTCTTCCTAAAATGTTACATATTCCCCTTTTAAAAAGTTTTAATAAGAGTCTCAACCTCCTCAGATTATCTTTAACTTTAATATTTTCGGATCGGTCCAACAACTCGTGAACAGAGCTTCGGGAATAATAACATACTTAATTTTTTTTTCCCCTCGGATAAATATAACAAAAACAGATTTTATGAATTACTATAATGGAAACAAAAATTAAAAAATAAAATAATAATTTTTGAACCACATTTGTCTTAAAATACAGAATCTACGATAGTAATGGAATAATAATAACCTTTTATATATATGATCTTGAACATCTTGTATATGTGTGTGTGTGTGTGTGTTTTTTTTGTGTGTGTGTGTGTGTGTGTATACAATAAATAAATAAAGTATGATTTTTTATTTCTGTAACCTTAATATTTACGTTCTCAAAAAGAGCATAGTGTAGGAATAATGATGCTTTCAGGGGAGATACTTTTTTTTTATATTTAAAAAGAAGGCATTTACAAAAATATATAAGTAAATTGTGATATGAGGTACAACAGTCTTTAACATTTACATATATATATATATATATATATATATATATATATATATATATATATATATATATATTTCTGTACAAATATTTAATTAAAAAAAATACAAGAATATTATTGTTCAATACAAGCTTGTAATATAAAGTTCAAAATAATATTACATACCGACAAAGAAAGATTAGGAATTTTTGTATGACCCTGTCATACCTGTTCGTACATCTGTCTACCCTCCCTCCCTCTTAATTTCCTCCTGGGACACTCTACATATTTTATTTTTCGATTAACATTATAGACCATGAAGGTCTTTGCCTGTTCGATGTGGCTTTCTTAAAGACATATATTGCTTGCAGGAGCATGTGATTTCCCATTAAAGTAAGCGGGATAGTGATCCTTGTGATTTGCCTTCAGAAGGCTTACATACCTAAGAAGGGGGAGAAAGGATGATTAAATGCTTGAGGAATCGGGGTCCGAACTAACAGCCTTTGGGTAAGTGACATCCTGACTCCTATATCTATAAACGTACAAACTTATATACGGAAGACGAGATGTGCGGTCTCTGATCTGCATTTATCTGATCTATAATGAATTTCCTAAATTGGCAAAGCGTTGATTGCTAGTTACAGATATATGAGAGACATAAGGTATTGATTTTTGAATTTTCTAATAATATTTTTTGTCTCTTTTTGTTTTTTTCTCTCTCTAATTAATAAAATTAAGAGTTTAGAAAAGTTTCCTTGTCCTACACAAAAAAAAGATTCATACCTGACCCTAACCTCAGAGATACAATGCTTCTTAATTAGCCTTAATTAAATTCAAGTATATGATACTCAAATTAGCAATATCCGGAATTAAGTTTACTCGGACTAGCGTGCCATCCGGCCGAAAGCTCGCTAGCTCATTAGGTAATGAAGCCACAAATTATAGGTTGGCTACCCAGTGCCGGCCCCCGCTCGATAACCATAAGTGACAGCTCCGTCATTAGTCTAGAGTTGATACAATGGGGGTCTTATCGCGGAAGGATTTGCGAATATTAGGTCAGTAATACAATAACGAGCTTGCCCTTAACGTTATTGTTGATGCAGAGTAGATTTTTGCCACTCCTTAAACCAAATATTTACTAAACTATACAAAGATTCTTTGGATCATTTTTATTAATATCCTTAATATATTACATATCAACATCCTGAACCTTCAATTTCTTCTAGCTATCTGCGTTAGAGAAAATATATTGCACCTATCCAATCATTCAAATCCTCATCCAGTTCAAATCATTCCTTTAATTCTTTTCGAGGATTGAAATGACAGTGGCCTCGAGAACTATTGTAAAAAAAAAAAAAAATATTTAAAAATTGGAGTTCTGGTTCTCCATTCGCTGGAACCTTTATGGCTTTAGTTCTCTAACTCAGCCTCCTCCATTGGCTATCAACATCAGTGAAGCGACGAGAAGCGTTGAGGAATCTCCATGAGCCATGCTTTGCATGAGGAGGAAAGGAGAGAAGGTTTTTTTTTTTAGCATTTGATCTCACAATCAATATGTATATTTAACCTTGAATTTACTGTTACCTTGATAATTGTTTTTTTTTTTTTTTTTTTTTTTTTTTTAATTCATTATTATCGAGCGAGAAACTCCAGATGATACCACTTTTAAACTTTTAAGCTCCACTTATCTTGGCAAATTTTTTAATAGGACTTTTTCATTTTATTTTTAAAACGGATGCTTCATGTAAAGAATACTCTTGAAACTGTATGTGTAGAAATAAGAATGAACCAGAGCCATAGACGTCGCAGTTGAGGAGTTATAAAGAATTTTTAAATGAATATTCGTCACTAGAATAAGTTCGTGAAAGCTGAAATTTTCGTTCTACCGTTGCCACAAACCGTTCGAGATTCTAGTTAGCGAAATAACGCAAGCTAACCGGAGATATCTTAAAAACGGTGCAAGGAAACGCATTGTTTTTGACGGGTATAAGAGAGTAGTTCGTGTTTTCCGATGTTTCTCGCTCGAGTTCGTGACAGGGAGGGATTACCGTAATATAATTGAAGAAATATCATCGCGACGGTAATGGGCATATAAAGTTGTCGAGCCAGGAAACGAACGAATCAGTAAAATGTTAACTAGCGTTAAACCGACGGGCAAACGTCTGAGAAGCAAAATGAGACGTAGATGGGAGGATTGTGCTGTCAGATCTTGCGACTATGGGTCTAAAGAAGGGTCCGTGGAAGGAGGTTATGGGTCTTTCAAACTGCAGAAAATAACTAACCAGTCAACGTTTCGTCAATTCCGGGCTTCGTAATGATTGAAAAGATAAAATAACATAAATGTAGACCTGAGACAGCATACGCCACATTAAAAGTTAAAAAGAATAACCCAAAATAAATAGTCTGCCTGTCTGCAACTAACCCACCAACTACTCTCAATCCGGTTTTCATCAAATGTTCAGGAATTGTGCGGGTTGGTTCCACTTAACAGTCCGATATAAATTTCATCTATTACTTTTGTTTACTCACAAGCAAACTCATTTTCCATTGACACACTTCTATTTCGAAAACGCCTCCTCCGATTTGGCCTAATGTTAGGAATTAGTGTAAAAATGGTCCAGTATGAATTTTATCAAATTCTATTCCCTTCTTTCGTTTACGCATGTGCAAACTTATTTTTTTAAAGACATCATCAATCCAATCCACTGGGAAATCAAACGTCTCCATTCGGTAAAAAAATTAATTTTCGATAATTTGTTACATAGCACATTCATCCACTCCTGTATTTAATTGTAATTGCAGTTTTAATTAATTGAAATGAAGTAAATGCGTTAAACTTCTATCGTTTAATTATTTTTTAAACCTGACGAAAACTTCAGCACATTATCCAGCGGTAAAGTAGCTAGACGCATATAAATGGAATTCTAATCTAGGCCAAAATAGTTTTAAATTGGTTCAAGCTGTATTATTTGTCGTTGGGTTATTAATCTTAGTCCTTATTAAGAACTAAGTAGATGAATGATGTATGAAATTTGATGGATTGTATGTATATATGCATATATACTTCCAGAATTTAATGACCTAGTAAATATAAACGGTACTGGAAGAAAAATCTATTTCGAGAGGTATTATCCCACGCCATTATTCGTCTCAAAAAATTAAAACTAGAAGATGAAATTAACCCTCTAATGACATATTATCATACATTATATTGAATGTCATACTATTATTATTAAAATAATAATAATATCTTATTAAAAGATAAGTTCGTAAATTTAATATATTTTTAATTGTATTCACTGGTGCTTGATGACTTTCATAATTTAACAATAAAATACCTGTCTTTAGCATGAATTTTCTTTGATACAAATCACAAGATAAAATATATCAGCCGATTTGATAGATCGAATAAAATGGATTCAACATTCATATTATAGCCATGAAATATAACCAATATATACCAACAATATACCCATGGGGACTTTGAAAAGATTTGCCCAAGAGCTCAGCTCATTATACGGTAGCCGCACCTTGAAGGAAGGGTATTGTGTAGGTCGGCAAATATTTGTCAAGAGCCTTTGTTGACGGCGGCTGGCTGCCTTTTAGCCGGTTCTGAATAGAAGAAACTAGTCCGCTCCTTATACCGAATAGTGTCAGGAATCTTGTGTATCTTGGCAACAACTTCCCCCACCGCTCCGGTATGCAAATATTGTTGAAAAAAGTTGTATGAAAGGACATAAAGGTATATAAGTGCGGCTCATGGGAACCGATTTAAGCTCCTTATGAAAATAAGGCGAATATTAAATATATATATATATATATATATATATATATATATATATATATATATATATATATAAATAAAGCCCCTAAAAATAAAAAATAAAGTAAAAATAATTTAAAAAATTGTTCTTTCGTCGTTAACTAGCTCATTCCTATATTTATCCCATATATATTTTTTTAATTAGATTAAATAATTGAATAAAGAACCGTTTTCAATCAACGTATAAAAATAAATAAATAAATTAAAATCCTCAGTAAATATAAAGCAAAAAGGCCATTCGGTCACCAAGTATTTCATATACTGAACAAAACAACTAGAATATTAAAATCCTCTTCGTGACTTTCGAATTACTTCTGCCGGGAAAACGGTTAGAAAAACTTCATTTTTTCACATCTATCCTCCTATTTCACCCCCTGTAATAATTTTTTACTTTCCCATACCTATATATAAAATATATATAGAAAGGGGAGTATTACGATCGTCAAAATTTTCGAATTCCAGTTGTCAGCGGAAATACAGGGCCAAATAAGACACTGAGTCCAAATAACCAATTCTCGCAAAATGGTCTGTATTGTACAGCAGGGTCTGGTTGTCGTGTGTATGTAAACAGCCTAGCTCAAGAATCCGAATCTACGTATTTAAGGTAGATATATTCATGGGATGTTACAGCAACTTTTTCGTTAAAATCTACTGACCGAAAGTGCCTCTTTATATTGTCGATTTTACACTTTTTTACAGTTTTCTCGAAAACGGCTCCAACAATTTTGATTAAAATTGCTGAAAGTCTTCTCCTTAAAGCTCTTTAATTTTTCATTTATGTAGTACATCAACGAGGAAATGCAGGAAAAAAAGTTATGATGAAAAGAATATTTTATTTACCTATAACTTAAAAAGTACTAATTTTATGGTAATTTATGTATAAAATTGCATGAAAGGTAATTAAATTAACTAAAAAACAAAAAGAGGATCATCAAAATCGGGCTGGTTATTGGCAAACATAAAGCATATCGGAATAATCGGAAATGGCATTATATCACCGATTTTACACTGTTTTAAAATTTTCTCGAAAACTGTTTTACAATTTTCTGGTAAACGATTTTGACGAAACTTGCGCAATTTCTCCTTTAAGATCTTTAACTGTCCATGTATGTAGTATATCAAAGAGAAAATCTGGGAGAAAAAGTTATAGTGAAAAGAATATTTTATTTGCGCATAACTCAAAAAGTGAGCATTTTATGATAATTTTGTGTGAAATCATATGAAAAGTAATTTAATTTCTTAAAAAAAACAAAAACAATTATTTAAATCGGGCCTGTATTAGTAAAGATAGAGCGTATCTCATAAGGACTACTAGACTTTAGATGGTAAGTCGAGCGCGTCCGGAAGGGAACGAATGCGACCGAAACTTCTCGCACCAAGCCGCCAACCTATTGTTAACTAAATGCTCTGTAACAATGTATTTTGATAACATAAAAGTAGAAATTAACTTAATAATTGCTATTTTTATATTATTCAATGGTAACAAAATGATTCCATGGAAACTAAACCGAAGCTTTCAAAATATATTTTCAGCTTGACAAGCAAAAAATATATAGTGTACAGAATTGTAGTACTAAAATTATTTAAAAAACTAATGTATTATACTTTTGTGAGAAAATACATGAAGAAGTGCATCCTGATGAATTTATTTCGAGTAGAGTTCATGGGAACTTTTAAAAATAATCTTAAACATTATTATTATAGTTTGGAAAGGGAAATTTGTAATGCGCGCACCGCACCAGATTTTCTCCTTCTGCACTCAGCATAAGTCTGGTCAAAGTAATGAAGGGCAAAACCGCCCACTTTAGGATCAGATTAGAATCATTTGTTATATCGCTGGTCTATATATATTACTATATTTGTAAATCACTGGTCAGTAGGATTTACCTAGAACTAAGGGGAGAAGGGGGTGATTAGAGTATTTTAGGCAATCTTTGATTCGGTTTCCTATATATTACTGATACAAGTTTATATTCTTGTTTATATTAATGTAACTGATGGATTAAAAAAGAATACTAATAATTATTAAAACTAAATACAAAATAATAGATATAAATAATAAAAAATAAAGAGAATAAAGAGAATAAATGAGAAACTTAAAATAAACCATCTTTAACTTTAAATCGATTTGTAAATGTTTATTTGTTTTAAATAATTAAATATTTCAGTAATGTTAAGGCTATTATGTTTTAGTAATGACACTAAATGATATGGGAGACCATTATCTATCAACTGCCTGCAATCAGTCGGTAAGTATTTAACAGTCATAGGTATGTTACAATGTGCACAGATTGCTCTTGGCGTTCCAGCCTGCAAATGTTGATGGGTGATCCGAATAGGACAGGAGGGCGAAGATGCACATAAAAGAGCTACCTAGTAACTAATAATGTGATGGCCGTAAGCCAAGAGATCATTACTTACAATAGAATAGCTATCGAGCAGATCACCTTTATTACAAAGGTCTATAAAAAATAACTCTATATAATAAATCTATAAATATTATATATTATTTAAGGTCCAATTAAAAGAACTATTATTTAATTAAGCCATGTACAAGCTGTTTATAAAATAATGTCATTTCGATACACCGACGTTCTGACGGATTCCATATATGATGTCATTCCACAATACTTCCCCACAGCCATCCCGTTTCCTTTGATGTGGTTCGCACAACACCCTGCGAAGACCTTGAAGCTCTTCTTTGTGGTCCACCTCCTTGTTGAGGATCGATCACCGACGCACAGAGGGTGGATGAACCATGACGTGTCGCTAACAACCAATCGTGTGAGAGCTTTGGTTCCTGATCCGGGGCTAACAACGCCCGAGGTTCGTGACCGCTCAGAGTCGTTATTGCTCTGAATTAGCCTAACGCTTTATATTTACTTTCCGTGCCCCATACTGAGCCCTAGATGGGACTCGTTTTCGGTCAAGCATTCGAGTTTACATCTATTTGACTCAAAAGGAAAAGGTATTTTGGGCGTAAATAGTTCTAATAAATTTCGGGTAAGAATTTTTTTTATTTTACTTAAATAAAATAAAATATATATATATATATATATATATATATATCTGAAATTTAACATCATTCTCTAGACATTAGTAATTCTTGATGAGGGGTTACACTAGGAAATAAGAAAAGTATTTCTAGAAATGCAAACAAGTTTCTAAATTTTTATTTTGGGTAGAAACGAATGCTGAATGAACTAATATGATATTGTTCCAGACATAAATGTTTATTTTTTTATTGTTTCTCCAAGCATCCTTTCCTATATACCTCCTTCCACTAAAATATAAAATAAAATAAATAGACATATATTTTTAAAAATATAAACAAGGGAAATGTTTTACGATTATATGTTTACATAGAAGGGGTGTGAGCATTTATTTTGAGGTCAAGGAGTGCCGATCACTAAACAGAAGCAGAGCCTTTATATCGACGTAAAGGAATAAGTTCCAAGTTATCCTCCGCCATCCTCTTCCTAAATGAAATCAAGATGAATGATGGTTGCTTATATGTCTTCTCCTTGATTACATCTACGATATCATTACTAATTGAAATAATCGATTTTAGTAGTCAAAAGCGACTACTTTTTCATGGAAGTAGCAACTCAGCAATATTACAGGATCCTGCGCGCCGTGCAGAAAGATGGATTAATGACATTAACAATATGTTTACCATAAAAGATTTTCTCCAAGAACACACACTAAAAAAAAGCTAGGAAGTAAATACAAACTCATGAATATATAAAAGAACAAATCATACTATTTTCACTTTCACTTACCAATACATGAAATACTCCTTAAAGCCCTTTAACGTAGTGCAATATGGAGAAAATGCAGAGAAAAAAGTTATGACGAAAAAGAAAATTTTATTTGAGCCCAACTCAAAAAGTATGTACGTTACCGTAAATTATGCGTATAATTAATTATATGGAAGGTAGTTGAATTCTTTAAAAACAAAATAAATTATATCAGATCAGTATTAGCAAAGATCAATTCAAACGGCGCATTGAGCAGCAATATTACAGGATCCTGCGCGCCGTGCAGAAAGATGGATTAATGACATTAACAATATGTTTACCATAAAAGATTTTCTCCAAGAACACACACTAAAAAAAAGCTAGGAAGTAAATACAAACTCATGAATATATAAAAGAACAAATCATACTATTTTCACTTTCACTTACCAATACATGAAATACTCCTTAAAGCCCTTTAACGTAGTGCAATATGGAGAAAATGCAGAGAAAAAAGTTATGACGAAAAAGAAAATTTTATTTGAGCCCAACTCAAAAAGTATGTACGTTACCGTAAATTATGCGTATAATTAATTATATGGAAGGTAGTTGAATTCTTTAAAAACAAAATAAATTATATCAGATCAGTATTAGCAAAGATCAATTCAAACGGCGTATTGAGCATTGACGCCCGCCAGAATCTAGATGAAATGATAGTGCCCAAAAGCAGACGGATGCGACCGAACCGCTGGACCTCCTACCACGCCTTCCCTCATCTAGTTCTCAACGCCTTCCTGTTCTCAATAATATGCTCTGTTCAACTTTGCTGCTAACTTCATGCTTATTATTATATAAAATAAAATAAAAAACACTGCTCTTTAAGATTTGTCTTCGGCACCTGGAGACGTACTCATATATCCCACCTTTAAGGCGAGTTAAAGTGGCTCTTCCCCTCCAACTATTAACAATATTTCCTCGGATCTTTACTATACCAAACTATCACCACCCACCACCCTTCCTACATCTACAGTCTCATACAATTCAAATCCTCGGTCCACTGGAAACTAGATCTCGCCTTTCTAACCTCCATGCCCCTTTCTCGCCCGCTCCTCTACCCTTTGGAATTCCTTTCCTTCGCCATGCTTCTTCTCTATCCTCATTCAAATCTCTCCTTTTCCAACACCTTCTTTCTCTCCAAAATGATCCTCTCTAATTGCGAAATTTCAGTTTAGGACTAAAGTCAGAAGTGAACAATAGTTTTTTAATGCACAAACTTCAATTTTGCTATTAGCTCATTATTTTTGTATTTTTCATTTTTTATCTTTTTTTTTCTTTTTTCTGTTTTTTTTTGTTCACATTAATTATATTTTTCGAGGATCAGATTAGAATCATTTGTTATATCGCTGGTCTATATATATTACTATATTTGTAAATCACTGGTCAGTAGGATTTACCTAGAACTAAGGGGAGAAGGGGGTGATTAGAGTATTTTAGGCAATCTTTGATTCGGTTTCCTATATATTACTGATACAAGTTTATATTCTTGTTTATATTAATGTAACTGATGGATTAAAAAAGAATACTAATAATTATTAAAACTAAATACAAAATAATAGATATAAATAATAAAAAATAAAGAGAATAAAGAGAATAAATGAGAAACTTAAAATAAACCATCTTTAACTTTAAATCGATTTGTAAATGTTTATTTGTTTTAAATAATTAAATATTTCAGTAATGTTAAGGCTATTATGTTTTAGTAATGACACTAAATGATATGGGAGACCATTATCTATCAACTGCCTGCAATCAGTCGGTAAGTATTTAACAGTCATAGGTATGTTACAATGTGCACAGATTGCTCTTGGCGTTCCAGCCTGCAAATGTTGATGGGTGATCCGAATAGGACAGGAGGGCGAAGATGCACATAAAAGAGCTACCTAGTAACTAATAATGTGATGGCCGTAAGCCAAGAGATCATTACTTACAATAGAATAGCTATCGAGCAGATCACCTTTATTACAAAGGTCTATAAAAAATAACTCTATATAATAAATCTATAAATATTATATATTATTTAAGCTCCAATTAAAAGAACTATTATTTAATTAAGCCATGTACAAGCTGTTTATAAAATAATGTCATTTCGATACACCGACGTTCTGACGGATTCCATATATGATGTCATTCCACAATACTTCCCCACAGCCATCCCGTTTCCTTTGATGTGGTTCGCACAATACCCTGCGAAGACCTTGAAGCTCTTCTTTGTGGTCCGCCTCCTTGTTGAGGATCGATCACCGACGCACAGAGGGTGGATGAACCATGACGTGTCGCTAACAACCAATCGTGTGAGAGCTTTGGTTCCTGATCCGGGGCTAACAACGCCCGAGGTTCGTGACCGCTCAGAGTCGTTATTGCTCTGAATTAGCCTAACGCTTTATATTTACTTTCCGTGCCCCATACTGAGCCCTAGATGGGACTCGTTTTCGGTCAAGCATTCGAGTTTACATCTATTTGACTCAAAAGGAAAAGGTATTTTGGGCGTAAATAGTTCTAATAAATTTCGGGTAAGAATTTTTTTTATTTTACTTAAATAAAATAAAATATATATATATATATATATATATATATATATATATATATATATATATATATATATATATATATATCTGAAATTTAACATCATTCTCTAGACATTAGTAATTCTTGATGAGGGGTTACACTAGGAAATAAGAAAAGTATTTCTAGAAATGCAAACAAGTTTCTAAATTTTTATTTTGGGTAGAAACGAATGCTGAATGAACTAATATGATATTGTTCCAGACATAAATGTTTATTTTTTTATTGTTTCTCCAAGCATCCTTTCCTATATACCTCCTTCCACTAAAATATAAAATAAAATAAATAGACATATATTTTTAAAAATATAAACAAGGGAAATGTTTTACGATTATATGTTTACATAGAAGGGGTGTGAGCATTTATTTTGAGGTCAAGGAGTGCCGATCACTAAACAGAAGCAGAGCCTTTATATCGACGTAAAGGAATAAGTTCCAAGTTATCCTCCGCCATCCTCTTCCTAAATGAAATCAAGATGAATGATGGTTGCTTATATGTCTTCTCCTTGATTACATCTACGATATCATTACTAATTGAAATAATCGATTTTAGTAGTCAAAAGCGACTACTTTTTCATGGAAGTAGCAACTCAGCAATATTACAGGATCCTGCGCGCCGTGCAGAAAGATGGATTAATGACATTAACAATATGTTTACCATAAAAGATTTTCTCCAAGAACACACACTAAAAAAAAGCTAGGAAGTAAATACAAACTCATGAATATATAAAAGAACAAATCATACTATTTTCACTTTCACTTACCAATACATGAAATACTCCTTAAAGCCCTTTAACGTAGTGCAATATGGAGAAAATGCAGAGAAAAAAGTTATGACGAAAAAGAAAATTTTATTTGAGCCCAACTCAAAAAGTATGTACGTTACCGTAAATTATGCGTATAATTAATTATATGGAAGGTAGTTGAATTCTTTAAAAACAAAATAAATTATATCAGATCAGTATTAGCAAAGATCAATTCAAACGGCGCATTGAGCAGCAATATTACAGGATCCTGCGCGCCGTGCAGAAAGATGGATTAATGACATTAACAATATGTTTACCATAAAAGATTTTCTCCAAGAACACACACTAAAAAAAAGCTAGGAAGTAAATACAAACTCATGAATATATAAAAGAACAAATCATACTATTTTCACTTTCACTTACCAATACATGAAATACTCCTTAAAGCCCTTTAACGTAGTGCAATATGGAGAAAATGCAGAGAAAAAAGTTATGACGAAAAAGAAAATTTTATTTGAGCCCAACTCAAAAAGTATGTACGTTACCGTAAATTATGCGTATAATTAATTATATGGAAGGTAGTTGAATTCTTTAAAAACAAAATAAATTATATCAGATCAGTATTAGCAAAGATCAATTCAAACGGCGTATTGAGCATTGACGCCCGCCAGAATCTAGATGAAATGATAGTGCCCAAAAGCAGACGGATGCGACCGAACCGCTGGACCTCCTACCACGCCTTCCCTCATCTAGTTCTCAACGCCTTCCTGTTCTCAATAATATGCTCTGTTCAACTTTGCTGCTAACTTCATGCTTATTATTATATAAAATAAAATAAAAAACACTGCTCTTTAAGATTTGTCTTCGGCACCTGGAGACGTACTCATATATCCCACCTTTAAGGCGAGTTAAAGTGGCTCTTCCCCTCCAACTATTAACAATATTTCCTCGGATCTTTACTATACCAAACTATCACCACCCACCACCCTTCCTACATCTACAGTCTCATACAATTCAAATCCTCGGTCCACTGGAAACTAGATCTCGCCTTTCTAACCTCCATGCCCCTTTCTCGCCCGCTCCTCTACCCTTTGGAATTCCTTTCCTTCGCCATGCTTCTTCTCTATCCTCATTCAAATCTCTCCTTTTCCAACACCTTCTTTCTCTCCAAAATGATCCTCTCTAATTGCGAAATTTCAGTTTAGGACTAAAGTCAGAAGTGAACAATAGTTTTTTAATGCACAAACTTCAATTTTGCTATTAGCTCATTATTTTTGTATTTTTCATTTTTTATCTTTTTTTTTCTTTTTTCTGTTTTTTTTTGTTCACATTAATTATATTTTTCGAGACAAGAATTTATTTTATATGCTTAGTAATTTTACTGAAAATATTGTAAACATTAATTGATCTATATTTTGTGGCCTATGGCCAGACATAGTTTTTGTTTTCTTTGTTAAACTATGTTATTCTTAAGGAACCTAGTCCCAGAATAAAGTTTTTCTTCTATCTATCTATCTATCTATCTAAAACTAGCTTCAAGATAATTATTATAATTTGGTAAGGGAGGGAAACTATGCGCGCACCGCACAAGATCTTTTTTTAAGTTTTCAAATGGAATCCTTGAATGTTGCTTCCTTTGGTACAGCGATAACTGAGTCTGCAGGTTAATTTTAAAGTATCCAAGCAGTAACGGAATAGAAAACTAAACCTAATAAAACTTGAAACATGATTTAAGTTTGTTCTCAATTAGATTAATTTATTCTTTCCGACAAAGAATTAACTCAATGTTTTATAATTTATATTTAATAGAGTGTAACTTGTTATTTGCAGAACATAGCCCTAATGAGTCTGATGATTAAGCAGCCGTAAAGATGATGATCGTAAAAGCTTTGTCAGAGGGAATTTATACAGCCCCTTTTTTTCCAACTTCTCTTTCAAGGCAAATAAGTGGCTAACATGATCTCTATTTCAAGAGTAAAAGAAAAGAAAAAGCATTGTAAAAGAAAAATTTAATACAAATAATCTGACCTTTAGTTCAACCGGTAATATAGAAGTAGCATGTGTAACGAGGCAACCCTTCTAAGCTTTAAAGTCAGATAAAATCTTGTTAAAAATCAAATAACGTGGTAAATGCGTAGGAAAGCAATAGAAAAGCTCCTTTAAAAGTAACTGGTGTTATAACTTGTATTTCTGTTTTCATTTTTAGTACTTTTTAAAGCAAAATTTCTTTAACAGATTAAAGAATAATAATTACAATCAATGAATATATAACCAATTATTTATATGTATTTTTGCATGATTTAAACGTTGAGTCAAATAATATTCTATGATACCAATAGATGATGTATTATTTTATCCATGGAGCACAACTCATTGAATGACACTCATAAATATTGATAGTACTCTTTCAAAAAGAGACAAAAATTTAGTTTATCTCGTGTTTAAGAAAGATCTATTTTTAGTATCACAGCAAAAGTATACTCAATTCCGGATGCCTCTAAAACCAATGCTTGTTTTATGCCAAATTGGATGTGCTGTGGTAGGTGAAACAGAGAGTCTGAATCTTGTCAGAAATCATTAGTATAATTACAGGAGAACTATTTTCAATACAGCAATCTTTCCTTTTAATAAAGTCAATGGAAGAAAAACACTTTCTTCCTTTAACAGACTGTTTATGTTCATTGAAAGCAAATGCTGAGGCTTTATCAAAAAATCCACTAGTTCGGAAAATAAATAACTGCCCTTGGGAAATGTAAGAGTTAGTGGACAAAAAAGTTGTACTTACACGCGTACCATCGCACTGTGGTATTGCAGGCAACGAAAGCGCCGACAAAGAAGTAAATGGGAAAAGAATGAAAGAGCCAGAGACTATAACTGTGAACATTATAACAGCGGAAGGCTGGGAGCGAAATTCTAAACCGGCAATTATTAACAAGTTGAACACAAAATGAATATCATCAGTAAAACTGGGTCTCATAAATAGGGCAAAAATCTCTTAAACATTCCTTTATTGCCCGGCATACCATATTCTGAAATTCCCTCCCTCCTAAAATCCGGCATTCTCCCTCCTCATGCACATTTAAAACCATCCTATTCGAGTTCCTCTTCACTATCCCAGCTAGACGCTGGCTAATGATATATTATGGAAATAAGGATATCGTTCCATTAATAACTTATTTTATGATTATGAGCATATATTTCATTTCACTTTTCATACACATTGTTTTTTGTTTTTTTCCCTTATTTATAACAGAAGAGTTCATTTTTTTTAATGTTACTCCATTTTTTCATCTACGATCTCTTTAATAAAACTATAATGTACTACTTATGGTGTTTATTCCACATTAACGTTTTTGTATATAAATTAATTTTTTTTTTCTCTTCAAATGATTTTCATTACTTTTTAAAAATATTTGTATTTATGTAACAGTTGAAATTTTTTTTCTCCTTTCTATGGCCGTCTCCTTTTTTTTTTTAAAGATGACTTTATGTTTTCTTTTCTATCCGTTATATTGCATCATCATTCTTCATTGATTCTTATATATATTTCTTTTTTTTTATAACCATGCATATATTTATTTATTTTTTAATTTATTATACACTAGGTCTTTATTATTTTATACATCTTAGTTATTCTATAAGGACTTTGTCCCAGAATAAAACTGTTTTTCTATTCTATTCTTTTATTCTAAATAAAATAGCTCGCAGTAATGAACAGTTTTCATCTTCAATTGAAATTGCATAGAGTATGGATTAGAAAAACCAACAGCTTTGGACTTTAGGTGAATAAAAATAGGCAAAAAAAAAATCATTGTAAATAATAACTCTCATTTGCATCTGAAACATAAAAAGGAAAAATGTTCATGAATTATTTATTATTGATAAAGTAAACCATTCTTTGGGGTATGCGAATATAATACCTTACTGTACTAAGGAGGTAACAATAGAGAGGTTTTGATTGAAGTTGAAACAAGACCAAACTCTGAAATAGGGCAACACAGTATATAAAGTTTATAACAAATATGAACTTCTATTTTCTCAAGAGAATCTCAAATTTAAGGGTGAATAATACCCGTATAAAAGCAGAAAGAACGTACGAGTAATGGGAGCATAAGCAACATGGTTTATATTTAATATTTATAATATATTTTAGGTTAAAAAAACAACAATAAGCAAAGTAAAAACGAAAATAAACTTATGGAAGTACCTACTTGATTTTTTCTTCAATGAAAAATAAATTTAAGACATTTCGCACATCCAGAATGAAATCTCTAACGTCAGAAATGGTAATTATTGGTTAAGTACCTCATATATCAAGCCAAGCCAATATGTAGTATGTGATCTACCATCAAACATGTGTTAGAGGAAACACCATGGGTGCTTTTATGAAGAACTTATAGACACAGCCGGCTGGTGGTGGAGGCTTCAAACCATTTCATCTTCTAGATATGGCATTTTTAAGCAGGAACGAGATAACTATTTTGCTGAATCTTCAATAGCAATTTTAGGCGGTATAACCACATAACATATAGGTACAGCTTCCTTTTAATCTAGGCAATCACCGGTTGTTAACACAATGTCAGTAATGGGCGGAGTTTTGATCAGTTTGACCCCATCAATCCCTTCAAACCTGATCAGCGTCCACTGGAATATGTGTTCAACAAAGCCAATGTCAGTCTATCATTCCATCCAATCTGACAACTGTCATACACCGGTCAACCGAAATTCACTTCACTCGACTGAGCCGAAACCACTCTTTTCGCGAATGATGTCCTCATGCTTTACAGCGGGACGAACCATGATGTTAGGCTCCGAATACTACTTTTGATAGAGGGATCCACTCACTGGGAAATTCTACCATAACTAGAATTATTTCTATTAAAAAAATAAAATAACTAGAGAAACTAAAAATGATGTAACTTAAGTACAACGAATTACAGATTTAGCTCGAAGCAACTTTACCAAGTCGATGTATTTCGAGTCCGCCAGAGAAAAGAAACGGACAGCTTCTCTTCCTCTCCTCCCCCCTTCCCTCCCCTTCATCCAGACCATCAGGACAAGAGAACAAGATAAGAGCCCTACTTTATCCCCCTTCTTAATGAATAAATGATGGCCTTCACAAAGCACCAAGGGATAGATATTGGATTAGGCTCCTCGTTTTCCGCAGGGGGATTTCTTTGTTTTCCGAAATTACATTTATTCCGTAATGTACCAGGCTTGGTATCCTGTTTGCAAGAGGGAAATGCGTGCTTTTCTGAAGATGGAAAAGTCAAATATTTAGGTAAAAACAATTACAGGGAATAGAAAAGAATAAAGAAATAATTCTTTTTTAATCCATTCAACACCTGCCATATTAAGAGTAAGCAATAACCCTTTAGACATCCGGTCTTCAAGAGGGTAGAAGAAAATGACGTCCTATATATTTATAATAATAAATATAGAAACACATTTTTATAAAAATGTTATCTCTATTTATTTTCATTGAATAATTATTAACACGTTCTTCATTTTCCGATAAAAAATATCGGAGAAATCGAAATTATTAAGAACAAAAGACGTCTACGTAAATTTGTAAAATTTGAACACAAATTCATTCAGTAATTAAATCTTATCAAACTACTAAAGATGTATTAAATTAAAAATTAAAAAAATGTTTGTTTTTGGCGTCGATATCAACTTCAGTGCTAAAAGGATAAAATGAATTTTGCTTGCAGGGTTTGAGAGATTGAGACTAATTTTTATTGATTTAACTTGATTTTAAAAATCATAATAAGATAAACGCAAATACCACTATCACAGTAATGCATTCCTCAATATCTACACTTATAAAAATAAGATAAAAAGATAAAAAAAAAAGAAGTATATGTTTTAATGATATAAGCGCTGAATCAAAGTAAATAAAATTATGGAAATTTGCATTAATTCACAATTAACTCTTATTTTTTCAGGAAGTGAAAAAATTCATATTATTTTTATATTAGAAATGAAAAAAATAAAAATCAGACTAGGGCGTAAATAAATGTTTACTATTTATTCGTACCGACGTTTCGGCTCACATTACAGGTCATCATCAGGAGAAACGAAGCAGAAAACGGATAAGCAGTAAGAAGTTATATAAAGCATATTTTATTTCTGAATGACCGTACTCCTAACTTCCTATATATATATATATATATATATATATATATATATATATATATATATATATATATATATATATATATATATATATAATAATCCTGAGATTATTATTATATTACATTTTTTTTTTATTTGTGGATATATCTTGAATTTTCAATAGATATGTTTCCTTGTATATGTTTTGGAGTAAATACGTACATACATCTCTATTACTTATTGTCAACAAAAATAATCTTATATCTTATATTTATGTAACATAAATATGATTTTAAAAATAAATTAACTTTTTTGTATCTTTGGAATCAACAATAAATTTCACTAATAAATACAATAACAAATTTCAACATTCAGTATTTTAGATGGCCGACTTAAGGATAAATCCTTTTGAGCGTCGCAGATCCGGACAGATACCTTTGTAAAATAGGATTCACCAAGAACGGCTCTTTTAAGGGGTTACAATAATTTTTTCTTATCCCAAGATTTCCAAAGGGAAAAATGGTTTTCCAGACCCTCTGCCGGGGCTTTCCACTCCCAGGACTTACATAAATCTGCAAGGTGCTCCGGGGAACACTCAATTATCTCTCTCCTGGAGAAGTTATTTTTGTTATCGCTAATAGCCAATATATTACGAGGGGGGAGAGGAGCTATATCTCCCCAAAAAGGTCGGCCGCTTAATCAATTCAAATGGTAACAAAAGCGCCATTTTCCTAATAAACTATATTCCCTGTCGGTTCCCCTCTTAGGGAAACCGACCGGGAAAATAGTAGAAATGAGATGACCCAGGGATTTCTTCTTCTTTTTATTATTTTTCCCCCTGCTAAAAACAGTTGAGGAGGGAGAGGGAGGGGGCAGTTTTTAAAGTTAACATTGACACTATATCAACTGATCTTAAAAGAGTTGGGAGGTTTTAAGCAGTGCCAAGTTTATGATCTCTTTATTTTATTTTAGTAGTAAAAAGGGCCTATTTTATTCTTCTACAGCTTTAACGAATGAAATCCAAATTAATTTACTTTTTATGTGTTTCATCATCGATGGGACTTCAAAAAGGCGAGAATTCAGGTAATCTACAAGGCTGAAATGACGCTTCAGACTAAAACAAAAGGAGATATTTATTATAATTAAAGTTCACTAGCACCTAACGCCTCCAAAGAAATTTCAACCATGCCGTTTACGCACTTTTACGACTTTGCCTTCTATTTCGAGATCAATTTGTCAACCAGGAGTGTTTCTTTTTGGCCCGCAAATATTATTTGTCTGTGCGCAATACATAGCGATAAGTAATTGGGCGCAGATTGTATGACAAATGACAGGCTTACTTGTTGTGATATTTTCTCAGGTCTGAAGAAGCAGTTACACTTAGGATACCCCTATCTAGACATCACCCTTCCTCAACGTGTATATAACATAGATCACTCCGTACTCTAGTCCGATGGTTTGCCTATTCAAGACTACATCTTCAGTAACATCACTAGAAGGAACAAACTAAGGGAGATGTTAACCTATCTACATCTTTCTTCCTATACATAAAAAATATGTAAAGCAACAGATATTGTCACTGATTTCATACTTATAAGGCTATGAACAGAAAAACAGTGGCACATTTCCGACGTACGGACATAAAAACGTTTAGTAGCCCTATTCTTTACGACTGTAAACATTTTTTTTTACAGAAAAATGCAACCTTTCATAATAATTACACTCTTCATGAATACTAATACTAACTGAGAAAATATTCACAAGATAAACAGAACAATTGCAAGTAGAATTTTTTTTCCGGAAATTCATTAGAGAGGGAAAACACAAAATGTAAAATATCTACTCATTTTAAGACAGTTAAGTTCCTGCATATTGCTTAAATTGAGAATTATTAAACTTCATAGAAATCATCCATTATAATTTTTATTTTATCTTCTCTTTTTAGTTTATTTGATTTAAAATTCATCTTTATAGACTTTTATTCTAATTATTTATCTAATTTCTCTTGTTAAATTTTATACAATAATATTACGCTTTTATTATCTTCTGTTTGTTTATATAATTATCCCTCATCCTTCTCTTTCTGTTTCGCTCTATCTAAGATTTGTTTTTCTTTCTTTCTTTGTACCATTAAACGCATTAACCATTTCCATCAATATTCATTTATAGTTTCTTTTCTAATTTTCTTCTTAAACATTAAATTTTTTATAAATTTATTATTAATAAAATTATTATTTTTTTTTAATTTTACGTTTGTATATATTTATATTATCTATTTTTTATCCCTGAAGATGACCTGGATAATTGGTCCGAAACGTCGGTAATAAATCAAAAACAAAATTTAGTGTTTAGTTTTTATGTTGCGTAGCCTGATCCTAAACTACTTATGAAATTCTTAAAATATCTCCAGGATTTTTCAAGGAAAAAATATTAATTGATGTTTTATTGTTTCTCATGTTATATATAACTTATTTTTAGAGCTTAGTTACTAAGTAAAAATTGTGTGGAGCATTTATTTTTTTCTTCTGCTTACAATATTTGTTAAAATGCAATTATTCTTGCATCTGACATCCTAATATCAAGTATTCATTTAATGAGCAATAAAAGCAAATATACCCCGTCAGTTTCTTATATTCGTATTAAATTATTTTAATTTAATGTTTGATAAACAGCTATTGTACAATTTGCTTGATACAGTTTCCGGCGAACTGAGGCTATAAGTCTCCTCTATATAAAGGTGTAATATTTCTGAGGCATTTAGAAAGATTTAGAAGTCCCGAGGGAAATAGAAGAATCGCAGAGAATTGTTCTTCCTTATCTTGCCTGAGTACGCTCTGGGATCCCTCACACACGCACGCTGAGGACGAAATGCCTTGAAATTATAACAAGGCAATTTCTCGTGTATGGAACCAAATATGGATTCTTCTAACTTTGAAATTTTTTTTATAAAACTCTAATTTAAAAAAAAAAGAAAAAAGTTCTGCCCCTTCAGCATTTACTTAATTAATTCCTCAAAACATAGGGGAATTGATTTTAATTGGGGATTATAAGTTTATTCGGTGATTTCCCTAATGGGAGAGAGGGGGAATCATTCTTTCCTTGGGTCTTATAACTTAAGCATTGATTTCCAAGTGGGCTGGTATTACGAGAAAAGGGTTTTCCTTCCAAACATTTAATATAATTTATTTTTTGAATAAATTTAATTCTTGCATTGAAGTAAGAATTGAATTTCTTCTCTCTCATAAATATCTCTGTAATAATATTAAAAAAAAAAAAATTATCCGAAATTCACAAATGCAACTACCCTACATCAGTAAATTTGTATACAGACAAGGCTGGGTTGTGTAAAAATTAACCATTGGTAGCACTACTACTATGGCAATTCAGCGTTAAGAGGTCTTGTAGCCATCTTCTTTTCAGATACCTCTGATGGTAATTGGGAATAGAATGGAATGACAGGTAACGGAAAAGTGGATTTGTGTGGTTATGGAATTTGAAAGGGATGAAGAATCTAGTCTGAATATACTTTTATTAACAATTGTATCATGAATAAACACTTTTTTTACAAATTTATTGGTAATTATTGATCCTTAAACTTGATTGATTTGAAAAACTCCATAAGTTAAGCAAACTTTAATTTAAATACCATAATTATTCTTAATCGGTTGATATCCGCATGATGGTATATAAGGATCAATCTAATTAGGGATTGATAAATTATTTGCCACTTCTATAAATTTGTTTTATTGAAAACTAGTTTCGAATGTTATACATTCATCCTCAGTTCTAAAAACACACAAAAAATTCAAAAAATAAGCAATTCAAAATATAGTTTGGTATTATTATACATATTAAATTAGATTAATATAAATCAGTATTATAAAACATTTATGAATTTATATAACATTTATGAACATTCATAAATGTTTTATAATAATTATTTATATTAATCTAATTTAATATGTATAATAATACCAAACTATATTTTGAATTGCTTATTTTTTGAATTTTTTGTGTGTTTTTAGAACTGAGGATGAATGTATAACATTCGAAACTATTTTTCAATAAAACAAATTTATAGAAGTGGCAAATAATTTATCAATCTCTGATTATTCTTAATGTCTTAATTGGTAATATAATAAGTATAGATTCAACCTCACTTTAATTATTAGTCGTTTGGGATTGTCTTGAACCACTACTCTTTGGCCTGGACTGTTTTTAGCCGTTATATAAAAATTCGGTCTCAACGACTTAGGGGGTTTCTCAAATCAACGATTCTAATGTAATCCCACTATATTTATTTTTCTCTTTTCAATAATTTGCTTGTCTTGTTTTACTAATCACTGATAAAAGCCTTAAATCTAGGCCGAAACGTCGGCACACGATCAACAGCATACTTCATTACAGTATATTTTATTTCTGACCGCACCTCGAGCCGTCATATTCTTGATTTTATTTTTGTTATTAGTTTAAAAGGAGGAATATAAAAATATAAAGTAAAAAACAAAAAAAAATTGCAGGAACATAAATTATTTTAGGCAGAATAGAAGATTAGGACAATCCGCGATTGGAAAATCGATGTTAACCTCATGCTGTGAAAGCCCTAACCCGATTTTTCTTCCGCACAGAAAGGGGAGGGGGTCCTGGGTCTGCATTATTAACTTTCTGCCATCTCGGTCGAACCAAAATAAATCATGAAATATACATGAGAATGGAAACTCTTATTACATTCTATCACACTGATATTTAGCTTCAGTGGCTTAAATTAAAAAGCAATGCCCGGTCGCAGAGCCATGAGTCATTTCAGTTTCAATTCATTCTTCATGTTTTTATCTTTTATAATCCGAAGCTGGAAGATAAAACGTCCATTATTTAATCGTGTTCTGAACTGGGTTGTTTTCAGGTGATAATTATAAATTTGAATTGCCATGCAGACGGAGCTAATTGAATTATAGTCATATTGCATCAAGTGTCAAAGGAGGAATAATAGATATGAAAATATAAATTTTCGAGATCTGCTTAATTTTTGTGTATCCATTTAGTCAAGATCAGATTTTATTAAAAATATCAAGTATCAAACAGTTAACCGTAATTAGTATAGGAGAAGGTGATTGAAATAGCGTCC
This sequence comes from Rhaphigaster nebulosa, assembly GCA_948150685.1. NCBI lineage: Eukaryota > Metazoa > Arthropoda > Insecta > Hemiptera > Pentatomidae > Rhaphigaster > Rhaphigaster nebulosa. Next base: position 85,024,290 of record OX411311.1, on the reverse strand, counting down.
GAAATTAAACATAAAATAGTACGCCTTTACTCAGAGCTAACAATACAAGATACACCAAAGATGATAAATATATAAATATATAGAATGAACTTATATAAAAGGTGAAATAAAAATTAAGAATATTGTAAAATAAATTAAAAGCTTCCATATGATTGGTTAGAACCAGGAAATGAGACATTTATTCACCTTTCGAAATTAAATTTCACTTCAACAGTTCCACCAAAACTTTAAAAGTTTTCTAAAAATCATTTAAATAGAAGTCTTTTTATTAAGTTTAAGCTCGACTTTTATTTTATTGGGATGTATTAAAAAAGTTTCAAGGAAAAAAAAGTTTATATCCTTTCCATGATTTCTACTGCAATTTAAATAAATAAATAACTTACTTAAATTGGAGTAGAGATGGAAAATATTGAATTACTGTGCTAAATTTTCCAAGTAAAATAATTCTGAGTAAATGGATACATAAGAGGGAAACTGGGTATTTTTTCTACTCGTCAATCGTCAACTAAATTAGTGAATAAAATACTCGGCATTCGAACAGTGTGAGCATTTGAGTAAAATATTCGGTAATCCTTACTTCTTACTAAGAATAATTTTTGCCCTTCAGAAGATGCTTCACATCCCGTTGATTGAGTCATTTGTGAATGTGGCGATGTTTTAATATAGTTGAAATTATTTCGTTTCTTAATTATTTTGTTTCTCAATGCCACTACCGCTCAACAATTTGCTTCTTTTTTTTTTATATAACATAATAAATTAGCTAACCGGAAGTGGTACTTCACTTGAAGGTCATACTAAACTTTTATAAAAAATTATATTAAAATAGAATGCAAAACCTCTCAAATTTGGTATTTAAGACTTTCATACTAATATAAATAACATAATAAATTTTTGTCAAAATTGGCTAACCGGAAGTGGAACTTTGCTAAAAGGTCATACTAAACTTTCATCAAAAATTATATTAAAATACAACGTAAAACATATTAAATTCGGTAAATTAGAGTTTTATATCAATATAAATAATATAACAGATTTTGGTTGAAATTGAAAAGCCGAAAGGAGGTACATTACTTGAAGATCATAAGAAACATACATCAAAAGGTATATAGACATTTAACAAAGAGATCATAAGGTTCGGTGACAAAGGTTATAAACGCGATTTTTTTTTTCACTCTAATTAAACAATTTTATTGCTTGTTTTAAGTGTTAAAATTGAGTGTTAAATACTTTTTTTCACTCCCCATTTGTGAGATGAACAAGTCTGCAAGAGTAGAATAAGATTTAAGCGGGTTCTTCTGCTTAAAATGTTGAAACTGTGGATTTCCAGTGCTTTTTTAGTGGCATAGACAGTTGTAATGCAGTCAAGGAATACGAAAACATCTCTTGGGAACATGTTAACAAATGAAAGAAAACGGCATATAATAACGGAATGAGACTTCCAGAAACAAGAGTTTATGTGTACAAGAGTGTGCCTGTATGTGTCAAAAGATGGACGACGCGATTCCGAGTGTCGTTTTTGAGATACTGATATCTTCGGAAACTAGTAATCAAAGTCAGGATCACTTTTTGACCTATCGATTTATAATAAACATATGAAATGTAAATTATGTAATTTTGTTGTATCATATTATCTTAAGTTCTATAATATTACTTTATCTGCGTGATTTTACTTTTGATTATTCGCCTCTAACCAGTAAGATGTAGGTTTTGAATTTGTTTTATACTACTCTTAATTTTATTTTTATTTTATCGTTTATATAGCTTTATAAGTGTTATTCATTTCAGTTGTATCTAATGTTTATAACACTGAAGAAAGGTTACAAAGTGGGCCAAAAGCGTTGATATCCATGGAATAGTTTTATACTATATATACTCTGTTTAAATTTCACGGTAATTTTCTTCTTTCATTAAAAAATTAAATAAAATCAATTTTTTTTCCTATTTTGCAATTAGGCCTTATCTTGTAATTGACACCATCTATGTCAATAAAAATTATTATCCTTTAAAAAAGCTTAATAATTTTCTATAAATAATTATGTGCCACTGACAAAATTATAAGTACTAAGTTCTAAATTTTAACAAACCTATTTGCTTGAATGGCATTGAACATTCAATAATTTACCAATCAAATTGCTCAGAGGCAGACATTTACTGTATTTTATGATTTAAAGAGAATTCAGGGGACTACGTACGGTTCCATTTTATTACTACTAAGTCTTAAATATTTCAGTAAAATTTATGTTCCCGAAGTTATATTTTATAAATTAATATTTTAAGAGAATATAAACATCTTCCTGAGGTCGACTAAATGGAACTCTGGACGAAATTTACGATGCTATTTTGAATCTTATGGTTTTTTTTATTCCCATCATCATAACCATTTTCAAATTAATAATATTTTCCTTTTTTTTTTAAAGGTCAATATTGAACAAAATGTCATATTATAAATAATAATAATGACATGAAGTAATCGTAATATTACAATTTCGACAGCTCTTCAAGACATTTTTTAATCGATTTCATCTATTTTTTTTTTTTTTTTTAAAGAAAAATAGTTCATAATAACTTGTCACACAATTTCGAATTTCGAGGTTTTATTGTTTGATTTTATTTTTGCTTACATATACATGACATACATAGCATGGGAAATTATTGCGATTGTGAAAAATTATTTTAATTAAACTCGTTATATGAATGAATAATTAAATGGTCTTTAAAATCATATAGATCTTATCATCACCGGAATAATTTGACAGGACTTTTCAAAATGTATTCCTCTAAAGTACCTTTACTCATGTTTATTTGAAATAATTAACCGTATCTCATTGTTACTAGTAATAAAAAAAAAAAATGGACGAATATGAGCTATGAAAGAAATTTATAAATTACTAAAGGTGAAAAACGGAGAAATATTTTCCCAGGTAGAAAACAAATTTCCGGAAACAAGACTGGTAAAATAGGTGTATAATATGCCGATGGAAAGCTAAAGACTTTAGAATTAACATTATCTAACATAAACAGTCGTAGAAGGTAATGGAGAGTGAGAAAAACCCATAAACATAAGTGATTCAACAATCACTTAAGTTAATAATTCCAACTTTTATATTATTTAATGAAATATATATGTATCTATGGAAACGAAATGCAAAATAAATCGAATATTTCAAAACTTATTTCAAGTAATGTAATAAGTGAATGTTGGGTGATGTGCGCATCAGATTTTTTTTTTTTACTTTTAAGTTTGGAAAAGTAAATATTATAATTATGTATACTGAAGAAAAAAAAAATCGTAATTTTTTTATTATGCCGCTTTTAAGTACCTAATCTTTTTTAATTTTAGAGATCAATAATTCATGTAGCCATTGGTGCTGTTGAAATACAGAGTAGCTATTCAATACACTATAATACATCAATCTTAACTTAGGGTATGCTTCTTATGGGGCACTCAACAGCATGGGTATTTAATGTTTTATTCATTTTCAATCATCTGTTATTGAGTTATATTATATTTTGTTTGAATTGATTGATGCATATAATAATAAAATAATAATCAATTATTATTTAGGTTCAGCTCACTTATTATCATATTAATAAAACATCAAAAGAACTAATGATTAATCAGTCTCTGACTAATTAGGTCGATATCAGTTTCTCGTATATTGAATCCAAATGAACACTGTAATTGGAACCGTTTCAAAATAGCCTCATCTAATGAATATGTTTTAATCATTTCTCTCATTGGTGGAGCGACAATGCATATCTCAATATTGCTATTGCCCATTGGCTGAATTCGAGAATTAATTTTTTGACCAAATCAAAATATAACAATTATTTTTTAATTTAAGTTTAAATTCTTCCTTAACATTGAAGTATTTTACGTACAAATTAATTGTTAACTTATGAATCATATTTGCTTGAAATAAAATTCAAGTGTCACTAACTGATTATTAATATTCAGTTAAAATATCTGGTGCGGTGCGCGCATCACACAACTTTCCCTTACCGTCCTATAATAATTATCTTTTTAATACAATTTTAAAGAGTTCGCATAAACACTGCTTCTAATAAACTCAGCAGCATACATAATTTGTACGTAAAATACTTCTCCCACTTAAGTACAATAAAAAAGAATAAAGGAAGATACAAATAAACATTTTTATGAATTGAAGTAAACAACTTTTTTAAATATATTAGCTAAGATTAAAAATCAAATAGGTAGAAAAATTATTATTGTTTACTTTATGGTTTTATACCTGATTTGTCGGTAGTTTATTTTTCAGCATAAGCCATTAGTCAAAAAGTGGTTTAGGTACCGTCTTTTAATGATTTTTTTTTTCGCGCTGAATGAAACCATTATCAATTAGCTGGCTCCAATTTCAAGCAAGTTATAGCGTTTCGAGTTTTATTTTGAGCAGAAAAAATTACGCAAACAATTTCTTATTTCTTATTTAAACTTTTCCACTCAACAATAATTATTATGAGGTGATTTGTAATCTGTTCTAAAATAAATCAGAGCTATTACTTGACAAAAATCAAAAAATGATTTTTAAATAGTAAAAATAAATATCTTGTCATGATTTTATTTCTCTCTAAATATAATTCCCAATTTTAATCCACGGTGATAAGTGACTTCATTCACAAAGTATTTATAGAAAATCTTAATAAAATAAAATAATAGCAAAATAACGAATGAAAACAATTAAATTGAACATACATTTTAATAAAAATGTTAAATGCAGGCATAATTAATATACACTATACAATATACTAACTTGGCGATATTTCTTTTTTTTTTCCACTTTATTCTTTAGTATCTGGAGTTTCCTTTTGTTAACAAAGTGTTATTACATAACTACTAACATTTTAGTACATATCCATTCAGCATTTAATTTAAAGAAAAATGACCGATTTATGCCCAATTCTTTTCCATTATGATTTTCTTGGAATTTATAAATTTAATAAAGACAAAATCTCATAGAGAATAATAAAAACAAAAAGAATAAGCCTGACTTTCTTATTAAAAACTTCACAATTTGGTGTAAACTGAGCTTGAAGCAGAACAGTAAACTGAATATTTAGAAAGAAGACTTTCTGAGAATATCTTTCTGGTTAAGAATAGCTTTTAAGTCGATTTTAAGTGTAAATTATGAGGAAAAATAAATAATAAGGCCGTTATAAAGAGGTCACACTTTTCTACAAATTAAACAGATAATTATTTCCAGCCTTTTTAAATTTGATCAGAGAAATAAATGCAAACCCCTTTTTTCAATTTTTATATTAATTTGTTAGATTTATATTATGGTAGGAATCATTGAAGCAAAAGATACTTAATCACCTATTAACACCGATTTAATATATTTTAGCCAATTCAAAACTAAAAGAAGTGCTTCAAAGATATGCTGAAAGGGTGTACAATTAGACGGGATACTAAGCTAGTGATAAAATTCTGCTTGTTTCATAAGGCAACATTTGATATAATTTCTTTACATATAATTTCGTAACATATTATGTTAAAAATAACTAAGGATCACATATATATGAAATGAGAACGGGAATATGAAGCAGAATAGTATATTATATCAAAATAAAAAAGTGAATAATACAAATATGAAAAAGGAAAACGGCCTGAAGGAAGAATCTGAAGTTGAAATTTTTTATTTTGGGTAGGAATCCTTCCTTTGTAAAACACACACGGAAATATTGCCTAATTATGATAACACGAAGGAATTTTCATAATGTTTCATATAATTTTCCTTGACGAATTAGAGGTCTTAAAGGGGAAAAGTATGAAGAAAGAAAGGAGTGCAAAGGTTGGGGTTCCCACATGAAACTCAATTAGGCCCTCAGTAAAACTCAGAATGTTATGTAAATGCCACAACCCTTTGAACCTCTTTGTAAAGAAACTCCATAAAAGGAAGGTAATAGCTTTTTTAAACTTTAGAATAATTGAACAGTTTAGGGAAACTTCGAGTAGGCAGGATGGGCTTGCTTATGCAGGAATTGGCACATGGAATACTTAAGTAACGTTACGCACAAACACATATATGTATACATATTATTTTAAATGTAGTTCCCCACTATTTTTTAAACTAATCGATGGTTTGTCAAAAGCCCATAGGCATATTTAAAATAAATTAATGTTTTTAAGGTATTTTAAAGAGTACCTACTATTTAAGACGAGCATTGTCTGAACTTGAGGTAAACTAAAATTAATGATTGTCATGTATAATTAAAATATGGCTGTATATAAAAAATAAAACAAAAAAAAATCGTATTGTAAATACGGAATGTTAAAGAAACATTCGGTAAAATAATTAGCAATTTTTACTTAAAGATCCTTGTGATAAATAATTAATTATGATTATGGATTGCTATTTGATAATATGAATTAAATAATTAATAGTAACGTAATTTGAATAGTTGTCGTTGTGATGATCTGGAACTTAATGTCCTTCATTTTTTTATCTAGGTATTTGTAAAAAAAATATTATGATAAATATATTTTATGTAAGAAATTATTTATAAATTTATTAAAAAGTAATTTTTAAAATAAGAATAATAGTCACGTCTAATACTACGTTCTCAGTCACGTTTTTTAGAGAGAAAAAATGCCTATATATTCCAAAAGACCCTCTAATATTTCCGGCTCGATTGCTAAATATTCCAGAATGTTTCACGCTAACATCCACCGAACGAAACGTCAACCTCTTGAAACGAAAATGTTCAAACTATATTCATATCCTTCATGTAAATTGATATAAAGTTTCATTAACTCATTATTCAGTAGTGTTTTTCGATGCTTGTCACAATGAACTGTGAAGAACGTTTACAAAAAACATTGTATCACAATGGTAACATAACTGATTGACTTTCCATCTATCCTCATTCTTTGTAAAACTGCTGCTGCAAACAACCTTTGAAAACTACAAATAATTGTTTCTTGTAACTCTGCTATTTCTCCACACGTTTCATCAGTAGTACGCTCTGCTTGTAGCAGAAGTCAGATAAAACCTTGTTACACTAATAACTCAATTCCTTCGATTTTGTCAGTTGGGACTTTACCATTCCAAAGGGTCGAGGTGACAAAGGATTTATTCAAATTGTTATCCAATCTCAGAGGTTCATTAGGACATTTCCTCTCCCCAGTGTTAAAAAGTGCTTTAGCATAATGTGTAGGTTGGATTTTCTCACCATTGATAAAAATAAAATGTAAATAATTAACCTGAAAGAATAGTTAATAAAACTAAAATTTAATTTATGAATACTTTACAATTAGTGACAAGAAAAGAAAAAGGAATAAACACACACAAAAAATAAGATGTAAATTTGTAATATAATGTTTATCTATTTACATAAGTAAGAGAAAATAAAGAAATAAATAAAATAGATGATGCATCCGTTTTAAAATTAAAGATAAATTTATAGAAAGTAACAAAAAGATATCGACGTCGTTTTTTGAAAAAGGCTTAAGCGCCAAAAATTCAAAATTTAGGTTTTAATTTACAATGGAACCTAAAGACTACCTCTATCGATTCTCGCTCACGATATATCGAGGAAAAAAATTGGGAATGGTCTAAAAATGGATTATTGATAACGTCAGCACTAAATACTTACGACTCTAAGTCGTCACTCTGGCCTTAATCAGTGCAAGAAGCTTTAAAAATATATTGTAATTATAAAGGTTTCACGACTTTAATAAACTCCTACAGAATAAAATTTAAAAAAAATATATTTTTACATAGAGAAAAATCATTTCATGTGTTTTCTGCAAAGTTTGCTAAATGGCGCTGACTCCTTTTTAAAAAAACGACATCGATATTATTTTAAAAAAGCTTTAAAAAAATGTATTCAGCGTTAAATTTGCCTAAGGCAACTAACTGGATGCATTGGATGGAACAAGGATCCACTAACTACTTTAGCTAACTAACCTCCTATGATGATTATTTATTACTAAAACAATGGAAAAATAATAATGAATATAGAAATAGGGAGTTATGAACTCACTGATGGGCGGCCGGCATTTTAGTGTGGAGTGAGAATCGTGCTGATGTTAATGATTGCGCCTCTTCATTAGGCGAAATGATCTTGAATGAACCATGAGGCGAAAAGTTCTATCTGGAGAAGTTACAAAAAAAATCAAATGGGGAGAACCTACGTAAACTAACTGTAAGCAACAGTATTATCTAGTTGTTTACTGGCTGCACCGACTAAAGGCATTTCGCATTTAAAGTACTGCTTTAAGCTTAATTATTTAAATCGTTATTCTTTTAAAAACTTTCTTATTCTTAAAATAACATTTATGATTAAGGAATCAAATAAATTATTTATTTTAATAAAGATGAAAACAATACTTTAAAAATATTAACAAAATATTTCTTTTTCGATGTGGCCTCAACATAAATGTTATTTCAAAAATTAAATGGTCCAATGGAAAATACCATTCCTAGTGGAGATCAAGATCAAATGAAGTTGCAGATCAAGTGGGCAAAGAAGCAGTATTTTTTCACTTGTGTAAAAAATATCGATCCCTAATAAAATAATAATAAATACTAAATATTAATCTCTGAGCATAGATTAAACTAAAATCAGTTAAAAATTAAATAAAACCTTCGTCTTCACAACAGAAGTAGCATGTATCTGTCTTAGCTCTAAATTGAATATTCCTTAGATTGATGTAACAATTCTTAAATTGATATATACGAGTACAATTGTAGCAGAATTTATTTCCAAAAGTTTATTAATATTCCCGACGAATCCGTTACAGAACGTAACGAATGCAGCTTCAGTTACAGGAAGGATCTGAATTAACTGGATACAGTGGATGGCACAAGGATCCACTAACTACTTTCGCTAACTAACCTCCTATCGACAACTTGCATAGGATAATTAACAAGGTAATCTAATTAACCACAGAACAGTATTGACATTGCCTAGAAAGGTGGCGCACGTCAGTTTTCTATGCTCTATGCACATGAAGAAATATATTATAAACTTGGAAGAAATATGTATTATGATGAGTGAAACTGCTACAACAAATATTCTTTCTGTTACACATTATAATTATCAACCATTTATGATGACAACTGTACCTAAATATATGATATAAAATTTCTTAATCGCTTAAGGTAGAGGAATTATGATAATTTGCCTTTTTTTTAAATGCTTTCGAGTTCATACTTATTAAATATTTAAAGGTTTAAAAATAAAAAATTGTTTGACTGCTTAGTCTATGTCGATGAAACCTTATTAGTCAGTCCTGAGAAACGCAATGATTTTTTTTATAAATATCCTTCAACTCAACTTATCACCCATTTTTTCTCTATCGAGAGGTAGAAAGGGCAGATATGGTTTAAAACATATGACGTGTTCATTATTTTATTTACGAATATGCTTACTAATTGTACTGAGTAAGCCAACCACATTCCTGCGGTTCAGTTCGAATTTATTCTCCCCTCCTAAAATAGCAGACGAAGCTATAAACAGGCCCTACTTGGGAGCGAGGGCCTATGACAAAGCTAAGAGATATGAGTGGACAGGAGAAGGGATGATGTGTGGTGCTCTGTGAATGGCTGTCTCCGGCGACCAATGGGATCGCTCCTATCTAATTGATGGTCGGCGGTCGCTTTTGGTTTTCCTTCTCGACATTTATAACCTAGCGAAATATACTGCCCCGGTCTTTACTATCTGCGTCTAAAGGATCACAACAGCCCATCTTGGGCCCTATGTTGTGAGATGACCTAAAAAAGACATGTATTGATTTAAATTCACAATTGATTTACTTTATTATTTTTTTCTATTAAACTTCAAAGCACTAGTTTGTAATAAAAAAACTAGACGACTAAAATAAATGAAAAAGAGAACCTTTGAAGGAATTATCCCGCTATAGATCAACCTAACATTAATAAATTTCTCTGATGTATTTGTCCTTAAAGAAGATTAAAAAATATTAGTTAAATCAGTCTTTTTGATATATTACGTTAATTTAAATTTATATTATACATACACATTATATATAGTAATGTTACAGTCATTTAGTACTTTAGCTCATACATCTAGCGCTTTTCAATAAGCGTCCTGTTTATTAGTTTAATGCTTCACTGTTTTTTACTAATCAACATCCAATATCATATCTTTCATACGTATCCCTATATCCCCACCAATTATTCTAGACACAACCTTTATTTATAAAATTGGAACGAGTTCCGCTAGTATGTCGGCATGTTAATAGTAAAGAAGATGGCAGTAGTTAGTAAGAAGTAGTCTAAAGTAGCCACAATGTGACAGCCATTGTTTTCTTTAAAATAAATAAAAGTATAGGAAAAACCTTAAGGAAGAACTTAGTGGGCGGAGCTTATGCCGGAAAGTTACGCTCAAGAAGGGGTAAGCCTTCTCCCTTCTTCAGACAGCTACCTTGTCAAATTTATCATCGTGTTTTTTTTTTTTTTTTTTTTTTTTTTTTTTTTTTTTTTTTTTTTTTTTTTTTTTTTTTTTTTTTTTTTTTTTTTTTTTTTTTATGTCATGTTGTTATACGTTTGTTGTTACCGATTTGTTTTACATTCTTTCAATCGCCGGCACTTATTCGTAAGTTGATTATTATTTCAATATCAAAAGATTATAATCTTTTAATATTGAAATAATAATCATTAGTATTCATGCGCTTAACAATAATTATTGTTAAGCGCATAACACTAATGATGTTTTTCCTTAAACTGTTTACTTACACATTCTCAGCATTTGGTGAGAGCGTTAACTATCATATACAGGAATATATAAGCAAGGAATGAAAGTTCCAAATTATTAATATAAAATATTGATAACTTCTGGTCTCAATTATTCTTCAATTAACCTTAGTAAGAAAGGATGATTAACCTAAAACACGAGGTATCTTTCAACTTCATTCCAGTCCGCTGGAACACAGAGCCGTCCGAATGACGTTAGTGAATCCATTAGTCAATTACCACGTGGGTGGTGGGCGGTTGTGATCAATGGGGGGAAGAGAGAATAGGGAAGCCAAGCGGCGCCTTGTAGAAATAATCTGAGAGGAGAGTGCGTTTAACAATTACGGGAAAGGTATATATAAATGCGGTTTCTAAGTGTATTATTACTCCTCGACAGTAAAATTCTGTCGTTATAATGGTATGAGAAAAAACAAATTAAAATATGGATGTATCGATGTTAAAAAAAAAATCGAATACATCGTCATCAAAACATTCAACGTTCATATTATATCTTAACCATCATTCAAAGTTCAATTTATTGTCAAAGTGAGAAAGGGATATATACTCATACAAAATACGTCCCTAACGATTCATAATGTATATAATTATTGAATACTTGTAAATTCAATAACGAAGTAAATAATAAAGATAAATAAAACAAATAATCAGTTTGAGTTAAAAAAAAAAATACAAAATATAAATACTTACAAATATCAAATAAAATAAAAATGAAATAAGCAGAATGAAAAGAAAAATAAATTAAACATAAACAACTAATATTTATGGAAATAATAAAATTAAATAAATAAGTGACGTGTATATTATAAGAAAAATAAATAAGATAGTCCACAACAGAATGTCTTGCATAAGTCTGTTTCAGTCTGAGAGATGATGCTGAGGCTCCAATGTTCTAAGCACCTTTAACTGCTGATAGTTGTAACATGCGATATATTTGGCTATTTCGTACAAAACCATGGACCATCTACTGCGCTTTTTAGAACCTCGATTTGAAGTGTTTGTAATTTTTTTACGTTTCCTACAGGATGCAACACTCCAAACTTCAGATCCGTGTGGAATAGCAATAGCCTTGTTATTGTTTTGCAAATAAGAATAGTTAAATCTGGTTTTAGATTGGATTTTCTGTTCGTTTGGGATAAAGCAGTGCCAGGCTTGAGTTGGCGTGGATTAGTTTGATACAGATATGGCTGGAATAACCACGACTAAGACGATGATCCAGAAGAATACCGAGATATCTTACTGCTTCGCTGGTAGGAATCCATTGCTGAGCAGGGGCGTACGCAGAATTTTTCGGGAGGGGAGAGGAGGAGAGGTTCATAAGAATTAGTAAAGAAATCTCCAAATAAGGAGTAAGTTTTAACGACAATCATGAAAATCGGATCAACAATTATTGTTAATATTTACCAAAAATATTACTTAAAATACAAAATGTATTTTTAATGGAGGGAGTTATTGTTAACCGTATATTTATATTTAAAGGGAGAAGTTGGTCGGGGGGAACGGTAAAAGAATAACATTACCATAAGCGAACTTATATATTTTGTGCCGACGTTTCGGCCTAAGTTTTAGGCCATCTTCAGGGCCTACTGTACAGTTGGCGCTCGACCACACGCCTCGCTGCCCTGAAGATGGCCTAAAACTTAGGCCGAAACGTCGGCACAAAATAAATTTAAAAATTTATTTTTATTTTTTGTACATTTCGGGAGGGATATATTCTCTAATCCCTCCCGTTCGTACACCACTGCCGTTTAGGACCGCTTCAGGTGAGTCTGATGGGCGCCTGACGGTAAAAATTTTAAAATAGAACTTCTGAACGTAAAGACTGATCATCCATTTGGTGAAGTATTCTTCTAAGTCATGTAGGTGACTTTGAAAAGTATTTATGGCAAATATTATATCTAAGTGCTGAGAAAAAACAGTGGTGTCGTAAGCAAACATGGCTCTGGAATTATATGTGGACTGGATGATATCATCAATATAAAAGTTAAAGAGAATGGGAGACTGAACTGAGCTTTGTGGATTACCGGCATGGATTGGTCTGATAATGGAATTTGTGTTATTTATTCTAACAGTGAATATTCGACCGATCAGAAATGAGCACAGAGTATCATAAAAGTATTTTGGAATGTCTACGTTCTTGAGTTTGTACAAAAGACCATGATGCCCTGGTCAAATGTTTGTTGAAAGTCTTAGAATGTAACCAATGTCTGTCTTTTTCATTTCAAAACCGTTAACTATAAATTCTGACAATCTTGGGGACGGGCGAGAGGTATTGTAAAAAAGAGGAAAGAGGTCTTTTTATAACTAATTTAAGTAGCTTTATTAAAATGGGTATTTTCCCAGTAGGAATTGGTCTCCAGGGTAGTTAGGCCATCAATGCCTAAAGGGAAGGCCCACATAAATTAACGGAAAAAAAAAGAAGTTCATAGTATTGTATAAAATTGTAAATATTGTAAGTAGCATCTGAAGTAAAAGTAATATAATCAGTAAAATCCTGTTAATTTTTGTAATAAAAGGCTTTATTAATTCATTCATTCATCAAAATGGGTATTAGATTTATGGGTCTCCAGTTGCTGATTTGTTCAGAAAAACGCATTTTAAAGTAAAAACATTTTGACATTGAGCAATATTACTTTTGAAAAACATTTTATAGGCATTAACTATCCAAAACCGCACTTAAGACTATATTTGACAAAAATCATTTGCACCTCTTGGCTTCCAATCCCCTCTTATTTTCTTGAATTGATTGGTTTTTTCAATTTTTTATAGGTTTGCAGCAACAGCCTAACGGAGGAGTTGAAGGTCACGTTGCGAAACGTTGTATTGGTCACAAAACAGTTTTCTGAATAAAAGCCCATATACCACTATTGAAATCGGTAAATTTGGAAAATAATTATTTCAAAATTTAAATGAAAATATTAATGAATAAAAATAGTAAATGATTAATTAACTGTTGCAGCAACTTTCCTATTTTTTTCATTTATTAAAGACCATTATTTAAAATATTTTTTTAAGTTTCAACCCCATCTTTAGATAACTTTATGCAATTAAATTTTTCATTGATTAATCTTTGTAAACTTCATAGCATTATTATATTAACCTTAATACAAGCTTAAAGACTGAAGATGATATTGACAACGCTGTAGTAACGCTTACTCAGACCGTTCAAACTGTCTCATGGCAATCAGCAACACAGACATGAGGCAGGCCGACACAAACCTTTATTACGCGCTGACATACGGTCACTTATTAATGAAATGCGACGTGCGCTGAATCAGTGGAAAAGATCTCGCTATCCTAGTGACAAACGACTACTAAACCAACTTGCTAATAGATTGAGAAAAATTTTACAGCAATACAAACACAAGACTTACAATACACATCTGACTAACTTGCTCTGGCAACAAACTCGAAAAAACAAACAAGCCTTTAGGCCAAGTTACTTCTTACATACCTATTAGTCTTTTATCGTTATTTTCCAAATTATTTGAAAAATTATTATTAAAGCGGCTCTATTCTTTGTTAGAAGCAAATGACGTAATTCCTAACCACTAATTCGGCATTAGATCTGCACACTCTGCAATACAACAATATACAAGCCATAGAGTGGTGGATACCATTGTTTTGCATTAGAAAAGAAGGAATATCGTACAGCAGCTTTCTTAGAAATCAAGCAAGCATTCGATAAGGTTCGGCATTTAACGTAAAATGTAAACTTGAATTCATTTTAGGCCCATTTCTGTATTCTATATACTCTTCCGACATTTCACAGACATCAAACACATTACTTGCAACATATGTGGACGATACCGTAATGCTTTCGATCAATACTAACCCGACCACAGCTTCCTACAATGTATAGAATCATTTAAATTTACTACAAAATTAGCTTGATAAATGGCGAACAAAAATTAACATAAAAAAATCAAATCATGTAACATTTACACATAGACGTTCAGACTGCCCTATGCTAACACTTTGCAATACTCCATTACCAAAAAAAAAAAACACGTGACTATTTTGAAAAAAAGATTGAATCATCGATTCTCACTACTAAGACGACTGCTATAACATAAACACAAACTACCATTTATTAACAAAATTATTATGTACAACGTGCTACTTAAATCCTTATGGACTCACCTCTCATGCAAGAAATCGAACTTCCAGACCATTCAAATCTTTCTGTCAAAATTTGTCACGTTATATAAATCATTGTCCCTTCTACATAACTAACTAATCATTACACAAAGATCTCGACATATCAGTCGTGAAGACACAATTAAATAACACAAAAAATTTTCATGACTCACTTGCTGGACACCCAAACTTACTGGTACAAACATTACTGACACTATCACAAAATCTGACAAGGATTCTGAAACGTCTCTGGAGCAGGGATCTACTACATTAAAAGAGATCAACCACGCCAGTTCCGTCAGTGGGAGGTTCCTCCTTTCATGTTTTCATGGTAATCCCTAAGAGGAGGTTTCCTAAAGATGAACTCACATACAACATGCATTTGTAGAAATTTTCAAAGAAATATTTCTATTATTATTATTGATTAAAATCAACAATATTATACATTTAAATATATTAAAAAATCTTTTTATACATAATATTATTTCGATTACTTTATGGTCATTTTTAGGAGCAAATCATCACTTAAATATACACTTCATTATGAACATGTTTTATAAACCCTTCAAGGAAACAAACCATATGATCTCGGATATAGTCGCTACTTGTCCTTCGGACATAATATGAGCCTGAATAGAGAATGCGGATCGGGAATCCGGTAGGCTTATCTCTTTCAAAGGGAATGTTGAGCCTTGCAATTGAGCTACCTGGCTGCGCTTGCCAACCGTTACTGCTCGCATATTTTGTTGAAACTGCTCACCGTAGAGGGCAACTCCCCTCGCACTAAATATCCTAGTATAAAATATTGGTAAATAAGAATGTTAGGCTTAAATACACACGTTGGCGGAACTATTATGTGCCAATAAATTACATTTATATGCCCAACCTCTGCAGAGTAATGGCTTTTTGTAGTATTGGGAATAGTAAATAGAAGAATTGGAAGAGTTTCTCAGATTTTAAATTTATTTTTATGGACAATTATAGCTGTTATTCGTACGATAATTTATGTAGGTACATAATGAATATCCTACACATATTCGTAATGAAATCAGGACAGACAATGTTTTATTAATATGTGATTAGTGAATCAGTAGGTACTTTAATTAAAAAATATATTTTGATTTTTCAATTGTTTTTTAATTTGAGCATTTATTTAAGATGCAAATTTCGTTCATCATTTAATGTTTAATGGATTAATATTTGAATCCCTTTTGAAAGATTTTTTATTTAAATTAGTATAAGATCTAAAATATAATGAATACTATTGTTTCTTCAAGCCTACAAAATTGATAGGCTAAAATTTTTTTAAATTATTAACAATTTTTTTTTATCAAACTTTGTCTCACATGACGAAAAATGAATAAAGGTAACATAGGAAGAGTCGCAAGCTTAATCATAAACACTGCTTCCATATAGCCAAGAACCGTCGTACTGCCGACCATCAGATTCCTACTGGAGCGATCAAGAGGAAGCATGACATCATGTCTTGAGTGCCGAGCAGTGCCAACGAAATATTCTCCGTTCTATTTCCCTTAATGCAGTAGCCAACTGCCAGCTAAAGTCTACCTTTACCATACTAGCTGTGAATATTATTTAAACAATATGAAAGTTTTTCAAACCGAAAAAATTGGAAAGAGGCAAATAGTAGTTGAAGTGGGGGAAAATGTTTGTTTTTCCGAAGGTTTAGCGAGGACAGAGCAGCTAGTAATTTATCCACCGCCATTTAGTTCCATTTAGCCATTAGCCTCAGAGAGATAACAACAGTTGGTTCCCTCTGTCCTCTTTCACCTATTTCAACATTTCAACATCTTACATCTACTCTATGCCAGGGTAGATCTTCGAGTTAGACAACTCGCATCTTAAATTCAGGCAACTTATTTTTTTTTTTTTTTTTTTTTTTTTTTAATGAACACTTCCCCGAAAGAAACAAAAACAAATATCATAATAATTGAGACTAAAATAAAAAAAAAATCTGGTGAACTACATAACACAAACTTAAATTACCATCCCATTTGAAATAAATTTCAAAAATTCCATTAAGTTTCTATGGAAATATTAATTAACATTAAATGATATAAAAAAAAGAAAGAAATTATTAACTACAACAATCGCTTAAATTTAAGTTTTTCCACACTCTCCCTTACCTTCTACTGCTTTATATGTTAGGTATTAATGTTCCAAAAATCTTTACCAACGATATATTATACATATATATTGCTACTCTTGTTTCCGGCAATATGTTTTCAACCTTGGAAATTCTCCTTTATTTATTAATAAAACTATTATTTCATACTTAATAATTATAAGATACTTTAGATGAAGCCCTTTTGAAAATTCGGCAATTAAGCCCTCTCAGAGAATTTCAATGAGGATAAGATGTACAGTTTCAGTTTCGGACAACTTTTCGATTTTAGCTAGATTATCCACATGCAACACAAACACAGACCGTTTTGCGAGACTTGGCTATTTGATCTCAGAAGACCTTTCCGTTGAAATTTCGTATTCGAAATTTATCACGATCGCTATTCCTTTCTCTTGCTATACATTTCATAAACAAGTAGGTATGAGAAAGTCGAAAACAGAAAAAAAAATATTAGTGTAACATTTCCCCAATGCAGCATTATTAGAACTGAAAAATAAAAGATCACACAAATTTAAACATATACTGTGCTCAAATAATCTGGTGTATAATTCGAAACATTACATTCTGTAAAAAATAAAATACTTAGTAAAAATTAAAAAACCTCGACTACGGAAATAACTTTAATATCTAACAACTCCTATTCGTCGCAAGGGGTGGAAGTTACTTGCATATCTACTTAAGCGCATTGGTGGATTTCTGGTGAAGTTGACCATGAAGATTGAAATTTCGTGTTGTAGTCCGGTGCCTTCCACACCCAAACGAAAATCAAGACTCTTCTTTACTCAATACATTAATTTACTTTCTTTATTTATACACTTACAGATACAAGGAGATTTCAGTATTTTGACAAGTCCAGATGAATAAAACGGAATATACATGCCAGGGACCGTAAGTATAGTGGAAGGCACCCGACTTCTACACTAAGGTTCAATATTCATAGACGTCAACTTCACTAACAAGCCACCAATGCGGTTTAGTAGATATGCAAGTACATTCCATGCCTTAGGAAGTATAGGGTTTGTAAGATATTTAAAAGTTATTTCTGTTGTTCGGGATTTATTTTATTAATTTATTTTATCTTCACATATCGAAGTTTACCTCAGCCAAATTCCTTCCTCAGTCTGTTCCTCCACTCCTCTCTGTTCATCACTTCCTCTTCCGTCATTCCCCGACCCGCCATCGGCCACAGCATCTCTCCATCTGACATGAGGCCTCCCTCTCCTTCCCCAACCCTCGGCTTCCCACTTCAATGCCTTTATGGGAATCCGTTTATTATCCATCCTTTTGGCCTGTCATTACGCTTTCTAACAGGGCATTATGTACTAGTTTTTTTCAAATGCGTAAAAATGTTCCCACTTCACAGCGGATTTAACTGTTTATTTTTTTAATAAATTAAATTATATTTTAACGTTTTTATTTTTTCAAGTATTGGCTATTTATAATTGATTGCCATATGGTCATGAACTTGCAAATGGTATAATTAGAAACATCAACAAAATGCCAAAAATTCTTAAAATATAATGAAATATTGTTTCGATATTTTGAGCTCACAATATTCCAAAACATTCACGGGAATTCAGTGAATAATTTGAGCCCTCAAACTTAAAAATTGGTTGAGCCATTCTCTTACATACCCTCATACGGAATAATTAATTACATTTACTACAACATTTCTTTAATATTTTGAGGTAAAAGTGTTTCAAAGCATCCACAGAATCACAACGAATAATAACTTTCGATCAAAAAATCGTTAGATACTTGCTAACGGTCGAGCAAAACATATTGCCCTCCTTGTGGCTTCGCCGTAGTCGGGTATAATTTTTATTTTTTCAGAGCAAACCGTTAAACCCTCATGTGTGCAGTATAGTGAAAAGTAGATTAATTTCCTCAAAGAGCAACTTGTCTTTGTATCTTAAACGCTACATTTTTGTTTTCATGTCTAATTCACTCCTATCTTGACCACACGCCCTTTATACTCTTTTTTATTTTAATAAACAGATGCCAAACTAAATTTATTTACTTTTTCCTGTTAGCTTTACTAACGTTTAGATCTTTCGACGCTTCTACAGTCTGCTCTTCGTCTGTCCATGTGTAGCTCTGTGTCATTTTTGTTTATTCAGCTGATCCGATTTTAGCCATCTCGCATTGGATCTTTGGTATTCATGACTGTGTAGACACTCTGACTGACATCTTCGAGCTAAATGATCCGCCCATTTTAACCTCTCTGTCTTTTTATGGAAAAGTTGACTGAAGGATTCGCCACTTTTTTTTTTTTTTTTATAACTCGTATTTCTAAGCTCGGATCAGTTTATCATAGAGGACTTTCTTTCAAAGCTCTTGACCCATCTCTCTTAAAAGAATATTGAGGCTCACAAACTTATATCAGTTTAATAAATATCAATCAAAATAAATAAAAAAATTGTACCACTACAATCAATGAAGGGTATTGATAAAAGAGTACTGTTTCTTAAAGGAGAATTCTACAGGACCGTCATTCCAAGGAGAACCACCATTTTTCCCTCTAATCCATCGAAAATCAGACGGAACGAGTACATTTCCTGTGCTGGATCTGCAGCAGGAGCGTTTTCCAACCCTAAAGTAGGTCCACGGCTGACAGAAAAATGTGTTCTGATTCTTTTTCAACTACAGCCATTCCAGAACCTGGACAGCCATTCTGGATCTGGAATTTAGTGTTTCAACGCCTTGCCAACAGAGCTAATCCACACTCTTAACTAGTTATACAACTAAATATTTATGTAAAAATTTCTGATATTTCCACAGAATTATAGAAGCAGGTTTTTTCTTTTATGGTCTTCTATCAAGTAAAACACACCCAATAATCCCGATATTTAGAATTTTATTTTGTTATATTAATCCACAAAAATAATTTTTTAAATCTTCGTCTTCAGCAAAGACAGATGGTAGTGGGTTTGAAAAAAATCGTCTGCAAATAATGAAATTACAGTTGGCTTTTTGTACACTTTTTTCCTCTTCTACAAGAATCATGTAGTCGTTCGAGATACACGAGATCAAATTTAGGTTAATTGTAATGTTTAATAAAGTACATTTTTAGTAATAAACCAATCAGAAAGATAAGACTGTCCGAAAACGCTTAATTAATTCATAAAAATCAAAAAAATCTTTCGCTTGTCGCTAAAGTAATGCATTTCTATCGATATGGTCACACATCCAACATTATTACATGGTTAACATAAAACGCATAAATAAATAAATAAGCATTCGTATATATATATATATATATATATATATATATATATATATATATATATATATATATATATATATATATATAAACAATGGGAATGTGACAAATAGGAGTAAAATGTTATGGCTATACAAATTTCAACCAAGAAACGTTGAAATCTGAAATGTGAGGAATATTGTCATAATTATAGAAAACAAAAATTAAAAAAGTAAGTTCTTAATAATGATCACTTTTTAATACTAAGTTATTAAAAAAAAACTTCCTAAAATAAAACTTTGTATTTATATAATCAGTTCAATATTTTACTAGGTATTAAAAATCATTATTGTTTTAGTTCGTTTTTTTTAACTTATTTCAAAATGTGTTTCGAAATTTAAGCAATCCCATACTGCTTACGTAGAGGCTAAATTATTGGTTACCTAAAGCTTTTTCTATGAACATATAAATGAAAAAGATCATTAAAATAATTTATAATCATGTTTGTACAAATTCATAAATTAATACAAAATTCATAAAGCACAGTCCGAGTGCTTGGAGCTTTATTATTTTAGGTTTTTTTTCGTAGAATTTTATATTCTCTTTTAATTCATGATTACAAATTTTAAATATTTCAGCTTCATTTCGTCCAGATAATATTTCAAAAGACTGGTTTGCTCAGAATACTGGTTTTTAATAAAAAATTACTGGGTCCTCTTAAAAAGATTTAATAATGCAAAAGGTTTTTTTTTTTCCTTTCTTTCTGAAATGAAACTAAGGCTTACTAAATTTATTCTCTTAATTTTTATTTTATTAATTTAACATGATACTTTTTGGATAAAATTTAAAATTAATTTTTTACCAAATTAATTCTTTTCTTTCCTCAATGATTTGTAACTACCCAGTATCAAATTAAATCTATAATAATTTAGGCACCATTGGCATTTTCTTGACGAAGAACAGCACAAAGAACTATGCATGGATAATAAGGAGCAAAATAATTCAACCTTTAATAATAATTAATTATGGAAAAATTAATAAATGCATTTAAATAAATGATAAAAATATTAAATAAATTAATGTAATTATTATATTCATTTCGTCGTTCCCATGTTAAACTTATGAATGTGAAAATCAGCAAAAAAATCTTCCCTTCTTCCGTGTATAAGAGCTGATTTCGATTATTTTAATTTTTTGTTGGTATATTTCCTTTATCTCATTATTTCATGTATTTTACCTTTATAATAATACGCTTTTGCGTTACTTTAACATTGAAGCTTCATACTGGAAGATATTTTCATAAGAATACAACTGCGATTTGAGCACATTCTTATGCCGTAACAGATTCGTAACTTTACTACAGACTGTATCAATCGAAATATTACCGAAAAACAATAAAAAAAAAAAAAAAAAATCGAGTTTTTTACATTCCTAAGTTTAACACGAGACCGACGATTTATTATTTATTTTTTTCCGATGACGGCATTCCGACAGTCATCGGAATATATTGAATTGTGGTTTTCGCTAGTTGAAGGTTCAATGGTGCTTGTCTTGATTCACCTTCATTTATTATCCAAGATACCGTTGCCAACTTCTATGACGAGATGGCAGTGACTTGCTATGTCGATTCGTCAAATAAAGTATGTAAGAAGTAAAATAAATATGCACGTGAAGGTGCATTGTCTACGACGTATGACCATGAGCCATCACACATACAGATGGAACTGTCAGACTGCCTACAATCTGTACGTTTGTACGCATGACACTTAAAGTCCAAGTAGTTTTAATAACAGTCTTGTAAACGGCCTAATCAAGTTTTTAGGCTTACAAAATGTCCTTTGATTTCGACATGTTTGATGATTGAAAACGTGCGCTTTCCAATCAAGCCCTTTTTGTACAAGCCTAGTCCTAGGTAGACGCCATTTACAGAGGAAAAAAAAATTTGCAGCCTTAGTCAAACTATCGGTTATACAGTCTTTTGTAAAGCGTTTGGAGAGCGGTCAAAGGTCCTAGAGCAGAATACACTAGTTAAAACTATCTTGTGCACACTCATCAATTTTTACAGAAAAAAAAGCAGTTAATTTTATTTTCTTAAATCTTGAAAGGAAACACAAAGCTCGAAAAATAATAAACAATTTAAACATTTATTAAATAAATATATACCAATATCGAAAATGTTAAATAAAGTATTGCCGAGAATATTTTGTCCTAATATTAATAGTAAGAGATATATTAATCCACTAGAGAATTATGCAGGCTACAAATTGTGTGAATCGTGACGGTTAAAACAAACCTTTTTATTATGGATTGATAAATTATTTGCCACTTCTATAATTTTCAATAAAAACAAAACTATAGAAGTGACAAATAATTTATCAATCCCTAATTAGATTAATCCTTCTATACCATCATGCGGATGTCAACTAAGCATTCTTATGGTTAACTTGTGATGAGTAGACTAAGAAGATGGAACGATTCTGAAAGGCTGACCAAGAAGATTTGGGTTTTGTTGATGGTATCAGAATTGAACTTATGAACGTATTGAATTGAAACGAGAAGACTATTTTTAATTTATTCGTTCAGAGATTAATATAAATTAATAATTTTCAAGCCGGCCCTAGGCCGGTTGAAATTTATTTTATATGCAGACAAAAAATCTTGACCTGCCCTCTCTGCCTAGAACAGTTTGGTAATCTGTTGGACAACTCGTCCTATATGCATTAATTGGTGTTGGTAAGGATGTTAAACCCTAAATAACAATAATAATAAGACGATTGCCGATTTATAATATTATTGTTCATTCAGATATTAAGATTCAAAGATTATACTAGTACTAATAAAATGTTATTTATTCATTTATATCGGCTTGGTACAGCAGGTTATTAAACAAATAAAAAATTACAGCTAATGTTTAAAAAAAATTTTTTTTTGGAATAGTTTACAAATTTAGGGTTTTTTTTTTTATGTGGCATTGTTCTTCAAAACATTTTTCTATCACTGAACATTTTTGAGCTAAAATATATTTAATTTTTTAAATCAAACTTGGAATTAAAAAATACTCGACATTTTTACGTGATACATAAATATGTAAAGAATTATATCAACAGAAATGAGAAATGCTAGTGGGTTAAACGGCATAAATGTATAAATCTGTTTAATACTGAGTTACGAAAGCATTTACCTCCTGGAAAACAAACTTCTGTAGAAGAAGCAACGACTAAGGCAACATCCGCTTTAGCGCTTGATGACCTAAACAACAGGACGTTAATTGGTTACATGGATCAGAATGCATTAAGAGTTTGCTCTTCTACAGGTTGAGCTCCACCGCCGTGGCTCGTCGCTACAAAGACATCGATCGAGCCAGCAGGAACAAATATTTACCACCACTCTCTCCAATACAGATTTCCACGGGGTTGTCTTGTTGGGAAATGAAGATGCTTCCTGTTTTCGTTTCCTTTTTGGCTTGAATTCACGATAGCGTAATCTTCGTACCACTTCAGCGAATGGTATTAAGGATCATCTTCATCTGCATGTCTTTGTCTAATGATTGTCCATAACAGTCACTTCGGAATTTTATGTGAATTTAAATTTGTTGTCTCAACAAATAGTGTGTTACTAGAGATAGATTTAACTATCGGAGAATAAGAGTAATGCAGGTTCACGTTACCGAGAGTCGACTGTAAATAGTCAATTTACATTTAAAAAAAAATCTCAATGCAATTTAAATAAACAAGAAAATAATAACTGTATTAAATTGCATTGAGAACATTTTTTTTTCTTCTAGATGTCGTGCCTATCATAGCAATTGGAAATAAGGCACTTGTCTGACTTCTTAAGAAATAATGATCACTGGAAGAAGGAGAAGGTCAGTATCCATCAATACGCTTTCCTATGTTCGATTCAGCGAGAAGGAAATCTCTCATCCAACACTTTTTTTGTCTCCTCGTATTACCGGTTAGATTAACCGCTACCAATTTCTGGATTAGTGTGTTGTAGTTTAGTTTATTATGAATTCCTAAGTAAAGAGTCCTTGAGTGTCAGTCGATGGTTGATAAGTGTAAGCAGGCCCTGAACTAAGGGAGAGGGGCGAAAGGAGAACTTGCCTCTGGTGGCAGACTTTAGAGGTCGGCAAATTATTACTCTTATGTTAAGTAAAAAATATTCGTTTCTGCTTTTTGGTTGTTTTAACCTTAATACAATTAATAAAATGAGTTGATGTGATGAGATAACGAATTTTACTTCAAAATATTTTATCTAAAACACTGGGATAAAGCTGTTGACTTTTGAGGAGAAGAAGGGATGAAAGAAGGGGCTGAAAAATTAATTTGTCCCCTTTCCCTCCTCCTCTCCCAAGGCGAAATTCTTAGTTCCGACTCTGGGTGAATATCAGTATGCCGAGTTTGATTGGTCCGTGGAAAGGTTATTTTGTTATCAGTAGGTGCTATTATATTTTTTATTGAAAAACTTGCAGTTTTCTTTTAGTATGTCTTTTAGCTATGCCGTAAATTTGTGATGAATATCACCGTACGGTTTAAGTAAGTATATGTATGTATTTAATTTCTCTCAACGTGATTTTGGAAAAAAAAATTCGCTCAGAAGAAGTTTAACATTTAAAGCTAAAAGTTTACATGGAGTTTATAAAATAGTTAGTCAAATTTATAACTATACCTATATTTATCTATACATAATATAATATTTGATATGTTTTTATATTTTTTATTATTGACGTTTTTAATGAGTGATGATCAGAACCAGAAAGATATATCTTATAATATTCCTTCACCAACACAATTCAACATCTGATACATCTGCCTTAATTGACACAAAGCCTCAACTGCATAGTTAGACATTTTCAAGCAGAACAAAACTAAAATTAAAAGTCTATGACTAATAAGTGGAACCGCAAGACTTTTGAATTCGCAATAACAAATGCATAAAGAAGGTTATAATTTTAATTATTTATCAATGGTGTACTGACTGCGTACTTATTTCTAAACGATGGTTTTATCATTTGTTAACAAAAGCGGTGGGCAATTAATTATTCATTTTCATGTTTGAGCCTCTTAGAAACTGTTACATTTTTTAGTATGTGAATAAATCACTTAAAATGGAAAAAATGTCCAGTTCAAAACCAGAGATACAGGTCCTATTAAAAATCTATTATAGCATACTTATAAATTCATGAAGTGGGGGCAAAATTTATGAACATAAAGTTTAGGCTTTTTTTTTTTTTTTTTTTCAATTTCGCTCAAGTGTATCACACTTTTCACTTAATTGTTCACGAAAGCTCTCATGATAACGCCGAGTTTACAATTTGGTGAAAATTGCGCAAAATAAAAAAAAGTTTTTTTTTTTTCAGACAGTTACCGGATTTATCAAACGGAGGCATGCCAAATTTATTGATAGCCTCCAATAAACCCACTATTCAGGACTCTGACCCGGAAAGTACGGCCAGCGAGGTGGGCAAACATATATATACAGGCAGCCTTGGACTAGACTGAGGACAGCTAACTGGATTGGCACAAGACAACTAGTGAGCCCCATTACTAGAAAATGACTTCTAATTCCTCAAATAAAAAAAAATAAATCCTACTCCTCATATCTCTCTTAAAATGCACCCAACGCAGTAGGCTCCACATCCCATGGGACCTTGAAATAAAAAAAAATAACAATAATTCAATATTAAAGAAAAGATTTTAATAAGGAAGTAAAATTCCATTTTACACAGAGGAGAAATAAAATTATTTTCACTAAAGAAAATTAAATTATATTTCTTATTATTTATGTTTTTAATAGTATCCTTCTTAATTGCTATAATATTTTCACTTATCCGAAATCATTTAATTTCAATTTGAATATTATTAAGGAAGAAAAAAGTCATTGTAAGTGGAAAAAAACACAAGGACAGATGCTCCATGGTTCTGCTGGAAACGGTTCGAGTGCTTACGTTACAATGTTGACATTCTTTTTCAACACTCCCTCTCATCTCTCATGAAAAAAACGACTCAACCGAAGGATATTTTGTTAACAATTAAGCTGTCATTTAATGCTATTTAATCAAGTTCATCCGATAAATACATTGAATTTGTTATCTTAGCCGGATAAAAGTTAATTGGAACTTTTGTATATTTTTATCTTCGTTAAATAGCAATATCGGTCATCAAGTTTTCTAATATATTTTTATTATTAACATTGCATTTATTGATTTTTTCCCTCTTGACTAGTTAAACTTTAAAGTAAAATTTATTTTCAATAGCGTGCGTGCACCATAAAAAGCTGCATGGTATTGTGGGGACTGTACATTTAACGATTCATAACCGTTTGTATGTAATTAAATGAATGAAGAAAATAAAAAAAAAAATTATAAAAATAAATAAGCAGAAAATATTTCAGATATACATAGAATAATGATAAAAAAATATTATAAGTAGCACATGCAAATCGGAGCAGAAGAAATGAATAAATATGTTATACAATTGAATAAATGAAAAAAATATATATAAAGAAATAACAGATCATAAAAACAACGCATATAACGAAATAAGATAATTTCATTCAGTTGAATCAGTTTGAAATGAAAAAATAATATTTTTTTAAAATTGAAACTAATTGCAATGATACTCCCATAATGGGTATCTTTAATATTCAAGCCTAATAAATTAGTATTGTTAACGTTTCGGTGTATTGATTCCTATTTTCAAGACTAAATATAATTTTTTTTTATCTCACTATTATTTTAGTTAACAATATTAATCTATTACTTTTGAATAATAAAGTAATATTGCCATTATTCCTTATTGGCATATAATCACTTTCTACAAAATTTGAACAGGACGCCCTACAGTTGCGGCTATTAATAATTTTACAGTCGAAAACTCGAAAAGAAGTAAGCTAACAATGAAATGAATGAATTTATAATCATTAGCGTTTGAAAAAAACTTTTCACTCAAATCCTCATTCAAGGGTTCTCTCGGCCACCTTACTCGTTAAAAATTCTTTCAATGAGTACATTCATTTTTAAGTCAAAGTAATGGTACCATTGAAAAAGGTGAACCCTCAGTAATTAAGAAAAGTATATTTATAAGTATATATATTTTAGTTTTAGAGTAATACAAAATACAGAAATAAACTAAAATAAATAGTAAAAAAAGATTCAAAAGTCTGGATATTCTAAAGTTGGATTTTATGCACGAAAAAAGAAAAAAAAAATTGCACGAATCAAGTAATTGACCAATTAGAGATGCCATTTGAATGCAGAGAACAGTAGAAGAAAAAAAATTAATAAATGCAATTATACAAATTACAGAACAATAATTTAAAATTATACGGTTTCCCTTCGGAAGCTCAAATTAAGCAATAATTTTCAAACGACAATCAAAAACTTTTATATCCTCTCCAATTTCGAGTAATCTTATTTTTTCACTAAAAATAATTTTCATAGAATATAGAATGTAATTGGAATGGCGTGACCCAAAAATACATTTTTATTCTGGAGGTATATAAAAAAAAAAAATCTTCAACATAATATTTCAGAACTATATTGAAATCATGAGCCGAATTAATTTTTATAAGTGAAATCCACTAAATTTTACATTAGATAATATCTTTATGATATCATAAAGAATCTACGAAATTTATTAAATTTACTTTATCAGGAGCATAATTAATTTCGATTTGTGGAATTCAGTAAAAGGCTCAGGTGAAAATTAATAGTTAGGGGAGACTGCGATGAATTGGCATTGATGATTTAAATACATGTGAAAAATGAAAAGGTTTCAACAAAAAACATTGGTATCTGGGCAAATATTGGATCCAATTTTTCATTTCGATAAATTTTTCATATCGATCGAGTCACTTCGATATTTAATTAAGTTTTTCATCACAAAAAAAACAGAGAATCAATAGCATTTCAAGAAGTAAACAAAAAGTTATAAAAGTAATTTTGACCCATACTTTTGTTGTTAAATTTTATTGATTTTTATTCCCGTTTTTTTTTTTTTAGTGATAGTTTTTATATACGTCGTAATTGCTATTCTATAATGTATATGTTTACGTACATCATACGAAGCAGATTTATATACATAATTCTGGCTAAATTGTAGATTAACAACTCCACACAAGAGAAGTACCTTAGTGTCAGATTTTTGATGTTGTTATCATGCATAAACATTTATTTTTTGATTTCCTGTTCGTAGTTTTTATTTAATAAACATAACTCTATTGTACACATGTACGTTAGGTATTTTCAGTAAATAGACTAGGTGTAATCAATGAAGTTTAAAAAACTCCTTACCTCAGATATAAGGAATGCCGAATTTTTACACATACAAGCTGTTCCGTAAGTAATGGGAATTATTAAGTGATAGTAGACCTGAGGGGCAACAATAAAGTTCAGATGAACCATGGTCTGATTCCACAAAACAAAAAAATTAATTTTTTTTTTTAAATGTCACGTTTTTGTTGAATAAGAAGCGATAAAACAATTCTAGGTAATTGTGTTCCACTTAGACTATCGTAAAATAGACCAAATTTCTTATAAGAAATATAGTTTGGCTTAGTTTAATCTATTTTTCTCTATTAATCTAGATTTTTATTAACA
Source organism: Rhaphigaster nebulosa (assembly GCA_948150685.1). Taxonomy (NCBI): domain Eukaryota; kingdom Metazoa; phylum Arthropoda; class Insecta; order Hemiptera; family Pentatomidae; genus Rhaphigaster; species Rhaphigaster nebulosa. Next base: position 84,995,470 of record OX411311.1, on the reverse strand, counting down.
TTTTTTAAATCACACTTTACTTGTGAATGTTTTTCTCAGTCCCCTACGGGGCTAAAGATATTCCATTTCTAAAAAACTTTTAGTTTTATTTAGTATAAATTAAGTCGAAGCTTCTTTTGGGATTGGCCTAGAATCGGATCCTGATTTTAAAAAAGTATTGTGTTGAAATAGGTTTCTCCGATAAAGATTTTGAGAATGAAATTTATTAAATTCACATTGTTTCTTAAAGATAAAATAAACATGAACAAATTAAAAAGAAGAATTCTACAATATTTAAAAGAAGAAAATAAATTTAGCCACAGCAGTATACAAAAAAAATTACAAAACATACTTCAATAAAAATCTTATGAGCAAGAGAATCAAGCAGCGATTGACGCTGTTCTAAGAAGGGAGAAATTTGAAATTTTATAATAATAAGGATCATATTATTATTTTAAGTATGTTTTGTATTTTTTTTTTTTTTTTTTGTCAGTGGTAAAATTATTTTGTTCTTTTAAATATTTAAACATTATTCATTTTAATTTGTTAATGTTTATTTTGCTTTATACTTATTTTTTTCCTATTTACTTTATTTGGTCATCTGACGTTTCGAAACTTTACTTCCATCTTCAGATTTTATGTCCAACGTACCTCATTTTCTTTCTTTCTTTCTTAAATTACAACTTGAATAATATACTTAAGAAGGAACCATCAGCGATGTACCAATATTAGATCCTTAAAAAAAGAAATGTTTAAGTTTCTGAGAAAAAATATTGAAGTAAAAACAGGAACAATGCCTGAATAAATTAAATAAGAAAAGAATATTGAATGCCTATTTTTATCTCTTATATATCTAACAACAACCAATTAATAAAAATAATTAACAAAACAACCTATTTAAAATAATTAATATTATACAAATTTGCATGTAACGGTGATGGAAAAGTTCGAAATTTCGAATAAATCCCGACTATTCACAAATCAATAGACTGACAATGAGAGTAAAATACTTTTAAAAACTATTCCAAGGAACAAGAACTCGTCATAAAATTTATGTTATTTATTTGTTTTAGCGCCCTTATCTACCCAAACTAGGGCAGGAATGACGGATTAGCCCTCAGGTTACCAACCAAAAGTGTGAAGATCAAGATTTATTGCGTGGGCCTGCCACGAAATAAATTTTCAAATTTATTCCTTTAAGGAAGTTAAAATAATTAACGGTCTCTCATGATTAGTAGTAATAACAATGGATAAATACAAACAATGAATAAAAACTATAAAAATGAAGGAATTTGATAATTAACTAAAGGAGATAAAAAAAGAGAAATATTTTCTCTGGTTGAAATAAACGAAAAGACGTAAGAGTAGTAATATAGAAAAATATGTAAAATAAAAAAATATATGTAATATGGAAAATACACCGTTGGAAAGCTAAAGATTTTAGAAAAAATCAAATACATGGAAACTAAACAGATAGTTTTTAAATTTATTTCAAGTAGCGCTGTAAGTGAAAGTTGTGTGTGCATCACACATAATTTTTATTATTTAAGTCATTCATTTTTCTACTTTGGTTAATGAACTATAAATCCTTATGAAATTCAATTTTACAATAATTTATGTATTATATAGAAATTTTCATTATGTAATAACCCATGTCGGCAAAGTTATTGTAAAAATGGCCGTTAACTAAATAAATTGAAGAAATAAAAAATAACAGAATAGAGTGAGGAAAAAAATGTATTCATGAATATTGTTGATATAAAATGAAGAATAACTTCATACATATTAAAATCTTTGATCTTCCATCACGAAATCGATTTAAATAAAATAAAAAAAAAAAAAATAAAAACTGAACGAACTGATTTTAAATTTCCTTCTGAAAGGGAAATCAAGTTTCGAAAATGCTAAAAAAAACTAATTTAGTCATTTCAGATTATCTATAATAGGTTAAACTCCTGTACTCTTGAGATTTTATAGTGAAAAATGAACCAAATCAAATATTGTATCGAACCCTTTAAAAAATACAAAATTATAAAAGTAAAGAAAAAGTAGAAAAAAAAATCGTTCCTAGAGCGATGATAAGAAAGGACGGGGGACTAAATTAACGCGGGAAGATCAATGGAGGGGGAAGTTGAGGGGGGCTGGGACCCCAGCGGCCAGTAGTGATGTAGCCTCGATGTCGGCAACACTAGGCTTGTTCTCGCTTCTGCTCGTCGCGAGCGCCAGCGCACAATCCAGTCAGCGTGTCTTCGTCTCAGAAAACAACGGTAATATATTATATAACTCATGTCAATCCTTTATAGGCGCTTTGTAAAAAAAAAAAAAAAAATTATACTGAAAAAAAATCGACAAAAATTTTTTTTGTTGAAAAAGTGGAAATCACTGTTAGGACAATACAAATATCCCATTTAGCTTCTGCATGTGAATCAGAGACAATTTTTTTAGAAAAAATATGTAAGATCATTGCGCTAAAAGTTAAAAAAACAAAGGCAAAAAATAAAATTTATAGAACCACTACTACCCTATCCATAAAAAAAATCAAGTATTTTTTATTTTAATCTTTCCAATTATTTATTATACGTTCGATAAGAAAAAACGAAAAATAATTGTTTTCGACACGATTTTATTCCAACATTATTCTATTTGATAATGCAGATAACGTATCTAAAATATCCAGTGAACATAAATACATTTTTTAAATATAGTATTTTATAGGAAAACTTCAAATTTTAAATATTTTTGTTTCTTAATACATCAATAAACACATAGCAATTTTTTTTCTTTTTAAAGTTTAATGAGGAATACTTAAAAAATAAACCAAATTATTAGGGAGAGAACCATCCTTGAAACTGTTCAAGCTTGACACAGATGGTCTCACTAACATTTCATATAAATAAGAAAACAATTTGATTTAATAGAACAAAATAATTCAGGCTAAAAATCCACAAAACAAGTTTGAAATTCGAATTTCAAAGAAAGTAAAATGTAGTTTCTAAATCAGAGTTTTAAAAAATATATATATATATATATATATATATATATATATTTTTTTCAATTACTTACACCACTAATAAATTAATGAGTCTCCATTGTTCTTTCTAATTATTATATAAAACATAAATGATTGGAGAAAATACTAAATACTCGATAAACTGTGAGATTTATTGCGAATATTGATAAAGAAAAATAGGCAATCTTATAAATAGGCAAATGATATATCAAATTATGCTTAGCTGAGATTTACTAAAGTTATCATTTTTATCAGGTTCCAAATATTTATCGTGAGTTTTTTTTCTTTTAATTTATCGGATAATCTTTGGTCCATTTATTCAACATAAAGATTAACGAAATTACTTTTAAGTTAAAAAAAAAGTTGCAATAAATCAGATTGTTGAGGGTACTAGTCAATAAAACGGGGGAGGAACTTTGAATTGCAAATTAAATTAAATTATATTTTCTTACTTTAATTGAAAATATAAAATTATTACGTTTCCAAACTCTACTAAAAACAAATCAGTTAGAATAGATCTTATAATCTATAGATAATTAAAACACAAAGATATATTGAAAAATTAAGGGAACGAAAAAAAAAAAAAGAAGCAAAATAGGACTATAATTAATAGAAATGTTTAAAAGAACCCTAAAACAAATGTTATACATAAAAATATACAGAATCGATACTCGGACATCCTCTTGGCATATAAATAGAAAAAAAAAGTCCATACTTTTTCCATGACTAATACCGAATTTCTTCTTTGGAGTGTCCCCATTTTACTTCTTGGGCGTTAAGGTGTGTCGCCATATCACTACTTCTCCAGCCTTCAATTTATCTGACACGGTCAAGTACATACTTCTGCGTATATTTTTATATTAAATCCAATAGGAAAAAAATTGTCTCTGACGAAATAATAGTTATTAAAGGTATTGATATTTCGGAGAATAAAAAAATAAACATTTAAGTAATAGAAAGGCTTACTGCTTTCAAACGATAAAATTAGACGGAAAATTGTCTGAGTGATTTGCAAATATTACAGAATTTTGCAAAACAGAAAGCAATATAATGCACAATGTAGTATATACATGTATGTATTCATATATATATATGCTTCGATCTCCTTATTAATCGTCTGGCTAATTTGAGGTGTAAATTATAGGGTTGATTGGTTTCAAAAAGTATATGTCAAACCACATTCGTCACTCTGATAAAACCCAACTTTCTGTCAAGATAAAACTTCAGTGCCAGCCACAGTTTTGAACTGGAAATGAGATGATTCACTGGAAACCAGCGTTATCACCAAAAAATCTAATATATTTTTTCTTTTTCAACTTAAATGAATAATAAAATCAACAACACAATTTAAACCTCAAATTTAGATTCCATTTTTAATTAAAAAATCCTGTGTGATGTTATTAAATAAACAAAAAATTTTGTTTGTTCTGAAGAGCGAAAATTTTATAAATAATTTAATTGCGTTGTTATACCATCGTGCAATAAATAAATGTTCTCTGTTTCTTGTTTGTTTGTTAATTTAGTGAAAATAGAAATAAAGTTACGATTGCGTGGTTTGAACAAAAATTTTACAAGTAATTTTTTTTTATTATTTTCAATTCCCATTTATTTTTCTTCTCTATTTTCCCAACTTCTCCTAAATCGCGGATGCATTTTAAGATGGTTTAAAATATATATATTTTTATTGATTCATGTGATTTCAATAAATTTTTATTATCAAAAATACAAGGCTCACTTTTTATTTTTAATCTTTAAAAATAAAAAGTACCATAATAAGATAATTAAATAATTAACTAACTAATAAGGTACCATACGATCGTTTTGGGTTTGGTGAATGTGAAAAAGATACTAGCAAATAACGGATTGTTTAAATGCTGTAGGAAATCGACAAACTAGGAGTGTCCTGGATCTTGTTCTATTAAAGGTTGCCGTTAAGTATTATGGATTCTTTAGAGTTTTAAATTTCCTGTGGAATGGCATATTAATAATTTTTTTCTAAATACTCCATTCTCTACTTGGTGTTAAGTTACAGAACAATTGAGTAACATCTAGTATACTAGATGTTACTCAATTGTAAATATTATAACATTGGATTTTGTTGGAAGCTGGTCAGTTAATACATATGCCTATTTCAGAATGAACGTAGTAATAATTTATATAGCTAAAGAAAAAATGCTTATTTAGATATCTCTACGATTGGTTTGGGATTAAATGTCCCTTAGGATCAAATTTCTGGAGCAGGACCATGTTTGCGTTTAGGAACAGAGTTTCTGTAAATATGCTTTTGATGTGAGTTGGTAAATAGTGACATAAAGGTAGAAAATTATGAAAGCTATAGCTTATAGCTCAAGAACACGATGAATAAAAGACATAATGGGCAAACATACTATAGAGACCCTTGGTATATATGGACATTAGAAAACAATACTACAACACAGACAGATTTAAAGCAAGCCGGTTCAGTTAGTAAAATATATGAACAGCCAACAAGATTAAATATAGAACAATAAATAAATTAATCCGCTTGAAAGTATATCAAATCTTGTTTTTTTTAAATTAATGTTTGAAAAAATATTATTAGAAGCAAACATCAATAAAATTTCACAAAAATTAATTGATAAAATGCTATGATATGGCTATAAAATATATAGCAATGTATATGTATATATATACATAGTTTTTTAAAATATATATAGTTTTTTTTTTAATATTTCGCAAAACACATCTGATAGATAAAAATTTATATTGGCTTGTCAGGACATACGATTAGTCACATAATTTTGATTAACTATGACTAAAATAATTCATTGTTCTCTCTGATATAGAATAATTAAAATTAAATTTTCTTAGTGAATTTTCGTTGATAAATTAAGATATATCAAGGCGTGGTATATAAAAGAAATGGTGCTTACCGCAAAAAATCAACAGTTTCGGTACTTCTCGTAATTCAGAGCAAATGGTCTATAGAAATCGATATCATGTGGAATAAATTTTTCAAAAATATTTTTTTTTTAATTCTAAGAAACCCCAATACTTCTTAGTCACGACCACTTTTTAAAAATATCTTTTTCAAAGGTTTACTTTGCCATCCTTGGGTAAGATACTGATATTGAAAATAAGTCATTTCGTTGAGAAAAAAACCTGATTTTCAATCAAGTTGATAAGCCAGTGAGGATAGAGGCTCTACGGTGTTTGAAACCTTTACATTTCTGTAAGAGAAAAAAATAAGCAAAGGAATTAGTTGCTTAGTGATTGAAAACTTCTCTCGCCAACTAAACTAAGGATATCAGGCCTCTGATACTATATAAATACAGGTTAATATAGAATTTCGTGTTTTTTTCAGGGCATAAACAGCCAAATAAAAACAGAGAGAATACATTTATTTTATATTATATGATTTAAAACAATATTTTACAATGTTTTTTTTTTTTTTTGAAAAATATTTAAATAATACTGGTAATAAGGAATAAAAATAAAACTAATATTACAAAATCATAATTAAATTATAAAATATAATAACAGATTTAAAATATGTTTTATAAACGTGATCCAAACCGGAGAATCTGCTAGCGGTTGGGAGCTGCGACCTCCTTGAGACCCTAATTTGCCCCTAATACATGGGGAAAGAGATTGGTTCTCCAGGCTGAGTGGAAATATTTTAAATATGGCCGCCACCACGTTTAAGTAAGGGATATGATAAATCGCATTTGAATTCCTTAGTTTCTTTAATTTAACAGAAGCATGCTTGCGAAATAATCTAGATCTGAGAGATAAAAAAAAATATATTCGCAATAAGGAATTTAAAAGTATAACGTTAAGTTCTTTTCTGGTCTCCTAAAAAGTTCTTATATTCATATTCGACACTTTAATGTGATGACGACGGTATGCATTATTGTGGATAATAATTTTTATTTTTTTTTTAAATTATCTATTGTTTATTTAGTTTTTCTTTAAATTCTTTATTTAGTTTTTATTTTCAGTTAGTTCTTTGTATCTTTTGTGTGTAGTATGGAAATAATTTATTTAGCGCTATTATTGATAATTCACAAGTGGCCAAGTTGAATTATAAAAAAAAAATAATTACAATAAAAAAATAAGATTAAATAAATCGAATCAACAGGAAGTAAATTTAAAGTAAAATAACTCATAATTTAAGATAAGAATTAGACAAAATAAGATAAGCAATAAACGAGAAATTATAGTACACGATTTTGAGCACCTACTAATTTATTTTGTAGTTTTTTTTATCTAACGAGTATCTAACGATTTTTTGAGAGATTGGCTCATTTTCAAGTTTCATGAGTCAAATTACTCGTTGTGATCCCGTGAATGTTTTGAAACATTTCAAGCTCAAAATACTAAAGTAACGTTATATTACTGTTGTTATATTAAGTTATATTATAAAAAATAGTAAGGCCCCAGGTGAGGATGGGATCCCCGCAGATCTCCTTAACAAAGGAAGTGAGGACCTTCTTAAGGCATTATACGAAATAATATTTTCTGTTTGGTGTGAAGAGCGTATGCCTGACCAGTGGAAGGTAGGAGTTATTTGTCCTCTTCATAAAAAGGGAAACATTTTAAACTGCTTAAATTATAGAGAGATCACGGTATTACAGTGTGCCTACAAAATTCCATCCAACATCTTGTATAATAAACTACTGCCTTTCGCAGAGAGGATAGTTGGAAAGTACCGGGCAGGATTCATAGTAAGTAGATCTACAACGCACCAATTATTCAGCATCAGGATCATCTTGGAGAAATCCATTGAGTATAGGATGACCACTCACTATTTGTTTGTCAATTTTAAGAGTGCATACGACATCATTGACAGAGCAAAGCTTTATGAAGCCGTGAGAGAATTCGGAATACCTAAACTTATCCGACACATATGGATGATTTCAGAAAACATTAAATGTGCTGTCCGAATACAGTCTGAACTCTCTCCTGAGTTCACAACAAGAAGAGCGGTGAGACAGGGTGATGGCCTGGCATGCTTATTGTTTAATTTTTTACTGAAAAATGTGGTCAAAGACTCGGATATCCAAACTGATGGTACCATATACAACATACTGGTAAAGATTCTTGCCTTTGCAGATGATCTAGACATTATATCTAGATAAAAAAAATCCCTAAAAGAGGCTTTCATTGCTCTCACGAATGCAGCCCAGGAGATCGGTTTGGTTATAAACCAAGAAAAAAAGAAATATATAAAATCGGGACTTGTAGCAGATGCTCAGCAATATATTGAAATAGACCCCTACATATTTGACAGAGTGGACCAATTCTCCTCTTCGGGATCAGTAGTGAGCTTCTCTAATAAATAACATGGGCTTAGAAATTGGAAAAAAATGATGAATACGAATAGGTGTTATAAAGGACTGCATAGACACCTTAGCAATTCACAAATCTCAAGGCATACAAAAGTCATCTTATATAAAGCACTTATTAGACCGGTTCTTACTTATGCAGCAGAGACGTGGACTTTTACTAAAGGAGAAGAGAAAGAGCTACAGGTTTTTGAAAGAATGGTTCCTCGACGTATTTTTGGTGCCATGAAGGAGGGAGGTCTCCCTGTTTGGTCAATTGGTCAATGGAGGGGGCACGAGAACCAAGAGGTTTATCAGTTCTTTAACGAACCAGAGGTTTTGCACCTGATTAAATTATCAAGGTTAAGGTGGGCTGGGCTCTTAGCACGAATGGCTGATGAAGATGTCGCAAAGAAGTTGTTAGAGGAGATACTGGACAGAAAAAGAGGTAGAGGTAGGCCCAGCCTAAGATGGATAGACTCCGTTAACCAGGATGCATGATCCTTGCTTCGAAAAAGGAACTGGAGGGCAGCAGCGCAGGATAGAGCTGCTTGGCGGAAGCTCATCGAGGAGGCCAGGTGAATGTTATATTATTAACAGACGAATGTTATATTAAATGTGTTTATCTGTCCTTTTGAGGGTTTCTAACAATTTTTTGAGTGAACTGCACGACTGATTTTTAAGTTTGATAGCTCAAATTACTCAGTTGATTTCTGTAAATGTTTTGATACATTGTGAGCTCAAAATATAGAATAAATTTTTTCATTATATTTCAAGTATTTTGGCTTTTTGTTGATATTTCTTATTAAATAATTTGTAAGTTCGTGATCTTATCGACGTCGTTTTTTAAAAAAGAGGCTTAAGCGCCAAAAATTCGAAATTTGGGTTTCAACTTATTATGGGACCTAAACACCGCCTCTATCGATTCTCGCTTACGATGTATCAAAAAAAAAATTGAAAATGGTCTAAAAATCGACTATTGATGACGATCAATAGTCGATTTTTAGACCATTTTCAATTTTTTTTTACGTCTTACGTCTTACGTCTAAGCACCAGATACTAACGACTCTCAGTTGTCACTCTGACCTTAACCAGTGCTAGAAGTCTTAAAAATATATTGTAATTATAAAGGTTTTGCCACCTTGATAAACTCCTACAGTATACAATAAAGAATAAAATTGAAAAAAAATATATTGTTATCTGGAGAAAAATCGTTTCATGTGTTTAATGTAAAGTTTGCTGAATGGCGCTAACGCCTTTTTCAAAAAACGACGTCAATATATAAATAATATATAGCCAATATATGAAAAATTAAAAATGTTAAATTATTAAAAAAATTTAATTTAATAAAAAATAAAAACACAAAAAGACCTGTTAATAATATTTCTTTCTACATCATAGGGATAAGACAATTTCTTCAAAATAGATTTAAAAAATAAAGCAATTTAGAATGTTTTATTTACTATAAATCATCTGCTACGCATTATATTGTTTTATTTTTTAGATAGCTGATTTAGTATATGTATATGTCATGAAAAAATAATATGAAAGTGTAAACTTGATATTCTGCGAATAGTGCTAAAATAATTCAATTAACATCTGCCTTAAGTAAGAACCCTCCCTCCCCCCCATTTCATTTATTTCAGGACCAGGATTTATCATTTAATTTCGGTAGGTGATGCTATCTCACAATCCATTCGGATCCCAAAGCGGGAACTGCAGGAGGTCTGTGTCGTTGACGTGAACTCTGCACTAATTTCGTTCAGCTAATTAACAGTTCTGATTGCAACCGACTTCTGCTAACACTCCTGAGGTAACACAACTCCTGCTTACAACTGAGTCCAATCAGGTTCTGTAAAGTCTTAAAGAGATAATTGGTAATTATTTAATGCATACTAATCGAGCCTAACATAAAAAATCTGTGCCTAGCTGTCTCCCTCTACTGAATTCCATCAAAACTGAAATCTTGGATACCAGGCTCAATCCAACGACATACGTTTTGGTTGCCATATACCAGGTTTGCTCTTTGGTTTAAAACTAATAAGAGTTTTATTAGTTCGTTTATTATCCATTACACAACATTAATTGCCCATTTCAACAATCGTAATGCAATGACATCATTTATATTTACCGGTTGTAAGCTCCGTGATTTCTAACTGTGTAATCTAAATTCTCACGTGGAATCATTCTTCTGGCCAAATATTTTAATTAATACTTTGTTTCCAAAAACCTCAGGATTTGGTTCTTGCCTTAAAGTGAGTTACCACGTTCCGAATCCGTTAAGAACAGTATGAATTATAATACTTTGGTAGACATTTTATTGAGGAATAATTTAGGAATATGAAATATTTGTTAAAACGATAACCGATTTCAATAAATTTTATTAACAAACGTTTTTAATTGAATTGAACAATTACTTAAACCTCTCTTTTTATGCAAGCGATAGATGGATCTTGATTAAAACTTCAATATATGTCATAGCTTCACCGTGTAAAAATTATAATTAAATGTATTATTATTAAATGTATTAGTTATGAAAGTTAGCAAAACGAACTAAAAATTAAAGCACTCTCCCTCCCTCCCTTTAAGCGCGTTATGCTTTGCAGTCCCTCCTAAACGTGAAGAATTCTTTGGTCCTTTCGGTTGGCGTAATTGAATTTTCTATGATAAGAAATATGATTAGAATTCTATGATAAGAATTTTTTTTCGGGAGGGGATGCAATTTTTTTTCGGGGAGAAGAGAGAGATTTGATAAGAAGAAGGCAAGTCAGTCACTTAAGTATCTATAATGCCAAATTGGGCCTAATTTTTAAGGATATGTATGAAAACTGGACCTATTACTATTTAAAATACAAAAAAAAAAAATACTCAAAATACAAACTTGATGTTGGTGGGAATGGAAATAATATTTTTTCATAAATTTCGAGGGAGAGATGATATATCCCCCTGTTCTCTCCCACCCTGCGCAAGGAAAAAAAAATATTAGGAAATTTCGGTCAGGTGTCAGCAAAAAAAAAAAAAAAAAATCCGCAATAATATCAAGCGAGAAAGTTTGAATTACTCGAGTTACCGAAATACAATGAATTATATTTTTACTTTCTTATATTTACGCCATGAAAGGTTTCTGCTCAAAATCTTTGCTTGCCTCAATAATCTGGAATAACCACTACTTACAGCTACAGTTTTTTCAAAAAAGGTTTGGTCGCTTAAGAGGACGAGGGGTCCTGAGAAGAACGACAACATCACAACGAAATATTTTTAAAATAGTTAAAGAGACTTAAAAGTTCAAATTAAGTGAAATTACGAGGAGAAAAAAATTACCGTAGTGGTTAAGAAAGTAAAATGGATCAGCATTAATCAATATAATACTTAAGTCGGATGTGGAATTTAAAAAATAATTTACAGGTATACAAAATCTGTTCTAAACGGATCTGTAAAAAATATATAATAAAATAAAACCAAACAAATACAAATTAAAAAAAAAATAATGTAAAAAATTAGCATTTAAAAAGATGACGTAAATTACAGAGTTTTACGAAGTATATTAATCTCTAAATTGTTGACAAAAATAATTAAAATTAGATTAAAATTTTTGACTGGCTTATTTTTCAAGACCATCAAATTCATAATTTTATTTATTTTAAACTATTTCCTCATTTCATTATTCCTTATTTCATTTCCATAATATTCACAAATTAAGTAATATGATGATTTGGCTTTTTCCACACCACCGCGCCCATAAAGCTTATCCTCAAAAATGTCTGGCGGGACACTAAAAATATCAAAAGACACTCACGCTATTACTTTTACTTCCTCACTACCGAAGGTATTTTTTTTTCCTTGAGTAAAAAAAAGAAATGGTAAGAAAGCTCTACTGACCTACTTGGAAGACTTTTTTTTTTTATTGAAAAATTAACAATAGTGATTTTTATTATTGTTTTTGTTATTTGTTTTATTTAATTTACGACTTTAATTTCTTATTTAATTTAACTATTTAAAAATTTCGCGGCACCCAGAAACCACTGTTCTACCGACTAAAATTTTGTCTTTTTTCAAATCCACTGCTATAGATTATTATGTACACATTGGTATATATTTGTAATTTATTTAAAAGTGAAGGTATTCATTCAGAACCTGATTAGCTATCATTATCATAATTAATTTTGATTCATACCGCTTTTTATAGCATGCAATATGGCTGTGTGTCAGTGTGTCAAATATCGACTTTAGCATAGAAAAATTTAAATTTTGAATATTTACTTTTGAAATGGAAATTCTTGGAATCCAAACTAGTTAGTGATATTGCAACCGAAAGAATAGTCTCTATTTTTTACACTAATAATTCAATAAGACAAGTAAAACAAAAATCCTTGAATTATCTCACATTATATGTTTTTCACATTATTCATCATTGAGCACAAATTTTCTGCTAAAATGGCTACTTAAGTTCTTTCGTTCATCAACCCAAGACAAAAAGTTGCTCACTTAAGAAGTGTGGGCAACACCCGTCTCGGGTTGATGAAGAAAAAATCAAGACAAATTTGCATGGCATAAAAATTCAACTTTTTCTTAATATTTTCGTTCATTAGCTCGAGGCAAAAATATCACAGATAGCGCAGTTTGCATTTATTCAACAATATCATGTTATTCAATTGTTTTTTAAGTCAAATCATTTCACATGCCACATCATCTCGGGCCGAGTAATTCAGTTGACCGGAACTCCCAGTACATAAAATAACACTGTCTTTGTTTTCGCAAGTATTTTCGGATGTTACAAATTAGGCAATACATTTAGAATAAAAATATAAAAGCCACAAGACATCCAACCATGTCCAAAAATGTCTGTACTTTATTAAAAATCTATTCTGCGCTACTATTTACTTTAATATGCAATCAATCATAATTGATTGTTTCCTAGTTACATAACTTCAGAAGCTTCCATTTTAGCAGAAAATTTGTACTCGATGATGAATAAACACATAATGAGAGAAAATACAAGGATTTATTATGTTTTTTTTAATGTTTTTATTGAATTATTAGTGTAAGCAAGCGAGACTAATCTGTCGGTCCCAATGTTACGAAATAGTCTATTTGTGATACGAACAATTTCCATTTCAATATCAATTAATCAACAATTGAATTTTTTCGTGCTAAAGTCGCGGTTCGACACACTGTGTGTCGGAAAAAAAATAAACAAAACACAATGAAATGTTTGTTTTGTGACCCACCCCGAAAAATATTTCCCAGGTTAAAAGTAACTTTTCCTAAACAGTGGTCCAGCAACTGGTCCAGTCCTATTTTGTGAATTTGAGGTAAACATTTTATTAATTTAAGATAATTTGGATATATTTTGTTAGAATATACAAATAAATAATTTCTAAACTAATTGCTACTCAAATACACTTCATTTTAATTTGCAAATGATATTTATTTTTGTTCCATTAAATTCAAATAATTTTATTTGAGGTGAGACGAAAAATAAATAATTTCATTTTATATTTCCAGGGAACACTTTTGGTATTTATTGCTAGAGAGAGAAACATTTTATTTATTTAGTGGAGCTGCCCAAATACAATTAGTTGCCAATAGACACAGCATAAAGAATCAATCAATATCAAAAGTTTGTAAAAAAATGCATGAAATAATTACAGTGCAGTATCATTAATTATAAATAGCCAAAAATTTCTGTATTTTAATAATTTACGTTTCTTTATTTATTTTTTTCATCTTTTTATTCCTATTTTATTTTTTTTCCTATCGCTTACACTTGTCATCCATTTTCGACTTTATAAATCATATAGTTTATCATCATAATAATCCTTGATTGATTAGACCATATAGATTCAAAGTGATGGAGTACATGGAGCTTAACCAAAAGCTGAAATTTATAAACATAAAAATTTATATATTTTGTTTTCTTTCTTTTTTTGACACTATTGTCTATTTAGATATTTGACCGCGCGATGTGGTTATCTTACAGACATATTGGTTGCAGAAGCATAGACAGCTTCGAGGGGATCACCCATCCTCACGATGCTACAGACGTTTACACCTTTCCACGGTTCTATGGAAGGCTACCCATAGCTCTAAACAGTCCCTTTGGGACAGATTCCGACGCACACGCGGGTTCGAGGACAGCGACAAATAAGTCGAGATGTGGATCTATCCGTGGGGATTATGATTATTCAGGGTCTTCTGGCACACGAGGACTTATATTTCTATTCCGGAAGCAGATTCGTTCCTGGAATAAATCTCCAGGACATTCGGCATCCTGAAAACCACAATGCGATTGCCGATTAAAGTACACGGGGTATGGTCATTACTCCTACGCCCGGTCCGTGTGAGTCAACTCCACCAGACTGATGGGCCTCACATATCCGGGAGAAGGTGTGATTAAATGCCTGAGGAGACCCGAGAACGGGATTCAAATTCGCAACCATTGGGTTAGTAAGCAGATGCACTTCTGCAAGCGCGGTAACCAGCTGGGCCACCCCGACTCTACATATTTATATAGATAAGACTGACGGGGTAATTTTAGGCCAGTCGGGATTTCAAATTTGAATTTTTTAAGCTCATTGGTACCGCCTTTCGTTTAGTTTCCGAGTTTTGTTTGTCTGTATCAAAAGACTAAAAAGTCAACTGAGTCCGCTAAAAAATTTCAAATTTGAAATCCCAATTGACTGAAGTTACCCAATCCACAGTGCGTTTGTATACAAATACACATATACTTACATACTTCTGAGTGATTCCTTTCAGACCATCTGCCAGATCAAAACATAAATAAATTATTATTTTATAAACAATTCAATTAAATATTAAATAATTACGAAATATCAGAGCTTTTAATTTAAATATACTGCTGTTGTTTTGAAACTCACTCAGATTATTATATCCTCAATTATCAAGAGTTATCTATCAAAGCTAAGACATAGCCAGCAAATTGTGACTTTAGTGAGTTTCTATAGCGGAAAAAACATTTTTATTTAGCAAAAATTTCAGTTCAACAGTATGAGAATATTTTTTTATTATAAAAATGTAGTGGACCGACGATGACTAAGATGCGGTAAGAAATAAAGCACACAGTAAACAATTCTTTTAATTGTTAAATTTTCGGCAAAAATTTGTAGGCATTCTTCACAATTAAGAAAACAATATATTATATTTATTCTTCTCTTAAAGTTTTCTTAAAGAGAAATATTTTTTAGAGTGCACAGAAAAGATAGTTTATTCGAAAATATTTAGCTTTAAATTTTCAGTCATTTTTAATTTGGCCGAGTACCTTCAATGATTCAGGTTTAATGAAGAAAATAACGAGTACAATCACTTAAATCTTGTGATCTTCAGCACACACGAGAATCAAACGTGGAAAGTTACAAAGGCAGAAACAACTCTAGGACGCACACACGATTAAATCACAAACAACTAAAATTGGAGAGAGTTACTGGAGAACAGACAAAACGAGACTTAATAGACAATTTCTCAGCCCTCGGTAGGAACAGGGTCCTTTTGATTCAGGCACTCGGAATTAGTCCTAAGGAACGTTGAGTTCACTTCACCGGTTCCTACTTACAGTTCAGGGTTTTTAAGAAGTATCAAAAGCAATTAGATGGTAATAAACACTATTTATTGTATAATTAAATGGTTGAATTATCACGTTTGAGTTATTTAGGATCTATTATCATAAAAAAAAAGTAACAATGCTTTGGTTTAAGGATAATTGTAAGGACCATTTCATACCAACCGGCTACGTTTACTCTACAGTCGCTTTTCACACATCCGGTCGATGCCCGAATTCTTCAACCTCCACTTATTTTATATATGTTTTCATAAAATTGTTTATAAAATAAAATTTCTGCCTAGCTCTTAACATATTATCTTAAATTTATGATTTAATTTTCAAATATAAAAGTATAACTTACCATAATTATTTTTTTCGCTAGCTTTAATCCCCTCAAATTTATCAGTGAGTTCTTGGAAAACACAAGCACTTTTTTTTTGTTTCTGTCGAAAAGTTTGAGGGTTTTATCCCTCTATATATGATTGTTCTGGACCAATGAAATTATAAACTGTGGATCAATGATAACGGATAGCATGTAGCAAACTGCAGGGCCGGGCAAGTGAAAAAAACCTCTTGAATTTCTCTCTCTCATCGCAGTTTACCCGGCCCGGCTGCCGGGCAATTAGAGCTACCAGCTCCAATCATCAAGTGTGAAAACCATCACTATGTTGTAACGCCAACGGCAGGATAAAGATTACAACGCAAAACGGCAGCCGGTCAAGTACGGAATGGGTCTGATAATACAATGTAAACCACAGATAAGGAAAGAGGTAGAAAGTTCAAAAATTAAAAGGTATTAACAATAGAAGAAGAATTATTTTATTTTTTGAAGCGCAGCAATACAAGAACTGAAAAAATTACACATTATACTAAACCAGGGATGGGTCGGAACGTATCAATCGGAAACTTTGTCACTGATAGCGACAAGTAACAGGTGCGCTAAAATGTGACAAACTGATAGTATCAGGTATTGTGTAGTGAGTATCTTCACATAATAAACGGAACTCGAGCTTTCAGAGGGTTCGAATTAATTAGGAGTTTAGGAGTAATTAGGAGAGGGATGTTGAACAAATATTTGAAAAAAAAAATTCAATTTATAATTAATAATACCACATACTTTTATCATCCTCTGATATTATGTGGTATTATGTAGCTTAATTAATAAATATGTATGTTGTTTAAAGAGAAAAGAAAGTATTGGGGAGTACAAGAAAATCCTCACCACCAATTGCATCTATAGTAAAATATCGTCGGTTTGTTCGTAAAAGTGATCAGCTGCATTTTTGTGAAAATAAAATTTCGCTGCTATTTACATGTGCCTAAACCAAATTTACGCTACATTTTGGACAAAATTGTGAAATTATCAATAATTATAAGTTTATATATATAAATATATATATATATATATATATATATATATATATATATATATATATATATATATATATATATATAACATATCGTTTTTTAGATATTTTTTTCAATATGGGCGGTAGTTGGCACATGTGACAAAAATTATCAGCTAAAAGTATCAGGTACAGTTATGAAACAGGAACGACTTGTCACTGATATCTCTATCGACTGTCACAACCCATCTCTACACTAAATAGAAACACCACAGTGACTATACAACTAATGCATAAAAGAAATACAAAAAAATAAATTAAATCAAATCTTTAAAATTTCGCTTATGATGGCGTGTATATTCTTCTTTGAACTTTTGAAATCTAGCAATATTAGAGTAATTGAAAAATTCTCATTACATTAACAGAAAGATCACACCAACCATACGCCGGTGTACCATATAGGATATTAAAGAAATAAAAAAATAAATAAATAATAAATTAAATCAAGTTAAAAAAATTTACAGCCACACAACGAAACAATATTAATTTATCTGAAATTCTTTAGGATTTCGAATTTCCACAGCCTCTTGTTCGTAGAAGTGCTGAAATCGATGTAAGACGAAGACGAAGTTTATGGAACGTATTATAGTGAGTTGCAATACAACAATGTTCAATACGTATGAAACAATATGGGATTTATTTATATACACAATATAAATAAATTCCGGATACTCACAATGTTATTTAGCATGCTCAATGAATATTCCAGTAATTTTTGTTTATTGTTCAAATATTTATTTAACTCATCATGCCTTAAATTAGTGAGAGATCAAGATTATGTGAAACGTTTGACGGTTTCGCAGGACTTGTAGATTGTGAAAGTGCAGAATCAAAGGATGAGCTTATAGGAATATTTTGAAAACATTTTAACTATTCTGTATTTATATATTTTAACTACTGTTGGTATTTTTATTTTTCCAAATCTATGAATCGGGATCATTAAATTAACCAAACTTGGGCGAAATCCAATTCAAAACACTCATTCTAGTAATTTTTTTTTTAATTACGCACAATTTTGAAAAAAATTAATGAAAGAGGTAAATATTGCAATGCAAAATCCTAACAGCATAGATATGAAAAACTTTTTTTCATAAAGCATAATGGTAGTGTAAGATATTACGTATGATTATTGTAATTAATAAAGTTAATAAGGAATCATGCATGTTGAAATAAATTTATTACAAATGATCCATGTGAAGTTTTCGGTTCAGCAACCTAATACAAAGCAGTCTCACATATCCTAGTGAAGGGTTTCTCCCTCCGTATATTCGCACTAATTATAATACGGTTCATGAACTTCGTCTTCGTCTCACATTGAGTTCACCACTTCGACGAACCGGAGGCTGAGGGAAGACAGGCTGAAGGAAATTTATCGTTAAATTAGCTCTGTAGAGCTTTTTCTTTGAAGGCTCAAAATGGGTAGCAACCCAAACATCTGGAGATGATTTGGAGTTTCGCTAACTTGGCCGCAAAATTCAATGAACTTAGGATTTGTAATTATACTCAAGAAGACCTCCTTTTATATTTCAAAATTAGCTTTTAAATCACTTTTCGAAACAAATCTTGGAAATCTAAATTTATATATACCGTGAGTATTTAATAATGAACTCTTGTTTAAAATTGATGACTTTTTAAATAATACTTTCTTTTTTGTTTGTTGAGAAATTATAAATCCAACCGCACATATAAAGCAATTCACGTCTACTGCTTCATTAAAAAATCAAAACATAGAAAAATTCCCATTTCAATGACTTAAATGCATAAATTTTTAATGATATTAATTGCACAAGCGATTGCTTCTAAAAAAACATTGGCAGCATGAAACATAAACATTCTTTTTAAGAAAATTAAATAGATGAAACCAGAAAATAGATTAATAGAATTAAATTTGAATGTATGATAATTAGAGTTGTGAAGTAAGTATTAATAAAGTAAGAAGTAGTTAAGAGTTAATAATCGGTTTATTATTTTCAATGATGAAGGAAAATATTTTAATCGACCAAGGAAAAACGATGCTTAAACCCCCTCTCTTCAAATTTTTAGGTTTTACGTTTCAAGATACATACAATCCAAAAAACGAATTAAAAAAAGAACTTCATATCGCTGTCCGCCGAAGTCATAGATAAACCCAGGTAGATCCTCGGTAATCGACACCACCCGCAAATTAAAAGCTTCATTCGCCCATATCTCGGCCATTTATGAGAATAGATAAAAATGTAAAGTTTTTTCTAATCATAATTTCCAAAACAGAAAAAAATGCATTAAAAAAATAAACAATTAAATAAATTTACTTAATTAAATTTTCATTTACTTTTTTTTACCATTCCGAAATACTTTTATATTGTTTGTTATGGTTATCTGTTTGGATATAATATAGCAATGTGCCATAATTTGCATTTTTTTATTTTCTTTATATATTTATTCATTTGTATAGTTTTTTTTTTTTAAGATGAGGACACATCAAAAAGAATTCATTCCAAGAAATACGTAAAACAGATATTTTACGTAATAATAAACCAATCAGCAGATTGTAAAATAAATGCAATTATGTGATTAAAGTGTCTCGCTAATTAACGATAGATGTGCAATAGCATGGAGAAATGCACATGAATTTAAACGGAATTACTCAAAGCGAGGGAATGCCAAAACCATTAGTGGGCTGATTGATGGAACTTAATCCAATCCACTAGTCAAATATTATCTCAACCAACACTAATAGTTCCGCCTAAGGCAAATGGATTCTTAACAGTCCCCAGTGTAGGAACTGCTTGATATCGTTGAATACGTTCCTGTAATTATACCTTAGGTAATCTAAAATATTTATGATCGGAAACATTTTCTGTAACAAGTTATATGAACACTTAAAAGTTTCTACACACGTCTAAGTAAATGTATAAATTAATTTTGCCAATAATATAACTAAAATGAAACATATCTTGGCAAGGCTTAATATGGCGTTATAAGGATAAGCATGAAAATTGGATTAAAAACTATGGTTAAAATTACCAAAAATATTACTGAAAATAAAAATCTTATGTTGGTGGATATGAAAATAATAATTTTTTGCGCATTCCGGGGGAAGGGAGAAGGGGAATAATATAACCTTCTGATCCCCTCTCCCTCTGCGTACTTTATTTAAAATTAAAGAAAATGATAGTCTATATTTTGAGGTTATAAGGTGAATAAATTATAAGATGCAAAATGAACCCTTGGATTGAAGACTTATTTTAATCAGTACCAGTCTGAGAGATTCCATAACCAAAAAATAGATACATAACAGTTTTTCTTTCGGATATTATTCCTGAATACTATTTTACTCTTGGTTTAACTTTTTTTAAATTTAAAATTTAACCTTCTGATAATAGTTCTGAACCAACTATTGAGTTTATGTGGATGGAAGGAGAAAATATTAAATATATATCACTTTGCACCTTTATTCATGGCAATAATTTTTTTTTCCGAAAAAGTCAGTTATCACCTTAATCTAGTTGGCTCTTCAAGTGTTTTTTTTTTTGTATTTTGTAAATTAAATATAAATATAATATATGCCTTAATACACAATTAAGAGTAATGATTAGAAAACTATCGAAGAATTAGGAATAATAATGAGTCGATTCGAAGAGAACAGCGATGTGACTGTAGTGTCAGCGCTGTAATGCCACTGAGTCATGTTGTACCCTTTGAAAGTGTGGAGAAAGAGAGGGGGAAGGCCTAGTTCTCGAGTCTAAACACTGAGTGTAAATATTGTCAGTAACTATGGTTTTGACAACGAGTGAATATAGGAGTGTGTTTTATTTCGGGACTTTAGGAGGATGTAGGACTTTAGAACCCTTTTAACATTATTACTCAAGCGAAGCAAATTGTAATGTTAATTTGAAACAGACCCGTAAAGACCTCATATAAAAGTAATACCAAAATCACCCATACGCCAAATCTTAATTAATTAATAGTACTAATTTGTAATATTTTTATATTTTGAATAAAGTGTGAAAAATGAATAAATACATCGACAAACATATATCTCATCCGGAATCCATGGATGGCCTCCATCACTAGCCCCAACTACTTCTCATCAGTCTGAAGGACATAAATCGGCTAGCAATCAATCAGGTATTGCGCAGGAGGAAGGGGTGGGGGGACGCTGCTGTGAAACAACAAATCACGAAGTTGGCCCAGTTCTGACGACACATTCAGGAATTTTCATCCGACAATACGGGAATTTCCCTTCCGTTGTTTGCACTACGATCCAGTATGTATGGCAGATATGATCTGAGCGCTTAGCGTGGCACACGTTCGTCCAGCCTAGACGTTGGTAATCCTGATTATTTTGAATAGCGACTAATCATTTAACGTCTATAGACGTCAAGTCATCAGGGGTGTAGAAGCAAATGGCCTCCTACATATTTATAATGAAAAATAGAAAAGATGCAATTTTAGGTCTTAAAGCATTCTTCATATTTCCATAAAAAGTAGTGGAAGTCTATAGTATTTGTTGTCTTTCGGAAGAATCGAAGTTGTTAATGGCAGATCTGAAATATTTTTTATGAAAATTTTCAGGAAATAATATTATTGAATTCCGTAAGCATGAAATGTGTAGCAAAGCCCAAAACCTCTAATTAATTGAGTATTAAACAAACATTCTTCCTTGGCGTTTCTCATCAAATCTAGAGAAGCATCAACTTGACATCCATTTTGAACATCCCTGAATCTATTTTGACTAGTTTCGTCGAGGCGTATGCACGTACGTACGTTCGTATCTCTCGCATAACTCAAAAACGGTTAGCCATAGAAAGTTGAAATTTTGTATTTAGGATTTTTATAAAATCTAGTTGTGAACCTCCCTTTTTGGTCACTCCTTGATCACCGGAAGTGGTACTTTACTTGAAGGTCATAATTGATTTCCATCAAAAATTATATTAAAATACTATGCAAAACTTCTCAAATTTAGTATTTATAACTTACGTATTGATTTAAATAATATAATAAATTTTGCTTAACATTGGTAGACCGGAAGTGGTATTTTACTCGAAGGTCATATTAGACTTTCATCAAAAATTATATTAAAATATACTGTAAAACATCTCAGATTTGGTAAATAGGACTTTTATTTCGATATGAATGTATTTGCTAGATTTTTGTCAAAATTGGTAAGCCGAAAAGGGTACTTTACTTGAAGGCTTACTTAAATAAACTTACATCAAAAATTAAATTAAAATTAAATAAAGAAATCGAATGTTTCGGTAATAAAAGTTACAAACTCAATTTGGTTTCCAATACAATTAAACATTTTTATTACTTATTTTAAGTGTTAAAATTGAGTGTAAAATACTGGTTTTCCTCCCCATATGTGAGATGAAAAAGTCAGCAGTAGGCGAATAAAATATAAGTTGAGTGGGTTTTTCCGCTTAATATGTCGAATCTGTCGATTTCCAATGTTTTATCAAGTGGCATAGGCAGTTCTAATGTTGTCTGGGAACACGAAGAAATCTCGTAGGAACTTGTTACCTACTGAAAGAAAACGACATACAATACCGGAATGAGACCTTCAGAAACAAGAGTGAGTGTGTGTGCGTGTGTGTGAGTCAATAGACGGATGTCTCGAAGCCGATTGTCGTTTTTGAGATACTGCAATCTTCGGAAATTAGTAACCAAATTGAGGACTTTTTGAGCCACCGATTTATAATTTAATAGGTGTACAAGTAAGTCATGTGTTGTCCAGATCAGATATTTACTTTAGGAACGCCAGTTATTTTTAAATAGTAAAAGTATCTGTTCTAGAAAAGTATCAGCTATATTTGAATCAATGTTATTATTCTTCTATTATATAAACATTTGTTAACAGATTTTATGTAAAAAAACTTATTTAAGATGTTTTAAACGCTTTTTTTTTAATTGTTAAACCATGTTCCGACGTAAGCTTCAATTTCTTGTCGGCAACTTCGCCTATTGCATCTATATTTGGGAGCACTTCTTTTCGGAAAATATGCCTTCATGACATGTCCTACATTTTCTGTTCCTGTGAAGTATCCCGTAGTTTTGGAGTGCCATAAATGCAGCTGCCTCTGATTTTAAGCAAAGACTTAGGTTTAGTAAATTCATAGTAAACGCAATTGCAAATAGGAGAAAATAGTAGATAACCTACTCCAAATATAAAACAGCCTGTGGCATAATAATAGCTATTATTTTTCTATAACAGATACTTTTCCTTTTGAAAAATAACAGGCATACCGAAAGTAAAAAAGACCCTTAACTTTTTCCATCAGCGGAGTTAAATTCGTTAAAGGATTTAAAAACAGACTCTAATTTAGATTAAAGAAAAACATAATGGCAGTCACTTTAGCCGCAGTCGTGAGACGTTTCCGACAAAAGTCAAGATTCTTTATTTTTGAAATTTGTAGACACTTTTTTTTCCCTTAAATATAAATTCGTGCCTATCATATTATGTACATTCATGAAATATTGGCCATTACTTCGTCAAGAGATCTGCAGAATTCGTCCAAAATTCGGGGGAACAAATATTTCTGAGGGAGGGGAGTCGAATATCTGCAAAATAAATCGACTAAGCTATCGTTTCATATAGTGCTGAGATAAATTATTTTCTTCTTTTAACTATTTAAGTATTATTTAATTTCATTTTGTCAATGTATATATCATTTTTATTTTCAGGAACAGTTTTTTTATATTCATTGTTTTAGTTGATTTATATATAATTTTTTTTTCCGGCCTAGTTTTGTTTTATTTCACAAATAAGCCTTTTATTCTTTATTTTCGTATTATTTTATTGACTAGAAATAAAGTTAATTCCATAAATTTCAATCTCAAAAAACTTCTTTGCCGGAAAAACCCAATTCCAGTCCGCACTTTCTGGCAAATCGGGAACCAATTCTGTAACAATCCCTAAAGAAACCTCAACTTCTTTGTACGAAATTAAAACTTAATAAAAATATATTTCCTTGGAAGTGAGGTATCTGTAGCTTAATGGTGAGCTGATAAAAACTTCACAAGAGTCATTAAAAAAAAAAATACATAAAATAAAGCTTTTTGTTATTGTCCTTTCCACGAAATTCTCCTTAGAATAAATCTATTTCAGCAAAACAATATTTGCTAAATAGGATTTTGTCTCCTTTACGATAGTGAAATTGAAGCATAATAACTTAGCCGAATGTTTGAGTGACCTCTTTTTATTAAACAATAAAGCTTAGCAAATACAAAAATTAAATTTTCTACGTGGAATCATACCGTGGATCCTTGTGTACTTTTTTGTTGCTCTTGAGGTCTACTCTCACATCTAAAATATATTAGATGGTTCAGACGCAAAATGTGATTTTTCTGTGTATTTTACATAAATCAGTAATAATGGCTAAAATATTGACTGTATCGTCAAAGGAGTGAATCGTCATTCGATTCAGAAACAACTACAACGATATAGAAAAAACTATAGGAAACGATACCTTACTCGACTATTATTATATACCTTACTATGCAATTATTATGAACAGCAATATTTATTAATATTATAAATTTACAAGCTGATCTTTGAGATTACTTATCACCCTAAGCTAACGCCCTAAACTTCAAATTGACGGATATAGCTTTGAGGAAACTTGATTATTTGGTAAAGGAATTTGACCAATCGAATTCCTCTTGTAATGCAATGTCAGTGTTATGAAATCCTTCCTAGTACTCCTCATTATGAACAAAATATCAATATATTATAATATTAAACATGTCATTCCAACAACCCTCTACTGGTAGACTTGATAATCAATAAAAAAAAAAACTTCAAACTAGTAATCATGTTTCCATGAAATGCTTATAACCCTCGTAAGCGTCTTGAATATCTTTGTAGACATTGGAGTGATATGAGTTGAGTAGTTCTCATTAAAATATATTATTATGTCATACTATATTGACATTATGTCATATATGCTCCGTTAATTGCTTTTTATGAGTTTTTTATGATTGAACTATAACTCTAGCTTATTAACTCCGTTCCTTTAAGGTAATTACATCAGAAATGAATCAGAATAAAATTGGAAAAGAGAATTATTTCCAGTACCGCGCCGACCATCTCGCCAAAGTATATCGGGACTACACGTTCCCTACGCCCAACAGCGATGTAAATCGGGGCAGAAGAGATTGATGACTTGTTTAAAGGATGTTACGGCTAACAAGTTATTCCTGTACCTGTGGCCATGGTTCACCAGCAGAACTAGGTCGTGCAGCTTCATTCCGTAATGGGTACATGTGCTCAGGTGAGCTTAGGGATACATTCGAATAATTGAAATTAATTAATCTGGATTTAAATTAGATGTAATTACTGGCCACTAAATACAAACATTTAGTCCAATCATAAATTATTTTAAACATAAACCTAACTAGTTTCAGCTACAGCTATATGCTTATTATTAAAGTAGGAGCATTATTTAATTTATACGGTGTTCGTAATAAAACATAAATGGCAAGATTATTGGTCAAAACATTCACATTTTTAGAAAATAATGAGAATAGAAAATATATTCAGGTAAGGCCAGGTTAATATATTCTCAATATATATTTTTATTGAATTTCTTTTGGTTTATGTTATAAAATTAGTTTATTTGCTTAATTTATTATCTGAAATTTTGATTTTCAAAAATCACCAAATGTTATGGAAAATTAGTGTGGAAATGGGTTAAATATATTCGAAAAAAATGGGATGTAGACGGAACTATAACAGGAATCAGAACCATCACTTCCTCTTCACATATGAAAGTTGATGATAAGTTTGATTTTCTTATAATTTTTTTATAAATAAAAATTTATTTTGTAATCTTTTGAAAAAAAGTACGTTTAGTTTATCGAACATGAAATCTCGAGTGAGGTTGTGCAACATTTCTTGGTGCAAACATCACTCAATCGCCGAATTCGGCAATTGAAGTTTACCCACAACGCGACGTGGACAAACCAAAATGTCCACAACGCGTTTTGGGTATTCCAATTGGGTCATTGTCCGGAATGAAATGCCCACAACGCGTTGTGGATAAATACGTTTGCCCAAAAACCGAAAAGGTCTAGATTCAATTTCGTGGTGTCTAAATTCAAATGCAGCAGTAAGAAATGTTGTGTTTGAACATCTCCCTAGTAATTTAATAATTTTTTAGCAATTTATTCAATCTAAGTGGATGAAAGCTAACATGCGATTTTATGCGATGTGAGAGAGTAATAAAAAACCTATTACAGAACTTGGATAAGATTAGGTTAGGTTGAATTGATATTTTTTATTTTCAAACTGATTTGATTTTTGATTAATTGATGGATCAAGAGAAAACATTTCATTAATTAACGTCAGAAATTAATAACCGTTAAGTTTGAAGACAATGCTCATACATAGAAAGATTAGGTAACTTCTTTACGCAAGTGGAGTTCCTGTGGCATTTCATCTTGCAATTGGAAGAAAATAATAATTACTAACAAGACTTCCAACAAACAATTCTTATAGCTAAATTTGATAAAATGCATTTGAATTAGGACCTGCCAATATAAGCCTTGTAATCTTTTGAGCAATCTAAAATCTTGGCCTTTTTGGTCTTTGATCAAATGCATGACACCCAAAAAGCGTTGTGGTCATTTTGGTTTGTCCACGTCGCGTTGTGGGTAAAAATTTCGGTCAGTGGCCGAATTCGGCGATTGGGTGTAACACATACACATCAAACAGATTCTTCAGATTTATTAAAACTATTCGAAACTGAAAAAAAACATTTTTTAGCTTTTACTAGAAAATTGATAATTAAAAAATTGAACAAGGAAAAAACATCGCTATAAAATAATTTATAGCAATTTAGAACACAATTAGTGTTCCCAAATAGGAAGATAATGCTTTTAGTATCATATAAAAAAATACCGGCACTCATCTCCGCTGAAGCGATGATGTTTTTCTATAAACCTTCAAATCAAAATTGTGATTTTTTTCATAATTTTTTTTACACCGTTTTCCCAAAAATATTACCGAGTTATCCTTTTAGTTTTTCTCAATCGCAAAACTAAGCCTTCTACCAAAGGATCCAAGCTATCGAGAATCGCCAGTATTCATTTGGTGAGTTCTTCGGATTTTAAATTTGAATAAATCTTTTCACACTGGTTTTCTTCCATTCCATCGAATTCACACTTTATTCTTTTTAAATAAAAACCAATCACATGCAAGGTATTCGACATTTTCTCATTCGCCTCCCGATTCTCGTATAATACTTAATAATGCTCATATAGTTAATCATATGGTGTGAACTTCACAGATGATGTGAACTTGGCAGGTGATGTAAACTTCATCGTTTTCAATGATTTCGTAATATAGCGAAAATTTCCTGTTTAACATTCATGAGATACAGCTTAAGCCTATATCAATGCAAAGTAACTCTATCTTTCCCCAATATGATGCAAGCTCAATATTACTACAATATAACCGCATTAAACAATATGGTATTATTTGGCATGAGAAAGAGAAGCTTAAATAAAATAAAAATCGTTTCTCTCAATTTTAATATTTTTTATAAAATTAAAAGAATGCTTAAATAAATGAAAACAACAAAACATTTTTGATACCAACACAACTTTTTTTCCAACTCAGTTTATTGTGAGAACTTGTGTTCAGGAGATCCCCAAATTCATAGATATTTGGTGATTCCTATTATCTTGATTCCCTTATATAAACATATACTTATATATATTCTCGCAGAGGAAGGTAAAGCTTTGCATTCTTTCAGGATGTGAATAAAATTGTTGTCATCAGAATCAAAAATATATACATGTTTTAGAAATAAACGAACAAATATGGTAATTCGCGTACTGAAATTCGATTATGATGAATGTTTTAGGGATTGTGCAGGTTGATACCTAGATAGCATCACATCAATTTTATCAAATTCAATCAACTACTTTCGCTTACGCATGCGCAAAGCCTTTTCCTTGACACCAATATTTCGAAAACGGCTAGTCCGATTTCGCCCAAAGTTGGAGGGAAAATGGATATTAGTAAAAAAATAATTCAGTATGAATTTTAACAAGTACCATCTATTACTTTCTCTTGCGCATGCGCAAACGTATTTTCCTTTGGACGCCTATATTTAAAAAACGGCTCGTCCTGTAGGCTTTATTCTCAAAGACAAATCATTGATCTGGAAATAAAGGTAATTATAAACATAATAGAAATGGAAGCTACATACTTGCTAGACTTTTTTTGTATATGCTTCAATTTGCACCAATCAAAAAGACGACCCGCGAATATGTTCAAGGCACATATGCAATGAGCGTTAAAATGGAAATTGTTAATCTTTGGTAATTCCCAGAAACTTGATTTTTTATGATCAATCTATGAAGGAGATCCCTTTTTCCTGTCCGCTTCGACATTAATAAGTTTATCACAAAGGCGTAAAGTTTGTTAAGAGATAGTCAATGCCGAATCATGGAAAAGTTGTCTAAAAGTTTTTTTATGAGGGTTTTTTGTTTCTAATATTGTTTCGTATTTTTCATATCCACTAGGTTCCAGTGACTAACTGTATGTATTAAATTTTTTGTACAATCATTTCTGGCCATAAAGTTTGCCTCAATTCTTCTTAGCTTTTTTTATTTTTTTTGTCTCTTAGTATCAGCGTGGGATATCTTTCACTTCTTTTTCTTTCATAATAATTATGACTTAACATCGATCAATAAATCCTTGTTTAAAATTCCGAGCCATCAAATGATTGATTGTATCTAATGCGTTTTGCACAAAACTTTATATAAAACTTATAAATAATTTTTTTTAATGCCTGAGGGTCTCCAGGACTTTAAATAAAACTCTGCAGATATTAACAATGTATTCGTTGATTGTGTAAATTAATTATTTATCAATGAAGTTTCGACCAGTAACTGTCATCATCAAAAATAATTAAAACTTTTTCTCTACTTATTCCACAGTCAGTCATATATTTTAATAACAATTTTTACCATTAGGTTCTCTATTGCATGTCCCAACTTGTAAAAACAAAATATTTAAAAAAAAATTGTATACAGCAACTGATAGTTATATTAAATATAAATATGTATAAATTTTATCACATAAAAATAGGCTAAAACAAAACGGTTCTTACATTATAAATGAAAACATAGTCTAAAATGATTGAATATCATGGATTGTATTGAATCAATAATTTAATTCTTGATTTTTCATATTTTAAAACAAAGGATTATAAAAATAAAGGTTCCATCATGGCAAAAAAAAAAAATTATTCTAAGATCAAACCTTTTTTTTTAAATTATAAGTTTCAGTTTTAAAAGGAAATTAATTATCATCTAATTCAATTTTTTTTAATGTGTTAGAATTTTTGTACTTAATTTATATTATTAGGTATATTATGAATAAACATTTTATTGTTATATTAATTATTCTACATTGCTTCTTAAATCACATTTTTCTCGATATTTCAGGACATTAGGATAATACAGACAACGAAGAAGTTATGCGATTATGAAAAGATCAGTTCAATATCTTCTGCATAATAAGCATTTTTATATTTATATAAAAAAATACTAATAATGGATGCAATATTATTGATAATTTAAATGGATTAAAATGGAATGAAGAAACAATAAGAATACTACTGATGTGAGATGTACTGATGATAGGGAAAAATGTCTCGAAACGTCCAGAAAAATGTGTTGTACGAAGCAATAAAGGAGAATTGATATAAGAGGAATTTATTCACAATTTACCTAATAAATCAATTATCACTGTTTTAAAAGATGGAATTTTCCTCGTTTTAGTAAATTTAATTTCTACCTGTTTAATGTTAATTAAATTTGTCTCCCTGATTAATATCGATATTAGAAATTATGGGTTAGTTCAGGTTTCATACCGATAACCTCTGCATACCTATAATGCATAATAAAATTAGGTCTCAATAACCAACATTGTTTCAGGTCTTAATAATTGTTGAGTGTAGTATTTATGTATTTAGATTAAAATATTCATAACTTCATTTTATGTTCATGCTTAGTAATAATATAATAATGACAACATTTATTATACAAATTGCGCTGGTAATTCCGTTAATAGAGGCGCATAAACTCATGTCAACTGTTGGTAATACACTCGACACAAGAGGGCATTGTTATGGGTTTGAGATCCGTGTAGAGCAATGGGAATCCACTAACTCCCTCCTGATGCGTGTACTGATTTGCATATTTCAGCGTTCATTTTAAGTTAAAGGATCACAGTTGTCAGGGCGGAGGGTAAAGCGTGTCTGTCAATAGTACACGCTCTAATGGAGCCGTTGAAAGATGCACAAGTGTATGAATGCCAAGTGGCAATTGAATTCCCTTCTAGACGCAATTGGCGTTTTGTATTCCCAGTTATTCATTCAGTTCTGCCAAGCGCCTTAACATCAGTTTGATGACATCTAATAATATGTATATATTTTTTTTAATACTGGGAACGAGTTAGTGTATGAATGAATAGCAAAACTTATCAAATCTTATTAAACCTTATTACGCGAATCAGTATTATAGCGGACGAAATTCAATATGATTGTCATGAAAATGTTATATTATAATGGTGAGAGTTTAGTTGACCGTGGAAAAGTATTAAGGAGAATCTTGGTTGGGGGTGCGGTTAATAAATATATAATAAGTTATAAAATTATATAAGATTTTTCTTATTGTGTTCATTTATTGATCACACCCCCCAACCAAGATTCTCCTTCGTCATATTATAATACCTATTAAAACATTAATAATTTTATCGGAGTAAGTTTTGTTGGCCGTAGGTATAATTAAGGAAGAAGTTAGTCGAGACTGTGGTCAAAGACTAACACACTAATAACTGCCTCTGGTATTATTATACATATTAAATTAGATTAATAT
Organism: Rhaphigaster nebulosa; assembly: GCA_948150685.1. Classification (NCBI taxonomy): domain Eukaryota; kingdom Metazoa; phylum Arthropoda; class Insecta; order Hemiptera; family Pentatomidae; genus Rhaphigaster; species Rhaphigaster nebulosa. Next base: position 84,964,336 of record OX411311.1, on the reverse strand, counting down.
AAATCAGTATTATAAAACATTTATGAATTATGAATTTAATTAAGACAAGAAATCAAATACATGTTGGTACTCACCAAGGTTTAAATGGATTATATCAAACAGAAAAGTTTGTACTGGTTCCTTCTCGCATTGAACTAACAATGAACGAAAGGTAGGTAGGATGTTTTTAGGTAAACGGTTTAAGGATCAGAGTTTTTCAGTAATGCCGGTGAGTAATTGTTTTTTCTGTAATAGATGGGAATAAATTTAAGATTTGATTATTGGAGATATTTATTTGGTCATTTAAGCAAAAATCTGGATTGGATTTGAAGGATTTTATTATTTCAAGTGCTTCATATATATTTAATTTGAGGCTGTTTTCAACGTGATTTATTAATTTAACTCCTGATTTGATGAAAATGAAGGAATGAAAATAATCATAAATTCATCAAAGGCTCAGCAGTTAAATTAATGCATCACGTTGAAAACAGCAATTTACAGCATACAGCAGTAAACAGAAATTTGAGGCTGTTTTCAACGTGATGCATTAATTTAACTGCTGTGCCTTTGATGAATTTATGATTATTTTCATTCCTTCATTTTCATCAAATCAGGAGTTAAATTAATAAATCACGTTGAAAACAGCCTCAAATTAAATATATATGAAGCACTTTAAATAATAAAATCCTTCAAATCCAATCCAGATTTTTGCTTAAATGACCAAATAAATATCTCCAATAATCAAATCTTAAATTTATTTCCATCTATTACAGAAAAAACAATTACTCACCGGCATTACTGGAAAATCCCTGACCCTTAAACCATTTACCTAAAAACATCCTACCTACCTTTCGTTCATTGTTAGTTCAATGCGAGAAGGAACCAGTACAAACTTTTCTGTTTGATATAATCCATTTAAACCTTGGTGAGTACCAACATATATTTGATTTAATTAAATTCATAATTCATAAATGTTTTATAATACTGATTTATATAAATATAATTTAATATGTATAATAATACCAAACTATATTTTGAATTGCTTATTTTTAGATTTTTTTGTGTGTTTTTAGAACTGAGGATAAATGTATAACATTCGAAACTAGTTTTCAATAAAACAAATTTATAGACGTGGCAAATAATTTATCAATCCCTAATTATTTATTCTGTCCCAAACTAAGTTTCAGACCATCATCAGACCTAAAAGAAAAACAAGATAAGAACATTGAAAACAACAGAGGCAGTACCACTAACAATATTTTTATCAACGAAGAATAGAAACTCATAACAAATTTTAAAAAGGTCTAAAATTAACGAGACACCTGATTAACCAATCCCAAATACCATTACTCTTTTATATAATATAACTATAATATAATAATTATATTATATATCTATATATATATACACACACACACATATAAACTCCATCACTTCAACCCATGAAGGGTCTTGAATTCAATACTTACAAGGAGAGTACCACACACGGGAATCACAGATGACTTTTATATATGTTTAGGGTAAGATCCCCTTAATGGTAATGTAAAGTGGTAAGACGCAATTCGCTTTCATCCTCGAGAAATATCGATTTGAATTTCTTGATTTGAAGACGACCTGGAATGTATAACTGTGATCTGAACTGTGAATCTGAATATTGAATGTTTTATTTTAAAAGAAAAAAAAAAACTAATAAATAATAACCTAAGAAAAAAGCTTAAAAATTAAGGGTAACTACTTTATAGATGCTGAGTGAGCCCCAGGATTCACATCAAATACTCCCAAACCCACAGGGTCGATCCACGACTGATAAAATAAATAAATACCTGCCACAGACGGCCTCGAACTCAGAAATTGCATGATCCCGTTCTACCCGAGAGATAGGAGTACAGTACCTTACTCACAGAGCAAGGTACACCTCACTTCCTTAATTATATGTTATAATAGTATATAATTATAATATAACTGCTTAAAATGAAGGTCTACATTTGACGCGAAGGTTTCGAATCTAGGAAAGGTTTTAGACAAAATCATTCCAAAATTCGATTTTCTCACTTTTTAGTTTTTTTGCAAATGGTGAGCTAGTCACTGGGTCTAAGGCGTCGTACGGTGCTTCATTAAAATCTAAATAGATTTTCTACAACTTCGCTCCGAACAATTTTTCTGGTAGGATCGTTATTTGGTTCGGAATTGGACCCAATGCATACAATTTCACTTTTTGGAAAACAAAAAAAAAGGGCAATTTTTGAAGTACTGTATCTCAGGAGCTATTGTACCTACTGAGCTGCGGTTAAGCTCAAATTGTGGGATATGCAGACTTCTTTATAAAGGGTAGGAATGATTTTTCCGCTAACATACACATTTTTGAAATTATAAGCAAAAAAAAAATTGGGAAATTCGACTTTTTCGAACCCGGCCGAATCAGCGCGGTTGACACCATGCTTCGCTTTTGTAAAATACTTTTCTCTAGAATATAATTTAACCCGAAGGGACTCAGATGCATTCTATAGGACGGATTTTTCTATTTTAGAAAAATGAAATAATGCTTTTTGCTACATCGCCTCCCCGGTCTGTAAGCGTAATTCATTTCAGATCATATAGCCATTTGGAATCTTAAGCTCGGTCTATAGTAACATAAGCCATGGAATTTAATAAAAAGGAATCAATTATAGTTTGGATGTTAGAGGTAGGCAACAGTCGAAGCCATATTAAGAACATTTATTCGTAAGTCAAGCATAAAATGAAATTTCGATGAGGACGACAACGCAATAAGTATGATTGATTGCTATCATGAAAAAAATATGAAATTATTTACAAATGTAATAATAATAACGGAAATAGAACCAATCAGAATAGACTCATCACTCGTCATAAAGTTAGGATCGATATACTGTTTATTGAACCTAGAAATAAAAACATTAAACTACAGTTAAAATTAAGATAGATATTGGCAGAAGGTTATGAATGAGATCTTGGAGAGCCGGAAAAGGTAAAGGAGGAAGATCTGGTGGCCGTTATCTAAAATAAAGCAGCAATGAAATAAATTTCATTCCTAAAACAAATAAATAATAAAAATATAGTAAAAAAAATAACAAACCGAAGGTTCGATGCTGACCACCAATAATCGGCGACTACATAAATTCATTTACTGAAGTCAGCCTTCGCTTATGCTGAGAGGGTGCATCCCCAGTAATTTCTTTATGTGTGGTATCCTAAATTCTGCAGTGGGTTCATCTTTCCTCGCGAGAAATATTCTAAAAAAAATAATGTGGGACATAAAGCGAATAGCTTAATCGCAACTATAAAATTTTTTATGAGAAGCTGGAATCTTCTATACAATTTAAATTTGAATGATTAGTGATTAGAAGAATTATGAAAACATATACCGCTCAACCAGGATGAGTTCATTTAGAAGATGATTCGTGGTTAAAATGAAGTTGATTGATTTCAATTGACTATTTTTTTTTTCTAATACTAAATACCTGCCTATAAGTATCTAAAAAAAACTAATAAGCTTATAAATAGTACAGGTAATTTTCTGATCGATTTAGTTAACCCGCCTTATGCTGGAGGTTTATAAATCATTTTTGTGTCATATTTATTTATTGGTAAAAGGCAGTAAAATTGCAATTTTTTCTTTTTTAATGTCAAAGAAAAAATAATCAAAATTACGCAATAATTTTATTCGTTACTAAATTACCAGCCATCTTTAATGATACAAACCTAAATTTCGAAGATCATATTATCGAAATTTTTATCTCTTATCAGAAGAATAAACCAAAACTAATTTCATACAGTAGCTGCCAATAAACCAATAATAAAATTCCTGGCAACCAATTACAGAATGTTTGGCTTTAATGAGAGCAGCAGTTTATGTTCCATTGGTTAACAAAACATCGTTGGGGAATTATACATTCAGCCTGGGAGGGTGAAAATTAATGAGACCCCTTCGGCATTATACCTACAAGAGCCTTGGAAATAATTCACGGCTTCGACTTAATGACGCTCTGGCATCGACTCGATAAACGCTCTTCTAGGTATTTTCTATTTGAATGCATTACAAAATAATTCATTCATAGATGTACAGTCAAATATCAACGTTTGTGAATGAGAATTAATATGAATAAAAGAAAAAGATTGAAATTCACGGTATAGAGAATCGTCATACTGCTTGTCGACCAAGACTAATTAACAGAGAACTCTAAACTAAAATCAAATTATTTTATTAATTCATTATCATTATTTTTTTTCTTACTGGTAACAACTATTTTATCGGATTCAATTGTTCCCTTATATAATCATTGATATTATCTCCCATCAATATCTCATCTGGAATCAATCACGTTATTCTATGGTTAATATTTCTTAAAACTTTTTTTTTTAATTTTATGAATTTTATTTTATTTTATAATTTTTATTAGCCTTATTTTATTTTTATTGGTTTTACCTTATTTTTATTTTATTAGTTTCAATTTATTTTTATTAGATTTATTTTATTTTTTATTTTCATTCTTTTTGTATTAGTTTTATTTTATATTATATTATTTTTATTTTATACTAATTTATTTTAATTAATTTTATTTCATATTGTTTCTATTTGTTTTATTTTAAATTAGTTTTATTTCATTTTATTTTTATTTTTATTTTACTTTATATTATTTTATTTTTATTTACTTATTATTTTGTTTATTGTCCTCAGGAGACTGGTCAATATGATGTATTAATCAAGCATCTCAAAAAAAAGGCAGGCACATTCAATATTCAATAAAGAGTTATTCGTTTTGTTTTGATTTTTATACCCCTATAAATTGTTGTAAATGCTAAGAAATCGATTTAGCTGATATTAAAAGTGATAGAACTGAGTTTTATAATAAAAAGTTTTTATAATCACCTCTACCCTGCATGGCCATTGGCATTAATTGTTTTGTTATTTGACTTTAGGAAAGCCCCCTAATAAATAGTGTCGCTTCGAATGAAAATAATGATGAATAATCTACAAAAAACTGTAAAAAAAAAGTAAACAAATAATAATAAAAAAGGTAGATACTAGATACAATTAATTCTGCCTGGGCATAAGAACTGTAAAAAAATATATACGGAAATGAAAATATTTTTTTTTTTATACAGCGGCAATATATCAGGATCTTGGGAGAGGAAGGGTGAATGTAACAAATTAATTTTTACATATCCATTTAAATTTATTTACAGAAATGCACGATATTTTTTTTATAAATTATTTTTATAAATAGTTTATAAAATATTTTTTACGCATAATTCCATATACAGCCACAGTATTATTTGTTTTTCAAACTTCAATTGCAGTTTCCCTAAACTATAATTTTCAGTTTCGCACTTTCTCCACCGGAACTTCTGATATATAAGTAGAAATCATGAAATTGGCACTGATTATTTTTCTTCATAATCCAAATTGATTTTCTGTACGAAATTCATAAGCTTTTTATGTCTGTATGCTTCTTATCATCCTGAAGGAATAATTTAAGGTTTTCGTTTATATTCAGATAAAACCGGTATAGTATTTAAAAACCCTATGTATTTAGGGCATTTATTAATTAATTTTACATAGTTATTTTCAGTGTTAATACTTTTTGGGCAGTTGATTCTTCCGCATTTTTTACCCTCCTATCGCTACTAGGTAAGGAAAGGATTTTAATTGGATTGAAATTTCGATATGCAGTTTTCAGAGTTCCCTGAGAACAAAAAACGGATTTCCAGGCATTGATCTGTCTGTGTGAAATTGCCACTATTACCTCTTAATGTGGCGAACATATTTCGTTTTTTTTTGTGTTCTATAGTTTTTGTCCCTTATGCCCGCGTACTACATAGGACAAACTGTTCGCAATATAACTGGGCCCGATAGAGTAAATATATTCATTATTTGATAAAAATTGCCACGGAATTTTCTCAGCGTGACAACTAGGAGAAAAATAGTAGACAAAAAATGTATGTTTTAGATAAAATCGGTATGTAGCAGCACGGTGAAAAAAATTCATATAGGTGCCGAAAAGTGTTTTTTTTTTCACGTTTAAGACATGAAAAAAATTTGTTTGGGAAAAATAAAAAATATAATATAAGATAAAATAAGATACGGAAATAATAATACGGAAAAATTAGTTAGAAACAATTGCAGTCGGTCAACAACTTTTTATAAAAAGAATTAAAACCCGCGAAATATGGCCATTTTTGGACATTTTATTACAGAGCTTATAATTATCGTAGGAAGTTGTTTTGGGAATTAAATTCTGGCTTTTGTTAATGCCTATCTGAAGTAAAAAGTGTATGAAAAAAAAAAAATTACTTTTCCCGGAAAATGAGAAATTTTAAAACAGCTGATCTCGAAAAATGATTTGAACATAGGCCAAAATGGTTCTAAAGCCATTTTTCAAAACCATATTTGTTTCTATGAGTTTCTCTACAACCCTATTTTCATGAAATATGTGTGAGGTTCGATTCAATAACTAAAAAACACGTTTGAGGGATTGAAGGGGAAGACTCTCTGACGGCCGGGCATCGAGCACTGCAGAGGGATAGAGAGGAGAGCCTTATAGATATATATAACATACCCAAAAAATTAGGAAAACAATTAGAAATAAAATAAAATTGTATTTGATTATAACTCGAAAAATAAGCATTTTATGAAAAATTTTGTAAATGGGAATAAGAAGGGCAATTTAATTTCCTAAAAAAAACAAAAAATGAATCATCGAAATCGGATCATTATTAGCAAAGATTAGCACAAGCTTTATTAAGTATTAAATATAATTAATTAATTAAGTATTAAACTATAATGTATATAGTTCCAATTGTAAACGTTTCACCTTTGTTTAATTCTTTTATAGCTCTAAAACTATACATCTCGTTGAAAATTCCAGATGCTCATTTAAAAGTTTTATTAAATTATCTACAAAACTAAACATAAAAAAAAAATTAAGATACAGCAAAAAATATCTGTATTGTGTTTCGCTCCCAAGCCATGAGAAAAGTCGTGAGAAAGGACACACTAGATATTTTTATTTTATTTCGCGAGGAAATACCAGCAATTAATGCAATATTTCATGAAGTTTTATTAACTTAAAAATATGCCATGAAGTTTTTATTGCCAAGTTATTTTAATCAAATAACCTATTACCGAACCTGGATCTACCCTGAATTATGAGGTAATGGGGCACTGGCATTCGGGCAATGAATTGTGGAAATCAGGAAAGGAAAGAGAGAAGCAGAGAAGAGATAAATTATCAAGGGCCCGATTTATATTCGGCCATATTTCATAGCAGCGCTTTGTTCCACGATCGACAGGACCATGACAATTGTTTCGGATGCGAAAACTTTAAGCGTTTTTTTTTTTTTCGTCAGCATATGGGGCAAAACTCTAAATAAAAATTTCGGAAGTATCGACATCGAGATCTTTCATCTATTTTGTGGATTGATTATTGAATAAGTTTCTGTATAGGGAAACCAATGGAATAAATAAAAAAACAAGAAAATTTTGGCACATTTTCTTTAAGTGAGATCATAAAATGAATGCATAATAACATTTTTACGATTATTAAGTAGTACTTTATTTTTAAAAATACTGGAATCTGGCTTAGTGATTCCTGTCTTAAAAAAAAAAAAAAAATTATAAATAAAATACATCCAGATATTGATAAACTTAAAAGTTAAAAAGCTTGTAAAAAATATTGATGGCAATGCTGACAGTAGTTGATTGTATAATGTTTAATTCAATGTATTTTATCCTAAAAATACTTTTTAAATATTTATGTAAATTTAGTTTTTACTCAAAGAAATGTGCAGTTTTATCTTTTTTTTTACCCGACTGCGTCGTACAGTGGGGCGAGGGCTGAAAAAATACCAAAAATGCAAATAGGTTTTAAGAATCTTTTTCAGTAGTTTCCATTCACAACCTGTATATATATATATATATATATATATATATATATATATATATATATATATATATATATATATATATGCATCTACAACGTGTGCCATTTCTTGAAAAATCGGATGTTTGTGTAAACATATTTTTTGCTCAGAACTTGCTTAACGGAGCCATCGATGAGATCCGTCTTCAAGGATTGCACCATAAGAAATTAACCGAATTTTTTTGTTGATCTAACTATATTGCTTGTATTTCCATTCATATTAATACAATTTTGTATTAATTTTGTTATTTCCTATTTTTTGCCGCTGATTATTGGAAATCTCAATAATTTGGATCTCTCGATAATTCATATTTACCTTTTGAACCCTTGACCATACGAATTATCGAGATTCTACTGTATTTAATTTTAACAATTTCCTTTATTCGGTAAAACATCATAATCGTAAACCCAAAATGGCGGAGGTCTAGATTTTTATGATCAGCCAGGTCCTAAAAACTCTAGATGTCCTCCATGTTGGGGTTACTGTTCTGCAGTTTTACCAGTAAATATAACAATAAACAATATTTAATTACCAAACAATAATTAATGGATAAGATTTACATACAAATAATATTGATTAATCGTGTATAAAGAAAAAATGATGATTTATATAAATGAAGATGGTACTGAGATGTAAATTAAATAAATTACATGCTTTTAGATGAATGTTTCGAGAATGCACAATATATTCGGAAGAATTATAAGATAAATAAAAATTTGAGAAATTTGAAGGTTTTATTATTGAAAACTTCTAGAAGACTATAATATATCATAATAATAATATATCATTCCATTCAAATTTGTCTTTATATTCTGATATTTTTTGTTATAAAAGAAGTGTAACTTCCTATGTCCACTTTTTGTAACCCTTGTTTCTTATTCTCTATTTCTGCGTCTCTATGGAAGTAACATGAAATAACACGAATTTACTGAAGTAAGTAAACAAATGCCTAATCTCTAGTACAAATATGCATATCTAACAGCGTAAACAAATACCAAACACTTTGAAAGCTGTGAGCTGACAAAAAATTATGGCGTATTTAATAGATATACACTACTAATAGCATGGAATCAAGTCTACTATACTGAGCCTGCTATTTGACTAGTTTTCTGCTGTCATGATTGATGAAACTCGACGAACAGCATGTATAGCATGCTTAATGAAAGGATTGTGAGTAGCCCTCTGATTTTAATGCATTTATATTACCAAGTGGAATTTTTGGAAATTGTCTGATTGTATGTTAAAAGATCATTATAAATTTAAGATCATTAAAATATTGTTTCTTACTTATGTATATTCGATTTCCGTGGAAGACCCTAAGGTTCATTACAGCGATTATTATTACGATTGGTAAAAAATGTTGTTTTTTCTCATAATAATTATCTTTAGTAATAATTGTAACACAAGTTTTACAATATAAGTTTTAGTTTTCTTTTTCTTCTGATTTTTCTGATATGATCAAAAAATCTAATTTTTCTCTCTTCTAACTTTTATATTTTTCTCTTTGTCTTTTTTTTTTATTCCATTGCTCATGGTTCTGTTTAGTTGTTTTAAATTTCATCGTTTTATTTTATTTTTACTTTTTTTTTATTTTATATATAAATTAAGTTTGTGCATTTCATTTTCTTTAACTCAGTTAATTTTTTTTTTGTAATTAGTATTATGTATTATAAAGTTTTGTATTTATAGTTACTTTGATATATTTAGCACTATTTTGTTTTGTTTTACCATCGTAATTGGGCTTTACCATATTGGTGGATGGTGTTCATAAATAAACCCCTACAGTAAATCACTCCAAGACATTCAAATTGTGTTACAATTATTACTAACGATGATTATTATGAGAAAAAACAAAATTTTTTACAAATTGAAATAATAATCGTTGTGATGAATCTTAGGATCTTCCATGGAGAACGCATCTCCTAGAAATTCAGAAGGTGGTTTACTGGAGTGTAAGAAACTTTGTTGAATCTTCTTATTGGAAACTCAAGCAAAGAATTGGACGCGATTTTGGTGGAAAAGTGATGACGCTTTACTTTATCGATGCCAAACAGAGTTGGGACCTTTTAGGATGAAGAGGAGAAAGTACCCAGTATCAAAATCGGGAATAATGGTAAATCAACTTCACACTTTGTAGCCGCTCAAAGTGTGAAGTTGATTTACCTTTAGCTTTTATTTTCTTATTTTTTTTTTTTTATAGTGGGTTTATTTTGAACATATTTAGAAACAAATTGTTTATATACAACTGTAGAGTAACCGTGAAAAATAATTACTTTCAGTTGAGAATGCATCGCAGTAACGAGAGAGATAAAGTTGATTTTAATAAATATAATACTTAATGATCGCATAAAATATGTTTGAGGTTTTACTTAATTAAAAGAATTTATTCAACTATCAAGCTTCATTGTTAAAATACAGGCTATAATTATTGAATTCCTGAACCAACCTCAGAACCGATTATTCGATACTTCCAAACCTGTACAGCACCGAAGAAACCGAGTCTTCCCTTACTACTCCGTTAATTATCTCAACGCCATTTTTGGCGTTATAGTCAATTAATAAAAATTTAGAGTCTAGAATTTAAAAGTATCGCTAAAGAATTTAAAATCATCGCTAAAGTGACGTAGAAAAAGTTAAAAATAAAGTGAAACATATGGACTGAAATTTAGCAGAAATTTTGAAAATGACATAAAATTTTGATAATGAGTTTTTAAAAATGTAGAAAAAGATTTGTAAACTAAATCACAGAATACCAGTGAAATCTTTCGATTTGCAACTTTCTTCACCCCCTGCTCTGAGTTGAAATATATATGAAGGTAATTCCAGCAGTTGAGCTATTTTAATGGCATCACTGCCTTCAGAAGGTGAACGTGCAACTCGTTAACCTGTAAAGTCTCAATGCCTTTAGGCGTTCAGCAGTAACTTAGTTACCTCCGCGAAGTCCGTACGAAGAAGTTTAATAATGACTAAAAGTTTCGGCAAAGATATCTTCACGTCTTCCAGTAGAAATTTGATGGTGGACTTTAAACTGTACTAATGATCATTGAATATTCAACATTTATATATTTCTAAATCTATCTCGTGAAAAGATTCTTGTAGATTGGAAAGAAAATTTTAACAGTTTATTTGAAAATGCGCAATGGAAAACCAGACTATAAATGACATTAAATAAAAAAACGTGAAGTGAATCATTTTTTTTTTAATTTATAAGCATCCATAAAAAAAAAACTTTAAAATATTTAATCGAACACTAGAATATTTCAAAATGAGAAATATTGATGATAAAATCTAAGGCAATTAATGTGTAATTATAATGAAGCGAATATCACCCATTTCAATATAAAATTTAATCTGTGAATACTTCTTTAAATACGGAATGCTAAATTTGATTTTTAAGTCACTGAGGCTAGTCTGGGGCTCGCGGTATATTGTTAATATTAAAATTGTTGAATCGTTAGCGTAGGTAGCTGTTAGTGTCTCGGAGTTGGTAGATGTGAGGTGCATATATAAGAAAGTATCGGAGCGTATTCCTTGCGGTACTAATTCCTACTAATAATTTGCGGTATTAATCCCTTGCGGTGCTTCTGCCACCACTGGTCGGATTGAGGAAATTTCTGAGCCTTGGCGAATAGAGAAAAATCTGTCGAAGAGGAAGGACTGGAGAATGAGATGGTAGGTGTGAGGCAGTATGGTCTTGAGTTTGAAGAGAAGCCACTGGTGCCAGACTTATTCAAATACCTGGACAACATCCACAAGCCAGTTGCGTATTGTTTTCGCCCTAGTGCTCCAGTGATGTAGTCGGTAACTCTGTGTAATTTAATGTGTGAAACCCGAATTGATGGCCAGGTGTTATGTTTTGGCCAGTCTGTATGTCAATCAGTCTTTTGTATATTAACTGACTTTAAAAAAAATACTTAGTACATTTATAAAATTGGTACTCACTTTGGAAAATGAGGTTAAATCATGGAAAATCACAACATGCAGCTTTCAAACTTCGACGAGAACATTGAAGGACTATTTCAAGACCGAGAAGAAGTGCTGCTCGGTAATATCCTACCATGACACTTATATCTATTATATCCATAACATTTTCTAATTGTCACTCTTTTGTTAGACAATTGCAAATATATAGTTGATAGATAAAAAAAAATTATTTGTTTAGTTATTTAGTAATTTTTTATAATATAAAAATTATAATGTAAACATATTATGATCAGAATAGAATGTTTTAAGTATTATTTATTCATATATATATATTTTTGACACTAATTTTCTGCTTCAGGATGTACTTTAAATATTTTTATATATATGGATCATTCTTCGAAAATAGGGTGATTTTCTAATAATTTTCTTCTTATTTCAGGTGGCATTGTAATTTCATTTTTTAATTGTTTATTGATCTTTATTACATATAAGAAACTGTTGCCAAAATATCCCATCGTAATTAATAACATCTATTTCTAAAATTATGTGTTTTATCCTTAACCACAACAATATATATATATATATATATATATATATATATATATATATATATATATATATATATATATATATATATATATATATTTACTTATTTTCTATTAATGGTAAATAATAAAAGCTAATAATTGAAAAATCTTAGGCACATAAATATTATACTTACAAAGAATTAACAGTTGTTTTTTATTTGGCGAGCTTAATATTTATGGCTCATTTTGTCGATTGGAGACCATTGACTGGAAAAAACGTCTATTTTTTTATAACGTCTATAGTTGCTTCAGAGAATCAAACCCACACTTATCTTAATCCAGTGCTACAGGTATGTCGTCCTATACGCTCACTCTTCGCGGCTTCTATAATAGCAATATTGAACATTTCTAATGTTTTCGTAATCAGAAATCAATTTATTTTGTAATCAGATTTGAGCTCTCTTATTTATTGACTAAACTTGTAAAATATGTAAGGTTTCTTTCAATCAATGAAAAAAAATAAAAATAGATGAGATTTATAATTTAAATTATATCATGATTAAGACTTGGAAAATGGGAAAACTATAAATAATAGAAATAATTTCTGTAACTGGATAATGAACCCTCCAAAGATAAGGCTGGGTTCGGATCCGATCCCGGTGCCAGTTTTGTTCATATAGTGACTATCTGGTTACTCTGAAAGTCACTGCGCCCTTGGCACTTTACAAATAAGTCTTGGTTCACACTTCACCGGAACCAGTAATAAGGAAATAAGTCGCTACCGCATATTAATTATCGCGTTTCCTTAAAACGATCTCTGTTGCTGAGTCAGATACGGGCCCGCACAGTCAGACACTCTTTAAGTAACAATATTTTATTTTGAATCATTGTGAAATTCTTTTAATTTTTTATTCTATTTGAAGTGTCATGGACAGATGAACATTTTTATCAATCCCAGAAGAATGGATGTCAACAAGATGAATCCTGAAAATGAAGTTTTTCTTTCTGAATAATTAGATTCTGAAAACGAGGATTATGCTCTCATAAATGATGACGATCTTGAAGATCTTCTGATGCAGTGGAAAGCGATAGTGAAAATCTTTTACAATCTACCTCACAAGACATATCACAAGAGATAGTGATCGAAATTTTAGTTGAGCAGGGATAGCGAGAATATTTGGGCAAATAAATCGTCATTTTCATAGTTATCCAGGACACCTTACAAAAAGGATCTAAAGGAGAAGCACGTAGAATTGCGGGTGACAAACTTTTTTTCTTAATTTAAAAGCGACGAAATAATAGAGAACATAGTAATCATATCTATGAAGAAATTAGTAAGGCAAAAAACAAATATAATTTTCACAATATGCTATGGAAATAAATGCACTGATTGTATTATGGTATATGAGTGCAGAACTGAAAGATTCATGGTTGAATTCCGAAGAAATGTTTTCCTCTCGAGTTTTTTAAAATTCAGGAATACAATGACAAGAATTTAATAATTTGAAATTTTTAAATCAAAACTGATAAATCGATATTATTTTTATTTTTGATATTATATATATATTTATACAATTTTAAAATAATTCGACATGTAATATGTCAATAAATTGTTTTACTATGTATATATATATATATATATTTAATTTTCCTTATAACACATTATAGTTCTCAGTCTTATGAATAAGGATGCATAAAGTAAATAGTGGTAGTATACAGTAAATAAAATAAATAATAATTTACATTATATTACCATTTATCATAACATGATTATGATTTCTAATGGTACAATTTTTTTTTATAGCAATTGATTTCACAACACTCACATGAATTTGACTATTTATTTTTGTTTGATTTTTCGGTTATTAATTATTACTTGAATAAATTACTTAATAATAGGAGATTTCATAAATTACTATTAAAATTAAATCCCAAAAAGCGTTTGATAATCAATTAAAAATGACAGGGTCGGATCTGACCCCACCTTACCATCCACGCCTCTGAAATCCACCTTACCCACGAAGGATAAAAGTGCACATCGCTATCAAGATGGGACCAACGAGATACCTTATATGAAATCGCTCGACAACTGGAAATTCCAGCAAGTCCCTTTCTGGCTCATTTCTCCAGGAAACTATGTTTACGACTCAAGTAGTCACTACGTGCAGCCCTAGACTTCAAGGACTTTGTTCAGGAGGTACTAACAGCACTTTATGACAGTTGTTGCCACTTCATGCTGCTTTATCGCTGTCACTGCTGTCTTTGTTATTTCAAATAGAAACAAGGGCGTATTTCTAATTCAACTCCTTCACATTTATGCCGTTTTCGTGTTGACTACTTAGATATCTGATTCTTAAAAATATTTGGTTTGGAAAAAAGAAAATTCTACAAACGGCCGGCATCATATCTACCCGCATATCGATTTAATAGCCCGGAACGGAGACACAAAAGCCCAGAGAGGAACTGAATATTTCACTATGGCTTCACCAGTTTAAATCCTTGGGCTTCAGAAGCCTCCCTGAGGCAGCTGGTCCCACGAGCAATTAGTTCGCTCAATAGCTATTAGTGACTGCTGCTTCGGTTATTTAAGATATCAAGTCACACATCTGTAATGAATATGACAATATAATAAAAATAATTATATTCTTTAAAAACTAAAATTTATTTATTTATTTTGTTGAAGATTTCGAAAGAGAAGTTTCTGAAGTCAAAGTTAAATACTAACCAGCTACAGCTTCGCTAAATTAAACATAACTTTCCTGTTAAAAAAAAAATAAATCCTAAAGTATAAATTTGCTTTAACGGAAGCCTTAAAAATAACTTAGTCAGTTGATATTCCTTGCTGATTTACTTTGAATGATTATAGGGAACAAAAAAAGGACATTTATTAAAACATATTCGGAGATTTTCAAAACTTGGGAGATCCAAACCAGATAGGATCATTAAATGATACAAGAAATCGATATGTAACCGAGCCGCTTGATAGGAAATGAATATTATTCTAAGCTGTATTGCAAATAAAAAATATTACAAAAATCTTCAATATTATTACATAAGCTAGGTCTCCAATTTTGCGAATTGCAATTTAAGGATTTATCTCCTAAATCTAATCCTTATGTAAAAGTTTTAAGAGTATATTCAACACTGTTTGTTTGTTATTAACAAAGAGAATAAAATTTCTAAAAATCTAAAGTTTATTAAAAAAAATGGCGCCCGTGAGCGAATAAGATCCATGATTCATTTTTCGTAACGCGCCAAAAAAGTTGCTATGCCTCTTGAGTTTATGACTCGATTCTTGGAAGTTTTGAAGCTTCGTAGAGCTCTGTTATTTTTAAAGTTCAGATCGATGTAACTTTTGAAAATGTTCTCATTATTCGTTTTTGGAACAGGTGCAGTTAGCCACCTGTTCTTTTAATTCAGTAATATGTGAAAACAAAGATGAAACATACAGCAGAGCTAGGCGAATTGAGTTTTGTACATAATAAATTAAAATCTAATTACGGCATTTGGGTACTGGGTGCCAACAATTTATTGATATAACAGTCAAAATGTAATCCAGAAATGAAACCTCAAACTGTGGTACTTAACAAGTTATGAATACTGAAAAAATACCGATACATGGGTATTAAAAAAAAATATCGTAATATCGATAATAAAATATGAATATCGCAAAAACTTGTTTTCAAAAAGTATATAAATGAAAAGTAAACAAAAATTCTACAAGAAGGACGGGCTAGTCAAACAAAGAAACATTAAAACTTTTGGTGTTCATGCTACTGTCTATAGTGCCTTTGTTCTAGAAATGGGATATCGAAAGCAAAATATCGATATTGATATTTACAACGATATCGTTAAGAATATCGATATCGTTGTCAATATCGCCATATTGATATTATCGCCATAAAAATATCTTTGATATTTCTATAACATTAAAAAAAAAAATATTGGGAGATAATTTGTTTCTTTATAATTAAATAATGCTGGAAATGAATCTAATAAAAACAATATCTCAATCATATCGGCACAGACACATCGATATTTCATAATATCGTTTATTCTTCTATCAAATTTAAAGAAAACAAAAAAAACCTAAACGAATCGGAAGAAGATCAAGAGATAACTTGCATTTCATTATTCAGATCCTGCGGCAAATGATCATAATAAAAACAATATTATAATGAGATCGCTAGAGTAATATCGACATTTCAATATATCGTTAATTCTCTAACGAATCAGAAGGAGGACAGGACTTAACCTGATTCTAAATATGTAAAGTATGCTGTAAATGAACTAAATAAATACAATATCTTAATTTTATCGGCACATCAATGATATCGGCAGAGAAATATTGATATAATAAATTATGCTTCTTAAAGAAGGATAAGTAAAAAGTTTTTGAACCTTATTACGTAAACAACGTTCTATACCAGCAAATTTATGGCTGTTTTTATTAAACTATTATTTATTAGATTTTATTTCTATTTAGCATTAATAAGAAAAAAAAATATTCTTACATTAACTTCATAGATGACATCAATAAAAAAAAAAAAACTTTCACTTACAATATACATCATACAGAGATAAAGGAAGGGAAAAAATTAATAGTTAATATAAATGTTTATGGGTTTACCTTCTAAAAAAAAAAAAATAAAAAAAATAAACACGTGAAAGATTCTCTAATAACCCTACCTATACAAGACGCGGTAAGCAGTAGAGCAGCTTATATTCGTAAACAAGCATAACACTAACAAGATTGCACGATTACCACAGCGAGGTTTTATTTTTCATTATTAAATTAGATTTAACTGTTTTTTTGTTATTATTACAGCCACATTTTAACTTATATATATATATATATATATATATATATATATATATATATATATATATATATATATATATATATATATAAAATCCATCCACATTCAAGTTTAGTTAAGTAACGACTTCAAGAGCTATTAATCATGTTGTTCTTTTAAAATTACATCGTAATGCCATCATTTTTCAGAATCGATTTAAAAAAAAAAAAAAAAAAAAAAAAAAAAAAAAAAAAAAAAAAAAAAAAAAAAAAAAAAAAAAAAAAGAAACTGTACCAATACATTGGGTTTTTGGGTTCAGTACTAGGTAAGGACCGTACTGTTTCTAAGCCAAAGGTTGTGCAAGGAGGTGATTTGGCCGAGATCACGCTCAACCGCCAGGTTTTTCTCCCACTTTATAGAGGCTGGGTGATCCCCGGGAGGATCTCTCGATCCCACAGGGTCGATCCGCGGCTGATAACAGACTTAATAATAATCTGCCTCAACCGGTCTCGAACCCGGAACCTGGAGCATCGTAACACAGTACCCCTGAGCTACTCAGCTCCGTCAGATTTTTAATATAAATCTAAAAAAGAAAAAAAGTAATAAATAATATAAATTGAATTTTAGAAAATTCAAGAAAAATATATGAAATCTACAACAATTATATGAGCGTTCAACATGAAACCGTAGAGCAATTTCCCCTGATATTTTAAGGTACACGTGGAATGGATCATTAGTTATAATTTTTTTTTTTTAATGATTAGAAAACTTTCGCTTTGTTCGAAAAATAAATATGGATGTTACTTTATCTCTATCTTTATACCCCAAAGACAAAGAATGTTATAAAAGTGCCAATTAGAAGCGATTGCCGATATTGGTAGAGCTTCCTACCAACGCAGAAGCTACGCTCTCAAGAAACACTCCAATTTTCCTCTTTAAATATTGTCTAGAGAGGCAGAATTGGGTAGCTTTGTTGGTTTATTAATGTTTATCCGAGCCCGTTGTTTGCCATTTGATGTATACCTTTTTGAATGTAATTACTAAAAGACAGTAGAGCATACCATGCGGCGAGTCGTAACGTAGTTAGCAATTAATAACCATTACTAATATAATAATATGAAATTTTATATCTTAACTAGCTCTACTCACACGGCATTTCTCGTGAAAAGAATTGCAAGTTAAATACCCTCTCGAATGTCAATTTTGTTTTTGTTTTTTTTATGTTTAACTTTTAAAAGATAATGTGACAGAACTAAGTATTGTTCTTGTCATTCATAACCACCATAATAATAAAAATAATAATAAATTCTTTATTTATTCTGGAGGAGACATATCCCTTTAGAATAATATTACATGTAAAATCAGTAGAGCTTTTAAGCCTTAGAGTAGAACAAAAAAGAATATGATATTGAGTAGATAATAGCATAAATAAACAAATAAGAAAAAATAAATGAAATTATAATAAATAATAATGACATAACTTTTAAACCTTTAAGGAAAAATAAACCTGCAATAATAATACATTAAAAATAAATACAGTTAAAGAGAATGAATTTATATTATGAATAAAAGTAAAAATAATGCGTTAATACATAATTGGGTGCAAATTTTAGTTGAAAATAATGAGTACTTATTTAAAAATCTTTTGGAACTGCATGGACATGAAGTGATTGAATAGACGGGATTTAAAGGTGGGAAGAGTATTGAAGCAACGGCTGGAAGAAGGAATGAAATTCCATAAGGATGAGGATCGGATAAGAAAAGATCTGTCAAAACCTGTGGCTCGGTGGGCCGTTATATATAGATATGAAGAACGAGAACGGCCATTGCGGGAATGAACAGAGGATTTGAATTGAAGGAGTTCGAAAATGTATGATGGACGGCGGGATTGGATGACTCGGTAGAGGAAGGATGCCAGGAAGTACTTACGAAGTATGACGGGTAAAGCCACTTTAACTCTTCATAGAATCGGACCATACTGTAAAGTTTGTACAAACAGCTTTAAAAAAAAGAAAAAATTTAAGTTTAACTTTGATTTTTATTTAATTTTTAACACATTAATTATAAACATTCTCCACTGATAGAGCGGTCTAGTTAAAAACTCACATTCTCCTTTCAGGCAATGGGGAGCTCTATTTTGGTCACATGATGTGGTAAAGCGACACAGGCAGCAATAGATTATGATTGGGCAAGAGTATTGTGAGAATATTTTTAAAAAAATTGTTTCTTCAATAAACAAAGTTTTGTTCAAATAAGTATATCAGTATTTTAATTATTTTATTCTAGTCAAACTAAATATTCTAGAATTTATAGAACGTTTGGAGTCAAAATCTCTCCAAATTAAATAAAAGTGCAGAATTCACATTTTTCATCTTCGAATTATAGAGTAATTTTTCTGTTATGTGTTTTATATGATTTGATACCGCGTAACTAACCAAATTAAAAACAAAATCTTGTTTAACTGAAATTAGAGGTATTTCATGTTTTCTATAAAATTTGCTAAAGTGGAGAATGTGATTTTTGGAGTCACACCCTTCATCTGTATTAAATGCATACATAATTTTCTTCTTTTTCTAACCAATTTTATTTATATATATTTTATAAATATTTTATATAGTTACATAAATATATATTTAATGTAAGAACTACATGCCAAATTTAAGGGCAGTGACTAATAGAGATAAAAATTCATGTTCATACCATGTATTTAATAAAAACAAGAAACTTGCCACTCTTAGCTTTAGCTAAAAGGATTTGACATCAAAATTACCCGTATCCTATAAATATTTTTGAAATCGTGAATGTATTCATTTATAATAATATTTAATTAAGAACCGGTAATGCATATTTATTTACTATAAAAAATAAAATAAAATATTGTATCACTACAACTCATGAAGAATCTTGAGCCAAATTTCCCCCACCTCACTGAAGAATCAGGGGTCCTCTTTAATAAGATCCTAGGAAAGTCTCCCGACGAGAGTCAATCCAAGGCTGATATAAATGAATTTCTTTTGCAATGACATTTTTGATAAGAATACTTAGTTGTCTGTTTAATTTAGAAGTATATAAAAGCAATTTCCAAAACTATTTAAGTGCAGATTTTAACAATTAAAAACTAAATTAGACTATCTGTAAATCCTTCATTATCAGTTTGATTCATATAAATTGTTTGTAAATGGAATTTTCCACTGAACCTCTTGAATTAATTGAAATAGAAGCCATTCCTACAAAAACACTCTTCAAACAAAAAAAAAATACCAAGCAATAAATATTATAATTTCCTGGTACAAAATGTGTTAAAATTACCAAACATAGAAATAATAATCTGGCCGTCAAACATAAAATATTTTAACTAACTTAAGATTGTTTAAAACATTCAAAATTTTATAATTAAAATAATTTCAAATATAAATATGATAACATGTAATGAAATAATATACAGGAATTTTCAGTCTCTGCAGAGTACCGCGGTAATAAATCCAGTCTCCCCTTCATTCGATATACTCATTTATTTAATTGGACCAATTAATTTCTCTCACGCAAGTCACCATCGTGAGCATGAATGATTTATTGTAAATTTCAAATTATAGGAATGAATTCGTGCCGGGGGCAAACGAAATAATGAATACTTTTTTGGTATATTTCAATCAATTTACAAATACTTTCAGAATCAATAATGAAAAAAAAGAAGTGATTAAATTTTTTTTTTTTACTTTATAATTTTTTTTTTACATTTATTTAATGCTGAATCGACTGCTGGGGCCATTAGCGACGACTGATCATTTTAAATCATTCTGATGAAATTTATAGCTTTCAGATACTTTATTGTTTTCTCGATTCCATTATGTTTTTTGTACGGAAAAGAATTTTCAATATTAATCGTTTGCCTTTCTCTTTGATATTATATTATATATATATATATATATATATATATATATATATATATATATATATATATATATATATATATATATATAAATAAGTAATTTATAAAACCGTAATATTACACGTATTAATGATAATAGTCACAACATTTAGTATTATAAAGACCACAGAATAAATTAATTCATTAGAAACAATCACTATAACTAATAAACATAATTCCTACCTCTTTCCAAATGATTACGAGAGGCACCCGGAAGGAGGGAAGGGGAAGGAGAAATTTAATCCTAAGCTTTTTGGTTATCCAGGTTTCATCAAAATTGCCCAAGCCTTCCAAAAAGGTTTAATACACAAATAAAGGATATTGGAAACGATTTTAGCCACTAAAATATTTATACGGCCAAAACCAAAAACTGGTAACAACGTTTGATCAAAATCAGCCCAGTTTCCTGAAAGTACTTCGATCCCACGAAATTCATAGCGACCTTAAAGAGGGTTGGGGTCTCATTTACTCGACAATACTTCAAATTAGCCAGTAAGAAACGTATTTTTTAATAAAATCCTTTAGCCTATTTCATGACCAAATCACCTGAGAATGTTTGTCTATTTTCGTCACTGTTAATAATAACAAATAGTAATGAAAACCAGAAATCTTTAACACGTACTAAAATAATTATAAATGAGATTTTTTTTTTTAATATGCTACAAATGAACATTTGGAAATAAAGAGTTAATAGTAATTTAGGTAAGATATAAATATCCTCTTTATATATTTATAATCACACATATAATGGTGCACGATTTCTTAATAAAGTAATCAAAAGAGTTTCAGATATAAAATGCTATCACATTTTTTTTTTTTTTCAAAGCGAAATAAGTCCCACTTATTTGCCACTGCATGAAGCTTCAAGATTTGTAAAAAGAGATAAGTACAGCGATATGTTGTGTTTATTAACTTACATACAACCTTCTATTGTACTATGACTACTTCACTTCAGTGTGGAGGAAAAATAAAATAAAATTATAAAAAAGTTTTCATGTTTGGCTATCTTAACGAAGTAATTTACTTAACTGAAATTGATTCTTGATAAATGTTTGTTTGTTTGTTTGGGTTTTAAGGCGTAAAACCGCTAGGTCATCAACGCCTGTGACTATTTTTTTTTTTTTTCTATTATTTTTGATTTTGATTTTATTTATTTATTTTCTTTTTTTTTTTTTTTTCAAATCGAGACTTTAAAAAAAAAAAAAAGAAGTAAGTAGATATATAATAATGATAATTAAAATATATATATATACAAATATATACAAACATATATACACACACACACACACACACACACTAAGATAAAAAAAAATGATTCAGATAAATAAACAAAACAGATACATAGATAAACAAATAAGATATAATATATTATAAAAAACTATATTTTATTTATTATGTCATTTGCCTTTAGAAAGTTTAATACACATTTTATCTTGTTTTCATCGTTACCTAGACTGGTTGCGATATCGGGTGTAAGTCCTGACCTGGCTAGAACCGAAATATAAAATGGGCATTCCTGAAAGATATGACTGACCGTGAGGGTGTTTTGACAATGTTGGCATTTCGGTGGCGGTTGCTTGCTAATAAGATAGGAATGGGTCAAATTGGTGTGTCCTATTCTCAGTCGGGTTATTGCTCTTTCTTCTCTACGATTAGAACGATTTGACGTGATCCATGGCTTGACTAATGTTTTAATGGTCTTCAGTTTACTTGGTGGGCTCTCATTCCACATGGACTGCCACCCATCAGTAATTTCTCTTTTGAGGGGAAAACTGAGTTCTAGAGGTGTTAAAATGGCAGCGCCTCGACCTGGAAGAGTAAGTGCCTGTTTAGCTGCTAGGTCCGCGAGCTCGTTACCGACTATTCCTACGTGGCTTGGTACCCATACGAAGTATACCGATTTTCTTAGGTTTTCGAGCATATGGAGGTAAGTATGGATTTTAAGTAATGTAGGGTGTTTTGGATATGTATTATTTAAACCTTTTAGTGAACTTAAAGAGTCAGTTATTATTGCGATGGTTGTAGGCGATATTGACATTGAGAAGTGAAGGGCTGAGACTATTGCATGGAGTTCGGCGGTATATATGCTGCACAGTTTATGTAGTTTTATTTTGTGGGTTGAGCTGTGGGTAACGAAGGAAGATGCTGTAGAGTCGGAGGATTTAGATCCATCTGTATAGATTAGGAATGGTTCCGGAATATTCAGGAGGAGGCGGGAAAATTCAGTTTTGTATTCCAAGGGCGATGTTTTGTTTTTGGGTAGTCGTGATAAATGTAACATAATTTTTGGTGGTTTGTGCGTCCATGGAGGAGTATGAATTTCAGGTTTATATAAAGGAATTCCTTTAAGGAACGATGTAGCGGAAGAAATTCTCTCTGATAAAGGAAGTGTTGGATTAATTTTTTTTTCAAAAGTTTTGGAGAATTTTGGTTTGAAAATGTACCTATGTGTTGGGTGTTCCGTTTGAGGGAAGAGTTTAGAGATATAGTTTACTGCCAGTTTTTTTCTTCTAAATAAAAGAGGCGGTAGTCCTGCTTCGGAACACAGACTGAGAATAGGACTGGTTCTAAACGCGCCGGTCGCGATGCGTATTCCGGTATGATGGACAGTATCGAGTTTATTAAGGATCCGGTAGCGGGCAGAACCATAGATAAAACACCCATAATCTAGTTTCGAGCATACTAAAGATCGGTAAAGTTTTAGCAGAGTGATTCTATCTGAGCCCCAGGAAGTACCGCTGAGAAATCGTAGTATATTTAATTTTTTTGTTGCAGTTAGTTTTAGTGTAGAGACGTGTGGTTCCCAAGTCAGTTTTCGGTCAAAAATCATCCCTAAGAATCGATGGTTGTTTGTATATGGGATCGAGGAATTACCTAAAAGTAGTTCGGGAGAGGTGGGAGTATTTCTCTTTCTGCTGAAATGTAAACATTTAGTTTTTTCGGTAGAGAAACGAAGACCAATGGAGAGAGACCAGTTATTAATTCTATTGATGGCTTCCTGTAATTTAAGTTGTATGGTGGTAATGTTATCAGATCGACAAATAATGGCTAGATCATCTGCGAACAAGAGCGGTTTGACATCCCTAGGTAAACTGAGTCCCAGGTCATTTATTGCTAGGCAGAATAGAGTGGGGCTAAAGACACAGCCTTGTGGGACACCGTTGACCTGTTCATACTTCTCAGATAGTTCGCATCCTATTCTAACTCTGAAGTGACGGTTTGAAAGAAACTGTTTGATAAAATAGAACATTTGCTCTCTGATTCCTATAGATGATAACTTATTGAGAATTACTGCGTGGTTTATGCTATCAAAAGCCTTCTTCATATCAAAGAATACAGCGATCATCTGTTGAGCGTTGATGAAGGTATATTGGGCTTCGGCCTCTAATGTAACCAGATGATCTATTGTGCATCGTCCTTTGCGGAACCCAGATTGAAATGGTTGTATTAAATTGTTATTCTCTATTATCCACATTAATCTTTTGTTGACCATACGTTCCATAATTTTACTTAGACAACTAGTTAGGAATATGGGGCGATAGCTGTTTGGGTCCCGTTTGTCTTTTCCGTTTTTAAGAATCGGGATTATGACTGAATCGCGCCAGGTGCTTGGGTAGAGCCCAGTGAACCAGATGTGATTATAGTATTCAAGCAGCCATTTTTGTGTGTCAACTGGAAGATTTTTTATCATGTCGTAATGGATATGGTCTGGACCAGGCGAAGTTCCTTTAACGGTATTTAAGATATTTTTAAATTCCCACATTGAAAAAGCAAGGTTATAATAGGGGGTTTCGGCATTTACTGTATTATCAGTTTCTATTTCGTCAAGGTTGGGACTATTTCTCTCGGAATTATATATCTCGGAATAAAAATTTGCAAAAGTATTTGAGATCAGTGCAGGGTTGTCAGACAATTGTCTATTAACTGAAATAGTGTAACGGGAGGAAGAAGGATTTTTTGTAAGTTTATGGATTTTGTTCCATACGTCAGCTGACGTAGCAGAAGCATTTATGGAACTTATATATTCTTTCCAAGACTCACTCTTACATTGTTTAAATATTTTCCTGCATATAGCCCGCTGTTTTTTATATTCTATCAGGTTTTCGGACGTCATAGATTTTTCAAATTTTTTATACGCTTTACGACGATCTTTAATAGCTTTTTTACACGTATCGTTAAACCAAGGGACTAGCGGTCTTCTGGGTAAACCTGAGGTCATTGGTATCGATGATTTTGCTGCTTTTATGATCGTATTTGTAATTATTTCACAGCCTTCGTCCATGGTCATATCGGATGGCTGTGTTTGGGGTGGTGAGGCTAAGGAGGTAAAAAGAGACCAATTAGCATTTTTCAACACCCATCTCGGTTTTACGTGCGTGGGATTCATGCTAGTAAATTTTATGAGTAGCGGGAAGTGGTCACTACCATATAGATCAGGTAATACTGTCCAGTAAATATTACTAAAAAACGTTGGACTACAGAAAGAAAGGTCAATGGCTGAATAGGTCCCGTAGCTGGAGCTGAGGAAGGTAGATTCTCCAGTATTAAGTAAGAGAAGATTAGATATATCTAGAAAATTTTCTATTATTTTACCCCGCATGTTGATATCTCGGGATCCCCATAGAGGATTGTGGCCGTTCAGGTCCCCAATAAAAAGAACAGGACGGGGCAGTTGGTTGTAAATATCTAATAGATGTTCAGTATCTATTGTACGGTCTTGTGGTAGGTATATATTGCATACGGAAAAGGCGAAACTTCGGTGAACTCTAACAGCAACCGCTTGAAGGTGGGTGTTAATCGGAATTGATTCTGAATATATGGATTTATGTACAGCTATTAAAACTCCATGGTGATTATGATTTGGATTGGGGCTATCTTTTCTATAGATTTCGAAATTTTTTATTGTGATTTTGTCTTTTGTTGCAAGATGTGTTTCCTGAAGAGCTAGGCAAAATGGATCAGTATCACGTATTAATATTTTCAAATCATTAAAATGAATTTTTAAGCCATTACAGTTCCATTGAATCAATGACATATATGGTTATTATATTTAAAAGAAATAAAATAAAAAAGGAAAGATACATATATATGTATGGATGAAAATATATTCTAACTAGAACTAAGAATATATATGTGTTATTGATGAAAAGAAAAAATCTATGTATTATTATTTTTACTAGGAGAGTTTTTTCCTTTGTTTTCCTCTTTTTGGTTTTTGAACCACATATCCATCTTCTTCCTGTTCATTATTAATTAATATTTGTTCATTAATTAAATCGACGGGAGGTGGGTCTGGTTTAAGTGGCGGGGGTCGAGAAGGAGTCAGGGTGTTGGGAAGTGGTAGGCTAGGAGTGGGGGGGTTCGGTGGGAGATGCGAGATACCGGAACAGCTGGAAGGAGAGGGGAAAGGGAGAGGAGTGGGGGTCATTAGAGCACTAGCGCAAGACCCGGCGGGTTGGGTGATAACAGGCGTAGTCTGTGTATGGCTACTATGAGCTTTAATCTGAATAATTTCATTTGATATTTCTCCAGCTGGGCTATTTTTATTAGTCTCTGCTTTGCTAAGATTATCTGGAAAATAATATAAAATGTTGGCCTGAATGGCAACATCTTTTTTTTCAGTATTTTTATTTTGATTTTTAGTTATTTCCGCGAAGGTTTTATTAAACTGGATAGGATTTTTCTCTTTATATATTTTTTTTGCTTCGTTGAGCGATACTTTATTATTAACTTGTATTGCTTTTATTTCTTTTTGCAATTTAAATACGGGACAGGAGCGATCAAGAGCATTATGTGAGCCGTTACAGTTAATGCATCTAGCCTGTAGATTGCACCTAATATTTTCGCCATGTTTATTCTGACCGCACTGGATACATACAGTTTCTTTTTTACATTGTGCCGTAGGATGAGAAAAACCCAAACAATTAAAACATCGTAATGGGTTAGGTATATACGGTTGAACTCTAATTGTTTCGTATCCAATCTGTATTGTATCTGGAGGTTTAGGGGTCGGGAATGTTATAATATAATTATGCGTTAATACTTCGTTTCCGTTATTCTTTGATTTAATTCTTACTATGTCTTTAATAATTGGGGTCAGTTCTTTTTTAATTTCTTCTATTTCCATATATTGAAAATCGAAACAACGGATCACGCCTTTACTATAGTTAAGTGTTTTGTGAGGAGTTATCTGTACTGGGTATTGTCCACCAAAGTCCGTATAGGATAGAAGCTTATTGGATTGTTGTCCATTTATTGTTTGTATTAGAAGAGACCCGTCTCTTAGCTTTTTTACGGTTTTAACGTTTCCTACCAAGTTAGAGATTACTTTATGGATAAAAAAAGGGGAGACTTTTTTAAAGTCTTCTTCATCTATTCTTTTCACTAATAAATAGGTTGGTGGTATGTTTTCTCCTCTTTGTGGTAAAATTTTGTCGGGGGGAAATTTGATTCGACCCCGAGCCCATTTTCTTTTTTTATTTAAAGGACTAGTTAATTCGGGAGGGTCAGGAGGCTCTCCCATTTTTCGTTTAAAGAAATATTAAAGAAAAAAAAAATAATAAAAGAAAAATAAATAGTAGTGATTTAACTAAATAAAAGAATTTCTTCCAGATAAATAAGACAAAATAATAATAATAAAGTAAAACAGACTGCAAAAAACAAAACAATAAATAAATTAATGTTATAATAAAGGAAAACTCTTATCTGTTTAATACTGTGCGGAGAGTCTACGACTGTCTCGGCCGGAATCTAAACAGCTACTGAACTTGATAAATGTAATTATTCGTGTGCATACTTGTCTTCAGTTTAATTATCAAGGCCTATAAAAATACGAACTTAAATAACCTTTTGTTTTTCAATTATAATATGTTATAACTAAAATTACTATTAGTAAGTCCATTTGAAATTAAAAACTCGTTAATTTTTATAAATAGCTTTAATAAATATTATTGCATAGAAATATAGCAAGTTTAGATGTATTGTTACTCATAACCCGAATTTATAAACGTTTGTCAATATTTTTAAACTGATTCAAACGGAAGCCTTTAAAGATCTCGGTATATTAAAAACGCTGCAAATTATTTTCAAATGGTTCAAATCCAATAAATTATATTACAAATTTTTTTAGATTGTTTTTTAATCGCTTTGGTATTATGATTCTATAATACTTTATATTTTTCTTCTATCTTCATAAATGGCCAAGATATGGGCGAATGAAACAGCTTATCGGCCGCCATTTTGAAACGAAATAGCTGCCGTTATGTCCAGCTTCGAGGATCGTCCTGGGGAGAAAGGAAAGGAGTCTGCGACTTGGTCTCGGAGAAAAACCACGGCGAACGAGGGATGAACAGATTTTTAAAAATTTTTATTATCCGATTTTTGGATTCTACGTATCTAATATCTATAACTATCAAATTTTGAGGGGAGGCACATACAAACAATAACGGCTCACCCACCTGTAACCGTCACATTTTAAGCATATTTAATAATAAATTTTAGATAATATTTGGTAGATTTAGGACCAAGGGAAGATAAATTTTGCAAGGGAAGCGCACACAACTGATTTAGTGATCTCCTATAACACACATCCAAATATATCACTTGTTACAAATCTTCAGGCAAAACGATTTGTCACGTTCCCCATTGCGGGACACTTGCTGAACTTCTGCTGTTTTATTCTCTCCCTTCAACGTTATAGCTGTCCTTTTTTCCTTAATGACCTTCAGTATACCGCTCTAATGCACCAGTGGTAGAAGAAAATTTAAATATTCCTCGTTAAGAGATATTTAGTGATAATCCACCTCTCTTGTCATGCATCCCTATGCATGTTCCCTAACACGGATAAGAATCAATATTTGATATAGCAGTTTTATTTACTTTTTCAATTTACAATGAGTCATGCATTTTCCAACAAAAATGGATTCAAATAAATTAAAGATTGAGATATATTTCATAAATATGGAATTTTAACTGAAAATAAAACAAAAAAATTTGGGTGATCCGCTTTGATTCAGAAAGCTAGTTATTTTTACTGAGAGAGCGATGAGTAAATTGTTAAAAAACGGGGGAGGAGGGGAAACGTAGCTCCTTTTATTGAACCATGAATTCCACCCACTTTTTCATTACTTCATACCGCTGAGCTATTTTTATTTTTCACCAGGGAAGTCCTCTTCCAATGGGTTTAGTTAAATCAAATTATATTTTATACAGGAAATTTTGTCTATTCTACGATGGTACAATGGGAACCTTGAATAGTTTTTGAGTGACCACTCCCAAAAAACAAAAAACGTGACACTTAAAAAAAATACGAAACATAAATCTCCTGCTTTTCTGTGTGTAATAGGACGATGAGCCAATATGGACTTATTGCTCTCGAGGTCTATCATCACCTCTGTAAATATTTCATGTGACTACGGAACATCATATGGTTCAACTGCAAAATTTATCTCAATTTTTAACCTAAAATCTGCATTTACTTCTAAATTATTACAGTAACGTCATGTGGGTGGTCTCATTTGATTCAGCAAAAAAAAAAAAACAAAAAAAAAAAACGGTAACTTACATGACTTAATTTGAGCTAATTATTTTGTGAATATCCCGTTGAATAATTAATTGTTTAATATCATTTAAGAGACTTGAGGCTTCCATTTGGAAACTTTCAATAATCTGTTATGTTACTAACCCGTACAATATTATATATATATATATATATATATATATATATATATATATATATATATATATATAAATAACATAAAACTATAAAATTTACAATGTTCTAATAAGAATAATGTACAGATTACAAAGGAAATAGAAGGCCTCCTCTAACTTAGAAGCTAACATCAAATACAATCACCTGGAAAGAGCTTATCTGCAGAACCTATCCCTTCCGTTATCCACTATACTTAACAAATCTTCTATGAAGTACTAGGTAAGTGCTAGAGTAAGAATCCCCCCAACCTGGAGGATCAGTGGACAGGCGGAAGGGAGGTTGGGTCGCCATTGTTTATTAAAATTATTATTTAAAAAATATTTTATATATTAACATAAAATTGATTAATAAAATGTTTTACCAATCCTTAATTAAATCCGAAGGAACCAGCCATTAAAGACACACTTAACATTCCTGTCAACTCCAGAGACGAATTATAGGAGTCATTCAGCTGGTCTAATTATATTGGCACTTAAAATCACGTCAAACAATGAGAATGCAACGACAGCAGTTCCCTCTCCCCTCTCACAGACAGACATGCAACTGATATTAAACGAAAAATGTAATAATTTTCTCTTTCACTGACGATGAGTGACAAAAATACGACTTGGCAAGAAGAACCATCCAAGCCTCGATTAGCCAATCTCCTATCACCCACTCACCTCTCATCTTCAAATACCGTTTTCACCTGTTCCATTCCCAGTAGCACCAATTTATAGGTGAAAAAGGAACGCAACAATTAATATTTATAGGTTCAATCTTAATTCAAGTGCCATACTGAGTGGTTTGTGTTTTATGTTTTTTCGGCACTTATTTATCATTATAATTATGTATGCAAATTATTTAGGGCTAGAAATTGTTTTTACTTTTCTTTTTCTTTTTTTTTGATTGACGGAAATGATAATTGAGAGAAAAAAATATAAACAGCTTTTACGAATGCATTGAATTTAGGATTTAATTGGAAAGCATAGCGGGTCTCTGAATGGGAAGTTTTATTTAAGGAAAGGAATCGGCATGGAACAAGTTTGAAACGTAATGGAATTTAGGGTCATTGAATATTTTATTTACAATTTTACGTCAAATTTAGTAGGGGTTTTCAGCGTTAATGATAAAAAGATTCGTATTATAACTGTACATTATAACTGACAGATACGTTGAAAGCCGGACCGTTGCCCATTCTATATATGCAGATGATGAAATCAAAACCATGTATTTGTTCTTTCACAAGCATTTTAGTACCGTTAAGGGTAGAATAGGTTTTCACTTAGCCAAAGGTTGTTAATTACTCTTTGAATTATTTGTACTCCAAGCCATGCCTTTGTGATTAGTGCCTAAGAGACCCTGTTGCCTATGGACAATTGGAGATGTTATGTAACACTATCCATTCGGTCTTCTCAGGAAAGGTACGGTATCAACTCAGCGTTGATG
Organism: Rhaphigaster nebulosa; assembly: GCA_948150685.1. Classification (NCBI taxonomy): domain Eukaryota; kingdom Metazoa; phylum Arthropoda; class Insecta; order Hemiptera; family Pentatomidae; genus Rhaphigaster; species Rhaphigaster nebulosa. The sequence goes on along the minus strand of OX411311.1, from coordinate 84,933,097 downwards.
GGTTGTTCCCTCCTAACTGACAGAGTAGACGCAGAGCGTACACACTATTACAATGTATGAATGCCATTTGTAGAAAACGGGAAACCAAGATATCTGTTACATTATACTTCATTTAACCTCAATCTTCATACTGATAGGCAGATTGCTAATACAATTAATTTAATTTATTAATTTCTTGATTACTAATTAAGAGAAAATCCCAACTCTCCATATCATTAAAATATACTTCCGTAAAGAGCTGAATAATATTTTTTTTTTTTTATTGTTGGAGAAGCTCGGTTGAGGAGGGGGTTCCAGTCAGTGAAGAAAAACACTAAAATAAGAAGGCTTATATTATTTTATGGCGACATTTCTTCCTAAGTTTTAGGCCACCATCAGGGATAAGAAAAACAAGATAAAAACAGTGACAGTACCAGTAACAGTGATAAAATATGGTAACAAACAGTAATATCAGACTAAAACATAGATCAGACTGAAATATAGGCGGATAAGAGATATATCAAGATAATTTTGATAAAATAAATAATGTGAATAACGAAAATTTATGTAATCTATAAAGTTTACGATTTAAATAATGAAAATTAAAATAATGTGAAAAGAAAGAAAGATTATGAATTAGATGTAAGATATAAGAAAATACCTGAAAGTAAAAATAACAAAATAAAATAAAGAAGTAAAATATAAAGTTGTGTAAGATAAAAGATAAAATAATATAATCATAAATGGATATTATAAAAGAAAAAAAAATGGATATTATAAAGAATAGAAGCATAAGAAGAAACAAGAATATGGAGGAAGAGGAAGAAGAAAAATATTTAGTAATATTAAAAACTAATAATGTTTTTCATATAATGAAGTAATTAGGCCAAAATGTCAGCCCACAATTAAATAAGTCTGCTTATTTGTGTGAATTTCTTTACTGTCCGCACCTCCCAACCAAGCTTCTATGTTTAATTCTACGGTAAACTATATTTCCACCAACATTTTTTTTATTATTGATACAATGGGTAAACGTTCCATCTAAATTTCACCTATGACTTCCGCTGATAAGTTTGCCGAGAACTCAATAACTGCAGGCCATCCGAAAGAATGAGGTAAAAAGGGGCTTGTTTGTCCCGATGACGGACGGACCAAGGGAGCAACTTTGGGCCATAACTCCACTCAACTAGGGCCATTAACTGGATTCCGTTTTGAAAAGTTGAAATAGCCGCGAGGAGGTAAGGAAGGCATCTGTCTCTCTTAAGTTCCCAGTGGTCTTGTTGCCATGCAGCTGTACCAACTTCCCAACAAATAAATTAATTTGCTCGAGGATCATGTCTGTATTTATTTCGACTGCGCTGGAAGCCGCATAAATTTATTAGCTACTTGAGGAATAAAGGGACTGATTCATATTCTAACTTTCTAATGCACCTGTCTAATAATTGCTAAATATAATACATCTTGTCACAGAATGTCCTTTGATACATAGCATTCATTAATTACATCATCTGACGACTCAGTTTATGATTTTTATGTCAAGTAAATGAAATTATTAGAACAGTTTTAAATCAAATTAAAAAAGAAGCAGATTCTCAATTCGATATTTTTCCATTTTTTGTTTTTTATTTTTTTTTTTTTACATTTTGTTCGCGCATAAATTTTGATATATTTTAAATTAAGTGTAAGCAAACGGTAAGGGGCTGTTCTTCTGTTGATTCTATTTAAATTTTAGTAGATAAGGATGACGATAAGATAAATCATTCTAAAAAAAGTATTGTTTGTTGGTTTATTTGGTTTAACGTTTAACCATCTGTACTCCAAATAGGACAGGATGGACGAGTTATCCTACAAGGTACCAACTACTCTAGCCGAAATAGGTAGGTTGAGATTAATTACGAGGGTCTACCACTAAATTAAAATCAACTACCCTAGACCGGAATCGAACCGGCGCTCAAAGTAGTATTTTGTCGATTTAGCCGACCGAAACTAATTCTTCGGTATTATTGTTCGAAATTTCGTTTTCTATATTTCGTATTTCTATATTTCGTATATTTTCGTATATTGTGCATAGAAGTGATCAAGGTGCCATACTAAAAGCAATATACAAATATATAACGTGCGCAAATGCGCAATGGGTGCATGTGCGCAACCATCACCAACTTTGCCTTTTTAAATAAGAACCCCTACTTTTAATTCCATATTATACGTTGAATTGAATGAAGAATCGATACCTTGCTTGGTTTTTAATAATACGGCTGGCATGCGCTAAAAATGCGTCAAACACGATGTTTGGCATTTTCTCTTATCACTTCTTTTTGAACAAAGAATCAATAATACTTTTTCAAAAAACACACTATATTGACTATTTTGGAATGAGAGTGTTTTCGTGACAAACTAATATTTGTATCTGTTTATATTTTTTCAAACATCCCTCTATTTGGTTTGTGTAATTAACATTAGATGATAAGACACCTTAATATTTCTTTTAATAACAAAAATCGCTAAAGTATTCGAGCGGAAGAAACTTCAGTTTTTTATCTAAACTTGGCAAATTCTGGTTATTTGCGATCTCCTTAAAAGTATTTTCTCTCCAGAAATCAATAAAAAAAACATTTACCCATAAATAATAAACACAAAATAGCTAAATATTAAAACATGAATTTTTCTTGATGATTTTTCTTGAATTTCTTAAAAAACTGATGATTTATCGAAACATTGATTTGCATCTGAAAACAAAATCTTTAGGATTAGCGTTTTCTAGTAGCTTATTTTTTCAGATTTATTGACTAGATATCTTCAAAACTCACTTGGCAAAAAAAAAAATTCCTTCGGGGCTCATCAGAAAGTATAACAAATGCATTATCGAATATTGAAATTCTTTATAACAATCTAATCCTAGATACTTCCCTATCATACTTTAAACAAGAAATTTCGTGATATTACAAAATTATATACTTTTCACAATCCATAATTATTAAATATCAGAAATAGTTTTGAACATAAGAAATGTGCACCCACAAACTCAATTTTTATATCAATGGTACTTCTTTAATAATATAGAAATAGATATAACATAATACATATCATAATAGAATATATATATATATATATATATATATATATATATATATATATATATATATATATAATATGATATAGTAATCCTTTAATTTACTTCTTCAAGCAAGTATAAACTGGTTGGACACATCTAGAATCACATTATATGGCCATATCTTATGTATGATACATATATAATTAGTTTTAGGGCATTTCAGAAATAGTTCTTTTCTCTATTTTTTGTAATAAATGATTACATAAAAAATCCATATTCTGAATTGATAGCTACGTGACACTCCTCCTTGAATAAAGTAAAATTTAAATAGAATAAAAACTAAATAAATAAATCAACCCGAACAAAGACACGAACCTCACAAAACCCTATCGATTCAGTTGCCCTTTTGGACTATGTCGAACTTTTTTTTTATTAATATCAATTGATCTTTAATATTTCTTTAATGCCCGTTTTAACCCAATTTAAGGTCATTCCTATATAATTCACTGCGTTTAGTTCTTTTAAATGATTTTTCATTTATATCGATTTGAGGTATGGCTAGCAAGTAACAGAGGTTTTACATATTTATTTTTTTACTGTTTCTTCCTTATAGCGGTTATTATTTGAAACTTCAGTCTCCATTCTTTGCAAATTTTTACTAAATATCAATGATTAAAAACTTGAAAGTTAAAGTCTAGATACATTTTTTTTTTCGAGCAAAACGGGCCTACCTTCTCTTATTATCCTTAGTTAGCCTGCCGTATTGTGAAATATTGGGTTAATTATTTCAAGATCTATGCTTCCTTTTTCGTTTAAGTCTTGACTCTAAGCCACTTTGGTACTTAATTGGTATTTAATATTTAAATACTTAAATACCACTTCATTAATGTTTCACAATTATTCATGGAGAGGCGTTCACTCCCATCAAAATTAATAGTTGGAGTAATTAACCAATAAAGTTTTTGATACTGAAATCAGTTTTAGAAATTTAAAGAAAACAATCAATAAATAATATTGTGGCATTCCCTAACGAGCATTGTGAAATTTTCCACAGTATTAAATTAGGAGCTCATGCAATTTCCATTGAAGCAACCAGTCGTTCGGTTTTAGCCTAATGATTCAAGGATTTCATTCTATATGGGGTGTTCAATAATTGTACTTTATCACCCACATGTATGCTGGATTATGGTCCAAGCACGCTTTATATAATATAAATTCTATCGAATCCATCAATAGAATTAATTAATTACATTGATTGGATCATTACAGAACAGCCAAGTTTATTTTTTAACTGGAATACTTTTGCATAAATTATATAATATTACTACAAACATATAGCGAGTGTGATATTTGAAGTATGCCCGATACATCAAATTTTGAACATACGTTGGATATATATGCTTGGATATAACTCGGATTGGGCATATCGCTTATAAGTACTATTTATAATAATAATAATAATAAAAGGCTTAGCGAACCCGGAGGTTCGATGCCGATACCACTAATCGCTGTCTACAAATCTCGGTCCACCGACTACCTTCCAAACCCAAATTCCTTAGATCACTCTTAATACTATCCTCCCACCTACGTTTCGGTCTACCCCTCGGACGTTTACCAGTCAGCTCAGCGTTTATTAACTTTTTAGGAATTCGTTCGTTACTGAGCCCAACAACTTTGCAAGCCCATTTCAACCGTCGCGATGATATCACTTCGATTATATTAACAGGGTGCATGCTCCGCAATTCCGCGTTGTGTAATCTCCTAAACTCTCCAGTTGACTCATCCTTTTTCGGACCAAATATTTTACGCAGTACCTTATTCTCGAATACCTTAAGGCGTTGTTTGTCCTTCAAGGTTAGCGGTCACGTTTCACACCCATACAGAACTGTAGGCAAGATAATAGTTTTGTATATTCTAAGTTTTAAGTTTCTGGACAAAATGCGCGACCTAAGTAATGTTGATACCGAAAAATAACAAGCATTTCCCGCCTTTATTTCCTCTTGAATTTCGTTTTTTCTAGTAATCACAGATCCCAAATACTTAAATTTCTCAACGTGTTCAAACCTATTTTCTCCTATATCTATATCCTCAAAATCTCCTCTGTTTCTATTGCTAACCATATATTTCGTCTTATCCGTATTTATTTTGAGGCCAACCTCTTTCCCAGCTGTCATCAACGTTGCTGTATTCAGTTTTATAGTTTCCGCGTCCTCACTTAATAATAACAAATCATCCGCAAACCCCAGCACGGATATTCTACCACCCAGATCTAAACCCCTTTCGGTTAGCATTACCTTTCTAATGACATACTCTAATGCTAAATTAAATAGGACAGGTGAAAGGGAATCGCCTTGTTTTAACCCCGAGCGAACTTCAAATTTCTCCGAAAAATAATTACCTATTCTAACTTTATTGAATGTTTCGGTCATGCACATCCCTACTAGATTTACTAACTTCTTCGGTATTCCCTGCTCAATCAAAATGTTATACAGTCTCCGGCGATCAATGGAATCATAAGCCTTTTTGAAATCCACAAAAAGCTGATGAACTACACCGTTGAATTCTAATTTTTTTTCTAATATTTGCCGTAAGGAAAATATTTGATCGATAGTTGATCGGTTCCGTCTTAAACCACATTGGTAGTCTCCGATAATTTCCTCGGCATATTCCGTGATTCGACTAGTTAGGATCAACGAGAATATTTTATAACATATCGGGAGGAGTGATATTCCGCGATAGTTATTACACTCCGTCCTCGGACCTTTTTTGTGAATCGGAATAAGTATAGATTCTTTCCATTCTTCGGGCATTTTTTCATTTTCTCAGATCTTTTTAACCAAAAAATGTATTTTAGAAACTCCAGCTTCACCGCACGCTTTTATTATTTCACTGGAAATGTTGTCGATTCCCGCTGCTTTATGAGATTTTAATTTTCCGATGGCTATTTCGACTTCCTCCTTACTCGGTTCTTCAATTAACGGTTCAGCACTCTGATATTCAGAAGGAGGAGATTGATTATTATTTCCCGAATTCAAAATACTTTCAAAGTGTTTTTTTAAATTTATTCACAATGTCCCCCGGATCGGCCAAGATATTGTTATTTTCATCTCTAATTCCATTCATTGCTGGTTCAAACTGTTTACGCGATCTGCTTATACCCTTGTACATGTCTTTTACGTTGTTTTCAATTCTATTAGTTTCTATCTCTATTATTTTGTTTTTAAGATATTCTCGTTTTTTATTTTTGAGGAATTTGGACGTTTCATTCATCAAGGCCCGGAAATTAGCAACATTGTTATCGCTTGGATTATTCAAAGCTTTTAGTTTCGCGGCTCTTCTTTTTTCGCACAAGTTTAGACAATCATTATCGAACCACGGTTTATTCTTTTTATTGTCCCTTTTTCCAAGACACAGATTACTTACCTCTTTAATATTATCCCTAATTCCGATCCATAGCTTGTCTACATCTTCGCGATCCTCATCTAAAGATTCCAAGGCTTCAAACCTATTCTTGATTTCTACCGCGAATTGATTTCTAATTGAAGGGTTTTTCAATTTATCTAGATCAAAATTTTCGGAACAAATACGGCTTTCTTTCTTTTTTTTTATATTAAGTTTTTGTCGAAGTTTCGCGATTACTAATTCATGATCTGACCCACATTCTGCCCCACGATAAGACCTCACGTTAATTATACTATTTTGCCATCTTTGTTGTATCAAAACATGATCAATTTGATTGCGTGTTTGTGAATCCGGCGATGTCCACGTATACTTATGAATATCCCTATGTTTAAACGTAGTACTTTTGATTGTTAGGTTTTTCGAGATAGCAAAGTTTATTAGACGGATCCCATTATCATTGCTATGTTCGTGCAAACTTTCTTTACCGATCGTCGGATAGTATACTTCTTCCCTTCCCACCTTTGCGTTTGCGTCCCCTAATATTATTTTCATGCAGTTTCGAGGTAGTTTATCATATACCCACTCTAGTTTATCATAAAATTCGCATTTAACTTCATCATCACTGTCTTCGGTAGGGGAATGTATGTTTATCAGCGCGATTTTAAACCACCGCTCCTGAAATATGGCCACAGATATCCTATCACTAAAAAATTTTACGTCCCTCAATGCGGAGAGCAATCTATTCCTTATTAGAAATCCAGTACCTAAACAATAATTACCGCTCCCACCGTACTAAATAGAATAGTTCCCTTTTGTTAACGAACCCTCCCCTGGCCACCGAACCTCTTGCAGTGCCACGATATCTACATTGTATCTCTTAACCTCGTTTGCCACCGATTTTAACCCACCCGCTGTATTCAAACTTCTTACGTTCCACGTCCCTATACCTAAATCTCTAATTCTCTAATTCTACTAAATACTCTAATAAGTACTATTTATAAATACATAATATAATATATATAATATATAATATGATTTAAATAAAAACTATTACAGGCGCGGTTATTTTCATTCTTCCTTTCAGGTTTCTTTTTGTTCAATGTTCCATCCATGTAATGTTAGATGAAATTATTTTTTTTCACTGATTGTTTTGTATATTCGATGAATTTTGTACTTGTGGTTATCCATATGAAATCTTATTTTCTTTGCTATAATGTTATTTGTTGGGGACACAGACCCCGATTTTTTTTTATTCAATGTTATTATAGCCTATAGAAAATGAATCAGGTTTTTTTTTTATTACTATATTCCGCTAACGCCTAGTAAGTTGAAAATATTTCCAGTGAACCGTGTCTCTGTATGATATGTGAAGTGCAGAATCATTGCATAAATTATAATCATTTGTATTGTTTGATGATTTTTTTTTTAATTTATAATTATTGGAGACTAGTTAATTGTGTTTTAATTCAGTGCCATATTGTATTGAATTCTGAGAATGAACACTACAATAAAGGTATTTACAAAGCTTTGTAGGTATCATATTTTTTTAGCATACTCTCAATTTAATATAATCACAATAAATTCAAGAAGTCTTAAATTAGTTAAAATGCATTTAAAATGGGAATGCGTTTAAAATGCATTCCGATGCATAGTAAGGTTATTAAATGTTTTTTATGTTTTTTGTTCCAGGTAATTACACATTGATATTTTGAAGAATTTAATTTCAGCAACAAATCATGCTTGGTAAGAAAACATTTTTACAGCATCAGAACAACTTAAAAATCCAATTAAAATGATCGATTATATATGTTTTAGTTATGATTACTTTAAGAGCATGTTTCAAATAGATAAAACTGAGTTATTTTAAACTAACAGCAACGAATAAATATGTAAAAATAATAATAAATAAAAATGAGTGATCTACATACTTAAAACATTAGGGATTATAATTTATTATTACTGGGGAAAGTAAACAATTATTATTTCGACCGATATTGTCTTTCCAACAATAAAAAAAAAAAAATCTTGTGAAGAACACTATAATTTTAGGACTGATCCTAGCAATTTCTAAAGATCTATGTTTGACCTAGATCCGCCGATCAGTAAAAGGCGAGGATATCGCATTCAAACATAACATTTACAGCTTGTTTTTATTTTCTACACGGCTGACAGGTGGCCTTCTCAGAAAGTTTCGTCTTCTTGAAACGAGCAATGACCTGAGAGAGGGACCAGTTGTTGTTCTCAGCTCGTTTGAAATAAAGTAAAACTTTGTTTTATCCTTTGACAATTTAATGAAAAGTTTTGACTGTCTCATTCCAGAGTTTAATGTCTTTTTCTCTTTTGGTTCCCGGAATACAATCTCTTTCCAGATTTAAGCTATTAGATTATTGCAGAATGGATTGCAACAGTTATAAGTTTCTTGCTAATTTATCTCTCCTTGGCGTTGATACTTCCATGTCCCAGAGCATCAGGGTAAGATTAGTATGGTACTTTCTATCTCCAAATGCATTAGGATATTTTGGTAATTTATCAAAATGACAAATTACAAGCCATTTCATGAAAAGTAAGGACTATTTAAAATTCATAAAATAATAGTATCGTTTGAAAACAGAATACGGATAGAAGGAGGAAATTGATGAATTCACAAAAAATAATATCGGCAGTTATTCACATGACGAAATTATTTGTATGCGAAATCACTATGGTGCTGGTGCCAATATCGTCCACCTAGAAGTACTGTTGAAGCATATACATAAAACGTGGAATGCAAGTATTTTATTGGTCTACAGACATTTTCTTAGGGATAAATTATCCCTCCTCCATTAGGAGGGATGAGGGGAGGGAGAGGGGGAGTCATCAGCAAGTAGGAATGGTCTAGCCAATTTTATTGAATCTTGCGTTGCCGCCTTGAAATCTCCTATGTTATATCAAATCACTGATGTGATTTAGATTTTATTAGAAAAAAATATTTTATCTCCTATGCGCTGTTGATAAGCAATTATGTTTTAAAATACCCTAGCATGATATAAATTGATAAAAAAAAAACCTCCTATTATTAGTTTTTATCGCATTCACAACCGGTTGCCACTAGAAATTACTCAGGAGACACTTCCAAGACAATCTTTACATAGTTAGTTTCACAGTTATTTACCTATCATGATGAGGCTTCACGGCGGCAACGTCTATATATTTCTTTCTCATAGACAAAATGAAGATTTCTCTATAGGTAATTCAATCCCTACTCCTGTCTTCTAGCATCTTTTAGGCTTCTGTGATGAGGATGGGTGGAGGGGGTTTGAGCACTACTACAGACCACAATTCCGATTTTTATGAAACTTGATATACAAGTTTCTCAAAGGTCAACTAATGCACTGCTAGAGTATAATAGATTCCGAAAATATTTGTTTTACAAATAAGATAAAACTTCTCATAGATGCTCTATTAGCTGAACAAAAATACTTAAATGGCCGATTTTTCCAAACCCTCTTTATGATTGGTAGCTTAGTCCATTCCGAATTCATTAAGCTATATACGAATGTACTTGATAAAAATAAAAAATAAAACATTAAATATTTTTTTATAATTTTGTAGTTAATAAGTTTGTATTAATCTTGAATATGTGGGGAAAAAAAACTTCTAATAATTCTTTATTCACTTTCTCTTCGACGTTTCAGGGTTGTGTCCCTTAATAAAACTATGTAGTTTTGCCATTATGTAGTTAAAACTATATAAAAAACTTGGTCATTAGTTTTTCTTGTCAAGAAAAATACATTTCTGCATTTCCAAATCTGCAATCCAGAAATGTATTTTACTTAACAAGGAGGCCTAATGGCCAAGTTTTAAACATTTTTTATTGATTCAAATGAAAATAGTTTTATTATTGTAATGTGTAAGAGTATGTTTCGATAATACCAAAACGTCAACGCATTGCAGAGAAATAAATAAAAAAATAAGTTATCTTTAGCATATAATATAATAAAAAACAATTAAGAGCGTAATTGAACATTCTCCCTTTTGGGTTATTGACGGGAATATTATGTGATATAAAAAAAGCTGTTGCTAGCCAACGTCCGCTTTGGCTGTTGAGTCATTTGGCGACGCGCTGACCAATAAAGATATGCTTCTTTAAACTTTCATTCCGTGCGGTGTGGTATATGGCTCGACAATCCTGTTCAGCATCTATTGAACCGCAACTACATAATGGAGACATGCCATATAAAAAATCATAACATTGATTTTTTTTTCTTTGTTTAATTTTATCATATTTATTTGTATTATCTTTATCTCGTTATCCTTAATCATCTGGAGTCTACAGAGTATTGTGGACAGTTTTGGAGAATGTTAATCAGTGGGCCATTGAATGTCTTGCAAATACGATTACTGGAGTCCTAACATTCTCCATTGGCTATCGAGCTTTCACTCACCTTCAGCTGGCTGTCAATATCAGTGATGCGCTTGTGGGATAAACGCCGGAATCTCTAGTTCAGCTTGCTCTCCAAACACGGGAAGAGGGGTGTTGGTTTAGAGGGCCTCAGTCTGAATCCTAATACAAATAGACAGGCATCAATAGGATCCTGAGAATTGATGATATTGATTTTTCATAAATTTTCAAATTAGCACTTTTCACAATTTAAAATTTCCCAACTAAATTAAACTGCAATATTAGCACCACAAAAAAAAAAAAAAAAAGGAAAGAAAGAAAACAAATAATATAATTTCTCCAGCTTGGCCAGTCCTAACCTAAACCCCGAGCTGTCAAGGCCTGATGAAAACCAACAATGAGGGTCGAAACGTTGCGCACAGGGTATTTGAGCCATAAAACCGGACGAAATAAATTTATAAGCTTTTATTATTTTCCAAAATATGCACAAAGGAGTATTTGAGTCTTAAAATAGAACAAAAGTCCAAATCAGGAAGTTTTTAAAAAACTCCATTAGACAAGGAATGTGAATATCGAAAAAAATATATCAATATATATGAAATCGATAGTTTTTCGATATATGGAAAGAGTAGTTCCATATATATATTCCATAGAAACACATCGGGCCTCGATATTTTTAATACTTTAAAGGATCTTTAAAAGGGACACACACATATCAATATTTCTGGAACGATATAATAAAGATGTTTTTTTTTTATCGATATTTCTGGGAGGATATAATTAAGATATAAGATAGATATTTCTGGAACCATATAATAAAGATAATGTTTTTATAATATCGATATAATGAAGATATTGTTTTTAAAATATAGATATTTCGCTGCCGATATCATTAGCATATTTATTAAGTTCATTTACAGTAGACTATAAATGTTAACTAACAGGTTTCCTATACTCCTTCCGATCCGATTAGATTTTTTTTTTATTTGGTAAAAGAATAAACAATATTTAGAAACATAGATATTTCTCTGCCGATATAATTAAGATATTTTTTTTATAAAGTCCATTTCTGGCAGGATTTAAATATAAAGAAACAGATTAGGCCCTAATCGAAGAGTCGAAACGCTGCACATCGGACAAAATTCCAAATCAGGAAGTTCTGGTCTGAATTATCTAATCTCTTGTGATTCTTCTCAACAAAATTTCAAAAAGTACTGCCTTCAGTATTATGCTAAGAATAATGGATATTTTAACTTTCGTGGCAACAAAACAGTCTGAAAATGGCCATAATTTTGAGAAAAAAAGAGGTCTTAAACGTCACAAAATTAAATTCCTAATGACTTAGACTAATGAATTTGTTAAAGTTTTCACTAACAAACTTAATTTGGGATTAAGTTTCTCTTTCAATTTCTTAATCTATATTGATGCAAGAAATGCAAAATATTAAAATTAAAAAAAAATAAAAAAAATCGTAATAAATAAAAAATAAATTAAAAAAATATATAGTTAAATTAATTAGATTTATCTAAAATGCTTACTATGCTATCTCTGTTTGGATAGACATTTTAAACTTTTAATATGAGATATGCTATCTCTGATGTGCATATATGAGACCTTATTCTTTTTTGTTCTGATAATGCCTAAATTGGCGAAACGTTGACTGTTCATTTATTTACTTCTATTTGAGAGACTTGAGGCTTTGTTTTGGAATCATTGTTATGGAATTTTTTTTTTTTAATATTGAGTAATATTATATTCTATCTCAGCAAGGTCAATGGTAATAGTGATTAAAGAAATCATATCATAAAATAAAATAAAAATCTTATTTGTATAAACTTTGTGATTTATTTTCTAACCTTGGGTCATCGATGACAAAATTATTTGTATTACATCAAGGTATCTTTTTGGAAAATTTTGGTTTAAATTTTTACTTCTCAATATAGAATGAAATGAGTTTTAATACATTTTTCGCTTCTGTATTCTTTCGATGCTACATATCAGACAGTAGTAGGAAACATATCTGCTGAGCCGTGTACCACCAGAAGATTAGATCATTATAAAACTTGCTCAAGAAGCAGCTAAAAGCCGCGAAGTGGCTCGTCAGACAAAGATGCCTGGTCCCGAATCCCGCCTCCCTACCTCTCCCACAACATGTCAGCTTTTGTTCTGGTCCTGAATTGCCTGGCGGCCTCTTCGCTGATGAGACGTCTAACTCCGTCCCCAATTTACATCTAGATCGTCCTTTCTCATCCCTCCATCAAGTTCCAGGCAGCAACGGCCCAAAGGATTTCGTGTGGGGGGAGATCATGAATCAAACCTGCTTTACCATTCTAGGTGCTACAACTTGGGCAAACTTAAACTTCGTTCCTATGAATGGACTCGGTAATTCAGGTATTTGGTCGGACTAAACCTTCAAAATAGATCTTTTTAATATTTTGAATCAAAGCAGCTAGGTAGAAGACGACACAAAAACCTTCGGCTATATTTTTAAAAAATGTGATCAATGACCTCCACCAAGGAAGGAATTGATTGAAGAATACTTCCCAAAATTAGTTTTGTGGATCGGATTTACGTAATTGAACAGCCTACCCATAAATCTATCGTTTTCATTTACTTTTGTACTCCTTTATTAAAGTTTACTAATTCTTAATAATATTATATTATTTTATACGTATTATTTTTGGTATTGGTATTAAATATGCTATATTTTAGGCTTTAAATTTATTATTTTTTGAAATTTATTTTTTTATCTCTCCCCTCTATATTTATCTCTCCTATTATTACTTTTTCTATTTGCTACTATTCTTCTATTGTTATTTAAGTTAACTAAACTCTAACTTTTTATTTTAATTTATATTCTTCATTTATATAGTCCCTCTATTGTATTAGATTTAATTAAAATCTCGTTTGTGAAAGATGCTTAACTTTCTAATTCATCCCAGTAATTTAACACGCCTTAAGTCGTAAGACAGTACGTGTAGGATGATTGCAATGTGGAAAAAACAGCAAATATAGCCCAAATATGAAAACCAGTACTCAGGACCCAAATTATTTGCGAAACTGAAATATTAAAAATGTAATATAACAAATTAATATTACACTGGTTTTCTTATGTAAAGCTAAGAGAAATATATATACAATTAAAAACTTACAATGGTCTAACGGAAATCTTTTGATCGAGAGCGAATCCAAGTCAAGTTAGCGAAATTTCGTTCTATGATGTTAATGATTACATATTTAATACCAGGCTAATTTTTGTAAAACAAATTAAGCGAAGCAAAAGGTAACCGACACACTTATAAAGACTTTAGAGTGAATTATTGCTGATTATTATTTTATAGACAAAAATTATTTTTTCATCTATCGCCTATTCATATAAGATATGATAATGTGATGCTTTTTAAACAGTTTTAGCTTGATATCAATAAACCGACTTTGTAAATAGATTTCCTTAAGCATTTTTAAGTATTTGTAAATGCATACTGTCTACGGATATTGATAAAATACACAGGCCCACAAAAAAAAAAAAAAAATTATGTTTGGTGCTTAGGACTTAAGAAACGATTTTAGCTATTTTTGGTGTTCTGAATCTAAATATGAAGTCACTATTTCTCTATCAGCTCTATTTTTTTAGATACATCTACTTGTCTATGATTGTGATTTTCTATTCAATACATTCTAGTATGGGCGATTTAATCCTACTTATTAACCGTCTGCTGTTCAGTTAGTCCGAGGAAAATCCGCTAGAAGAAATAAGCATTGCCTGTCCAGCAACTGTAGTGATCTTCAACGTTTCAACTAGATTTGAGTTTAGTTTGCGACCTCACCGTGAAATCTAGATCGAAGTGGGCCTCGCAAGATTTTTCTATTTAAGAAAGAGTTGTTATAAAGTTAACCTAAAACGTACCGTGTTTTTGATTATTAGATTTGTTTTGTAGAACTGAAATAAGATGAGTCATGAATGACACTGTCATCATAATTAATCGTGTGAGGCTGAGCGAATAGCCTAAATTTAGTTGTTAGCAATAGTTGAACATTTTCGGAGCAAACGCAAAACTGAAAACCATGTTGTACAGGTAAACGAGATGCTGTACAGTTACATATCTATTAGATATAACAGCCAATTAGACCGTTTTCCTAAAAATTTAAGAGTCGACTGCAAGGAATGAGGTGAAAGATTTCACCAGTATATTGAAAATATGGAGGACAGCTACCGAGAAAGATGGGATAAGCACATGATAGAAGATTACAGTTGGAGTTTAAAAAAGGACTGTTGACAAAATTCATTCAAGAATGTCATAAAATAGAAGCTTCCGAAGCGATCAGGTTTTATCGATGATTTTTCACACTTTCTTTGCTCTTTGTAATTAGATGAGTACCACACCAATATTCTCTGTCATT
This sequence comes from Rhaphigaster nebulosa, assembly GCA_948150685.1. NCBI lineage: Eukaryota > Metazoa > Arthropoda > Insecta > Hemiptera > Pentatomidae > Rhaphigaster > Rhaphigaster nebulosa. The sequence continues at coordinate 84,917,882 of OX411311.1, read as the reverse complement.
ATGATTCTTACATTAAAAAAAATATAATAATAAATAATTCCGTGTTTATTTTTTTTATTTGATCATGGATATAACTGAAAATAGTGTAACGCATATTAAACTAAAATCTTATATTTAAACAATTTTAGCTCCTAGGCAGAAACTAATGTAATATTAAAATTCGGGATATCAAATTTATATGAAACCAGCTCCAAAGAACACAGCACCTAAACCACTGTTGGTCTGTGATCTAATCGAAATATCGCCTCGTACTGTCCGACTGCCTTTATCAGGATTATAGATAGGCTGTAATCAATCAAGTATATTTCAAAAAGCCGAATATCAAATTAAGTTTATATTGCAAAACGTCGTTTAAGCCCAAAGATGTGGACCAATCCTCAAAGTTAAAATATCTGATGTGGAAAACACATGACTTCCTTGTACGCCTATTAAACTATAAATCGGTGGCTCAAAATATAATCCTGAATTTGGTTACTAGTTTCTTAAGATTGCAGGAAAAACCCACTTAACTTATATTTTATTCTCCTGCTGTAGACTTATTCATCACACAAATGGGGTGGAAAACCATTACAATCAATTTTAACACATAAAACAAGTAATAAAATTATTTAATTAGAGTGGAAAAAAATTGCGTTTATAATCTTTATCACCGAAACATATGAACTATGTAATAAATTTCAATATAACTTTTGATGTAAGTTTCTTATGACCTTCAAGTTTAGTACCCCTTTCGGATCTTCAATTTCAGCCAAAACCTATTAAATAACTTATATAGATATAGGAGTCTAATTTACCGAATTTGAGATGTTTTACATTATATTTTAGTATACTTTTTGATGAAAGTCTAATATGACCTTCAAGTAAAGTACAACTTCCAGTTTTCCAATGTTTACCAAACTTTATTATGTTGTTTATATTAATATTTGAGTCATAAATACCAAATTTGAGAAGTTTTGCATAATATTTTAATATGATGTTTGATGAAAATCAAGTAATGACCTTCAAGTAAAGGTTACCACTTCTGGTAGTCATACAGTGACCAAAAAGAGAGCTTCACAACTAGATTATATAATAATCCTAAATACGAAATTTTAACTGTCTACGGCTATTTTGAGTTCTGCGAGATGCGTACGAACGTACGTACAGACTTCAAGACGAAACTAGTCAAAATGGATTCATGGATGGTCAAAATGGATATTTCTGTTGAAATCTGAAAACCCAAAATTTTCGCGATTACACTACTTCCTTTACTTCGTACAAGGAAGTAAAAAGATCAGAGATGCTTAGAAAAGGGAGTTGTACCCAAAATTATAAAACTCTATTTATTATGATTCAATTATATGCCTAAAAAACCGTTATCTATACCTCCTCCCACCATCACAAGGACTATTCCTATTGGTTGGCCCATTGTTGCTATTGCATGTTTTGTGATATGCATTACTTTGTGAAAACACTTCTCCTCAGTAATTCATCTGTTTTTGATTTTAATTTAATTTGACTTCATCTTTAACTTTATATTATTGTTTTACCATTTTTATTCTTTTCCTTTATTCTTATATTTATACTATTGTTTTAGGATCCTTATTTTGGTTTTACAAATTCTTCCTCAGTTATATAAATAACTATATATGTTTGTTATCTCATTCAAATTACTAATTTGTTATCATATTAGTTGTCTCATTATTTTATTACTACTAATTTTAATACTTACTATTTAAAGTATTGTTTCTTAGGTTTTTATTTTTTACCTTTGTTTTGTCAATTTTTGTTGTTTTTTCTTTCGATACTGCCAGCTTGGGACCACGTTATTCCATTTTTTTTCCTTTGGCTTTAATGTTGGCCCAGTACCGTTGCATCCGTTCTCGATGTCTCTGGTTACGCTCTTCAGCGCGATCATGCCTGTTTTGAACTTGGGCTTTTCCTGGAAACTCCTGAATGCTTGAAGTTTCATCCTAAGAGGATCACGCTCTGTCACGTCTGCCATGCCTCCCCACTTCTTGCAATTCCTTCTCTACTTCTATGAACCATGCCCCTGTGATATTCTTTTCTAGAAGGTAGACGATAATCCTGCTCGTCAATCTCGCCTGGTTCATTCGTGCCAAGTGACCATAAACTGTGACCCTTCTCTTCCACATAATGCCAATTTTTTTTCCTTTGTAATTTTTTTTTTTCATTTTGTACATATCTCTCTGAACTATGCACACCTGATATATTTTAGTAGTGAGGATGTCCAACATGCATGTTTATGATAATTATGTTTTTAAAATCACTTTCATTGATTATCAGATAAACTAAACAGTCAACCATCCATTATCTTTGATAATCTTGGTCAATCAAAGTATTATATATATATATATATATATATATATATATATATATATATATATATATATATATATATATATATATATATATATATATAATACTTTGGCTGATAAAGCAAATTCAAGAGAAATAAAAAAAAAACATTTTTTTGCCAAGTAAAATGGCAATAACAACAGAAACACAACAGCTATAAAGCAACAAAAGGGACTGGAGCTGGAGCCTCCAAAGCACACAATAGCCACCCCACATTGTCCATTAACCCCGAGCCAGGACATCCCAGGTGGCAATCCTCACTGTAACAGCGGCTGCTGACGGTATCCCTGGACGGACGCCAACTTCGGCCGAAAACATCCCCTCAAAGAGTATTCCCTCCCCTAGCCTCCAGATAATTACCGCTCCGCTCTCCGTCCTGCAATTAGTTACGCTGTAAAAAAAAGAAGTTCGTTTCTGTTATAGTCCTTGTTGTCGAGCGGATTTGCTCCTCATTCCATTAATCTTTCTTTAAATCTAGATTAACATCACTGTTTACAAATTTCAAATCAGGATTAAGTTTTAATCGTTTTAACTTTTTAAATCTGGAATTAGGATAGGCAGTTTAGTTTTGGCTTCGGCCTTGGTAAAAATTAGTCTTTTAATTATTTTCATTTTTTATAATTGTATTTTATACTTACGCTAAATGTATGATTTCAGTACGAAACTGAAATTACGTATTTAAGGTAAACTTTTCGTTTTGGATCTAGACAACATACAAACCCACAGACCATTTTGCGAGACTTGGTTATTTGGTTATTTCGGAATAAAGAGACCGTTAAAACGTGTATATCTGTTGAAAAATCGGATTCGAAATTTTTCACGATCGTAATACTTTCCCTTGCTATATTTATCATACATTGGTTAGGGAAAGTAAAAGATCTTTCAAGCCACCTTCCAATTTGCCGGAAGTTAGTATCAAAAAATAATTAAACCAAAATATTTAACCTTTTGTTCTTATGTAAATTTTACATATATCAGCGATGTTTCGGTTTATCTTTTTTTGTTTTTGTTATATTAGTTTTCTTTTTTTTAAAAATTAATAGCAGCAAAAAAGCAGCAAAGTGGCGAAACAAAATACAACAGAATAAAAGAAAAGTATTAAAATTATAAAAATGTATTTAAAAAAACTAAACCGAAAAAAATAAAATCAATAAGCACAAGGTATATTGCCCTTCATCAGCTAGGTGAGCAATGAATATTTATTTTGTTTTCGGAATTTCGTTTATTTATTTTATATGCTAGAATACCTTTTATGGCGTTCCCATAATAAATAATCTTCATAAAATAAAATAAAGTAATATAATTGTTTTAATCTCTATTAAAATTTCAATAATATTTTAGTGAAAGGTCTGAGTTTACTGTTTTTTTTTTAATAAGCTTCTTCAGAAGACCAATTTCATCCAAAAATGTTTCTGTAATGTCATAGCTTTCACTAAATAGTGTAAATTTGTCGTGTATTTTAAGTCTTCAGAAAAGCAACACCGACAGAGTAGGAAACTCTGAAGGATGGCGTCATCAAAATGATGTATTACCCTGAAATAGGGGTATCGAGTTCCATTTGTCCTGAAATTCACTTGAAATCGATTGAATGACAATATCGGAGCAATGAATGCGAAAGGATGATCCTATGAAGTGCTCCATCTGTATAGAGCTGTCACGACAGAAATACTCCCCTTTTCCCCTCCCCCTCCCCCCTTTATTGAGACTATCACTTATCGTTTAAGTAACAGAAGAGAGGATCTGAGCCCAGCAACGGGAGAAAATATATTAATTTATCTTCGCTCTAACTGGGATAATATAAATAATGTATCTACCAATATTATACTTCGGTAATTTAAAGCACTAACTTCATTTAAAGCGACATGAGATAATTTTGATATATTGATATAAATTAAATATTATTTATTTAAATAAGTTACAGAATTTTTCTCGTATCACTCAATGCAAACAAACACATACATATCTTTACCACTGAGTTTAAAAAATTTAATATTTAATTCATCTCGAAATTTTCCAGTAACAAGCTTTACTGGAAGGGTCAACTGAGATACATCACTAAAATTGAGTTTCTATTAGAATAGAGAATACTGTATGAATGGAGAAATAAAATGGAAAAATTGAAAATTGAATCCAGTACTAAAAATATTATAACAGAAATAATAAATAAAAGAAAAATGGAAAAATTATTAAAAGTGCATAATATAAAATAATACAGCATACAAGAGAATCAACAATAAATGATCAAGAAATTAAATTAGTAATTAAAAAAATATAACAAAAAGAAAATCCATTATAAAATAACTATTCTTGTGAGTTAAGAGCGTTAAACCCAATAAACATCAAACAACCATCAATTTTAGCAGCTAATTATATGTCTTATTCCAACATCGGAAGTTGAGTAATGGGTTTTAGGCCCTAAAATATAAACAGAAAATACCTACGGCATTGCATTGAAAATATTAAAATTGGGATTTCAAATGCAAGCTGCTTGCACAAGAAATATACATAGTAATTTCCAAATTTCCAAATATTTATATATAATATTTTTTATATTATTTTTTACTTCCTTGTACGCATTAAAGGAAGTATTGCAATCGCGAAAATTTTCGGTTTTCAGGTTTATAAATGAAAATATGCATTTTACCATCCCTGAATCCATTTTGACTAGTTTCGTCGCGACGTCTGTAGGTATGTTCGTAAGTTCGTACGTACCTCGCATAACTCAAAAACGGTTACCCGTGCAAAGTTAAAATTATGTATTAAAGTATTGTATAATCTTGTTGTGAACCTCCCTTTTTGGGTCACTGCATGATTACCGTAAGTGGTACTTTACTTTGAAGGTCATTATTGATTTTCATAAAAAATTATATTAAAATAGAATGTCATCTCAAATTTGGTATTTAAGATTTACATACTAATATAAATAACATAATAAATTTTCGTCAAAATTGGCTAACCGGAAGCTGTACTTTATGAGAAGGTCATATTAGACTTTCATCAAAAATTATATATTAATATAATCTAAAACTTCTCAAATTTGGCAAATTAGACTTTTATATAAATGTAAGTAAGATAATAAATAAATAAATAAATAGAATCGAAGTTGAAATTGAAGATCTGAAAGGGGTACTTTATTTGAAAGTCATAAGAAACACATCAAAAGGTATATCGGCATTTATTTCAGAGATCATCTGGTTCGGTGATACAGGTTATAAACGCGATTTTTTTTTCACTCTAATTAATACATTTTATTATTTCTTTTAAGTGTTAAAATTTAGTGTAAAATACTTATTTTTCCCTCCATTTGTGAGCTGAACAAGTCTGCAGTAGAAGAATAAGATATAAGTTAAGCGGTTTCTTCCGCTTAAAATGTTGAAATCGTCGAGTTCCAATACTTTATTTAGTGACATAGACAGTTCTAATATTGTCAAGAAACACGAACAAATCTCTTGGGAACTTGCTACCAACTGACAGAAAACGACATATAATAACAGAATAAAACCTCAAGAAAAAAAGAGCTAGTGTGTGTGTGCGTGTGTCCCTATAAGTGACAATAGATGGACGTCGCGATGCTGAGTGTCGTTTTTGAGGTATTGCTATGTTCGGGAACTAGTAACCAAATTCAGAATTACTTTTTGAGCCACCGATTTATAGTTTAATAGGCGTACAAGGAAGTATGGGGGGTCTACATCACATATTTTTTTTAAGCTACTGGTATAATGAATCCAAAACACTTTACATGTTTCCCTTATCTTCATAAATGACCGGGTATGGGCCTAAAAAATCTTTAATTGACCGCAAATTTTAAAGAAACAGCTGATGCTAATGTCGAGCTCCGAAGACTTTGCGCCTGCGGCGACCTGAGGACTTTAGTGCTAGAGTTTAAAAAACCGGCCAGATAGTTTAAACTAGTACAATATGCATTACTGTTATTTATCAATTTACTTAATAAACTATGTCACGGCGCTGATGGATGAGAATATGGCACTTATTGCACGATAAGGCCAACTTCTTCATTACTCAATGAGAAAAGATTGCACAACTGTTGTATAACAGATGATACGAATTTGGCCGGACAAAATTTTTTCAAACAAAAGCACCAAGCACAAAGAATAAGTTATTTGGCTCTTCTATGCCCATCTGTAATTTATCACAAAACGTTTATTTCCCCTTACCTATATATGAAATATATAGTAAGTGGAAGTATTGCGATCGTGAAAATTTTCGAATTCGAGTTTTGTGTGAATAACACACGCAATTTCACTTTCGTAAGGAACGTCATACGAAAGTGAAATTACATATGTAAGGTAGGTGAATTCCCAGGATGTTACAGCAACTTTTTCGTCAAAATCGACTAACCGGAAGTACCACATTATATAATCGATTTTACACTTTTTTACTATTTTCTCGAAAACGGCTCTAACGATTTTGATGAAACTTACCTGATGCCTTCTTCTTAAAGCCCTTTGACTTTTCATATATGTAGTGCATCACTTAGGAAATAAAAGGAAAAAAGTTATTGTGTAAAAATTATTTTATTTGCGCATAGCTAAATAAATATTCATTTTATGGTAAATTACGTATACAATCATACGACAGATAATTAAAGTACCTAGAAAACTAAAAAGGAGTCGTCAAAATCGGACCAGAGTCAGCAAAGATATAGCGTATCGAACTACCCGGAAGTTCTAATAATATCGATTTTTTTTTTTTTTTCCAATTTTCTCGTAAACAGCTAAAATAGTTTTTTGTGAAACTTGCCTTATGTCTATTCCCTCTCCGTGTATGCAGTATATCAACTAGAAAATGCAGCGAAAAAAGTTATAGAAAAAAGAAAATTTTATTTACAGATAGCTCAACAAATATGCATTTGAGGGTAAATTATGTATAAAATCGTATGAAAGGTAATAAAAGTATCTAAAAATAAAAAGAAGGAAACATCGAAATCGAACCAGCTTTCGCAAAGATACAGCGTATCTTAAAACATGTTAACAATACGCTTTGTAATAATGTGATGTAATAATATAAAAGTAGAAATTAACTTAAAATTTCAAATTTAATTTAATTTAATGGATACAAAATGTTTCCATAGAAACTAAAACGAAACTTTAGAATACACTTTCAGCTTGATAACCAAAAATTTGTAATGTACAGAAATGTACTAAAATTGTATTTAAAAAACAGTTTATTGTTCATTTGGGAGAGAAGACTTGAAGAAGTGGATTCTGTTGATTTTATTTCAAGTAGTATTTATGTGAATTCTTTAAAATTATGTTAAAAAGATTATTATAATAGGGTGGTAAGGGAACGTTTTGTGATGCGCGCACCGCACCAGATTTTTTATTAATTATTTTCAAAAGAATTTTATGATATTCAACTGAAAGAATAACTAAAAATATGACTAATGGTGGTATTTATTATTTTCACTTCCCGTCATAACAATCAGGAGCGTAAGGTGAAAGGGACGGCCGGTATCGATTATTTGATTCAAGTTCATGAATGAGTGCTGGTATCGTATATCGCCAGAGGTAGATATCTCTGGAATTATGGCAGGATTGGCAGAACCGGTACTAGAAATTTTTATGAATTAATTAAATATGAATTTTGGGAATTAATTAACTATAGTTCAGGTTCAATTATAGATAATGTAGGATATGATGTGGTTTCGCGGCGATGAAAGCAATTTCATGAGATTTATTTCACCAAACAAATTAAAAAAAAAAAAAAACAATCAACGGGAGATGTTAACCTCGAATCAGTATGGACCATAGACATGAACACATAATCCTACTGTTTTGTCATTACTAAAGTCCACGGATTACATTTTATCTCCTCGCTGTGCATCCATATCAATCCAATTTCATGGAACAGGATGGAAATTTGAATACTGCTCTGATCCATTTGACTGTCCAAGCAGTTAAATATCCATGATGTTACAAACGATCATTAATCCATGTTTATTGTCGAATTATTTTATTTGTTTTTACAAAGATGAATAACAAAAAAAAAATCAGCAGGCGTGACTTTGCAAAAATAAAAGAAATAAAATATTGAACGATTTATAAAAAATAAATCAATTAAAATGTGACTATATAAGAAATTAAAAAAATAAAATAACGTATTTAAAGCTCAAAGAACTGATTTTATTTTTTAATGACAATGAAACAGATTGCGAAAAAAACGCTGGCCGGGTTATTCGTTATATGAACTAAGTCCAAATTTTGTATGACACCGAAAAATTTCTCTTGACAGATAATGGTAAGTATTACAGACGATAAAGACTGTGATTTGACAGTTGTTTCGTGGGTCCAATCAAGACTAATAAAAGTACTTGAGATTATCAAGATGATAAGCCAGGAGGTAAGAGCTCAATGATGACTACAGTACCTTCCAAGATAACGTCAATAATCAAGTACTCATTATTAACAAAAACTACCCGTAGTCGCAAGACTGATTTTCATTTAAAATATATATATATATATATATATATATATATATATATATATATATATATATATATTTACCGTCAGCAACGGATGGATTTAGCATTTCTTTGAACAAATAGACATATTTTCATACGAAATATTTTAATATACATACAGATGAATATCGAAAACTTGCCTGTAGCCATATTACAACTAAAAATTAAATACCTATGAAAATATTAGTCAATATCAGTACACCTGAAGTTTGTTAATTAAATTTTTATTACTCAAAATTATTTTGGAACATATCAGCCAGCCGAGGAAGAAAAAAGTTGTAGAAAACATTTTTTTCAGTTTCTTCCTAGACATTGCCAGGATTTTGTTTGGCAGCTATCTAAGACCAACATAGTTTTTCTTAGACCTGATATTTAGATTAGAGTTTGAAGAATCTTCATTGTCCTCCCAGAACTTTCTTGGAAAGGAAACATCAGGCTACTGGTAACTTTAGGAGTTTCAGAGGAAAAAAAGCTAAGATCTTATAAAAAGTTGCTAAACAAACAATCTTGAGTTTCAATTAATAGCTTTCAGAATAAGTATTGCAATCATGTATAACATATCTAAGTGTTTACATGTGTGTGTGTATATATATATATATATATTATATATATTATTATATATTATTATATTATATATATATATATATATATATATATATATATATATATATATATATATATATATATATATACACACACACATGTAAACACTTAGATATGTTATACATGATTGCAATACTTATTCTGAAAGCTATTAATTGAAACTCAAGATTGTTTGTTTAGCGACTTTTTATAAGACATTATATATATATATATATATATATATATATATATATATATATATATATATATATATATATATATATATATATATATATATATATATATATATATATATATATAATGCTGAACGAATCAGTACATTTTTAATAATTGTATTAAATAATTAATTGTATTCGGAAATAACTCTCCTCCAATAAATACAAAATTATAGGAAAATAGATATATTTTATTTTTCAAAATATTCTTTTTGAAAGGTTTGAGTACGACAAGATTATAGTAAAATTAAATCATTATTTAAAGAAATCATTTCCTTCATTCTTCTGTTTTTATTATCAACATGATATTTCTTTCCTTTAATGTTTGTACAAATATCTACAAGCATTTTCACAATGATGCAACGTAACATTAAAATATTCTTCCTAGCTGGAACATCCAACTTAGGGATCTCCCAACCTCGATACACCACTTTCTTGCTCTTACCATTTTTGAATCCCATATTTTCCTTAAATATCCAAATTATTGGTTTTGAATAAAATAATCAATTTTATAAATAGTTCAAAATATTTTGTTTTGATTTGCTAATGGTCCGCGGATGTAAAAAGGATAAGAAACGATTAAGGAAACAAAAATAAATAAAATATAAAATAATAATAATAATAATAAAAACAAGTTTAGCAGTCATATTTTGTATTGGATTCTAACCCAAAGCGATAAGGAAAGTCGTTAAAATGGACACTCCAGATATTTTTTAAGAATGAACATTGGACATTGGTTTATTATGCATAATAATTGTCAGCGTTTTTTAAGTTTTAGTTCTCACTGATTACATAATATATTGTACCTAGATATAGTTAAATACCTAGATTAGATTAAATAAAGGAACTAAAATAGCGATATATAGGGAAGCTCCATCGACAATATAGAGGGAGTGGCCTTCAGGATGGAAATCTATATTTCAAATTCCTCTTTGTATGATTCATTCCGGCCCTTTTATTTAAGGAACCGTAAATGTGGTCTGTTCGAGAGTTTCAATATCGGGGGAACATATTTCCTCAAACGGATGGGAAATTCTCTTTCATTTCCTTCTTTTTTCCCTAGCCTTTTTTTTTAAAGAAAATATCCGGCGGAGGGTGGGTAAAATGCGAGGTCCTCCATATATCCCTTTTAAATTGTCTTCCTGAAGAAGGCTGGAGATTGTACGTGTGCGACCCTCTTTATAACTGGAAGCCGGTCCCGGTTAGATACTTATGACCCGCTATTGAATATTTCCCAAGCCGCGGTCCTAAATTACAACCACCGCCAAACGGTTGGGCACGTTCTACTTTCCCCTTCGGGGGTTTGTGACCTTTCAGTTCGTGAGGCCCTCGTAGGTGCTTTTTACAAATCAGGGCATTTTAGAATGAAAATGCATATCATATAATTGTACTCATACGTAAAGGTCACATTGCACAGAAATTTGGTCAACAAATGAGTTAGAACAATTGTAACGTAGGATAAATTTATTTAGGGGGAATAGACAAAAAATCTTACGAAAATTCATTCTCAGACAAATCTGGTGTAAATATGAAAATTGGCACAAATATTTCACATCGGTAAATTAAAAACACCGGCCTGCTAACAACATCCCAGCTCCTCCCAAAGAGATAGACTCTTCTTATCAGCAATTCGACACGGCCGATTTTGATGTAACTTGGTGTACCTATGCGTTCCTTTGCCTGAGGCCTGAGTGAAATAGCGTTTTGCGAGGCATGTATCGTGTGAAACAGGAAGTAGCTGCACGCTCATGTACGGCATGAGAGAAATAACGTTTTTCAGGGTGTGAAGCGTATGAGGTGAGGTATGAAGTAGCCATCAGTATAGAAATATAAGTATCGAACAAAAATATCGATATATTTTGTATCGATAGTTTTCAAATAAATCGAAATTGCCGTTCGATAAATAAATAAAAAATATCGATATTTCGATTTATCGGTTGTCCATGTTTTAATTATTTGAGATATTGAGATATATCGAGGAAAACGAGAGAAGATGGTTTACACTGAATCGAAGGATAGAGTAATTACATTAATAAGTCATAGATTTGTCATAGCTTTAACAGCAACAATTTAGTGGAATTCAAACATTGCTTATCACAGAAAAGAAAGTTATAATTTAGTAACATTTGTCAATAAAAAAAAACTTATTATTAAAGAAAAAATAATTAAACTGCTTAAAAAAAAATAAATAAAAAAGGATGAAAGAAAATCAATATTGGATGAATTATTAAACATCTACCTACATATTAAAATCTAGTACATATTAACATTTATTATTAAAAAGACTCATTACTAAGAAAAAGAGAGAAATTAATTAAACTTATATATTATATATTAAACTTATAAATGCATACATGGTTAAATCTGACACTATTCCCCAGTACAAAATTAGGTTCGACCAAAGAATAACAATTAGATTTAAATAACAGCTTTAGTCGTTTTGATAATAACCTATCCTTTTTTGAAAACCCACAATGACGGATATACATATATATCATCCATACAAAAATTAAGTCCACAGATTTTTTTTTTTTTGCTTTTTTTTTGTCTCGAAAAGTATTGAAAAGGTTTTGATTTAAATTCATCGATATTTACCATTCGTCCAGCAATATCTAGAAGCCGAGATAGCTGAAATAAAAATGAAACTTTTCTAATCCCTAATTAGAATAGAATCCAACGAATTAAGACAGAGAAATTAAGAATTATCGCTTGCTCTAGACCACTTAGATCTGTGCCGCTTGGTGGCAGAATGAAGTCTCCAGAGAGCGGAGTGGAGTGCCAGTGCACTTCCACTAATTATGTTCCCAGTGGGTAAGGAGATTTAATATGAATTAATGTTAACTGGGAAGAAATGTTGTTCATAGATTTCAAAGAAAATGGCGAATAGTTATTAAATACATGAACTACAATATTTACATGCATAACTAATATTTCAAATTGGAGATGGTGTGGGCTCAAAAGTATTTTTTAAATATCATGCAAAAAAAACAAAAAAACAAACAATGGATGGTCGGAGTTCGATCCACCAACCTCTGTAACCTATAATCCTACTATGTAAATCGTTCTATATTAAAAACCTCTTTTATATCAAACATAACTACAATTACCACTGTAAAACATATGACAGAGCTAGCTTAAAGAAATACATTTTATACAGTCTCAGTATCAACAACAACATATTTATGACCTCGTGGATAATTTAATAAGCATACACCAACAACAGGTAGGCCGATTATCCAGCTTTCCATATCCATTACCGGTGGCGATAAGTCAAAGAATGAATAGGAGACTTCTGGATGCTTTAGGTGGAGAGAAAGGGTTCGTTGTGACAACAATAGCTTGTATGACCTGCTCATTAATTAAGTAGAATCTATATTTATTTACAAGCTTCATCCATCAACAAGCCGAAGCCCTATCACAGGTGTTAACAAAAAATAGTGCTTAAACATATCAAAATAACTACAAACACTTAACTTTATGATGCATAATATTAATAACAAATATATTAAATAAATTAAAGAGATTTAAATTCACATAATGTAACCAACTAAAGTAATATAATAAAAATAAAAAACTAAAAGGGCATGTATCCCATAAATAGTGGCGATCGTTTTACGGGTAGTTTCAACATCGATGCTCCAGCTATCAGAAGATGAAAAACGGTTTTTGATGTATTACAGGATTAGCGAAAAACAATTCTATGCACTCATAAATATGCAAGAAAAATTAATAAATAAAAAAAAAGCACTCAAATTAGGAAGAGGCTTCCAGCAGAAGAAAGATTAGCATTGAATTTATGATCAGAAATAAAACGACATTTACCAATTAATATGACTTTATGTTCTGTGATTGAAAACAAAAATGTACAACTTATAAACATATGATGACTTTTTAAAAATATCTGATGTGGACAACACATGACTTCCTGGGAGGAAAACCAGTATTTTACACTCAATTTTAACACTTAAAACAAGTAATAAAAACGTTTAATTGGATTGGAAACCAAATTGCGTTTGTAACCTTTATTACCGAAACATATGATTTCTGAATTTAATTTTAACATAATTTTTGATGTAAGTTTATTATGACCTTCAAGTAAAGTATCCTTTTCGGCTCACCAATTTTAACCAAAATATAGTAAATACATTCATATCGATATAAAAGTCCTAATTACCAAATTTGAGATGTTTTACATTATATTTTAATATAATTTTTGATGAAAGTCTAATACGACCTTCAAGTAAAGTACCGCTTCCGATTTTTCAATTTAGACCAAAATCTAGTATGTTATTTAAATCACTATATAAGTTATACATACTAAATTTGAGAAGTTTTGGACAGTATTTTAATGTAATTTTTGATGGAAATCAATTATGACCTTCAAGTAAAGTACCCCTTCCGGTGATCAAGGAGTGACCAAAAAGAGAGATTCCCAACTAAACTTTACGGCAATCCAAAATACAAAATTTCAATTTTCTACGGCTAACCATTTTTGAGTTATGTGAGATACGAACGTACGAACACACGTACGTACAGACGCCACGACGAAATTAATCAAAATGGATTCAGAGATGGTCAAAATGGATATTTCCGTTGAAATCTGAAAACCGAAAATTTTCGCGATATTACAATACTTCCTTTACTTCGTACAAGGAAGTAAAAATGAATAATAATTAGTAAACTAATGTGGATAGTAACATTGTAAATCTTTAATAATTAATTAATCACAGATCAAAACATAGCAACTATAAATCCCAAGAAAACGAATTTTATTAAGTTAAGAACTTAGAAGCATTGTGGCATTTCTGCTTGTTTTGGTTTTTGGTCTTTTTCAAACTTATGAAGTTCAATTAATACAATTAAAACGTTAAAACCATTATCCATAAAATTAACATATACAAGAAGACAGGTATTTTATGTTAGGATCAATGTAAATGATTTATTTTTAAATAATGAGATAATAGAAAGATGGTGATAGATATTTTTGAATAAGAATTGAGTTTTCACCAAATTGACTATTTGACCATATCATATAATAGTAACTTCTTCGGGAAGAAAAATGTTTTTAAAAACTTCAAATGATCTACAAGTACTTCCTAGAGTTCGTGGCTGACGGCCTCATACTCGTTGACGTGATCTGGTAATTTTGAATTGCAGCTGACGCATCAGATAGTCTGTTGAACAAGCTTCGACAAGTCACGTCAACATAATGTGCACACTCCTGTCCTAAATAACAATTTAGTCGTGTTTTTTTGCCACAAGACATAATGAACCTTCAGGCTGTTAAACAGTTGTGGGGAAGAATCAGAAAATAACATTTATACAGTTTTATTATTTAGACGACACCTAGTGATAATAGGAACGAAACTATACGAGTGCTTAACGGAGATATAACCTCTAATGTAAATGAAAAAGTTTCAAACAAAATTACAGCAAACAAAAAAACTCTACCAAAAGGTGAATATCAACAACAATTAAGAAAATCGAAAATCGATTTTATTAAAAAAGCTTGTTTATTGGAAAAATCAGGCACAATCCTGGACAAAAGGTGATAGTGAGGAATAATACAAAAATAGTACTATAATAGAAAAATAGAGGAATAATACAAAAATAAAAATACTTAGTCACATAGTTATTTTGCAATTTATTTTCAAAAAGAATTTTAATGAAATATCTATTAGGTTTTCTTTTTACTTGGAGCAAACTGAATAAACTTGGCCGAAGCGGCCCTATTCCAATCAAAATTGCTAATATTCATTCCTTAAAGGAACCAAAAATATATTTCGAACACTAGCTTGAATATCCATAGTTATCTATTAGTAACTAGACTTTTCAATCTTAACTGAATAAAATAATGGTTTTTAAGCCAATAAAAATACAATAGTTTTAAATGAAATAGGGAGTTAGAAACACCAGCCCATTGTGCTACGAATTTAATCAAACAATTTATTCCTTGATATGTCTTAAGGATAGAGTTAACGATTCTCCTTGAAGAGGAAGACTTTGTCGGCTTCAAAGATGTTTACTGTATAGACACTAGAGGGATCTAAGAGATAATTAAACGCTACATTCAAGTAATGACGAAAGTCTGCTCCTATTGTTTCCGGATCCAAACGTAAAATAAAGAGCAAAGACCTCTTCCTGGAATCTAGGTAAAGAAGAAAGTAATAAATGAAAAATGATATCCCTTCCTTTTAAAGAGACCTTCCAAAATACTTATGGTAAGAATTCACTGATAACAAGAGGATCAAGGATGATAGCGTGCCGACTTAGAAGAAAGTCGAAGAAAATAAAAAATTCCTCTTGACCATCAACCATTAACCATAAAAGTATCAACCACCACCCAGTTAGTTGAGGTGATGGATTTAATTAAAATGCAATTATTGGTACTTCTATAACAATAAAAAAAAACAAATTAACTGTATCACTAAAACCCATGAAGGGTCTTGGGTTCAGTACTTATTGTTAATAAGAATCGTACTGTTCTAGGGCAACGATTGTGCAAGGAGGTGATTTGGTCAGGATTATGCTCAAACAATAATAATAGGGCCTGAGATAAAATCAAATAAGGAGCTTACCTTTCAAATTGATAACTGTTAATTCAAAATTAAAGCATAAAATAAATCAGGCGAATCCCAATTTCCACTAAGCCAGGGTTCAGAAAACACATTTATATCGCATCAGGCCGAGAGCGATTTCATTCAGAGTTATTTACCAATCCCAGCCGGTTCATTAGCTCCTACCCGCTCGGACTGTTGCAAGCAGAGGTATAATAGGATTTTATACTAAAAGCTTTGCCGTGGTATAGTCTTCTGCGCTTTTACCTAATCGCATCGCGGTGAAAAAGTCAGGGATTCGGAATGGGCTCGAAATTAAGCGCTTCAAAGTGCGTTACATTTATCGTCAGTTCAGTCAAGAATATTTTCGACGTATAATGTAATCCGTATCCATTTTTTTGTATTATTATTTTTTATTTTATTTGAAATTGGTGAATAAAAAACTATAATAGATTTTTAGTGGAGGATTCTATAATAAAGCCTAAAAACTAAATAGAGATAGTGGTCACTCCAAAACAATTCAACAGCTTCGACTAAGTAAACAATATGCGCAATTCTGCATAATGGTTTTTGAACCATATTTGAAATTCCCAAATACAGCAAAGTCAGCAGTGATTCTAAATCCTATTCTAATAAATAATGACATCGATGTGGGAATTAAGATGGAAATGGAAAAGAAGGAAATATATGATAAGTCCATCCCTTAAGGAGAAGTTACCCGAGAATTTCGGCGAAAGAGGCTTCAACATAAGAGGCTTTTATTTTAGAACTCTCAGAACTATACCGACCACAATTAGAAGCTTTAAGGAGGATCTTGGAGTCAATATGATTGACGCAGTTAGCAACACTGTCTGAAAATGTGATACTTGACTCCCTGGGAATCATCCCACATTTATTTTTTACTTAATTACCTAATTAGGGGAGTGTGCTAGCGTGTTAGGGTTACTGAACTCCAAACTTCTGATCCTGGAAAAAATAATTGAGTTCGGCTGTGGTAGACAATTATTTTACTGTACTGTTATATCGACTTTGGGTTGGGATACCTTCTGGGGGCCATACCCAGTCTCTATGAGGCTGTGTATAAGGTGCCTGATCGTTCATTGGGTGTGAAGGAAAACCTGGCGGTTGAGCGCGTTCCGTAAGATTTTACTAGTACTTCATAGATTTTAGTAGTAGACATTTTTTTTTTATTCAATTACCAAATTAGCTAATTATTATCAGCTTATTTGTTTTGTTCATGTAAATATCGGTTTGAAAAAGAAATGTACTCAGTAAAAAACAAACAAAGAAAAGAGATTAAAATGAAAAAAAGAAAAACCGAAAATAAATTAGTATCTTCCTATGGTGTTGAGGCGATAAATTGAAAATGTACTACATATACATTATATGCTCCAACAGATTGTGAATAGAGCTGTAGTGGGTAGAGCTCAAACCAAACTATAGCTCGGATAATTAAATTTGATCTCATTAGACAATAAGAGTGTTTCACATTAATTCCGTTGAAAGAGTAATATGCGACGAATAGAAACTTAATTTTAGCACATACAATTTTCACAGTTATGAAGTTTCAATACTATACGCAATAAAGAGGGCTTAAACCACATTAAATTCAAAAGCTTTTTGTTGAGTTGCCTCATATTTAAGCACCGTGAAGTGGGATTACGAAGAATGAAACATCGTGCATTTTTAAAGAACCATGAAGACTGATATTAAAACAACGCTAAGGTGAACAGTGAATCATTATTACTTGAATTCTTGTTTTAATTTATATCTGCAATGAAGTGATATAAATATCATAAAAATAAAATTGAGTTTAAAAACTTAGCAGCTTCATATGACAACCAATTCTTAAGTGGTCTAGTCTCAACCATAAACTAGGAATCAGTGGACTATTATACTGAGAAATAATATTAGAATAAAAAAAAAAAGTTAATGAATCAGGAACAGATTCAACGAAAGTGTCCAAACTAAATATTACTATTAATTTGGAATGGGATGAATTAAATTAACATATAGTATATTTACATGTTTACTATTAGAGACCAGATATTCTTGTTGTTGAGCATTTTATTAAATGATGTATTAAAATTTAATGCACGATTTTGATGTTTGTTGCATAAAGTTGCATACTTAGCACTTTTTGGACTCATTAGATGATTTCGATTTTAATAGCTTCGTTTAAATTAATTAATTAATAAAATCGAATGTTTGAACTAAACTTTATATATATATATATATATATATATATATATATATATATATATATATATATATATATATATATATATATATATATATACATATATATATATATATATATATACATATATATATATATATATATATATATATATATACACACATATAAATTAAATTAGTGTCTTATTAAATTGTCCTTTCATCAAAATCTAGGTCAATCATAATTTATTATTTTATTATCACAAGTTTTTTCTCACGTTATTACACACACGTAATTTTAATCCAGAGACTGTAATTGAAAAGCTTCAGTATTATTATAAATTTAGGTTCCTACTGCGCGATTTTGCACATTTTGAGTTTTTTTACTGCATGTTTTTTTTTTACTTTATGTCTTTTTGTTTTTTTACAGCAAGAAGTTTCGGTCTCTTATCTCTTATGGTCTCATGTTGCTAATATGCTTGTTTCGATCAAGATTTGTTTTTCAACACTTTACTCAATTTGAATTTGTCAGAATACTTTGAGACTAAAAAGGTGATTATTGAAAATTAATTTATTCGACAGAACGTCCTTCTGTCGAAAGGCCAAATTCTGAAGACTTTCGAGTTTCATGTCTTGAAGTCATGATTTTATAATCTATGCTACAAACAAAGCTTAATCACGCATGTTATCTCTAGTGCAAATTAGAATTTTAACTCTCTTCGTATTCAAAAAGGTTTCTTACGTACTAATCAAAGAATTTATTTTCAAATTTATTGATCCAAACAAATTAAAGATTGTGCCTACATGATAACAGACACCGAAAAGTCTAAAGGTAATAATAAAAAACCGTGGCATTACGAGTGTCAATAATACGTTGGTTATTTTATTTAAACTCAATATTTAAACTCCTCTCGAAACTCAAAATTCCTTAAAATCAAGTCCAATTTTTGAGGAAAAAATTCCCAAAAGGAATTTATAAGCACTCCAATTCCAAACAGTTTGATGGTAACAAGAATGGATTAAAAATGACCGTAAGCTATTTTAATAGTGTACTTCGCTATGATATGTTGTAAAACTTTTTTATCCTGGTATTTCTCTTCGCCGAAATATTTTTTATAAATAGTCCTTTTTTTTTAGTAATTCATGCCAAACTCCAATCTCCAAACTCTCAGCCTGGGGTGGTATCAATTTGCTCCTCCCTGACTTTAATTTCAAAGATAAGGGGAGATGCATACAGAAAATTACCTTATTTCTACGATGTTTTCAACCCGCCGTTAATGAAAATTTTCCTAAATCTTTTAAAAGATGATAGCTTCTTGACGCTGCCACTTTTTAACAAATTATCAGGAGAAAATACTTTGTAAAATTCAAATATTAAAACCGATAGCACCATGACATACCAAAGATTACACAACGAATGGAGGAGAAGCGATGGTTGAAAGACAAACAGACCCCGCATCGTATGGTACGCAACCCCTGCGTGTGTTTGTTCTGGCGCTTGTCGGAGGCGTTAAGTGCGTGCCAGAGTGGCCTGAGTGTGTTTGTGCGCTGCGGCTCCCCGCTCTTGCCAATACTTGATAGTTGTGGACCAGTTGGCACGTTTCCAACTCTTGAAAAAGTACCAAGTCCCACACAGTCTCTTCTTCTAAGCAGCTACCATCAGGCCATAAAGATAAAAGCAATTCCCTATATGTAAAGTCGCCCGGAAAAACTGGCAAAGCTTCAGCGGTAAATAGTGAGCGGACGAAAGAATATGTAAGTTTATTTTCCACTGAAGAAAAATCGGAATGGCCGAGGAAAAGTTCATATTGTCCGTGACAGATTTTATACTAACTGTTTCTGTGGTGTTTTTGGACTCTGGCCAATAGTTTTAAAGAGTTTTTTAACTACTATTCTATGCGTATTGTAGCCCATATTTTATCCCACTCACGTCTAAGCAATTTACTGCTAAAAAAATCTAGACAATTTTAACGAAATGAATTAAGTTCAAGGATTGAAATTTCTGTTGGTGAGTCACGAATAATAATGTTTTTTTTTTTTTTGTTTCTTTTAAATGGCAATTCTTTTAAAAATAATGTCTGTTAAAAGTAAAAATAATAAAAATCAATGACAATAGACATATAAAATAATACAATATCTTTTTATGAAGCCCGAAGTCTAAAATTTTTAATTAATGTCCAACAGCAAAAACAAAGGAGAAAAAAAAATTTATAAAATAAAATTACGAAAAAAAAAAAATAGTTCCTGTAATGTAAGTGTATAATATATATATATATATATATATATATATATATATATATATATATATATATATATATATATATATGATTCCTGTTCATCTGTTTATCTGTTATATATGTTGAATAGAAAACATACCGAAGGGTTTAGTTATGATTAAAAAGTTAACAATCATGCATTATTATTTGCATCAATTTATATTATTTATTAACGTCTGATTTTCGCATATTGCTCATTCAAGTTATTCCCTTAATGCGATGAAAAAAAAATAATAACTATATCCTGGTACGAAATTTTGAAAAATGAAAAAAAAAACAATTTCTTTATTTAATTTATTAATATTTAAAAAATATTATCACAGGCATAAATTACAGCATGTCATTTATTTGGAAGAAGAGTACCAAAATACAAAAAAGTGGATTTATATAAGAGAAACTTGAAAGAAAAAAAAAATCAATTCAAAATATCTTATAAAACGTGTTAAAGTAAAAAATAATATTTTTAACATAAATAAAGATGTTTTTAATTATTCATACAGGAGCAAAATACTGATACTTTTTGTCTATCTAACTTGCATAAGAATAATATAATTAAAAAATTAAAAACAATTCATAATTATCTTTATGAAGACAGTCTTTGTAAAGTTACTCTTCAATGACAGTTCGAAGGAAGTCACCGTACTTGACTAGTAAACTTATAATAGCTAACAATAATTTTTTTTTATTTCTGTAAATATTTGAATAAAAAATCTAACAATTAGTCTCAAAGAAATATACGGGACTGGAAGATTTCAAAGTCAGAGAAAGAAAAAAAATGTCGTACAGTGGCACTCTATTACTAAGTGAACAATATTATAAATAGATTTAAGAGTTTTGCCTTATTTAACATTGAGATATAAGTTTAATAATATCTGGAATCTTGGTAGTCAACTGAAGAGCGTCGAAATTTACAAAAATCATCTAAATAGTTATTCGTTTTCGACAAATTAAATATTATCACGACTTTGAACCCCAAAATCCCTTTCTAGTTTCACGGATAATGATTTTAAAAAAGGGACTATAACATGCGAAAATTAAACAAAAAAAATTTAAAAACAGGTTACCGGGGATTTCTGTACATTAAATAACTATTCAGTAAAATTATATGCTCCGAGTAACTAAATTATTTAAAGTACCACAGATAACTTATACATTAATTAAAAAATAAATTTGATAGAATTGCTGAAGCCGTTTGCATCGTTCATTAGCAAAACTTATAATCAACTGCATAAATAAAAAAAAAACTTCTAATAGCCCTTTAGTAGCGGTGTAGTACCACTTCAAAACATAAATTAATAAAAAGATCCTGAGGGACAGCGGTGTATTCAATTGAAAAAGTATGGCGCCTCCAATAGGGCCAAGATAAATTAATTTCAATCTCTCACGCTCATTTGCTAATGAGTTTTTCATCGGTCTGTATTCATTTAAATATGAAACATGGCTAATGTACATCCACGATTCGTAATAGAATTTCTATAAGAAGATTCTATTCACTTTTTTTGAAATTATGACCATATTTATAAATATTAACACTTAGCTTGGCATGGTAGCCAGTAGACACCATGATTTTGGGAATTTTATCTCCGTTCCGCGATGGTTATTTTCGTTTCCTTACTTGTTCACTATATAGAGAATCTATCCGAGAAGTAAACTGGTAACACTGCTTGACAGTGGTACTTACTATAACGAAGAATACACGTAAAACCTTTCTCCAGACCAGACCAAGAAACATCATGACGCTATATAGAGTCGATGTAGATTTCATAATATAATTTCTTTGACTATTTCCTGGTGCACTGTATCATGAATTTCCGTAGGATAATCATGAATATAAAATCTTGCATTTATTTGATAAAACAACCATTGTTTAACCCAGACCTGGCCAGGAGCGGGGACACTATTTTTGTTGTTGTTTAAGGCACTTCATGAGCTAGTTTTATTCAATTCTATTTGAATAAAGAAATCGAAATATCCTAAAATAACTGCATATCGTCATATTAAGAGAAAAAAAAAACAGCTCCTATCCCAGGTCTCCTATCCCACCACCAAAATCAGCTGTCACTATTGACTCTGCAGTGTTCAAAGTCGAGAAATGTCTTACCTCCCTGCGATGGAACGAGGGACAAATGCAAGTGGTGTCATAAGGGCCAATTCGCAAACAAAGATTTTTCTTACAAGAGAAAATCTAAATTTTATCAAGAAGTATAATTATGTTATAAATAAAATAATTAAAATAAGAGAAACAAACCTAAGCTTTCTAAATTACCCATTTAGTGACCTCCTGAACATGGCAGGGTTCCATTTATTGTGCCTTGTCATAGAATGTATTTCCAAAAGAAAAAATGTTTCTTCATTTCAGTTTTATTTAGAGTCCAACTGACTAGAAAAGATCAAACATTAAACAAGAAAACAGCGGATCTATATTTTTAGGGTTGTAAATATTTTAGAGTTATTTTACATTTAATGAAACGTATTACACTCAGTTACAAATATGAAGCTAGGGAGGATGAAGGGGGAGGGTTTCTTCTTTCCCTTAGTATCCATACTTTATTGAAACTCATGTCAGGCGTAAGTGCAAGGCGGTTCTCCGTACTCAGCATAAATATTTTCTTCTATATAAGAACCAAGTACAACCTCTTAACAACTGAATATCCTTTAGTAAATTCTTCATTTCTGTTTCTTAGAACTGCGTAGTAATCTCCTTGACTGATTTTTAATATCAAGTGTATTTTTATGAGAAATTATCTCTCAGCGTATTCAAACCTAATTAAACATCAATTTTGCTTAGTGCGCTCCGACGCTGTTGCAGATGTATTATGAAAGAATAAATTTATGAATACAAACTGACAATGAGTTATTGTAAGTTTTATTTTGCACGAAATAATTTTGGGTAAATTGCACGTTTTATATTTTTACTGCATTAATTTGTACATTTAGCCGTAATTAAAAAAAAAATTGTAAATTCCCTGGAAATATAAATATTGGACCAAAATTACATAGGACAAATTCACGAAGTAATAACTTTCAATTTAAACACAATAAATATAATTCAATTTTCAGAATAATTCTGGAACTGAAACTGAAAATTGAAGCTTGTTTTTCTTATTTTTTAGATTCGCGGAATGCCAGTTAATCCTTACCAATGCATTCACTTCATTTTATGTTCTGCAGTGCAACACTCAGTTTATAGTTTGCAAAATAATTATGCATACACACAGTTTTTCGAACCATAATATGTTCAATAATTTATTTATTATATTTTTAATAAGTCGATATGATAACAAGCAACATCCCACATATATTTTTACGAGTGAAGGGAATTAAAAATTCCTACAACCTAATTAAAAACAAATATCAGTAATTTGTCGAGCAAAAAAATGATTCATGCTGTAACAATTGTTAGTTATCTACTCATGGTTATCATCTAATTAATTATATCTTATTCAAATATAGACCCAAAATAGGAAAAATGATCAGAATTGAAAGACAATCCACCAAAATGGAAAGTAAATCCAAAGAGTTAAGTTCTACCGGCAAACATGAATGGTTCAACTTTTTCGACTAGGATTGAGTTATCGATATATAGGCAAATTTATCAGTTGGCAATAAAAAACACAGCCAGAAAATACTTTATAAAATGTCATAGTACGTGAATCACGTATGATCTTGCGAAAAGTAGGAAGAAATACCTAATAAGAACTCATGTGGTTTTCACTTTTTACATAACAATGTTCCAACATATCTGATTTATTAAGAAAAAATGGTAATTTATGAAAGAAAACAAAATATGTAGATTTTTTTAAGCATAAACGACGTAAATGGCTGAATTTTATTTTTCGTTGTACATTTGTGCACGTTTTGGCATTTTTATTGCACCTTTTACAATTTTTTTACTGCCCGAAATTCGGGCTCTAGTGGATCGTAACAATGGATGAAGAAAAATAAATTGCTCTTGTGTTTGAAATTACGTGTTTGTGGAATATACAAGAAGAAAATCATCACAAAAGATATCTTTCTGGCAGGTAGTGGGATACAACAGCTGAAAAAATGAACACCAGTAGTAAGTACATTTTTATTATATTTTTGTTGTTCTCATAGGTACCTATATATCTTTATTGCTTGTCACCCTTACTGATTTACTATTTTTATTATTATTATTCATTATTTTGCATTTATTTATTTAACCAATAATCGTGGCTTTCAATAATCGCGTTTCTTTATTTTACATTTATTTTTACTCCTAATTATTTCTTATTTTATATTGTTATAATTATTTAATTATTATTATTTATCTTGCACCCAGCAATCCATTAACATCTTATATATAGTCTCCAAACAGTGCAAACATCTCATTTCATCCGCACTGTTTGATTGTTCTTACGAACTCGTTCTGGCAAAAAATAAAGAATCCACTGTTACCGAAGCCTACGGTACCAAATATGAGTATTTTACCGCCCTGAGTTGGTCTTTTTTCGGTAAGTATTTCCCTTCTAATGGCGTACTCCAGCGCTATATTAAACAGTATTATGGAAAACGTATCTCCCCGTCTAAAACCTGGTTTTAAAACATATTTTATTTAATCCCCCCTATTTTCAAGTATTCATCCTCTCCAAAGTCTATTAAAAACTTTGTTGTTGGTGTTGTTGACGTGAGAATGTAATTCTTTTTCACTATTTAATTAGCGTTAAGTTTTGTTAAATGTGTTTCTTTATTTATTTTTGTACACAGGATTCGGTGCACAGTCATTATTATCATTTGTCATCGAATAAAGTATTTTTCCAATAAAAGATAATGCACTAACATTTATTATGATTTTTTATTTTGGCAGTCCAGTTTTTTGGCGATGTCCACTCTCCGAGTACCAACCGTATCCAAGTTATTGTCCCATCTTCGTCAATCTAAGGGACCAGGATACAATCGATTACTAGCAGTAGTTACACAAAGTCTACAAAACAACCCTTGTCATTTTGATAACTGGGATAACTTTCTTGAACAGTAACTTCCCAAACTGTCTGGATGGAGAACAACAAACCGCTAAATGATGCGACCCAATTTTCCACCACAGCTCACTTGTTTCCTTCCTATAAGTTCCTTAATGGGAGCATCAGGTAACGTAATAGCAATTAATTTCTTACTAAATGGAATATTCTAAGTAGTAAAAAACATATGCAAATATTCAATCTCTATTTTTTTTCTATAAACGGATTTCACATGATAATTAAATATTAAGAGGACGCCTAGGCACATACGGGAGGTGGTGTGGGGAAAATGTAGTATTTTAAGTATCTTTATCTTAAGAACTAGAAGAGAAAAAGATACTGTTGGTTTCGTCCCATTCCTCATCTATTGGGAATATCTTAAAAGTTTTCCAGATAAAAATAGTCAACGGGAAATGTTTCTACGGTCCCGACGATAGTAACAATTTTTTCAACTTTAGAATTTTGTTTCTCCGGTCCAAATGCTCCTTTTGTTTCACAAAACACTTTAAATAATGAAACAGAATTTAACAATTTAAATTGAAAAAAATTCAATTCATTTGCCTCTCTAGTTTTCGAAAAAAAGGATGATAAGTAAGGAACAGAAAGCGTGACTATTGGTAATTGACATTTTTCATCACATTTCTCTATTGTTATTATGATAAATTGTTGAACTAATAATCAATTATTGAAGCGTCAACAGCATAGAACAGCTATTTAACTAATACCTTAATCTTAAAACCTTTCTAAAACGAAGATTTACAGTTTTTACCAAAACAAAACAGTTAACTGGTCTTCATTTAATCCAAATAAATCATTTATTTAGAATCAGGCTTCGAAAAATATTTAGTTAATATAAATTTTAAAAACAAAGAAGAGTATCAAAATAAAGATATTTTGAAGTTAATGAGGCATATAAAAATTCAATACAAAATAAATATAAGTTTTTTTATTTATTTCCCTAAAAATAAGTTTCGCTTGGACAATGATCTCACAAATGTTCGAATTTATTCAGGTTTAAATATTTGTTACCCCTTTCCGGATGTCTAAGGGGACCCCTAAGCTCAAAAATGAAAAAAAAAATTAATTTTTTATATATAATATGTATATATATATATATATATATATATATATATATATATATATATATATATATATATATATATTCAATGTATATCTTTTTAAGAATAAATTTGAAAGATTTTTTTTTGAGAAAAAAATAAAAAATTGATTATTTTATTCATTTTTGAGCTTAGGGGTCCCATTAACTTTTTGAATAAGAAGTAGTAGTAGTAGTAGTAGTTAATAGAATTAACATTATAAGCTCGATAAAAAGGAACACAATATGCACTAACCGCTAATCAGTCGTTTAAAACTACTTTATATCTAAATCTTCGAAACTGAAAATTGAATAAATGCATATACATATTTACACACACACATAAACATAAATGAATCAGTAGAAAAAAATACTCACGAATTTTTCATTGCAAAATAACGGTGCCACCACGCTGATTATAACCTACACGGACAATTAAAGATATGACTACTTGCAATATGTACATTGATACGAGGGAATGAATGAAAAAAAAACTAAATGAACATTTACATCCGTTAGCTCAAAAATAAATAAAAAAATCAATTTTTTGATTTTTTTTTTCTCAAAAAAAAATCTTTCAAATTTATTCTTAAAAAAGATATATATATATAAAATTGATTTTTTTTTTTTCATTTTTGAGCTTAGGGATCCCCTTAGACATCCCTTGTTCCAATCAAGCCCAGGAAGAAATCTCGCTGAATACTTCTTTCCTACGCCATGTCAGATTATTTTCTGATTGTCAATATTTTTGATTAAAATTATTCTGATTGTACGGATTTAAATTTTAAAAAATAAATAAGGAGCTAAAGAATAGGAATTTCGAGATTATATAAAAATTCTGCCATCCCTTGACAATTTACCAGAAACAGGTCTAAATAAATTGCCGCTAGTTAAGTGGGAATTTAGTGTTCTGTTCCGCTGAGCTGTGTGGGATTATCTTCTGCCGAAGGGAGCACGGGGGCAATAAATTTTCCAGGCCGTTACTCAATGAACCTTCGATTTTTACTTTTTTTCGCAACTCCACGAACAGAGGATAATTCCAAATACCAAGAATGGTTTTCTTGATAGATGTTCAGCCAGTTGAATTTTCGGGGATTATTTCAGTTTGCAGTTAGCTGATTTAAGATAAAACTGGATAAACCTCAAATACATTCGTTATAATGAGCCTTATCAGCACCTAGGCATGTGACTTGATTATAGTTTTCATACTTTACTCCTTAGAGTAGGTACGATAATGTATACTATAATGAATGCTAGACAAAGTGAAATATGTATTATTACTCTTCTAAATTATATTGCAAATATTTATTAAGCTGATAATAAGCAATCTGCTTTTCCTTCCATTAGGCGTGCAGAATAATGCAACAACGATAAAAATTTTAAAACAAATTCTCTTCTTTTCGAAGTCAAATTAAATTGTACAGAGTAGAAACGTGAAAATGTTGAAACTTGAAAGTAACAGACAGTTCAAGGTAGGCTTCCCGTTATTCTGGTTAGCTCTTTATTTATTTTCAACTGGAATTGAAATTTAATTTTTTTTTTCGTCTTCCACCCTGTGGGTCATTGTCAAAAAATTCTCTTTCGATTCTATTATAATCACTTTTTTCTTCAGAAATTGGTTTCTTTTAAATTTATTGTTAGTTCTAAACTATTTGGAATTGGTTCAAGCTGGGAGCACTTTTGCAACATGTGTTTGACTGAGGTGTATTATTATATTTTTGGCACCTATGCGCTTCGAGACTTCTGAGAAGGTACTGTGTGTAAACTGCCACAGAACACTCCGAAGTCTGGATAATATAATTTCTTCCTAATGAAATTATATTGATGTTTTGTCGCCCTTTAAATCAATAATAATAATTTAATTATAAAAATTTAAAATAAAAAAATCTGGAATGAGGGATTAAAAACAGAAAAGAGAAAGTAATTGTATTGTGATACCGGATTGTAATTTCAGAAGAAATTATTATAAGCCTGTGCGAATACTCGAACATCTATAATACAAAAAATTTATCAAAAGAATAAAGTCTCTTAATAAAGTATCATAAGTATTTAATTTATATGTCATGGAAGCTAGTGGATATGCTAAATTTACCTTTTTTTTAATTCATTATTTTAACATGTTTCGCATTATATTTTTTTTTTACTAATAAAAAAAAAATAATAATTATAGGTATATATGGGTATATAGGTATATATTAGTTTATATAAAATCTTGAGGCCATAAGTAATTAATATAATAATACCAGAAAGAGTTCTAATGTGGCCAAGGTTAGCCTAAATTAATTGATACAATATCCAAAACATTGCTATCTTTAGGCCTAAAGCACTTCAAATCCATTTAAAATGTATGCCTTAAAAGTTTAGATTTCGGTTTGTAAGGAGTTGTATTGATAGATCAAAGGGCGGGTAATTCATTAATCCGTCCGGCATTCAAGCCTTCGCTGAGGTCAAATTCGTATAGCAAACCTCTCCTTCGGCTTTTCGCTTACCTCTGTTGCCAGAATTTCGTTTAGCTTATTGTTGGTTATCAGTTGTAATAGCTAATTCAAGCAGATAAATTCATTCCATTGTATGATCATAAGGCTGAGGTAACCAGAGATGGAAGGGTTTCCAGGCTGGGTACAACAATTTTTTATTGTGATTAAAAATTTCTAATTGGAATTAAGAGTTTTTCGTTTTCAAATACCTTTTTACTTCACACCTTTTTAGTTTTGTACTTTTCACTTTCACTACCTAACCTATATTTAATATTTAAAGGGAGAAGATGGTCAAATAGGCCATCCCTGAAGATGGCCTAAAACTTAGGCCGAAACGTCGGTACAAAATATATAAGTTTACTTGCAAAAGTGTAACTCTTTGACCGCACCCCTGACCAACTTCTCCCTTTAAATATACATACATATACGGTCAACAAAAACTCCATTCTATATTTAATATTGTACTATTGCGATCTGGTGATCACAATTATTGACTACAATTGACAAAATATACTTATATTAAAAGAAAAAAAAATGTTCCATGAATTAGATATAAGAATAAAAAAGTGTTGAGGGGAGGATAATTTTTTTTTTTGGTCGGTTACGAAGTTTCATTATTGAAAACATTATTGAAATCAAAAGCTTTTAAATATATATCATCTTATAGATTTTATAAATAGATCTTTATTTCTTCTTTCAATTCTCAGAGTCAGTTAACAAGAAGAAAAATAACTGTATAAACATCTGAAAATTAAAAAATAATGGAATTTAGAACAACTATTAACTGGTTTTTATTTTATTTTTTTAAATGTCTGTAGCCTCTCATCTCACACAACATATTTTATATAATTCTTAACATATTGTAGTTCAGACTGTTAATAAATTTTTATCCAGGCTTGAATAGAATTGAAGAATTTAAATCTTATTGAATAAAACTAAGATTTATTTAATTCCACTGGCTTACACCTATCAACAGTCTATCAATATCTAAGGACTCTTTAACTACAATTTCATCATTAAATAGGCAGACTAATCGGAAATATGGGTACAGCTAACATGTTCATCAATAGAGGCGACTAAAAAAGTGACGGATGGGAGATCGCCTTCCATGGCCTAGGATAACTGAATCTAGCACAGGAAGGGCCCTTCATTATGCCAGACAATTCACTATTTCTTTAGCAGTCAGGAACGAGCTGATTGTCAATTATCATGGCAGGTGCAAATAAAACTTAAAATAAAAAAAAACAATAAATAGAATTTGAAAAAAAAAAAAAAAAATTGTTAAGACTTCATTATTCAGTCCCTGGACCAAAGATACCTGCTCCATTTACAAAACCTTAATGAAATAGGCTGATATTCACAATAAAACCTTAAAGATAGCATTTTTAATAGCTAAGCAATTGATACAAATAATAATATAACCAAAACTTTGGCATCCCGTTTTAATCACTGGAATTCTCCAATTAAGGATTCAGAGATCTGACCAGGCAGCAGTTATGCTGAAACAGCTCCTCGGACGTTCCTAAGTGGCAAATGATAAAGCAGCCACATACATTCTCCCGAAAATTCAAAACGAGGACAGAACTCAGTCTCTGTGAATATTCAGCTTACTCAGCTTTGCCATGAATTATTTACTGCATACTGGATGTGTGGGCGCCTCTGCGCTCGGATTCAGTATATAAGCTACACCAGTTGATCAAGACAGTTGGAAGGTTCCACAAATTTCAGTTCCTAACTCAGTTGTCAGGGTAAGACAGAATTTTGAATAATTATTCGGCGATTTGGCAAATATTTTGGGCTTTAAAGTTAATGAAAACAACAGGCGTTGAAAGTACGGTTGAACGTAGAAATATATGAAGGAGATACTTGGTTAAGGGTTCAATCAAAAGGAGTAAAGGGGTGTGCCGACTTTTCGGCCTAAGTTTTAAGCATCACAATAAGTGGTTTTTTAGATTTTTTTTTCTTTAGCTAATTTCAAGGGGCTATTGTCTTACTCTGTAATTTATTATTAATCTAAATCAAAACTAAAAAAAAAAATGCTATGAGTGATATTGAATGAAAAGCAGTGAAACAAGGGCTGACCATAGGGAAACTCCAGCAGAGGTAAATGATTTCATCAATCAACTTTGATGGTAGACAGGGTATAAACAATTTTCAGGTTAAGAGAGGTATCTCATATCCAACCCTATGGAATACCATGAGAACATTATGTCTATAAAATCTACTCTAATTTTCCCATAAACAGTTAGAAGCACCCTACAACTGACGTACAATCAAATATAAAATTAATAATAACTATGTCAAAAATAGATGGACCTGGATTTTACCTTTAACTTGATAGGCATTTAAAGTTTTTGGCACACTTACATAAAAAAAATAAAAACAGTGAGGTTAAAACATGCATGCTAAACTATTTATTATTTAATTAGGGATTGATAAATTATTTGCCACTTCTATAAATTTGTTTTATTGAAAACTAGTTTCGAATGTAATACATTCATCCTCAGTTCAAGGTTTAAATAGATTAAATCAAACAGAAACCAGTACAAACTTTTCTGTTTGATTTAATCCATTTAAACCTTGAACTGAGGATGAATGTATAACATTCGAAACTAGTTTTCAATAAAACAAATTTATAGAAGTAGCAAATAATTTACCAATCCCTAATTAGATTGATCCTTCTATACCATCATGCGGATGTCAACTATTTATTATCTGCCTCAAGTGTGTATATAGCTGACAGTGTGACGATTTATTTAGAAATGACACTTATTTTTATTTTTAAAAGTTGGCTAATATTAATCATACAAATAAACCTTATACCTAATTATTGAAAAACGGCAATCGTATTTTTTATTTATATTAAAAAATTCCCAATTCGAGTAGGGCATTTGGTAAGATGGGGTAAAGGAACAAGGGATATTCAAAAGCGTTCCGAATTTTAGTCAGGTAAATATGCTTCGTTGATTGGATAAGTTGGATATCTTAGAAATCTATCTAATAAAACCAAAAGAAATGCTTCACACCCGCTTCAAGGTAAACTCCAATATTTTACAACTTTTCTGAAAAATTCTATATAACGAGTGGTGAAATTAAAACTATAAATTTAATTTAAAAAATAACTTATTTTTTAATTAATTAAAAAAAAGGAATGCACGGTTTCTTATGAAAGCTACCGGGAACCACTTGTGAAAAAGCTACCGGATAAAAACCGGGTACCAAAATACAGCCGGGTAAGTCGGGCACTTGGTAGCACTAGTAAAAATCAAAAAAGGAAAATTTAGATTGGAAAATATATTATTCACGTTACACAATATACTTAATAAAGCAAAACACTTCTTTCATCAAACTAACACCTACAGGAGTTCCAAGAAAATGGGGGAAAAAAAAATCAAGTTTTAGTTTAAGAAGAAATAAGTGCGTAAGTTTCATTAGCCCATCAACTAATAATTCATAAGACATTTTTACTATCGAACAAGAAATTATCATAATAAGTCTCCTTAAAATGGAATGATACAGAAATAAGAGAATTTTCAGAAGCAAGGAATTTCTAACGACAAAAAAAATATAGTTATACTTATAAATATAAATATATTTAAAAATTCACTGCAAAAACACTATGGGGGAGGGGAAAAAATAAGCGCGGTATGATTTGTGTCCTAAAAGATCTTATTTCCAGAGATGTGCTAATCAAAATTTATAGTAAGGTACTTGGAATGTTGACTAGGAATAAGTAAAGAGGCAGGCCTTGTGCACAATGCCATGCTAAGGTAATAACTAAAGTAATTAAATAACTGTTCCCAGAAAATATATATTAATCCCCTCCCTGTCATAAATTATAACAAAAAAAAAACACCTAAAAGGCAATATAGGCAACAGAAAGGAAGGAGGGGATAAAAAGAAGGTTCATGTTATGTTTCAATGACCGTGCATCATTAGTCAAATGCATTGAAGAACATTTAGCAACAAAAACACAAGCATACAACCTACGGTACACAGTTCAGACAATCACATTTATCATGAAATCTAAAGGCCACATTTTTTTGTTGCTGAAGATAAATTTTGTCTCTTTATTATCTTGCTTTTTCATATTAGGTCGGCAAGTTTAGCTGAGCGGTGACCGTGAAATTTTTTGCCCAACCCAGATACCATATATCCCCTAGCCTAACCCGATATCCTCCCTCGCCTAATTACATAAACTCCCCTCCTTCCTCTTCGCCCTTCCCTGTTTTCCCCTGGACAAGGCCCTGGGCACAGAGGCTGTGTCATAAATCTCTTTGTTTACGCTTTTTCCACTCTGTCTCTCTACCACCTCCAGCTTACGTGACCTGACTTCGGGCCACTATAAAGGATTTACCCTGGCTTTCAGCCTCTAGTTATAATTCCGGCGTCTCTTGTTTAAAAAGCCTACAAATGCCACTAGATTGTGTACAAAAATAAATATCTTTGCTTCCAAACCAATCACAATTTTTTTTTCTTTTAATAATAGCATATTTTCTATCTTTCTCCTAAATAGTGACTCTACATTATACAAATTTATTTAAAAATTTTAAGCGCATTCCATGCCATAAGAGTAGTATGAGTATGTGCAAGTATCAATCTAATAATATGAAAATTAAATGATAACAATACATATAAATTAATTTTAATAATAACAAAACAAAACTAATAAAATAATACATTTATACCATAAAATATTTCCTTTACTACAATTACAAATTAATATTGCGTATAAAATATTTAAATTCCCTTTTGTTATTAATTTTTTAATTCATGACGTGTCGTTGGCCAAGTCCATCATTTCAATAAGATGTCTTCAATACGCGTGTATCTGCTGTTTTCGTACAGCCTATAGTCGTAAATAATATAAACAAAATTTTGTGTAGTCTGTCGATCGTAATCACATTTGTTATCTATCAATGAATTAGAAAATCTTAGATCGTCCGTGCGCAGAAATAAATTATGATAGTTCATAGTTTTGTGATCGTGTTTTGAAACATCTCTGACATGATAATTAACTAAAATTCCGGAATGTGATTTGAGCTATTCAGTTTTCGTAACAAAATTTTTGATTTTGAGTTTTGTATTATTTGTTCTCTAAAAAAGCTGAGCATAAAGGAATGGATCTATAAATACACTGTTATTGAGATTTACCTATTTATTTATTTTTATACTAAAACTTCTGGAAAAGAAAATCCTCAGTGAACCGAGGAGAACAAATATTAGATCACCACCTCCATATGGCATAGCTTCTTTGCATGACATATTCAAGAAAAACGTTTTATATTTAACATATTTATATATTTAAATTTAAAATGACGAAGTATGAAATATATTAATATTCGAGTGCCACCGAATAAAACTAATACATGTACAATAGGGATTGTTAGAGATATATCGATATTAAAAAAAAAAATATCGATATTGTGTCCGATAATTTTTATCATTAATTTTTATCAGTATTATCATTAATTTAAACGTATACAAAGAACGCAGGGTTCGACCAACAAAGAACCAAAACAACTTGTGACGTGGTGTGTTTTGGTTAGTATCTATAGTGGCTGTTTTCAAGTCAGCCATATTCTTAACTGTTTCTGGTCGGGGATGTAAATCTTATCGAGAGTTTTCAAATATGTCTAAACAGTAGTTCGAAATATCAATGAAAAATATCGATACTTCAATATATCGGGCTTCGATGTTATTAATCATTGAAAGCTGATGAATAAGAGGATTTTTACATTAAATTGAAAAAAAATATCGTTTTCCAATATTCAAATTTTAATATTGATATTGCAAAATATAGAGTTAAAATATGGGACAAAAATATCGATATATTATTTTAAAATATCGATATTTTGGTCTTTTTCCAAGATCCCTAAAGCGCCCTCATTATTATATGATGGGGAGGGTTTAAAAAATTAAAAATATATATGGTCCGATATATCGAAATATCGATAAATCGAAATACTTTCCGATATATTTTAGACTACCTGTACGATATATACCGATATACACATTCCTAATATAAGAGTAATAGGTAGATATTTGCTGGATATTTGTCCTTTTTTTCGGAAAATTCCTTATCCGATCCACAGGCGATAGTTGCTACCACACCCGTAACACTTCGGTGTTATGCTGGTGCCAGTGCCGTTGAGAGAGCTTGTTTAAGATGGAGCAAATAAAAATAAATTAATTAAAAAAATAAGTTACAGATCGATAATACAATAAATGAGAGTGGTACCTAATATATCCATAGTTTTCATTAAAAACAAAGATTCGATATCATTAGCACTTAAATTTTTAAACACTCATCATCTCTTATCAAAATAATAGCAGTGCCTCTTCCAGAATATTTCCTCTTAATAATGATTTCTTTAAAAAATGTGGTGGGGTGCGCGTATCAAACAACTTTTCCTTAATAATTCGATTTTAAAAATAATGTTAAAGAGTTCACCCATATACTATTCAGATTTCAGAGCATAGCTACCTCATATAAATTATTTCTTCTAATAATTGATTTTTCTTTATATAGAGGTAATTTTTTTTTAGGCTGCCTATGACACAGGTATCTATTGCTTTAATTCATCAGTAATTTTGAAATTTCAGGACAGCTGGTATTATAAAACTTCACATATTTTACGAGTGGTTAAAAAAAGACTGCTGATGATAGATAACGTTAGAGTAAATAAAATTACTATGAAAATAATGAAGGAAGAAAATATATGTCACGAAAAGTGAAATCTTATCTTATCATTAACATTTTCTTAAAGAAGTATAAACTTGGCCATTTTATCGCTCCGGGGCATTAGATAATAGAACGTACAACGTAATGCCGGAAGAACACTAAGTCGTACCGGTAGGACTCATCTTTACGATAGTATAGATAGAGGCTTTTCTGTCCATCTGTCCAGCAAAAAAAATATATTGTTTTTAAGAGAATTTTAAAATTCAGATGTCCATCCGGCAGGGCGTTGCTCCGAATGTTCTATCATTAATGCGAACAATTTTCACTCAAAAGACATCTGTCCAAGATGATTGAAAAATGCTTGAAAGGGGCTTCTTTATAGTTCCTAACAAGAGCTTATGAAAAAATGTAGGGACCGATTCTAAGATAAATTTTTGTTCTTTAGCTTCTGCTGCAAATTTTCCAGTTCTTCTAAACACTATTACCCGATGTTTAGAATCACTATTTCCCCAGATTTGATCATTTTGTTTGCATTGTGTAACTGTGAGCGTGGGTGTGTATTTGTATCTGAGAACAACCTAGCTCAAAAACGAAAAGTTGTACGAAACTGAAATTATGAATTTAAGGTTGGTATACGCTTGGGATGTTGCACCGTCTGTATCTGCTTTTTCGTCTGAATCACCGGAAATACCGCTTTATATCATCGCTTTTAACTCTTTTTTACAATATTCTCGAAAACGGCTCTAATTATTTTGATTAAACTCGTTGTATCAGGGTACAACTGAATGGTCCTTAATATCAGCTAGGTCTTATCTTCATTGAAATAGTCTGACAGGATTTAAATGACGAATTTTCAAAATGGCTTCCTCTAAAGTACCCTTAATTTTGATTATTTGAAATGATACACCGTCTCTCATATTCAGTAGTAATAAAAAAATGGATAAATATAAACTATGAATGAATGAATGAATATTATATTTGCTTTCGGGGTATGCCCCATACAAATAGAGTTGGCTACAATCATGATGGCTACAATAACTATAATTTTGTAAAAATATTTAACTGCAAAAGTAAAAAATATTATTTGATTCCGTTGCTATGTCAACATCATCTAATAATACGTGCAGACATAAGTATATAGAAATAAAATGATACAATATAAAATATTTTTTTATTTAACGACTTTTACAACTTCGGTCATCTGTCGTCACCAAATATAAGTTTTTTTCCATCTTCCTCTGTCTTGCCAGTCTCCTCCACGCAATCCCCTCTTCACCATTCCTTCCTTGACGCCCTCCAACCAGCTTCTCCTCGGGCGACCCCTCTTCCGCTTTCTCTCTGGTCTCCATTCCAAAATTCTTTTAGGCCATCGTCCCTCTTCCATCCTCATCACATGCCCATACCATTTCAGCCTCATTGTTTCAATAGTATGGAGGATGTTCTCTTGTTGAACTTGCCATCTTATTTCACTGATTGGAACTTTTTGAAGCCGTAAGATGCCACATGATCGCTTCCAGTAATCCATTTCTAGGGCTATAAGTCTTTGTGATTGACTCTCTTTAATTGTCCATGCTTCCGCTGCGTAGAGAGTAACACTTTCTAGGAATGAGTTATATATATATTTTTTTGTTTTTAAAGACACTTTTTTATTCCATAGTACCGAATTTAAGATTCTAATAACGATCTTCCCGTTGCTTAAGCTCCTTTCAATGTCCATGTCTGTGGTTTCTAAACCATTTACCCAGCTTCCTAGATATTTAAACTTCTTTTCAGGTTTCATGATCCATGAGTCCAAATGTAGGTATTCACCTTGGCTATTGAAGGTCATATATACTATTATTTCTTTGATAACTTCCAGCCCCCATAATGAGTACTCCTGGAGAATTTTTCTCATCATATACTCTGGATCCTCTGCTTCTGCAGCCATGAGCACCTGGTCGTCAGCAAACTGAAGATTAAATAGGCAATCATTCCCATATAATTCAATATAAAATATAACAATATAAAAATAAAATATAACTATAACACAAACAATGCATAAATAAAAACCTTTAATAAGCTTAAATATATAAATAAATAATATATGATACATGAATAAACCCGCTGCTATGATCAACAAATCAACGATCTCATTCATTGACAATAAACGATTTCAATCTACAAAATTGCCTAACGTAATAAAACAGATTCTTAAGAAGATCGCTATTACCAATTATAAATAACTCTACATAATTTTATCTGTTCATATTTACGGAATGAGGGAGGTAGTGATGACGGAAAGTTTTATAGATCGGGCACTGGACGAAAATATGGAAAAGATCCTCAAGTCCGCTTAAATTGGAGATAGAGCAGTTTTCTCTCGGCTTGAAATAGTAATAAATATTATTAAATGTTAGTTTAATATAATAGTTGCCAGATAATCTGATTTGCACTAATGTTTTAGTAATAGAGAACGGGAAATTTAGTGCGAAATATGGCAGAGGCTTATCACTTTCTGAATACATGAGAGGGCACAATGGACTGAATTTAGTAGAGATCAGTTTTTGCTTATCTCGCTCCTCCATGTAGCTTTTAAATAGTCTTAGCGTTTCGTCCATTTCAGTCTGAAATACACCTGGGTCCTCTAATTCCAAGATTGGCTGTTTATTTAAAGTGCACAATAGTGTATAGCTGATTCATCCAATTTTATTTCTGATCACTTTTGCTCTAAATTATATATTTCTTTCAATTTGTTAAAACAAATTTTTGGAAATTTTCCTCTTCTCATTTTCAAATTTTTTTGGATCCAGGACAACGCTAATTTCAGTACTGTAACGGAGCAATGGGGAACATTAAATTCCAATCTCATTATCCAGAATGGTGCATTTTTATTTAATGAAAATAAACGCTTTTTAAAATTTAAGTTTATACTTTCCAGCCTATCCATATACCTTAGGCCCCATAGTTGTATATTATAGTACAGAAGGCTCATGGTAATTGCGTTATTTATTTTTATTTTATTTTCCCAGGATCTGAATTTAGATTTAGCGCAAAGTGCGAGGACACAGCCTTTTGCTATCCTCATTTTCGATTCAAAATAATTTGTCCCTTTATGAAGTATACCTGAATCCGAAAATGGTACTGCAAGGTATTAAATATATATTAAATATATTCGGAAAATTTCTCAATCACGTTAAAACAGTTTCCCTATCTTTTTATATCCTGCCTTGTGAAAATATAACATTTTAGTTTTTTGAGTATTGGCCTCTAGTTTTTTTCATCAAGTAATACTGATTTAAAATATTAAACTTATTATTGGCATCAGTATAA
This sequence comes from Rhaphigaster nebulosa, assembly GCA_948150685.1. Classification (NCBI taxonomy): domain Eukaryota; kingdom Metazoa; phylum Arthropoda; class Insecta; order Hemiptera; family Pentatomidae; genus Rhaphigaster; species Rhaphigaster nebulosa. Next base: position 84,878,668 of record OX411311.1, on the reverse strand, counting down.
ATATCGGCAAGGATTATTCGATCGTCAGCATAAAGAAGCAACAGTATGTCACGGAAAACCTCATGCCTCCGACATTCTGACTCCGGAAAAATATTTCTATATCACTCAAATTGGGGCCAAATAAGAAAGGTGACATAAGATAAATATAAACTATGAAAGAATTAGTTGACATCCGCATGGTGCTATAGAAGGATCAATCCCTAATATGAAAGAATTTGATAATTAACTATAGGTGGAAAAAGGAGAAATATTTTACCAGGTTGAAAACTCATTGCCGATAAGGAAAAGTTGTGTGAGACGCGCACCGAACTAGATTTTTATTCTTTAATTCGTGGTGGTTCATTCATATTGCCATATGGTCCAACAATATTGTTAATTTTTTTTCTGAATAAACAATATTTTATTCTACTAAGTATTTTTCTATATTCTTCAAACTTTCAGACGGTAGAACTTATGTATCCTTTATGCATTCAGCATAGGCCCTTAAGGGCCATCGTTGAATCATCGAAGTAAACCTTTAGGCAACATGGGAGCGTAAAATTAGAGCTACGCTCCCGAGCTCTGAAGCCCTTATAGAAGCGCTTTACTGGAAAATACTAAATCTGGAAAATCCCTCCTTCTACTTAAATAGGGGAAAAGTCAGCGGAGCCGCTAATCACATTAGCATGTTTTATGCAGAGTTATGATAAGTCTTTCCTAAGGATTCATTAGTGCTTAGCCGAGTGACAGGTGGCCAAGACGTCACAAGCTTTAACAATTCCCAGGGATTTAAGCTACGGATAAATCAAGAGTAGTATTAGCCCTGCTTCCTCAATACGGCTTCTATTGTTTGATTGATAGTCCAATAAGGACAGGATTCTTTCGACTGCAAACGATTTATTTACACAACTTAGTAATAAATAATAAATATTAAATTTCAAATGGCGAATAAAGAAAGATATATTTTTTCCAGATATTATAAACACCAGTGAATGACCAAACCATTCAACGGTTCAACGATTCCGGTATCATCATGACAAAAATATAATGATAAGATAGCTTCAATGCAAATCAGAGAAAGCGCAGAAACATTCTAAAAGAATAGAATAGAATAAAATAAAGTAAACTGTAATATGCATATTCTGCTCAGCTGTCTTGAAAAAATGTACGATCTCTATTATTATTATTATTTATTTATTATTCTATGAAAAGGCCTCCATAAAAATAGAGTTGGTTTGAAACCAAAGCAACAATGAATAATTAACAAATAACAGAAAAAAAATCGAAAAAGAATATAAATAAATGTTAAAAATGACAAATATAGCTAAATATCAAATTTGAATCTAAATATTCAAAAATTATAAGTAATCATACACAAAAGATATACAAATCTGTGTCAACATAATAATGAGTATTATAACTCAAAAAAATAAATAAATAACTTTAAATGACCCAAAAGAACAGTTGTACATTTCAATAAATAAATAAAATGAAAAAAGGCCAAAAATAGAAAGTTATAAAAAATATAATTACATTTGAAATAAAAATAAAGCTAAATATCATCAAATTTGAATCTAAATATTCAAAAATTATAAGTAATCATACACAAAAGATATACAAATCTGTGTCAACATAATAATGAGTATTATAACTCAAAAAAATAAATAAATAACTTTAAATGACCCAAAAGAACAGTTGTACATTTCAATAAATAAATGAAATGAAAAAAGGCCAAAAATAGAAAGTTATAAAAAATATAATTACATTTGAAATAAAAATAAAGCTAAATATCATCAAATATAAAATAAAAAAGGTTCAAAATAAAAAGTTATAAAAAATATAATTACCTTTAAAATAAAAATAAAAAATAAAGCTAAACATCATCAAATTTGAAACTAAATATAATAAATAAACTATAATAACTATAAAAATATAATAAATAAACTAAATACATTATAAATAATAATATGAAAGATAAATACAAATCTATTTCAACATAATAATGAGCATTATAACTCAAAAAAATAATGAATAACTTTAAATGTCCAAAAACAACAGTTGCAAATAACAATAAATTAATTAAAAAAAAAAGATCCAAAATAGAAAATAACAAATGATATAAATAAATTTAAAATATTAAAATTGCACCTCTGGAATAATTTGATGAGAACGAGTAATTAAAATAACAATAAAATTAAATTAAATGTAGTTCTTTTTTCCTTTTTAAATATTAAAATAAAAAGTTATGTTTCGTTTATTTTTAGCCTTTATTATATTGAATTTTTAATTTAAATATTTCCATGTTTTCAATAAATATTTTTGTAAAAATTAACATATATTTATGAACATATTTTGACATTTACATAACAAAAATATTCCATGCCTAGTTATGAGTTATGAATATTTCATGAAAATGAGCTTTAGTCTTCAATTTTTTAAACAGTGAAGCCATTGCTCAAAGTTCTATTTTGCACAGTAATTTATAACAATACAAACTATTTAAGGAATAAATTTGAAAGTTTTAAAATAGATACTTTCTATAAAAAATTAAATTAGAATTTTAAATTATATTTTGAGAAAAAAAAAATGGATACAATAATGAAGATTTATCAACTGTGTAAGACAAAAACGAGTAGACATATCTCAGTAAAATTTTATATCTATATCAAGTCTATACCAAAAATAGTCTGTTACTGTTCCAAATTTCAAGAAAATCTAAGATTGCGAGATTTAGACCGTGTGTTGTGTTGACATTGAATATGACCCTTAACTTACAAAATTTAATAGAACTGCCACATAAGTAATTGTTGCAACTGACCACTCAACACCTTCCACGAAGATTAACATTTCGAAAATTGTTCCGATGACAGAGTTATCAGTTATACTAATTGCTCTTTCGCATGGCAAGACTAAGTAGAGATCATGGGTGACACGAACGAATTCACTTACATTTTTCATAAAGCGGAGTGGTAGTGGTATCTTTATTATCCAAAGCAAAATAGACACTAAAAGATCTACCAACATTAAAAAAAAAATTACTGTTCGAATAATAGCATAATGCTGAAAATAACAAACAAAATACACGGTGCAGACAACAGAATCGTTGAGTATTGTCCTCGGAAATAAAGATATCTTTTATTCAAGGTTTCAGCCAAGATTTTATTATTATTAATTTTCTTCATTAAAATATTCACCAGCATAGTAATGTTTCGTAAAGTTCATTTTAAAATTAGAGAAACATTCAAAATTATAAAATATTATAATATAAAAATGCCAGGAGAGAAAACAATAAATAAATAAATAAATTTTAAAAAAACATTATATATTAGGGACTTGAATAAGTTCTCGCTGTTTCCCGACAGATGATGTTATCTTAGTGTTTTTGCATCGGGCAATACTATAGCCAACTTTATCGTGAAGCTCCACCATTAGACTCGAAATCACTGTATATGTTATTCCGCCGCAGTGTAAACAACAACAAAAAAAAAAAATCTGCATCTGAAGCACATAGAATTCTTGTGGAGACTTACGGCGACCATGCTCTGTCGGAAACAACATGCAGAGATTGGTTTAGACGCTTTAAAAATAATGATTTTAATATTGAGGGATAAAGAACGCTCTGGCGCACCGAAAAAATTCAGACGCAAAATGAACTTGTAGAATCATTAGGAGTTTATCACACAACAGTTTCCAAACGTTTAAAGGCATTAAGAATGATTCAAAAGCAAGGAAATTGGGTGCCGTACGAATTAAAGCCGAGAGTCGTCGAACGGCGTTTTTTCACATGTGAACAGCTGCTCCAACGGCAGAAAAGGAAAGGTTTTTTGCATCGTATCGTGACTGGCGATGAAAAGTGGATACACTAAGATAACCCGAAGCGTAAAAAATCGTGGCGTAAACCCGGCCATGCATCAACATCAACGGCAAAGCCGAATATCCATGGTTCCAAGCTCATGCTCTGTATTTGGTGGGATCAGCTGGGTGTAGTGTATTAAGAGCTCCTCAAACCCAACGAAACCATCACGGGAGATCGCTATCGACTGCAATTAATGCTTTTAAGCCGAGCATTGAAGAAAAAACGGCCTCAATATGAGGAAAGACACGACAAAGTAATTTTGCAGCACGACAACGCTCGGCCACATGTTGCAAAACCGGTCAAAACCTACTTGGAAACGCTCAAATGGGAAGTCCTACCCCACCCGCCGTATTCACCGGACATTGCTCCTTCCGATTACCACTTGTTCCGATCGATGACTCATGGCCTGGCTGAGCAGCACTTCCAATCTTATGAAGATGCAAAAAAATGGATCGATTCGTGGATAACTTCAAAAGATAAGTCGTTCTTTCGACATGGTATTCGTATGCTGCCAGAAAGATGGGAGAAAGTAGTGGCTAGCGATGGACAATACTTTCAATGGACATGTTCTTTACTAATTTTTTTAAATAAAGCATTTACTTTCACGAAAAAACAGCGAGACTTATTCAAGTCCCAAATAACAAAATATTTACATGGCCAATAACATCTCTTTCTCTCTCTCTCTCTCTCTCTCTCTCTCTCTCTCTCTCTCTCTCTATATATATATATATATATATATATATATATATATATATATATACATATATAATATATAATATATATAATATATAATATATATAATATATATATATATATATATACATATATATATATATATATACATATATAATATATAATATATATAATATATATATATATATATAATATATATATATATATATACATATATAATATATAATATATAATATATAAAATATATAATATATATATATATATATATATATATATATATATATATATATATATATATATAGAGAGAGAGAGAGAGAGAGAGAGAGAGAGAGAGAGAGTTATAAAAGTTTATATATACAAGTAAGATACATAAAAGTTGAATCATATTTACAAATAATTAAAAATATAAATGTACCTGATTAATATGACATAAGAACTTATGGAGAAACTTTATACCAAAAGTTAGCGCACCAATGACAGTTCTATGTTCGAGACAATCTTCTTTTCAGATGTATTCTAAAATTATTACGAATTAGAAAGCGAGGCTAGAATAATGGATTAGTGTGAGCGATGTGGTAGTAATAGAAATTATAAAATTAATTTCCAAATTTTACCGAATTTGCATGTTTTATGGAACTCTGAGTACAAAAAAGTAATTCTTAAGAAATGCCATTGTGTCGCTTTAGTTGGCTATTTTTAATAACCTGTCCTTTTCTATAACTACTGAACTATTTTCAACGAAACTTTATGTTTTGGCCAGTTTTGTGCGTCAATCACACGTGCAAATATATATAAGAAGTATAAGTATAAAGAATATATGAAGTATCATTTTTTTTTTCAAATTTATCTACATTATTTACTTTATTACATTATTATTTGAGTCACCATATTCATAAAAGAGGAATGTCGACGTATCAAAAATTATGTTAAAAATATAATTTACAAAATAAGTAATTGCAAGACTATTATTGAAAAGTTCCAATACAAATCCTCAAATCTCTTAAATATCAGGAAATTACTGTCCATGTTTCGCCTATTCAGGTATAATTAATTAGACACGAGACAGCACATCCCTCATCAACAGGTAAAAAAATATAATAATCAAATAGAGGTAGTACCTCCAAGGCAATTGAAGAAATGGGTAAATTAAAAAAGAAATGTTCATTTAAGAATTCCCAATAATAAACAATAACTATTATATTTTTGAGGTTTTAATTTTATTGTCTTCATGAATGAGTGAAATTATTTAATTAAAAAGAAATTTAATTAACTAAAAATCTTGTAATAATACCTAGGGAACATTCTTAATATTTCTTTTTCTTTTTCAAATATTAATTTTCACCCGTCAACATTTAGTTGACTATCAGCGAATCAGCCAATGCAATTTTAAATCAACAGTTGCAAAATCAAATTGTGTTTTTAAACATTTAATTAAATATTTTAAGCAGAAAATATATTTTTTTAAATTAATCTTTAAGTTTTTAGACTCGCTGAAGAAAAATAAACATGGATTTTTTTTTTTTTTTTTTAAATCGATGAGTCTGCAATGGAGTCCACTTATCTTCAGAAAATTAAAGGAGATAAGTAACTGGCATTGGTGAGGATAGCTAGTCCGACAAGTAGACCTTTTCACAAACCCTGGTGACAACTTAGTGGTTCTGTCCCATATTAACCAGACTGGGAGTGAGAAGATTCATTTCTTGGGATCGCCGCGAAATAATTTGGGGAATTGAACCCCCATGTTCCGAACGGACCACAGTGGGACCATCGCTCCAATGTGCTCGGCCGTCAATGTCTCAACTGAGTAGCTCCGGCAATTAAAAAACTGCTGGTAGCAATTATAAATTTAATTATGTGCACATTATGCATTAATTCCCCATTACATATTATATAGTTCCAAGATGCAATAAGGGATAAATTTTCTACGAAGAATACAAGGTTTATTGTATCGGCTGCCGGGTATGTGGCGTTTAAGGCAGTAGACCATACATAATTCCTCGACGCCCTGACATCTGTGTTTGACGGAGGACCACTCGCTATTTATTCATTTGGCTACTCATACATCTTTACTAGGCTGAGTCGGAATAATCGCTTAGGATCCTATCCTCGGATGAACCCAGTATCGGACCCGAATATACTAGCCTATATAGCGAAGACATTTATAACTAATAAGTGTGAGAAAGAATGTTTCTTATCTAATTAAACGATAAGTTAATACATTTGATAATTTAATTTTTTAAAATAACTATATTTTTATCTTGCTTTAAGATCAATTGGAAAAACTTCTTCCTCGGGTTAATTAAGTTTATACCTTCTCTGAGGACGATACCCCTTTTTTTGAACTAAGAAACTGACTGGGAACTTCAAGTTTGTCTTTTTATTAAAGGTCCGCCGGCTACATCCCAACGTTAGAGTAATGCTCTCAGGGAATTAAAAGTTTAATCAACATTACTTTTAACAAGGTCCTTGAATATTTTATTGGTTTGTGCTTTATTTAGAGCAGAACCCGTATAAAGTGCTAGCCTGGATTAAATGAATCCCTTGAACTTTAGCTACAGCAAATAAAAGGATTTTATCGTATGTTCATATATTTACCTATCTTCATAAACAATATTTTTGATTGGACAAAAAAAAAATTGAAGATATAAAACTCACACACAAAAAATAAATAAACATTTGCCTATTTTGAATTTAAATTTTTATTGAAAAAATTAACTGTCACAGAAGGAAAGTGACAAGTAGAAAATTATATGATAGCATGATTATGACGACATTACAGCCATAGTGCTATATTTTATCTCGATTGAGTTGGCATATATTTTACTGATAATATACTAATCTGTATACAGGGATGCCATTGGGAAATCATTGAGGATGATTATTCCAAAATTATGTAAGATTATAAATAAATATGAATTACTTATTTTGTCCTCTAAATTGGATACCTTTCCAAGGGCCTAATTTGTGATTACCATCATTTATTAATTAACCAAGATAATCTTCCACCTTCTAAATTTAATAATAATGCTAATAACCAGAAGGATAATCAAGCTTATTGCTAAAATACTTAATCAAATATATTTAAATTAATAATGGGTGTGGTTACTAAAGAACAACCTCCTTCCTAACATTTATCTTTATTCATCAAAATTAAAATAATAAACTGTTATAAGAATCTAACCCTGGAATGATTCAGACAAGATCTAGCCATTAACTGTTCCAACATAAATTTCTATTAGGAATAATTGGTGTTGATGGTCCTTCAGCATCTCTCCATCGGGTTCTCCTGCATATTTTAAGTCATGGGGTATGAAAAAGCCAGAGCATCTGTCATCTTCCGGAGGCGAAGGTAGAGGTAGTCCTCGAAGTCGGCCTCAAGCGAGATCAGAGAACTGTCCTTTCGTTGCTTCCTCGGCTTCGGTCCTCCTATTCTTCCTTGTTCTTCCCAAGAGGGGGTCGAAGACGTTGTTGATTGGTTAAATCCCCGGTACTGGGCGGTACCTTATTCGTGATGGGCCAACTAGTTTTATAGAGGGAGGAAATTCTGGGATTTCTGGGAGATTCAGCGCATAGTTCCACCCCTTGTCGGGGAGGGGGGAGTGATCTCTTCGAATCCATTAGTCGACTTTGTCCTTCCCAGACCTCAACCGTTTTTTCGGTATGCTAGCCGGGATACCAGGGTTACTGGTTTCCTAAAATTGATTACGTCTTCCAGGACAGACCACTCTTGCCTTTGTCACACTGCTCACTTCTCAGTAGGCTTTTAAATTAAATTATTTCTTATATCTGAGGGTAAAGGCTAGGTAAGTGTTGTGGTGAATTGCCTTCCTACCTGCTGATCCCTTACCTTTTGCTAAGTGCCAAATGTGCCTAAGAATAATATTTTCCAAAAATAACACCTATATCAATATGTATCAGTAGAAAAGTGTAATACCTAGGTGATCTTCCTGGACTTGATCAATTCAGAATTCATAAAAGCAGATCTCTCATCCAACTACTTTTTAGCCACCACCTCGAAAAAATGTTTGAAAAATTCAGCTGAGGATATACGTTCCTGGAACGGAAGAAGGGCTGAGGCTGAATACTGATGGCGTTCTATGAACTCTGAACATTAATGCAAACAGTTAGGCAGGATGTATGCGAAATTATTACAGCATTACCCAGCTTTGGTTAACCGTAAAGGTGTTCTATTCCAGTCTTCCTCGGGCACACACTTCCAATCGGACCAAGAAAAAGTTGAACAATCTGCAGAGGATCGAACTTCTGCCACACCCACCATTCAGTCCAGACCTCGCTTCATCAGATTGTCACTTACTTCGTTCCATGTCTCTCTACCTTCAAGAGAAAAAAAAAATAATAATTTTACAGGGGTTGAAAATGCGGTGCGTGTTTTTCGACAGCCGTCCCAATGAGTGGTACATACAGCGTGGGATCGAAGAACAGGCTGAAATATTGTTAACAATTGTGGATCAGTTGATATTTTGAATAGAAATAAAAATATAAACTTTTAGTGGAAAAGCAGTCATTATTTTTTTTACACCCCATTATAATTTATAATTTTGAACTAATACCGAAATGGGAAAGAATTGCACGGAACATTTAACTGAGAAACATTGAATGGTATATCCCGCATAGAACAGGAGGTCACTGCAGATACCAGAATTCCGTGGCTCGATAACCAGTGAGCAGCTTCTACAAGAAAGGCCCCAGTACAGATAAGGAATCCCGCATTCTCCCTCTGGTAACAGTTTTCCACAATATTCAAACTCACTCTTAAGGTTGAATCCTGTTTTTTTGTTTGTTTTTTTACTTCCTTGTGCTTAAAAAAAAAATCAATAATATTCTGGTTGACTATTCGTTTATGTTTTATAAAAAAGTTTTCAAGGTTTTATAAATGAAAAGTAGTTCCTTTAAATTTAATATATCTGTACTTGTAAAGGTAAATATACAGCCTACTTCTACAGTAAATATAAAGCACCACGGCCTAATTTTCATGGATGTTACTCGTATTTTTTTCCTTTACTGTTTGTAATAGTAAATGATGAAAATCCAGCAACATAAACTTTAAGGAATCATCTACGAAATTCATCTAATAAAAAATTATTTTTATTTCATCTCTGTAAGAATAGTCATGCTTCAATTTTGATTCCGCCTCATAAACAAAATCCTCGAGGATTCGGGGCTTGATGAGATTTTGCGGAGGGATCAAACCTATTGGTGTTCTCAGTATCAATCCTTCGTGTTTGCTAAGCCATTTATTTATTAATAATGCAAATCTTTGGCAACATTGTTTTTGCCAAAGCCAGACATGTATTTATTTGGCGCTTGACTATACGCCACTCTGGTATGTTTTTCTTGTTATTAAGTATTTTTCTCCTTCCTTTCCATCCTGTTTCTATCCTTATTGTTTTATTTTTCTTCCCCACATATGATAATTACTTATGATTATATTACTTTATCTTTAAGCTTACATAACTTTATATCTCACTCCTTTATTTTTACATACATTTTCCCTATATTTTTCTATATCTTACGTAGAAATCATTTTAATTTTGTTTTAAAATTATACTTTATATTGTAATTTTCCTCATTTACATTAATTATATTGTCATAATTATCTTGATATACTTTTCACACTCCTAAATCTTCATTCGAATAGTTATTATAATTAGTAGTTTTTATGTCATTTTATTACATCTTTCACAACATTCATTATCTTTTTTTTCCATATTTTCATAATATTTTAAATCTCTTTATTTTCATTATCTTTTAGCTTACTTATCTTTAACTTAGGCCGAAACGTTAGCACACAATATAATAAATTATTTCTTATTTGTGTGTTTATTCATTGATCGCAACCCCCAAACAAGCTTCTCCTTTATATATTTCCAACGTCAACCATACTCTCTGTAATAATGCAGTTAATATTTTAACAAACTGGCATTTTAAATGCACAGAAATTTTTGAAATAATAAAAAAACTTTTATTTTTGCGAAAATTGGAGATGTGTCGTAATATTTTCAATATCTATACCTTTATCTGAGTTTTATTCATACTTCGATAAAAAGATTACATAGGACTTAAGTACGACTATTTTTTACCACGAGGTCATATTTGGAGTAACATATTTGGAAGTACACGAAAAATTTAAAAATAAAAATATACATAAAAAATAAAAATTTAAATATGATTTTTGTTTAAATATTTTAGAAAATTTGTCAGTACATATATAAACGCTTGCTATCTTAATGGTAACCTTGTGCGCGCAGACTGAAATGAGATCCACACAAGTAGCCCAGATTCCTGAACCACTACGCTACTACTATCCGTTCCATCTGCTGATGCAGCCAGTCCCCTCCTCCGAGATATTACCAGTTCCAATCCCCTATCGCTTTATCTGTTCCTCGAGCTGCTTGTCTTGCAGCACAATGCGCCATAACCATTTGATTGCATGAATTTAACCTAATTTGGTTGGAATCGGTTCGAAAAACTTCAAGAAATCTCCTCCGGAGCAAAGCTACATGTGAACTAAGCATACCCTTCATTATCGTTATTTACCACAAGTAAACTGTAGTTATGAAATCAGTATCATTGTATTGTTAAGACTGTCTTAAAATTTTTCGTGAATCAACTTAAGTTCAAAAATCTCTTTGAGTATCATGTGAAGTGGACTGATACCATTTCACACCCTTTTGTTTACTTATATTCCTAAGTTTTGGTATGGATGTTTGAGTATACGTTTTGATACTAAGAAAATATTTCACTTTTACACATGGCGATGAGTGGTATGCAGCTGGTAATAAAAGAATATTATTCATATTGGTTCACAATCGAACTGGATTTTGATCGCTTCTGATAATTTTCCTATCTCTAACTAGTCTTCACGCAAAGTTAGTTGACGTGTTGAAATCGACCAGGCTTCAATAGCACAATACAACGGATATGCTTCTTTGAGGTATAACAAAGGATTTTTCTTTTAATGCGGATGAAAGATTCATGTTTTTACATTATAACTTTTTTATTTCGTATAACGGATTAACTAAAAAAATATATTTACTTTATTATTAGTATTGAATTGACTAAGAATGAAAAACTAAAATATATTTTTTGTGTAATTTTGTTTCTTTCATAAACATTAATTAGTATTATCTGGAAAAAAATTGGTAGCTTATCAAATGTGGCACGTTTAATAGTTGTAGATGAAATCGTAGCAAGTCGATTAGAGATTGCAAAACATTGAGCAAATGCTTTCCATGTCACGTCGTACCGCACCGCTTGCAAATCACGTGAGATAGTTCTTAATCAAGACGATCAATATAACCAAAAGACGGTTCGAAATGTATGAAATTACACAAGGTATCTGTTTTCACAAATACAAAGGCCTAAGCAGCTCTTGGCCCGGATGGTATCTCATTCGAAATGATTTATAATCTATCTCAAGAAGGCTGTCATATTAAATCTGTACAAGGATATCTGAGATACTGGTAGATTTCTCGATGGTTTGAGGAAGACTTCGAGTATGCTAATTTCAAAAACAGGCAAGTATGTATACCTACAAGACTGTCTACCATTCACCTAGTTGTGTGTTTCAAAACTTCAAGTGAAAATAGTTGATGGTCATCGAGGAAAAATGAGATATTATTGGATATCCTATAAAGAATGAAAAACTTCTGTAAGCATCAATCTGGCCTTAGGAAACATCAATACACAATGGACCCTCTGCTCGTCATTATGTTTTGAAGCATTCTCAAGAAAAGATCATTCAGTTGCAGTCTTCCAGATGTAGAGATAGCTGATGATATCATGATAAAAGAACTTGTCTCAGACATTTTTGATTCCTAGAGAATCGTAAGAAAAATGTGGGCCTACATTAAAAACATTTTAATCCTCGACTCGCGAATTAGTAACTCGTATCTCTCAATGTTCACCACTTAGCGTCATCTTATTTTTAATATTCATCAACAATATTGCCATCAATTTTCAAGAATTAGTCTATGGATTTAATTTCCTATGATTTTATTGTTATTCGCCGATGATATTGTTATACTTTCCTACGATTAATCTGTTCCTATCGTAAAAAATAGACTGCAGGAAGGCATAACATATATTAAGATCTAGTCACAAAGTAGTCAGTTTAAGCTGTCAATTAAGAAAACAAAGTTTACATTTTTTCAACGACGAAGATGTACTGATAACCGAGAATTATTCTTGGAAGGAATCGGTCTGATTTGTGTGGAATCCGCATAAGAACCTTCTGTTTTGCAAGTCAGAATATCAACAAAAAAAATTAGTAAAAAGTAGTTAGTTACTAATGCCAAACTCTAAATTGCAAATATAATTCTCCGATGATCGGAGTGAACGAAGTTTTTGAAAGCCATTAAAACTAACCAATTTCAGAATTTCTAAATAAGCTGGGAATAATTTTATTTTTAAAACTTCCATTCAAACTCAAAGACCAGAAACAGAATTAGCGAAAATCGGCTTTCCGTGCCTCTGAAAATTTTCCTATAAAAGCTTTTAGAAGGAATCATTTTAGGAGACGGGAGAAGTTCCCACCTCTTTTTTAATACAGAAAATACACATATATATTTTTTTATATGTATAAAAATTACATTTTGCTTATTACTTCCTTGTACGAAGTAAAGGAAGTATTGTAATCGCGAAAATTTTCGGTTTTCAGATTTTAACGGAAATATCCATTTTGACCATCCCTGAATCCATTTAACATACAACTAGTTCGTCGTGGCGTCTGTATATTCGTACGTACGTACGTTCGTATTTCGCATAACTCAAAAACGGTTAGCCGTAGAAAGTTGAAATTTTGAATTTAGGATTGCTGTAAAATCTAGTTGTGAACCTCCCTTTTTGGTCACTCCTTAATCACCGGAAGTGGTACTTTACTTGAAGGTCATAATTGATTTCCATCAAAAATTATATTAAAATACTTTGGAAAACTTCTCAAATTTGGTATTTAGAACTTATATATTGATTTAAATACCGTACTAGATTTTGATCTAAATTGGAAAACCGGAAGAGTTACTTTATTTGAAGGTCATATTAGACTTTCATCAAAAATTATATTAAAATATAATGTAAAACATTTAAAATTTAGTAAATAGGACTTTTATATCAATATGAATGTATTTTCTAGATTTTGGTTAAAATTGGTGAGCCGAAAAGGGTACTTTACTTGAAGGTCATAATAAACTTACATCAAAATTTATATTAAAATTAAATGGAGAAATCATATGTTTTGGTAATAAAGGTTACCAACGCGATTTTGTTTATACTCTAATTAAACATTTTTATTACTTATTTTAAGTGTTAATATTGGGCATATAATACTGGTTTTCCTCCCCAGTTGTGCGATGAACAAGTCTGCAGCAGGAGAATAAGATATAAGTTAAGTGGGTTCTTCCGCTTAAAATTTAGAAACTGTCGATTTCTAATGCTTTATCTAGTGATATTGACAGTTTTAATGTTGTCACGGAACACGAAGAAAGCTCTTGGAAACTAGTTACCTACTGAAAAAAAAAACGACATTTAATAACGGAATGAAACCTCCAGAAACAAGAGTATGTGTGTGTGTCAATAGATGGATGTCCCGACGCCGAATTTCGTTTTTGAGATATTGCAATTTTCGGAAATTAGTAACCAAATTGAGAATCACTTTTTGAGCCAGCGATTTATAGTTTAATAGGAGTACAAGGAAGTCATGTGTTTTCCAAATCAGATATTTCTATTAGTTAAAATGATAATTATAATATTTTTAAATATGTATTAGAAATATAATCTTTAAGTTAAGAGGATTTTAAATGAATGATATCAATGAATAATTAATTAATCTTCTAGAACACGTCTGCTGGTAATGAAAACTGAAAGAGGCATTCAAAAGTCCATTAAAGCAACTTTTAAAGTTGAAGGCCTTCCCAGGAATATATGAATACCAGAGGAGTTTTTCGATTGCAGGAGGTTCCAGACCAAATACCGAAGTTCCAGGAACGGAGCCGATAGGTGGAAAAGTTAGGGCTCGACCCAAGGGAGCAACTAGGCATACTCAACGCTCCTAATGCTCAGCAGTTGAGAGGTTTACTGCCGTTCACTGATAAATTTGTTTTTATTGAACATCTGAAAAACGATTTGTTTTTCTTACAGATTACAGTGGGGAAATACCGTAAAGCGGTAAATATATCGAGCAATATGTTACACAGAGCGGAGTGCTAACTTTCTTTCGCCAGAGCAAAACTCATTAACACAACTTTAACTCATTACCACAAACTCCATAGGTTTCATTCGAATCACCGAGTAGAAACAAATTGTAAGTGTTTTAGATAAAATAGGTATGTAGCAACATGGTGAAAAAAATTCATAAAGATGGTGAAACGTGTTTTTTCACTTGCAAGATGTGAATTTTTTTATTTAAGAAAAATAAAAAATAGTACATAATAGCGTTTAAATAAGCGGAATTGAATTCGGTCAACAATTTTTAGCAATAAAAAATAAATTCAAACACTACGAAATTTGTCCATTTTTGGGCATATTATTACACGGCTTATAATTATTACAGAAACTTGTTTTGGGGCTTAACTTGTGGCTTTTGTTAGTGTTTAGCTATGATAGCAATTTTATGCCAAAAAAAAAAAAACTTTTCACGGAAATTGAGTAAATGTAAATACAGGTGTTCTCGAAAAAAAGGGCCAAAATGGTCCTACAGCCATTCTTCAAAGCGCTATTTGTTCCTCGGGAGTTTCCCTACAACCCTATTTTCATGGAATATAACTGAGGATCGATTAAATACTTAAAAACGCGTTTGAGCATAGGGCTCTTTCTCGCAAAGTGGCTGCTATGCAGGTAGCGTAGAGGAACTGATAAAGGGAGAGGAAAGGCTCTCATAGGCATCGAGCCTTCGTCACTTTCCGCTAGAAAGTCCATTGGCAATTTATTAAAAAAAATGAACTATCGCGCCTGGACGAGTCGGTTGTCATAGCAGTATCGCTTGTCTAGTTCCAGTTTTCATAAGAATTCATCTTTAGATAATTAAATAATTACTAATTGATAAAACTAATGGGTAAATACAATCTGGCAGTTAATAATTAAGTAAATTAAGTAAATCCAATCTAATCCAGAGCCAAAAGAATTTATGAAAAAATGGCTGTTTTGAAAATCAATAACAGAAGACATAGATAATGTACAACGAAACTGTCTCACAGGGACACCTCAATGGTTGGTTGCTAATGGTTAATATAAAATAAAATTTTTAGTGAAAGTGAAACAGACGAAAATTCAATTAAAAAAAAATAAATAATAGACTATCACAGTGATTTTACACCTCTCTAAAAATGTTTTTCATTAATAAGAATAAACAGACAACGATGCGACATTATTCCTTTAATGTCAAATATTATCAAAGTGATAATATTTGACAAAGTGATATTTATTAAAAAATAAATAAATAAAATAAAAATGAAAAACTAAACTAAATAGGGAATCGCACTGTTAAGAAAGTAATCTTTTTTTTGTGTTCTTAAGGGCATGGACTGTGGATATATTGTACTGAATCAGTCAGCTAGTCAGGAATCATTCAATAAATCGATTTTCTAGGCATTGTCGCTTTTCCCGCCGCTCCCTCACTCTCGACAGGGTCAGGTCAGTCCAGTCAAATCTGATTGTGGCTCGCATATGCAGCATTGTCAGTTTTCCGTTTTGCATATTCAAATATCTCTCTTATGCCTGTTTCTGCTGTTATTTCAAGCGCCAATCATTCATTCATCATAAATTCATCTGCTTACGTCTATCAATCAAAATTCCATCAGCCGCCTCGAACTTAAACTGAAAATAAAATGATGAAATGAAAGGACCGAATGAAATATATATATATATATATATATATATATATATATATATATATATATATATATATATATATATATATATATCATATAAGATAGTGTTTCGATTCAGCACAATCAATAATAAGAAAAACACCATCTGAATTGCAATAAATTTATAAACAACTTAGATATGGTAAATGTGCCCGAAAACAACCGATATAATGCAAATTAATGCAACTTTTTCTTTTTAAAAAAAGAAATCAGATACATCGAGTGAAGATGCAATGCTATAAGGAACGGACCCGCCGAACCGGACGCCAAACGGATCCGAAATGCCCACTGCTACAATATACAAGTCTTATCTCATAATTGTAGAATTTGAGCTACAAGTCTATTATTTCAGTATACAAATAAAATTAAAATAAAAAGTGATCCAATGCTGTCTGTGAAGTACCTACAATGTTTAACTTTAAATGTTTGTTCGTCTAGCATTGTAAAGGAAATAAAAATTGAACTTGAAATAAAGAAAACCAAACAAATGTAGAGAGGAATCGCATGTGGTTGACTACCTTTAAGCCTGCCATCCAAGACGGTTGAAACCGATTCGGTAAGTCTTCAAAGCATAGCATATATTCTTAGAATTCTATTTAAATATTTAATTAAAAAATTAATTTATTAAAACCAAAATAACATGTAACTAATTCTTATTAATAACTCTTTTCAATCTGCTGAATAAACATCTTTTGTCTGAGGAGCACAAGAGGTGGCCTTCCCGTACTCATTAAACACCTTCAGACTAATTATACCACGCTAGGCCGGATTTATAACCCTCCTCGGGGTCAAAATTTACATATGGTACTCTAGGATAGCTTCTAACAGCATGGTGGGAAACTTGATAACAACTTTTACATAGGAAAACTTCCAGAAGAAAGATGCAAATAGCCGGAAAAATGAAGCAGCAATATTTCTTAATATGTAGAGTTACTTTGAAAAATAATGATATTAAAATAATTTATTGCATAGCTTATTTATTATTATTAAATTAGTATTCGTTGTGCCGATGGTGTATATAAATGACCACTTCATCGCATCCAAAACTCATTTAGAAACACATATCACCAATCCTGATATAAGAATATTCAAATAAATCCTAACGACTCCTCTATGAATAGATACATGCCATAAATCCTAATGAAATGACCTTCACACTTCGGCGCAATAAACTTTAATAATATGCGGCTTACCTCAGTGAAGCAAATCTAGGACTTGGCTAGGAAAAGTTTCTAACAATTATATTGCAACACTCACCAGGCAAACGCTATAAGCTTTCATTTTAATAATGCATTCATCAAGGTGAATATATTCAGGCCTATTCGAACATATGAGTTGAGCTTTGGGGTCAAGCGAAACCATCACATTCCCCTAAAAAACAATCCTTTGTACAATTGTCTTCATTACTTACTACTCCTTATTCCAATTTATTGTTATCACTACTCCTTATTATTATTATTACTCCTCAAGCTCAAGAGAGACATGGAGTTCAAGAGAGAGGGCTCAGCAGATCTGGCGATAAATTTACTGGTGATGATTGACAAGGACCCGACCGAATGGAAAACTATTATCCGGGAGATAACGAGAGAGTGGAACCGGCGGTGGGTGACAATCCCGAAAGAGGCTACTTTGAGGCTACCTACTTCCTCACCGTCAAGTCACGTTTGGGAGCGAAGTGGGTTCTGCCGGATTACTGGGTCTCTCAATTACTCAAAAGTTATGGAGCTTTCAAGCCAAGCTTCACGGCCTCGGGAAGGAAATAGACACTCCATGTACCAGCTATGGCACAGAGACAGCTGAGAACATCAACATGAATCTTTTGAGTCACAGAGGGCCGAATTGTTGAGGGAAACTGGTCTCTACGTTCTCACAAAGAACGATTTCCAATAGTCAGCCACTTCAATCTAGAGAGAAGACGACCAGTTCAGCCTCTAGAAGGCCACCAGAACAAGGAGACGTAGAAGAAAACTAAATGCGACACCAGAGGACTCATTCTGTGTATTCTGCTATTATTTCTAATTCTGTGTTTATCAAATCACGCTTTTAATTAAATCTTCATATTTTTTTTTCTAAGGGGTAGTCTGGATTTGATGGTTCGGATTAGCGGGAATCCACCGTACACCACTAAATAATCATATGTTGAGCCCTGTATAAGAATGGTCATGAATCCTTTTGGCCATAGTCACCCCAGAATGGATAGAACTTCGGCTAATGATCGAAAATTTGCTAATAATTTTATTAACAGAAGATTTATTCGAAAAAACTTTACCTTTATTTCCAGAAGTTGTCGTTCCACCACAATAAACGACAAGGTAATCGGTTTAAGGAGATAGCTAAACCACAAGAAGTTTTGCTAACATAACAAAAATTACTCTGCAAAGCATAATATACTTAATTTTTTGTCCGCATGGTAATGCAAGAATAAAATTATAGAAGATATATAACCTTGTGTACAATAATCTAAGCTCACATAAACCACCAACCAGTAAATGAGAAAAAAATTGATTGGGAAGATTTTGAGAGCTAAATTTTCCCTGCTTTTGGTCATACTCACCGTAGTTGACGGTACTGGTTAAAAAAAAATCGTACTTGATTTTGTGAGTCGATTTTTCACTTTGAACAATTGCTAACGGAAGAAAAATTGCTATTAATGTTCTTATCGTATTATCTCAACTTCGGAAAAAATATCCTCTTGATTTCCTATATGATTCTAGTTCGTCCCATATTCTAAGTTGTTTTCACAAATATTAGCTGCAACATTAATTTTGATTAATTTTTCTTTTCTAAAATCGATACGTCAAAGCCCCTCATCCTGATGTTCAAACTGTTGTATATATTAATAAATAAAAAATTCTCAATGTAAGGATATAACCGCACCGGTTCAAATGCGGCTTAGGAGGTTTGACATTTATTTCGCAGAAAACCTGCAGAATAAATTCGATCAATCCACAATCATAGGAAAGGTAGGTAACCTGTCAGATAACACTTTTAAGTTAATGCACAACATCAGAAAAAAAATGTTAAAAAATTACCTTAGATTTTACAAGCACCGCTGATTCGAAATTCTTACCTGAAACAGACAAAAGATTTTTTTTTTAAATATGTTGAGAATAAAATCCAATTTTTATGAGCATACTACAAACAGTAAAATTTTAAATTTCTTATTCTAAAAAATGTGTAATTCATAAAGTGTGTGTGTAATTTTAGAATTAATTGTAATTTACCGATAAAATTATGAGCAATTAATCTACTTTATGGACAGAATTTTTAAAAACACGTTAATTATCAGTACGATAAAGATATGCTAATTGATATTCAGCCTCTGTCCCACTGCTAAATAAAGGGCACAGAATATTCTGAATTAAAGCAGGATAATATCCTGTTTAGGTCTTTGTAGCAGTGTTAATTGGCGATAATGAAATGCTGTTTACGTCGGACTATGCAGATTAAGAACAAGCTATACAATTTAAAATTATTCACGATCATGTCGCTCAGTCAGTAATATTTAGTTATGTAATATTTAAAAAAATAAAATAAAATATTCGATATTTATATATATAATAAATATATATGATACTATAATATATCTGAACTTATTATGTTCAGATAACATTGGCATCGGCTAAAAGTTGTTAGAAATCAGCCATTGCTTTTTCATTGGGAATAAAAACAAGAAAGAGTATCGCTAAAGCTTTTGGCATGATGGTGTTGGCATTATTTGTCCGAATCTAAATTTCTGAAGGAAAAAAATAAAATATTTCACCAATGCTGATATGAGATAATGTATTAAAGTAACGTGCTCGAAATCCGTCCGTCACCTAAATTCGTCTTAACTGTCAATATTACTATGCATTATATTTTTCCCATCGATCGATTTCTCCCATTTTTGGTTTTGACATGGTCTACTCGATTGATCCAGTATGCTATGTAATTTAGCAACTCAACACAGTTGAGTAGCAACTCGCAATTTTTCGAGATTTTACTTTTTCTTTTCTAATTTCTTCCTTTGCTGTGCATTTTTTTGTTTTTACTGCCAATTTTTTTGGTATTTATTATTTTTATTGTTTGATTTATTTGTATGGTCTCTGTACATATTTAGTTGTTTAGTATGTGTACTTTCTGTTTTTCTGGTGATCAGCTGTTTTGTTTTTTTTCTTTTCCCAGATGTTGCTATGTAACAGTATTGTGTAATTTTCGAAACTTTCCATTTATATCCTAAATATTATTTTATGTCTTTTTCAGTTTCGCTTTTCTATATTATTAATTTTTAAAATTATTTTTTCGAACATGCATAAAATTTAAATTTAAATTAAAACTGGCAGAAATCTGTAAAAATATCTTTTGATTAGATCTTTTTATTAAAGCTGTAAGACCAATTTTCTACATTCCATGAAGGCTCTCAAATACTAATGAAAAACTAGCCATTTAACGTTTCGCCAAACATAACAGATACACACCTCTCATAACAATCTGAACAAGACACACCGAATAGAGACAGTGTGTGATTTTACTTTTTTTTTAAAGTAAATCATGCCTGAATTGGCGAAACGTCGACAGGTTTGTTATTTACTGGCATTTGAGATACTTCAGGCTTTGTTTTTGAAACACTTAACAGATTGAAAAAGTTCATCATTTGTGCCAGCAATACCGGGCACAATAATATTATGATATTTTCTAATCTAAATCCTATGAAGTGATTTCTAAAATGTTTTTTTTCACTTTCCATCTTGTTATAAGCAAAGCATTGTCAGTCAGTCTTCCAAAGAGTAATACCTGCCGATGTTTAACATCTTACGTTTCGAACTTTATTAAAGCCTAATTTATTTTATTAAAATTTATCTTGGTATAAAGACAACCGATAATTCAAGAGATTAAAAGAATAGAACATCTTACTTCATCTGAGTTACATAATATGGGAAATCGATGCTCCAACCGTCGAACAAGACAGAAACACAACATTTATAAATTGCCAATGGCATATTAATGTGTTTCCCTACAGTTCACATTTTTTTTTTTTTGTATTTACTACAAAGAGCAATCTATAACAGTTATATATTGGAAGAGATAAATAACCGAAGAAGACGAAAAGACAGCTTTTCAATTAGTTTTCTTTTTTCTCAATATTTTCCATTCGGATATAACAGAAAGTTTTGCCCAGTATAGATCTTCTTTTCTTTATTAAAAAAATATATATATATATAATCTATGAGAAAGAGTTTTACCACTACTACATTATATTAGTATAATTATCTCATAATAAAGCAGTAATATTACACATTATTTTGCGTGTCGTATTATTAATTAATTATTTGAAATCTTAGTCCAGGCGGATTGAACTTGGATACATAGTAGTTATCAATATGAAATTTATATGCGTGTTTGATTTATTTTGAAAGTCAAACAATAAAAACAAAATAGGAAATACATGTAACAGGAATATCTAAATCATGAAATTAAAAAAATTATAATAATTTCAATTAATTCATTGCTATTAATATTCATATACAAAGACCGTATAGCCATCCAATTTAGGTTGAGAAAAGTGCTTACTATATTCGAATTATAATGCCAAAAATAAAATTTAACAATGAACTTGATAATTTATTAATTTGAGAAAATTCTTTGTGTTAAACAACAAATTGGAAAAAAAAGAAGATAAAATCTTTTATTTTTGTTAAATATACTAGAAAAATGTAAGGATGAGCGTACCAATATAACTAGTTAATTAACAGCGAATCGTTCGTTTTAATGATTTTTTAAGATAAAAAATTTTTACTAGAAACAAAAATAGTCATTTTACTTAACACGGTTTCGTATATTACTTTACGGTAAAATTTTAAGGAAATGTGGATAAAAAGTGCCTTGCATTCAGGAAACTATTTATAACCAATGTATAATATAATATGTATAGGAATATAATATAATAATACAGCAAAAGGAATATATAAATCATAAAAAGTTGTTTTTTTTTAAATAAAAAATAACAAATATTTTTATTAATTCATTGCTATTAATTTTCAAATACAAATGCCTTCGCCGATTCCATCTAACCAAGGTTGTGAATATTATCAGTTTCGTGCCTAAATCATTAAGCCAAAAATCAAATTAATTACGAAAATGATAAATTACTAATTTGAGAAAATTCATTAAGTTAAACCACAAATTAAAAAAAAAAATACAAAATGTTTTATCACTGTCAAATGTACCCTAATAATATCTACGAAAGAATCTATAACATTATTAAAACTCGTATTTATATAAAATAGAATGTAATATTGTGTTTATTATCACTATGTAGCTTTTTTATAGGGCCATTTATGGTCGTTTTATTATTCTTGATTAATGCAGTCAGAAGCATTTGAAAAGAAATCACGTGTCTTATAGTTTTTACTACAATTACTATTTGGAAACAGAACATTCGCCAGTACACTAAATTAACAATAGCAAAGACCTTAGTAGAATATATCATTCTGGCCTAATTGAGTATAATTCCGTTGCCATTAGCTGCAAGGCAACTATAAATATACCAATTAACATGTCCCAATGAACGTTATATGCATTAGCACAAGTGATGTAAGAAACTAGAAGAATGTAAATGATAGGAGTATTACAATATCATTTATTATAATGTTCATAATTTGGTCTAAAAGAAAATTAATTGAATATTTATCGTGATATTGTTAAATAATTTAGAGAATAATTATTCAAACTTATAGGGATATAATAAACTTTAAAGTTATATTCACTGTGAAGTTGTTATATTTTTAAAAGAAAAATATTACTCTAATGAGGTCCTCCTAATGAGATAAAACCCCTACTTCAAAGATAATCAACTATTATCGCTAAAAGCGGAGACCGGTTCAATTACGACCTGTGTGGGTCTACTTCATTTGGTGATAGATTCCTTGACAACAAGGAACTAAAAGACACAGCCAATGGGTCACCGATTTTAACCGAATTTTTTTGGTGATGTCCCATAAAAAATATTGGACCCGGGAAACATGTCCAAAAAATTATATCACTCTAAAATTCACTGTTTCTGGGTCACAAACAGTTTTTTTCTATCACGTCTAAGCACATTGAACTCGATCTTAGATTTTCAATATCAATTTCAATTTACTAAAAGATCTTGCCGGGGTCAAAGAGTTAGAAGTTTGTATTTTTAATATAATATAAATATTCTGAATAGCAAATCTTTGGTTGATATAATTTTCCAAATTACAGATATTAAATGAAGCACTTTAAGCGTGTTTAATTTTGTTTCTCGGCTCCTAGGGCCCATTGGAACGAACTCCGGGGCACGTGGCAAACATTTTCGATAGCAGTTCACCAAAATAAAATTGGTTAAGATCGATAACCCATTAACTGTGCCCTCTCCTTGATAGTGGAATGCATCGTTTCGAGCTAATTGATTATATTCTGTCGTCATTAGCTGCAAGGCAAATATATATATATTAATTGCCATAATCAGCACAATTATCAATTACGAACGTTATATTAACATAAGTGATGTAAGGCAGTAGAAGATCGTAAATGAAAGGAGTATTACAATATAATTTATTATAATTTCTTTTTTTATATTTCTTTTAATTGAATATTTATTATTATATTTTTAAATAACTTAAAAAATATATTAAAAATATTAGGAATATAACAAAAACAAAATTTAATGTTTTATTCAATGAGAAGTTGTTATATTTTTAAAATAAAAATATTACTAAGATGAGGTCCTTTATTTAAAAAATATTTCGTTGAAGGATCCAGATAAAACCCATACCGCGAAAATAATCAACTATTTGCCTTTTGTTGTTACGACCTGTCTAGGTCCACTTTTATTTGGTTAGACCCACTGAGTAAATTGGCTTTTGCCCTCTGGTTAGAATAGTTTGGAGAATTGTAGGATAGCCCCCTACCGAGAACTGTTCGTTACTTATATCTTCATTACATTAAAATCGACGATATAATTTCAAAACAATGCGGATCAAATCTGTCTTGTTTTAAGAATACTATTTAGAATCAAACTATAGTGCAAAATGGAGAAAAAAATGGTATACTAGGGCAGGATTGAAAGAAAAAAATAGAGGATTTGAGGATTATTAAAAATAAACCAGTAAAAAAATTAATATTTTTTTTAATGTGAATACATCTCTGAATTTGCTATAGTGAGAGGCAATACTGAAAACCGATGATGGCACAAAATAGATCCAAAATTCAACTACGCCACCCAATAGCTAAAACATCAAAGGATCTGTTAAATTGGGAGTGCAAGACATTGCACGTGGCGGAGGAAGGTGGGTCGTTTGGCCACGCGTGGCATAACTTTCGATTCTTTTAAGCAAAAATATTCGATGCGGGTTCAATCGACAGATCTTATCAAAAGCTATCGATTTCGAGTAAAAAAAAAAAACTTGAGCGGCAGAGCTTCGTCACTAAGGTCGTATTTTCACTAAAAGAAAATATCTGATGTGGACACCGCATGATGTCCTTTAAACCCCAATTAAACTATAAATCGGTGGCTAAACTATAAAAAGTGACCCTGAATTTGTAACTAGTTCCCGAAGATAGCAGTATCTCAAATTTTGATGATTTTTTTTATAGTTAATTCAATTTCCTTTCAAATGCAATAGGTTTCAGCCTAACTCAATTTGGAGGGGTTTTAAAAGTGCGTAAATATTTTAAAAAAATCGAAAAATCCTGGAGAGTGGAGGAACCAAGTTGAGATCCCCAAAAGATACTTCCCTAACACCAACTCAAGTCACATACAAATTTTCAGTCCTATAAACTAATTTTATGAAGTTTTAGAGATGCGTAAAACTTTAAAAACGCCGAAATTCCAGATAAACATACCGAAATTTTGACTGCAATCTACCCATTCTTTAATGGTGTCGGTCTGCCTGGAAGAAAACCCTACTTACCGAATTTCAGCTCATTTGACCCAAAGGGGGGCCGCTGGAGGTGCTCAAATGTAGCGGAGAAAAAAAATTTATCAGACATCTGAAAACTTCCATAACCGTGCTCTAAGGGTTATGAACCGAATAGAAAACTCAGTCACACCCCTCACCGCCGACCTTCGACCCAGTGCACTAGTCTATTTTATTCAGGGAAAGTACGACTAAAAAGCATCTCTGGGAAGTGGATAGATAGAGTTTGAAGACGATAAAAGTTGAAAATTAAAAAAAAACTGTACAGAATGTTGATCTATACTCGTCGAAATGCGAAGTTCAAATAAAAAAATATACGGTTAGAAACAGCAGCTCAAAATCAATCCAAAGATAGCCATGAACTCCCACAGAGTGAAGCTGTGAATATAAGGGGAATAGAATGGGATGAATAGAAGGAGACACAATCAAATTATGGCGTCCGAACGTGAAAGCACTAGATCATGAACCATCAACATATCTCATATTTACGAATTTATAAGTTCCAATACACGGGAGTACATCAGACCTCAATAATGTAAGTAGACGATAGCTTCCGTATCAACGTCAGAGTGAATGGACATCACCTATTATTAGGGCACACAGTGCAGCAGCTAGAGCACATTTCACAGAATAAATTTATAAATAATCAATTTAGACATAAATATTACGGGCCAGAGAAAACACATAGCGCTGCTTAGTAATACCTGCTGATAAGAGTATTTAACCGATTACTTTAAAGCCTATTTTGTGCGATACGTGAATATGACTGGGCATTTTACGAAATCGTTATCCCAATAAGCTGCATCGGTAGCGGCGTTAGACCCGATCAGTGCATCTCTGATGTCACCGCTTCTGCCGTTTATGCAAGTTATCAGTTAATTATTATTATTATTAGCACATTCTATAGAAATCATAGTTAAACATCTGTTACGCCAACAGGAAACGACCAATTTTTTAGCCCTATTTTGATTATTGCTCACAGAGTGGTTAGAGGCTTTAAAAATCAACCTAAGAGGTACTGTCCCTAATGTGCTGGATCTCCTGAAATATAACCAAACCAGAGGTCACCGCCTTTTCTATTTTTAATACATTGTGACCTCATTTTCCACCTATTTAGCAAGTTACCAAGAGTTTATAGCTATCAGCTGCTATTCAAATGCCAATTATATAATTTTATATATCTATTTACTAAACCTTGAAGAAGGGAATCTCCTAAGAATTTAGACACGATTTTCTCCCTTCATACGAATTCCTCTCTTCTACGACTACCAACCTTCCCTCTTCAATCTTTTTCCTATTAGACCCCTCCTAAATTTTTCAGAAGAATACGTACCCAATCATACCACAATCGTGTATTATTAGATAAGATATTGCAACTTAGTTTTTGTAAGAAGTATATTTAAATTCCAATGAAATATTTGCTTTGATAATAAAAAGTACGTATACGTATTGTAAGTCGACGTATTTTACGTTTAATGACATGGCAGTTCCCCTAACAACCAAACCCTGCTAATTATTTCTCCTATTAACCAAAAAAAATAACAAGAAATAATCGTGAGAGGAGCATTTAATGGTAACTTAGAACATAAGACCATTTTTGGAATGAGTTATGCACAAGGAATTTGTCAATCGTTC
Source organism: Rhaphigaster nebulosa (assembly GCA_948150685.1). NCBI lineage: Eukaryota > Metazoa > Arthropoda > Insecta > Hemiptera > Pentatomidae > Rhaphigaster > Rhaphigaster nebulosa. The sequence goes on along the minus strand of OX411311.1, from coordinate 84,851,702 downwards.
TATATATTAAGGTGCGATCACACTTTTGTCCAACCTTGGCACATTAAAAGTGTAAAGGGGCTAGTTTAACTAGGCTTGTCTTTGCTTGAGTCCGAATCCTTCTTGCAACAAGCGCCATATAAGCGCGCGCTTGTTTTGTATCCACATATTAGTGTATTTACATGCTGTATGTATTTATATGGATTTATTTTATACTTTTAATTGTTTCTATATAAAATAAAAATAGTTTAAATAGAAATTAACAGCCGACAAAAGTTGGAATAGCCGGGACAGTAGCGTGAGGATAGGTTAGTTTGCTAAGCTTCTGTAAACCCCCTTTTTACACGTTTGCGGATTGATTTAGCTTGGGACTTGCCATGGTTTGGCAAATGTGTGGACGCTCCTTTATCAAGATTAAATTGAGTTCGGAAATGTACTCTGTGTCAGAAGATAGGTTTATAAAAAACACTTCATTTACACGCTTTCATCAACAGAGACCATCAAATACGTAATACAGTTGCAGAAAACACAACCTTGCAATATTCACAGTTATTCGGTTGGGAGTTACAAAAACAGAGCAGAAAGCCCTTTGATAACATTGGCAACGGACATATTACAAAGGAGTGCTAAATTACAACCATTGATTGGTGTTTGGTAAGCGTCGAGGCTATGTTTGTTTTCTATTTATTGGGCTTTAATTCCCTCGGTGACCACAAAGTGCTTTATATTCCGTTACTTTCTGACAAGCTGCTAACGAGTCCAAACTAACCTGACTATTAATTGGCTACATATTCCAAGATTTACATACTTTGCCGATTCTATTAGCAAACAAAAGACAGAAAAAATAAAGAGAGAAACTATTTACACACACAAACTTTTTTGTAAGAGTCACTCTTGAACTAAAATGGAACAACTATAATAAAAAAATGAATGACCTTCTACATGCATTACCAATATGGGTTGAGTCGAAATAACAAAGTCCCGTATTAAGTCTAGTTCAAAAAAGAAAAGTTGTAAGAAACAGCAATTACCATTCTTCAAAAATAGGGAGATTTTCAAATAATGTTTAGATTAGGGCGGAGATGGTCTGGATGGCGATGAATAACGTAATAGTTGTAACTATTAATTTAATGCCGAGGTTTCGGGCCACATTGACTCGCGAGTCCAATCCTATCCTTCATAGCCTCTAGAGCCCAGTTGAAGACCTGGGTGGGTCGAAATGTTGGAATTAAATAAATAGTTACAACTTTATATATCCCATTTTTATATATCCCACTTTAATTGTTTCTAAACGAAAGATAAATCAAAATATTTTAGTTTTCAAAAGTGAAAGGGTGAGGATGTGTGGGAGCACTCGAGCATAGTAGAGAAAGGGAGTGAGGATGAGGGAATATTAGAAGGAAATAATAACGATAAAATACAATAAATTATCGTTTTATTGAAATATCTTTAGTTTCAACAATATTAGTTATATTATTATTAAATATTTACAAAGCATATGGGAAAAATTCATTTTAGCCTATTAATAAAGCAAGTGAATTAGAGACATACTGAATGAAATGCAATATTTATAATAAATAAAAAGTGAAGGACTGAAGGTTTTGTGCTTATTCATTGTTTACTGATTAGGCTTTGACTAAAGGGCCTCCATATTTACCCCGCATCAAATCCCATCTGAAGAGCTACAATAGAAATTCATCAAATATTTAACTAACTTTCTCCATCAGAGCAGGTGAAAAAATGAGGATCACAAAACACAAAGAACATTTTGTAACTAAACCACTCGCAGTCACAGCATTTAAATGGAAGTCTTTCTCAAAATCGGTTAAAATTCGGTTTGGAGAGAACTGGTAAGGCTTGCCAACTGTTTTCCTCTGCTGTAGAAGCCTGTGAGTGTACTTGGAGGCCATTTTTTTTAAAAAAAGGAGAGGAGCATGACCAAGGACAAGCAACTAATTTACCTACTCAACGTAATTCCAAGACGAATTTGTTTTTATTTTCTGAAAATACTGAGCTTGTTTGCACACATATTTTATTTTGATAGCAGCTAAACAAAGTCAAGGTAGAAAATTCAAGCAACGGCAGGAGGTGAGGATTTTAATATTTTGAACATGTTCCCGTATGTAAAATTACTATTAACATGAAATCTGATTCCTTGTAATACAATCTAAGACCGAGCTTAATCAGAATCAATGAAAACATATCTCCCAGATGCATCATAAACGCCCGGTTGCTTTCTAGGTTCCGATTCCGATGTTGAAAAAAAATTTCCAGAAATAAGAGTAGTAATAGAGATGTTTAATATACTGTTGGGAAGTTAAAGATTTTAGAAAAAATAATAACTAGAATAACATGTTGTAGAAGGTAATATACAGTGATGAAAAAGGCATAAACTTAAATAGGGATTAATCCTTCTATACCACATGCGGATGTTAATTGATAAACTGATAAATGATTATTTCAGTTAATAATTTATAATATTTAACGGAAAATAAATGGAATTCCCATGGAAACTGGACGGAAACTTATAAAATTTCACCAACCCTAATTAAAGTATAAATTAAAAAATATAAACAGAAATAAAGATATGTAAATAGTACGATTTTAGTTATTGTTAGATGATTTAGAATACAATATTTTATTAGAGAAATCAATATTTAATTTTAAAATATAATAAATTTTTCTCTGTTTCAGGTAAGACGATTTAGAACAATGCTGTACTACAGTGAATAAGGTATGTCTTGAAACGGAGGAAACTTTTTCCTTTCAGGCATACTGACCGAAAAGGATAATGGGTTATAAATGCCTAATATTGCTTCATAATTATTTTAAACAAAATAGCGTTTATAAAGCATTACTCGAGTGTTGATAGGTAACATTTTTTTGTTGATGACTTCGGAATGGTATAAAAAAATTATTGAATACATATATATATATATATACATATATATATATATATATATATATATATATATATATATATATATATATATATATATATATATATATTAGTACGTTAATTCAGAAAAGGAGATCTCTCATCCAGCATCTTTTTAGTCTTCTCCTAATACCCATGTAGCCGTTGCAATACCGTAAATCAATCTATAGTGATGTCCGTGAAGATTACTTTGAAAACGAGAATGAAAAATAAGTGTTTGTCGATAGTTTAAACATAAAATTTAAGCAGTTCGATTATTTACAAAGAAACCTAGAAAATTTAGAACACTAACAGTGAAAACTTCATTTATTTTTTAATTATAAAAACCAACCCAATATCTTAATGTATCCCTTAGCGAATAAGTGGTCAATTTTTCTTAAGACAGAAATAAGTTACGTCCATCACAGGATTGTAAAAACTAATTTATATTATATCAATAATTGCCTACACAGAAACAAGCGTTGTAGTTAGAAATCCAGATTTCAAATCAGGACGATCGCTACACCGGTCAACGCTAATACCATTTTTAAAATGCTCACATAAAAAGTTAACATTTTCGATTCATTAGGATTAAAAAATTATTATAGCAATAAGATTTAAACCAGAATCGCTGTTATAAGAGTGAACTGTTATAGACTGTTTGGATTTACTTCAATTGAAGAGTTGCATTAAATCGATTATGTTTCACTCAGTCAGTTTGATCATATAATTTCAAATCTGCTTTGTGTTTAAGTCGAGTCCTTGAACCATTGTATCTCACATATACACCTGACATGCTTGATAGTTCTGAATATGACAACGGAGCACGAAGACAATACCGTAGTCGCGATATAATGTCATCATTATACCTTCTGTTAGTGATGTGATATCAGTTTGACAAACGTTAAACTATGATGAAAATTTTATTTTTTTAAGAGTTTTTTTGTCTGCTAAAACTTTGCAATTTGACAGTCACGTGGTTTAATATTGTGATCGGCAAAATATGAGTGTGTGTGTGTGTGTGTTTATATATATATATATATATATATATATATATATAAATATTAAATACGTATTTTTTATTTTTTTTTATAACGTTATCAGTTCAAGATAAATTCAGCCGGGTCATCTTAAAAGGGCACCCTGTATATATATATATATATATATATATATATATATATATATATATATATATATATATATATATATATATATATATATATATATATATATATATATATATATATATATATATATATATATATATATATATATATATTTTATATATTATATATATATATATATATATTTATATATATATATATATATATATATATATATATATATATATATATATATATATACAGGGTGCCCTTTTAAGATGACCCGGCTGAATTTATCTTGAACTGATAACGTTATAAAAAAAAAATAAAAAATACGTATTTAATATTTTTCAGCCTAGTTTAAAATTTCGACCTGTTTTTGAAAAAAAAATTATACGGGATCTATCAGACCCAGTACAACTTTAAATTTCGAATAGGAACTTATGCCTTCCGATACACCATTTTAATGGATTATTCAATGGTGAAACTAAATTTTAAATTGGTCAATAATATATATATATATATATATATATATATATATATATATATATATATATATATATATATATATATATATATATATATATATACAGGGTGCCCTTTTAAGATGACCCGGCTGAATTTATCTTGAACTGATAACGTTATAAAAAAAAAATAAAAAATACGTATTTAATATTTTTCAGCCTAGTTTAAAATTTCGACCTGTTTTTGAAAAAAAAATTATACGGGATCTATCAGACCCAGTACAACTTTAAATTTCGAATAGGAACTTATGCCTTCCGATACACCATTTTAATGGATTATTCAATGGTGAAACTAAATTTTAAATTGGTCAATAATATATATATATATATATATATATATATATATATATATATATATATATATATATATATATATATATATATATATATATATATATACAGGGTGCCCTTTTAAGATGACCCGGCTGAATTTATCTTGAACTGATAACGTTATAAAAAAAAATAAAAAATACGTATTTAATATTTTTCAGCCTAGTTTAAAATTTCGACCTGTTTTTGAAAAAAAATTATACGGGATCTATCAGACCCAGTACAACTTTAAATTTCGAATAGGAACTTATGCCTTCCGATACACCATTTTAATGGATTATTCAATGGTGAAACTAAATTTTAAATTGGTCAATAAATTGCAAAGTTATGGTACAAAGTTTAAAAGAAACAATGCATTGTGTTAGCTATTTTAATTATAACAAAATTCCATACCCAATGCAACCAGAGGTTGTTGAACCTGCATTTCATGTTCAAACTGCCTACCCTCTTCGAAGATGCAAAGATTGGCTCTTCTTAACCACTCTTCGCTGGTGCTCAGTGCGATTTACTGAGAAGAGACCGATCGAAAAGCATTTTCCACTCTTTGCTGCATTTCTTCAACTGATGTTGCAGCGTTATGATTGGCGTAAACGCTGTTTTTCCATAACATACAATAAAATATCCAATTCCACTTCGAAATTGCGCTGCCGGGTTCTTGGTGGACCCGCAACTGATCCAAATCTCCTTGTGAGGAACACGAATATATGTTTTGTGGTTCACCTGGGGACTATCGGGAAATTTCCAGGAGTACAACAGGACTGCACGACGAGCAATACCACCACTTTCAATACAGCAATTGTACTTATCAGCTTTTTGCTGACGGGAAAACTGCACTCTTCGGTTCATTTTGACTGGTTGGTTAATACTGAATGTAAGGAAGTAGGAATTGTTGTAAAAGTTGTTTATTTTTAGGAATTATAGCGTTATCAGTTCAAGAGAAATTCAGCCGGCCCATCTAAAAAAGGACACCCTGTATATATAATTCTAATTGCAACCCATCTCGAAGTGTGATATCTATACTTTAGCTTGAAACGTATTTATTTAATATGATTTGAAAAACTTCTTATCCTAAAAACAAACCCATATTTGTATGACTGTAAGTTTCTTTGGGCTGTATTCCATGGAGTATTCTAATTGAATAAAATAAAATAGGCACTTGAGGAAATACTGGCATTGCTAGGCAGTACTTTAACAAGATAACAAACTGGAGATAATAAAAAAACGAGAGATCAGTCACTAAGGTCCTAATTTAGATGATCTTTAAGGGTAACTAAAATGCAAAATTGAAAATTTCAAAATGGCGGTAGTGGAAGAAAAAAGCCGGGACATCCAAAAGGCACTTCTCTAACACCAACTCAATTCATATAATTGCCAACCGTCTAACTCAATTTGGAGTTGGCAGTTGGGATGCGAAAAACTTTAAAAACCGGTTATTGCCGTAATAGTGACCGAAATTTTGACTGTAATTAATGTTTACTTCTATGGCACAATTATGCCTAACCATACATACCCGTTATAACAGTTCATTTGGCAAAAGCGGGTTGCAGTTAGTGCTACAGGAAAGGTAGCAAGAAAAAATAATTTATATATATATATATATATATATATATATATATATATATATATATATATATTGTCACGATTGACAATTAATGAACACCTGTGATAGAAATTAGGAAGTTAGAGGGGGAAGTTTTGTAAAAAAAAGTGTTAAAAAATTGTGTGAAAATGTCTTAACTGTTGGCCTAGTTTTGTGCATCCTTATTCTGTACATTGAACCCATTTGGGTGGGAGATTAAAGAACTGAAAACTGATTAAGACTATGAGAATCCATTCCAGCTGAACAGTGAAAGATGACTATTTCAAAAGTAAATGATACGAGTGAGTTTTGTTATTGTTATTTGTTATAGCTTATTTTAAAAGAATTTTCTCATATATTGACTGATTTGCAGATTGTGTAAATATTACAGCATTGAAATTCTGTATTTATTAAATTAAGACTAAATGGTTTTTTTTTTTTAATTGGTGAATTATTACTAAATAAAATTTTAAGAATATTTTACATTTACCATATTTAGACTAGAAGTCTGGTTGAACCCGCTCCCCTCCACTGGGCTAGCGCAACAAATCACATATCTAACCAAAGGTAATACGTTACAGTGTATATATATATATATATATATATATATATATATATATATATACAGTGGAGCGTCGATTATCCGAACGTCAGTTATCCGAACGTTCGATTATCGGAACGGTTTTTTTTTCTTTTTATTCTTTTTTTATGTGAGTAATTTTAATTAATTTGATCATTACATTTTATATGCCACAGCATTAATTTTTATTAGCTTTGATTAGATACACTTTGATTATTTTTTTGCATACACGTACATACATATTTTTGTTCATTTCATTATGTACATGTGACTAAGTTAAATAATTTATATGTACTTTATTACACTGGTTTTTTCACTATGCACATACATACTATATTTATATAAATAAACAAACATGTTTTTTTTACAAAGTTGTTGTTTTAGATCTTCCATTTTCTTATTATATATAAAAATATAAAAAATTAATTAATTTTATATTAATTACTTAATATAAATCAATAATTATATTAATTTTATATATATATATATATATATATATATATATATATATATATATATATATATATATATATATATATATATATATATATATATAGTGTACGAGTACGTGAATTTCGATTATCCGAACCACCACACACAACATTAGTTCGGATAATCGACGTTCTACTGTATATGTATGTATATATATATATATATATATATATATATATATATATATATATATATATATATATACATACATACGCGGCCAAGGATCTCCACGGTCTACAGTGCCAACAGAAAAAAAAAAAAATATATATATACATATAAATATAAATTTATGGACATGTGTCATATATGCATGGAGCATGTAAACATTAATAAATATACGGCCCTCATATAGGGTTATTGTGTGAGAAAAAGGATATTAAAATATATATATATATATATATATATATATATATATATATATATATATATATATATATATATATATATATATATATATATACATAGACATCCCCGAAACCCCAAAAATCGTGTTCTAGGATATAAAATGCACCCCCATCTCTCTCCGATGACTTTCCATAGAGTGCAAATTTCTCTATTACCTTATTGATTGCCGTCGCTGTGGATTGGAAGAATCTTGGATTCTGAAATGTCAAAGCGTTTATTCCAAGCCATTTTTTATAGTATAGAAATAACTATTATGTACAATCGGTTTTATTGTTTATAAAAACTAATAAGCCAACTTTCTACAAGTTTATATCTTTTGTGTTTATATTTGATGTCTTGTTTACGAAAGTTGGTCGTTAAAGAGTCTTTTTATTGCCATCCAAGGGTCCATAATCGTATTCGTTTATTGTTCTAGCACTAACTGGTATGGAACACAAGTTTTTATAGCTTTATAAAGCCTGCGTGAAATGGATGAAATTCTGGGGAATTTCACAAGATATTTAATACAACAGTGGTATTGTATTAGTATACTTGGGTGTGCTAATAATTTTTTTTTACTAATTCATAATAATAATAATTTTTAATGATTTTTTTTTTTTAATCCGATGAATAATCAGAAAATCCGATAAAAACCATTTGAAGTAGTTTTTAGCAGCAGTTCTAAGCTTCTACAAAATGTTGATTTATCTGTCTCGTCTATTTGATACTATACCCTTGCTTTCAAAAATTTTGACAAATTTAATCTTTCTAATTTTTTTTAGTACTATTCATAGTCGAGGTATATAACAATTTATGATAATAATGTTATCATCGCTGAGAAGTATATTTTTAGGAAAGTATAACATAGAAATAAATGAATGATCTTTAGTTATTTACTTTAATTATTATAAATATTTATAATGTTAAAAAAAATACAAGTAATCTGTATATTCACTGTTATTAAGTAATAACCAGATTATTCTTTAGATTTTTAGAATTATTATTTGCAAAATATTTTCTAATGTTAATCTTGGGTTGTATTGTTATGTATTTCATAATGTCTACCAAAATAATTAGGATACATAGTTTCGATAAAAGTATATTTTACCAATTAAATTTCTATTCATTATTCCTAATTTATTTATGTGCAGGCCGCTCAGTTGGTGTTGAGTGTTAAAATGCTTTCTAAATATATTACGTAGAAAAAATTAATGAACTTCTGTGACTAGTCTTGAAGTTATTTAAGGGCTAGAAGGGAATGATTAAGCTGTTTCTCGAAACTCGTCCTTAAACGCTACTAAACCCCTTGCTCCTAATAGACTGTCAATTTTACAATGTACATAAAAAAAGTTTTTACGGATTTTTACATCAAACAACTCATAACTTGTATACACTTTAACACCGTTATAAATTATATTAGCTCGAGTGATTAGCGGCCGACTAAAAATTAGTAAGTAAACTCGCTTAGAATTTTCATACTGAAATAACTTGAGTGTTTATGAAATAAAATACGAATTAAAAAGGAGATATAATTTTGGATTCCATTCGGTGTGTGAATAAAATATTGATGCAAAATTGTACTACTTTAAAATACCAAGAAAGCCTCCAAGAATGACTTGCAATAGATGGCGGCATTTTCATTTACAGATCATTTTCAAACCTGCCTGCACCAATTGACTTGAATAATAACAAATTACCTAAAGTATGCAATTCTTCAATCAAAGGCAATAAGATAATTTGGATTCACCCCAAATGTGCATTTCAATTTTTTATTGTGTTGTATATTTTTTATTCTGTATTGTGTGTTAAAACATAATTTTTAATCTGTATTTTTTATAATTATTTTTTTTTACTAATAAATATTTTTATTATTTTCAACGTAAATAAATTTTAATAATCTGTATCAAATTCACCACATTTTTTTTAATCGCTTTTTTATACAAGAAGAAATATTGTGGTCAATTGATGCAGCGTTCAATGTAAAGAAACCTTCCATTGCCTAAATGATACATTTGGTGGATAAGTTGGTTTTTCCGTACTTCGCGACGTAGCTAAGTCACAACAAATCATTATACTATGATTAATAATTTCCGAATAATGAAAAAAATGGAAAAAATATAACATTTTATTCTTTAATCATGGATATCATAATTCTAATTTATAATTCAGGCTACGCTCTCGTAGCGGTCAATAATCATTAAAACATCAACTTATTTTTGGTTTATCCTGCATTTCTATTTTTTATTAATTTTTTTTATTCAACAAGTTTTCATTTATCGAAACAATTATTAAAAATTCTAGGAAAAAAAATTCAAAACATGTTTCTATTAAAAAATTAAAATTAGCGAACACTTTATTTCTATAAAATATTTACAAAATCAAATAAAGAACAACGTTTTATTAGTAAAACAACATGTTTCGGAATCGTTTAACTCCTCCGTCAGGAGTAGCAACGAATCTATCAAACACTGTCAATATCAATCAATCCAAAAATATTTATTAAAAGAAGAAATTCAGACTGACGTTACTGCAAAAATTCTCTCGACTCCGGTTAGTTTTAGTGAATAATTGATATAAACAAAGTGTTAGTAAAAGAGAAAAAAAATAAATAATTTATAATAAATGTTTACTATATGAAACGAAAATTAATTGGATTATTACATATTTCAAATTAATACTTAAACAGATTTAAGTTTCGAATATCATAGTTACTGCTTAGAGCTTAATACACAACCTATGTATGAAAAAAAAAAAAAAAGTTAAATCATATTTTTGAAAATATTTTACCACATGCTTATATCCATTGGAGGTCTTAATAGTTATACTCGGCAGCACTAAACTAAATAAAAAACATAAAAATGATTCAGATCATTAACAAAACTCCAGAAGTCAAAGATCCGCTGTGATTTACAGAAATTATCATTGTTATAATCGATTGATTTTAATTTGCCTTTGAGCTGGGAGTATTTGACTGTTTTTCTACATTTGTAGTAAAATATTCACATTTTTATATATTGAATAGAAGTTAGATTATCAAATTTACTAATAATAATTACTAAGTTCAAACTCATACTTAAAACGCAAGGTGATAGAGTAAAATATTTAGCATTTGACCGTAGGTTTCGCTTATTCTCATTTAGATATTATAGTAAAAAGATATGTGTATTGTACTTGGCATATATTTTTATGAATTAATTACATGTTTATATTTAATATTAGTCTTGTGTTTGATTTTTTTTTAAATGTTTTATGTCTGGTTCTATAATATTTGATGTAGAAGATAGAGAAATTAAAAAAGGCCCGAAACGTTGTTTGGAATTCAATGGATAAATGAAAGTATAGCTAATAGTCATTCCTATTGAAGAGGGTGTTAATTGAAATGTAATATAATGCCAATTAATTAATAATTTATAAAATGTAAACGATTATTGCGGCGATTCGATGATTACTTAATATTTATTTGCAAATAATCCGTAAATTTTATATTTTCTCCTTATTATTAATAATAGAATTATTATTATTACATATAAATATTCACAGTGGGAGGAACAACGGTTTACCTTCAGTTGGCAGATACATTTAATAGAGATGGGAGAGTAGAATGAACTTGAGCAAACTCAATAAGTCGTTTTTTTCTCTTTTTAAGTCACTTCCACTCTGTTGGTAATACACTTTTCCCGACCGACATTGTTAAGATTGAGAAGTGGTTTTCCAGTTGATTTCGTCCGCAAACTACCTTTTGAAAATTCCTTTCGATCAATAGGATCTTAGAATTCAGGTACAGTTTTTGTAGAAACGTGATTCTGTCTATCAATAGGACTTTTATCAGTCCTATGGATTACAAATGTTTGAAAACAGTTCGGAAAGGTTTTTTTTAAATTTCTTTTTCACGTTTTCCGCTACAGTTTCTTTGAAATGCTTCTAAGGAAACGGGTTTAATTACTCCGATTCGAACTAATTTTTTTCGAATCAATAAAAACAGGAAGAAGTGGCCACTAAGGCTTAATTGAAATTGCATTATTCAAAAGTAAGAGATACTCAGAAATCCTAGACAACAGTAGAACATATTTATTTTTTTATTTTTATATAACTTTGCTTTTATTTTTTTGAGCCCTGGGAATATGAAAAATAATTTTTTGATCCCAGGGTGGTTGACATTGAACACATCGAGTCAAAAATACATACTTTATATCGCTCATTCAGAATGAAACAAGCACAACTTAAAATTTAAAATTTAAGAAATTTTAATAATTGAACCCCTCTGAAATATCAGGCCAAAATACACATTTAGATGATTAGCTGATTTACCAGCAACATGTCGCATATCCAGAATGAAAGAGGCAGAACTCAAAATTTCTAACCTCATATATATATATATATATATATATATATATATATATATTTAATATAATTATTTTTATTTGTTTAGTCTTTTTTTAGACTGCTGGTGTGAGATGTACCATCTCTGGTCTACATTCATGTGATATTACGCTTTTCGGTCCTGATAAGGTCCGAATTAGCAAAACATTAACTGCTTAGTTATTTACAGTTATTAAGGAGATTTAACATTTTGTTCAATAACATGCTACTTCTAGCATAATCTTCCAAAAAACATGCTATACACATAAAATAAATGATCATTCTTTGCTTAGATTGTCTTTTGCCTTATACTATCCTGTATTGTAAGACTATTCCAAGGACCGGCCACTGGACAGTCATAAGTACTGCAATAAAGGAAAGGAAAATCTCCTCCAATATGAGTTGCATAAGGAACAAGAAATTTCCTGAGTGCCAGAAGAAATAAGAGTGCCCCTCCGACCAGTCTCTTCTATATTAAACTTCCGCCAAATAACCTATGCCCAGGAATTCGATAACACACTGGCCCCAGTGTTACACGTGCTATTGGTTTGCGGACATGTTCTAATAAGGAAAGGGTCTGCCCCTCGAAAAAAAAAAAAATGAAAGCTGTAAAAAATAAAAGAGAATAACAATATCGTAAGCATCGAGACATTTAAAAAAAAATTACAATGAAAATCAGTAAGCAACCACACGCAGGTATTATTACACTTGATTACTGTATACCAACTAATTTAATAGCTCTTGGCTAATGAGATCTTACATGAATTTCAGAGATATTATAGTTTCCAATTAATTTTAATGTTTATTCAGTAAAACATTCATTACGTTTTAAAAGCATTGTCAGTTTTTGTAAAGAAAATGAGTGGAGCGCCAAAAGTAATTTTTAGATGAAGAGAGTTGATACGGGAACTAATCAACAGACTGGCCATCAAAATATTTTTGCAATTAAAATAAATGGTAGAAATACGATGGAAGTGAATTTAATTCAGACATTTCACACAAAAGTATTTTTATTAAAGATTTTACAACTAAAGCCCATTGTCCTTCCTGTGGAAGAATATAGCAGGATCGTTTTAAAGAATCACTAAAAGAATAATTATTTAAATATTAATTATATATTATTGAACAGAAAAAATATAATATTATCATTAATAAATCATCTTCAACTTCATCTTTCATAAATCGATACATTTTTAACAAAATATTGAAAATGCTCATGAAGAAGCTCCGTACGGTATACCAACAAATCGTGAAAATGAATAATTTACTTATTTATTTAATTAAAATACGCAGATATATAATTCATAAGTTTTGTTCTTGAAATAAAATGAGTGTATGTGATTTGATGTTTGTGAACGAGAATATTTTTGAAAAAATAATAATAAAAATTTAAATTAAATACCTTAATAAACAAAAGCTAGTAAAAAACAGGTTTTGGAGCCAGATAGTTTTAAATACAAAGGTACAGTTTTTCAGATAACAGGGAGGGAAAAAAATAGATTGATGTATGAAAGAGAACTGAATTTTCATACAGCACAATGAAGTTCCAGCCCAGTCTCTGCCAAATGGGAGAGTGTCAAGAATAATTTCGTGAGAACTCTATGAAATAAATATTACTAACCCTGGTTTGAATCGAACTCACACCAAATTTGGTATAGTGACGGATCTGTCCAGGAAATCAAGATAGAGGCTGAATTCTGAGGGCCGTTATGCTAGAAATTTTACATTTTACATCTTCTCAACTGAGATGTACGAAAAATAGAAGTGACTGCTCAACAAAATCTGGAACAGCTTCGATGATCTCAAACAACTGGCAAAGGGAAATAAGTCTGTTCTAACATGAGGAAAAGGATAAATGGGTATGGTTTGGCATGACTTGCAATTTGATACATGTAACAGACGATATAGCAAGAAATGGTCCTGAAATCATTTTTCAACAAGTGTGTTTTTGGCGCAAAGACGCTTGCTTTGCTTTAACCTTCCACAGGCTACATAATAGCTACATCTCTAGGCCAAAAGGGCAACATAGATAAAAGAGAAAAAATAAATAAATATATGTACATTTTAGAACTTCTAGAGCTATAAACTGGAGCTATACTGAATACTAATTTCGACTTCATACCTGAGAAATCTTCTAGATTTTTGTATAATCTTATCATATACTTTTGATCAGGCAAATGCTGAGGATAATGTGCCATATGATGCAAGATGTCTGCTTGGAACTCAGAACTGATCTTGACACCTGGCGCATGCTGATCTTGTAGGCCAAGACTTGCTAGTGTGTTGTAGAGCCTAAGAAGAAGAATACATGATACTCTGAGATTCTTCCTCAGAAAGGTATTCTTTCCATCTGTAAGATGGATTAATTAAGTAAATTTATTAGGTGTTCTAACACCTAATAAATTTACATAAGTGCCTGCAAAATATAGAAATCTTAAATTGTATCCGGTGTAAACAGTACCTGATTAACCATATGAGCAGCATGTGCAAACTGCCTATGGGCCCAGAGTCTCTTAAGGGCCCTTTGGCATGCGAGAAAAATGAGTTAAAAAAGTTTTAATTTGAATTTCAAAGATTTTAAATTTATTTTTATTTGTGAAGAAAAGTGCCTTGAAAAAATCGACGATACTACATACATAGTAAAGACATTCAGATTGTGAAGAGATATATTAATAATAGGAAATTTAATGTTAATGAAAACATCATTTAATGATTTGGTAATGCAATAAAATGTATTAAAGTGAAGAGGGGAGAGGGAAGAAGGGCTCTGAGATTCGCATTGCCTGGGGCGTCTACTTGGCTTAATCCGGCCCTGGGAGTAAAGTGTTGTTTTAATAAATACAATAAGCTTAAATTCGACTTAATATTAGACTTAATTATTCGAAGTTCTCTGCTAAGCTCTTTCAAGATACTTCATATGCGCTTAATTTATAAGACTATGTTTGTGGATAAAGTGTCTGTGAAAACAACATGGGAATTTATATTCAAGTGCAGGCATTATACTGCTTCGCACCAAAGATTTTCTAATAGTACACAATCATTTATTATTCCAATTGTGTAGTCGCTGTTTTAATAACCCCGATAAGCAGAATGATCAAATTCACACTAAACAAACTTATGGAGTTTCTGTTATAATTATTTCTACTGTTTCACCAAACTGTAATGTATACATAGGTAATGTAATGTATACATAGGTAATGTAATGTATACATAGGTATACATGCAAGACTAAATAAAAGACATTTGTTAAAGTGATTGAAAAGACATTTCAAAGTGACTATTCTAATATTGTCTGTTTGTTTTAGCTTAGAACGTAATTGGACCTCTAATAAGGTGATCTAGAGCTTAACAACTTTCATTTGAATTTTTTTTTAGATAAAATCCAAATTTTCTGAAAAAAAAGAAAAAAATGCTTAAAACATGTTTTTTTTCACCGTGTTTTTTTACATATACCATAGTAAAGCGATAAATTTCGAGTTTTGGATCATCGAATTCGTTATCTATGCAAAAATACCGAAAAGACACCGCAGAAGTGAGCCCATTTTTTTTTGCAATAGCTGATACTGGATGCTAAATCCTGTATTACATGTTAGGAACAAGCAGCATGGTCCAATTTTTGTTGTTATGCAACTTTAATGTACTAAATAAATAGCCTAAAGTTGGAACTGTATATTATAGTAATAAGCCTAGTTATAGTACCCTATATTATAGTAAATATTAAGTTCATATTTATGTACGGAATTTGTCAGTTGTTTCTTGCTAAACTAAACAGCCAAAAAAAAAAACACCAAATTATTCCAGAACCTATTAGCTCATACTTTAAGGGTTATTTTTAAAAAAATATATACTTTCGTTACTATTGCACCTTTCATCTTAAAGCTCAATTTAAAATTTTACGATGCTTCTCTAAAATATCTTTGAGTTTAAGTTTGAGCTGATCATGAGTGCAGCATTTAATAGATACATATGTTGCTAAATGAATTTTTGGCTTATTTTGTAGGTTGTTGCGAACAATTTTATGGAAAATTCGTAGTGATATTTTAAAATTACCGAAGTTATGAAATTTTAACTTAAACTATGTCACTAACGGCACAGGTCTCGATAATGCTAAACTAAAGGTCGTGACAGCCAAAAATACAATTTTATTTCAGATCCTGTTATTTCATACTTTAGGATTATTAAAAAAAAAAAATATGTCACTAGAGCGCTTTTCATCTTAAATCTTTTTTAGTATTTACGTTTTATCTTCAAACTATTTATGAAATCCTGAGCTGATAACGACTAAACTATTTAACAGATATGTTGGCGAGTGCATTTTTAGCCTATTATCGAGGTTGTTCTGAACCTTTTAGTGATGATAGAAAGCGAAACAAAGAAAAAATCATCAAAATCTGAGACTACGGGTTTTATTGTAATTTTGATAAAAGTAAATAAAGTAAGTATTATCATGGATTTATTTTTAAATAATAGCAGCCATCAAATTGAAAATTATCAATATTTCTATTTCTATTTCTATCAAATAATATCAATGAAAACTATTTTGACACGCTAAAACGGTACATTGACACTTTCATGGAAACCCAATTAACAAACAATAATAATTTCAGAGCATAGATTAAATGTAAAAAAGAATAATTAATTATTAAAAATATATTTTATAAAAGAATATATTTTGAATCTTTAATTTAAGAGATTATCTTAGTTGGAGATAAATACTTGAATATCTTAAAGTTTGATCTTAGGGAGTGATGCAATACTTGTATTTTTGCAAGGAACAGGCATGGAAAATAGAGCAAAAAAATAGGATTTGTGAAGGACCCCTGTTGGAAATTCAAATGATCTGTCAAACCGGACCGAAAATGGCCCCCCAAGTCCACTCCAGCCTATGGCCGTCAGGAGTGGGTCTGTGATTGACTCGAGAGTTCGACCAGAAACCGATCAATAATCATCTCTGTTAATAGGCGTATATATTGACATGTGTCAGCTGATGCCCCAGCAAACAGTGAGGTTACTAAAGCGTTAATTACACCATTAACCTCGTGTTTATTGTTGTCAATCAGATTTCTTGATAAGTAATTAAACTCATCCCTGAGGCTAATCATCGTGATGTAAAAGCAGTAAGTGTGAATGAGTAATGAGGGAATCTCCCCGGGTTAATTTTTATTCCTATATTTTCAGCAAATACGGTTCCTCTAACTTCCTCTAATCCGGAACGTTCGGTACTTAGGGCATTCCGGATTAAGAAATGTTTCGGATTACAGGATGAATGTGGAGAAAAACATTAATTAAAAAAAAAATAGCAGTAAAACATGTTTTTATATTCTTTAAATAGCTTTATTAGAATAAAAAAATATCTGTTGTGCCCACTCATACGACTTTTCTCGCCGCTTTGGGAGAAAGTCCAATAATATTTTTTTTTTTTGCAATGTTCTGGGGGCTATATAGTTTTTGAATTATCAAAAAATTTTAAAAAAATGGCAAAGGAATTTCCATGGAGACCTATGCAGAATACTTTAAAGACAATGTGTAAAAAGCTCAATGCACTATAACTTTGCTAATTAGAACCTTTTTAGCGCTAGTCTAGGAACCTGCAAATGCGCAAAGGATAGCCGGTTTGGTACACATGCATCGGGGTTCAAAGCCCTACAAAAGCTAATCAAAAACAATAATAATCAACAAAGGTCCACAAGGTCCGTTTAAGAGATAATTGTAGCACAGATGAATGGCCAAAAATGCGATTTTTGGACTCCAGAGACCCTGAAACGCGTAGGTTTATTGAAAACTTAAGTGAAAATAACATCGAAAATTTGATATGATTATTATTGTAATATGTATTGATATTTCTTACCAATATGGCAAGAAAAGTAATACGTAATATAAAATACTAAATTTTGAAACTAACAAGCGCATTCTAGCCTTATAAAATGGGTAAGCAAAGCACATGGTTTTTGTTGGTAGAAGGTTTTTTAGTCCATTTGTAAGCAAATGATGAACAAGGTATCATCATTATCATTGATATTTTACGATATATATAAATTTGTTTTTAAAGTCGGGTCGGATTAGTACAGCGTGCCGAATTATAGGAAGTTTGATCAATCCATGCTTGGAGCATGTGCTCCATACACTTAGCAAGTATTCCTTTGAGTATCTTTATTCACATTTGATCGGAGCATCTACTCAGTTTTTGTGGAATGAGCACGTGCTCAGTTTTATTCGCTTTACCTATTACCTTCACGAAGCACGGTATGACTGTTATCAGTGTTAGAAAATATCTATTCCTAAATTTCATTCTAGAATAAAAGACAAATTCCTAGGGGTGAGGTCAAAATCAAGTGAATAGTTTCCGCAACCATTATCGACGACCATCGAAATTAAATTAAATCTCTTTCTAAGAGTATTAATTTGTAAGATAGGATCCTTGTCGGTATAATTCTGGTTTCTCTGAAAACGTCAAACATATGATTCAACATCAGTATCTTTGAACTTCCTGTTAGGTCTAATAATAAATCTGAAAAAATTTATACTAATGTGAATAGTCCATGATACGTACTATCAATTCCCTTAACCCATCCGCCTTCAAACTATGTTTCTTTATGCAGAAATCCATTCGTTTAATTCTGATAATACTTCAAATAAACTAGATCATAACAATTCAGTGAGCTTACTTCCGATTCAATAAATATCAATCTAAACCCAATCGCATCAACCGTGAAGATGATAAGAACATAGTATGCAAGAATGTTATTTACAAGAGAGGAGATCGTCCATGATTGACTCTCTCGTGAATTGGTTCAAAGAACTGATTTTAGTTCTTTTAACTAAGTGAACGATCAGTAATTAGGGAGATTGCTAGCTCGGTTAACTGATTCACTATGACTGAGTGACCCTCCCCCCTTAATCACTGACCGGTGAGCTCCTTTTAGTGATCTATTTACGCCCGACATAACATTTAAGCGGTCAATAAATTATGCGAATCAGTGAATAAAGGAAAAAGAGCTTTCCAGTGAGTAGGTCACTGTGATCAGATAAAAGAGAAAAGAGTGGTTCAGACAATCCTTCATGTCGGCCACCAATCCCAGTATTTTTCACATTCTCAGAAATGTTTATATAATTCACCTTCCTTCATAATATATTATCTATTATCTTGTTTTATTATTAATTCATAATTTCACTTCTATCGGATTGTTTCTCTTTAGGTTTACTTTTATTGCGTATTCTTCTTGTTCCTGTACTCTCTCTTTCACGCTTTTTTTAAAAATTATATGATTAAATGGAATTGTTTTTAAATTATCCTTGTAATATGCATTCCATAAACATGACATATTTATATTTGAATCATCCCTACAATATCAAATAAAGAATCAATATTCAAAAGATGACAAGCCATAACAGAAAACCTAACGGAGCATCTTGAAATAAGACGTTTGTGAAAAGTAAAATTAGGCCAAATCATGAAAATTAAGTTACGTAGTCGATATATTTTATCTTTTCTGAAATATTTGTTTAATTTAATTTGTTTAATATTTGTTTTTTGTATAGTGTTATTTTTCCATAATTAAAATGTATGCGGGTGCTTCATTCAAGAAGTCATTAAAACAAACAAACACACATATATCCTTCATAAACAGAATATGTTTTGATTCAATCGGGATCAACTGTACCAATGAAAATATTATCTCCTGAAATCGGATTTCCGTACCGGGCAGGGACCGGCATCCGCCCTCCAAAAGTAATTCAGAAGTACTTAGGCCCTGCAGATATTCATTTACAAAGGGCGATGGCACTGGAGCGGTTAATATCAGTAGGCCTGGAACAGGAGGGCACACAATGAATGTATAATCCAGGGCACCTATAGTAATGGAAGACTTCCAGCGGCTCCAAAATATTAGCGAGCCTTATCTGTTGGCAAACATTCGCCGGTTAATTATTTATTCAGATAAGGGAATGCGAGCCTAATTTTGTTTCCCATGCCGAACTTTATACAGTGTTACCTCTTGGAAATTTATAAGCTCCTAGGTGGTAAAGTGCCAGGATCTAAATGCTAATTTTCATAACAAGTTTTATTATCTTCCATTCCTGCTGCCTCACTGAAAGGACTGTGTGTGGGACCTTGCAACCAAGGGAAGGTTTGGACGTGAAATAATGGGAAGCAGGAACTTCCAGAGACCACAAAAACAGCAATTTCAAGAAAATATATTTTTTTTTTTTCCTTAGGACCTTTAATAAGAAACCAAACTTTATAATGTAGTATAAAATATTTGCTCTTTAGTTTACTGCAGTATTTCATTAATATGTAATGCAAAAAGAAACATATATAGACAATAATCATAGAAAGCAAATAGAACCTGATAAATTCAGAAATATTCACAAAGAATTAGTAATATATATATATATATATATATATATATATATATATATATATATATATATATATATATATATATATATATATATATATATATATGTATGCTTTCTACTAAGCTGAATCTCTTATAATAGAAAGATTTAAATAAATAAAATAATGAAAATAATAATAATTATTAACTGATAAAAATGTTTTCATGTTCAAAAATTATTTGAACTATTTTTATTAATATTATACGGTTCGCCAATTTTTACTTTATGTTTTTTATTTAGTTTAAAATTTATAATCAATTTTTTTGTTCGAATTATTTATATTATTATTTGATCGTTATTTCCTTTTCTAACCTTGGATATTTTTCTATCATACATTATTTTGATATATTGTATATATTTTCAATCTTGCTCAACAACCATTGCCAATATCTCTGTTTCAAATCAAGTTTTATTAGATGAAACAACATTGAATTAAAATTTTCTCTATTATATTTACTAATGATAAATTCATGTTTAAAAGAGCTTTCTATGTTGATCAATGGATATAGAAAATGTTTAGGCCCTGAATTCCTTGATAAACCTGATTTTTGCTGAATTTTGCCCTTACGTTCATTGTATTATTTAAATTCCTAGATAAAAATTATGCGTAATGTTGTCTATATCTATATGTTTCTATCTTAGATATCTTAACATTAAAGCTTTCTGAGGGTCATTAGACTCATCCTCTTTATATTTGTGATCAAATATTATTATTGTTCATATCTAATGGGATTCCAAATTATTTTATAAAAGTAATCAATACAGATTAAGAAGCAACAGTCCTTATTAATCCCACATTATTCTGATTTAGTTATTTACTCTTGAGTTGTGCATTTGACTACACTATACATTTTT
This sequence comes from Rhaphigaster nebulosa, assembly GCA_948150685.1. Taxonomy (NCBI): domain Eukaryota; kingdom Metazoa; phylum Arthropoda; class Insecta; order Hemiptera; family Pentatomidae; genus Rhaphigaster; species Rhaphigaster nebulosa. The sequence goes on along the minus strand of OX411311.1, from coordinate 84,830,203 downwards.
GTTATTGTTATTTTTTTTGTATTTAATTGTTAAGCCATTGCCTGTATATTTTGTTCATTATGTATTTAGAAATGTAAATATTTCTGATTAATAATTTATTATTATCATAATTAAATAACGCAACTATTAATAGCACACCCACTATATATGAGGCGCGGAGAAGCAAAAGGGGAAAACCATGATTTGAAAATTTTTCAGGTAAACAAAAAATTACATAATTCAAGTTATAGTTTATTTAAAAGAATTAATATTGGATCCGAATTTTCCAAACTACGCAAGAAATAAATGTTTAAATATTGTTTCGCTTTTCCAAATACCAGATTAAAAAAACTAATAAAATAAATTAGATTTATTGTATTCTGCAGAGGAAAATTAATAAAAGTCAATAGACAGGAAAAAAACTCATGACAATTAACATATTTTGTTATTTTAATCATTTAATATTAACATTAAACAATTATGTGAAAAATTAATAACAAACATTTTTTTAGTGTTTATTATAACAAGAGCCAAAGGGTATTTAGATATTTGTTTCTTCGAAAATCTAAGACTCCTCTTAACGCCAAAGCTATAACGGATAAAAAATAATTTTTACTTTTTAGAAAAAAATCAACTAGTTATTATAAAAAATAAATGTTCAATGTTACTTTATAAATAAATGGTCTTTTTTCATCGTTATGAAATGAATTTATTTCTTCTTGAACATCTTGTTCAAAATCTTCTTCGTTGCCTTCACGGGTAAATACTTGTAATAATATCTTTTGTGAAGCTGCAGTTCATTTAGTTTTCGGAATTCAGGAACAAAATATTTCATCAAAAGTCTAGTAATGTCACGTATTTTTGACGAAGCTATTTTACACCAAGTTGTATTTGTGGAGTTTGGAATAGTAAATTTTCAATTTTATGATTGATTTTTTTTTTTTTTATCGAAGCTAAATTGTTGATTGTTTATATAACTGAAGATGAATGTATAACATTAAAAACTAGTTTCCAATTAGAAAAAAAATATAGAAGTGGCAAATAATTTATCAATCTCGAATTAGACTGATCCTTCTATACGGTCATTCGTATGTCAACTAGCACTTAAATAATTTCCAATTAGTTTCTATCCCCGCTCATCAAGATTGTTACTTTCATACGTGGTGCTCCAAGCGGCTGTTTTAAGAAACAAGGATTTATCCTTTTCTGAAACTCAACCAAACTTTGAACGTAAAATTAGATTAGATTTTGCACGATTTGCGGGTTTAAGGACCTTGAAGCAAAACAGTTTGGAAAACATTAAAAATGTCAAAAATGGATTGATCCCCTTTCGCATTTCCACGCCGCATACTTGTAATGTATCAAGATATTATTAAATAGACACCCAGAGGTTTGATCCGGGGACGATCTGTTTTAGGGAAAGAAATACGAGACCTCGTGCGCCTGCTGATTCTGAACAGCCATAATCCGCGGATCTAGACCAATTTGTCACTGTTCTACAGCCAGACTGAGTCGTTAGGAAGGATACCACCGAACAGTGGGTAGCCTTCTGCAGCACCATTAGACACAATTAGAACCTGTGCAAAAACTTTGATAGCAATCTTTTGAGTTCTTATAGTATTGCCATTAAAAAATAATAGTATACCAGTCAGCTAATGAAACCTGAAAAAAGACTCGAAATTTTAGGACTATTTTTGGTTTTTCGCCTATAATTTCTACATTCGGTGCATTCTACCGAAAAATAAAGGGTACATTAAATAAAAAATAAATGAAATTCTGCGTCTTCTGAGTACCACAACATAGTAGTTTGTTTAACTGAAGTGGTTGAAAATCACGCTCATAAACGAACATTTTGTCAAAAACAAATACAGAGTCTGCAGCTTTGAAAAGAGTTGGTTCCTAGTGCCAACAAGGAAAAAAAAAATAAAAAAAAAATATATATATATATATATATATATATATATATATATATATATATATATATATATATATATACATACTTTATATTATTCACTATAAGGCCAAGCTTAGAACTAAATAAGCCCAGCGAGTAAATAAAATTATACAATTCTTATCTTACAATGGAATCCAAAGACATTTTTAAACCGTTGACTACAAAACATAAAGAACAAAAGGCCCAATAAAATGGAAAAAAAAGATCTTTTATTAAAGCATTAAATATTTAATCCGGTAAAAATAAAATAAAATTGAAAAGAAGGGGACTCGTGGAGACAGGATTAATTAATAAACGAGGAGTTGTCCGAACAGTGGAAATATAATTTTAACTCATAAATCTCTCCGAATCATTTATATTTCTTATTCGATTAAATTAAAAATTTATTTTAGCTTTTTGTAGTTATTCGAATGCTTACTATGGCTATTTGTGATGCATAAAAAAAATAAATATTAAGCTAGGTTTAGTTACAACTACATAAACAAATTATTAATCAAATAAATATATGAGGAAGACAGAACGTGGTCAGGTTACCGGCATCATTATCACAATTAATTGCAGATGGTAAACGCCTGAGTTGCTCGGGTTTGATTACCACTGAAATATAGGCCGACCAGGATATTGTAGCAACCACTAGTACAGTTGCTGATAGAGTAAGTGTAAAGACAGAGAACACAATATCAACCAACTTCGCATTGCGTAGCTTTGCTTTACAAAGCTTTTAAAATATTTGAATTTTCATCTAAAAGATAAATTCTTGTAAAGTTTTGGATATAAATTGGAATTTATTATACGATTATAAACGATGAGTGGCGGATCCCTTATATCTTTGCTATTCAACTCAGACGATAAAAACAATAAAAAATGTATATTTTTATAGGAGATAGTAAATAATTATTACATAAAATTTAAATTGTGAACCTGATTATTACAGTTAAGAATAAAAATCCAAGAAAAAGAAAAGGCTGCAAGGTAAGGGGATGAGCTATCTAAGGAAGACAGATAACATGCACCAGAAGAGATTGGATTAGAAATGCAGTTATACGAGGTAATATGAACGTGAAACCAGTGGATAATATTACAGAGGAGCATAGGTTGCGATGATATAGCTATCTTAGACAAATGCTGAATAACAGTGTCGAGAGACTGTTACGATGCCGAAGACGACATATTTATAATTAAGATCGATATTGGAAGAGGAAGACCAAGTCATACTTGGAAGATGGAGTCAGAGAGGCCCTGAAGAGACAAGATATCGAATGGAATAAGCGAAGTGAGTTGACAATGGACAGAACCACTTGTAAACAGCTCTATAAAAAGGAACATCGCAATGCATAGCGGTAAAGAGGACCGAAATATGATCATGATAAAGAGTGACGGATATGAAAAAAATATTAAAAATATGATAGGAAAAATTGCAGTCTCCAAGTTGGCCCATAAGAGCGGCCTTGGTACTGAAACGTTAGATGCCTAAAAATGATTGAAGCTTCCATTTCCGTTCGTCGAAATTGAAAAAAAAAACTAATTACACAAACAAATAAACTCTCTACTTATAATTTAATATCTTCATTAGCACTCCAGCGAATGCCGAAGTAAGTCCTAGAAATATACAATTCATTAGAGTCCTGACAAACACCCTTTGCAGAAGAAATACTCTCGAAGTTTATTGACCACGTTTTCGAAAGCATCTTGTGGACCAGTCAGTTTCCATGTAATAAGGTTAACTGTGCTGTAAAAGTAATTTATAACTTATTTATTTTACAAATTATTCTTAACTGACAGACTTACTATCTGCTTAGTACTAATTAAACCTTTATGGACTTATAGCATAGAGCGAGCTATGGAGCTCTGCCACATTCAGATACTGCCACAGAATGCTACAAAAATTTCCAAAACAGACTGATTTGCAACATGAATCTCCTAGAACAAACACATCCACCATGAAACCCAAAGACCCCGACTACTTTCGAGGCGGTAGCCTAGAAAGTTGTTAAGTTGACCGCTATAAACCGGATGATCGCAGATTTGCTCAGTTCAAAAATAATTAGCAGATAGCAAATTAATTATTGCCTAACTATGTAAGTAAATGTAACAATAATAATAAGTTTCTGATATAATGACAAAATAAACTAATAGTTTATACACAGCCGTGGTGTTTTAAGATATCACTTATACATTTCACCAGGTCTTGCTAATTTTTGTCCTTTATACTTTCTTTTTAGATTGATTATTGCCCACTTAGAACAGCTTGGAAATGTCTAGGATGATCTAGGATAGGTCTTACTGACACATCACTAACTACAGGAAAACCGTCTAAAAAGGGCATAAGCAGGGTACGACGATTTAAATATCCACTCGTAGATCGCGGCAACAGAACTTTACAACATATCACTTAGCAAATAGGTGCAAAAGAAATACTTTGGGCGTAAAAATACTTAAGCATCGCACACATCTCTATTTAAAACCAACATAAAGCCTAATGCAACGATAGGACAAAAAAAAACAAACAACCTATAATGGCTGCAAATCTTGCTATCAGAAATGTTGATTTGTGACGCCGAGATTCTTGAGCCTGAATAACAAACCTCAAACCTCTACAAGCTGGTGACGTAGGAGTAAGATTTATAAATAACAAACAGCATAGTGTGTATTACAACACCTGTTACAACAGATGTATTACATACACCATAAACAATCTACATAAGAATCTTGAAAGATATGCCGAAATAGAGATGGTTGAGAGATTTCTAAAAATATCTAATGAGGACTGGATTATTGATTATTGATCACTGTGACCATTAGATATTAGTCTTAATCATAAAGATCACAAAAAGAAAATTATTAAAAGATTATCTGTTATCTAAGCGTTTTTAAATATATTAATTAGTTAACTGAATATCCCTGGCTAAGGAGTGATAACTCCTATCTGCAAAACGACTACTATAGGTATGAACAAATTATTCAAAACGCAATTAAAAATCAAAAATAGTTTTTTTCATGGCTCTAAGGAGGCTCGGGGCAGATCCAGAAGAAGCTTTTAGGGAGAGGGAGGAACTATCAGGGTCTGTGGTCACCCTGATAGTCCCCCTCCACCTAAAATTTGGGATACTCGTAGAGCAAAGGCTTTATGCCATATATTTTTTTGGTATTTTTGAATGTTTACATATATTCTGCCTTTGAGGTGACTGTCATCTAGTGCCAGGAGGGATTAATAGGATATCTCAATAATTTATTAATTATTTATTAGTATTAGTAATTTAGTAATTTATTATTGGATTATTACCCAATGACAAACTATACAGTTTGGACTAATTTAAAACTATTTTGATCTTGATTATGATCCTATTTATGTAAGTCCAGCGACTTTACCACTGGTCAAAGTTATAAAATAAATACATTTTATTATTTAAAAATCAAAATGTTTTGAATTTTCATTAGGTATAAAAAATAATAAAACGATAGAAGTTTAACACACCTATTTTATTTAAATTAATAAAAAAAGGTAACAATTGAAGCCAATGTTAATGGTTGAACGTGCTACGTAACAAATTTTCGGAATTTGTTTTTTCAAATGTATGAAGGCGTTATGTGTTTATCTACGCCTGGTAATTTTAACATCTCGAGATTCCCGATTAATCGGGTGATTTTTCATTGGATTGGATATATCTTGTGTTTAAAAACAGAAGGTTTTGCATGCTTAAGCGAAAGTAAGAGATGGAATTTCATAAAATTCATACCGAACGATTTTGACACTAATTTCCAACTTTTCACCAACTTTGTGCCTAATCGAACGAGCCGTTTACGAAATATGGGTCTGTCTATGGAAAATACTTATGTGCATCCGTAAGCAACAATAGGACTTAATAGGCCGCGGTGCAAATATGCTGGGAATAAAAAAATGCGAAATTAGTGAATGAATTCGATAAAATTTACATGGGATCTTCTAGGTGGGACCAACCTTGTAAATGCAAGCCCCTGAAAATTTGATCAAAATCGTATAAACGGTATTAGTTGTTATACATCACATGAATTTAACTACAGATAGACAGACTGACGGACACACAAACAGATTGACTCGGAACTAAATTTGTTTCTTCTAAGTCTAAAGTGTAAAACGCGAGTACAAAATACTAATTCTGAAGACAAATACGTTTTCACTTACTGGATGAAAAATTGCATTTAAAAAAAATAAATATAAAAAATATTTTTCATTTCCTCTAAAGCTTTAAATTAGTTACATAACACCTTCATCCACTCATCTCTTCAACTGACAATAGTTGGCCCAAGCCTAATTTCCTTTCCAGCAAATGAATGATTATTTATTAAAGTTACTAACGATTATTGGTAATAGTAGGTATACTCTAAATTTAGCTTTATTTCTTTTCCCTTAGTGGTTATTTTGGAAAGGAAAATTTCCCCGTTTTCCTCCCCGTGGAACCGCCACTGATGCATATCAAAATGCAATAATGTTTTACAGTTTTCTGTCAGGGATAATACGAGTAATTATAAAAGTTTATAGCTCATCAGATAATCCCTGTGATGACATTTTATTTTTCACACATATCGGTCTACATTTACGAGGTCTCACCAGTCGGCGTGTAATTTCATTATATTAATAACGTCGAAAAATTAAATATGCTTTTTGGCCACTTACGAGGTACCTTAGAAATCCTTGTATTACTTTGCTGTTTTCTTTGAATTGAAACGGACTAACTAACGATTAAGTAAGTTCCCTTAGGGCCTTAATTAGCCCGAGATAAGATAATACAACGCCGCGACCTGAAAACACTAGTAACTCCATTAAGCGGAGTTCGAGTTAGCCAAATGTATGAAATCCGCTATTAAACTGGGGTTTTACTGCTAGATATTAACACTAATAGCTGGTGGACCCTGTCTGGGGCACATTTAGTTTGGTGATTAGGGGACTGAGTGTTGGGACAAAGTTGGCCGGCAAACTGTTAGCTAGAGGAACCCTGGGAATGAAGCACAGTGCTTTAGGTAAATGTCAGGTCTTTTTTCTTACTCGAACTTTGGGGAGAGGAGGAAAAAGCTATCAACTTCGTGGACCTCCTAAATCGGGAGCGTGAATCAGTTAGCACGTTCTACACAGTTTTTGTTCACTGTTCATCCGGTTTGACTAATGTTCAATGGAAAGAAGTAAAATGGTACTTCCAAAAAAATGTTATAAAAGAGGTAAGTGGTAGGATAAAAGAAGATAATTAAATATTTTAATGTTTTTCTTTCTCCAATTTCGTTGAGGAGGAAACGTTTATTAAAATACAACATGGGTGCGCCCCCATATAAACAAACAACACATAAACATAATAATAACGAAATTATGTTCAAATTAAATTATCAACAAAGACCAAAATTAAAATTAAAAGTAGTTATTGCAAAAACAAAATTAAAATCCATGATTCACTGTGCATCGAGACTAAGGTCAAATCTTCATACTCGAAGTATCTTCTCTATTAATGTGAACATGGTCCTTTACCTTATCTTAGTCAATTTAATAAATAAATTAAAATTCACAAAGTATATCAAATTATTAGTTATAAAGAAATTCTGTCTCTGACCAATTTTATCATAAATTTCTCTGAGCATGTCTTTTTACTTATTGGATTAGCTCTCTGTCCGTTGAAATTTGAACACTCGTTAATTATATGGTGAAATATCTATATGTAGTGCAGTTATCATGTTGGGTAACTTTTGATCGGTATAAGTATACTGTCCAGGTTCGGACGAATTTTTACGGTGTCGGTGGACGAACGTATGGTGTCGGAATCACCGAACATTATAACTTTTTAATTTATAAACAAATACGGTACGGATAGTGAAACAAATACATGAAAAAAGTTATGGTGTTGATGTTTTCTAACTATCGTAAGAAATCGTTTGTTTTTTTTGTTGTTTTTTTTTCACTGTTGGTAAGTTAAATCTGTATTTGGAGTTTTGCTACAAACTCGGTAGTCTTTAGATAGACAATTTTTTTTTTATTGTACCCGATATTAATTGAGTTTCTTCTTGAGTTATAAATCATAAGCAAATAGGGATTAAAGGAATCTGCATAGCTAACCTAGAATCTATGTTTCATCTTCATGACATGTAGGCCCTAGTCATCCTCCTGTCGAATGAGAAACTAGCCTAAGCTTCCATATTAACATAGATAAATATATGGGCCACGGCCATGACATTTTCAAAACAAAATTATGCTCAGTCCGGACGTTATTTTGGAAATTTTATTCAAAATTTAAAATTGCACTTTGTCACAAACTATATTTTTTATTCATAAATAAACGAACAATATTAATATAATATTTCTGACAATATTAATATTAGTATTTCCTGCTTATTATAGTTGCTATATTATAATTATAGGTAGCATAAAATCTACCTATAAGAAGCATAAAATAGGAAGAAAAGGAAATGTGAAGGCCATCGCTGACCCCTGGAAGATACTAGACGTACATATGCATGGGGTTGGAGCCGTTGAATCCCTCAGTAGGGGTAATGCTGTTTGTTAGTTCTGTGTCTAGTCTCAGCGGGTCTATCTCGAATAGGGATTGCCTTTTGGTTTGGTGAGGAATTGCAAAGTGACCATGTATGTGTAAGCGAATTGTAAATTGTCAAAATATCCAATATTCATGAAGTCCATTTTGTTCTGTACTTCCACGTATTCGACACACATTTTTTTTTTGCAGTTGTCAAAATCTTCAATAAGAAAATGCACACAAACAATTTTTCGGACCATGCTTGCAAAATAAAACAACCGTAACTAATAGTAAAATCAACTCTAGAGGATTAAAATTGTATTTTAAGTTGTAATAAAAAAAAAAAATAATAAAAAAAATCCTAGAAAATGAAAAGAAATAGAAGCTGAAAAAAAAAAGAGAAGTTACTTTACAGATTGATCAGTTAGCAGGCTGGAATAAAGATTAGCTGAAATTACAATTTTTAAATATAAATTTATGTTACGTAGTTTCTTACCACAGTATGCTTTGTAATTCAAAGCGTACAGTAAAAAAAAAATGAAATATTTAAAAGTGGAAAAAAGAAATCAACTAAGAATGAATTATATCATTAATAATTCTGTAAACAAAACCTAATTAATTTTTTTCTTGATATTATAATTAAGGTTGGATAACTTTCATGTTATTATATTACTTTTAAATGATTTGTATTATAAACAATGAAAGTAATAAAATAATGCCTAGTAAGCTATTTCACTGAGGTTCATGAAAATTTTTCAGACTCGTTTGGAAGGATTGCTTAATCACCATTATTGAACTCATTATAAAATTTTAAAAACCGGTAAATTCAGCGGCGATCAATACAGAACTCGAGCAGAAATCGAGTTTACATTGTGGAGTTTATAAATAACTTATAATAATTAATGCTGTTTATAAATTGATGTTCTAATAACCAATACTGCCCCAAATTACCGTTACCACAGTCCGAAGTACCTCCTTGCTTTCTTCTATTCTATTCCTGTCGCCATTCATAAATGTAAATAAATTACTGGCTTCTGATACCAGTGACGCGGCTGGGAGAGAAGTGCTGAGATCTCCTGGAGTCCTGCTTTACCATCCACGTGTGGGGGGAAAAGAATGGTTCGGAATTCCCGAGGGCAGAAAGTAAATATTTTACATAGGTATGAATGTGTTCAAGATGATTTCTTTTATTTTACTTAACTTTAATTTCTTTAGCTTATTTGATAACTTATATTATATTATTATTGTTAAATTTATTTTTACTTGATGTATAAATATTATTTTATAATTTTTATCATTATTTCATGTTTAAGAATAATTTTTATATATTTTATATATATAGCATGAATGGATATAATTTGGATGGAGCTATATACTAGGTTGTTACGAAAGTCCTTTTGCATTAGTATAGCTTTATTTCAAATTACATATTTTAAATATTATTGAATACCACTCTTCAAAGTAAAGTCCAATGTTTTCAACTACATTCCCCCATCTTGCTGGCAGTAATTGGATTTGATATCAGTACCACTCCATTGGTTTTGAGGCAAAGTGCTCTTTACATCCAATTTTTACGTTCTCGTAATTATCAAAGATCCGACCTTTTAAAAAATGAGCCATTGATCTAAACAATCTATAATCTCAAGATGCAATATCTGGGCTAAATCCAGAATGAGGAGAAATTGGTACTCCTTGCAGTTCCGATAATTTTCCCTTGGTCAAACGAGAACGATATACAGAGGCATTGTCGTTTTGCAAAATAGCTTGGTTCCTGTTGACCAAAGCGGGGTACTTTGAACTCAAAACTGCATCACCTCTGTCTAGCTGTCTAAAGTAAACGTTTGAGCCCCTACCACGGCCGATAAATCACGAGTAGTTGAATTTTATATTCAGGGTTATGCGGCAGTATTTCGATGGATAATTGACTCTCCCCTTCTGTGGCACAAATTTCTTCGACGGTTGCCTTTGTGCTTAAAACTTTTTTCCAGTAATGTCTCAAAAGACAGCGAATCACGATTTTTTCTTCTTACATTACACGTGCGTTTTAAAAATATAAATGACCCCATAAAGCCAATTCAAGTAATATAAAGGATTAGTCAAAGTAAACATTGGCATATATAAAATAATCACTACTCACCATACAATTTATACACATTTATACAAACTAGGATACAATTTATTTGATCATTTTAAAAATAAATAATAATAATGACTAAATTAAACTGCTGCATTGCTGACGTGTTTTTGCCATCGCTGGACAAGGTTCAATTTCAAAGTTCAATTCGCGACAGTTTCAAGATAGTGAATAATTTGCGTATTTCGATTTGATAATTTATTCTGTGAAATAGTGATATCATGAAGTATACATACTATACTACAGTTGTATTGAATAGAAAGGAATAAAAGGGAAAATATATACAATCTATAAAAAGCTGAAATAATCTATAAAATATTTTTCCTGTCTTTAGCCTGTCGAGGATTGTGAATTACCTCTATTATAGAAAAAGCAGCTACCAAGTGAAAAATGACTTGTAGGGAGCTAAGTTAGCAGTGGAACGCTTAGATACAATCTGGAATGGATATCGGCTGTTTGTACAAGGATTGTGGCCGCATTAAATGGAGAACCACAAAGATTTAGGGGGCCCAAGCTAGACTCGAGTGTCCGAGTCATTGCCCTTAGTTAAATAAGGGTGCCTATTTGTCATAAAACGAAGTACTAGTACTAAGTACAAGGGCTTTAAGAAATTCATTTGATTATCAGATAGAGAATCATCTCCAAAAATATCATTGCACAAACTTTACCTTAAGAATTAAGGTTACCTACCAGCTGTAAGTAGTTTGCATGGATAGAATTTTCAAAGAAAATCTAACGGCATTCCCATTGCTTATTATAAGCATGAAATGGTAAAATAATAAAAACAAATTTAATTAAAATAATGATATAATATAAGCAAATATCCATAAATCTATTCGTAATTAGAAACCTAATATTGAAAATGTATTTGCTATTCATTTCATATGTATGGTGATTGCTTTATAACTTATAATTAAAAAAGTTTCTTTCACGATGTGACTAGTCTTTATTTTTAATTTATTTATTGTTTTATTGATATTTTTTATGTAAATAAGATTTGAATGTGAGCATTTATCATTATCACCAATTGAGAAGTTTTCTATCAAAAGTTAATACATCCACTTCTCTAAAACAAATATTTTTAACGAGTTAATAACACCTAAAAATTGTTCAGTTTATTTCAAATCTTAAATTTTCTCCTGTCAATAGCTGTTAGAAATCAGCATTTCATATTATTTTTTTTTTTTTTAAATAATTTTCCAAAAGTGGATAGGTATATTGACTTTTGATAGAAAACTCCTCAATTGCTCTTGAACGCGACGGATTGTATTATTTGTCAAAAAATTAAAGTTATTATCCAAAAAAAAAAGTTTATTTTAAAATATATACGATAATATGCCAAAAAACGTTTACAAGATTTCAATTTATTTTCACGTTTTTGGATCAAATCATATTGATGCACTAGAGATCAAAAATGTAATTTGTTAAAAATGTCATTGTCCCATATTGTTAAAAGGTCTAAAGCTATGTCCACACTCTTCGACTTTCGATTTGACATCGCACGATACACGTTCCCTTCCCCGTTCGTCATGTCGAATCAGCGTGGACTCCCCTCGTTCTGCTTAACTAGTGGTTCTCAAAATATTTTGACTGGCGGTACCGTAAAATTATTAAACAAAATTCAAGGAACTGCTACAACTATTATTATTTTTGATAAATGAAATAATAAACCATTGAAGTAAATGAAATGGAAACTTAAATAACATAAAATGGTAATCAAACAACAATATTGATTTTTTTTAATTCATTTAAATTATTTATTTCATTAAATTTAATGCCATTTTAAATTTCAAAACATTGCGATAGCCTGGTAGCGTGCTTGCGGTACCAACTTTGAGAACCATTTAATTGTACTAAGCTATTGAATCGTTTTCTTTAAAATTTTATAATCCTTACTATAATAAGTTGACATCCACATGATGGTATAGAAGGATCAATCTAATTAAAGATTGATAAATTATTTGCTACTTCTATATTTTTGTATTATTTAAAACTAGTTTCGAATGTTATACATTATCTTCAGTTCTAAAAACACACAAATAAATCAAAATATAGTTTGGTATTTGTACATATTAAACTGGATGTAATATAAATTTATATTCAATCAAATAATTTATCAATCTCTACTTACTATAATAATTAATAGTAATTGCCATCAATGAAATAAGTATGTGGAAATTATATTTTCATCACTAATTTAAAGATTTTCTCGAGAATATTGTCTTAAAAGAGCTTATGATTCAACACAAAGTACTTAACAGTATTCGACGAAAATTTAATACAATTAAAAATAAGATCAAAATTTAATTGAAACAACAGGTAGCGAAGGAAGCTCATATACTGACCTTTTTTTTTTTCTTTTTTTTTTTTTTTGATAAAGGAAAAATTTATAATAATAATATCACTCATTAACGGATGCAGGAGTCGAGAAACTCAGACCTCGTCAAGATTTTTCAAAAAGTCGCTAAATCTTTTCTGAAACTGACAGAAAAATTCTTGCAAGCACATCACTTCGGGATGTTCAATACGAACGAGCACTGGCAAAGACACAATGATATAGTTGAAGCAGTGCACCAAGTAGATGAGCCTTATAGAAGATTACTGCTCGTTTTACAAATATCACATGGTTCAAATATCTCCAAGCTTAACGCCAAATTGTTCCACCAAGACCAATCTGTAATTTACTATACTCCGCAATAGACCTTACATTTTAATAATAGACGATTAAAATAAAATAGGGGCATTCATCTCTAATTAACATAGAGTATGGAGTTCCTTCTAGTAATAACCTGCACAAGGTATCAGTGTGGAAAAAAAAAAAAGATGAAACACGCAGGTTTATCTAAGTTACATAATTTTATAATTTTTCGGTAAACCGAATTCTCTATACCTAATGGATAGTAACTTAATGTAATGGGCTGGTACTGGAGGAAACTCAATCTTCACTCCAGAAAGTGGACCAACCCATTAAGACGTTGGAAAAAGTGCAACTGGCAGTATTATTGAGAAATACGAATATTGTAAGAAAGCTTGCCAACATCGAATAATTTTGCGAATCATCATTTGTGGAACAAATAATTATAAAATCCCACAGACAGTATAATTAATGGAAACAGCTTTAATTTGGAATTATTTTTTTCTCCAAACATATGTTATTTCTGTATACTTGATTTTTACAAGACTTCTGTCACAATATTCATAACATAGAATAAGGAACTGACGTATTCAAAAGTCGGCTAAAATTTGTTAACAGACAGTCAATAAAATGAGAGAGGGTCTAACATTGAGCCGAATGAAACTTCAACCGCAAACTCATTAACTTGGATTCAATATGACCCGACAAGACCACTCAAGCGCTAAATCAAGAATGTACCAATAAATAAATAGGCTTCCTTTACTCAAACAAGGAAACCCTACGTGGACCAAATCCAATTTGTATTTACTAATATTACAGATATGAAATGTATGAGGATATTATATTGATAATAATGATTTTTATTTTTCATATTTTATTTCATTATTTTCTTTTGTACTTCACTCTTCATACAGTAATACTTCATCAAAACAGAATCTACTACGTGAGTTCCTAATAAGTATACAAAACGATTTTCTTACGATCGTTGAAATATATAAAATAATAAACAAATGCTACATGTTCAAATTCTACAAAATATTTAAATAATTATCTTACCTTATTTTTACAGCAGCTGATTTCGAAACATCGTGGATTTCTGAAACATGAAACCATTAAATACTACCATTAGATAAATATAAAAATAAAATATAATAATTGCAAAACACAATAACCAAGAACAAGATCAAGCCATATCTTTAATTATTGGGTGTATCTGATAATTAGGTTCTCTTTACAAATAGAAACTTGCTTAAATTTATTAAAAATATAGACTTCAACTTACTGACCAAAGATTGGCAGCGTAGGTAATTTCTTGTTGCCTTTATTAAATTTTTATTTAGTTTATTTAGTTGTTTGATTCAGTTTTGTTTTCGTTATATATTTTTATTGTTTATATTTATTTATTGCTTAATTATTTTCAATTTAATACTTAAATTTTGTAAAACTTCAATGAATGTAAGTTTAATTATTATTATAATTCATGCAATATGCCACTAAGGCATGGAGCACGTATAAAATAATAAACGATCCTTCTGTGGGGTTACCATGTAAGGAAAAGATGAAAAAAAATATATATATATATATTTACACTAATTTACACTAATTACACAATGTACTTTCTCTATTCTCATTTATGAGAATAGCATAGGGTTGGAACATTGAAAGAAACATGTCTATATTCGATATTTTGATATATCGCGAAACCAAATATCGATACCCACCGATGATCGGTAGAAAAACATCGATATGTCGAAAGGAAATAGACGAAAAAGCAAAGAAACCATGCATTAAATGAATATAAAGTTATGAAATTTATGAGAAGGTTATTAAATAATATAATTATTATTTATAGATCAATATTTTTAGTATCCATGAATCATTATAAAAAAAATCGAAAAGAATAATACTTTGATAAAAAAAAAAGTATTATCATAAATTTTTATCTTGAAGGTTTTTTGCAATATTTCATATATTATATAATTCTACAAATTTTTGCATTGAGCATTCTCAAAACATTTATCTAAAAACACGTAATTCATCTGATATATATTTCAGTACAATCACCATTTATATTATTACCTGTTAGTCTTTACATAGGATTAATTAACAGTATATGTGTTTCAATCTTATCTACTAATTATTGTTTGGCAACTGCAAATTGTTTATTCTCATATCTACGCCATTATATTTATAAATTAACATGTGCTATATTTTAACCAATGATTATATGAAACAATTTATTTACATTTATAGTATTGTCTATTTCATTTCAATTTGGTGAATGATTGATCCATATTATTTTTTGTTTTGGTAATCTTAAAATCTTAAGTTTATTTGAAGGGTAAGGAGGAAAAACCTGGACCATATTTCATAAGAAAGTACAATTACGAGTAGACCTATGATTTAATATGCATATGGCACACTGTGAAATGCTGAAACACAATAAACTTTAAAACTAGTTGTTAGCATCTACCTAATGTGCCTCGATTCCTATTCTTGAATATTCTGACCTGTGCCTTCACTATCTAGCAATACTCCTGGTAGTGTTCTCTTTTCTTTTTGTAATTCTTCTAGATCTTATTTTTATTTTAAGTTTACCATTTTTATTACAATTATTAATTCTTTCATTATATATCTATTTTATGTATTATGCCTATGTGATGATTTTGAATTTCATATCGATTTTGAAATTGAGCACTTCTTTTATACTTCTTTATTACTATTAGGATTTTTGGAATATGTCTTATGCTGTTTTAATCTTTTTTTTTCAAATTTGGGAAAATTTTCCCTATATAATACTTTTCATTGTATTCTTTCCAGTGTAGAAAGGCAGAGTATCCTTACAGATAAAATATAAAATAGCATCATTATTTTTTCTTTTCCGTTCGCCTCCCTCTTCGAATGATGCGATATTTTGGAAACTACTTGTTATGTCAGAAGCTTTTGACGGAGGAACTGTTTCATTTTCTTCTGATTTAGAAGTAGATGGTGTTGCAGAAAAACCTGACCCTGATGGGGACGAAAAAAACGTGTGAGTAGGAAGCTTTGAGGTGTGACCGTAGGTTTGTTGTGATTCCCGATGTCCGAAATATTTTGTGGCTCCGCATTTTTACAGTCTCTCGATTTAAAATGTTTCCATACTTCACTTTTTGGCGGCGACATTTTAGTTTCTATTTTCACTTTAATCACCACACTAACAACAACGAACAACAGGTAACTGACCGTTAGTGACGCCTATGAGTTATAACAGAAAGGAAGTTACAACAGCTCAAAGACAGCGTCCTAGATTGACTAAATAATTAAGCTATAATGCAAAGTACAGCTCACTGATAATATTAAAAATATGATAAAGAAATTTCTAATTAAAATAAAATAATAAAGTTTAAAATATCAATATCGCCGATATATCGGTGTAAAGTATCGATATTATCGATATATCGGGTGTTAGGATATCGATATAATACATCGGTTTTTCAAATCCGATATATCGATATATCGCGTTTCGACATTCCAACCCTAGAATAGTGTCCTAATTTCTAAACTTACATTCCTTTTTTTCATACTGATTTAACAGCGGATAAAGATGTAGTGCCGAGAAAGAAAACGTAGAATCATAGCTTTTAAGAATGTGTCTTTAAGTTTGAAACTTAAAAAAAATGTTTGCCTACAGAATTAGAGGTTCGGTAAAAATATTGTAATATTTGCGACTTTTTTAAACACTTGACTTTATTTCTGCAATACTCCAACATTTTTGGAAAGGCAGCCAGGACAGTATAATTTTAAGTCGGAAATCATCCCTAATGCACTAAAATTTTCTTTTAAATACGTAAATAAATATATAATTAAGGTCACTATTTTCAAGCGAATACATATAAAATCTTTAGCACGTTTACTGCCAACTACGAGATAACTCGTAGATTGCGATTACGCAAATGGCAAGTAAACACAGGACGAGATAACTCGTAGTTGGCATCCTAGAAAAGAACGCAATCTACGAGTTATCTCGTATTTGGCAGTCAATGTTACGAATTAAACCATTTGACATGGCACCGACGAAATGTACTATGGCAAAGGGTGATGTTTGGTATATTCGTGGCAGTTCTGTCGATTTCACGGCCGTGACCACAGATGGACAAACAGGCCAACAAAAAGGTCGTGCGTCCCTATCCATTATACAAAGGTTTTCAGGTTGGCCGAACAAACAAACACCGCCATCATTAGATATTGTCGTGTTCCCTTTGACGAAATGGCTAACATAATCTTCTAAAATCAACTTTGAAGTTTGCTTTCACTATTCTGGTATATAATGCAATTAGATCGGTAGATTAACTTTTTAACTAAAATATAATACAAAAAACTAAGGCTCAATATATTTTTGTCTACTATTTTGTAATATATATAATTTATATAATAATAATAATAATCTATATATATATATATATATATATATATATATATATATATATATATATATATATATATATATATGACTTATTAACTTAACCGCTTACATTTGCATTTTGCAAAAATACTTTGCAGATGATAAATTGCTTTGTTTTCAAAACATGTTTTGTGTATATAATTAAACATGTTTTGTGTATATAATTAAGATCTTGACATGCAGCTATTCATTTTAAACATTTTCTAAAGATATAAATGGCAGATTCCACACACTCAGCCTTGGGTCTCTAAAATACCAGTTGAGTGTGTATTTACGATGATATGAGTTCAGTTGACCGTAGATGCAATTTTAAAAAGTTGGTCAGGGGATGCGGTCAAAATGAAGAACACGCTAATAAGTTAACAATTAAATAAGTAACACTTATTAGTGTGTTCTTCATTGACCGAATCCCTCCCGACCAACTTCCCCTTAAGAGTATGTTCTTAGGTGTCTTGAAGCGATGAACTGTCTCTAGTTTAGTTGTATTTTTAGACTTTATGGGTATCATCTGCCAATTAGGATATTATCTATTACCTTCCTACGGGGGAGAGTTGCATGGTCACTGTTACTCTACTCGTAAATTGTCAGACGATCACCAATCCAATTGCTAACCAAACTAGTCCATGTTTAACTTGGACCATACAAACTATACCAGCACGAGAAAAATTAACTTTAAATTAAAATTAAAATGTGACAATTAACAACAGTGCTTGGCGATTGGAAGTATGAGGAAGCCAAGACTTGTTTGTGAGTTGTGTTAAAATAATAAATAATAAATAATAATAATAATAAAATTCAAATCATCACGATGATCACTGCATCATTAATTAAGCATCTAGTTAAATCATGCATGCAGACAACTCTTCGAGAAAGAAAACATTAAGCGTACAAAGGGATATATTTTCATTTTGAAACTATTTGTCAATAGAAATAAGGTATGAATAAAAGCTTTTATAGGATAAAAAGGAAACGAAAGTCGAAATTGATCCGAGAAGTTTATTTCCTTATAGATTTCAGACAAGCTATAAAAGCTTGAAGTTGGATCTTCAGTAGCACTAAATATTTTATCTTTTATTGAACAAAGTGAATGGGAACAGCCCCATTAGGTTTATTTGTAGCCAATTGGTTGTTTCTTGCAAAATAAATTTTTCAACAGTACATCGTAATAAAAAAAACTGTTTAGTTAGTGCACACCGATGAAATAAAATCTGATAAGTAATAAAAAAAAGGATTAGATATGCGGATGTCAACTCATAATAAAATTGAATTACACAAAAAGGTAACGACACAATTTTATTTTGTGCTAGTATCCAGTACTTCAATTAGGAATCGTTCAGGAAAAAATAATTCAAAATAAGAAGAATTAATTTAATTGTTGTACATGAGAAAGAATAAATTCTGACACCAGACCAAGCACAGTATACCTTCCACTATGACCGAAGAACTTGCAGAAAATGTAGATAAAATTCAGAATATAATTGAATTCATATAATCTATAAAAATTGTTCATTTAATTTAATTATTGTATCCATAATTGTAAAATTTTAGCCATCACTGTACATAACTTTTATAAATTATAAATCAGGCCGCTAATGACCAGCTCAGGGAGATAGGGAGTGTAATAAAACAAATAAAGAAAAAGCATGATAATCAGTCATAGAAAGTAAATTAAATTCCAATTTATATGTTTTATGTTATTGAAGCAAAACCCTCACTTAATATTCTATAATTAAAAAACAAATAAATAAAAAAAAAATGTTGTTTTTTTCTTCCATTTTTCTGATGAGCTGTCGTTAAGAAATTTTAAATAATCTTTACAAAATTCGCATAATTGTTGATGGCAGCTAGTACATTACTTGCCGAAATATTATTTTAAAAAATCAATTACTTGTAAAAAATCAATATTATATCAAAAAAATCAATTTTGCGTGAGACGTCCCATGATTAATTGAGCTGCCAATCTAAATCATTTTTAAGGAAAACTTTAATTTAGGTTAAAAAAAAACAAAAAACGAAATTGATGTGAAATACAGTATTATTTATGCTGAGGGGCAATGTTTGAAAAATTATTGAGAGCATATATTTGTTTTTTCATGGTCGGGTGGCAATATTCTTTTCCCCACAATACTGAATTTAATTCGACGGAAATTCGTAGGATAATTCATTTATTAAAAACGCTCTATAAGGTAGAATATTATGATCATAACAATGCTTAGAAAAAGTACAATTTAAAAATACAAAATTAAAAAACATGAGGCATTCGGAGGAAAAACGTGGTATCTTACATTTTCAGTGAATTTGGCAACACCGGATTATTTACAGCTGATTTCATTGGGCGTTGAAAGAATCTTTTTGAAATTATTTTTGTTTTTTAATACAATTTTGGTATAAAACATTAACAAGTTTTTATTTTGTTATTTACCATGTTTTACATCCGAGTGCCCCAAATACAAAAGCTATGGAACGATATTTTTTTGCACAACCTTTTCAATAAAAATTCATTTTAATTACAGAAAATTTGAACACCATAATTAAAAAATATAATATATTATAAACAAAAAAAATGATTTTTTCCTCCTTAATAAAAGATATATCATAAGTAGTTCAAAGTTAATACAAATCATGTTCCAACTAAGTTATAATTATTGTATTAGTTCATTTAAGGATAATTGTTTGCCATATGTGATTTATACGAGAATCGTTTGCTGAATCATTTTTGGGGTCTATAGTTTGTTTTGTATATAGGCGTAAGACCCTCAGGCCATAGGGTCGATGGTTTTAGTCGTTCCTGGGTATTATTTAATTAATGATCATTTGCATTGGTATGTTAAGGTCAGTATGACGTTTTGTAACAATACTTCTAAGGAAAGATGCTAAACAATGCAGTTAGAACTGTTTAAAAAAGTGAGCAAACATACTTTTGGAAAGAAAATCATCTAATGATTTAACAATTAAATATCGTCTTTATTGTTTAGAGATAACAATTAACGATAAGGAGATCTTCAATGAATAGAGATGCTTCATTATGACCAGAACTGTTACCAGAATCTTATGATCTCAATTAAAATGTATAAGTTAAAATATATTTTGAAATATATTAAAAAGGTAAAGATTAAAATTTAAGAAAGACAATAAAAAAATTAAGAAGAAAGTAAATAGTTTATAAAAAAAAACTTGCAATCTGAAATACTAAGTACTTTACGAAAAATGTCAGTTTGAATCAAATATGCTATATTATTTAATGATATGTTCTAACTAAAATATCATAAGAGCAATTAATTTTGAGATACTCATACACAAAGTTATGAAGTGTTACAGAAGTGGAGTGCAAGAATGGAAAATTTCTGGCGTCGTTTATTGTTATTATTTGTATTTTCAGTTTATTAAGTAATTAAAAAAAAATTGAAGAAAAAAGGTAGCTCAAGTTCAAAACTTAGGCTAGGTACAGACGACCAACTTCTTGTTATGCGTGACGTCATGCCATTGCTTTAATTAGCAAACCGATTAAAATCGGTCGTGTGCGATCTCCCTTACTAAACGTGGTTCATCCCCACTACAGAAAATCCCATCGGAAGAAAAATAGAACCTCTTTCATTTTCGTTCCTACTTTTAATCAGTTCGACAGCGAGAATTTGTAGGACGTAAGCGGAGTCTATTAAAACTACTGTATCTATTTCTTCCGACTCTGTCTGATATTAGTCGAATCGGCTATAGTCGGTCGTCTGCGAGGGCCCTTAAAAGTTAAAAGGATGAAGTAAATGTACAGGTTATTAAAAAGTTTTAATACGACGCTAATAAAGTTAAAGAATCTCCTCCCAACAACGAGCTGTCAAGTGCTCCACTAACGACAACAAAATGTTTCACAAATGGAAAAGGTAATTTTAAATCATGAAAAAAATATAGTAGGGATTGATAAGTTATTTACCGCTTCTATAAATTTGTTTTATTGAAAACTAGTTTCGAATTTAGTCGATGTGTTCGAATGTACATTCGAAACTAGTTTTCAATAAAACAAATTTATAGAACTAGCAAATAATTTAGCAATTCCTAATTAGATTGATCCTTCTATACCATCATGCGGATGTCAACTGAAAAAATATATGTTTTTTTTTTTTTTAGTTTTATAAGCATAATATAAAAAAAGGTTTTCCCAAGGAATACGACGATGCTCACAAAAACGTGATTCGACGGTCCCGGAATCTAAAAACATAACATAAATAACAAAAGCCTTTCAAGATTTTCTTCCTCAACCGGAGTCGCTGTTTTCCTTACCTGCCATTTTCAGCAGACGACTGGATGTCTTCATCCACTAGGATACGCAGTATATGTCCCGGACAAAGTAGTTTTTTTCATGTAAAGCTGGGAAACGGGAAATATAAGAGGCTGTATAGGGCCAACCTCGATAGCGAGGAGTCTCATAAACAATTTTATGGCCTCAACAAAAGGTCGCGGAGTTCTTCGCTTCCAACAGGACGGCCCATTTCAGCAACGCGGGATGTTTTCCGACTTTTCTTGTGGTTGAAGATTCCGGTAGGTCGTTTTATTATGTACCTATGTACCTACTTTGCTTCTGATTGGAAAGTGCTCGATATAAATCTCTGGTAATGTGCACAAACATAATTTTTACACAATCATTCATGAAAACTAATGGTATATTCTTCGCCATATTCAATAAAGGCTATATCATAAGGTGAGTCATTGTTTGAAAAAAAGTGAGCAGTTTTATAGTTTCAAATAAAGTCGGATTAAATGATTCAATTAGGTTGAGATTGGTTTCACCACTTTTATTGTATCTACAACGATTCTTCTCTATCATGGCATCATCAGGTACATTATAAAAATGATCCAAATTTTGCATTCAATTAAATTTATTGATGTTCCAGAAGAATTAGAAGTTGTCTTATAAGATTTGTGAAGTGAATCTTCCATATATTTTATATTTTTATAGGCCCAAATTTATATCTTAAGCACAAGATTCGATCCATTAATATTATTGGGAACAGAGGGTAATCATGAAATTCTACCGTTCTGGGCTACATTTTTTCACTATTTAAAAAAAAAAAAAAAGAATGAAAGATTAACAAACAAACAAAAAAATAATTTCCCAGAAAACATTTTTGTCAGCCAAAGATAATTAACTATTAAAAAAAGAATTCATTTTTATTGCTATTGTTAAATAAGTGAAATGAAACGAAGAAACCGACTAGCCAGACTGAGCATTTCAAAAATATTTGAAATTATGTTATATCTAACTTCGTGCAACGCAGTACTGTAATAAACATGAAATGAAAGATAATAATAAACTACTTAACCGAACAAAATGTTTGAAAACCCTATAAAATCCGGCTATAAAAGTGTGAACGAAATTGATACCATGAATTTAATTTTATCCTGCATGTGAAATTTATGGTTTTCATCACATTAAACAGTCTGAAATACAAACAAAGATGGGTTAAATTAAAATTCAAATCAATATAATAAAACCTTAATTATTAATCGCATTAACAATAATAATTATAATATAATTGCAATTATGGATAATATTGTAATCATAATTATGGAATAAAGAGAAATCATCAATAACAAAACAGAATTTAAATTAAAAATTAAAAAATCACATTTCCAAAGAAAACAAAGTTAAAAAAAAAAAATGAATGCGTGAACTTAAATTTATTCTACTAATCTGACACAAACGGGGTTGTTGATTTGATTGTTGGTCAATAACATGTGTTAAAATGTTAATTTATCGAAGTAATACCTCATGCTAAATACAGATACGCATAACTCATGAATATTCGCCTTCTTAATGATAATCTGTACACATTGTATTTGCATTGGACACAGAGAAACGGCACTAAATGATAATACAGTTATAGCCTCGACTATATGTATATTACTTACCTTAATAGTAAATTTTATATTATTCAATATTAATAATAATTAATTTCTTAGGTGCTCATTTGGCAAATACAATGATTTATAATAATAATACAAGTTGCTGTTTCGATTAATAATCTTAAGATTAGTTTAAAAAAATAAAATTGAGTATGAAATACCAGATCAGAATACTGGATGATAATAGGGTAGAAAAGAGGTCATCAACTCTGTTAAATTAATAATTAGTATTGTTTTGACACTAGTTTGAAGGCTCCACTTCCACAAACTCAAGAATCGTTTGCGAGATCGGTTCGGATCCCACCTGCAAAGGTAATTTTTTTATTCGAAAGAGAACCATAGACAAAATTCGACCTTCAAATTCTGGTAAAAATCAACATGTTTCAGAAAATTACAAAAAAAAAAAGGTTCAAATAGCGCATGCGGGATCAAAAATTCGATTGAAAAAACGGATTCAGAACCCTTACTGATTACCTAGTAAAAAAACTATAAATAATATAATAAAGTATCGAAAAAAAAACTTCAACAATAACATTAAATCGAAATGCGTATGAACGAACAAAAATTCGATAATAAATTCGGAATTAACCGATGAATTCAGCAAATCAATAATTAATTTGAATTGTTTGTGCTGGAACAAAATGAAATGGTAATCGAAATTAGCAACTTCCGATGAAATCCACAAAACCACACTTAAAAAAAAAATAAGAAAAGTAATAATAAATATTTAAAAATAAATACTTTTTTTTAACCAGTTGAAATGATCACTTATAATCAATTATGGAATAAATGAAAAAAAAATTATGCCAAAATTATTCCAATGGCATTATTGAACTAAAAATAAAAAATAAAATAAAATCAGAGTAAAACACATAGTATAAAAATAAAATATAATCAGTTTTTTTTTTTGGAAGATTCCAAAATAAAATCCTATGTCTCTGAAATAAAATTATCTCATCAACTCCTAAATATATTTTTTATGTTTTTAGGGTCCATTCTCTAGGACTCTAATTTTGCTAACACCATTCACCACTATAGTCATCGTCCTCGAAATCTTGGCCAAAATTTATAACGAGCTGTTCGAATAGTAAACTCCCTTTTTGTCGAAATATGAGCAAAATCTATTATTTCGGTCTACATTAGGTATTTAGGTAGCCAATTACATGAGCAGCAACTGACAGTGCATTTTGTAAGATCTTTAATTTATAATATGATTTAGCCGTTGGATTGTAGTCCAAAAGATGTCTCAAACGTTGACCGGTTAATTATTATTTTAAAGTAAGGTAAATTAAAATTTTAAAAGCCGGCGTTTAACTGTCAAAGCATGAAGAATTCACAACATTTAAGTTCTAGTTTCTGGCTATGATTGGATGCAGGAAACTAGTTAAGCTAGGAATGGTTAGTATGGTGACAATTCATTTCATGAAGATCTATTTTAAACAAATGTAAACAGTTTCGCTGAAAACAGTAGACTTAGAGCATCAAATAAAAAGTCGAAGATCCTTGAAATTTAATTTTTTATATGTTTTTTATTCAATCTCGGAATTTCATAATTTCTCTAAAAATGTCTCAAACATCAAACAGGTACAGAATCAATCAAAGATTCCAGAATATGATTACGGGCACAGAGTAACTGCGCGAAAACTTCAAATTCAATTCAGTGGACGTTTATCAAGGGCTGAGTCAGCGATGAAACTTATTCAATGAATAACGGACTTCATTAACGGCTTTTGGGCCAGTGATTTATTGTAACTCATTCATGAAGGAATTTTTCATAGGGTTTAATATCTTGCGAAAAATCTCGAACAATTAATCGAATGAATAGAAATTAATTAGAAAAATTAATCCTTGCGATATTGAATTTTTTAAAGGTGCCCTCAGGACTTAAGATGAGTAATATGATTGAATGAATAGATTTATTAAAACAGTAAAAAAATATTTAATAGAATTATATTTTCTATTAAGCGTCGGTTTTTGTGAGAAAAAAAAACGGTTATCGGTTATTCCGGTTATTTAGCCAATCACAACTGATCAGTTTTAAAACGTGCAAATAATCGGTTACTGGAAAAACCGTTTATTTTAAATGGAATAACTTCCCATCAAAACATTTGTTGATGACGTCACAAATAGCAGCTCCTGGAATTGTTACAAATAACTGGTCATGTGCAAGACTTTTAATTCAAGTAAATTATACATTGATCTTCGAGAAAATGGCCTAAAAACCTTCACCCAAGTAAACGAATAGCTAAAACCCTAGAAATAACTGATTATGATACAATTTTAAAATGCTGCCGCGATATCTGTAGCGGTCGCCGCACGAGCGCCGTTTGTGCTTACTAGTTGCTTTGTATTCAATTGTAAAATTCGTATTTATTGGGATTATTAAAATTATTGCTGCTTTAATTTGCTACTTTTTAAAATTATGAGTGGTATCCACTTCCGTTGATTTGGGGAACGAAGTTAACGGAACTAATAATTTTAACCAATATGAAATTTAAGCAATAATAATTTTAATTCAAACGAATACGAATTTTACAACTCAATAGAAAGTAATTAGTTAGAACAAATGGCATTAGAAAGCGCTATCGCGGCTACCACTAATGATAAGGTGGAACCATTGTAGAGTGCCATTTATTTTTATTTTTTAAGGATGAATTTCGCGTCCTGTATTTATTTTTCTTAGACAACAGAGCAATAATTCAATTTCCATTATTTATTTATTTTTTACACTGCAAAGTAGAAGTTAGAGTTTTTAATTTTAAATTACGAAATTTATTTTCAATCGTTTTTTTTCTCCGATTTTTGGATTTAAAAAACAAAACATTATAACCGTTAGTGTGAAAACCCGGTTATCGGTTATAACCGACTGGTTTTAAATATTCCTATAAGCTACGATTGATTTTCATATTTCACTTCAATTAGTGTATTGAAGCAGAGCTGAAACCAATTATGACACATTGAAGCTTAATGATGGATCTCACTACATCGTATCAAAGTCAGTTTCATCTGAAATATTACCTACGTTACATTACTTGATTACATTACTTGAAAAGAAAACAAAATTTAATTTGGCATGCCACGTTTACGTAACGAATGTGAAAAATGACATTTTTCTAATTCCTTAGTTTTATTAATTTACCATAAGCGTATATGGAAACAAAAAAAAATCTTACAAATCTAGAGCCCAAAGATAAAAAAAATATTCGCAACGGGGAAGTTAAAAGTCAAACGTAAATTTATTTTTTGGCCTCCACAAAAGTAGCTGTTTCACATTTGTTTCTTAAACCTGGTGGAGACGGTATTTCCGAGTATTCCGAGATTGAATACAGAACTTAAAAATATTACAATTGCTACATTTTGCAAAACATATACAAGCATAAGATTGGAATAATGTACCGTCAGCTTGAGTTACTCCACTTTCTATACACACTAATCATACACTTTTTTTATTTAAACAAAGTACAAACTTCAAATTATTTTGGCAGTACAACAACCAAACAAACAAAAAAAAAATAGAAAGCCATAGCAAGTAACAGAAATAAAATAAAAGAAAAAACAGAAGTCATAAATTTACCAAACTATAAATATTGCACTTTTCCTAATATTAATTGATGCCTATGTATTGCATTCGTTAATTAAAAATAATTTGTAAGCTGATAAGTGATAGTAATATTTTTGTCTCCAACTGGAGCCGTTTAACATATCTATCATCTCTGTTATACTTAATTCTATTTTTCCAAACCATCGGACTATAAATTCAGCAAGAGCAGAGTAAATGCTAAAAAATATGAGTATTTCGAACTGGAGTATTTTTTGGTTTGGATATAGCCTTTAGAAGAAGAGAAGCCTCTAGTTTCCAAATCAGTCTGTGGCAATGCTGGGAATGTCTGGCCTGGCATAATGTCAGTTTTGCTGTCAGTCATTCTGACTGCTATGCATTGCCTAACAGTAAACCATTTAGGGTAAGCTTGAAATTTGAATACAGATGGTAACGTGCATATGAGCAAACAATTATATTCAGGAGTTATAAAATAATTCTTACGATTAATATATTAATAGATGAAAGAATATATACATCGGAATAATGGCTAGATGTTGAAAAGTTGAAAAGAAGTGGAATGAGATATGCATTACTAATTAATACATTTAATCATATTAATTATTACTATTACTTATTAGTTATTAATATGCGCATATATATATATATATATATATATATATATATATATATATATTGTGTGGTTTTCCAGGACTTAAAATAGCCGCCCGAAGGTTTGGCCCATGGACGGTCTGCTTCGGGGAAAGAAATATAGGTCATCGTTCGCCCCAAACACCAAACACCCATAATCCTCGGATCTAGACCGATTCGTCACTGTCCTTGAACCCGAGCGAGTCGGTGGGTAGGACACCGACGAATGGGCCCCAAAGGTACTGGTTATGTAGCTAAGGATAGCCTGCCGCTGTACCAGGGAAACCATGGTTCGTAGCATCGTGAGGTTGGTTGGCTATCAGTGTTCCCGCAAGATAAAATGTCCAAAGATCTCCTTCCATGGTCTGGGTGCCAACAGAAAATAAAATAAAATATATATATTTGTGAGTGTGTGTATTCTACATTATTACTACATAATACTAATTAAATATTAATTATTACTGCATATTAATTACTACTAATTAATAAGACCTCCTAAATAATTCATACTGATTAATCGTATTATATCCCATAAGGATCTACGCTCAAATATTTGAACATGGTGAGTGTAACTCGAATCTAGTGTATCTATTCCCACACTGTTCGACTTTCAATATGACATAGCAGGCTATACATTCCCTTCCTCGTTCGTCATGTCGAATCAAAAGTCAAATAGTGTGAGTGTAGCTTATGTGTGCAACACGGCATACCTAGTATAGTTGAGATGGCTGAAGGAGTTATGTTTAAAAAAAAAATTCGCAATTTTTACATATAAACTTTATAAACAGGATACAAATAAAACGAGAAATTATTAGGGTAAATCTTTACGAAAATTTTCCCTAAAATCCGGTTAATAAATCAGGTATCCAGAATATCAAACGACACGAGACTCAAGTAACACCGAGAAACCTGTGGGACTGGAATGGAAAATAGGTAAGTCTGGAAAAGGGTATCATCCAGCTATGTGGAAATAACCAGCAACTACTTGGATAAAAAGTTACCAGATAATTTTGAAAATCGGTAATTAAGACTTGAGAAATCAGTATGGCTAAGTCATTAACCGTAACCAGTACGTTTAGCTTGGGTTCAAGTCTCGTAACGACACATTATTTAAATGTCAAGACATCTTAATTAAAATCAAGTGATTATAACATTTTTACTATGAGCTAATATTTGAAATTACCAAGAGGAGGTTATGAACAATGAAATACTCTCTCAAACAGTGGCAACAATATAATTAAAGAGCTAAGTGAAACAACACTCTAGGAAAAACATTTTAAAGACGCCTTCCTACATAAAACTTTGTTTAATTTTTCTTATCCCTAAATTGTTTCCATTATTCAGTTTTTTTAGTTGTTTCACTGTTTTTTTTTTTTTTTATATCTTGTTTTGGTTACAGTTTGTGCACTTCATTATTTTTATTTGTTTCTAGCTTATTTAATATTTTTGTGATTAGTATTAGGTATTTATAGTTAGTTAGTATTAAGTTATGTATTTATAGTTATTTTGTTGTATAACGTTGTATAATTTGTTATTTAATGATATATTTATATTAGCCACTATTTTGTTTTGTTTTACCACATGTAATTGGGCTTTAGCCTGTTGGTGGATGCAGTTCATAAATAAATAAATTGTGGTAGTTTTAAGAAGTTAGAAATTGAGTAATCCAGTGATAAATATTAATTAATTCCATTTTTCTCGGATTTAAATGTTTGCAACATAAAGTCTGCAACATTGTTCTTTTTCATTAGTTGTTCGATTGTGTCCAAGACAGTATGTAACGTGAAACTACGATTTATTTTTTCTTTCTTTTTTTTTTTTATCAACATTATCCCGAAAAACTCGGCGACTAGAAGGAAAAAGATGAAACAGGGGAATAAAAGAGGCGACCATAACCTGTAATAGAAGGCTTTTGAAGGATTTGAACAAGAGGCCATTCAAAGAACTGCGGGCCGGAGATCCTTTTGTCCAAGCTGCTGGACAAGTCTTTTCAGATGAATTATGGGACCTTTACATCTTTTCAGAGGACATTCTCCGCAGATATAATTACATCTAACTCCTTCTGTCGTCTCGACGGTATTATCAGCAAAAGTTGTAAAGTCTCCAGTAGTATAAATAATAAAAACTATTAAATGTTTGTCGATTAGAAATTTATTAGTCCCAAATTGATTAGGTGACGGTGTGATTCAGATATAAAACTGTCTAAATGACTAACATAAAATAATTTATTATTTTATACAGTCAAAAGAGTCTA
This sequence comes from Rhaphigaster nebulosa, assembly GCA_948150685.1. Lineage (NCBI taxonomy): Eukaryota > Metazoa > Arthropoda > Insecta > Hemiptera > Pentatomidae > Rhaphigaster > Rhaphigaster nebulosa. Next base: position 84,800,231 of record OX411311.1, on the reverse strand, counting down.
AAGGGATAGAAAGCACGGCGATCTTCCGGAGTATTTAGGTAAATTAGGTTTATTGGGTAAATTGCATGTCCCAGTGCTACAAGTCCAAGGCAGTTTTCTGTGTCACACAAGCTCCACTTCTCTTGGAGATGATCAACTAATTTCAGTAGAAACGTTGGACAGGGAAATAAATAAAAAAAAAATAATAGTTAAATTAATGTTGTAATGGGTCATTTACAATATTTACATTTAGGTTTGAGATTAAAGCATTCAAAGTATATTCCGCTGATTCGTCAAGGTATCAAAATCTGATATTTTTGTTTTATTATTTTGAATAATGTGATCCACTAGCGAAAAATAAATAAATATACTCTTATCCCTGAAAATTTGAGGTTTTACGTTTTAAGAAAAGTAGGATTCAAAAATTTAATTAAAAAAAAATTCCTTTCGTCCGCGGTTTTTCTCCGATAATACTGGGACGATTTATTCAACATTTGGCACCGATGTCTCAGGTCACACCACGATGATTCTCGGAACTCGACATTACCATCATCCGTTTCGCACCGAAACGGCAGCCGATTAGGGGTTTCATAAGTCCATATTTCAGCCATTTATGAAGGAAGATGAAAAATGTAAAATTTAGGTCATTATTACACTAAAGAAAAAAATAAAAATGAAACAAATTTTCAATTCGCTTTTTAGATATATAATTATTTGAAAAAAAAACCATAGTGCAATAATTTGCAGCGTATTTACTTGTTATTTTCGTTTTAATCATTTCAATAATTTCTTTTCCGAACATTCAGCTCAAATAGTTTTTCATAGTTACCACGTTGGACTGGTGTAACTATTATAAATAACTATGCTATTCCTACTTGTGACAACTATTTTTTGAGTAAAAATTTTTTTACGCTTGCAAAAAACACATGTTTAAGAACATTTCTAAAAATAGATACCTATTTTTAGAAATATTCTTAAACTATTTTTAGAGTTTTTTTTTTTTCCAGAAAACTTGGGAAGTTATTTAATGAACAAAAGTATACAAGAAAAACTTAAAATTTTTTCTCAAGCCTTTAGAAAAATGCCTACTGTATATTTCCAGAATAGCTTATTGGTGTTCATATAATAAAAAAGAGAAATGAATGATAATTGGTATTGACAAATTATTTTTTATTTCTTATTGTCTCTACTATATTCACAATGAACGTTTTATTCAACTGTATTGCAAACACAATAAATAACTGAGCGGTTTGATTTGCAAAACAAATATATCCTTAATTCGAAAGCAGAATTTTTTAATATAAAAAAACAAATTATTCCTTAAAATCACGCAGAAACTAATGGCACAATGAAACAGATGAAATTCGCGATTAGTGATTATCCAGGTATGATTCCTCACAACTTTATTAATTGAAACTTATAACTGTATGGCAAAAACAATAAGTGAATGTGCTGTTTGATTAATAAAACATGACACTAACTTGTGAAGAAACGTGTGGTAGCACTACAACGTCAATACTACTTTAAATGTTCCGAAGCCCATATTTTTTCTTTCGATTTTAGTTTAAAGAACAGTTATGATATTTCATTTTATAATAGTTTGATAGAGCAGGAATGGTTTAATCGACATATGATCCACTTTCTAATCCAATCGATCTACTCCCTGTTAGCAAAGCTTCAATACCAGATCAGAAATCGCTGAGACAGTAGGATGCTGTAGACACACCTGAAGAACGGTGTACATATGGCTGCCAAATATTAGTACTGGACTTAGATACTGAGTCAGAGAGCCTGCGGAACAAACAGCCGATAAAGGACAGAGTCCACACAGCTGTTCGCCAGCCATAATCTGATTTCAATTACACAGGCACCTTATGGACCGCCCGCTGGGGTTATCTAGCCCGAATTAATGGAACCCTAGGGTCCTGAGGCGGTTTTTGCCGACCACATCCAACCGTCCAGCAATTAGTGGTCCATTCCCTAGACTTCGACTTCATTATTAACTCTACTATCAACAATTGATGAATATTTCGCTCCAGCTTGCAGTTTTTTTTCGGCAGTTCGGTAATTTTGTTATTGAGAAGTAGGCGAAATTAGATGTTTCCAGTCATTAAAAAATAACTGAAAATTTGGTTGTTTAATAACATCGATATGTTTATAATGCATATTGTAAAGGATCAAAGATTCTTGGAAGGCACTATGCTCACCATTTTATTCTAATACTAAGATTTATAAAATATGCTAATTTTTGCATTGCACAGATCCAGCCATTTATGTCTGACAGTGAATGACTTGGGTCAAAACACCTTAGCACTTCTTGCCAAATAGCCATTTCACAGTGCAGCAGTAACATATTTCAATTTCAAAAAAGGAACAATTACATATTTCAGCAAAAGTTCCTTTCTAACATAAATCAGTTAAAGATAAGAGATAACGCTATCTGGAATAATTGTAATAACACTTTCAAAGATAGCTGATACAATCTTCCAGTTTAATTTCATTTTCTCGACTCTCCTTTGGACATATAGTGTAGAAGGCACTCTCATTGTCACACTTTAAGATGTGTTAGCCACTTAAGATTGAGGTTTTATGAAGAAGAATGTCTGAGTAGCTGTTATTGTAAATCCACATCCAATTTAACCTATCAATCAATAACATCGACTATCTAATCAATCTAAACGATCCTTGAAAACTTTTCTAAATATATGAAAAATCTTCTAGTGACAATAGGTGTTAAAACGGAAAGTTAGTGCCATATAGTGGCATTGGAATCCCTATCGAATATATAAGGGATTCCATCCTATCCACTCTCCTTTGGATATTTCCAACACTAAAAGTTCACTACCGAGGTATTCCGAAAGAACGGAAGGCAAACATAACATAGTAATAAAAGTGTAGAATAATGGGTATTCAAGCATTAAAGTAATTGATTAAAACTGAATAAACAAACAAAAAAAAAAGAGACACTAACAAAGTAAAAAGCAAATAAATGGCTGGTAGGCCCCCTCAATTTTTCATTTGGTTTCTTAGAATATTATCAAAGACCCCCCAACTCTTATTGCGGGGAGGGATTGAAAAAATAAATAAATTATGCAAAATTATTCCTGGTACAAATTTTAGGTGTTTAAAAAATTCATTTCAAGAAAAGTAATCATTTCAGCCGTGCCGAGAAGAAAAAAAGAGAGTGAGAGAAAAGGGATGGAAAGAATAAAAGAATCTGTAAAAATGGATTCCTAATTTCCAGAAATTATATTTCCCCCACCTTGTTTTAATAATCCGCCGCGAAGTAAATGGAATTTTAATGCCTTTCTTCCTCAAATCAGACGTACCGAAACTTCATTGGGTCTTTTATAAATTTTGTGTGCTTTAATTCGCACTGCTAATTGCTTACTGTAAGTATGAAATAAGTTAGCTTAGAATTTTAATTAATAAATAAATAAGAATTGAAGAAAAATCTGTTAGGCTCTTTATCTATATTCCACGATTCGCGTTTTAGGATCTTCGATAATTTTCTTTGTACTATTATTTAATCAGTTAATAGTTTAGAATAGTATAGTTTAGTCTTTTGGCTTAGTGAGAATCCAACCTGAGATGATAAAAATAAAAAAGAGGCATTTTTCTTCTTTTTTTTTTCTATAAAATTCCCAAAGAAGTCAGTCAATAAAAAAAAAAAAATTGATACCAGACCGAGACGCCCAAAATGGTGTGCATTGCTTAAATAATTTCAGAGTTAAAAATTGATGAAATTAATATTTTTCCAGTTTTGCCATCAAATATATTGTATAGCTGCAAAAACAGAATTTTCTTTACTTTTCATTATTCTATTTGCGTATTCGACTGCGTGTGTTTTCTTTTTGTTTACTTTTCATTCCTTTTATTTATGTATTTGATTGTGTATATTTTTTTTTTTTTTTGTAGGAATGTAAACAACCGTCTCAATTGCCTACTGCCCAAACAGAAAAACAGAGTAGATCTGATAAAATTGACTAGATGTATCTAAACCACGCCTTTAATACTATTATCACGTATCTGAAGCTTGAGGAAGCTCGGAATGAACAGATCAGTATAAAATATTAATAAACTGGCACATTCTTTCATGCAGATAGGCTGTGGTGTAGCCAGGAGTGATGTTTCGGGGGGAGATGAAAGAAACTCACCCCTACCCTCTCTAATTATATTTTCTATGTCTAGGTATATTATTTTTGAGATAACACTCAAATTGGTTTATACAATTTTCTATAACTTCTATAAATTTGTTATATTGAAAACTAGTTTTGAATGTTATACATTCATCCTCAGTTCTAAAAACACTCAAAAATAAGCAATTCAAAGTTTTGTATTATTATACAAATTAAATTAGATTAATATAAATCAGTATTATAAAACATTTATGAATCATGAATTTAATTAAGACAAGAAATCAAATACATGTTGGTATTCACCAAGGTTTAAATAGATTATATCAAAGAGAAAGTTTTTTCTCGCATTGAACTAACAATGAACTAACCACAAGCACTTGAAATAATAGAACCTTCAAATCAAATCCAGATTTTTGCTTAAATGACCAAATAAATATCTCCAATAGTCCAATCTAAAATTTATTCCCATCTATAACAGAAAAACCAATTACTCACCGGCATTACTGGAAAAACCTTGACCCTTATACCGTTTACCTAAAAACATCCTACCTACCTTTCGTTCATTGTTATTTCAATGCAAGAAGAAACCAGTACAAACTTTTCTGTTTGATATAATCCATTTAAACCTTGGTGAGTATCAACATGTATTTGATTTCTTGTCTTAATTAAATTCATAATTCATAAATGTTTTATAATACTGATTTATATTACATCTAATTTAATATGTATAATAATACCAAACTATATTTTGAATTACTTATTTTTGAATTTTTCGTGTGTTTTTAGAACTGAGGATGAAGGTATAACATTCGAAACTAGTTTTCAATAAAACAAACTCATAGAAGTGGCAAATAATTTATCAATCCCTAATTAGATTGATCCTTCTATACCATCATGCGGATGTCAACTGATTATACAATTTTCGTTATAAAATTATTTAATTAATTAGTTAATTAAGAATCAATAAAATTATTTTGTAATTTTGAGGGCGGAATTCGGACCCCCGGCCCTTTGGCTTTGCCGCTTTTGCGAACTATTTTTCACAACTTTGACCAAATCCTTATTTATTAAAAACAAAGCAGGGTATTCGATACAATACTTGGGTCATATTTACTTTAGGCACGCCAGTTATTTTTAAACAGGAAAAGTATCTGTTATAGAAAAGTAATAGCTATTATTATGCCATATGTTTTTTTTATATTTGGTATAGATTATCTACTAGTATCTCCTATTTGCAATTGCGTTTGCTATGAATTTAATAAAGCTAAGTCGTTGCTTAAAATCAGAGTTAGCTGCATTTACGGCACTCCAAAAGGACTGGATACTTCACAGGAAAGGATGTAGGAAAGGACACGTCATGAAGGTATATGTTCAGAAAAGAAGTGCTCCCAAAAATAGATGCAATAGGCGAAGTTGCCGACAAGATATTGGTGCGTACGTTGGAACATGGTTTAACAATTGTCGATTGTCTTTAAGAAAAAGCATTTTGTCCTTTTATGCTTGGGCGAATGACTATGCCACTACAATTTTTTTCTGGAAAGAATTAAAAATGTCATCAAAAACAACCACAGATTGAAAAATAAATTTGACGAGAGATTTGTGCTAGCGGTGTTCTAAAAAAAAAACCGATGATAATCGGCGGCGATGGGCTACATGTAGAAATAGATGAGAGTTGTTTCTCAAAGAGAAATTATCAATATAATCTGTTAACATATATTTATATAATAGAATAACAGCATTGATTCAAATATAACTGATACTTTTCCTATTTAAAAATAACTGACGTACCTTAAGTAAAAAAGATACATATACTTGATGAGGAAGTATGATTTCTTGTATAACGATTGTACAAGGATTTGATCTTACCAAGAAAACGTTCAGCCTCCAGATTTTTCTCTCATCTCAAGAATCATAAACCCCAGTTATAGAGAATGAATGTGCCTCTAAAGTTGATAGAACTGATTTTATTTTTCCCCACTTCCATTCACGATTTTCCAATAAGGATACTCAACTACCAAGTATATCGTTGGCTTGGAAGAAGAATGCCACAATACGAATTTTTTTTTGCTTTTCCTTGCTTTCGCTAGGAAACCTGCCATTCATGCAAATTTCTTAAAGAAAAAATGTCAGATTTTTATTCTCAATATTAAACACACTAACAATATATTTTAGTTTTGTTATATGCAAAGCTGCCACAATTTATTACACGATTCATTTTTAAATTATCAAAAAACTAAGATTAATTTTAAAAATTATAAGTAATATTGACTAAGAAAATATCCGGTTTTATGTTATAAGTGATTTAGAGACAGCGAAAAAACCTAAATAGGCTAACTTCAAAGGCTTCTCCTGTAAAATTCCATTTTTTTGTGTTGTAGTACACTTCTTCCAAGCCAAAACGATACATGTCTGGCATTTTTATGCCTCTGAAAGTTAATTTGTTAATAATACCGAGACAAACGAAGCAGACCTTTAAATCTTAACATTTGTCAATAATTAGCCTGTTAATAAATATATATTTCCATTTCTTTTAACACTTAAGTTTCCACGCGTTAAAATTACCATGAGACACGTACACCCCTAATCCCAGATTTCCACTGGATACAATAGATGAACTTTTGATAGACGGTAGTAATTGGGGAAGAAGTCATGTGCAGCCAACACGCGCCGCCCTGACAGATATATAGGGTCCAGCTGTCCGCTACGTGATCTCACAACTTGGGTCCGTTCCGTGGCTTTTCTTTCGCGGAGCCAGGTGTAGCCCGATGACATGTGTACGTAGAGGGTACGAATTTTCTCAGCAATTAGACCCGGGGACTGTTATGATAATATTATGAGTATTAGACCACTTAGCCGATGATTAAATACTGGACATAAATTTGCAAATGAAACCAACATCCCAAAGAAGTATATTTGAAGGATGGATTATTTTTTATTTATTTACAGAAATTTACAGCTGTACAGAATATGCAACAAGTAAATGCGATAATAAGAACATAAAACTTGATAGTGACTAGAGAATGAGCTATCCAATCCATTGGTAGCATTTGGATGACTATTTTATTTTAAGAGGTCCACGCGGCCATCTTCTTTTCAGACGCTTTGGAGTATTACCGAGAATAATTTGGGATGAGAGGTTACGCACAAGTGTGATAGCAAGGAGTTCGCAATTGAAGGAGTTATATCTATTTCGGGCCAAGTCTCCAACGACGGGAATATTAAGGTCTTTATGTATAATTTTATTTCCAACATGATAGGAGCATTAAGGATTCTTCGAAGGATTTTGGATTGTAAGGATTGGATGGTTTCGCGGAGCCCCAAAATTCGATCCTACAGGCAAAATAGGCCTCATAATGGTAATATGTATGTGAGCATTTTGTACTGAATTGGAAGTTCGGAGCTTTTGTCATGCATGTGTGGTAGTAAACGGTTTCTTGTCGTTTCAGTCTTGAATGAGGATTCCATGTAAGACGTTTATATGCAGTTTACTTTTATCAGTATTGGGAATGATTAAAAAATCTCAATAGAAAAACTGTACTGAATTATGCCCGTAAATTACTAATTACTACTACTACTATCATTCTTTATTTGAATTAATAAGTTACGAATTAGTTTCTATTCATGCCAGTATATTTTAAATTGTTCTAAAATTATGTTGCCAACCTTAAAATTGGAACTTTTCTTGGAAGAATTTAGTTGCATAAAGATCAAATAAAGAAACTAAATTTATAGATTTATTCAATATCGAAAAAAGTAAATAAATAAAAATATTATTTGAGTAATTAGGTAAAAAATATTAGGACTTAAAAGTCATTAAAAATTAAAACAAAAACAACACGGACAAATAACAACTTTTTAACGCTGATTATAAAGAGATTAAAGAAAATTGTTAAACAAATATAAAGTGGAATAGTAATTTATAAAAACATTACTTGAATTAAAGTTATTTTATTGAATTAATTATTAATATTATACCTGGCTAATTTATTAATTTTAAATGAATAAATCAGTCCGACCACATTCTATAAAGTGGTGTTCGATTCTCGGCCTTCTTAATGAAGAGCCTATTTCTATAGATGAAGAGTGGTCAACACTGCACTCTAACCACCTAATTTAATTTCACAATTAATTATGTCAGGTAATGTCACGTTGATTGAAATGTGAAAGCATATGTTAATCTCCTGCTTGAATCCTATTCCATCGAGATAAAGCCCACTAGTTATAAAACTAATGAGGTACATATTTTACAATTATGCCATTAGGTTTGGAATAAAAATAAATCAATTAATGAAATACGTTAATGTATTCATTAATTTATAAATTAATTAATAATTATTAATGCCTATGCAATAAACCATAACGTTAGGTTGTAGACCCTGGAAGTAAAAAGATGTCTTGAAAGATATCGAAGGGGTATGTATCATCAAGTAAACATTTTATTTTGAGCAAAATAAAATTGATGCCGAGTAAAGTACTGTTTCTTGAAAAACGGCAAAACAAGGCGGTTATGTGGCTTATACATCCACGATAAAGAGCACGGGGATACCTCTACCTCAATAAAGCGTACCCACTTTAAGGAGTTTAAGGCCTAGAGCCGATCCACGGCTAATATAACAGAATAAATAAATTATCTGCCGTAGCCGGAATCGAACCTGGGATCGGCAGTTAAAGGGCCAGTTGCCCACAGAACTATCCCACACCGATATAAGCATATAATAGCTGATAAATATTTTACATATTACAGAGATTAAGTAATTGATAACAATTTAATTACAGAATTAAACTGCGAAAAAAAAAATAAAGATATATATATATATATATATATATATATATATATATATATATATATATATATATATATATATATATATATAAACATTTTTGTGACCAAAGTCTTTGTATGAATTAATGCAACAATGCCATTAATATTTTTCAGGAAGCCGATCTCATATAGCGGCTAAAAGATTGAAAAGAGAGCTGCATAATATTTTGGATACAAAAAAAAAGATTAAAAAAAATAACATATAAATTTTGATAAAATTTCGTTCATATAAACAGACATATGTTTATTTTTAATTTTATTTATTTGTCTTCATTATTTTTCTCTTTTTGTAAAAAATGTATGAACGGGTACATTTCTCACAATTACCTATTTCCCTTGAAGGTCGCAGATGGACATGTCTGTCAATAAATAAAAATATAGTTAAACAAATATAACCAATTAAAGTTTGAGATAGAAAATATTCCCTTTTTCGGTATTTTCAAACATTCATTTTGGACTATTTTATTTTATAAAACACAAAATAAACACATGCTAGTAATAAAAAAAATATCTTATGTGGACAACACATGACTTCCTTGTACCCCTATTAAACTATAAATCGTTGGCTCAAAAAGTGATCCTCTATTTGGTAACTAATTTCCGAAAATTGCAATATCTCAAAAACGAAATTCGGCGTCGGGACACCCATCTATTGACACACAGACATACTCTTGTTTCTGGAGGTTTCATTCCGTTATTAAATGTCGTTTTTTTTTCAGTAGGTAACTAGTTTCCAAGAGATTTCTTCGTGTTCCGTGACAACATTAAAACTGTCAATATCACGAGATAAAGTATTAGAAATCGACAGTTTCTAAATTTTAAGCGGAAGAACCCACTTAACTTATATCTTATTCTTCTGCTGCAGACTTGTTCATCGCACAAATGGGGAGGAAAACCAGTATTATATATTATAAGTAATAAAAATGTTTAATTAGAGTATAAACAAAATCGCGTTGGTAACCTTTATTATCGAAACATATGATTTCTCCATTTAATTTTGATATAATTTTTGATGTAGGTTTATTATGACCTTCAAGTAAAGTACCCTTTTCGGCTCACCAATTTTAACCAAAATCTAGAAAATACATTCATATTGATATAAAAGTCCTATTTACTAAATTTTAAACGGTTTACATTATATTTTAATATAATTTTTGATGAAAGTCTAATATGACCTTCAAATAAAGTACCTCTTCCGGTTTTCCAATTTAGACCAAAATCTAGTATGGTATTTAAATCAATATATAAATTCTAAGTACCAAATTTGAGAAGTTTTCCAAAGTATTTTAATATAATTTTTGATGAAAATCAATGATGACCTTCAAGTAAAGTACCACTTCCGGTGATTAAGCAGTGACCAAAAAGGGAGGTTCACAACTAGATTTTACAACAATCCTAAATACAAAATTTCAACTTTCTACGGCTAACCGTTTTTGAGTTATGCGAAATACGAACGTACGTACGTACAGACGCCAAGACGAAACTAGTCAAAATGGATTCAGGAATGGTCAAAATGGATATTTCCGTTAAAACTTGAAAACCGAAAATTTTCGCGATTACAATACTTCCAAGGATAAAAATATTAACGTTTAAAAAGCTCAAGATAAATAATTAATCTATGGCATCCTGTATATTCTCACCTTCTGCAAAAACAAGATTTTTATCTTCGCACTATCAAACAATAACCTCAGGTTAAGAACTTAAAACTTTATCTAAACAAGATTGCTGCTCCAAGCTGAATTTTCAGAAGGCCTAGCTAGGGCTGGTTTGATATTCTCTCTTCTTATTCTGAGCAGTGCTGGCGGCTCCGATGATAAGATCTGCATTAGCTCTGGAAATAGTTCCCGTATCTCAGATCTACCTCCGGGTCTTTAAGTTCTTGATTATTCTGGTTACTAACTCGTCCGTATCCAGCGAATTTCCATTTTAAATTTCCGATTCAATTTATCAATAGAACTTTCAAATGGAAAATATCACTGGATTGAGTGGTCTGGTTTAAAAACAAATTTTGCAGACCCTTTCGCATTTTAAATTTATTTTATGCCCACGCCTCTATGACATTAATAAACATAACATATATTTTAAAAGTTAATATATCACTAAATCCGTGAGCCAGCATGCAAAAAGTGGATTACTTATTAATATAAAGCTGAAACGAACTTCGTGATATCAAGTCCTACAAGAATGGACTACAGACGAAGCAAATGCCCTAGTGATTAGCATAATTCACTGTGACGTCATCTTCAGAACGTCACATAGGCCTTTAATTTTTCGGAAAAACGATTTCTCATCCCCCAAAAAAAAATAATTCAATTTTCTTAATTAATGCTAAAAATTAGCCTGATCATAAAATTCATAAACATCATAGAATGGGATTTCAGATCAAATGCTTTCTGATGTTCAATTGCAAGTAATTCTATAATTGAAATGTGAACTTCGAAAAGGGATCACCTCTGAAAATTAAAATTTTTCATGAGACACAAAACAACTGAATTTCTGTTGAACGATTGGACTTATTTGAACATTTTATATTCTTTGTGTATTTCGCCTCTTTGACAGCCAGATATCAGCCGTTCTCGCTATAAGATATGGTTTACATGAGTGCATGGAAACAAAAATTAAAAGTCTATTTCCAATAAAATCCGAGATGAGCCCTTTTCGAAATTTACAGTTCAATTAATGAGTTTTATATCAAACGTTAATGTAACCACTTCTAAAAAACTTTATTTTTTACGAATTAATAGTATACACCTAAAAATTATTCAGTTTATTTCAAATCTTAAATTTTCCCTGTCAAATAGGTGATGTTAATCAAAATTTTGAATAAAAATTTGCTCTATCTCCATCAGATTCCTTCATCATAATTTTTTTTTAATAATTTTCCAAAAATTGACTTTGACTTGACAGAAAACTTCTGAATTATATCTAAAAGATTTACGAAAGAAAAAACAGGTTGATAATAACTACGCATATTATATTTTTAAAATTTTAGTTTAAAGCACAAAAACCTGTAAAAACTTTTTTCATCCAAAAAATCTATCGACGATATTTTCTGTTTGGGCCACCTGTGGAAAATAAAATTGAAGCAAATGAAGAGTGTGTTGATTGCTTTCACAATCAATCAAAGAACATCAATAAAACATACCCTCAGGTGTATTTTAGTAGAGTACCAATTCCTACATATGAGGAAGTCTATTAAGAAGTGTGGAGACCTCAGGCATCCAGAGAATTCAGTCCTTCCATTGCGATATAATGGGCGCACCATTTTTTGGAAAAAATGCCTCTCTACACAAGGACTTACAGTTTCAGATACTATTAAAAATTCGACCATAGGTTGGCTTAAAACATCCTCACATTGGCGATAACACTTAAATTAGATCCGAAATTATATCCTAAATACATACCATCCTAGCGACTATTGAGGCTAATATATTTGATAAGATCTGAAATTTACTTATTTTGTGTAATTTTTTTTTTTTTTTTAAATTGGTCAATTAGGACTAAGATGCATAGTTCAGGAATAGACTATTTATTATTGTAGAAAATGGTATTATGAAGCTCTCCAAAATGTTTTAATCTGACATTAATGAGCTAACACTTCGTATACTGGTTAATAATGATCAATAATAATAATAAAAAGCCAAAGCTTAGAATAATCAGGAACAAGATCAAAATGATAATCAAATGGAAATATACAGGTTTGTGAGTCACAAGATGTACTAAAATATTTATAGGAGTCATTTGACCTTTGGCATTGAAATTTAAAACCGAAATGAATCAATTGTCAAAATCTCTTAGAAAATACAGGAGGAAGAGGTAATACCTTTTTGCTTGATAAATAATTCATTGTGGGAGGTGCAGCGTGAATTATGTAAGTGTAAGGATGAATATTCAAAGCAAGCTCCTGTTTGCTTAAGGCTCAGTAATAGTCGCTAAGTCTTCCCTAACTGTTTCTTAATCATCAGTCGCTGGTCCCCTGTAACAATAATCTCAAATATCAGTCCGCAAGGAAAAGCATACTCAAAACTAAAGTATTTCCGAACATAGCAGTGTATTACCAATATTTAAAGTTGAATAAATAAGGTATTAGATGAAATGAAAGCTTGGGGCAAGAATGTGACAGTATTTTTTGCAAAACGCTACTTTGTTTCTCTATATAGCTTTTTATTATGATAGTTGGGGTGCATTCCATGAGATAATATGGTTATTTCATGGAATGTACTAGGGCTATTCTACGCAAAATGACGTTTTCGGGTGTGATCAGTTCAGCGTGCACACTCTTAGGGATATCGTGATTCGAACATTTCTTCAAAGACTCAGCTGCTGGGGCCTTCATTCTGGGTGTTCTCGATATAATGAGTTTTCTCTTTGGGATACTCTTCTTTGGCGAGAGGGTGAGCTGGTGAGACATTAGATCCAGAAGATTAATTTGGTGTATTTATTAGGGCTGTTTGTGGTATTTTCCTTCGAAGATTTCTTCTGAAGATTCAAAAAGTTTTCGGAACTATCTAGATTAGCGGGATGTATAACGTATTATCTTAATCTCACATCTTAATCTCCTCTCTTCATATTCTTCATGAAAGAAGAAGGATCAGTAGCGTCAGGAGGCAAATTTTCATCAGACTCCATAGCTATCTGGGCTTCATCCTAATGTGATTTTCAAAACATTCAGGGCTGTCCACGTTTCCTTTGGAAAGTTTTGAGAGCTGTGGAACGCGTTTTTAGTAAAGACCGTCACGCAAGAGTAAACACAGAAAAAAAATCTTTGAACGTGGCGGTCTTTACAAAATTATTTCAATATGGCTGCCAAGAGAAGCTAAATCACCCTCCACCATTGGTTGTGGTCTTAATGTTGCATGAGCCCCAGAAGTAAAATTTTTGTAACTTGGAAACATTGCCTGGAACAGTGTAACAAAGTATAACACATGTGACGATCTTTACGTAAAGTATCTAAAAATCATGACCTACTTGATGAAAATTGGTGCTGGAGAAATGAAAATAACACTTGGGATAGATGGGAAGCGTCTTTCCTTACGCCCACATAATGGCTGACTGCCGCCGAAATGGAAATTTTCTCAAATTTGTCACCAAAGTACTAAAAAAGATAGTGTGACGGTCGCATCTAATTTTGAAAACTGAACTTTCACAAACCATTTCATAATTCAAACCACTGGATACACGGAACTTTCTTCAATTTTGCAGCTTAGGACTATATAATTCGGTTTGAAGAAGACTTCCAGTGCAAATATGCTGAAATGCAAACAATATCATGTTCGAGAGACCACTCACCCTCTCGAATACGCGTGACGGTCTTTACATTTTGATGCTATTATATCAAATTTCAAGTATAACCGGTGTGAGATGACATCAACAAATTAATTCCAGTAACAAAGGATATTATTCTCAATTTTTTAAGAAAAAAATGGTGAAGATACCGTAATTTTTTAAGTCAGTGGAGGCAAATACAGGAAATTTGGTCAAAACGTCATTTTGTGTAGAATAGCTCACTAACATAATGAAGAGCTATATAGAAAAACAAAATAACATTTTGAACAAAATACTCATTAACTACTAAATTGTGACTTCATATTCTTGCCCCAAGCCCTTCATATTCTTGCCCCAACAAGTACGAGGGTAATTAAACAACTGAACTCAGAAATACAGGGAATTGAATCTTTTGTAAGAGTTAGTTGCCAACCATGTTGGCATAACCTATAACGTCTAAGTTACGAAGAAAGAACTATGGAAGAACATCGTTCTGTAATCGGATTTTCACTTTCAGGAAGTTTAGATCTGATAGAAATATTTACTGGGATGAAGAAACAATACGGCAATAGTTGCATGATCCGAGCAAGATTTGACGGGTCGGTGAAAAACACAACTGGAAAGGTCATGTAAACCATCTTTTGGAGAGGCACTGGTCCGAATTTTTGTGATTTTTTGGAGACATTACGCAGAATCAATCGGTAAACTATAACACTCAGACATGATTGAGAACAAAGTCAAGGCATCGTCTTAGTTACAAACAACACTCTTCCGATTTGCCAGTTCTGCACTATTTTTTTTTTCGAATTCATTGAGCCAATTTCGTTAACCTGTTACAAAGTCTTGGGTTTTCAAAACTTCTGCTTTTTTATATCATACTTTAAAGTAACATTATCAAACATTCCTATTATCTTTAATAATTAAGAACTTGGATTACAACAAAAATAATATTAATTAAACTATGGCGTCACCGAAGAACAATTTAGTTGTACATAAAATGCTGGATTTAAAAAACATTTTTGCCACCTCATAGCAGTTAAAAATAATACTTGTATGCAATAGGCATTTGTTCAAGAGTGCATTAGACTGATAATGAGATTGATAAAGAATAAGTTGCGCTGAGAAGCTACCATAGAGAAGCAATTACGTATAGAAATAAGTAAGGAATTCCGCAAAGGGGTAGGACGAATATTGAATAATTTGCTTAGGGAGGCAGTTCTAAGGCAGTTGTTACAAGTTGGTAGGCCGAGTTGTGTGTCAATGTTGTCAATGTCAATGTTGTGTGACTTAAGTGAGTCAATTAAGAACACCAGAGTGACTTCCTGGTTCATTCGAAGGGATTAAAAAAGAAAGACATCTACCAAGTATTCAGCATACCTACTGGATACAGGGGAGCGCCAGGTAACTCCGAAGATGAATCCAATGAAACAATTCATTAGTAAAGAGGCGATACAGGAGACAGGTAATCTCAGGTCATGACTGCCACCGGGCTAAACACCATCAGAACTTATTCTTAAACTTCAACATGACGTACAACGCAAATATTTGTAAATTTCTATTGATTAATATCATAATAACCAGTTCTTATATTTCTTTACAGATACAATCTACCTATTCAATTAGCAATGGAGCTTTAATAATTGAATTCAATTTAACTTTGCCTTCCTTCAGTTGAAATGAAGTTCGGAGAAACTTTATAACTTTTAGTTATTTCAATCAAAATATAATCAAAAGTTTTACAATGAACAGTTTGATCCACACATTAATCTTTACTCGTTCCAGCCTAGAACTCTGAGTTAAAGAGGAATGCCATAATTTTATTTTTTTCTTTATCAGCACTGGCAATAATTTTCTTTTTACTTTCACTTATGTATATATGAAATATATCTGTCACTTGAATAATTAAACGATTCTTTCTCAGAGTGAATAAGTGCATTGTCCCCACTTCCGATTACATTAATATGTTGTTATTTCTCATGTACAGAAACATATAATTTCACCTATAACTAAGCTTGAATCTACCTTAAAAATGTGTAAGAATTTAATTATTACTTTAATTTGATGCTCTCATTTATTTTCACAGTTATCAGTAAGTAATATTATCATTATAGATAATATTATAGTAATATTATCATATATATCATAGATAATATTATAGTAATATTATCATATATATCATAGATAATATTATCAACTATAGGTAGTAGTTAATATTATCATGTTGATTAATATTATAGCAGTTATTGACAAACAAAAAGCATTACTAAAACAAAAATTTACTAATACCTAAAGCTTCATTCAACTTCATATAAGTGATTGCAAGATTTATTCTTTTTTGAGCATTCTTCGTTCATTGCCATGCTATCAAAATTACTTTATGAAAACAATTGTTTAGATATATACTAAGAAAGGAGAAATTTTACAGCATTGAGGAGTGGGATAATGAAACACTTAAATCCAGGCAGTACGCGAATATAAGGCAAATGTTTGTTTCAAGGAAACAGCCTGCATGCAGTGAATAGGAAAATCACGATGAAGATCCATCGAGGAACACAGCAAATGCCGTACAAGATAAAAGCAGCTTTAAAAAAATGAAGTCACTAGTCACTTCCTGTTCTAAGGAAAGTGTTTGAGCACTAAGTCGAAATTACGCAAGAACTATGACGAAAAACTAAATAGATTTTATGTTGTTCATTATTTTATATGTCTCGATATTTTATTTTGATTATAAATAAATCTGCACATGATAGCCCTGCTGGTGCCATCCATTCCAACATTAAAGCGATGTGACCATGATATTTTTATTTGATGTGACCATGATAGTAAGTGCTAGTGTTCATATAATTCGGAACGAAGTTCATGTATTCATGAATAAGGCCGTAATTTCATTGGTCTTAAACGTGACTACGCATGTTTGCTGGACTTCCATCCACACTATGGATGTTATTTGGAAATCAAGGGACAAAAAGTTAAAAGTAAATGAAATATTCAAACTTTAATTTTCAATAAAAAATTTAAAATAAATATGATACCACAGTACAGTTAAGAATGAAAATTTATAATAAAATAGTCGCATTTATGAGAGAAAAAAAAGAGCAAGATAGTTGGACTATATTAAAAAATAACTAAGATTAAAGAAAGAAATATAAGATAATAATAGATAAATGTCATGAAATAAAATTAAATTAATAAACGATAAAAGAAAAAGAAATAATAATATTTCGGCCTACGCAAATGTTTCAGATAAAATGTAATTTAAAGATTTGAATTGATTTTGAAAATGTAAATACTGATTTGATGAAAGCATTTTATAACATTCAATGGGATCAAATAAGAAAAAAAAAAAAACAATTTCATAGATGAATGACTTCTTAAAATTCGTTAGTTAAAAAAATGCGAATTAGAAGCTAGTGTATTTTATTTTTAAAAAGTTCCATTTATATGAGCTTAAAAATATCCACGTGATCTATAGAAAATCGAAAATAAATCTACAAAAAACATTAGAGGAAAGAAAATGTAAATAAGGATTACCGCATTCATGTCGACCTTTAAAAACACTTAATCCAACTACCGTCACATTAATCCGCCCACTATTTCACATGGCAAACTCAAGTGGTGCAACACATAGGCCTTGGAACGTAATGATTTAGGAGCCTACTGGTCTTGGTGATTATGGGACAATCTTTTTTTTTTTTTTTTTTTTTGCCAGTTAAAGCCCCCCGAGGCGGGGTTCGGAAAGTTATGAATGGAAAAGTCGACGAGGAGGGGGCCTTATTAAAATTACTCCCTCCCCCACCAAGACCGAATTTCCAGGATTCCTTCTCCGGGTTATTTCTCCAGCGCTAATGTACCCGTCCACCGCTCGGATGCCCGGAATATTTTTGCTGCCTGTTTCAGGGGTTGAGGGGTTCATCTCCGTAGGAAATCGGGTCTTTTCTTGAAAAGGGGAGCTTTCTCAATAAATATAGTCTTTGGAATATCTGAGATCCCTTTTCCATTGTGTCTTCTAGGGTTCCAAGCAATCCATGTATCCTATTGGTGTTCCTCTCTTACTAAATGTCACAAAAGGCCTATTTTTCTTTTGCATGATATCCCTTTTCCAAAATATCCCTCCAATAATATATTTCAAATATGTTAAAGTTATATCAAAAGATTTTCAGTAATCTCAATATCTCAATATTAAAATTAAAATAAAAAAATTAATGATCTAACTAATGCAAATTTCAAAACATAATTTTTTAACTGATCGCTCTGCCTAAAATATGGATCTAATCTTCTTTTGATTCTCTAAAAATATTTAAAAATATTTTATAGAAATTCAATCAATTTGACCACTTCATGCTTACACCACTACATTATACGTATTTGATTGCGCTTATAAAATGTATGTATATAATTATAGAAAAACATTCAAACAGATTCATGCACATGTAATACATGTTAGTTCTAGCATTTTCATGTTAACAAATTTTATATTATTCGATATTTGACAACAAATAAAGTTGTTCTGCATTCTCATAAAAATAAGAGAAATTCTAAAGCACGGCGCGCACTAGGGACCGGTCCGGACCGCCCCGCTCCGCTCCGGCCTTTTTAAAAAGTCCGTTCCTATATTTATAACGATACCCCGCGCACTAGACCGGTCCGCCCCGGACCGGCCTAAACCGCGCTTTTCGAACTAATCCTGCAACCGGCCTATTTTCTCCAAAAAGGGACAGACGAAAAGGCCGGTCGGGTGATTATACAGGAAGAAGCTCTCTCATATATATAAAACAATAAATAAAAATTCTATATTTCAATAATTTCGCTTAATAACTACAATCCTATGACCTGAAATCAGTAAATACTTACTTACGTAATTTGTTAATTCAAAATATTTACTATACAATTTAACTATGGCAACAAAATACAAAGCAATCGTTCAGTGAACAGTTTATTTTTACTAAAACTCTTTAATGGAGTTATTAAAAAATAATGAATTAAAGAATTACAAGACGCATGAAGTGACTAATCACTTCGTTGTAAATAATAAATCGTTCTTGTTTAATTTGTGGAATTAATATTAGGTAATGTTTAAATCAGTGCCACATCATTGTTTATGACAGTAGTATTAGTATGATTACTATGATAGTAGTATAGTATAGGTATAGACCTGGGGGACGCGCCCCTCTAGAGGGGCGTGATAAAACTAAAGGAGGGCGCGAGTATATCGAAAAAAAATATATCGACAAAAATAAAAAAATGTATTTATTTTACAGAAAAAATTCTGACAAAATAAAATACACTTTACAATGATAGGTATAATACACTTATAAATAGCTATTACACAATGTATTTAATAATTAACTTATCAAAACTAAATTAAAAACACGATTTATACTTATTAGTGACTCCCCTCGGTTCAGGTTCTAGAATATTTGAGACAAATCTATGCATTAATATTTTGAATGTTGAATTGATATATAATGTATTTCAAAATTAGAATCGATATATGCATTATGTGATTATGCAATCTAAATTAAAGAGAAACTAACGTTATGATTACAGAACGATTTCAGTGAAAATTATTGTATAGGGGAGAGAGAGGGTGGCGCGATGAAAATTGTGATTGAAAATTGCGTCGCAAATACTAAAATATTGAGAAACACTGCTTTATAAATTTAATTGTATTCATAGAAGTTTTAAAAGTTCATTTGATATACAATAAAATTAATTATGTAGAGGGCTGTGGTAACTATGAATGTTAAAATATGAATATGAAAGTATTTCTATGACAAGAGTCTAGAAATATAAACTGGGAAATCGGAAACAGCCGAGAGCATCCGATCTAGCCCGATCTCACTCTATAACATTAATAGGAGTGGGCATTGTTAATGTTATTAATTGTTTGTTAAATTGTTATATTACACACGTAAGCTATACCACCAACATATCGAATAAAAGTATCGATACAATATCGAACGGAAAGTATCGATACCACAGAATATCGGAAGTACCGAGAGCCACTGTCGTACTTATATATTATAGAATAATATCTTATCCCCTCCCCCCTCCACCCACTCAGCCCTCGGTCTCAATAGGATTAATTAGTTTTATTTATTTTAAATATCCCTAATGTATTTATTTTATAACATAAAAAAATGCAGTTAGTGCAGATTTGTCAACAAGCAAACTCGACATGAAGATAAAATAGATTTTGTATATTTTATCAACTATAATTAAAAACAAAATTCTATACTATATCAACGACTACAAGTGATAACTGCTCTGTTGTTTTTAAATGTATTGGCATTCTTCTTCTTAATAATAATTGTTTGATTGTTATTATTAGTGCTTCTAATTTGTTATTACATTAATTAATTTTTTATTGAGGCTTAGGTAATAAATCAAATGAACTAATGACGCTTATTGGTAACAAAAATTTATTGTCCTTTGAAATAAATGATTTTGGTTAATTTGTGTCACATATTCTTTTTATAGTAAATTTTATTTACGCTTTCAATTAACTTTTCAATTGTTTTCCATCCCATCAACAAAATGGTTTTGGAATTCTTAAAACTTACATTCCGTAAATACACTCTCAATTGGAATAAAAACAGATCGGCATTTTTAACTCTTTATTTCGATGTGAATATTTTGTCGCACATTCTACTGATTTTAATAACATGAGGTTGAAATAGACCACCTCGATTTTTTATCGATATCAAATTTTTCAATTAAATTCTAAGCATAAGATAGAAAATTGCCATAAAATATTCTTCGCATTTAATGTCGTGAAATCCATAACCCCTCTCTCTCCATAAAAAAATGTAAATATTTAAAAATAATTAATCAGAAATTTTTTCGAAAACTTAAGTTAGTTGAAATTACCACTTAATATCAATTTTCTAAAAAACGAAAAAATAGGATATTTCTAAATTATTTCAAAAGTAATTATTTTAATAAAACTAATTATTTTTCAATGATAAAATAAATGTTGACACTCATATAAACATTACTATGAATTCCATAAATTAAATTAGAACGATTAATTAATTACAACAACAAATTATACACGTAGGTATTTAGCAAGAAAAGAGATATTGGTAGCAAACTGACCTCAGCTTGAAAAAGTAGTATGTAAACAAAATTATTAAAACATTGGTATTTTATTTATTCATGTACTTATATATATGAGAGAGCTTCTCCCGCTATAATCACCCAACCTTTCAGCCTTTCCATCTGTCCCTCCTTGGACCGACCTAGGAAAAGAGAGGTTTGGGCCGGAAGCCCGGACAGGTCCGGGGCGGTCTAGTGCGCGGGGTATAGTTATAAATATAGGAACGGACTTTTTAAAAAGGCCGGAGCGGAGCGGGGCGGTTTTAGTGCGCGGCGTATATAGAGGCTGAAAAAGGACTGATGCCAGGCCGGTCCGGGGCGGTCCGGACCGGTCCTAGTGCGCGCCCAGCTTAAGTACCAAGTCCTTCCTTGTTTTTAAGTCTTCGGTCATATTTATAACCAGTTGACTTAAATTTTCCATAAAAATAAAATAGTAATAGTAAGGTTAAGTGAAATTAATGGATCCGATATTACTAATAATAGTAACCAACACTTCTCCCCCTTCATTAAGAACTAAACCCCTCTTGATCAAACGTTTACTCGTTATTAACCATCAAAAAACATCTTACTTGGAACTTGGAATCCTCATCCAAGACTGGAACAACAAGAAACTTCACTACATCAATACTTACTAGACAAACGCACTTAGCTTCCAACTAATTACAGAAGGCTCATTTACATGACTACAATTACGCCTATTTGGACTTACGGAATTGAGCTTTGGAGCTCCACTAAACCATCGAATCCCTGATACCCAATACCTACTTCCAATCCAAAATTCTTCGTAAATTCTTCATACATCTTACTTTGTCACGAATAAAATAATCCATAATGATCTTATTGTTCCATATGTTGCCGATTTGGTCGAACTAGGTAGCTTTCCTTCCATGGCAAACTCCATTTCCACTAAAATGCACGAGTTTCAAACGCCGCTTCCTCTTTGATTCCCGACCATCCTCCTAGACGTCTGAAAATGCGATGGCATCGGGACCTTACAGTTTAGAATTCTTATTGGAGTGCGACCAATGGGTAATTTTTCTACCTGTCATTATATCATGATTCACATTTACTTGTTGTATTTTTTAGTAAATGCAGTTGTAAATTTCAATAAATATATATTTTTTTTTAAATCAACTTTTAAGTAGTATGTTCTTATCCATTTCTACAATTCAGCAGCTCTTTTCAATTACCTCCAAGTTATTACTTCAATTACAATGTGAATGTGACTCAATCATGAGTTATATAGCATCTTATCATCTCTTTTTGGGCATGATATTTTACACAATTATTTATTTTTGTTCTTCTCCTCTCAACATAAGCGGTCATCTAGGAAGAACAGTTGGAAGTTATACTAAACACTTTAATTATTAAATTACTGGTTTGTGATAAAAAAAAAAATGTAAGAAGTATTAAAATGAGATAATATTGAACATGAGTGAAAAATATGAATCCTATGTCTAATGAGACAAATGTTTATCTTTTATAAAAGATTAAAACTGCTTTTATACAACAGCTACATGTAAACATTTATGTTTTAAATAGATTTGGGTTTACAGCTTTTCACAAAACAGAGATGGTGTTTCAGACTAGAGCGGATATCCCTTCCCTAAGTGAAAAATCTTTTCCAGCTTCATAAAAATTCAAGTGACACGTCATTTCATCAGCGGCCCCTCCTTCAGAAAATTAAATTACCCGCAAATCGTATTTAGTCCTTTTTAAAAGAGCCAGTTCAGACATCAGCCAAGAAATTAACTCCCGCAGAAGAAGGGTCTGACTTATTAAACAATTTTTGGTTAAGCTGAAGAAATATTTTAAGAATTCGGTGAACGATCTGGATATGGGTTTCCTACTTTTTTTTTTTAAAACGCACCCACTATAAATAAGATGAATTAATAACCAAATTAGGAGAGATATTTATTTTTAGATTTGGTTAGATTGGTTATCAATTGTTTATTAATTATTCAACTTAATTTCATTGCTCTCCCTCAATTTTTTTTCGCTAATCTGAGATTGTGTATCCATGAATAATTTTTTGTAATGACCATTAAACATATGCAACCAAAACTGGTCTCATCCGAATCCTTTATAAAACTCATTTACGTGAACACAACCAGACATTTAAGAAGACAAGATGATCGCATTCAGCGATACAACTTAATATCTACTGCAACTTATCTCACATTAAAAAAAAAGTTATTTAACCTTACAATTCTTATAGAGTACGTCATTATAAAAGTATTAATAGAGATTTTTTTAATCTAAGGTAATGAGCGTCGAACTATATTTGTTAGAACAGAATAACTCTACTACAAGCTTAAAAAATATTTTAAAAATAAAATATTTTATGGACAAATATTTATTTCGAAAAGATATTCGTATTGGCAAATTCCAGTTGAATCACTCTTACAAATCAGGTACGTAATCAGAAATGTTTTTAAAAATATTTTTTAAAAAATTCATAATAATCGGTAATGGTAAAACATAATGTATATTACACAAGTAAATGGAGCATGATGAAATAATTTAAAATATCCTTTAAGCCTTACAGTTAGGGATTGAAATTAACTCTTATTTTTCTATTTTAGTGAAAAAAAATGCATGATATGATTTTTATATTTGGTATCAAAGTCATATCATGACAAGTTAAAATAAATCGATACGTGGCAATATTTTCATAAAAAGAGCCCCTAATAACCCAATAATACCGAGGATATTCGAAATAAATCGATAACTGAGCGCGCGGTCTAAAACTCTATAGTATTTTCAAAAACAACGCTTCATCCTCAAATAATATATTTCTTTATTTAATTTCGTTTCTTTATTCGCACCTGTCACAGCTGAGAATGACAATCAGCAAATATTATATCAAAAATTAAATAATGACATTCATTTTTTCATTTCAAAAATCAAATCATGACTTTTATTATTTTTATACTTTATAAAAAATTCATAACATGACTTTTTCACTTCGAAAGGAAAATAAGAGCTAATTTCTCTTCTTTTTTTTACAAGTTATTAAAAGGGTATTGAAGAAAAGTAGCTTAGTAACAATTAAAAACTTTAAAAGGTGGGCGGTTTTTTAATTTATATAAAAGATAACCAACACCGATTTCATTACTGATTACTTTTAACATCATCAAAGCAATAACAGAACTGAAGGACACATAATACAAATTAAATTCCATAAATAACTACAATATTGCATATAATTGATACAACATATATCATAAAAAGCAAATCAATTATCAATACAATTAACACTTCTGTTCAAATATATATAAACTGTTATAATCAACAAAATCAGATCTGTATACTAATATTCGATGGTGATGTTGCATTATACTACAATGATTGTATTTTAAATATTAATATCATTTAATATAACTATTTAATATCTCCGCACACTCACTCTATTATTCAGCTGTTCCCAACAAAGGTAACCAGAAATCTATATATATATATATATATATATATATATATATATATATATATATATATATATATATACAATACATACAAGTTCACACAAGATTTATTTTACAAAAATGTATTAAACTTTAGATTATTAACAAACGTATATGCTATTTTATTATTTACATTTGGATTTATTTATAACGTTTAGATTATCAAATTTGGACCCCCTTAAAGGGTCCCAATTTCAAACCCATCCTTCACGAAAGGGGTAGTTGGATACATGTTTTTTTTAGAGTGCCTGTCAATTATATGAGTCGTACTTATTGACACTTACTCTGTTGACACTCCAAGTCGATTTAACTCGATTTGTAAGGAGAGATGTACTTATAAATGTTTGCCAAATAAAATTCACAAATGTAATGAAATGGAAGGGCATTTTTAATCTTTTACGAGCCATTGATCCAGAAGTGGAAAATTAATTTTTTTTTTTCGCAATCTTAATCATTATTATTTTTTTTTGTAAAAACGAATTGTTTTTATCAAAATAAAGGTTGGAATGTTTTGTTTTAAGTTTTTGAAATAAATATTTTATCGCTTTTAGTTCAAAAATTAAAATGGTTAGTTTTTGGTTATCGAGAAGTATCAGGGTAAAAAATTTCATTTTTATTATTATGACGATGAAATTTAATTTGGTAATTGATTTAATTTCTTATGACGACATTGTTCTTCAATATAATTAATATTTTTTATTCATATTATTTAATACAGTTTGGTTTCCTTTTACTGACAATTCAATCAAAACTTTTTTTAAAAAACGTTTTATTTTTCTTGATATGAGCAGAAACTCCATTCCACTTCTGAAACGTGCTGAAAAATCATAACGGATTTTATTTTTAATTTATTATTTTTTTTTATGAGCTATCGAAGGTGAAGCGTATTAAAAGACCAAATTATAGAGAAAAAAAGGACTAGGGGGCCGCATTCGAAAGATTAAATCTATGTACACAATACAGCCGGAAGTGATAGTGCTTTTATTTTAAGTATTCTTTTTTCCTCTGAGTGAATTTTTCGAAGCAAATTTTAAAAGCATTTTACACAAGGAGGGTTGTCATACTTAATTTACCAGAATTTACTTGTACAGCATATTGTCTTTAATTATGAAAAAAACCTAAAAGTGATTTACTTGAAAGAAAATATATAAAATGAATTCCTTCATTAATATTCGATGTTGTAAAGCTGATAGATAATTACATAATCTATAAAAGCTAATACATAATAGAATATGAGTTTATAAACTTATGTAAATTTTGATATGAGATATAATAATTTTACGAAAAAGAAAAGAAAAAAAACAAGTAGATAGCAAAAAATGAAATAACTCCCAAAATTTTATAAATCAGAAAGTAAAAATATAATATTTTTTTAATATTTAATTTTGAATGGTGATTTTTAACGTTATTATCTAAGGCATGAGATACTGACTGCAATAAAATTAATTTAAACTTAATTGTAACAAAGCTTTTCCAGCAAACATCCTTTTTAAGACCTCTTTTGAAAAAACTGCCAGTTTAATATCGGCTAAGCGTTTTTTCGTTTAATTGAAATTCCTTCTAGAGCATTACCAGTTATGGAGTAAATGCAGAAGGTTCCTACTCTGAATGATGATCTACCTCCTAAAAGCATACCTCAACCTTTCATCAAATCCTATCTAAGGAAAAGCAATGTATATGTTAGGTACTAATGGAATACCTGAAAAACTAAGTTAAATATCAAAATCTTTTTAGTATTCGCAATATAATTAGATCGGTATTGTAAATTTATTTTAAAATTAATTCGGACGTTAGATAATGTTCAAAACCTAATTTTTTAAAAATAATAATAAGAAGACTGGAACGACAAGAAAATACTCGTTGTTCCCAGCAGCTCCAACACTTTGGACCTTCCAACCATCCAAACTTCCGATTCATTACAAAAAACTCATCTACATGAGAATTTGGGCACATAGAGCTGTGCTTTGGAATGCCAAAAAACAATCAAATTCCTCCCGGATACAATCCTTCATAAAAACATAAATGTTCTCATAACGTCAGATAAAATTATCCATAATGACCTTGGTGTCGAATATTTTGCAGATTGGGCACAAAATATCCATTAATTATGCACTGTTTTTCCACAAAGCTCCACTGGTTTCTAACCTTTCTTTCTTATTAATTGCCTAATAGACCGGGAGCTGAGACCTAAAAATGTGTCTGATTTCAAGAAATTTTTTCAAAAAAGTGCAAAACGCATAATAACTAATCTTGTAGGAAATGCGATGCTCAATAAGATTTATTATTATGCATTTTGCACTTAATTGCATTTAAAAATAGTAATTAAGGCGAAACCACTATAATTTTTGCGTTTTATTGACATTTTACAGATGTTAATAAATTCCGTATTTGTAGCTGTGTCTATAGTAGCTGTTCCGAATTTTAAAACATATTACTGATAAAAGTTGCTAAAAGAAAATTTAGCGTTCTTTAAATTGTTAATATTAAAATTTTCAAGGTGAATCTGAAAAAAACAACACTTTTTCTAACATTATTATTTCAATATTTCTTGGCGATTTCAATATTTATTGAGGGTAATAATAAATATTTTGTAAGAATCTTGTAGAAAATTTAATCCTCTACAAGATTGGTTAATATGCATTTTGCAATAAATTACAAAAAATAAATACTAAAAAATAGTTGTTAAGGTGAAAACACTAATTATCTTTAACTTAACGTTATTTAAAATTGGTGATGACCATGTTTTACCTAAAATGCATTGGAAGCGAGTAACAGGAAAATTGAAAAAAAAAAAGTGAAGAAAATTACGAATTCGTTGGCCTATAAAATTTGATAGCAACCGATCTAGGGTGGCAGGCGTTAATATTTCCAGCCTAAGGGAAAAGTACATTCGGCCTGTACAATAAAAAAACTTCTTATAATCAGACAGATTCTTTGGCCTCAGATCCCGGTCAATATATTCTTATGGATCGTTTGAAAAGTAGATGAACAAAACTAATGCTACTATTAAGATTCGGAAATAATTAAAATTATTTCTATTTCCCATGGGCTTGAACTACAAATGTTTATAATGGTTCTTAAACATTCATTAAGAATACTGTCATTGGACAAGCGTTCACCTTTAAAAGATACCAAGCCATCCTTCACTGGTTAAACTGTTAATCCAATTCTTAAGTGATTAGTAGTTTCCTTGTTCATTCGATTCTTGCAATAAAATGTAGAATTTATGTTCTAGTTTTTCAAACACTCGATTTTCTTTTCTTTTTTTTATCGTTAAATATTGCATTAACAAGCAAAAGGAAAAAAAAAATAGGGTATAAAAGCCATTAGTCAAATATCTTTACCAATGGTTATAGAAGGAAGTAATCTGGTCACCGTTCACCCTCAACTGGAAGAGCTATTGTAACCCACCTCAATTAAGTGTAACCACTTTATTGAGTGTTTCCCCCAGGTGAGTCTCCTGATCCCAAGTCAATTCACGGCTGATATAACAGAATAATTATATTATCGGTCACAGTAATACTCGAGTTAGGTTTCCAATGCCTTTCTCTCCCTTCATAAGCTAATAAGGAATAAAAATTAGAAATAAAAAAGTACCAAGGTTTTGAGGTAGTAATTACAACTAGTATATCATTTTTTCCCGTGTATGGTGGCATAAAATAGATTTTAAGCATAAAGTATTATTAAAGCATTTACAAGGATATTTACAAGGACAATTACAATTAAATGATCTACCGAGAAATCGAAATTTTATCGTAAATATTATTTTGAGGGATGGGAAAACCTTTTTCTTCATCTTGATCCATATGGATCTTTTGTGAAAACTATACATGAAAACTTATGACTTGAAAATAGATGACGAAATATTATAAAACGTCTTGACAAACAATTATTTTATACTATAGTTCGAGTATCATCGTCGAAAGGATACGATTCATGGCATTACTGAAATCCGCGATTAAATCAAGTGCTATGGGTTTATTTGGAATTGTTATACTTAAAACAAGAAATTATCGTCAATAAAAAGGACAAATATACAGACATTGTTCAAGAGTTACGGGATAAAATTAGTATATTTATGAAATATATATAACAATTTAAATAAATTATCAAATAATTGAAAAATTTAACTAAGTAACAAAAGATAGTAAAAATAAAAATAATCCAAAATACAACTAAAAAAAGGCGTTACTAAAACGAAAAAGGTCATAAATTTGATTTAGAGGAGGTTCAAATTCAATTAAAAAAAAAGAATAATTTCAGAAGATAATTATTAGAAGCTATTAATGTAATTCAAAATTTGGAAAGTACAATTAATTTTAAAACAAATTCAAGAAATATTAATATAAACTTATACAGATATACTATACTATATTATTTCTCTATCTTACAAACAAAAAAATGTTTCAAAAGGAATCCACATAGAATGCGCTAAAACAATTTTATTCTCAGTTTCAACTTAATTAATGTAAGTCCATGGTGATGGTAATGTAAGACATACCAGTCGCTATTTTTTTTTAAAAGATATGTAGAAAAAGGTAAAATAATTAAAATTAGGTAAAATTATTTTACCAAATTTAATCAATGTGAATAAAATGAAAAATTCCCAAATATCAATTTAAAATTAACTTACGTTGAAATTATGTATTGAAAAATGTTTATTTAAATTATATTTTTCAGAAATGCTATGCCACCAAAATGAATGGTATGAACTGAATGTGCCAAAAGAAGAAAAAAATCAGAAGATTTAAAATTGAAACAAGTATTGTCTTGAGTCGTATATTTAAGAATAATTTATATTTTGGCTTAGGTGACAATCGAATAGAGTTGTAAAACAGGAAAAAAGAAACGTTACAAAACGAAATAATGTTTTAAAATAATGTATTTTTATTTTAGCCCTGATGTTGGCCTAAAACTTAGGCCGAAACGTTGACACAAAATGTCTTACTTATTAATGTGTTAGTCTTTGACCGCATCTCCCGACCAACTTCTTCCTTAAAGTAATGTCTGTGTAAAAAGTTGTTAATAAAATAAATGCGTGATTAAGTGGAGCTATCATTTCTATATCTATATTGATTAATATTAGAACAGTAAAGGTAATTAAGAAACGTTTCACGACCTCCACTGCGCCTTGGATAGTATACGAAGTCAATATTCCCCAAATGTGCCCCGACCAACACATTACGTTCCTAGTGTGCTTTTTTAAAACCAAGTAGTGTAACCAAGGCATGATTCGCACATCTCAGACTGATATCTAGTGCTTTGTTTATTTTTCGTTGCTGTCCTGTTTATGAAGGTAAATGTTCATTCTCCGGTTCAAATGTCTCCAATATCTTATTTTTTTAAACGTTCTCCTTCTTTAACAGAACCTCTTAGTCCTTGATATACAAGACCAGTATGTATAGTATGTAAGATAGTTAATTAGTCTAAGTCAGATACCAGTTGTAAGGTGTCCGATGTGATTATAATACGTTGAATAAATGGATAAAACCGTCATTGTTTGACTTAATTATAAACAAAATTTATACTGTTGGATGCATTCGTTAAATAAGGATGCAATTCTTAAGAGGATTTAGATAAACTTATTTCAGCAGAATTGATCGTTCCCACTATTATATCCACTCTGTCCAAAATATTTTTTACAAGAACACAGACTACTGATCTCTCCCACATTCTCCAGAGCCATAACACTCCCCTAATAAATACCATCAGGACTATCAAGACAACCTTCATAATCCTGCTGAAAGGTCTGCGCCCTCGGATTGACTCATCAAGCGACCCTCCTTCCCCCCAGCTGCAGATAAGCCAACCACTGGAGAGAGCCTGTAATGTCAGGGCTTTGTCAGCCTTCCCTGTCAGTTAGTTAATCTAGATATCATGACGGACGACATCTCGCCATCAACGCGATTAATCCAGGCAGCATTAAACCGCATTACCTGTAAAACTTTTGTATCATATACCAAAAACACGATCAATGTAGGAAGCATTCAACCGCGTTACCAACAACATTTCTATAGCGAATTTCAATGTATCATACAGCAAAAATACAATTTTTTTTTCCTAGATAAAGTGAAACTTGAATAAAGCACTCTC
Organism: Rhaphigaster nebulosa; assembly: GCA_948150685.1. Lineage (NCBI taxonomy): Eukaryota > Metazoa > Arthropoda > Insecta > Hemiptera > Pentatomidae > Rhaphigaster > Rhaphigaster nebulosa. The sequence goes on along the minus strand of OX411311.1, from coordinate 84,769,371 downwards.
TGTATTGATGTGAGATATAATATCGAGTCGTTATATTATAAATGCAGATGGAATTTTCAAGATAAGAGGCAACAGGACCATTTTCATCTGGATCCTTGGAATAGCGAAGAAAAAAGGTCCACTATATTGCCAAAAGAAAAGTTGAGTGACTTCTAAAAAGTAAAATTTGTGGAGTTCGAAAACTAGTTTAACTATAAAAGTCAATTGTTTGTAAGAGTCAGACAGCAGGATTGGGGTCAGGAAAAACCAAAGGCATAACAGAATTGACATAACAGCTGTATTTATTTTTATATAAAACTAAAGTTATAAAACCACAATACTAAATCAAGTACAGTCTATTACTGTTAATACCATCCGAAACCCTTTGCGGTCGAATTTTTATCACTGGACCGGCTGTCTTCTATTATTTCGAAGTATATTATTCTAATGTGTTGAATATAGTTAAGCAACCGTTATTCAAAATATCATGGAAGGTTGGGCAACGTTGCTCCCTTTCACAGAAAATACATTACCTTGTACAATAACTTATTGTCGATCATCTTCAATAATCTTCATGGGGCCGGTTTTGCTAGATATGAGACAGCACATAATCTTCCAAGCACTCGAGGACTAATAATTTTTATATTTAATAAAATAAAATTATTCATTATTAATCGACTAATTGTTAATTAAGATTATTCATTATTAATAACACAGGCCAACGATGAAAAAACTTTTATACTGAAAATACTTTATTCCTATAGTTTTTAGGGTGCTGAATCCAAATATGATATTAAAAAAGCTGTATCAACCACAATTTCTTCACATTTTATAGTTAAATTTATTAAATTAAGCGAATTTTAAAAAATTGAAGAGCTTCATAGGCCAAAGATGAAAATCCTTTTGTACTGAAAATACCTTATTCCTATAGCTTTTAATGTGCTGAATAAAAATATGATATTAAAAAAGCTGTATCACCCACAATTTCTTCACATTTATTAATTCAATTATTAGTTAAATTAATAATTATTAATTTATTAGTTAAATTTATTAAATTAAGCGATTTTTAAATAATTGAACAGCTTTCAGTCTTAGGTCTCATGAAACAATTAGGCCTTAAGTTAGGCCTCATGAAACAATTTGTACAGGCTTTGCCTAAAGATGGATCATGTTTCAAGTATCTCTGCCAAAAGTTTATTAATAATTAATAATTATTAATTGAATAATAATTTTATCGTATTTTGAGAATGTATAATGTATAATAAATAAAATGGAATTATACATATTGCCATCAAAAAATATATTTTTACTAAATTATGACTGAAGATAAATACTTTTTGTCATCTCTTCATGGTTTATGGCATATTTATAAGAACATTAAGATAGTAATTAATTACTATAATGCAATTAATCTTTTTGATATATTTAAAAAATAAAACACATACAAGTTATAATCATCTTATGAATAAATTATACTAAAATAAAAATATAGAAATCTGGAGAACTGTACTATAAATGGATTTATAGAACTAAGTATGTATATATACATATGTTCAGTGTGTACCAGATAAAAAAACAGCCGATTTTACACCTCAAGAGCAACAAAACAATCATATTGGCCATGGTCCGACACAACACAGAAAAGCTGGAAATTTAGGTTCTGTGTTTTCTTAAGTCGCGTTTTTGTTGAATAGAAAGAGATCACTCAAAAACTATCCAAACTAATTAAATAACAATTTCAACTTCTAATATCATCAAGCTATATTTTCATATGAATGACGCAGACATTTCTTTTCGGATTGGTCTAGAATTAGCTCGTGATTTGCCAAAAAGTGTGCTGTGGAATTATATGTTACCCCGACAAAGAAGTGTTTTGAGAATGAAATTTAAAAGTTCAATTTGTTTCTAGTGAATAAAATAAATACAGAATAAAAAGATTCCGTGTGAAATAAAACAAAACTTTACACAAACATAATTTAAACACAAGCAATTAAAAACAAATGTAATTTGTAATGTGTAAATCAGTTTTCAGCTTGTCTTCAATTAAAAGATATTTCTATATCATTATCAATTAAGTGTTCTAGTAATTTGATAGAAAATTATTGCATACAATTTATAATTAAAATAGTCCATTGTAACATGCTTCATTATTGATCAATTATCAAACGAATTATAATCATTAATAATTTAATACTACAAGAAAATTTTAAATATCAATAAACCGTTAAAATAACCAAATACTTAAAAATGTTTTACGTTTAACAAATTATTTCTATCAACAACATTATTAATAAGATTTACCCGACCATACTAATAAAAAATCTAAAATCCTTGTAATTCCTTTGCCTTGTGTTTTAATTCAAAATTACTTCATCTCCAATAAACAAATAAAAACATCCCCACCCCCACCATCCGTAATATTTCATCAAATAACATCTTTAGGTTTTAATTATCTCAGCTTTTAAGAAGTTTAAAGCTTTGAGTCTAGATTTTTTCCTCTCGGCTTAACATTAAAAGGAGGGAAGCGGTAAAATACAACTCATTGTGCGCTATAAAAAAGCAAAACATTTTTTTAAACAATATACAAATTCTTCTTTTATAACGGGTTTTAATTTTGTTTTTTATTATTATGAAGAGTACGTTCATCATATTTACGCTGTTTTATTTGTACATTTGTTGTTAACTAATGAAGTAATCGATATAAAAAATACAAAAATAGTGCCACTGCAATCCATGAAGGGCCTTACGTTGAGATCATAAGGAACTACTTTAGACCAACGATTATATTAGGAGTTTGTGTGGTCAGCATCCTCGCTCAACTGGCAGGTTAATTCCCCAAGCCAATGATGAACCAGGTTTCCACTTTATAGAGGCTGGGTGTGCTCCAGAACCTCCCGACCGATCCACGGATGATATTACATAAAAATACTCCGGGCCAGGTAGTCAGGAGTTCAGTGCCAAATTCAAAAATATAAATATATTTCAGACATTCCTCGAGTCCTTTGGAGAGAGATAATTCACCTTTTAGTGAATTAATTTTGTGAATTAATCCAAGCCTCTGGTTTGGATCTTGCGAAACAATACCGAACGTAACAAGGAGCCAGCGAGCTAAGAGAAGACCTCGGAGTTAATATTAGAGATGTTGGGATGTTAGCGGAGATTATTATCCTGGGTTACCTGGTTATCCATCACCACCATGTCAATTAACAGATGTGAATGAATATTTACTTTTCTTTCTATTTAGTTATCCATTACTATCTTTAAAATTTTGATTTATTTTTTGTGTCTATTTTAGTCTGAATGTGTTTGAACTTGAAATTTTAACATTCGATTATTTTTTTTTTTAATTTTTACACTCATACAAAAGTTTTATATTAACCTATTATATTTTAAAGGATCAATGGAGAACAGAAATATGAGATAGATGAGAGTTTAACAGAAGGATTAAAGTAAACAAAGGGGGGAAAATGCAATATAATGTTAGGTGGTGTATAATAATACTGCATTTAGATAAATATTTAAAGTGAATACGAAAAAAAAATGTATTTATATTATGTATAATGATAGATTAATAAATACGCTGATAATATATTGCTAGTAAATACAGGATTTATCTCGTTTCAACAGAACAGACTTTTTTTTTTTTTTTTTTTTTTTTTTTTTTTAGTTACGTAGTAAGTCTTAGTAAAACAGGGTGTAGAAGAATTTCAATTTATTATTTAGTCATTTATTTCTTTTTCCTCTATTTATGTTTACACGATGCATATGCTATGTTGTTAACTTTTAAAAATAAACACTACTAGATAAAAGATATTACATTTAATCCTGAGACCTACGAAATCTTTAAATTTCCAAGTAAGTTTTTTCTCTGTTTAAAATATAAAAAAGTATAATAATAGAAAAAATTTGAGAAATGCACAATCGACTTTTTTCAAAATTATCGATTTAATTAAAGCACCATTGTATGGTATAACAAAATTGTCAAATAACGATTGGAGTCGAAAACTACATATTGATTTCAAAGCTGAATTTCTTTGATGATTCCCCTTCATAGACAAAACTACAACGTTAATGTATTTAAAATTCGATGTTAACCAAAAATTGTGCAGCTTTATTTGTAAATATATTGAAGTCTCGTGATACACAGGAACGATCCTGATTATCACTAATCCACTACATTAGCAGGGTAATATGGGCACTAATTAGAGTGTTAGTGCACTAAGTGCTAACACGTGTGATGTTAGTATCAATTGACTTATCATCAGCGATATGTAATGTGAATGAAGTTAATGATGCCATTAAAAAGTTACGGAAAATGTTTCGGAGTGTGTTAACACAGCTAAAAAGGGAATAATGCGTAAATAAACAACCACACACACACATATATAAAAGGTGAAGTGAATCTAACTGAACACATGGTCATTCCTCAAAAACCTGAGCAGATGCTCCGGTTGAATGTAAATAAGGAGACGTTAACCAATGAAATACTTGCTAAGGATAAGAAACATAAGTGCTCCACTATGTTAATAGGTACGTAGTAAAATGCTGAGTCTACGAAAGAGTAGATTGAAACTCTAAAGAGTAGTAAATCAGCACCATGAAAATTTGAAGAATTATGAAATCGCTTTTCATAAAGTAAGTTCCTCTAAGCTCGAATCTTTTCTCAGAGTCATAATGGCCATAATTTTTTTTTTAATCATTATGGAATATATTTCAATTTGAGATTCGGCACCAAAGTTACACGTCGCCCTAGGATGAGCATAGTAATTAGACATTTCTATACGCCATATCGATTAAAACTGGAGGCCGATTAAACATTCCATAAGCCCTTATCTCGGCCATTAATGAAGATAGAAGAAAAATGTAAAGTATCATTATAGAATATTAATAATAATTGTACCAAAGCATTAAAAAAATATATATACCATATAAAAAAAGTCATCAGATATGCATAGGAAAGTCGTGTGAGTGCACATACCAGATATTTTTGATAAATAACTATTTGGAAATAATATCTAATGTAATAATATGCAGCGTTGTCTTAATACGCTATTTTATTTATTTTTTACCCGGGTATGATATTTATCAAATTAAGCATTTTCAATATAATTCATTGACGATTTTAAAAATGTATTAAAATTATTTATATACGAAATTAGAAGATGATTAAATTAAAATTAATAATATTTGGATTTAATATAGGTGGAGGATACGCCTAAGAAACACGCAAAATCATTTTTAAAAATATATTAATAATGCATATAAATCAATTAATGAGCCACATAAAAACGCAAGTAATCCATTCAAAGTTATATAACCAAGTTAAAATTTTCACAAAAGTTCTGTAACATGCTCACTTGCTTACTAATCTAGTAGAAGAGGGATTCTGTAATAAGTAGGAATCATATAGTGAATTTCCCCTGGGTTTAGGATTGACTCGACATTAGTAAAGCAGCTAATGAAATATCCATAAATGTCGGATGGTACGTTTGCTGATCGTTCCTGTGCAGAGGCACACTATTCCGGAACATCTGTAATAATTTAACATAGAATGCCATGGGAGTTCCCGCCACATCTTTTTCCTCAAGCGTTTTTCGGAACCGGATTTCAGGGAAGAACCTTTTCCCTTTACGAAAATATTTTAAGAACAGAATCTAATCTCTAAGTGAATTTAAAAAGAAAGAATCGCCTCCTACGGGGAAAATTGCTTAAAAGTGGAGAGGGAAATGTTTAGATTGTAAAAAATTAATAAACATTAGGAAAATTCGGTAAACTACCTCACTTTCTATGTTATTTTTATCCCTAAAGGATTGAAGGAAAAATAAAGAATTAAGATATAGAAGGGAGATCCAGTCACACTAGAAGTATTAATCCTTTCGAGACAAAAATAAAATAGAACCTGAGGCAATAATATTTACCACATTTTCTTCTTTTTTTTTTTTTAATTTAAGCATTTCCCACATGGCTTTTAAGCCATTACTTCGATAGGGGATGATTCTTTCTGTATGAATTTACTTAGATATTGGATTCGGTTCTTAAAATATTTTCCATAGAACAAAAAGTTGTGGTACTCATTAGACAAACAATTTGGCATTCTTTAAATTAATATACCATAACTATTTCGATAAAATGTACCAAATTGGGGGAAAACCAAAAACATTCGAAATAGCCGTTTTTATCAGACCATGACCGAAGACATTGTGAACGAATAATGCATTGAACCATAAGAGGAAATACCAGCAGACTGTTCAAGATATTAAGTGAGGCCATGAAGAAGGCGGTAGGAACATAACATTTTTAAAAGGATTTGACTTTAGCTGAGAGAGGCCTACGATAAAAAAAAAAAGAATTCCCCTCGCCTCGGAGGTGGTAGCAGGATTAGTCTTAAACTTTCATCGGCTCGGAATAATTATGAGAAAAACTTTAAGAATATACATACTTTGCTGAAAGTTGGCGGCGGGAAAAGTCCGTTTCTTCTGACCCCCATCGATCTCTCAGGATTTTCGGCCTGTAGAACCTCTCTGTAAATATATTTAAGGCTTCTTTCTCCTATCTCAGGCGACATTAATCTTTTACTTGAGTCTTTTACAGTGCCGTTGTTTGGAGGAATCGGGAAATCCGCTCTTCCTACTTGTGCTTTGTTAGGGGCTAAATACCCCAATTTATCTTCTCTAGGCCCCGACTCCATTAAATTCCATGAGATTACAGAGGGAAAAGAATTTGGTCGTTCTATTTTTTAACTTTTTTGAAAAATAAAAAAGGTTAAGAAAAAAGGAGCAACTACAGTTGAACTCATATTTATCGAACTTTGTTACATCGAAAATCTCAAAACATTGATTTTGAAGAAACTTTAATTTTTCGCAGTGAAAACTGCCAACATTTTATAATTCGTTTCATGAACTAAAAATGTTTATTATTTACAAATTTTATAAATACTAAATTTATATTGAATAAGACTTATGAAAACATAATTTTAGATCAGTTGAATTTATTCTAGAAGAAATTCTTTAAGTTATACCCCTTTAGTCATACCTATTAATGTTGATTAAATAAATATAAGTTAGATTCATGTAATATTTAAATAAAAGCTGGAAAGTGTTTTAAAAAAATTGAATTTCATTTATACATTAATCTTAAGAATACATATGGATACGCCTACATCAATAAATAAACATCTTAGAAAATAATCACCGTACTATAGTAATTATGGTTGATATCTAATGAATCTGATGTATGGTGAATTTTTTTCACAAAAAATCCATAAGGGTAGATATGAAAAAGCGTTTCCCATCCCTCAACATTCAATAATGTTGAGATTCGGAGCAAAATACACATTGCCCACATAATTAGTTTCTATAGACAGATAATTAATTTTTAAAAAAAAGAGAATTAACTGAACGAAGAAAGGAAGAGATTTTATTTTTTAATAATTATTTATTAAAAAAAATAAACCTTGAGTAAAACAATATATTGTCCGTAATCTATTTTAAATATCATGAGATAATTAGTCCTTTATCTAAACTAAGAGATCTCCCAGTGGTTATCGAACCACTTTGGTTCGGTTGCTTAGTGAATATCGACGCCGTTTATTTAAAAAGACTTAAATTCGAAATTTAGGTTTCAATTTATTATATATATATGTAAACACCACCTCAATTGATTTCCGCTCACTATGCATTGAAAAAAAAAATGGAAATATTCTAAAAATCGATAATTGATGAAGGAAGCACCAAATGCTGCCGACTCTCAGTCGTCCCTCTGGCCTTGACCGACCAGTGCTAGAAGCCTTAAAAATGCATATGGTAATTATAGAAGTTTTTCTATCTCAATAAACTCCTACTTTACACAATAAAGAATAAAATTACAAAAAAAAAAAATATATTGTTTCATGAGTTTCCTGTAAAGTTTGTTAAATGCGTAAGTGCTGCGATTTTTAAAAAATGGCGTCGATATGTAGTAAAGAATTTAACTTAGCCTACTACGGTACCAAAACTCTTTAAGAGATATTTATTTATTTTATATATTTATTTATTATATAGGAGATACTAAGATTGATTTATGCTCGTAGAAGGAAAATGAGAGTACTATCGAATCGAGCGGTTTTTTTTTGGCATACGGGGTTTCGGTAGCAGTGGGGTATTACGCATGGGATTTACGTATATCACTGATGCCAATAAAACTCAGTTTTTATTTAAATTCTTATTTTTGTGATCGTATATACTTTTAGTTAACAAGGTTTTAATAAGGTTAAAAGTGTTTTAATAAGGTTTAAGGGTAAATACTTTTAAGTTTAACAAGGTTAGTCTGCGGCGCAGTTCGGGTCACGTAGGTGTCGTACACATTATTATCGCGGATATGCGTATAGAATGTTTCCGGATTAACCGAATGGTACTACCAAGTACGGATAATCGCGACTTTAGTGTATACGGAGCATATTTACCATTAAAGTCCAAAACTACTGAGAAACTTAGGTTAGGATTAGTTTCTGAATACATCTTCAGTTGCTAGGTCAGAATTGATCCAATCAGCAAAACTTTTTTTTTCAAATAATTTTTCGACATGATAAAAAAATAAGAGGTTATACAGGTACCGTAATGTACCGTAACACAATACAAGTATGACTAATTCAACAAATGCTACGAATACACGAGCCACCCTGTTGAGCAAATGAGCAAATATTTACCTAAGCGTGTTCATAAACCCTTATGGCTACTCTTTCATTAAACTTAGATAGAAACCATGTCGAAGCATACCCTTTTTGGTCTACTAACAAGCAATTCGGTCAGAAAATATGACTAAGGTCTAAAAGGTTATTAGATTTTATAAGATAATAAGGAGAGGTGATAATTAAGAACCTAGTATTAGTATTTTTATAATCTACAATAAAATAACATGTTAGGCAATTTGTTTATCACCAATCTTTTTTTTCTTAAGGAGTTGCAGTAAATTAAATTTTTTTATAAAAATTAAAAAAAAAATCATTAATGAACGGTCGTTGCGAAGTATATTTAATAACCTATATATTTTATAATGTATTCACATCCGAAATCTCGGTAGTAACAAATCCTGTTATATCTGTGTCTGTCGACCCATAAAGAGTGGTGGGAAAAAAGTCAGATAAGTTCATCTTCTGTTTCCGCCGAGATGGGGATTTCAAGATAAGACAGCGGTGGAAAAGTTAGACAATCGCCTCCCCACAATGACTTTATTCTGCCCGACCTCTTTCGTAACAGTACTCCATCACAAGGTGTTAGCGAGGGTCCCATCCGGGCAAAACCGTACCTTTATAGACAAACTTCTTTAGAGAATTTCCACATTTTTAAAATTCAAATTATTTCTAGTCAATTTGAAATTTAAAAAGACAACCGGGTTATTATTGAGATTTTATTTAAAATAAAGCCATTATAACTGCTAATAAAGTGGTAAATATTGTCGGCTTAGGTCAACTTAAGGGATCGTTGAAAACATTCAGAGATTCTCCAGAATTAAGGCCATCTTAAATTTGTTAACGCTGGTTTATATAAAATCCAAACATTGAGTTGGATCTGTTTTAAAATGGATAGACATTTTCAATAAATCCTATTTTATATAGGGAGTGACGGAGCATTTTGGTCAAATAAGGAAATATATGACTTCATTCAAAGACTCATGAGTGATAAGTTTCAAGTATTTTGAAATTTTCGCTTATAGGAACAACCATTTTGATTTTTTTATTTAATTTTAATGCACATCAGATTCGTACACATGTGCTTTTGAAATATCCGCGCAATAATTTTAAAAAAAAAATGCTTGATCATAAATTTTCATTTGCATATTAAAATTCAAAACTCAAGTCAAAATAATTTATCAGCGGACCAAAGCACGCCAGACCGCCTATTTGGCAATATCATAAACCTTTTTTTGCTGAAGTTTGACACCATGCAGACATAATTTTTTTTTTTTTTTTTTTTTTTTTTTTTTTTTTTTTTTTTAAGCTATATAACAGAAGTATTCAGTTAAAACTTGAAATATATTTCTAAGTGGAATATAATAACATGTACATACCTATATGTTCATTAAAATGTAACCAGGAAGTGAATGTATAAAAAAATATTAATTAATTGTATAATATTATCGAATGAGATCATCTTTATTTATTGAATACCTCTGGAACAAAGTAAAAAATTAAATCTGTTACTATCTGGAAAGCCAAAAGTGTTTCATATTCCACCTGTCTCACAATAATGAACCACAAACAGGAAATAACTGAATAATAAAAAAATATTAAAGAAGTTATTCCTGTAAGTATTTACTCATGTACGGTGGCAAGAATTTTGCTGTTTTTCGAATAACATATATAACATAGTTAAATGCCGAAAAAATAAAGTGCCAGAGAAATGTTTTCAACAAGAAAAGGCAGGAAGAGAAACTAAATAATAAAATAGTAAGACTACATCTGCATTAAGTTATCAAGAAAATTAGAATTAAGATAACAAAAAAGTGAAACAAAAACTAACATATTAATAATATATATATTTTTAAAATGATATTCATCACTTGAATAAAACAGTGGTTGAAAATACATTATTTATAAAACGCTATGTCCTAGCAGAGTCTCGTGCCCTAGATTCTGCCTTATCATTTCTAAAGGAGACACCTTATACTCTTCGACCAACGGGAATAACTGGATATGGGAAGGAAGCAGAACGAGAGTGCCGGGGGAAGATTTAGTCTTAGATATACTCTTAGATATACACTTTTATATATATATATATATATATATATATATATATATATATATATATATATATATATATATATATATGTCATATCGTCGGAGTTCGTTAGTTATGCGGCATCCAACGCGTCCTCACTTACAAAAACGAATGTAAATGATTTTTGAAATTTCTTAGTTTTATTGATCTACCAGAAGCATAATTTCAAAATAAAATCTTATAAACACAAATCTAGGACTCCGAGAAGTAGACCGAGCGTTAAAATTATTATTCACAGTGAGGAAGTTACAAGTAAAACGTAAAGCTCTATTTTGGTCTCTTGTAAAGTAGCTATATTAAAGTAGCTATTCGTAGCTATATTAAAGTAGTTATTCGTTATATAAATGTGGTGGCGACGATATTTTGGAATTATTAGAAATGCAAACGATAAAAAATACGTGAGCAATGAGGACTTGATATTAAAACAATTTATCCTACATGCCTCATAAATTATGCATCTCATGCAGTAAAAGAGTTCAATCTAATCCACTCTAATAGCCACCGAATATCAACATCGCATCCCATGGGGCTTAGAAAAGATAAATTGTTATCTAGCTCTACTACATCTTGGAAAGTGCTCCTTCTTTGAAAGCGTTTGGTGGTCAAGCCTGCTACTGCAGGTGCAACTGCAGGAGTGAGAAGGAGCTGACATTACAAATAAGAGGCGTCTTCTAGGATGTAGAAGATATCATGGACAGGGCCTGTCTGCAGGGCTACTTTATAGCCCCCATCAAATGAAAACTGATCTTAGACGAGTAGCTGGGAGTGCTAGAAGAGTGGATTCCCGCCACGGCTTACATGAATGATCTAGCAGCTTTGGCGACTTCGAATAGCAGAGCCAGATTGAAAGAAGAACCGGGACCATGCGACACCCTAAAAAGAGGATGGTGCGAGAGAAAGAAGTCGAGGATGGACGGAGCTAAGACCCAGACCGCACAATTCTATAACAATTATTACCTAATGTTCTACTTATTATTTAAATTATTTAAGCGCGGCCCGATACGTTGTCTGTGAAGTTTTTCAATTTAGCCTCCAAAACATTACAAGTTGAAAACCTATAGCCTTTTCTAGTCAAGAGAAAACTTTATTTAATAAGGCTTACTTAGACACAGGATTATTTAATAGCTAGTTGTTGAAATAAAAATAAAAATGTTGAAATAAAAGGTTTCTTATAATAATATGATAAGAAACCAATTTTAATGAGTAAATGTAATGTACATGAAAATAGCTTATTCAAACACTTACAAATAAAATAAATGAAAATCAAAATTTTATTCATTTTAACAAACCTTTCGTTTTATTGTGAAATTGAATAAATGAGTTGATAAAAGAGCATAAACTGAAAAAAAAATATTATTTATTTTACTTCAATAGCTACCAAAAGTAAACGATTTTGAGATATCAGTAAACTTACACGTTTATTTACGTCAATTCTCATTGGTATTTCATTCTTTCCTTGTATTGCTCGCGTCATAACTTTATCCCATCAACTCAAATAAATTGTTTTCTCAGTATCTGATTCCGTAAGGAAAAACATACCAGTATGAGAAGTTTGGTATAACTTTTTATCCAATTTTTCATCGTCTTACCGTTTTTTATTTATCGTTTTTGACTTATCGTTTTTTTTTTAAAAAAAAAAAAATAAATAAGACGAGAAATCGGTAAAATATATGCATACGATATTTATTTGAATATTTTTGAAACGAAATATTATAATCGAACGCTCTCAAATGAAATTCATTCAAGTATAACTCAATTATGTACATGTGTTAAACAATTACCTTAATGTTATGAGTAAGGTAATCGTGAGAAATGAAAAATCCTCAAGTACTTTTCGATTAAGCCCATTAAGACATGTTTAGATAAGTGGTTATAGCCCAATTAAGTGGTATAAAACGCGGTACTCTTAAGTAATAGGCAGTTATTAAACTCAAATTTACATTTATATAACCGAACCACACTATTTAACGAAGGTAATACCTTGATATCGATTAAGCATTTAAGGGTCATAAAGCTTGAATTTTTCCTAGTTTTCCAGCGAACTCAGACTATAATCCGACTTTATTCACCCTGAACTGTTCTTCATATTTATCCGTAAAATAAATTCCTACCATGTTAATAAAACTATTTTATATTATGATTTTAAAAACAAACAATTATACCCCTACCAAATAGATATGAAATAAAAATAAAATCTTTCGTCACATATACAACGAAACATTTTAGAAAAAAGAACGAATTACAATCAGTAACTATGAATAAAAAAGTAATTACATATCATTAAAATGAAGACGTTCACTGAAAATTATTAGGTTTCAATTCTTATTGTTCATTTACACACTACCATGTGCGAATGCTACAGGCTAAACAAAATTCCGAAACATTATTTATTACTTAACACTTCATATTACTTCCCAATTAGTGCCATCTAAGAACTCTGAGTTCAGCCCTGATGCAGACCTACAATGTGGGTTAAAACGTCGACATTTAATAAATAGTTATCACTATTTAATGTTATTCTTGACCACCACCCGGATCATCTCCTTGGTTTATTGTTTATATATATATATATATATATATATATATATATATATATATATATATATATATATATATATATATATATATATATAATTAGGGATTGATAAATTATTTGACACTTCTATAAATTTGTTTTTTTGAAAACTAGTTTCGAATCTTATTCATTCATCCTCAGTTCTAAAAATATACACAAAATTCAAAAATAAGCAATTCAAAATATAGTTTGGTAACATTATACATATTAAATTATATAAATCAGTATTATAAAACATTTATGAATTATGAATTTAATTAAGACAAGAAATCAAATACATGTTGGTACTCACCAAAGTTTAAATGGATTATATCAAACAGAAATGTTTTTAATTTAAACCTTGGTGATAACCAACATGTATTTGATTTCTTGTCTTAATTAAATTCATAATTCATAAATGTTTTATAACACTGATTTATATTAATCTAATTTAATATGTATAATAATACCAAATTATATTATGAATTGCTTATTTTTGAATTTTTTGTGTTTTTAGAACTGGGGATGAATGTATAACATTCGAAACTAGTTTTCAATAAAACAAATTTATAGAAGTGGCAAATAATTTATCTATCCCTAATTAGATGGATCCTTCTACACCATCATGCGGATGTCAACTGATATATATATATATATATATATATATATATATATATATATATATATATATATATATATATATATATATATATATATTCATCATTTTTACATATATAAAATGTATTATATTCTACTTTGTTCCTCTTATTTTATTAGTTTAACATAAACTATTTTTTGTGAATGAAACCATATATTGTATACTAATATGTATTTCAGTGAGAATTATGTAGTGAGATGGTGGGTATATGCGATTGCTGCAATGAATATAACAAGAAAAATGAGTATGTTACGGACTATATATATACCCTAGATTTATCTGGATCTAATGGACAATAAAAATGGCAATGCTTTATTCAACAAAATTTTCCGCATTCCAGGCGGATAGTTAACAGTTTAATAATTAAATAAATATCTGCTTCCAAGAGGAACCATGAATTAAAACCACGATTTAAGGATTCATTACATTTAAATGACGCCGAGTCTGTTTAAAAGCTACAACTCGACGAATTTAGAAACGGGCGAGTCAGCTAGTGCAATAGTGACGTCAAACACAATTTTCCACTCGCTCAGCAGTGAACCAGCCAGCGAGTTACGTCGACATTTCGTAGACTCGCCAGCTAGTCCACCAGGAATTACGATGACACAGGGTTATTTTCTAGTCCAACAAGTCCAAACACCAGCAAGCAGGAAGTAATGAAGTAATGTTACAACTTTTCTCCCACATTGTTAACAATCTGCTAGTTAGTTGCTGAGCGTGATTCACTTTGCGAATTTACAAGTTGTGAATTCGCCGGGTTTTTAAACTCGCCCAATGCAATCAAGCCTATAAGATTTGGTATAGTTTCTAGTCGAGAAACGTTACCGTACTTCACAAAGGCAAATTTCGAAATACAAAAGGAACACACTACGACGAACTTAAAAGTAATACCATTTACATTGCGTTCATAACCGACTATTACAATTTCATACTAAACTACATCTTCATGTGATATAGTTTATGTTTTTTTTAATTTAAATTCTTATTCTGAAATTTCTATACAAAAATTTTTGCAATACAAATTTAAGAAAACATTTAATTAATCACATCTCCACTTTTCTACAGTATCATACATTCTTGTTTATTTTTTTCTTTAGAAACGGGCCCAACTATTTTTCCAAGAATATTCACTTCAAAACTTGTGGAGTTATTTTTTTTTATTATTCCTTGTAAATGGTGCAGGAACTATTTAATTACAATTACAACAGCCAGTTGGAATTCGCTTTTTATAGTAAGTAGCATGTATTTGTGAACTCTAACTAATTCGATTGTAGTTGTCAAAAATAGTTACCATTGGCCTACTACCGACAGCAAAAAAGTAGTTTTAGTTGCAACTACTTATCAACTACTGAAGTGATAGTTTTATAATTTTTAGTTGAACTGCTTTTTGTCCGACTTTGTCGGATAAAATGTAGACAATCGTAGTATTTGTACTGGTATACACATGAACAAATACAAATATTAATCGTTACTCGTTAGTATATGCGAGTACCGAACACAAATGTAATTGGTAGTCATAAATACGTAGTATTTCTTATGCGTCATTGCGAATACAATATGCTAGGGGTTTTGTAGGTCTTGAACTAACTATGCTAGAAGTCCAAAAAAACTATGCAGCAAAAGACAAGCCTTAGAGGGATGAACGGTTCTAATGTCCGATTGTTCAGTGTATGGAAAACGGGAAGGGTACGATATACGTTGTACAGCGTTCGGCTTTCCCCACCTCTGTCCCGTACCGTGAACTAATATGTAGTTCAGTGTACTGGGCACCTTCATAGTACGACTCTCCCTAACACTATATCGTACAGTGAACTAAATAGTTCTTCTTGAATTAATTCAATGTATTGGGTAACTCTTTCACTGTACACCCGTAGTTCCACTTTTGATTATATTGATTTGATTATTATTTCCTTTCATCCTCGCGTGTTATTTTAAAATTTGAAATATAAACATATGTAAGTTTTTTTGTTCTATATATATTCGTATATCTATATAATTTTATATACCTATATTATAAAAATGGATTATTTTTAGTGAATTTTTTATTTAATTATTTTGAATCTAGTTTTATTAAAATGTAATGATTTGAACAGAAACTTTCAATTATAAATTCCAATATTTTACTGTTTTGAAAAGGTACAAAAATATTTTCACTGCAAACATATTAATTTTTTCCTATCTCAAGAATTAATTTTAGTGAATCCTCAAATAAGAATGTGTTTTTCCTTTTTATGATTCATCAGTTTGAAAATTTGTATAAGAACTCTTATTTATTGATAGCTTAAAATTAAAAATGAACTATGTAGTTCATTTGAACTAGTTCAATAAGAAGAACGATCCCGAAAGGAACCGTTTCTCAAAATGAGCAACATTGCCCTTCTCTATAATGCGCCAAACTCTGATTGTAAGAGTCAGCACCAACCAACTACTCCTTTAATTATAAACACACAACAAGTTGCAGAAAATGAGCAGGATAATCCTTACTTGAAAATTGGCATTCTTAATAGTCGTTTTCTAGACTAGTGCCAGTATAGCATACTTTTTAGGACAGGCAATGAAATTCCCCAACCCAATTAAAAAAACATCCATATTCATCGCATTTTGAAAATTTTCGTTTACGCCCATAAGACAAGAAAACCTTCAGTAAATGGCGCAGTAAGCGAGTCGGATTAATCTGGAAAATTGTGATTTTATGGAAATATAGAATTTATATTTGAGTTTAATTTATAGGTTAGATTTATTTTGCATACCTAATACTGCTTCGAATTGGCAATAAAATCATATATTATTATAACTGTTAATGCCTTTAAATAAAACGAGTCTTTTTTAGAGAGATGTATCCATTAATTAAGGAAACCACCATACTGAGAAATAGGAGCAGAGACTCGATCTTCTATGTTTGTATTACTAATAATAGCGCTGTAAACACAAGACTATACCCAATTAATACATGCTCATATATAAACACAATCAACGGCAGGTAATTTGCATCCTTTTATTAAAATTAAATTAAGCCTAAAAATTTGTTTATTTTATATTTCTACCTTGATTCAAGTTAAAACATTATTTTATACTTCGTTCCAGTCTTAGGACAGGTTCACGTTGTTATATCGCAGGTATTAATAACGTTAGAATGAATGGCATATTGCTTTTGGGGCATTATATATTTTATCAATTAGGTTTGAATGAAATAATTTAAAACTTATGATAGTATTTTTATTATTATTATTGCATTTATGTGATTATTTTATTTTTTTTTAAATGAAATAATTTTTTTTCATAATAATAGGTAATAAATTTAAAATACTTTTCGATAACTATATGCTAATTTTATTTTTAAATCCATTTTAATTGGTTAAATTATTAAATTTTGTATGAGTTCCAATTGTGCTACGGTATTATTAAATTAAATTAACAACTTTGATGGAGTGGCATTGCAAGTGATGTAGTTTGATATTTTAGGTATTTCTTACGGTTTCTAAACATGGAGGTTTCGCTAAGGTTTGACTTTTATGAAATTAATCAAAGAAAAAACTCATCAAAATAAACAAAAATTTTGGTTAATACTGGAAGATTTAAAAAATCTTATAAATACTAGAATATGTCGGATACTAAAAAAAATATTCAAATACCAGCAAATTACTAAACAATCGGATTTTCGCCATTGCAGGTATCATATCAGGACAGTAAAAGATAAGATGGCATAAATGGAGACTAGACAGAACAGATCGCAATTCAATAGCTAAAACGGACTATCTTGTTTTTTTAGATCAAAATTCTTATTAAAAAATAATACAATCTGTCACACTCAAGGGCAATAGGTTATAATTATGGTTATAAGAATCCATTCAAATCACTTAACTAAAACAAAGTAAAAGATAAATAAAAAACATAAATAAATAAAATACAATAAAAATATTCTATAAAAAATAAAATAAAAATATGTACATCACAGATGAAAGTAAATAGATACAGCCATTAAATAATAGCAAAATGAGAGAAATAAAAACTTAATAAAAATAAATAAATAAAAACTAAATAGAGATAGTACATCACTCCCTGGATGTTGTACTATAAATGAAGGTGGAACTGTCTCAGAACGAAGTACATACAATACTAGGATATTAAAAACGTTTTTGTGAATTATTACGGCCTTATTTCAGCTTACGTATTTTAAACGATATTGAATACTAATCTTCAGAGTAAAGTCCATTATTTTCAACTACTTTCACCCATCTTTCTGCCAGTAATTGGATTTGATGCCGGTACCACTCCTTTGGTTTTGAGGTAAAGAACATTTTACATCCAGTTTTTACGTCCTCGTAATTATCAAAGATCTGATCTTTTAAAAAATG
This sequence comes from Rhaphigaster nebulosa, assembly GCA_948150685.1. Classification (NCBI taxonomy): domain Eukaryota; kingdom Metazoa; phylum Arthropoda; class Insecta; order Hemiptera; family Pentatomidae; genus Rhaphigaster; species Rhaphigaster nebulosa. The sequence goes on along the minus strand of OX411311.1, from coordinate 84,751,071 downwards.
AACCATTGATCTAAACAAACCATAATCTGATCGTGCAATCTGTTGGCTATACGCAGGATGAGGCAAAACGATTACTCTTTGCAGTTTTATATTAACTGGCATCTATTCAACAACCCACCTATCCATAAACCGCCAAATTCGGAAATTAATTGAAAAAAAAAAACTAGGATTAAACCCTTCATTTAAAATTGAAAAAATCCTATCCTCATATTTCCCTTCTCCTAGAGACAATATAGACCCTTTCCAAAAAAACGGAGTATACGAACTAAATTGTAATGATTGTGCACCCAAATTGACGGGAAAAACTGGGACATAGCATTCCAATCTTGCAATTCATTTAAATGAAAAAAAAACATAAATTCATCAAAGACTCAGTAGTTAAATTAAAACATCACGTTGAAAACAGCCTCAAATTAAATATACATGAAGCAATTAAAATAATAAAATCCTTCAAATCCAATCCAGATTTTGCTTAAATGACCAACTAAATATTCAATAGTCCAATCTTAAATTTATTCCATTCCATAACAGAAAAAAACTACTGGCCGGAATTACTGGAAAAACCCGGACTCTTAAACCATTTACCTATAAATATCCCACTTTTCTTCTATTCCTAGTTCAGTGCGAGAATAAAAACCAATACAAACTTTTCTGTTTGATATAATCTACTAAAACCTTGGTGAGTACCACATGTATTTGATTTCTTGTCTTAATTAAATTCATAATTCATAAATGCTTTATAATACTAATTTATATTTCATTTAATTTAATATGTATTATAATACCAAACCGTATTTTGAATTGCTTATTTTTTAATTTATATTTTTTTTAGAACTGAAAATTAATGTATAACATTTGAAACTAGTTTTCAATAAAAACAAAATTATAGAAGTGGCAAATAATTTATCAGTCCCTAATTAGATTGATCCTTCTATACCATCTTGCGGATATCAACTCAAAATGGCTGCACCAAAGCGGTGTATTTTAGCGGTGTACTCTATAGTGCATAAACTCTGCCTAGCTGTTCACAGTAAAGGTTTGAGTCCACTACCCGACCATCAGGAACAAGCTCAAAATGCAAAGAATTTCCACCAAACACATATCATCACCTTTTTTCCAAACCGTTCTTGGGGAACCTCCGGTTGTGCAGGTTCACCTGGCCGTACCCACTGCTTGCTATGGTTTTTTTTTTTAAATATCTAGTTTTTGTCATTGTGATAACTTTTTTAATTTTTTTTTTAAATGTAAAGCCAACTCAAGTCACAAGGAACTAAAGGATCAGTCAAAGTAACCATTGACATTAATAGTAGAAACAAAAACATTCTTGTAGGATTAATTATGAGAGTTGGGCTTAAGGGTTGTCTTCATGCATTCTTTTTTAACAACCTAGTATCTATTTGGTTAGACCTCTTTAAACTGTTGATGTGAACTGTTTCTGGTGTCCATATATGTGTTCTTATCTTTTTCCGTACAGATGCCTGAATTATTGAAATGTTAGTTGTTCGTTATGTACTGATATTTGAGATAATGTTCTAGAATCTTGGAGAGATATCCAGATTTTAATAAGTGATATGATGAATGAGGAAAGTCTCTACATATATGGAAATATATGATGACATATTTTTTTTCATTTCTTTTTTTTTTTTTTTTTAGAATTCGATCAAATATTTTAATAAACAACTCACTGGACCGCATACCAAACAAATACTATTGTATAAGCATTCCCCAAACCACACGAAGCGGAATGGACTGCAATGGTCCCCTGAATCGTATTGAATAAAATACTATTTGTATAGAGCCGGCATTATCAGAAGCTGTACAGACCTTCCGTTTCAAAACAAATCACTAACATTATGACGGCCCTGATCGAATGTCCTGAGCTGGTGAAAAACTGTGATCCTTTGTAGTCACACGTCAAAACGTCACGGAATCCACGCTCGGAGTTATATATATATTGCGGTAAATATATATTCGAGGGAGAGGAGATGTGAAATAGCTGTGAAAATAATACCTCCAGCTAATGGTGACACGTATACTTAATGGGGTCCACGACCATCACGGCAGAAATAAAAGTCAATTAACACACATTACTCCTGGAAAATTTTGGCAGCTGGCTGTCATCAAATTACATTTCCCTCATAAAAAGAAGTTTATATATTATATTTCCGCGGCATTGAGGAGAGGATATTTTAATTTATAAAAAAGATTATTCATAAAGTTTTAGTGTATTCTGCTATTTTATTTAAATATGTAGCATTATTTAAACAATATTAAATTTTTTCTTAATATTTAAATTTCCATCAGTCATGGCTACCACTGACCACAAGTGGTAGAAAGATCAAATAATAATCAAATTTTAAATAAGACAGAGTGCCTCATTTCTTACTAAAAAAACGTAATCAATTTTACAACCTAAAAGTAACAAACACATTTTTGAACAACCATTCTTCGAAAAATATTAAACGTTTTGTGTATTTATTTTGTTTACTTTTTGATAATTTTATAAATCGGAGAGATATTGAATGAAAATATAACAAAGTGAAAAAAAATTCACCTCTTTTTTTTTTTTTTAATTTAAAGAAAAATAAATCAATAGGCAAGGATCAAGACTTACCACTTAATTGTTAATGATTAAAACAACGACTTATTTCATTTTACAAAAACCGAATTATTACACTATGGTTTATTATTGACAAAGAATTATATAAGTAGTTAAAAAAATGTATATATAAAAATAATTTCGGTTTATTATTTTCAATAACAGACCTTTGGAATTGAATAAGGAAAAAATTGTTGTAATTCCCCCTAAAAATTTGAGATTTTACATTTCAAGATATGTAGAATCCAAATATCGATTTTTTTAAAAATCCGTTCGTCCTCCATCCGCCGTACGCTGTACGCTGTCCGCGGCTTTTCTCCAAGAATAATGGACCGATTTTCTTGAGATTGGGTACCAATGTCACAGATCACCCCAGATTGATCTTTGGAACTCGATATTACCATCTGCCTGTTTGTTTCAAAATAGCGGCCGATTAGAGATGTTATAAGCCCATAACTGGGTCATTTATAAAGATAGAGGGGAAATGTAAGATGTTTTAGAATCAGCATAACAAGACATTAAAAAAAAAATAAAAAAAAAATATATATAATTGCCGATTAAGGTCTTATATTCCCATAACTCGGCCATTTATAAAGATAGAGGACAAACCTGAGGTGTTTTGGAATCAGTATAACAAGGCATACAAAGAAAAAAATAATAAAATAAAAAAAATAAATAAATAAAAAAAAACGTTTCAAGATATGTAGAATCCAAATATCGAATTAAAAAAATCCGACTGCAAATTGTTTGGTGCTTTTATTGAATTTAAACGAAAGCTGATGAAATTACCTACAAAAGGGAAAAAAATCATTAAAATCGGATCAATATTATTAGCTGAGATATAGCGTAATGAACTTCGTAGACTAATTCTCCGGCGCGGCTGGTCATCGTGGCCCTAGGCCTCCTGACTTATATATTGGGCTTCTGACTTCTTGGCATCTCTCTTATCCTTCCTTGGATTATTTCTGCACTTCCTTTAGTTTTCTTAGTCTACCTTTTTTTTTTCCTGCTGAAGTGCATATCAAATATTTCCTCTGTATCATTTTACCCTCTCATTACATGTCCTAACCATCACAGCCTACTTGCATTGACACAGTTTTTTCTTAACACTAAATAGCGAAAACAAATATTTTTTTACTTAACCTAAAATTAAAATTTCTCTCGAAATTTACCGTACTCTAAACGTGGGATTCCAAATTTCTAGCTAAACTGAAACAAACATATAAAACTGATCATAAATAATAAGCCCTCGTTAAGCACTGGAATCTCTCTTATTAAAAATATTCCATAGTTTTTTTATCAATCAAATCTTAGCATTCATAAAATTGAATGTAAAATAAAAACAGCAGAAGAAAGTACCTACTTACCAAGAAAAACGCTTAAAGTGTAGGTTCTATAAATTATAGATCAGAACCATATTTAATGAATTTATTCATTGTTTTTTGTTTTGGGATTAAATAAGTTTTTCCATATGAGTGTTTATATGAATACAAGTAATTCAATTTTAAGTAGACGAAATCGGTATTACTAATTAAGAATATATATTATTTTATATATGAAAAACTAAAAAAGGCTTAGGACAAATAAATACTACATCATGGCAAGTCTTCTAACTTCTAACTTCATCTTCTAACTTCATGGCAAGTGCGAGAATTAGTAATGAGTGGCTGCGTCACGACTTCAACTTGAGTTTTTTTATTTGTGGGTGTGTCTATATATATATAGACACACCCACAAATAAAAAAACTCAAGTTGATGTCGTGACGCAGCCAGTCATTACTAATTCTCGCACTTGCCATGAAGTTAGAAGGCTGAAATCTGGCGCAGGTGTTCCTTATAAGCTAATTAAGAAAATTTAAGATATTCCGTTCCGATGTTTTGCAATTAAGGGGATGAAATATTAACATTTTATTAATAACCATCCAAATACATAGTTCTAGTATAAAATAAATCAGAATTAAATAAAGAATAATAACTGTACTTTTGGAACACAGTGAGTAGGGATAGCAAACAGATATCGACTTTTTCTTAAAACCATCGATGTTTTAAAATCGAAACTATCATCGTAGTTTATATATATATATAATCATATATATATATAAACTACGATATATATATACATAATCATATATAAAGATATATATAATCATCGTAGTTTTTATATATTTTTATTTTATATAATCAGAAATGTGTAATTTGTCTAATAGCGGATTTCAAGAGAGAATAAGAAGAAAAAAAATCTCGAAAAAAAAAAAAATTATTTTTGTACTTGCTATCATCAAAAATTCATTTTATGGATAAGTCTCAAGAAGTGTCTGTAAAACTCTCACACTAACAATTTTATAAAAGCAGACCATTTGTCGGTCTCGTAGAGAGTAATTATCAGTATAATAATCAAACTAATTTGTTGTAATTACGTCTTAGAAAAAGGAATTATTCTCAAGTTACGGATAGCACTTGTGACTTTATATATATATATATATATATATATATATATATATATATATATATATATATATATATATACTTATTAATAGCATATATATATATATTTATAAGTAATTGAATAATTAATCAACAATAGTAAAAAATATATGGGGCACCATATTAATTACACCCCCAATAATTCTGTATTCGAATATCGCATGTTCTTTGATTGATTGGTTATTTATTTTTTTGGAAAAATTGCAATCCACCATACTTCAAGCTCGTTTATTAAGTCAACACGTTCTACGTTTCACACTGCTTCGTCCATTTTCAAGTACCCTATACCATTTTCTAACCTTTTTGTCCATTTATTATCCTAATGCTTCTTCCTTCCTACTTTCACGTTTTGTTTTTTTTAAAGTTTATTATCTCTCTACTAAGCTCAAACTATTGTTTGTTTGGCTCCTATATTAATATTGTAATTTTTGTTAATTTACTATTAATTTTAATCCTCTCTATTAACGCCTAGAGTTTTCAATTTATCGTGATAAACAGGAAAACTATAGATGTTTATAGAGAGAATTAAAATCAATAGTAAATTTTAAAAAAAAATACAATAAAAATACACGAGACAAACATTATAATTATCAGTTGAAAATAGTAGCAAAGAAGCATTAGGCCAAGACGTTGGCCAAAAAGTGTAAATTATATTTGAAAATGGACGAACCAGTCCAAATGTAGTGTAAAAGATATTGGGCCAATTCTATTAATTTTGAAGTATAATGGGATGCAATTTTGACAGAAAATAAATAACCAATCAAATTAAGATAACCCCTCGAAAAGAAAAAGTTTATAAAAAATAATTTTTCTTCCCATGGTAATTTGCAATTTTAGTGTCATAAAGTGTACCTAGGGTCTGACATTCACACTTATTTGAGTCCTCTAAATCACTTAATACTGCTCACCCTTTAATATCATATCTCTGATACGCCTCTTTCTCTCTCCCTACGAAAGCCTATCACAAAAGCCTTTCTCGTCAACTTATTTGTTAACAATAACACAATATTCCGTTTAGAGAATAACAAGGGAATTATTAAAAAATACAAAAAATATTTTAAATTTACTGAGTATTTGTGGAAAAAAATGAAGATATTTTACAGTAGAACGGAAATTTTGAGTCCCTACTCATTCGAAAATCACTAAAAATTTTATATAAGAGACAATTCATTAAAGAAAATGAAAAATCGTTACTTCAATAGCGTACGCTTTAGCGGAGGTTCAGAATATATGACGTCATTATCAGCCTTGACAGGGAGCGTTATGGCGCCTGCTTGCATCCTTCAAATTTATGATCTGTGTTTCTCGAGAAATATAAGTAGTAGAAAAAAAAATTATTTCATATTAATAATCAGAGTTTAAAATCTATTGAAAATTAAAAAAAAAAAAAAAATTATTTTAATAAAATCTTGGCAAAACGTTGATATGTTAGTTACTTACTGATAATTGGGAGACTTAATGCTTTGTTTTTTTAATCTTCTAATATCCTAATGTCTAATTATCTTGTATTTATTTAATATGGAAAATTTCGGAATAATATATCTAATCCGGAATATTCTTGATAAGAACTTTTAACACTGTTATCAAATGATCTGTACAATATTTTTTTTTAATTATCAGTAATTGAATCACAAGAAAATATATTATTTATCCTCGTTTGAAATACCGTATTCAAGGAACGAGGAAAAATTTCAACTCTGAGAAATGCTACTGGAAAAGCACAAGAAAAACCAAAAGCCCTCAAGGATTATCAAATCCGACGGATCCCATTCCGCCGCAGGGCAGATAGCCATGAATCCTCGAATCCAATGATTTAATAAAAGGCTAGCCTAGTGAAGAAAAGTGGGTCCGGACCGAGAAAGACCCACCGCGACATTCTTCCTGCGCCATCCCCCTCGTAAAAAATTTAAACACTGGTATACTGAGATTGCCTCCCGCGGCTGTATCTAGGACAAGCATTAATACCTATAAATATAACGGAATTGGCTGCGGAATATTGTAGTTGTATAACATTATATAATACAGAATAACATTACAATCCAAGAACAGCCAGCATTACAGCTATATTATCATGCCAACCAACTACCAGCTTCGGGGTAAGACATACTTATGAAATTCGAGAAAATTGTACTCGTATGGTGTATACATTTTATGCATGGAGTAAATAAATGAAATAAAAAATAAATAAATAATAAAAAACGATATTGCTTGTTTATTTGTTTATACTTCATGGAGAGCGAGTAGATTAAAATTTATTTCTCGAGTCAGCCACAAAATAATAGTCAACATCCTCCAACCACCTTGACCGGATTTGAACCGGCGCACAATGGGGCCAATAACCAACAGCCGATCAAGAAGAACAAAATTCAATGACCATAATTTTCGGTTGGAAATCAATTGCTCTTCACAAATAAATAAAAATAAACCTAAATTCCGTCATTAATCGCTTAGAGACGAGTCAGAAAATGATGAAACTTCTGCCTCTGGAAACCGAATCCAAAGGGGACAGAATTTAAATGGCGGCAAATTTCAAGCGAAATACTATTTTTGTGTCAAGTAAAAAATATTTTTTACTGCTTTTTGATTATTTTTTTTTCTTATTATTGGTTATTTCGACCTTAGTTCAGTCAATAAAATGAGTTTATGTTATGAAGTGATGATGTTTATTTCGAAAATAACGCCAAAAGTACTATTAACTAAAGGGAAATTTTTAATTCCCCGACCATTTTAGAAAGGATGCATTATTACATTTATCATATTTTGAAAGTTGTTTTTGTCCTCCTAGATCGGCTATCGGTCCCACTGTTCGGCGCCGTTGCTGATTCGAGATGTTGCTGTCTTAACAGTTTTAGAAATAGAGTTTAGTTTTATTTTTTGAGGAAGTAATTTCCCTGTTTTCTGTAATTTTCAGATTATTTTACTGGCCTAGGGAACTATCTATTTCCCCAAGCTAAACTCAACAACATTTACAGTAACGTATTGGTGAAAATAACATATTACGAGCAATTTCGTTCTTAAAAAGGGATTCGGTTTATATGATATTTTCTGAAGAGTGCATGTGTTATCCTTCTCCACGACCACGACCACAAATATCCCGTGTGTTCACACAAATCAATTTCCTTGTATTGCCGCTTTGGATGCCAAGTCCAGAACAATAATTTTTTTATTTTGCTAGCTTTGTAGGCAATTTAATTATCATTCAGGATATTTCTATTTTTTGAGTTATTCGAAAAAACTAAAAAAAAAAAACTTGGTTTCCATGGGAACGTGCGCAGAATACTTTTTAAAAAAAAGCGTTCAAAAATAGGCAGAGGTGCGAAATTCAATACGCCGTATCCCTGCTAATATTGGTCCGGTTACGCTAATTTTTTTTTCGTAAAGAATTTAATTACCTTTCCAATTATTACACACACAATTTACTATGGAAGGCATACTTTTTGGCAATCAAAATTTTCTTTTCGTCATAACTTCATTTCCTATTTTTTCTCAACAATATTAAAGAGTTTTGTGGAGAAGATTTCAGACATGTTACTACAAAAATTTTCGAGCCGTTTTAGCGCAACAGTCCACAGAAAAACAGGTTTTATCGGGTATTCCGCAGCCGCTAACTCGCACAGGGTTGCACCGATTTGGTGCAAGCCATTCGGAGGTCGAAATCTTACAAAACAAACAAAAAACAACCAAATTGATCCATCCGTTAAAGAGATAATTGTGGCATAGGCACATAGACTTAGGTCTGAAAAGTTTATTTAATAAGGAATTTGTAAAAATGATAGCGAGTTCTTGTAAATACTATTGTCGTAATATGCTATGATATAAGATACTACTGATGTTACGTTATTAATCAGCTAAAAATTTGCCTTAATGCTGATATTGAAACATTAGTTGAAAAATTGCAACAAGATTTAAAGACAGTTGATTCAAAACAAAACTAAACACTTTATACTGAATAAAAAGTCAATTTATTTCTTTGAAAAGTTAATATTGCCTAAAATCAAAAAATTAAGGCCTGTATGTGGAAGAAACCCTAAATCACTTGCTATAAGCAAATAGATTAGCACGCCAAAAAATTTATTGGGATTCGGTAATCCCACAAGCCATTTTCATTGGTAGGGGAGATGTGATCATTTTTGTTATAGAGTTTACATACGAATTATAACCTTTAAATCTCCTTAGAAAATTAATTATCAAAACTAAACTACTGGTTAGAAAAACTTAGAAACAATTTCCAATGTGTTATATAGGTCCCATATACATAAAATCGGAGATGGTGTGGTTAAAACCTGGAGTCTAAATGGTCCGGCATTGACTGATCCACAAGTCAAATCGGTTTCATTACAATAGAGGGAAAATTGTAGAACCAAATCATTCCATGAAATCGCAATAATGTCTGATAGAATGCGATTTTGGTAATTTATCATCAGTCCACTATGTGTAATTAATACGCATATAGCAAATTGAAATATATTACGAGGTACATTTTACAATGTCCCTACTATTAATATCCGTTCACTTAATTGTATGTAACTCTATTAAATTTCAATTTCCACTTCTTCCATAATGTTAGGGGAAATTTCACATTCATGGACAATCAACGAAGGTACTTTAGCTGTTTTACATAATTGATAATTTAATCTAGAGGAGAACCTAGGGCCTTCAATTAAAACGCCTCCATCCAATCGCTAGATCCTCCACCGAAAGCAGGCAAAAGAGTGTTTACTTAAGGACGTTGATAAGAAAAAATTTAATTAATAAATAAATTACATTAGCCCTTAGTGTAGTAACAAAGAAATTAACTACAGCTCTTCTTAAAGAAAGTTGGAAATATTCTGAGAATTAAAAAATAACTGGGATTAATTTTTTTCTACTGACACCACAAATAGTCTACCAGACTTTATTAATCCCTGGATTACCAACCGACCTTATACGATGAGGATTTCCAGCGAAATTGATCAAGAGACAATGGTAGAAAAGGAAAGTGTTGTTTCATCAAGAAAACCGTTGGTTGTCCTTTTTTTTTTTTCTTTTTTTTTATGAAAATTTATCTTATGTTTCTCTCCTATGTTATGGATATGTAAATAATATATATGTCGAAAACGATTCAATTTTCGATGATTGAGCTGTTTTCAATGTTTAACAATTTGTATCTTGTTTGTAACTTCAACCCAAAAAAATAAACTTGAGGTGTATCCTGTAAGATGCCTTGTCCGTAAGATGTCATAAGTACAAAAAAATTAATTTTTCATTTACTCTCTCAGAAATACTTTCGGTCTCCAGAAGAAAAAAAAATAATATTAAAATATACATTTTTAATAAATAATAAAATACATATTACATATGTACATATACAAATATTAATATTATTTTTTAAACAGATACCAGTTTTGTGTTCATTTCACTATATCATTATAGTGATATGATCACTATGTGTTCATATCATTTCACTATATTGTTTTAGTGCCAACACGCAACAACTATATTATAATAATAAGGCCAATATAATCAAGAAAAAAAAAATAATCAATATAGGAAGAGAAATCTCAATTGAATGATGTATATCCCAAGAAACATAAAAGTAATTTTTTCGGGACTTATGTAGAAAAAAAAAGTTTTGATTTTTTTTTTTCAATTGTCCCATAAGGGTTAATAGGTATATTTTGTTTTTTAATAATACTTCTTTCAAAACTGAAACCCAACTTTCATTTCGTCATGAAAAATGTCTTATCGTGTTATTCGTTATCACCATTGGATGGTTGGAATATTACCACTTGTTATTGAACAATGAAAACACGTGGTTTCTGCCAATGGACCTAATATGCATCTTTGTAATCTCGCGCGTATCTTAGTGCAGCGGGGTTACGAATCCAACATTTTTATCCAATTTACATTTAAATAGATTTAATACATATTTTATATTATAAGAATATGATAATATCTAATTCATAGAGTAATATATAAATCCTAGAGACACTTCAATGATACGCTTTATTAAGTCTTATTAGTTAATAATTATTAACTAATAAGACTTAATTAAAGCATAGAGACATGAGGTTATTTTCATTAAAATAAATTGTATTCTAAACATTTCATTTACAGTATATTAAGCATTATAGTCACAATAACAAGTGACAACCAGTTGCTAGAGAAAACTTAAATCTTATAAAATTGAAGACAATAATGAACCTATGTAAAACATATTTTGCAAAGCATATTATATATTTTATATTAGTAAATTATTACATATTACAGGTCGTAAACGTTTCGGAAATTTTTTTCCTCATTTTCAGAACGAAAAAATAGTTCAGCAATATTTAACAGTTTATTAATTTATCAATTTATAATATTTGTATATCACATTGTTAATAAGTTGCTATATAACATTGTAAAAGGACATATTTTAGTTAATTTAAATTATATGTACATTTTTTACTCACCCTCGTCATATAATACATATTGATTACGTCTAATATTGAATAAGTTAGTTAAGACAATTAAACACTTGAAATTAATAGAGAAGTATTCTCTTTCCAATCTTTATCATGTCTGGCTATTAGATATTTAGCTATTTGTACTTTGAGTCTGTTTTGATATAGATAGTCCTTCCATTAACCACCACATACCGTCTTAATAATTTGAATCAAATAATTAAAATTAAATAATTGAAATATTTCGGATATGTTTTTATTATTTATTTATTTATCGCGATACAGGCCAACTAAGGATCTCGCTTATACCATTTCTTCTTTTCTTTTCTTCTTTGCCCATATTCTTCTCATTTTTCTCACATACCCCGTCGTCGTTCTTCCAGCCATTTCTTACCTTCTTGCTTCATTTTTCCCTATTTTGGTAGTCTTCCTCTTTGATACCCATTTTTTCTACTTCTTCTTGTATTTGTTCAGGATATCCTTTTATGTTCTTCAGTCCCATCACTTTATAGATTTTATTTTATTTTTATATTTTATTTTATATAATTAGTTTTTATTAATATATATATATATATATATATATATATATATATATATATATATATATATATATATATATACATATACATATACATATATATATAAATATATGTATTAAGATATATATATATATATATATATATATATATATATATATATATATATATATATATATATATATATATATATATATATATATTTATATATAAATAAATCTTTAGATATGTTTTTTATTTTATAGGTTTTTTGATATATTAGTTACATGAATCGCTTCTAAAATTCTTCTGTTTGTTATAATTTCAATATCGCAAATTTTAATATATATATATATATATATATATATATATATATATATATATATATATATCTTAATACAGCAAGGCCAATGTAAACAAGTACTACAATATGTATATAGAGGATTAAGAGAGAAATAAAGTCAGTTATATTAACTTAGTCTCTGGAAGTGTTCCTTTCCCTTTTCTCGTTTTTTTTTTTGTTTTTTTTTTGTCTAACCTAGCTAGACCTTTTATGAAATCAAATTTATGCTGCTAAGTAATATTATGGTGGGCCGGTGCTGTGGTATCTCTATTTTTGTATGCTTGTTTATAAGTTGCGACCTTCTGAGCTATCCTCGTTTTTTTAATATTTTCTATGTCAATCCTATGTATATTCATATGAATGAAATTTACATAATCTAGCTGACAAACTATATTTCATTTGTCAAAATTCTCGATTTTGTCTTTTATATTCGTTACACGGTTCTGCAGTTTGTTGTTATTGTATAAGCCAAATTTTATAATTTGATGATCATAAGATTTCCTACCATAAATTAACTAATTAAGATTAAATCTTATCATTAAAGTAATAGTGAACTAAATCATAAGTAAATCATGGTAGAAAATATTCATAAAGAGTATACCATTCAAAATGGAAATATGCGTTTAACTTAATTACTAATGTACATTTTCAGCTGAACCACAAAATTTAGGGTAGCTTATCTTTTTTTAAGTACTGTAAAAACTGTGAGGACGGTGGTCAATATTGTTAATAGTTTTCTATCTTCATCTACTTATGTTTAGATTCTCGATGGCTCATTTCTGATCCACATCCTAGAATAACATTTCTAACTTCTCCAGACTGCTCTAGACTGACCATAGACTCCACAGGCTGAATTTAGACTGATTCTATAGCCGTTTCTGCCCAGAGCTTAAATATTCCCCTTTTCTTCTATCTTCTTCGCTACTGGACCATTGGACTTCTACGTCACTTCAGACTTATTTACAACAAAGATATTTCTGTCATCTCCTGGTAAATATTGTCGGTGATATTTTCTCTTACTTTCTTCCTTCATTCTATCAAGGTTGATTTGGGATTAAATAACTGCAGCTGACAGCATGGCTATTTGTTTTCTTTCCATATTTATTTGAAAAAAAAAAGCAATCACTCTTGAGTCATTATGTTATTTTTATTCTATACTGCAGCTCAGTTAAGAGAGGCAAAATTTAGGACTTGGATGATCAGCTGCTGCAATGTACTGTCTCAGGGATGCTTCCTATATCTTCCGTCTTCGTAGCACATTATACGGATAGAAAGTCGAGTCGTCTCACGTTCCAAAGTGCGTTACTTGAACTCCTCCTTGCTGCGTGAAGTAATATGAATACCAAATTGAATAAATGAAAGCGCCATTTAATCAAAGTTTGGCATGCTAAGCATTGAGAGGCAGCACTAACCAACAGCAGCCCTAATGAGGAATTGTTTTACTCATTACGGAAATCGCTCATTCGTAAGAAAATCGATTTTTCTAGCTTTTTCAGCCTCCTTCAGGTAATATATCAATTTGTCCGGTTATCTGATAAAATCCTGTATATGATTTTTAATTTTTTTTTCGGCTGATAACTATTTCACCTTAAACCCAGAATCTTAAAAACGATAGTCTCGGGGGCAAATCGGGGATGCCGGACGAACGAATTTTTTATTGTATTTGCTTTATGGATTCAAAGTTTTGAATGTTAATTTTTTTTTTCTTGATCGATTGCAATTGTTCATTTTGAATATAATAAACCAAAATGGAAAATTAGGCCGAATTCACAAAAATCTAAGCACATAACATTCACGCTGCCTATGAACTGTCAATTTGCTAACTAACAAATCCATACCTACAGAAATCGTTTTTAAATATCTTGGACTGAATCTAGCTACGGTCTAGAACCGTAGATGTACTTGGAATACACCAATGGCTAGAAGTTTTAATCATTACAGTATACTGACTAATGAACTTAATAATAAATTTCAAAAAGATTTTATAACTTAAATCATATAAATTGATTTTTCTAGAAACCAGAGAAAAACAAATTATTAGGGTCACCAGATGTGCTGAATCACAGAAGTAAATTCCATTAAAGTAAATAATAGAAAAAATAACTTATTAACTTAAATTAATAACGATTCGTGAATGGTTTCAAATTTCTCGAAGGGACATCTGGAACGCTGAGGAAATAATCTCAACCCTTGGGAAGCAGCAATACGCAAGAGAACGGTAATATTTAACTGAATCCTCCTTAACTATAATGAGGACTTCCCATTTTAGCGAAAGTAGTTAAACCTGTGTATATATATATATATATATATATATATATATATATATATATATATATATATATATATATATATACACATATATTCGCTAAAATGGAAAGTCCTCATTACAGTTAATAGGGGATTCAGTTAAATATATATAAAAATAAAAAAAAATAATATAAAAAAAAAATTAAATTAAAATATATATATATATATATATATATATATATATATATATATATATATATATATATATATATATATATATATATATATATATATAAGCCAACATGGAATAGTTACCTAGTTAACTATAGCAATTCACTAGCTACGCCAATGTAATATACATGATATATGTATTTCCTGTTGAAAGTGGTTATTTCTAACCTAGGACTAACCTGCCCTAATCAGTCACTGCGCCATTCTGCATAAGATAGGTCTAATACACAATTGAGGAGATTTCTATCAACAGGCGTTACCTGTATCCACTTCTCAAAAACAAAGATTTTTTTGAAGAATTAATATTCTGCACCCAAAAATTATTCAGCTTATTTCAAATCTTAATTTTCCACCTTCAAATGGGTATTTTTGACATTTTCAATAAAAATTTGCCTTTTCTCTCTCAGATACCCCATAATATATAGTATAGTATAGTATAGTAATAAAATTTATATATATTCTCCAAAAGTGGATAAATTTCAATATTTTGATAGGAGACTCCTCAATATAGAAATGGTGGATAAGTCTTACGCGGAGGCTACGAAATGTGTATGTCTTTCAGTGATATTCAAAAATGGATTGCGAAATAACAAATCCTAGTAGCAATCTCTTTCAGATCATTAGCTTTAAAGCATCTGTATTGTAATAATACAATAATAAAAAAATAAAAATGTATTATATTCCTCGGCTTCTTTTAAAAAGTATCATCTTTTCTATTTAATATGCTTTTATTGGTATTTGATTCAAGATTTAATTATTTACCATTTTCTGTCATATATTCCAAATTTAAATTTGTCACTCATAAGCTTTTAACATTGCATCCCATACGATTCCCGATTACCCTTCAAGATGTCTCAAAAGAAAATCACTTCAGGACCTTGTAACGAAACAGTTAATTTCTAGCACGGAGTGCTGCTACAAATTGATATTTTTTTCAATATCACTGTACTGTTACGTAACTATAAAAGCGTATATTTTATAAAAAAAAAAAATAATAAAAAAAAATAAGATAGCCCTGATGCGTATTGTATTTGTAATATAGTTGAAAATTTCAATAAAAACATTTTAGCAAATTAAAAAAAAAAACACTTTTTGATATTCTTGGAACGAAGGAACACAGTCGATAAAACCGAGCGCATATATTGTACTATAAATAATTATATTTTTATCACAATTCTCAGCCCATTTTATCAGTAAACTATATTTTCCACTAGTGGTGATTTTTAATTAAGTTAGTGTTATATAAATAATATAAACATTTATAGCTAGTTCCGTCATTGAATAACTAAAAGAATTGATACTTCCAAAAGCATTTAATTATAATGTTCTGCGTGAATATTGTCTTTTTAGTATGTATATTAACACAACAAAAATAGATAAAAATATTTAATAAACAATTAAAATAATATAAAATTAAATTTAAAAAATATATATGAATGGCAACAGAATGTCTAGTTAATTTTTTGATTCATTGTAAACAAAAAAACTTATAACCTCTATAAATATTAATATATAACCAATATTTAAAAAGAATTTCCTTTGCACTGAGATATGATAACCCTCTTCGCAAAAGAGAGTTACCCTGATCTGGGAGAATTAATAAGATCATAAGAAAATCCTTGGCGTTTCCATGGTTACATTCCGAGTCTTTTATTCTTTGAAATTCTAGCCTTTATTTAAATCGATAATATATAAAGAACAGACTGATTAGAACAGAAAGAAAAGTAGAAAAATATATTTTGTTATTACATTTGTTTTTTGTTTCATTTGTTGAAATTTTAGTAATATGCATTTATTTTAGCAGATTTATTTATTACATGGAAAGTAATGTTTATATAGTGTATTTTGACCCCCAAAGGGCACCAATGAGAGAGCACCGTTTCCTCTGTGGCAGTCATTACAGCGATGACAGGACAACCGAAAGCCACTAATGATCAGGCGCGGGGTGTAATCAATTGGCAGAACTCACTAATCAAGGGAAGGCGGGCGGGGCTATCCAACACCAAGTTCGATTCCCCTCACGTAGAGCAGAGGATTAAAAACTATGCAGGGGCACTCAGCCAGTTTTGGGAGTCAGATGAGCCATTTCTATTCCATAAGGAACCCTTCCCAACGACTTACAGCCTTGCTTTTTCTCATCTGTGCCAGTAAGTGTTTTCCACTTTTACACATTTTTCCTCTCTCCCTTTTTCACTCCATCTTCAAGTTCGCATTCCCTCTGGAACGAAATGTTTCATCAGCCACTTCGCACAACTTAAAATGTATTTTTTTTATTCTTTTTATCTATTGATCAAAAGTGTTTCAAAAAATAAAACTGGATGTAAGACACGATCCAATTTACACATATATATATATATATATATATATATATATATATATATATATATATATATATATATATATATATATATATTTAAAATAAATTAAAACAATAATTATAGACCTTTTTTAAATTATGAATTTATTTAAACATTAGGTAATATAATTCCGTATCAGTTTATTGTGAACAAAAACAAAAGTACCTGAAAGGGAATGAAAAAAAAAATTCGGTTCATACGGGTTTCGGATATGTTGAATCCGGCGAAGCTGTTAAGTAGTGCTTTCAGCAGAAAAAGTAGAAAGGAATAACATAATTTTGTTATATGCATTAAATCCGTGATTCATCCCTAGTACACCGAAGTACTCCTCAACTTCTAGTATTGCCTTCCGCTCTGCTGCTGATGCTTAGAACATGGAGGATTTCCTGATAAGCACGAGATCAGAATGAATAGACTAATGAATTGCTTCATCAGAATCATTTTCAGTGTCTCTCTGTTATCCTGAGCAAGGGAGGTTTTATCCCAATTTCCGACGACAATTCCTCCTGTGCCATTCTATTTGAATATTTAAGAAACAAAAAACCTTCCTGTATTCTTTCTGTCCTCTTCATACGTTATTCCAGCCACATCTTGAATTTAAGACCTCAACCTAACAATTTGTATATCCCTTCTCATAGAACTGTTTCTTTGTTTTTTAATTTCTTAACCTTCTTGCTCAATGACCAATTTTCCACATATATGCAATGAATATATTTTAATATATATGTATATATATATATATATATATATATATATATATATATATATATGTTTCTATTTTCAAAGAAAGAAAGAAAAAATAATCTATCTTTAATATTCTCTTTCATTATTTATTTATAAAAGACAAATAAAATAAAGAAAGAGAATATTAAAAGTAGATTTTACTCTCTTTCTTTATTTTATTTGACATTTATAATTACTGCAAAGCGTTAAAAATAAATAAAATTAAAAATAGTCACTTAAAATTTACAAGGACCTGACTGCTACAGCTCCGCTATAGTGATTTTTGCTCGAAACTTATTGTGTTTAAATTAGAATTAATATCTAAAGCCTGAAAACTTCTAAGATACTGACAGCAATTATAAAAATAGTTCGTCATCACTTTCATTAACGACTACATCAACGAACGGGAAACAAGTAAAAATAAAATAAAATGTAAATTAGATTGAAAAAAACAAAACAATAAGGAAAACATAAAAATATAAAAAAGGAATTTCTAATTTAGTAAAAGAGTAACGCTTTCAAGTTACTGGGGTGGGGAAGTTAGTAATACATCTTGACAGGACCCTTCAGAAAAAAATAATTTGATCAGCAGAATGCGTTTGAAAGCTTTTGTAATCCTACTAAAACTTTTTCTTCATCTCTCAATTCATAATCAATAACTTTTTTAATACAATTGTAATTCTGAATATTTAATAAAAAAAAAAAAAAGAAAAAAAAAAAAGGAGAGATCTTAAGGATAACTCCCAACCAAACAACCTCATCTATTAAAACTTTTAAAAACCTTTTTTGACGTGGCACCGATCAACTCAGTAGGTATTGATAGTTTTTTATACATCGAAATAGTAGTTCGATATATCGAAAAAATATTTCGATGTCGGACCTCCAATTTTTAATCACTTAAAGAGACACACATATCTATATTTCTGTGGCGATATAATAATGATATTATTTTTATTAAATCGGTATTTATGTGCCGATTTAATTAAGATATTGTTTTTATAATATCGATATTTCTGTACTCATATAATTAAGATATTGTTTTTATAATATTGATATTTCTGGAACGAAATAATTCAGTTCATCTCCCGCAGGATTTAAAAATCAAGCAACAGGATCATCATCAAATCTTCCTCCAATTCGTTTTGACTTTGTTTTTAATTTTATAAAAATATTAAGAAATTTTTATCCCGACATTATCAAGATATCGATATATTAATCGATATTTTGCTTTCGACATCCGATCCCTAGAGCACAGCCATTATATATATATATATATATATATATATATATATATATATATATATATATATATATATATATATATATATATATATATTATACCAAATTATTTAAATAGGACTTTTATATCGATACGAAAGTATTTACTAGATTTTGATTAAAATTGGTGAGCCGAAAATAGTACTTTACTTAAAGTTCATAATAAACTTACATCCAAAATAATACAGAGATCATATGGTTAAGTAATAAAGGTTATAAACGCGATTTTTTTTTAAACTTTAATTCAACATTTTTATTACTTGTTTTAAGTGTAAAAATTGAGTGAAAAATACTTTCCTCCCCATTTGTGAGATGAACAAGTTAGCAGCAGGAGGGAATGAGACCTCCAGAAACAAGAGCTTGTTTGTCAATAGATGGATGTAGCGACGGCGAGTTTCGTTTATGAGATACTACAATCTTCGAAAAACTAATAACCAAATTCAGGATCACTTTTTGAGCCACCGATTTATAGCTTAATAGGCGTACAAGGAAGTCATGTGTTGTCCACATCAGATATTTGTTTTTATCTATAGTTAAAAACTTATTTTTTTAATCTTATAAATAAATTGGAATATGCAAATGATTATCTACTTGGCTTGATTTTTTGTCGGATTTTCAAGATATAACGGGTTTACTGATTTTCCATTGTTATGCAGAATCATAAGAGAGTTTCGAGTAATATCAGCTTGCCATCCGTCACCTTAATCCTTTTACGGCCAACCAAAAGTATCGGTTTATTTTGTATTTATTTATATTAATTTATTTTGAGATTAAGTTCCCTCACAATACTTATATCAAGCCATCACATACACTATATAGTTAAAGGGGAGAACAACACCGTAAGGTTTTTGAAAATAAAATATTAAGTCCGAAGGAAGATTACTGGACTGAAGTGCCCTAGATGAGAGAATAGTGAAATTAGTTCACTAATTAGTTATAATGCATCATTATTGTACTAGGCCGTCTTGTAGAAATTCATTTACTTACTAGATAAAATAAAAATAAAAAATTGTTCATCATGATTAACTCTCTCGTAAAATTAAAGTGCTTAGATGAAAATGGTAAGATGAAAATAAACACGACACAAAACTTTATATACAGAGAAAGAGAGGCAGATTAAAAAAAACAAAACAAAATTATGAGATGTCATTTCATGCAGAAATGTAATTAATCTGGTATTTGATGACAAAAGGGTTTCCGTTGCCTTCATAAATGTTTAGGTAACAGTGGGGGCCAATTCCATTTATTATTCAGGTCGGATTTATGAGTGGACATAATTGGCATAATTGCTATGCTATTAGCATGAAATCTCACAGTGTTCAGACATTATTATTTTTGTTTTTAAATTAATTTTCACTTTTTACACCAGATCATCGTTTCTCATTATTTAACTCTAGTTCCTTCAGATATTGAGATATTAAATACAACTGACAAATGACAGTAAAATAATGAACTATGCATATATATTGATACATACATATATGTACATATGTAAAATGATTGTCATTACCGTAAAAAGGAAAATCCACAATGAACATATTTGAATTAATTAATTATAAACAATTTTTTTTATTATATGTGCATTCTGAGCATGTATGTAATAAAAATATTTAAATGTTCCTCTATATAAATAGAAATAAATATCCCAATTTAACGGTAAAAACTTGTACAAATATTTTATGGAACTAAAGTATAATAAAAAAATATAGGTATATAAATAAAAAAGAAGAAGGAGAGGAAAAATACACATAAAAGGTATAATTTCTGTAATTATACCTCAAAAAAAATTTCTGTTATGTAAAGGAACATTTAATTCCTTTTAATGACCATTCAAATATAACACTGTTTGTGAAAAGTGAAAAAAAAAAATATTACCAAGTTCTTTATTTACACTACACCTGTATCAATCAAAATTTATACATTCACAAGATTTTCACTGTTACCTCAGTTGTTTTACCTTTTTTTTTTATTGTTCATTATTTTATTTCCATTTTTTTTTTTTTTTTTTTAAGAATATCTAACACCACGAAACAGAAAGGAATGGCAAAATATCCAAATGAAATTTAAAATTAAATTAAGCATCTAAACAGTGAAACAGTGAAAATGTTTATTTCTCAATCTAGTAAAAATTGAATAACAGATTCCAGTATGATAGGTTAGTGAAATAAATAAGAACTACCTATGTTTAATCTGAAGAAAATTATGTGAACCCACAAATTGTTGAGAAAAAAAAACAGCAAATTGATTTAATTAAATACAAAATAATGCAATCCAATAATTTAGTACTCTAAATTTTGATCTTATACATTCACAAGATTTTCCCTAAATTGACTGTTTTGGACTGTCAATATCTATTTGTCTGATATACCTATGCAATAATCCTAACAATTAAAGGATTCATTTATCCACAAATCATATTAAAATATAAGCAATATATATTTAAAGATAAAAGCATAATTCCGAAGTTAAGTAGGTAAGGCCTAATTTAAATTTTACTAATTCCACATTTGTGATAATTAAAAAATAAAAATTTTCTGCCGTGACCAGGATTCGAACCTGGGTTATTGCGGCCACAACGCAATGTCCTAACCACTAGACGATCACGGCTATCGAGGGCCCGATTACGAATTAGATCAGGCATGGACAACCGTGAAGGAACGGACCGGTTGGGGCAGCGTTCTAAGTAGCTAGGGAAGGGAGTGAGTGAAAGCTGCGATATTAATACAGATCCAAGACTGATACAATTTCTACGTTAGCATTCAGAGATTAAAAAATAACGGTATAGTTCGTTAACCAAGTTGAAATAATTAAATATTGAGCGTTAAAATTAAATATTAAAAATAATTTGGCTTCACTTCATTGAATAACCTGAAAATATTTATCCCAGAAAAAAATAAATGAATAAACATGATAAAGCCATCTGGTAATCAGATAAATACTTGGATTAAGCTGGGTACGCACTCGTCCCGTTCCTCCGTACTGTGCCACCGATCAGAACAAAGGTTCGAAGACAGTATTCCGAGTATCATTCCGTACGAATTGAATACGCGAAGGTGATCAGGATAATCCAGCGTTCTTCTGAAGATGTGTTTGAGTTCTCGCTCCCGAATCAATCTCAGCAGCAAGTGGCAGCAACCGCGTAGATTTTGACTGATTACGCTTTGAAAAAAAGTATACAAAACCGCGATGGGGGAGGATTTCATCTTTTTCTCACTAAGGACTTAATTAGCCTTTTCTATCACGGAGAAGTAACCAACGCTGCCCAAACACAAACTGATAAAATAATTAAAATTCAGATGACATACAAGAGAATGGGAAGACGGGCGGGGGAGGGGAATACGAAGAACGCAGGGACGGAACAGTGCACCTTCGATTCCGTCCACACTGTCTCACCCCGATCCGAACGTTTCTTTGAAGCGACGATGAATAAACCGCCAACGGAGTGATCGGTAGGAATCGTTCTTCCGAACAACATTTTTTTGAAGTTTTGCCGCCCCGATCCTGGGATTTGTTCGGTTCGGAGGAACGAAACGGCAGTTCGTTACAAGTGCGTACCCAGCTTTATAGTATTGGGTTAGGCTATAATAAGATAGTTATAATTAGAATCAAGATGCATCACCCAATGACTTCTATCCCAAGGCTTTGTCTCCAAATAATTAAAGGAAAAAGGGTCTGAAGAACATCGAAGAAGCGAGCCGAAGACAGAAAATTAACCATATATTTTGAGCAATTCAGAAAACTGAAATATACTTTAAAAAAAAATTATCTGCAAATATAAATTAATTCTTGAATTAATATTTATTTATTAATATTTATTTATATATATTAATATTTATTTATATATTTATTAATATTTAAATATAGAGCATTAAAATTAAATATAAAAAATAAATTTGCTTCACCTAACATGAAAATAACAGAGACATGTCAATCGGTGGCTTGGCTCTTGGGAATTTAGTCGCTATGGATCGTTTTTCGGGTGCGGACCGTGCGTTGTGCGTGCGAGAGTTTTACAAAAACGGTGATTCGGCGAATGTAGCGCGTAGAAGATTCTACAGTATTCGAGGTTTTCGCAACTTAAATGATGCACCAAGCATTCCTCTGATCAAAAAATGGGTCGAAAACTTTGAAGAGACTGGTTCAACATTGGGAAAAGATCGGTAACATACGTGGATAGTGTTAATCGGTCTGTTCGTGAAGAACCGAACCTCTCAATTCGAAAGCGCCACAAGTGCTTTCTTTAAATGTGCATAGATCATCATTACATCGCATTTTGCAGAAAAACTTAAAGCTGCACCCCTACAAAATCCAATTGGTGGAAGGACTAAAGCCCCAGGATGCCAGTCAGAGGCTTGATTTCGTAAACCAGGCAAGTGAGCGCTCCCCGAATTTATAACAACATCTTATTTTCGGATGAAGCCCATTTTTATCTCAATGGGCACGTAAATAAGCAAAACTGCCGCTACTTGGAGTGTAGCAAATCCAAAACGAAAGCATCCATTACGCTGTCTACTTGCCGAGCAATCATAAGAAATTTTACTCATCGTTTAAATGAGTGCCGTGAACACGAGGATTCACATTTGGATGATGTTATTTATAAGAAATAAATTCCCAAATTGTGTATTTTTATAATTAATAAACATTTTTTCGATATACAGCTTACTTTTTTTTTTAATTGGTCCACCAAATATAAACATTCTTTTGAGACACCTTAAATTTCTCCCAGAAAAAAATAAATAAACCATGATAAAGCTCACTGGTAATCAGATAAATCCTAGGATGTGACAAAAATAATCCTTACAAATACGTTTTAAGGTCCATCTCAACATACACCTCTCCTATCTGAAGCTTAAATTGCTCAACTGCCATTAAAATACTAGAGGTATCCCAGAACAAATGCCTAAGAATTGTAAATGATTATCTGTACTTCACCAAAATTCATAAGATGCACAGAGGCTTTGTATGACTTGCATACAAGAATTCATCCGCCTATGAATCTATTCATCCTTTAAATCATGCACCCACTCATTAAACTCTCTAATTACTAAATTAGGTAAAAGCTCAAGAGAAGATATAAGCACAACAGAACAAAATATATTCTACTTTGAACATCGACATAGTCTGTCTCTTTTATTGTGTTTATTTCTTACTAATAATGAGCACATCACATAGGTACAACATATATATATATATATATATATATATATATATATATATATATATATATATATATATATATTAAACTTAATGCATAGTGCAAACTTTATTATACCAAGCATAATTTAGACGCTGCTTATTTATTGAAGCAGCAAAGCAATATTGGTCCGTAATGGTCCTTAAATGGTCCGTAAATATGGTCCTTAAATAAAAGAAAATTCCATAACCGAATGTCCTATGATCCGTGAGAAGTACACAGTCTTAGAAAGTAGTCGCGGACGAAGGCAACAACTACGCCCCGCATTGGGTTGGCTTAAACCAAGATAGCACAGACAGGGCAATAATAATCCCACAACTCGAGGGGAGAGCTCTGTCTTATGGAAACCGTAATTTTCTTTTACTGCCTCGTAGGACCCTCAAACTAAGCTGGAGGGAAGGGAAATTCCGGTATTCATTGAAATTTACTAGGCCTTAAAACTGCTTCACTCTACCATCTTTATTACTCTCACGATTTCAGACCCTGCTAAGAAGTCACACTTTTATAAACTCAGCTTTAAGAATCCATTATTTTAAATTTTTTTAAAAAATATTTTTGCCATAAAACATGAGATAAATTTAAAAAGCCATTTAATCCCTTCAAAATCATACAGTTAAATTCATTCAATTTAACTCAGTTAATATCAATGTGACTAACCGAACCCGAATAATAATAATAAGATCGACCTCCCTTTAATGAACTCCGTCAAAACCAAAACCAATGAGATTATACCTAGGGTTGGGACACCGAAAGAAAAATATCGATATTCGATGTCGCGAAACCTCATATCGATACCAACCGATAATCGTTAACAAACTATCGAATATCATTAATGGAACAAATATATAGTTAGGGGAAGTATTGAGAAAATTTACGAATTCTAGTTTTCAACAGAAATACACGTATTAAGGTCCCCTGAGTCCAAATAACCAAGTTTCGCAAAATGGTCTGTGAGTGTTTGTGAACAGCCTAGCTCAAAAACAAAAAGTTGTACGACACTGAAATAACTTATTTAAGGTAGGCATATGCCTGTAATGTTACAGCAACTTTTTCGTGAGAATCGACTAACCGGAAGTTTCACTTTATATAATCGATTTTACCCTTTTATTACAATTTTCTCGAAACGGCTCTAACGATTTTTATGAAACTTGCTTAAATTATTCTCCGTAAAGCCCTTTAACTGTTTATATAATAGATGAAAAGAATATTTTATTTATGTATAATTCAAAAAGTATGAATTTTATGGTAAATTGTGTATACGATCATATAAAAAGTATTTAAATTACCTAAAAAATAAAAAAGAAATAAAAGAATCGGACCAGTACTAGTATAGATTCAGTGTATCGGATTAACCGAAAGTGCCAATTACATCATTGATTTTGAAATTTTCTCGTAAGCGGCTCTCACGATTTTGATGAAACTTGTCTAATGTTCTTCACCTTAAAGCCATTTCAATTTTCATATATTTAGAACATAACCGAGAAAGTGTAAGAAAAAAAGTTATAGCCAAAAGAAAATTTTATTTGCGTATAACTCAAAAAAATATGCATTTTATGGTAAATTACGTATACAATCATATAAAAGGTAATTAAATTCTCTAAAAAACAAAAAAATATATAGATTACAATAATGTATAGATTACAATGCCCTAGATGGAAAGCCGAGCGCGTTTGAAAGAAGACGGTTGCGACCGAACCTCTTCTCACCAAGCCCCTAACCCAGTGTTTCTCAACCTTTAAGTATTTGCGACCCAATCTTCAATCACAATTTTCCTAGCGCCCCCCATCCTCCACAATACAATAATTTTTACTGAAATCGAGCTGTAATCGTTATATTAGTTTCTATTTAGTTTGGTTCACATAATGCACTTATCAAATCTAATTTTTAAATATATCATATATTAATTCAATATTCAAAATATTAATGCATAGATTTGTCTCGAACATTCTAGAACGTCTGCGTGGCGGGTATAAATGTTATATCTCGTTCCCACCAGTCTCAGTCGAGTTGTTACGATAATATGCACGATTATAGCAGTAGAACTATACAGTGTATATATAAAGAATCATGTATAAATTGGTATAAAGAATCATGTATAATGTATAAATTTAAGTGGGCATAAGCGAGCATTAAACGATAGTGAAGCATCAAAAAGTACACAGAGGACAATGGTTCCGAAGATAAAATCAAGAAAATATTTTGAAGGATATTTCAATATTGGGTTTACCAGCACAAATGGAGAAGAAAGGCCTTTGTGTGCCATCTGCTCTAAAATTTTGGCAGCATACAGCATGAATCCTAGTATACTTAAACAACATTAAGAAACGCTTCATATTGAGTGCATTAGCAAACCACGAGAATTCTTCGAATTAAAATTAAAATCATATGAAAAGTAAAAATCACATTTCAAAAAAACTTCGTCTATGAATGAAAAAGCTTTAATTTCATCTTTCAAAGCTTCATATCAAATAGCCAGATGTAAAAAGCCTCACATCCGTGAAGAGCTTCTTCTGCCAGCTGCAATTGAGATTGCAGAAACTATGTTTGGAGATAATTTTGCCAAACAATTGCAGTCCATACCTCTATCAAATGATACTGTTGCCCGTCGAATTGGTGATATAGCTGAAGATGTACATCATCAGTTTTTCGGAAAGTTGCGTGACAATTCAGTTTGATGAGGCAACAGATAGCAATAAAAATGTTCATTTAATTTCAAATGTTCGTTTTTGTTATGGTATGTCAGCAGTAGAGGAGCCACTATTCTGTAAACTAATAGAACTCAAAGCAACAGAATTTGCATTATTTGGTATCTTAAATGATTTTCTAATATCAAACTTTTATTTGAAAAACTTCGCTCTTCAAGATAGGCTTTGATTTTGTTTTTAATTTAATTTTGATAAATTAATTATTAAATGCATTGTGCAATACTAATTTATAAATGCATTATATAAGTATAAAGTGTATGAGTATAAAATGTCACGTTTTCTGTGAAATAAATATTTTTTTTATTTTTTATTGATATATTTTTTCTCGATATACTCGCCTTTGATTTTATCACGCCCTCCAGAACCACTGCCCTAACCTGTTGTCACCAATATGCTCTATAATAATGTAATGTAAGAACATAAAGGTAGAATTTAACTTAATAATTTATACTTTTATATTATTTAATACAAACAAAATGTTTCCATGGAAACCGAATGGAACTTCCATAGAAACTAAACCGAAAATTTTAAAATATATTTTCAGCTTGACGAACCTCAATTGTCGTACTAAAATTGTTTAAAAACTATTAAATAGTACTTTTGTGAGAGAAGACGTAAAGAAGTGAATGCTGCTGAGTTTATTTCTAGTAGTGTTTATGTGAACTCTGTAAAATTATGTTAAAAAGATTATATTATTATAGGGTGGTAAGGGAAAGTTGTGTGAGCGCACACGGCATCAGTTTTTTTTTACTATACAATACTATACATATCCTACATGGATATATATTCATATACACATAAATTTCATACATGGGTAAGGGAAAGTAAAAAAATAATATATATATATATATATATATATATATATATATATATATATATATATATATATATATATATATATATATTCCCGAAACAGTGTTCTAAGGGCTATGAAAAGGATTTCAAATGTATCCATTTCAAATGTATCGGTACTCCTCTCCAATGACCTTTGATGTAGGCTATGCTTTTTATTGGATTATCTGGAGAGGATTTAATTTGATCAACTTTGATGATCATTGTGTGGTGGGTGTTTCTCGGGTTTATATGTAGTATATATATATATATATATATATATATATATATATATATATATATATATATATATATATATACATTTTATGAGAAAAATATAACAGCTGAAAGAAACAACTCAGTGAATATTTTCGATGAAATAATCAAACAAAAAATTTATTATTATAAATTATAATTTATAATTATAATAATATAATTATATTATAATAATTATTATTATTATATTATAATAATTATATTATATTATAATTATAATTTATTATAATATTTTATTTTCATTTTTAAGACAAGGTAATTTATGCAAAAAATGAGCAACCTCATTCTCTAAAATTAATTCATAAATGTATTATTCAATGACAAGATAAAAAATACATTCTTTATTTACTCACATGTGTAGATTAGTATCTACAAATAATTAAATTTATTAATAGAAAAAAAAAAGATAGCGAAAAACATAAAGTTCACATTTAACTACTAGGTCACTTTCTTTCTTTTTCTAAATAAAAAGAGTGCACTCAATTTAATTAAGTCTTCATTTATGGATCAATATTTATTGAATCCAAAAATTAATATATTTCTTTTTTACAATATAGATGATTTTTATGGATTAGAAGAACTGAGTGATTTGAAAATCTATCCTCTAATGTTGCTTGATATTTTGATTTATCAAACAATGTGATTTCTTTAAAAACATGTGAATCTATCTAATTTGTCAAGAAGGGACTCCAATCCTCAATAGTTGGCTACATACAAGTTGCCACCTCTTTTCATTGTCTCTTTATAAGATGCTCCAAAACAAATCATATACATATATATATATATATATATATATATATATATATATATATATATATATATATATATATATATATATATATATCATTTTATGGTCAGATTCTCAGGATTTGTCTTCAATATCCTTTACGTATTTACAACATTTCCTTACTGGTCTTTATTCTTAGAAAGAAAAAGAGAAAGCCAATGTCAATGTCAAGTTCAAAGCCGGGTTTTCACAAAAAAAAAAAAAACATTCAGTAAGCAGTTAAAATAATAAGTTCAATATTTCAAAAGAAAAAGTCAATATATAAGCCAAATAATCACAATGAGGGGACAATAAAAAAATTTATAGTACAAGCTCATAAACAACAATAGGTAAGTAACCTAAAAATACATACTACTTTTTTAAAGATTTGGAGGGAGGCGTTAGTTCCAACTTTGTGCCTCATGACTTCACTCTCGGAATGGCACATCATATGGAAAAGAGATTGAGTTTCACATACTTCAATGTGTCTGAGAATAAATGGAAACATGAGTGATAAGGAAATAAATTGCATCTTTTGTCTTTCTTTTTTCTTGACAGGAAGATTCTCAAGAGCCCCCCCATTTACCTAGTTTGTCTCTAATATTAAATTATGTGGGAATCTCTCTCTGTCCGATTAGACATTTTTCAAAATTAGGATCTAAAATAGTGAGCATTGTAGATTAATCGCATTTCATCACCGCAAAAAAGAAACCCGAGAAACACACACCACACAATGATCATCAAAGTTAGTCAAATTAAATCCCCTCCAGATAATCCAATAAAAAGCATAATCTACATTAATTAATATAATGTCCTCTTTAAAAAGATTTAATACATACCTATGGATATGAGATTTATACCAATGAACCATAAAGGTAAAGATGATAATTTAATTAGAAATAAAGTTTTGAAAGAACATTTTCTGAGAAAAGTCATAATATAATTTACACAGAAATAATGAACCAAGAAAATAAGGCAAACATAAATGAACAAGTGAATGTTATTCCATTCCTTTTGTCAATTTGATGAAAATAAGAACAAAAAATTAAAAAAATGCAATTATAAATGTTTCTCAAATAAATGAAAATTACCTTAGTTCTGGGAAATTCTTATTATTTTTTTATTTAATGATTCAATGAATATTAAACAGGCAGTTACTGCATTATATCAACAAAACCCAAATGGAGTCTAAGAAAGAGTTTTTTTTGACAAATTAATTTATTTTACTGGGACTAACATCCTTTGATCTTCAATACAAAGAAAGGAAAGTTATCTGTCATGAACCATCCAGTTCAGATAACCCTTCTAAAATGTTCTTTTTCTTTGTGCCTACAGGTGGTGAAGTAAGTGAAAGTAACATAGCATTTTTAAGAATTATATTTTTTTTTCAAGATAAAACTAAAATAGGTCTTATTAGGGATTGATAAATTATTTGCCACTTCTATAATTTTGTTTTTATTGAAAACTAGTTTCGAATGTTATACATTCATCTTTAGTTCAAGGTTTCAGTAGATTATATCAAACAGAAAAGTTTGTACTGATTTACCCTCACACTGAACTATAAATGAGAGAAAAATTTTTCTTTCATCTATAGTTCAGTGCGCGGACAAACCAGTACAAACTTTTCTGTTTGATATAATCTACTTAAACCTTGAACTGAAGATGAATGTATAACATTCAAAACTAGTTTTCAATAAAAGCAAAATTACAGAAGTGGCAAATAATTTATCAATCCCTAATTAGATTGATCCTTCTATACCATCATGCGGATGTCAAATGAAAACAGGTCTTAAAAATAAAATGATAAAAAAAATCATTAAGAACAAGATAACTAGTCGAAGTAAAATAGGTATAATTATTATTTATTAAATCTATTTATAAAATAAATTCTACAGTACTGGCATTTTCACTTACTTTAGTTCCTCATTGCAATCAGTCAAGATCATTTGTTGCCTCAACAGACTGTTCCTCAAAGCCTAAAGAACAATAAATTTAAATCTAATAAGTATGAAATTGATTATTGAAACATACTATCATTTAACAATTTTAAATTCTAAGGAGAGAAAAATGGCCCAAAGTGATTATTCAGGTTATTTTGAACTAACTCACAGCCTTTCAATAATTATAGCCATAGAACTCATCATAATTGTTGATTCATCTGATATAACATTTTCATTATTATTTTTTAAAATAAATAAATAAAAATGAATAAGCAAACAGGTGAGAATAGTAAAGGAAAATCCATAAACTGCCTCTAATAATCCATAATCCAAATGGCCAGTCATTAAATGATTTAAAGAGCTTTACAGAGTGAACGTGCAGTGGCAGGTGAAAAAACAGTCCAACAATCTGAGTGAAGGAGAGAGTACGGGAAGGAGACATAAACCTCAAAAGTCTGTTCTTCAACGTCAGCAGAAAAGAGACATTCATATTTCATTCCCTTTACCTCCCCCTCCATTTTTGCTTGACTATAAATTCTCAAAATATGGGAAAATAATCTTTAATATTTATAAAAAAGAAATATTTTATGAGTAATATATTGTACAACATTATCACAATAAAGGAGAATTTGGTTGGAAGTATGGTCAAGAGAGAAATCACAGAATAGGTGTAAAACTTTTTGAATGTGTGCTGATGGCTAGGGTTAAGTTATAAGCCTTCATCAGGACTAATCAAAACAGGATACAACCATACAAGTATAAAAGGAATGAAGAATATTGGTACAGTAGGAAATACAAAGGAGAAAATGAAACAATTGAATAGTATAGAATACAATAGAATAGAAAAATAATTAATAATAAAAATATAATATTCTGGGTAGTCCCTTAAGAATAAAAAGTATGTACAAGTAAAAAAGATAACAGAAAAAATATCTGGCCAAAGACAACATTAATGTACATAGAAATATATGAAAAATTACAGCAGCTTGTTGTATTATATTATAATATTTTGATCACAAACTGCTACAAGACTTCATCATAGGAATGCGCACAGGTGCACTGGCACCTGCGAGTAAGTCAGTCATATCTCTTTTAGCCCCAGAGTGTTAAATTTTTGGTTTAATTTTAACACAAAAATTGTTTGAAAAACTTTTTCTTTAAGCAATGCTCCAGGAGAGTAAAGAATATTGCCCGAACCCCATCCCGACTGGGGAGTATAGAAGGGTCTCCCACATACTATGGTGTGTCCCCTTAATAAAGGATGCTGCTCATGCCTATAGTTTCATATACCAATGTCTGTGTATACTATTCAATTTTTTAATATTCTCCTATAGATATTTCATACTATATTAATATTTAATTCTTCGTTGCTTTTATACTTTCATAGTTGTATCTTACTTTGCTTAGCCCTGATGAAAAACTAAAACTTAGGCTGAAACCTCGGTGCACATTAAAAGAGGTTTTATACTTACTGTTTTTTTTCTCTTGAATGCACCCCAAATCAATTTCTCCTTGATTCAATTTACAGTCAATGATAGCTCCGTCAATATTATCATAAAAGATGTTAAAAATATAACCAACAAAAATAGAAAGCCTGATCATCCTCATAACACCATCCATCATGCTCCCAAAATATATATAGAATAAATAAATAATCACAGTACATATGTTTTTTGCTAAGGATGAATAAACCTAATTATATATGTGTATATTCCCTTCCTTTAAAATCATACTGTTTCTGAAGAACAATTGGGTCTGGAAAAATTAATGTTAATAATAGTGGTAGAGACCTTAATGGCTGAAGGCATTGGGAAGAGACTCACAGATTACCCAGTTCGGAGCATTGTGGATTCAATTCCCACCTGGTTTAGTAATATTTTGGTACTCCCAACCTGATTAGGACTGAGCGGCAACTACAAGGTATACCTCAGGGTTGACTAAAGAGACCAAAAGGCCCACTCGGTGAACTAATTCCCTGCACCATTACCAGAACTAGTACCAATTATAATAAGCATTTTTTATACCTTAATGCCTGAGAACGCTTTTATATACTATAGTTATTTTTACTGCTCATGCTTCTAAAAAATACCCAGAAATATTTTTTTGTTATATAAAGTTTTAAATATATCCACTAACTATGAAAATATATTACAATATAATTTAATTTCATAAAACTAACTTTTCTCAAACCCAAACAATGTTTCATGAAATTGACAACTAGTTTGTTCAAAAATTTTAAATGATCTCTAACAAAGTTTGGGGAGAAGCTCAAAGAAATATAAGCAATACTTTGAAATTTGTTTCTAGGATAACAACACAATGCCTACAATATATTAACAACCATACAAACTGATAATGCTGCAGAGCATTTAAGAACGGAATTATGAAATGGCTGCTTCAGATATCAATAACTTTCAAATTATAAAGAGTCTCATTATTATTTAGTCTGTTTACCTCAAGTGTTGAATCTCTTAGTGAACTTACCCATCAATAATACAACATTAATAAAATATTTATACATATTTTTATGGAAACAATTTCTAAAATGCAGACTTTAATATTTTGAAGAAATTATATACTGCATGTTTTTATCAGATAAATAGGCAACATATTGTATAATTATTAAAATTAAAATGGCTTTAATACATTAATACTCAAATATGCAATAGAAAACTAGTGCTAGATCTGTTAGTGATAAGAAATACTCAAATGAACTAATTGCTATTTCAGATATATAAAAAAGTACTATAAATAGTTATTTTTAAAGAATAATATAATTACTTATTAATATATATATATTTTTTTACGGTCACATTTACATAACTTATAAAATAAAAAGAATGGTTGTACATAGATAATATTAACAAATAATACAGAATAAAATATTTATAATTTTTAAAATAAGGTAAAATGAACCAACCTAGGAAAAAATCCTTGATTTAAATAATTACTGACTAAAATTTTGCTAGAAACAAGTGCAGACCAATTTAAGATCAATACAAATTACTTTTCCGAGTATGTATTTGAAAAGATTGCTATTTTATTCATAACTGTATACGGAATCGTAAATGGTATTGTTAAAGCTCGGAGCACATAATGAAAAGAGTATTAAGTGATAATTAAAATGTAGTGCTGTGCAGAAACCAATAACGATTGAGCCGAAATAGCCAATAAATTAGTGAAACCTCTCTGGCCTGAAAAAGACATTGCCTCCAATATCAAAGTAATATTTAAATGGTTTTTATGTGTTTATTATTTTAATCTCAATGAGTTGATATATATATTTATTTTGTTTATTTATTCATTTTCGTTCATATTCAATAATAATTACCGTAGTTGTATGCTTCAATAAATAATTTCGCTAACGGATATCGACATTATGGTTCGTTTTTAAAATTTTCTTAGTTAATTAGATCAACAATTAGATGCAATTATAAAATTTTACTGCTTTAACAAAAACTCTGAAATGTTTTATATTTTGTTATATTGTGAAATATTGTTAATTCGAAGTTGGCGGTTGGCAGTGGTTCCCATTTTCTGTTGGACTGGTCTATACGTGGTGTCTAGAAGTGGAATTTAATTTGCTCATGGAAGATTATTGTTTACAGGTGCATAACTATATTTTAATATTCAAATTAATATAAGCATTGTAATCATTAGTTAATGTTTTATTTAAACATTACCTTTGTCAAAAAATATAAATTAGTTATCTTACAAGCTTTGGGAAAATTAAAGTTTAAGTTTGTGCACCTATACGATTCATATGTATGTAACTCTTAATATAATGAAGATACAGGTAAGTACATGAGAACTTTTACGTAAAAAAAGGAAAGAGTTTTTGTTTTTACAAAAATAGTAATTTTTTTCCCAAAACGCCGCACTCACCTCCGTTTTATGTGTCTTTTAAATTAATATTAATATAATTTCAATATATTATCATGTTGAGGTTATTTATTAGTTTCATATTAATCTATATAGTATTTTTATTTTTTTTAATATAATACTCCCTTTCATTTAAAACTATGTATGTATCATATGTTTTGTGCCATCACCGTTTGAGACTCAGGAGAACATTTCATATCAGATAGTCCGCCATTTTTTTTCCTCTGAAATTCATTTTCTTACACCATAAAAGTATTGGCACTTCTAAACTGACCACATAAGACTCTTATGCTAGTAGAATGAGAGGCCAAAGAAAATCTCAAATAATTAATCACTTAATTGTTATGGTATACTATATTAGATTAATCCATATTTAATTTAGTAATTAAATCAAATTTACATATGCCTACTCATACTCGTATATTAATATTTATATCATCTAAAATAGTAAGTAAGTATCATCAATTATTATAATTATTTATACTTCTATCCTTATAAATTTCTAATCATCCAGTTTAATTTTATTTTTTTCTGCTCCTGGGATTTGTAACCTATGTAATATCAGAATTCTAATTCTTATTATAATTTTGAAAGTATGTAAAGAAAAAGTAATCTAATGCCAAATGACCCATAATATAATATATTAATAAACATACTAAATTTTCTAAAGCTCTCAGCATAATCTCTCCACAGAAATAAACAAATTAAATGTATTAGATAAAAATTAATGGCATCGCTTTTTATTAGGTCAAGAATACCAAATCCTAAAAGGTTGATGATAAAATATTTTGTTTTAAATTACACTACAATTTTTTGTTGTTAATTAGGTATAAAGTTTGTAATGTTTTATTTTTCAACACCTTTAGCAGAATTCATTTGTGTTTTTTTTGGGGGGGGGAGGGGAGAAATTTCTTACATTTGTTTAAATTGAAAATAATTTTTAATAATCGGATTCAAACGAACCATTTCAGGAGAGAACTAGTGATAAATGAAACCGTACGTGAGCCATTTTACCGGATGCTGGGTGTCTCATTTTCAGTTTGCGTGCATGAGCGATTATTACAAAAATGAGCATTTTATGTCCAACGTTCCTGGTGTAGTTCACATTAAAATTTTTTGCCCGGATCAATTTTTATGACAATATATGCCATAGGCTTCTACTGTATTCGTTACTTAATCTCGAAATCACTAAACATCATTATTTTAATTTATCATAAATAAAAGATAAATAACTGAGTTATCACCTGTTGAACCTGAAATCCTCATTCCTTGGTCATTATTATTTTAAGAGTCGACAAAAAACATGGGGTTTTCTACTTAAACCCAGGATCATAACATCCCTCCCCACATAATAGGATATCCCGGTCTAGGGGAGTGAGGGGAAAGGCCTACTTATTTTAAAAGCATTTTATTTGAAAAATAACTGGTAAACAACTTTTAGACAGACTAAATGGCCCAAAATCAACTCTTTAAGGAGTTTTTAAGGAAATCCCAAATATCAAGCGAAAATAATAGTTCCAAAGAAAAATGTACATCCATTATTCTTAATTTGAAGTAAAGAATTGTATTTTCGAATAATATCTCGATATTTGAGACAGGGCAAATAAAGCAAAACTTCTATGAATGAACTTTGGTTGCTAAGTGCAAGTGAACATGTTAAGAAACAATTTTCGTAAAAAAACCTGCCGAATCAGTGGCATTTTATTCAATGAAATTACAATATTCAAATTGCCCAGAGTTGGGAGAATCACCCGCATCTTGTTTGTTTAGGTAATTTTTTATTGATTCATTTACTTAAAAAAAAAAAAAACTCGTAGTTTTTTCCTTTTTCTATTTAAGTGGTGTCATAACTTCTTTTCTTGAACTTTCAGCTCAAATTATTTATCAAAACCTTTGCATGGTGTGGAATTGCGTATTTTTTGTTATTATATATTTTTTTTTTACATTAAACCTATTTTTGCACTATGGAGTATTTCCTTTCGTATAGAAACCCACGCTCTCACACTTACATATTTTATATTACATATTTATGTTCAGGGTGAGATCGTAGCGAGCTGGCGATGTAATATACTACTACTTATTGAACTATAGATGTCACTTAGAAGGCGATTTATCCCAGTGAGCCAGTCTTCTATTTATCGAGCCCGGCAGCGATCCATTTCTATACTGCTAGAGTGAGTGGTCTAAAGAGATCGCCGATCGTCGCGATAGATCTGTGTGCCTGAGCCTTTATTGAGTTGCGGAGGGGAATAATCCTGGCGGTTAATAAAAAATGCATCATTACTGAACCTTTGGTAAAGAAACAGTACCTACTTACTATGTACCGATACCAAGACATTGTTTGTAATAGCGCCAATTTTTTTAATGGTATAAATTATATAGTCTGTCATGTATTTTAACTTCGTGGACTTACACTAAAGTATTTTTGTGTTTCAACTACCGAATTCTTTTTGTGTTATTCTGGTTAAGATAGGATCAAACTTAAGAATACTGCGTAAAATCCAAATTACATTTTTTTTAGAATATTTTAATGTTTGTACCTACTAACAAATAAATAACACGGTCTTAAGTTTTCGATGATAAAATTAAATTTTACTTTAAAAAAAAAAAAGAAGTTAAAAATAGGAAAAGTAGGTATTGATTTCAAATTGTTTTATTTTTCCGGAAAAAATTATTTTACTTTTCCGTTGGGCCGATGAGGACACTATCAATCAACTGATTACAGAGATACTCACAAGACTCCCCAAATCGGGAAGGAGGAGGGGGGACGGTAAGCGGCTCGAAGACTCAATACCTCCCCCTCGTTACCATAATTCCCGATGCCCCCTGAGCCCCTAAAATAGCTCACCTGTAAATAAGGGATAGTGTAGGTGCCTGAGACCATTATGGGGCGGAACCACTCCAGAAATTACCCCTATAAAGCCGCTTTTATTCTCAGCATTATTTCTACCGCATGATACTGTTGTTCCTCATATATCTCCAGATATTTTCTTAGTGCCCCTGGGGTGGGCTCCTCATTTGAGAGATGTTAACAATAGATGTTATTGACGGATAATCTTTCTTAGTGTCCGAAATCTCGGAAGGGTTTTTGGGACTATCTTGGGTTAGTACCGAACAAAGGCGTACGAAAAAAATTGTTATTTATGTTCATGCATTTGTTTTTAATTTTACTTTTATAATTAATTTTTTTTTTGGTGGAGTTTAACGTCCATTCCTATCCTTTTTAAGACACAGAAGATGGGTTATTTTCCAGGTTACCAGCCTATCCTAACCCGAGTGGGAAGGTCGAGAATCATTACATAGGGTCACCACGAAATAAATTTTAACCCGTCTAGGCCGGATTCGAACCAGCGCCGTGGGAGTCTCCAGGTAGAGGCTTAACACTCGGCCACCACGGCCTCATTTTTAAGATTTTATTTGTTTGAAGTTGTCTATATTTGAAATTAGTCTTTATTAAATTAAATTTTTGTACATAATAGAGGGCATAAATACCAACTAATAATTTTGTAGATTTGATTAGAGTTATATTCAACAAACAGCGGTACAATCAGGCTTGGCGACCTGATTTGCTAATTTAATCATATAGGAATAAAAATTATAATTTTGTAATTTTAAATGTCTGCGTTATTTTGAGATATATAAGATTCCAATAACTTTGAACCTACAACTAATCTTTAGACTTTGCTTTTGGAATCTTGTAATTGCTTATATGCTAATAACTAGTCTTCATTTCTTTTTGAGCTTTTCTGATTTTATATTAAAACGTTATTTAAATTTATTTTTACCTTTGCCTCTATCCCAAAGGGCAGGAGTCCCAACCTTTTCCCAGCTGGGGTCACACACATATAGGTTATCTCTCATGTGGGGAGCACCATAGGTTTTTTATTTTCTTTGTGTATGCTTTATTCAATGCAAATTGGGTGTTGGATATTGTTAATAATTTTCAGATTTAAGATGATATTTTGTAGTAAAAGTAGCATGAAACCCCTGAAGGTCACGTATCTTCGACATTGCAATGCTACTACCGCTCAACTAACAAACAAATTTATTGTAGATACTGAAAAATCTATATGATACCTCCCAGTCATTTAAAATTATACGTTCGTTTTCTTATTCACTCACATTCTTATTCAATTCAGAGATTATATTTAAAACACGAATTTAAAATAATATGGGCAAATTACAATGTATAAAATAAGTTGAATGCAGTGTTACCAATACTGTCATTCAATTTCTGTGACCGCTAAAAGAGGGAATAAACAACAAGCAGTGATGATAAACAGAAAATTATAAAATGCTATGATATAAATAATAAACCACTTTAAAACAAAATCGATTATTCAATTAAATTTCCAGTTAATTGTAGGAAATTAAAAAAAAATATTGAAAATTTGTCGATCTGTTAATTATAATATATTAAAATATACAATATTTTACTGGAAAAAAAATGTGGATCTGCAGCTGGCCACGCATAACAATTGGTAATCGCTGGCATAGATTATTAGGCTGACACTGGTTATATGCGGGCACAGCGTTGAATAATCCTGTCATTTTAATGCTGCTGTTTATTCATTTTTTAAATCCTGTTATAAAACTTGGTCATTATTTCTCTTATTTTTCTATGTATTGCAGGATTGGGTATAGGCGTGATTTTTTACTGTTACTGTAGAGGCACCTTCTAGAGCGCGGTGCTGTTATGGAAGAATCCACAATGGCCGATTCTGAGGCCGATTTTTCCTTTCTTTTTGAATTTCTTCTGCTAGTCCTCCAATCTAAACTTTTGGATTTCAATAGTAGTTTCGAGGGGATGTTTTTCCAGGCCGCATTCGACAGCTCCAACATTAGGCATTTCACTTGCTTCACCAAGTCTTCCCTCGAAGCATATTCAACAGTTTTTACTTGATTATTGCCGGCTGTTTTAGACTACCAAGATGAGACATCTTTAGTTCCTAATTGCAATTAGCGCACTAAAGATGTCAGTGACAAGATGTCAGTGAGCGCAATATTGTGTCAGTGACAATAACTGGATTTTGGTGGTTAGCTACTTGGCAATATAGAGAGAACTTCGTAAATGGGACAGTTTCCTCTGCCGTATCAACGGAACAGGCTCCAGATAATTTGAAAAGAAATTCTTCCGTTACTCCTATGTCCGCACTTCCTACTGATGAGTTCCCACATTTTATATTATTTGTTTACTCTAGAAGTTAATTTTTTTATTAAATAGACTGAGTAGACAATATTACCAGCTGAACTTATTTTATATTTTTTCAAAAATTCAAACAGGAATATATCTCCATTATCAAAATTCGATGATGCTGACTGTCAAAACATTTATATTTATTTGGATTACTTTGATAAACTATGTAAGCATTGATGATTCGGTTTTAAAAAAAGTTTTGATTCGGATTTCTTATTTCTAAAATTTTATATTTTTTGGCAAAACGTTCTATAAACCACTAGTAGCAATGTTATCACTATCTTTTCATGAAAATAACCACTCTTCGAACTGAAATTAACCCATTTTAATTTTAAGACCTATGATCATTATCATGAATTATATATTATTATGTTTACTTTACTTGAAATCAAGTACCTCACGATGATCAAAACATACTCGCACTGGGTAAAAAATCAAATAAAAAGAGAAAATAAATATTAGTTAATAAATACCAATCTGCGATTTTATGACAAAACATGTGTGAATGGTGTCGAAGGGCGCCTTCGTTACGTCATCGATTCCAGTAAAACTCTATCCCGTCTTTTCAAGTCATTAAATATTAAATATTTTTCACTTTTAATTTGTTATTTAATCTGGCTATGTCCCAAGCCAATATGTTGTCTTGATGTATGTTGTTTTTGTATCGTAGGCCTCCTGATGATTAATGATGCCATGGATATATATATATATGTGTGTGTGTGTGTGTTAAAAAAATGTAAAATTCAATTATTATTATTCATATATGATGATTTAGATAATGATGTACTATATACTATACATATGACTTATAGATGGCTATATACATATGACTTACCAATCTTGATTAATTTTTGTATTGTATTTTCATTTTTACCTAATATACGAACTAAATTAACATTCATATTTTACAATTTTTTTTGTAAATTTTTCAGAAATTTTTAAATTTAGTTGTTCAATTTTAATACAGTTGTTTAAAGTAAAAAAAAAAAATTATTTCTAGTTCTGAAAATGGAAATTAATGCCAACAAACGTTAACTATTTTATTAATACTGGATTACTAATTTAGATATAAAATTCAATTCTCTTTAAAAAATTTAAATTTTAAAGAGAATTGATTATCTTTGTGTTAATTGTCTCTTGTTAAAATTCGCAAAATGTTAAAATGACTGTAATTTAAAAGAAATGTAGATTACTTGAATTTTTCATAATTAACAGTGAATTTTTAAACTGTGATGTGCTCGAAATTGAAAAGAATATTCCCTCCAAGAGTCATCCGGCGATGTCGTTGGAGAAGTTCCTAATCAAGGGATGTTTTCCCTTCCTCAGCCCAGAGGGGAGGACATTTCGGTCCAATTTAGCCCGGCTTCATCAATTACAGCAGAGAATTTAGGAGGGAAAAAATGCTAAACTTTCATTAGTTGCATCCCTTCTCTGAGGTTGCCTGTTAGCCCATTGCCCTGGGCAGTATGTTCCTATTGCCTTTACTTTTTTTCAATTAGTCGAGAGTTGGTTTATATCATTCAATTTAGCTTAGCCAATTTACACAGATTTTCTTTGCAAGCACAATGAAGATTAATTTCTTGTGGCTTGCGATAGAATTGACCTGCTCAGTGAGAAGTTACGTCTTGAATGAACCTTCCTAAAAAAATATTACTTTGATGGGTTATTTTATGTAGTTTTCTGGTTATTATTATTATTACAGATATTAACTTTAGTTAACTATTGAATGAATGCGGCTGGTGATATTTATTATTTTTTTTTTTTTCCTGATTCTGTAAATGTCTATAACATTTTTTTTTCTTCAAATTTATTATTTTTTATTTTCAGGTAAGTGTTATTCATGGAACATGATTGTTAATAGAAGTTTGAGGAAGAATGAAACTTGGTAACGTACTTATCGTTTGCAGTTTATTCATGTTATATTTGGTCTTGTTCCTGACCTTTATCAATCCTAATAAAAAAAAAAAAAACAGCAGAAAACCTAATTACAGGTATAGGAGGATTTTTAATTAATATTTTATTCTAATGAAACAATCGTGTTTTTAGATCTGTTTTGTGTTAATATTTTACTTTTTTATTTAATTATATTAAATTTATATTGTTTATTTTAATAACAGTCTATTTTCTCTCTTGCTAGTACTTATTAAGAAAATAATGATGTTTCTAATGTCGACAAAAGTTCCTAAATCGATATCTTTTGATTGCTAGTGCAGCGCCATCTTTTCGTCTATTTTGAAGCCCTA
The DNA here is from genome assembly GCA_948150685.1 of Rhaphigaster nebulosa. Lineage (NCBI taxonomy): Eukaryota > Metazoa > Arthropoda > Insecta > Hemiptera > Pentatomidae > Rhaphigaster > Rhaphigaster nebulosa. Next base: position 84,708,835 of record OX411311.1, on the reverse strand, counting down.
ATTTAGCGCTCTTTCTCTCTCTGAAAGCAACATGCTCCTAGCATTCTGCTTTATCAACTCCTCTCTCTATTGCTGAACCGCTATGTTGTTTCAAATCATGTTCAGTTATTTCCAATTATCACGTATTGTTTCATTTCATCATCTCAATGCTATATTTTCTTCCGCTATTTATATTTTACCTTCTCATCAAGGTATTCTGTTCGCTGCCTTCAAGAGTTCATCGTTTCGTAAGTTCACGCAACCACGTTATTTTCTAAATCCTTTTCATTCTACCTTTCTTTAATTCCTACATGGGAACTATTGTAGATTTCACCACCCGAGTTTTGAATTGTAACTCATCATAATTTATCTTGCATTTGGTTTTATTGTATTATCATTCTATTATGTTTCATGTGCCATTGGCTGATTCGCCTAATTCACATAATCTTTCATTAAATCACTTCTGGATATTAAGTAGTTAATGTTACAGTGGAGTCTCGAAAATCCAAGTTGAATGGGATCGAGCCCATTCGGATTATCAAAAACTCGGATTATTGGAATAATCCATATTTCGATGTGTATAAATACAAACTATATAGGTACGGACGCTTTAAAATTATGTACATAGATGAATTCCAGCCTTATACAAAATAATAATCCACTACTTTCCTCTGCTCTCACAAAGTCCCTTTTTTGGTAGCTGTGCGCATACTCCATTTCTTGAAAAAAAAAAAAAGAAAAAAAAAAGAATGTCTGCAGGATGATTTCATGTTGTTTTACGTATTCCAATGCTTTTTCCAGTCGATGGAACCTTCTGCGTGGCTGATTTTGGGCGTGTTATCTTCATTTCCATCGTCGTATTTCACTCCGACTCTCGATTTGCTAATTCAATTATTATTTTGTCTGGCAGTTCCTCACTATCGTCTCTTGCAAGTCCCTGATGGAGTTCTTCAACACTGTCGTCTTGTTTAAAGCCGAAAATATCCGATGCCAAGTGCAATAAAGCTTAATTATCTTCATCATTAATATTGGCATCAGATTCTTCGTTAGGTAGATTGACTCCTCTTCTTTGTCTCTTCTTTGCCGCTCTGTCAAAAGATATCTCCAAATCAATAGATTACGTTCTTTTCTCTGAAGTTTGTAATAAATTTGTAATGTCCTCACGAACATTATAGTGTTTTTATGATTTGGAGAGAATATAAAAAATCGTAAAAATTACCTGGGATTGTTGGAAACTCGGAGTATCGGAGCTCGGATTACCGAGACTCCATAGAATATGTTATTGTTTTCCTCCTACGGATATTAATTTCACAGTTCCAGTTCTCCTGTCTCTTGTAAAAATGAGATTAGTCATTTTAACATATTAGCTATAATAAAATATTTTATTTTACAATTCATTTTATTTATGACGGTTTGTGTATTGGCTCAGTATTTGTCAACTTTAGAACAGGGAAAAGATGGTTATAGTTTATATTTTACTTTAGTTTTCATTTTATTACTATTCGTAGACTAGAGTGTTGTTTTCCTGTAAAACTTGCCCGAGACCCGTACGTTACTACCCGTACGAACTAGTTAAGGTTGGGAAAGATGCCATTATTTTAATTGGTCGAGCAGGGCCCCTAACTTGTATCTTAATCACAAAAAAAATAGTTTATCTTTATATCTTCCTTGGCTTTAACAACTCATTATTTATCATAACTTTACCATTAAAGAAAAGAAAAATTATCTATTTATCTGTCTATATGTAAATTATCTATCTATTTGTATGTTAGTGCTATTAAATCTTAGCATACATTAAACTAGCATTGTATGTTTAGGCAATTCCATAACATATTTTTACTCTCTTTATTTGTTTCGCATATTTCATGGTTGTTTGATAGCACAAAAAATCCACTTTCTGATTAATTTTTGTGGAATGGACAATTACTAATATTAAATATTTAAAGTGTTAGTAATATGGAATACGATTTCCTAGATATAAACATCTGTTCCACAATCTTCAGTACCATATTTCATCTTCCGTGGATCAGAAATAGTCGGATTAGTACCGGAAGAGCCTAAGGAGGCGGAGGACACTTGCCAATATAAATATTCAGTCGTCATGAATCCGAGCACTTCCGGAAGCCGTTAGTGTAATATCTTAATTTAAAGATTTTGGAAATGAACGAAAAGGAACAAAAAACCTTCCATTAAATAATCGAATTAATCCAAATTGATGGTCTCTTAGTAATTTTTTTTTGTTAAGAGGATCACTAAATTTTTATCGCTTTGGGTCTCCACTTGTCTTGATCCGCCACTGAGGTCGAGTCCTAAATTCTCCCTAAAAGTTTTTCAATAGAACGGTATTAGTTATATTTATCCTTATATCCTTGATTATAAGGATTCTGAAATTCATCCTCCTTTGTTTTTGTCATTTTCCCCTCTCTTATTTACAATTAATAAATTAATTCTAACGCCATGATTTGTCATATTTTTGAATAAAATAATGAATACTTAAGTTGTCTTAATTATTTTTGTGTCAATAAATTTCATTTTTGGGAATTTTTTTTGGGGGGAGGAAGGTTTAAGGCCCTTTAAAAGGTAGATTCAACGTCCTTTCCAATCCTAATAAGACAAATAGAACGGATTTTCCTACAGGTTACCAACCTATTCTCACCAGTGTAGTAAGGTCGAGATTTATTACGTGGTACCGACATTTTAGGGAGTTATTTCTTTTGTTTAAATGTTTCTGAATAAATAAATAGTAAATGGAGAAGGGGGGCGGAATTAGGACCACTCTTTTAAAATTCTAACACCTATTTAAATATTGTTTTTATTTACATGGAGGAAAGATTATATATTTCTGCCCAATAACGATACCAGCATCTGTCAATATAGAGCTGCTTTTATTATATTTTGGGGAATTTTAAACTTCAGTTTTATATTTGAAATTTCGAATTTGGATTAGGGGAACGATATTTGGCCCATGCAAATATAAATAAAATGAAGTAACAAAGTCTGGGAATTCAGTAGTTTATTTGATTGACTAATATAAAACATAAGTGTGTCAGTAGTAAAATATAATGAATATCATTGTGCATATTGATATTTTTACTAATGATGATGTTTTATTAATTTCTTGTTGAATAATTAATTAATATTTCAAATGATTTCTAGAAAAATATACTAAGAATCTTAAATTAACTAACCATAGTATTTTTCTGACAGAACAATGCAGACTATAATGTACATTAATCGAACTTTTGGAGTGGAGTTAAGAGCAATTATGAAAGAATGGACCTAATTAATGACCTACTGGTTCATAAAATACACTTCGCGAAGTCTCTAAGGACCCGTTGCTTTCATTTATCTTTTCCATTCTAAATGGCTTTCAGAACCTATTTGGGTTCTTGAATTAAGGGAGGGCCCAAGCAACTGAATACGCTAACAGAATTTGGTAACAAGGAAAAAGATAATAAAAATATCGCAGTTTCACACCTATTGGTGCGCGTTTTTTACAAAGGGAAGGGACCTCATTGTTTTTAACATTTGTTTAATTAACCAAAAAAGTTAATAAGCGCTGTGCCGACTGGTAAATGTTCGTGGAGTTGACCGGACGTGGGAGGATTGCGTTAAGGTTTGGATGGTAAACAGCAATTATTGGGATCGGCATCGAACTTTCGGTTTCGCTAAGCCTTTCATTATTATTATAACGAAAATAGAATTTAAAAAACCAATTAGTGTGACATCTTGATTTGAGTTCTGAAAGATTTTTGAATTACGCGTGTGATACGTTAATACAATTATTAGGAAAAAAGGGGGACTCACGTGCAATTTGTCAGTTGCAATTTGCAGCTTCGCGATAAACGATTGTCCTTTCTCAAAATCGAGAGGAATTCTATTTTTAATGTAGTTCCGTGTATTATTCTTTGCGTCATATACTACTAATTGTTTTTTTAAATAATTCATTTAACTTTTTTTTCTGATAAATTAAAAACAAATTAAATCGCAATTTTTTTTCAAAATGAAATTTATTTTGATTCCTTATGTATGAAATCTTTATCAAATCCCTAAAGCATAAATCAATCAAGCATTAAAAAAAAAAATCGGTGTCCCTCATGAATTTCAGCTTAAGCATCAAATTGTTAAAGAATGATCAGAACTATTTTTTATCTACCGGCATTTTTGTTACGAAAATACATATGTTTTAATTTATAAACATAACGACATTTTTTTTTAAAAAAAGCTTAAGCGCCAAAAAGTCGAAATTTATAATTGAACCAATTTATAATGGAACCTAAACACCACCTCCATTGATTCCCGCTCACCATACATCGAGAAAAAAAATTGGAAATGGTTTACAAATTTACTATTGATGAAGTAAGCACCAAATGCTGACGACCCTCAGTTGCGACTTTGTCCTTGACCAGTGCTAAAAGCATTGACAATATAATGTAAATATAAAGTTTTGTCTCCTTAATAAACTCCTACGTTACACAATAAAGAGTAAAATTTAAAAAATATATATATTGTTATTTGGGGAAAAATGTTTTTTGTGTAACCTGTAAAATTTGCTAAATGGCGCTTTTTTAAGAAATGACGCCGATAATCTAGGTACAAATCAGTTATATTTTATTTATTTTTGATTGCATGTTTGTATTCAAAGGGTTCCCTTTCCAGTCAGTTGATTGCTCATTGATCAACCGCGAACTGTTCATTCTAACCGAACTGCACATTCTACCCTAAATGTACATTCTATAATTATTACAGTTATACTGGGGTATAAATATAAATTATGCATGAGTGAATATGAATATTCATTTCATAATTAAATCCTTACGTAATTATAATTATTATTGTATTGCTACTATTATTGTTATATTGCGATTTGAAGTTTGAGTTTGAGTAATATGAAGATATCAGTTTCATCTCTGGTCTTCAAGCATCGTATTTGTAAGAGACATGATATTGCTGGGTTAATTATCACACTAAAGGCGAGACGGATAATTTTATGTGTTGAATGGATTATTACCTTATAAAAAATTAGTAGGTATTATTACCTTTAAAAAATAATAGCCCAGCGTACAGGGACTTTTTATCAAATTATTAACTCTCTTATAAAACTTCGTGGAATGGCTTCATTTTAACGTAACCTGTAACTTTTTTATCTATGAAAATCACCCGAAATGGGCCGTTTCCAATCTGTAAATCTGGAAACAGGACAATTTAATGATGTACTAAAAAGGTTTGAACAACCCTTTGCTTTCCACTTAAATCGTGAGATAATTTGAAACTAAAAAAAAAAATCGAAAAAAAAAAGTGGCCTACAAAATTTTTGGGCTTGTGGGGTGACCTCCACCATTTTCAATAACAAGGGCATGAAACTTAATCTACAGCCAGATGATTTTCACGAAATTGTTTAATAAATATCGGTACAATCAAATAATGGCCTACTATTTTCATGGGCACTTTTTTCAGATTTACATCTGTCAATTTTACGATTACCATTTTACTGATTAAAGCTTGTCGGCCACGAAGGACGCCTGATCGATTATCTATTTTATGATTTAGTAATGTAGTGGGCGCCAAAAATATTGTACATAGCGGAGGTCACTGCCAAAGGGCAAACCATTTTTGTAGGTCACCTTTTTTTCGATTTTTTTTTTTCCAAATTATCTTACAATTCAAACGAAAAGCAAATGGTTGTTCATATCTTTTTAGTGCATCATTAAATTGACGTGCTTTCCGATTTCAATATTTTTAGACGAGTGTTAACAATCTGAAAAAAGGGCCCTGTACCACGGGCTATAACTGACGTTGGATATTGAGCTACAGATAGTTCATTCTCGCTCGGCGACTATTTTATAATGTTTTGATAGATAATTCATTCTTTTGACTACACAATAGTAGCAATATTTTGTAAATTTACAGTATTTGCGTTGCTCCTGGCTAATATTGTTTCATCTCGTTGATAAAATATAACAGCTATATTTTTAGCTTTATTCACTGTCCAGATTCATTTAACCAAATATCCAAGCTTACTATTCTTTGATTTGTTAACTTTAAAGCGACAACATTGAGGCAAGAAGAGATAAACCATCCAGAGCCTTGTTTCAAGCTGTTTAATGTTAGTAACTTTAGCCTGGCACCAAACTGCCAGTATCTACTGTCCCTAGACGGCCATAAAAAAAAACCTTTATCGTTTAAAATAAATCTCTGGTGGGATTTGGAACCTCAAGCTCCTAGAATAAGGGCTTTAGATAGCTGGGAGTTAACTTTCTATATTTTGCTTTTAAGATATTACTAAGTTACTAGAGTTACTTTACGGTACTCTATTAACTGAAGCAAGCATGGAGTGTGAAGTGGATATCTTGCGATTGTGTTATGAAATATTTCTTGATGGATTACATTACAAATCTCATTTTCTCGCTAGCCAGTAATTTGTACGCAATATACTGTAACTCTATATTCTCCAAGTTATTTTATCTCTGTTGTATATCTTTACGTTTATTGCAACAATATTTTTTAAAATTAATTTAGGTTATAATTGATTGTAATCAATTGGGAATTTACATTTAAAAACACTGTAGTTTTTAATTATATTATTAATTAAATTATTACGCAATAGTTTTTATTTCGAAATGGTTTGATATAAAAAATTTCAGGTGTGCCCATTCATACGAATTTACTTATCACTTTGGGTTACAGTCCAATGCAAAAGATGTTTGCTTCATCTTCGCTTATATTAGTTTTATTAAGTTTTTTTTTTTTTTATGCTTAACTTTGTTGACAATTAAATTAAGTATCTTTCAAATTAGCATCTGGGATGCTCCGGGGAATGTATACTTTTCGAGTTATCAAAAAAGTAAAAAAAGGCGAACTAGTTTCCATAGGGACATGTGCAGAACAGTTTATAAAAAATGTTTCCAACTTTCAATACTTTATATCTCTGCTAACACTGGTACAATTTAGATGATGTTTTTTTTTTGTTTTGCAGAGAATTTAATTTTCTTTCGAATAATTATAGCAACAATCTTGAAACGTAAATCCTCAAATTTTGAGGAAGAGATCATATTTTTTTTCTTGGGCAGTTACATAGGGTCATTTTTAAAAATCTGAACCAAAAGTATTTTATATATATATATTTTTTTTTTAATGTTTTGTATAACGATTCAAAAGCAATTCATATATTTACCTCTGTTTTCGTAAATAGCCGAGTGATGGGCATTCATCATCTCTAATTGGCCGCCATTTTGAAACGAAATAGTGGATGGTAATGTCGGCTTTTGAGGATCGTTGTTATATAACATGTGATTTTGGTGCCTGATCTAAAAAAAATCCCGGTAGTGTTGTTGAAAAACGGGGATGCGCAGCGGATGGAGGACGGAAAGATTTTTTTTTTTATTCCATTTTTGGATTATTCGTAAAACGTTAAATTATGATTCAAGGTTATTCTTTTTTTTTTTCTCGGTTGATTACAAATATTTATAATTGAAAATAATAAACTAAAAATGAAATATATTTTTCATAAAATGTGTCAATATTTTCGAATGAATATTAACTTTTTAAGTATTAAGTAAGCAATATATAATAAAATATTTATTTTATTACATATTTAAGTGTCTTAAAGTTTTTGCCAAAGTGTCTGTCAGGTAATCATACTCATTCTCGGGAACCGTTTTGATGTACGACTACTTATTAAAGGTTAATAAAAGACATTCAAATCTACATAAAAAAAAAAAAAAAAAATGCATTGAAATAATTATTTCACTTGTGTATAGTACGGCCTACTTTTGAAGAATTTTTGAGTTTCGCAACAAGAAGAGATTGTTGGTTCTAATTATTTGAAGATCAACACTTTAATTGTGATCTTAAAACTGAGATAGTGATTTAATTGGAAAATATCGCTCAGCTTTTATAAAGTTTATTATATATTATATATTTTGCTTTTGTTTAAAAATTCTTATTATTTCTTATTATTTTATTATTTTATTTTATATCTTATTATTATTCTTATTTCTTATTATTTTAATTTAAGTGCATTCCATACATAAGAACCGTTTTTTTTTGTGTTTTTTTAGGATTTTTTATCACCTATCTCATAGAGACAGCGTTAATTAGCTAGTGCCTTCTTTAGGACTTATCGGATAGTGGTAAGATTGAACTCGGTGTTTTAGAACGACATCCAGAAACGAAACTGGAAAGTCTTTACATTTGCCTCTCCATTACCGTTTTCACTTCGAATGGAAATACTAATACAAATTTTTTTGCCCGATATTATATAACCGAAAAGACTGAAATTCAACAGATTAATTATATGATAAGTAAGCATATAAAAAAATAATTATTTTTTAAAATGTATGCCCATTGTACAACATCAAAAGGATTACAAAGCAGTTTAATGATTAAAACAAATGTTCATGTATCACTACTACAGTTAAAACGTACATACATATTTTTATTTTATGATCTTAGAAACTAATTGTTGATTAAACGACATGTTTAATCTTATAATCTTGTATCAACAGGAACCAAAATCAAAATGACCCTAACATTTTTTTTTTTTTTATTCCAGCTTATCCTCTCAAAAATTGGAAGGCCGACGAATGCGATCGTAACGGTTTTAACGTACCATTTGAGCCGTGGCGGTCGCGGCTATTGAAATGTTTTTATTCACGAGGCAGACACAAACACAGGAAGAGCTGATACGGAATGGGCACCGCCGGTCCCGCCAAAAACCTTTCCTCCCACCGGAAATTGCGCTGGGAGGGTGGGAAGAGTGCTCTTCGCTTTTCTCTTGGAAAGTAGTAAATAATTCAGGGTTATCGTCTCCCCTCCCCCTCCTCTCGCCATAGCGATTAATTCGCTTATTTTGGCGGGTCAGTGAGGCCAAAATGCAGTTTATTCAGTACTTAACTCAGTACTCTCGCCGACTATCCGACTCTTTCTGTAGTTTATATTAATGTATTTGTTAGATATAAATTTTCTACAATGGTGCAATTACAATTTTTCATGTATAAATTGTAATTTAAAAATAACCTTTTCTGCTACAACCCAAGAAATTTCTTGCGTTCAGTACTTTTTAAGGATATTTTACTTCTTAACCAGAGATTTTACAAGAAGTCAGCCAATACCGAGCTGTGTTACCCACTTTTTATGGGCTCGCTTTGCCTAAGGAGGATACACAACCTCAGAATCGATCCACAGCTGATATCTGTCGTAACAAGTTTAAAAGCAGTAACTCCAAAATATTTTTTATTACCCTAATTCGTCTAAAAAATACACCTCTTTCTGACATTAGGAAGTCCTAAAACTAACGATTTGGGTCCAACCATTGGATTTAGAGTTATCTAATGCCATTAAAAGATATATTTTTAGGCCGATTCGGGGACACAAGAGTTATTTATTTGAAAAAATAATTTGGAGTTGGTGCCTTGTAGCTCATCGCGGCAGATATAATATATATTTTCTGCCAAAGCCGGAATCGAACACAGCTCAGGAGTCAGGAGTCCAGTTCCTTATCCACTCCTTAATAATTATGCCAAGACAGTAATGAATTAAATTAGTTAATAGATATACAAATTAAAATTGCTGGTGGGCGTGGCCACTTGACAGGTCGGCTAGCTATATACGAAGTATATAGTAAGGGGAAGTATTGCGATCGTGAAAATTTTCGAATTCGAGTTTTCGACGGAAATACACGTTTTAAGGTCCCCTAAGTTCAAATGACCAAGTCTCGCAAAAAGGTCTGTGTGTATGTGATAAGTCTAGCTCAAAAACGAAAAGTTGTACGATACTAAAATTATGTATTTAACGTTGGCACGTGCATGTGATGTTACAGCAACATTTTCGTAAAAATCGATTCACCGGAAGTGCCACTTTATATAATCGATTTTACACTTTATTACAATTTTCTCGAAAACAGTTCTAACGATTTTGATAAAACTTGCCTAAATTATTCTTCATAAAAGTCTTTAACTTTTCATTTATGTAGTAAATCACCGAGGAATTGTAGAGAAAAAAGTTATGATGAAAAGAATATTTTATTTGCACATGGCTTAATAATTATGCATTTTATGGTAAATTATGTATATAATTGTATGAAATGTAATTAAATTATCTAAAAAAACAATAAAATAATCATCAAAATCGGACCAACATTAGCTAAGATATAGCGCATCGGACTAACTGGAATTAGCTATTATATCATGGATTTTACACTTTTTTACATTTTTCTCGAAAATGGCTCTAACAATTTTGATGAAACTTGCCTAAATTATTCTTCATAAAGGCCTTTAACTTTTTATTTATGTAGTAAATCACCAAGAAAATGCAGGAAAAAAAGTTATGATGAAAAGAATATTTTATTTGCGCATGGCTTAAAAAGTATGCATTTTATGTATAGAATTATGTATAGAATTGTATGAAATGTAATTAAATTATATAAAAATAAAAATAAAAAATCATCAAAATCGGATCAGTATTAGCAAAGATACAGTGTATTTTACGAAGAGCATAAAATAGATGCATAACCGAGCGCATCCGAAAGGAGATGGGTGCGACCGAACCTCCTCCCACCAATCCGCCAATCTGTTGTAAACAATACGCTCTGTAACAAAGTAATTTAAGAATACAAAAGCGGAAATCAACTTAATAATTTCTACTTTCACATTGATGTACTATAATTGTTTAAAAACTGTTTTATTGTATTTAAGTGACAGAAGAAGTGAATGCTGCTGAGTTTATTAGAAGCAGTGTTTATGTAAAATAAGATTAAGATTAAGTTAATCGAACAGCCAGGAATGAATGTAAGGTAGCCATACGCCAGGCCAAGAAAAAGTCATGGGAGGATTTTGGTAAAAGGCTGAGCGAGGACCATCGCGAATCTATAAGAGCATTTTGGCGAAAAGTTAAAACGTTAAGAGGAAAGCAATGCAAGCCCATTAGAAATGTAAAAGGTAGCGATGGAATCGTACTTACAGACAAGGAAAAGATCCTTGGCAGATGGAAGCAATATTTCCAGGAGCAATTCTCCGAAAGCCCAGAAACAGACCATTACCATGAACGAGAGTCCAATATGCAGGAAAGCCTGGAGGTTATAGAGGAAGAAGAAATAGAAAATGCAATCCGTAAGCTAAAAAGAGGTAAAGCATCAGGAAGGGATGGAATTGCACCAGAGTATTTGATATATGGTGGTCAAGAACTTCTTAAAGCACTTCAATCGCTGTTCCAAGAAGTGTATGACAGAAAGAAAATTCCCATGGACTGGAAATATTGTATTATCCTCCCTATTTATAAAAAAGGATGCACAACAGACTGCAAAAATTATAGACCCATTAGTTTGCTTTCCGTAGTCTGTAAACTTTACACTTCTATTCTAGAAAAGAGACTCCGGCGGATTGTAGAAGGGCAGCTAGAAGCGGAACAGGCTGGTTTTCGTCCGGGCCGACAGACGCAGGATCATATCTTTGTTCTCAGAAATATTGCTGAAAAAGCTTGGGACAGAGATAGGAATCTATATCTTGCATTTCTTGATCTGAAGGCAGCGTTTGATGTGGTCCCAAGAAAAGAAATTTTGAATGCACTAATAGCCAAGGGTGTACCTGGAGACTTACTGGCAGCCATACAGTCAGCCTACCAAGGTGCCATGGCAGTGGTAAGAATAAATGGTATGGAATCGGAACCTTTTCCAATTGCGAAAGGAGTTAGACAGGGAGATAGCTTAAGTCCCCTTCTATTTATAAACGTAATGGACGAAATCCACAAAATCTGCAAGCGTCGAACTGCATGGACAACAATCGGGAAATGGAATATGAGAACTGTCCTCGTTCAAAGCCTTTTATACGCGGATGACATAGTCCTAATAGCCGACACCAAGACCAAACTACAACAAGCTCTGATAGAATGGGAAGAAGAGTTGCTCAGGAAAGGGATGCAAATTAACACCTTCAAGAGTAAAGTGCTGGTTATGGCGAGGGAAGAACAGGAAGATGTCCAACTCATCTGCAATGGCGAGACACTTGAGGTAGTGAAGGAATATACCTACTTAGGGACCGTAATTAGTAGCTCGGGTAAGATAGACGCCGAAATATCAAACAGAATAAGTAAGGCGAATCAAGTGTATTACCAGATTACTAATAGCATTATCGGCCACCGAGAAGTAGATAAGAAGACCAAAATGCATGCATATAAGTCTGTTTACCTACCTACACTCACCTACGGCGGAGAAAGCTGGACAACACTGGACAGGCACTCTAGTCGCATAATGGCAACGGAAATGAGGTTCCTTCGCAGATCTGTTGGGAGAACTAGAAGGGATCGCATTAGAAACGAAAGCATTAGAGAGCAACTAGACGTTACAGAGCTTAAAACCACTCTAGAAAGACGACAACTCCAATGGTTTGGTCATGTCTGCCGGATGAACGAGGACACGAATCCAATAAAGGTATTAGAGGCTCGACCCACAGGAAAGAGACCACGCGGACGTCCCAGAATTACGTACCAAGAATATATCCAAAGAATTGGAAGTAAAAGAGGCAAATCGCTCAATGAGATGAAGCGGCTAAGCAGGGACCGGGAGGAGTGGTTACGCTGGATTGAGGCTCCTCGACGCTAGCTAATGGCATAAGAGGAAGAAAAAGAAGAAGAAGAAAGAAGAAGTGTTTATGTGAACTCATTAAAATTATATTAAAAAGGTAATTTGTATATATATAAAAATAAAAATAAAAAATCATCAAAATCGGACCAGTATTAGCAAAGATACAGTGTATTTTACGAAGAGCATAAAATAGATGCATAACCGAGCGCATCCGAAAGGAGATGGGTGCGACCGAACCTCCTCCCACCAATCCCCCAATCTGTTGTAAACAATATGCTCTGTAACAAAGTAATTTAAGAATACAAAAGCGAAAATCAACTTAATAATTTCTACTTTCACATTGATGTACTATAATTGTTTAAAAAACTGTTTTATTGTATTTAAGTGACAGAAGAAGTGAATGCTGCTGAGTTTATTAGAAGCAGTGTTTATGTGAACTCATTAAAATTATATTAAAAAGATAATTTGTATAGGACGGCAAGGGAAAGTTGTGTGATGCGCGCACCGCACCAGATTTTTTTAATCTTTGGGCGGAAATGAACGAATTTCAGCTGGTTATTATTTACTTGTTTTTACTTCTTCTTAAATTTTAGATTTATAATTGTATGAGCTATTTTATTGAAATTAGGAGGTTATCTTATATAACTTATGATAAGAAGGCATAGATTTATTATAAAATGAGATCTTCATTTATGGATTCTAGTTCAGTGGTGTATATACATGCAATATATATATATATATATATATATATATATATATATATATATATATATATATATATATATATATATATTTTTTTTTTTTTTTTTTTTTTTTTTCGGTTTGCACTGTAGACCGTGAAGATCTTTGGCCGCGCGATGTGGTATTTATACATCATGGAAGACCACACCGCGATTCTCAATTTAGGTACACGGGGTAGGGTCATCACTCCTACGCCCGGTCTATTTGAGTTGCCTCCAGTAGCCTGACGGGCCTCACATACGGAGGGGGGGGGTGATAAATTGCTCGAATTATTAATTTAATTATATATTAAATTAATGCCGGTACTGGGATTCGAACTCACAACCTTTGGGTTTGTGAGTAGGTGCGTTAACCCTCTCGGCCACCCCGACCCCGTTTTATATATATATATATATATATATATATATATATATATATATATATATATATATATATATATATATATTTCAGGCCCTTTATCAATTTTAATAAATTATTAAAATTTAATGCTAACAAATTAAGAGGAATAAAATGATAGATAATATATTTAAGGATATAAAAATATATTTAAGAGTACTAAAATAATTCAAAACAAAAAAAGATAACCCACTATAAATATAACCATGCTGAGTTATAGAAAACAAATATTCCCCTCAACTAGAGTCCATAAATGAAGACTTCATTTTAGAATAAATATATGCCTTATCATAAATTATATAATTTCTAAAACCTGGTATTAATATACCAATAAATACCAATAAATTCAGTAAAATTATTATTAGAAACATCAAAAATGTTTTCATAAATTCTTGATATAATTAAACTATATTAAATAATAATACAAGATTGGATTTTAGGTTTCGATGACTAACTTTACTTGGAATACACTCGTCATTCGATGCACTCACCGTGCCAAAAACAATAGCCGACCCTTCAAGAGGTCACGCCTTTTCTTATAAAATTCAAATTGATTTTAGTTAGCTAATTAAGTTTTCAACTTTGAACACATAACATTAAGGCTAGTGGCCAGCCATTTTAAAGAAGTCATAGCGACCAAATATTGCTTGAAGCCAATATCCTGATCTCATGCTATTGTACTCCAATTAGCTGAATGCTACTCTCTAGTATCTTTGTTTATTCTGTCTACCTATCTGTTTTAGGAACTGCACGTGTTCCACTGCCAACTGAGAACATGTTTGTTCAGTAACTCCCCAATGGGTCGCTGCGAGCTATATTATTAACTTTCAATATTTGAATAATTATTAAAGGATCTATTTAAATGGTTTATGAAAGACACGTTTAGTCACGTTCCTACGGATTTATATGGATTGAGTTGTTTTCTAATATGATCGATCCTTAAAACTCCATCGTCGTCTATATAAAAAAGGCTCCTTGGTTGACTTGAGCGCTTTAGTTTGAGTCTTCCAAGCCAGAAAAAGATATAAAAGATTTGCGAAAGATAAAAGGAATGCGAATGATTGGCGCACATGCGACCGTGGATAGAGCTGTTTCAGCCTACCTGCAGAAAGTGCGTTGATTTTTGTGAACCCAGAAGCTCTTTTGTGTTATGAAGACGAAGCTTCAATGACACCACTATATTAATTAAGCGACCACTGCTCTGATTCCATCTGTTGTACTTACCTTTTTATTTCGGGGTTATCCGAAATATAACATATAAAATATAGGAATATTTATTCCTTTTTCTTTGTATAAATATATATATATATATATATATATATATATATATATATATATATATATATATATATATATATATATATATATATATATATACTTGAAAAAACATCAAACTTTATCCCAGTTTATAGTATAATATTGGGCCATAATTAAAAACAAATAAAAATAAAACTACCAGAATTTGTTTAGTTTAGTTAAATTAGTAAATTCATGAGGCACAAGTTGTCTTTTACTGAATGCAAAATTATAATCCGCGAATATCCCATGGAATAAAATGCAAGGTTGGAAGAAAATGTGTTCAAGTTTGATTTAAGAATTTTTCGAAATTATAAAAAAAAAATATTCAAGAATAATTAAATGCCATGGTGAAAATTCATATTTAGTTTATCGTGAAAAGAAGGAAATATTTAATCATTAGACGATCACTTCAGTCCAATGACCGGTAAAGATTAAAAAAAAAAAAACAGGAATCAATAAGTAGCTCTCTTATTGTTTATATGAAAAATAAATTCATAATATAATTAATAACATATTATTAATTGTATTATGAATTAATGATTTTATAGCATAAGCTTGTTTGGAAGCACAAATAAGAAAAAAAATATTATATTGTATGCCGATGCCGAAATTTTAGGCCATCATCAGGGTTAAGAAAAACAAGATAACAAGAGAGATAACAACAGTGACAGTATCAATAACAGTAATAAATGATAACAAATCGTAATCTAAGACTATGATGAAAATTTAAAAAATGAAATATGGAGAAAGATATGTTAATTTATAATATGAATAATAAGAATTAAAATATTTTAATATTTATATGTAAAGAACAATAGGAAATATGATAGTCTTGTAAATTTTTTTTTATGGTTTATAGATAATTGACGCTGACTGAGTAGTTTTATTTCACAATATAATGAGCCTAATAATAATGAGTCTTTATTTATATGTAAATATAAATGATTTCTTCATTTTTAATGAAGATTGACGTAAGTAATTCCGCGGGGTTAGTAAACACCTTTGTGGATCAATAGGCATAGAGAGAGACAAAGAATAAGAAAATGATATTCGTACCGTCTCCATAAATTGTCTTTCTGGAAATTAAAACAAAAAATAAAAGTTTGTACCATTAATGGATGACAAAAGCCTGATTTAAATTCAGAGCTGCTAATAAATTAAGTTAACCATCCAATTTTAATATTTTCAGTCTTCTGCGAGTGAATTCAGGTGATTTTACTGACTACCCATCCAAGGAAATGAATAAGATATTTTGTGTTATTTAGTATTGTTCTATATTTGAATTTGTATAAAAAGTATAACTACATTCGAAATTACTTAGAACCACAATACTAGGTCTCGTTTTTTTTAACTGAGAGAATATTTCACGGTACATAAACATCGAAATAAACGCATCAAAATCAGAAAAACTCTCTTACTTCAACCTTAGAAGACCTAAAAGATAATATTGGATGATTTACTTCATTTACTACCAGCTCTGAATTTAGGCTGAGGTGTAGGATTTTAACCCGTGAAATTTGTCTTCCATTAATGGTATTTTTTTTTTCTTATTTCTATAAAGACAGTTTATTGGCACGGTACTAAAACCATTGTCTTATTATTTGTCTCACCCCATGTCTATTAATCCACAAAGGCGTTTACTAACCCTTCGGGACACTTAAACGTACAAGGGACCACACGCCATATAAAGAGAGACAAGCACTTTACGGCTTTGTTTATTGGGACCGCGTCTGGTTTTCTGTTGGAATTATAGAGACCAATAAATTTTATAGGATCCTCCAGAGAGTCCATTTGGCAAGGAGACACAATTAGCATCCTTTATGGTTACTTAAGAGAGGACCAGGCTTAGCGCCTAATGGAAACTGTCTCAATTCTGTCAATTAAATTTTCAGTTAAGTACATTTGAATGAATTGATGCCAAAACAGAGAGCTCAACTGACCTATATTGTGTTAATACTTTTCCGAGGAATGGGTTAGGCCAGTAATTAGTGCCTTGTTATTGTCAAGGCATTTATTATGTCTCAAAGCCATGCTTGATTATGATATTCAATGAAATATTTTTTATCAATTAACTGCCAGTTTTGTTGTTAACCTACAGAATTTGTCAATTTTAGCAGTATCTTTTATAAATAAATCAACAGAGAAAGGGAAGCTTGGATGAGACCTCTACAAGCGCACTCATTACTCTGCATTATAATTATATAGGTAAGAAAGAAGAAGAAATAAATCAGCATTGGAAATATATTATCGAGAGAAAAAACTCAAGTTATCAGAAAAAAATCAATATTACGATATTATATCTGTATCTCCGGTGAATAAGTGGTCAAGTCAAAAATTCAAACTTTTCAGGAGAACAGTTTCAAAGTTTGATTATCTCCCAAAAATCAGCCGGTTAAGGAATATGATGACATTCACATCGCGATATCTCCACACTATCTTAGTTTTTGACCAAACCTTTTCTACAGGCTGTCTAAATCACCTTTTACAACCCAGTAGTGGCATAACTCATGCTTCTTATAAGTCGAGTTATTATTCACCGAAGGTACAGATATAATGCAATAAACCAGTAATACAAAATCTTAAATCTCTCAAGTAACATTATATAGCAACCAAGTCAATGTTTTCCTATTTCAGGCATAATCAAGACCGAAAAACAGAAGGTCACAAAAATGGGAAACAGAGACCCTCAGTTTGTCGTCATTGCCGCCGAAATCTCCTATTTGACCAAAAATCACTAATTTGTGATTTTTATTTTATTAGATACAAGATTCTAGCTCCTATGTGCTGGTTAAAAGCTGACATATGCACTTAAAAACGTGATATGATGTAAATTTATCATGTTAGGTTAAGGTACACCCATGCCGCACTTCCAAGATCTTCAAATAGGGAGATTTACAGTTATTTATCTACCATTTTGGACTCAGTTGCTTATAAATCAGTTTTTTTTTTTCCTCTGTAAAATATGATTTTGACACATAGGAGGTCTCGCGACTGCTTAGAGTGATGTACTTAATCTATTTCGTTAGTCTGAATTTATCTGATCTCTTTTTCTATCTGATGATGGCTGAGTTGGCAAAGTTCTGACCGGTTAGTTATTTACTACTATTTGTGAAACTTTAGGCATTGTTTTTAATCTTCAAATAATATCCTAACATTAAAAATTAATTCATTGAAAACGTCCTCAAATCGCAATTTGAGGATTTTCTAAAAATAAGGGGATAGCTCCATCCTCGTTGAGTTTAGACTTTGTGGCAAAAAATATTTCTTTCGTTTTACCAGAAATTTTTAGCTCCAATTATAATATTAGTTCTCATTAAATTAGTTAAATATGCTCTTGGTAAACTAATAAAACTAACATTTCGAAAAAGCGCGATCTTTCGCATTCGTTTCTTGAATGTGGTGAAGACATTAAGTGAAGTGAATAAATCTGAGCACGTATTCTTTTCTCAAAATGCTGAGCAGATGCTCTGGTTAGATCTGAATAAATAGAGCTTACACAATGAAATACTTAAATATTTGATTATTATTTATTTAAAGCAGATTTTCGTTCAAAACTAATTTTCTTTATTTTTGTTTTACAATTCTTTTAATTATTATTTTACTAACATAAGTGTATGGAGCACGTGCTCCACAAATATGGATTTACTATTGATTCGAAATACATGCTCACCTTCCTATGTGATAAAACCTGATGTGCGTACTACTTCAGCAAGTACTCAGAAAAATATTGAGTCTACGAAAGAGTAGATCGGAATTTTATTGAATACCTCCTGACATAGCATGCACTCCATTTTATTGACCACCGTTTTGGAGACCAGCAGAAGCCTAATGATTAAATCTATGCTCAAAATGAGAGCAGGACAATTTTTAAAGCACACTTCCCAAGGACAATTATGCTGGATTTTACTTATTTCTTCACTACAATAAAAATGGGTCAGTAGAAGAGCTCACATACAACTAAGTTGGGGAATGGAAGAGCGGTGAGAAGTTTCCTTTTTTACTTCCTTGTACGAAGTAAAGGAAGTATTGTAATCGCGAAAATTTTGGGTTTTCAGATTTCAACGGAAATATCCATTTTAATCATCCCTGAATCTATTTTGACTAGTTTCGTCGTGGCGTTTGTACGTACGTTCGTACGTTCGTTTGTATTTCGCATAACTCAAATCGGTTAGCCATAGAAAGTTCAAATTTTGTATTTAGGATTGTTGTAAAATCTAGTTGTGAACCTCCCTTTTTGGTTACTGCTTAATTACCGGAAGTGGTACTTTACTTGAAGGTCATAATTGATTTTCATCAAAAATTATATTAAAATACTTTGCAAAACTTCTCAAATTTGGTATTTGTAACTTATATATTGATTTAAATAATATACTAGATTTTGGTCTAAATTTGAAAACCGGAAGCGGTACTTTACTTCAAGGTCATATTAGACTCATCAAAAATTATATTAAAATGTAATGTAAAACATCTCAAATTTGGTAAATAGGACTTTTATATTGATGTGAATGTATTTACTACATTTTGGTTAAAATTGCTTAGCCGAAAACGGTACTTTACTTGAAGGTCATAATAAGGTTACATCAAAAATTGTATTTAAATTAAATTCATAAATCATATGTTTCGGTAATAAAGGTTACAAACGCAATTTGGTTTCCAATCCAATTAAACATTTTTATTACTTGTTTTAAGTGTTAAAATTTAGTGTAAAATACTGGTTTTCCTCCCTATTTGTATGTGTGTGTGTTTCAATAGATGGATGTCGCGACGCCGAGTGTTGTTTATGAGATACTGCGATCTTCAGAAACTATTAACCAAATTCAGGATCACTTTTTGAGCCACCGAGTTATAGTTTAATAGGCGTACAAGGAAGTAATGAGTTGTCCACATCAGATATTTTTTCATCGTAATTTAACGACAAATTCATTATATTTTATTTGAGTTCACTTTTTTTTTTTTTTATATATCAATCAAATCTCTGTTAAAGTTTAATTTGTTTTTTCAAATATACCTATCCTACAGTCCACTACCATAATTTCTACTAGCCCAAATTCAACTTATTGATCTATGGGTAATATTTAGGTCCCGTTAAATTACCGAGATCACCGAACACAAATAAATAATAATAGAATATTTAAGTATTTCGTTGTGTAACTTCTATTTATTCTCATCGAACCAGAGCACCTGCTCAATTTTTTAAGGAATGAGTTAAGTGCTCAGTTTTATTCACTTCACCTTATATACATATACTATATTTCCCTTTATATATATATATATATATATATATATATATATATATATATATATATATATATATATATATATATATATATATATATAATAGATTTTTGGAATTTGAAAAATGGAAGCTTTCTCTTTTTTGCAACAAACTTTTCAATTTTCGGTTGTAAAAAATATAATGATAATTTACATATCAAATAATTAAAAAAAAAAAAAAATCAGTAGCGCGTTCAAACCATTGACTTTTTTTATTAATGGGCTAGCACACTTGTAAGAGGTATTTGATATTAATCATAGTTGAGTGTGGTCTGCAGTTGGATGAGTGATCACTCTCGAAAGGATACCTCGTTACCCGGCATTCTCGGTTTGATATCCTCTGTTCCATAGTTAATGAGACCAGACAGGCTTTTGAAGTCAAATCACACGCGTGTATGAGTGATGAACTTCCACCGTGTGGTTTGATCGTAAATCGTGATCCGATTTTTAGGTAGATCCGATATAAACATATAACCTTCTAGAGGTTTTATTCTGTCCCAGATCATCAAATCTTATGAGGCCTTTCGACCCTCATCAATCATTATCCGTGGATATTGACCGATTGAGGCCGTGTGTTTGAACGTGCGTCGGTTAGGAGTAACTGCCGACGGCTCTGAAGTAACCAATTATTAAAAAAAATTAGGGGGAAATGTACAAGAACATATATTGAGTTTAGAAATTGTAAAAAGTTTTGAGCGAAATTCATTGGTCTGTTATAATTTTTTATCTAAACAGTTTAAAAAGGATCTCAGAAACTTTAAAAGGAAAATCCAATTAAAAACGAAGCTTTTCTTTAAAGAAAACCTAAAAACTTTCTAAAGACGCAATAGAGGCTACGATAAGGACTAGAGGTGAACTCGTGAAGTGAGGGCCGGCGGAAGATCATTTGAAAAATGGGTTTCCCAGCCCAGAGACAGCAGCGGTTTTTCTTCTCGATAAAGAAAGTCATCGGTGGCTTCTGTCGTTTTCCACCGAATCCTGGAAGAAAACCTAGCCATTGGGTCTCGAATTGTCGGGATCGGAAGATTTTCAGACAGCCGAGCCTATCTCCAGCTCAGATAATGACTCCATTGATGAAGCTTAATGGTTCATCGATGCTGTCCCTTTCCCCCTTTTGTTACTCCTGCTGATCTAGAGAAATGTTAGTGTAATGATTCCTCCAACGATTATTGCTTCAAAACTTATATTTTAACGGAATAGCGAAAGTTATCATGAAAGCTATAGAATAGGTACTGATCGTTTGTCCATGCATTTAAGAATATCATCGTTATATTGATCGTTATAGATCAGTTATATTGAGTTAATAATTATTTATTCCACTTGGAATCAGATTTTAAATACATTGCACAAGGTTGTAAACCAAATCTGGATGTTTTTTACTTTGTGTTGAAAAATAAAAAACAGAGTAGTACATTTGAAAAAAAAAATATCGTGTGTATAATAAAAGCAAATTATTTGCATTGCTCGTTATTAAATTATAAATTGTCTTCCCTTTGCTTCGTTAGAATTTTCATTTCAATTTAGCGTATTGAATGCACATGTAATATCCAATATAGGTAGGATGGTACATTTTGCGGTTTGGAAATGTCAATATAGTTTCCGCCAGTTATTAACTTCTAGCATCATATTCAAGTCAAATTTCGACGTCATAATAACATTTGCAAACCAACTCTGATTACGACATAATGTAATTGTTCCCAGTGGCTATGTCAGCATATTTAGATTTTCACAACGAATTCATATGATGAATCAACTCCATCTTCCACCGTAGATGAGGTATAAAAAAAGTCAAAACTTGTATCTTTTAAAATTAGTTAATCTAAAATACATCAATTTTTTATATGGTGTTGATACCCATCTTTTGCTCATAAAGTAATTTAAAAGAGTAACTTTATTACATAAAATTTAAAAACGAATCTTGTGATGTGTTTATTGCGTTTTATAATACACGCTTCAGGCATTTTACGATCCCCTCTCCAATGTTTTTGGGGCTCAGATATAGCGGTCACAAAAGCATGAATGAAGTTCCTCAGGGTGAACTATTTAGTGATTTTATTCTTACATCCAGAATAAAAGTTGGATCATTCATTATTCGATTCTTTTTTTTTTTTTCCAACCTTTTTCTGTAGAATACAGAAACATGTTCTATGTATATATATATACATATATATGCTCCCGTACTATACTAGTTTGTTACAAAAGTCTTTGTGCATTAATTCATTCCTGACATTAAAGGTTTCCATTTGAATTTTTATTCAACACTGATGCAAACAATGCATGTATCGTTGTTTACTTTATTGTTTACTTTATATATCTATGTATACCAACTGTCTCTACCTTTCATTCCATTTTATAAATTTCACTAATAATGCTGGAAGAAAAAATATTCATTTGTGGTCTTCTGAGGCATTACTGGAAAAAAGGATTAAGTGCGAAGGCAGTTGCTGAGCAAATTGGAAATTTGTGCGGGGGAAGGTGGAAATGTGGTACATCGTAATACAGTAGCGTTTTGGTTCAGGCTGTTCCATTCTGGGAACAGCCTTCATGGTAATGCTTTGTGTTTGGTGGAATTATGAGGATGTTTTGCACTCATACTTTACTGTGAACAAATCGAAAGAGCATATAGAGTTTTAAAAGAGGAGTCTCCTGCTTTGGTCAATCATATTAAAGTCAGGTTTCAGCAAGACAATGATCCGGCCCATCGTTCCCTCTTAATCAAAGAAAGATTCTCAGAAATGGAGAATTTTACCCCACCCTCCTTGCAGCCCTGACATTGCACTGTTTGGATTGGTCTTTTACTGTCAATGGCACATTTTTTGAAAGAATGGTACTGGACACAACAAAAACAACAGGAATGTCAAACAGGATGCGAGGAATTTTCCGCCTGGAAAACCAAGGATAACCAATTTCAACTTCTGTTCGAAAGACGGGTTAAAGTAATTGGCAATGATGGACTCTATTTTGAAGAAGAATTTTAATTTGTTGATTATATACTGAAATTTAAATAAAACTTATTCTATGCACAAATACTTTTGTAGTAACCTAGTAAAAGTGATCATGTACGAACAGCACTTAAAAAAAAAAATTCTTCCGATATAAATATATTTAGATGGTTCAAAGATACACCTTTAACATGATTGGAGGCTTATGTTTCTGAATGTGTGGATGAAATATGGACAGCTTGAGCTCTACAAGTTATAAGCTTATCGAGCTCTGAAACTGCGGGTAAACTGCGGAGGATATATTACAGACGGGAAACGCCTCCGGGTAACGTCCTACACTTCACACTTCGTGATAAACCCCTGACCACTTTAACTCAACCATGTTCCGTGATCTCGATCATAACTGACAATCGGTATATTGCAATAATTTTACAATTTAGTTTATCTGTTAAATTTGAATTATTTTATATCCTGCGTATTTCAAAACAGCTAGGCCGTATTTCGTAATAAAGTGGAAATGCACAACTGGAAAAAGTACTGTAAGTGATGTCACAGGTTACTTATCATTTTTAGATAATAATAATTTTATCAATTTTTTTTTTTAATTTACTGCTTTGGTTTATTATTTTCAATAATAGACCTTTGGAATCGACCAAGGAAAAATGTTTTGTAACTCTCCCTCAAAATTTGAGGTTTTACCTTTCAAGATACTTAGAATCCAAATATCGAATAAAAATTCCGTTTGTCCGCCGTCCGCGGTTTTCCTCCGAGACTACTGGACCGATTTTCTTGAGATTCGGTACCAATGTCACAGGTCAACCCGAGATGATCCTCGGAATTCGACATTACCATCCGTCGGTTTGTTTCAAAATGTCGAGCGATTAGAGATCTCATAAGCACATAACTCGGCCATTTATAAAGATAGAAAGAAAATGTAAGGTATTTTGAAATCAGCGTAACAAGGCATTAAAAAAAAAAAATAAAAAAAAAAATAATCTGTATAATTACGGATTAAAGATCTCATAAGCCCATAACTCGGTTTATTTTATCGGAGGGAGAGGAGGATTTAATAAGAAGAAGTTTTAAGGAATTTGATAAACAATTATTGTTAAAAATTATCAAATATATTACTTAAAGTACTAACTTTTTTTTCGTTCATTTTGGGGGATATATTCACCAATCTCCCCTCTGCGTGAGCCACTTATATGACACATTCATTATTTATTTATTTTTCTTTGTTGAGTGAGTCACTTTGAGAAATAATTAAGAAGAGATGGGAAAAAATAAAGGAGAATATACCATTTATTCTCATATTCCAATTTTTTATTAATTTCCAGAACAACATTTAGATTATTTCAAATGATATTTAATATTTTTTAGATTTTATATAGCATATTGACATGTTCTTTTATGTTAAATTATTTATGGATTAAATATTACTACAATATATATTATAGCGTAACAAATATATACAATGTAAAATATTATATTTTTCTCATATATAGGGTTAATGTTTTATAATAGCAATTCCATATTCAATATTGATACAGGCCTTGTCTTGAACATTTATTTAATTTAATAAAAATAAAAGTTGTAATTATAGAAGGTTGACACACAATTTTTTAACAAAATATATCAAGTACGCAAAGAAACAACTGCCTACTCAATATTTTTATTTAAGTACATATATCGACAAAATCAGTGTTACCATTACAATATTTATAAGGATAAATACTTAGATCTGCCTGAGATAAATAAATTTTCTCAAAAAAATAAAATAAAAGATATATAACATGTAATATATAAGTTATATATAAGATGTAATTTATACGTTATATATTATACATAAAAATATATTACACGACTAATATAATTACGTTTTATGAAATATATATATATATATATATATATATATATATATATATATATATATATATATATATATATATATATATATATATTAGACTATTTATTAACATCGTTGAACTATGGCGTTTAGCCGGACCAATGAAATATTCCCGTATTCCATTTCTCCATATGATCTTTATCACGGATTTATCATGGATTAATTTATGAAAACTAAGTTTTGCAAGTATTTCAAATTAATTGTCTCTTCTAATGGCTGATATAAAATCGGCTCATTACTGAACTATTACTTGCCGCAGTCAGTGATTAAATGGAGAACTTCGTGAGATTACTTCTATAGAGTAAGTTAAAGAAAAAAAAAACAAAAAAATAGACGTGTCCGTTCCAGGGAAAAATTATAGTAAATGGAGCAGCGATTATCTCCATCTCCAGGAGGAATTTTCTTTGTGAGCGTTCTAATAACTTTCCCAATAGTGACTTAACTCCATCGGCCAGAGGTCAGTTTTCTTTTAGTACCTACAGTCCATTGCTAGTTTTTACGAAAAAGTTTTGAGGAGTATTGATATTCGAGTGTAATAAATTTTCATGTCACTGATCACGAATTTCAACTTTTCTCCTTCAAACTTATTCAGTGAAACAGCTAAATGTAAAATAAAAAAGAAAAAAAAAGTATGATCGTTTAAAGATCATTACTAACAGTGTGGTAGAATTTTTTTGAAAAATCTAACCAACAAAATTAATTTTAAAATTTTTAAGTATTTCAAATTCTGCCTATTTATATCTATTCTATTTATACGAAACCGAAAATTTCTTCATTACTTTTGTAAAAAAAAAAAAAAAGAAAATGGCAAGTTTCTGCGAGCCAAAAATATAGGAGTAAAAAATTCTAGCGTTGAAATATACAGTTGGACACAGCGTATTGGTTGGTTAGAACATGATTTGGTGTTGAAGTAATAGCCCAGTCAAATAAGGTAAAAAAAGGCTGAACTCGAAATGAAAGATACTGTGCTGAAAATTTGCATTTACCTTTATTATGACTTTCTAAATGGTTCAATGGTTAAAAAGTCTCATGAAATCTCGTTTCGGTGTATATTTATATTTTTTTTTCTGATGGCACTATTGACCATGAAGATCTTTGGTACCGTGATATGGTCTTTTTAAAGACATTTTTTCGCTTGCGGGATTGCAGACAGTCTGGAGAAGGTTACCCAACCTCACGTTGTTACGAACCATCTCTTTGGGGCCAATTCGGCAGTGTCCTTCCCCCCGAATCACTCAGGTTCAAGAATAATTACAAAACCATCTAGATCTACGGATTATGGCTGTTCGGGATCAGCAGGCGCACGAGGACCTATATTTCTTTTTCCGAAGCAGACCGTCTCAATAATTATTAATATTAATAATTAATAAGACCGTCAATGTACCAACCCCTCTCCCCATCCCCGAGTGGCTATTTACTATCCTTGAAAGACCACAACGCGATTCGCTATCAAGGTATAGAGGTTAGGGTTATCACTCCAGAGTTGCCTCCAGTAGTCTGACAAGCCTCACAAACCCGAGGGGGAGGAAATTTTCGGACTGCATGACTGTATTGTATTGATAGCTTGGTAGTTCAAGTATATGTATCAAAGTAAAATTTATTTTTACATATTAAAAAAAAAATGTGTGAAGAGAATCCCTCGTAAGTTTGTCGATTCCTACTTCAGTTCCGTATTTATTTATTTCATAAAACAGTTTATAGGTAAGCAATAAAGATAGAAAAAAATACTTATTATTTCTTTTCCCAATGTTATTTAAATTATGCCAATATGTGACATCTATAAAGACAGATAATAAAATAGATTCCAGTACATCAGTCAGTACGTTTTCCATTAGCTCTCTTTGAAAGGTTGCTATACCTCGTTCAATTAAGCTTTGATGATGAGAGATACAGACTGCAATCCCTACTTCTCATCCTGACTTGGCTCACCAGTGTGGAAGTAAGCTTGAGAGGAAACCACAACGGATCAAAGGAAATCCCTTCCTCTTTTCGCCATGAAACACCTTAATTATGCCCTCCTACGAAAAAAAAAATTACAAAATAAAATTAACACTTAAAAAAAATAAAAATATGTAACAAAATTATATGTGCCTCACACTTATTTATTTGTTTTTCATTTAATTCTTACCAATTTCCTCGTTGGTATTTCTCCTTAAAAAAATCAACTCTTCATTTGTCAGAATCTCTTTAACCATTAAATCTCTAACTTGTGATTCTTTAACATTAATTATAAATTTACACCTGTATTATCTAAAAAATTGATAACCAATGGATTTCCTCTTATAATCAACAATTCAGTGAAGGCATGCCAGGCCAATGTGGTATGAGAATACCCAGCGGATATTTCTTCCTCGGCGTTATTTGAGGTAAAAAAAAAAAGTGTTGAAGTGAACTCTTTTTGTCACGTACCACTTCCACATTTTACTCTTTTTGTACCACTCACTACCTGATCTTATGAAATTATTATAAAGGATTTTTCTTTATAAACAAATACAAATTGATTTACAGAGGTTTATTTAACAAACAAAACAATATATATTTCAGTAAATTTGTTTAAGAAAATTATAAATTGAAAATAAAGGCCAAAAATCCAAAATCAAAAGTCTTTCACCTTCACACAACAACAGCAACAGTAAGATAATACCATAAATTCTGTTACTAAGAGCGCATCCATCAAAAGTAAGAATTATTAGTCATTGTGAAGAAAAGCACTTATTGTTAGAATGCTTTTGTTATTAGCCTGAATACTTTAGATGGAGAAAATTGCAGCTTTCTTTCAGTTTCCAAAATTCACTCAAGTCAGAAGGCCATGCACTAATTATATTTTTCACTTTTATTTATGAATCCGCATCTCGACCTCTTGGAATAACATATGAACTGTTAGTTGGAACCATGTTTCGTGTAAATTGATGTCAAAGATTTATTAACTCATTATTCAGTTATCTATTAGTAATTTTTTGATATGGTACTAGTTGATGCTTGTCACAACGAAGTGTAAACAATTTTTACAAAAACATTGTAATTCAACATATCTGGTAATGACAACACATCTGATTAGCTTTTCTCCTAGCTCATTCTTTGTAAAACTGCTGCTGAAAAAAATCTTTAAAAATTACAAAATCTGATCATGTTTTCTTGTAGCTCGGCCATTTCTCCACTCATTGCAGCACGAGTTCGTTCTACATGTAGCACAAGTAAAATGGAACCTTTTCACACTAACAACTCATTTTCGTTGATTTTGTCAGTTGGAACCGTATCAATGCAATGGATAGGCCTGCCAATTGCAAATATTAAATTTAAAATCGTGTGTTCCCACTTATATCTGGAATCTTTATTCAATTTTCCCCTACAAAAACGAAGGTATTCAGTTATGTTATTATACTCCTGGTCTATCACTGAATGTATGATATCAGAAAAATATATATACATATAAATATATATATATATATATATATATATATATATATATATATATATATATATATATATATATATATATATATATATATATATATATATATATATATATACTCATACAATATAAATATAGGTATTTTTTTGGGTCAATGAATATGAATAAATATGAATTTTACGAATCGAGGAACCCGAATCTGCCAGAAGGCTTTTATCCCTCCTGCAAAGAGTGAAGGACTGGATTATTGATCCGGAAAAGAAGATTACCTACTCATAGGAGCTTTTAGTTGAGAAAACAGTATGGCAGAGAAAACAGACTAAATGAAATTTTAAATTATCCTGGTGAAAGTTGAGCTCTTAAAAGGCCTAGTGAAGTTTGATTAAACTTAACTTTTCAAGAACTAGCGACATTTCTTGACTCTGCAAACAAATTGTGTTTGTTTGAACTATTATTTTATTCTAAAAAGGGATAGCTGTTTAATTTGTCTTATTTTTTCTTCCATTAGATATTTTTGTTTTTTGAGATGTAATATATTATGAAAGAAAGGAAAAATAATTTTAAATTATAATCTATTCTAAGAATTAAATTTCTGTATTCTTCTGTCTTGGCTTTATTTTTTGTTCCTTAGAATTAAAATTAGCATGTATTTCAGTTCCGCCCACTTGAGCAATATCTCAAGGTGATCGCTTAACTAGCCCCTTCTTCACCTTTCCGTGTGTGATATTGTGTTCTTCTTGATCCTACGCTTAATTTGAAATGCCATACGCTGTGCAAGAATTGTAAATTAGTGAGAAATCAGTTAATGCAACATAAAATATTTGGTACGTTCACTCATGTTTGCTGTATCTAATATTAGTCATAGATATTTTTTTTTTATGTTTAGCTTTGTAGATGATACATTGATCTTTCAAAGGAGCTTCTGAAAGATTCATGGAAATGTATAGTTTTAGAGTTATCAAAAAACTAAACACAGGTGAACAGGTTTCCATAGGAAAATGTGCAAAATTCTTAATAAAGCATGTTACAAAGTTGAAAATCTTTGCCAACAATATTTTTTTTGTTTTGACGATAATTCAATTACCTTTCGAATGATCATATAATATAATGGCACACACACGTTCAACGCACGGATCCGTTGATAACTGCGTATCGAAAATTTGACTTGATTACAATACTCTCCTTACCTAGTAGCGGTAGGGAATTAAAACGTGTGTCCGAAATTCAATACGCTGTATCTTTGCTGGTCTGATTTTTATAAAAAAAATTTATTTGTAAGAAATTAAATGCTCTTCAAATAATCATATACAATTTGCCATAAAATACATACTTTTTGATTTATGCGCAAATGTTATGTTGAATTATGTTTCTTCTCTAGATTGTACTATATATATATATATATATATATATATATATATATATATATATATATATATATATATATATATATATATATATATTAAAGGGCGTTAAGGAAAAGATTTTAGACTAGTTTCATCAAAATCGTTAGTGCCGTTTTGGAACTACTGCTAACTTTTTAAGATAATTTAAAAAACAAAGCAAATTGTGCTAAAACAACTAAAACGTATTGCTTTGTTTTCTATGTTTTATTAACTGATTCCGGGTAATTTATTATGAATATCAATGACCTGGATATCAATATATGAATGAATGAATGCATATGAATATCAAAATCAATGACTGATGACCATCCTATGTCATTTGGTATATGTAGTAAGTAACAGCTGTATTTTCCATAGTTAAGTCTTTCAAAGTAGTCTGATAAGTTGGTTAATCTAATTCGAAACCAATTTAAACGGTTTTTTTTTTTTTTTTTTATTTAGTTGTTTGGTATAGAAGGATCAATCTAATTAGGGATTGATAAATTATTTGCCACTTCTATAAATTTGTTTTATTTAAAATTAGTTTTGAATGTTATACATTCATCCTCAGTTCTAAAAACACAAAAAATTCAAAAATAAGCAATTCAAAATATAGTTTGGTATTATTATACATATTAAATTAGATTAATATGAATCAGTATTATAAAACATTTATGAATTATGAAGTTAATTAAGACAAGAAATCAAATACATGTTGGTACTCGCCAAGGTTTAAATGGATTATATCAAACAGAAAAGTTTGTACTGGTTTCTTCTCGCATTGTAATAACGATGAACGAAAGGTAGGTAGGATGTTTTTAGGTAAACGATTTTTTTTTTTTTTTTTTTTTTTATCACAAATCGATATCGTGGAATAGCGAATTTACAATAGTTTATTAGGTTCAAAACAGAATATCCATTTTAAAACATTTTTAGGAGACACAAAAAACAAATGGTTGTGCTGTATCTGATTCAGGTAAATTAAACGCATGAGTTTGAACTCGTATTTGTAATGGATTGAAACGCTTTTGGTCAATACGGCTTTGCTAGGTGGTGAAGTGCATTTATAATTTGTGAAAAATAAAATAAAAACATTTCGTGAAAAAGTAGATCGAGCCGGTTTCGAATCTAACCGCCTCACATGTGAATTCAATGCTTTACTTTTCAAAACTTTAGCTGATGCAGGTTATGGCCGATTAATTATGCAAAAGGGAGAAGTTTCTATGCTGTAATGTAAAAGTGATATCGTTTTATCCTACAGTCTCAATTCACGATATTTATTGCTTTCGAATTTCTTTTTAAGTGTTCTTTTTCTTTTAACAGATTCCATGTCGCAAATGAGTATTACCAGTATTGTAAATTTTATTAGAGATTGATAAATGATTTGTCATTTCTATAAATTTGTTTTTATTGAAAACTAGTTTCAAATGTTATGCATTCATCCTGAGTTCAAGTTTTAAGTAGATTATATCAAACAGAACAGGTTACATTGGTTCGTTCTCGCACTTAACTAGTAATGGAAAATAATAGAAGTGGCAAATCATTTGTCAATCTCTAGTTAGATTGATACATCTATACCATCATGCGTACGTCAACTGTAAATTTTTTTGTTTTTAGATACATATTTACATTATTGAATGTAACTTAATAAGAGAAAAATAAAAAAATTTGAAATTCTTAAGAAGAAAGTATTCCGATAATAAATAGCATTAAAGAAAAAACAAAACAAAAATAATGAATGATTAGGGAATTAAGTAAATTATAAACAAAATGAAAATAAAGGTAAAGAAGTATAAACAACCATGAACAAAAGATGGTGGGAGTCAACGTTTGATTGTTGTGCGCTATTCGTTTTGTTCTTTTGATGATTTCCTTCTTTTTTTTTTTTAGTTTTAAATTAGACCTCTTTGAAGCCACGTTTACCCGTTGCTGTAAACTGGCTGTTACACTTTTCTAAACAGGATGAATCGAATTGTATCTGTTGAACAAGGTTAAATTAATTTTAGTTTGCCAAGTTTAGGTAAAAAAACTTACGGGAGAAACTTTTAGCGCACACGGGCTTAATTATAACCCTTTGTTATTTAAATAGCCAACTACTTACGAATTAGTGCACGAGGTCGAATGAATATAAAACGAATCAAAATGTTTAAAATTAGAAAAAACCTTTCACAAGTCATGTAAAGTAATGTGGGGTAAGTGTGCACTATATTTTACAAAATTCACTTTAAATGATTGTAAAACCTTTATTTTTGAAGCTAGATAAATAGATGAAGGTTTTAAACTCTTATTTTAATAATGTTCCTTAGACGATTAAATCTAAATATTATATTCAAGCCCATGTTTCAATAATTTTTATGAGATTGATATTTCAATTATGTAAATTCTGGTGCACGCTTCCCCAGCCTTAAAAGGTTAGTAGAGGTATCTGGAAGGCTCATTATTCAAGCAGTAGCGGTTTTGGGACAAGTTTAATATACATAGTACGGTTTCCGGAGGATTATTATACTGATCTAACCATCGAAAAAAGTTAAAGCTTGTCTGATATTCACATTTTCCAGTATTCATTGAGTTATGAAAGTGGGATGTGGAATATGATTGAATGAATTGATAGAAAAAAATATGTTTAGTTTTAATGCGCTTATTCGCCACAAAACATGATAATAGGTGTAAGTTTACACCACATGCACTTGCCCTACAGCAGAGATCTGCCCTTACCCCTACAATCTGGTTTTGCCGGGGCAACACTGACTAGTGCTTACAAACTAGAAAACTATCAAGGAGAAATGTAAATCACAAAGTATTTTGACGGAACAGAAATTGAAAGACCCAACTTTATCAAGAAGCTGGAACTATTATCTTTACAACTCGTTATACTTCACCTTAGCGAACTCCCGTAGCTGATATCTGATACATCAGTGTTAAAACTTCATGATCTGTAAAGGGCTGCTCTTGCCAGTTTAGGGTTTGGATTTTCAGGTAATTTAGGTAATTGCGCAGTCATACCGAAAACACACTTACCCCACATAACCTTAAAGAGAGAAGCCTTTTCTCCTTTAGCGTAACCGCCCTAGGAAGGTTCACCCTTAAGCTATTTGTCTATATCAAGATAAAATCTTAGGTATATTAATCATGAACAGAATTTCAAGTTAATTTCAAATTGATGTAGTTGAAAAAGTAGTAATTCACAATACATATTGATAAAAGATAAGATAAAAAAAAAAAGAACACATAGAGAATAGTATGTGTACTGGTGACAGTAAAATAAATTAACAAAATTAAGGAATTGAAGAATAAATAAGATTTTTTAAAATTAAAAGATGGTGAGACAATCAGGCTTATTGTATTTTACGATACATTAAAAAATAAACAATAAGTATACCAAAGATCTTCTATTCATGTCTTTTCTTGTTTTAACAGATTAATAATCCACCGGAAAAAAGTTTTATGGCACAAATAATTCAGGGTACGAAAAAACTAACTTAAAACTATGGTGTATTGGTATTCTCATGGCTGCGGTGTCCGAGTGGTTAAGGAGTTGGACTTGAAATCCAATGGGTTCTACCCGCACAGGTTCGAATCCTGTCCGCAGCGAAGAGTTTTTTTATTTGATAGGCCGATAATCAGAATCAATTGTATACTCGCGTTTGAAGTGATTTTTAAAAATATTTGCTGTTGTTATTTCAAGAAATTGAGCCCGTAAACAACTGTACTGCTGTATTAAATATTTTCCAACGTAATCATTGTAAAGTACATTGTTTCATCGATTAACCCTTTATAATTTAGGAGTAATGGTATATACGGTTTATTTCAAGTAGCCATTTTAAATATAAAAGTAATTAAAAGTAAAAAAAAAAGTTATAAATAAAAACATCAATCAGTTGACATCCGCATGATGGTTTAGAAGGATCAATCCCTAATAAAAACATCAATGTTCATTCGGTAATTCACATTGTATAGGTTCTTAAATCAGGTATCATTTTACTATTTCGACTATCAATCAACAATTATCATATAGTTATAATTTCACAAAATTAATTAAACGAAATACATACATATATTTTTCCTAAAATACAGCTTTTAGTTTATATTGAATGACTAATGTTATTAATTAAATTCGATTTATTTAAATGATTGATTTTACCACAAAGCCTAGGCATTTAATGAATGTCTCGTTAAGAATTATCTTAGATTAACTCTAAATGTAAATTCCGTTTTAAATATTTTTCTTTTCCATAGAGTATATTTTCTAAAAATAATAAGTAATGAATATTTATGCCTTGCTCTTTGTGAAATTAGTTCATGTTTTAACATTGATCCTAAAAACAGCTAATAAACAAAAAATTTAAACAATATTTTATTATTATTTCTTTCCCAGTGATATTTATGTTTCGGGATAATATGAAAAATAAATTAGATTTATTAATAATAAATGAAATAAAAAGAAATTCTATTTATTTTATAGAATACAGGCAGTCAATAAAATAATGAATTTTGTAAATTGTAGCAAAACAAATCATTTATCATACAATTGCCTCTATTCATAGACATCTTTCTTTAGTGTATTATTTGATTTTTTCAATGTAATGGAACAGAGCAAGACTCTCCGATTGGAGTATTGTGTCGATAAATATCTAGAATAATAAAAATGCTGTAGTAATATAAGGTAATCAAGGATTTTCTAAATATTTTAAATAAATTTACAAAAATTAAGACATTGTATACAACTCAATAAAATTAAAACCACATTTTAAGATATACCTA
This sequence comes from Rhaphigaster nebulosa, assembly GCA_948150685.1. NCBI lineage: Eukaryota > Metazoa > Arthropoda > Insecta > Hemiptera > Pentatomidae > Rhaphigaster > Rhaphigaster nebulosa. Next base: position 84,674,166 of record OX411311.1, on the reverse strand, counting down.
CATGAAAAGGTAAAACATAGGAGCACTAGATAGGCATTATAAAAACAAAACAAAAGAAACACTTGTGGAAATATAACACATTCAATCCCCTCTCGGCATTTACTTCAGTTTTGTTTGCCATTATCTTAAAATTCTTCTCGGATTTTTTTTTAAAGGTGAATATCTTCTATTTTATTTCATATGTTTTTCGTTGTTTCATTTCATTAGCATTATTATTTTATTTTTACCATATTCATGTTCACATTTTTAATGTTGTTATTTATGTGATAGTTAACTAACTGTTGCTGTAAATCCATATTTATGCATCCTCCCTGTCATAATATCTTTAATTACCCAGTCTTGGTTTCTCACATCTGAATTTTAACTGTCTCTCCTTCCAAGATCTCTATCTCATTTGTTGGAAAAAGATTATTAATTTAAATCAAGTCACAATATCTGATGGAACAAATCAAGGCTCTCTGATTGGAGTATTGTGTCTACAAATAATTAGAATCATAAAACAAACCGTATTTTTTATAAAAGTTCTTTGAATTCTACTTAACGCTAATAGTTGTGGAGATGTTTAATTAGCTTATTTCTGAAGGATAGGACCTACTCTGATTTCGGTAGCCTTTGTGGACCCAAGGCGATATTCAGTTCAAAGGAAGCCACCGGTCCGTGATTCCTACACATTGGGGGAGGGCTGTTCTATCTGGGCACCGTCTCAGCGGGGAGGAGCTCTCGTGAGACCGCAGTGCCACAGCGCCATTGGGGACCTAAACTTTTTATTTATTCATTCAAAATGTATTTATTTTTAATCCTGTATTTTATTATCTACGGATTTTTAATGGTCTTAGAAAAAAACAATAAACCCGTACGTATTTTTATCAAGTTGTCTATTTGCAGTGGATTGGACTTTGACTCCGCCACGAAAGATCTTTTGTTTTTACGTTTTCTCCTTCTCAGAACTAACCACTCTACATTTCCGTAAAGTTTTATCAAAACGGTTGAGGGGTTGAGGCTAACGAGAGGTTCTTAAAAATGGGGGGGCGTTTGTTGAGCGTAAAAGCGATTTGTTAAAAAAAAATAATTGGTTGCTTTGTTGTTGTCAAGACTGTTACAATCTACAAAAACACTAACAAAATTTTCAAAGGCTCTTTGGCTTTGTTTTATCCGAGTTATTGCCATGCAATGAATTGTATATAATTTGATTGCCAAAAATGAATGTTTTTTTTTTGTTTTTTTATAATTCTTTTTGTTCTTCAAGATCTGCTGAATACCTAATATTTAATCGAAAACTGTCCATTGGTTTAATTGAACAGAAGTCCTTCAAAATAAGGGGCGACATGACAAAACGAAATTTTTATTACAAATGTTTGTTAAAAATGAAACTTGAGTTTATTTGTCTTTATTTCAAGATTTTTCAGATGCAAGTGATAAATCAACTCTTGATAGATTTTTTTTCCTATCTTCCCAGAATCCTTCCTCTACTCCTCTATTAACTAAGTGTTCATTTACACCTTCTCATCAATCTTTCTTAGGGCGATCTTTTTTTTTTCCTTTCGGTCTTCCTTGTAAAATTCTCTTGGGCCAACGATTCTCTGTAATCTTCGTTAAACGTCCAAACCATTTTAGCCCTATAGTTTCAATAGTGTCTCCAAACTGGAGAGAGTGGAGGTCTCCAAACTATTTAGTCTGAGTACAAAAGTGACACCTCCACTAAGTCCCGCGGACCAAGACCTAGTCAACTCATCATACCAATATACCCATTTCATTAATTTCACTTAAAATAATCGATTTAATTATCTTATCAGTTATTGTTTTTTTTAATTGGTCGTAAAGTAAAAATATCTGACTTACATTGTAAATTTTACAATTTAATAAATATATATTGTGGCGGTGATCGCGGAACGGCGTTGACCCGCGGACTGTTCTTTTTTTAGAGACTCTTGTTTTTTATTTTACTCGCATAATATATTAGTTATGTTTGATGAGGATAGTCACTCTTTACCACTAAACAAGAAAGATGGCGTCGTAAAGCCCTTGATTGCTATTATATTTAACACTATTACGAACCCCCTGCGACGATATTTATAATCTGGGGACCCCCTTTTCGCTAATATCCCGACAGAGCTCACTATTCTTAATTTGAACGGCCATTAGGGGGGGGGGGGTCTAATCCCCGACCCGCGCCGAATCTTAAGCTAAAAAATCCCCTTTAATTCACCCGCTCCCCAAAAATTAATTCGGTTGGGGATGCAACTCACGGATGGAAAGGGCGGATCAATGCATTTCAGATTAGGTAATTACATTTAAAGGAGGCTCAACGCTGATCCTTGAATGCTGATTCAATCGGAATCGGTTGCGTAATCCTTCCGTTACCTGACTGATTAGATCTGTTATCGGATCAAGATTAAATCGAGAATAATTATAAATGCCAATAATTTTTGATTTCAGGGTGATGGAGAAAGCAATTAGCGGAAGCATAGAGAACTATTTAGACTAATCCACTGAAATAAGAGAAAAATATTTTATTCACAGAATTTTAAGAGGAAATGGATTTTTTTTTTTCCGGAGCAGTATATAATTTACACCTTCTAGGGTCAGCTGAGACGAAAAAAAAAAAAAGATTTGTAAAAAATATTGAAATGTTGTCCTGTCATTGTCGTTTTTTAAGTGAGACATTTCGTTCTCCTTATGATCAAGGTAGAAGTAACATACATATATCGATGTTTTCATTCAAACTATCGATATTTTAGACAGATTTATCGATAATATAGATATTTTTAACCATCGATGTATTTTTATATTTTAGCGTCTTAGATTCCAAATCACACTATTTTGAGAAATTATAGAATTTGTCTATTTTTTTTTCGAATTAGAAAAGAATGATATCTGGAGAAAATAAAATTATATTCTACCTTAACAACACTATGAAGGAAAAGGTTTTTTTTTAGTATAATTCATTTTTTGTATTTTATATAATCCATTGTATGACAATAACTCGGATAAATGAAAGCCAAAATTAGTAATTTACAATTCTTTTTTTTTTTTTGTTTTTTGGCAGGCGATTTTTGTTTTATTAGCAGTATACTCCTCACTATGATGTAAAAAAAAAAATCCAGCAAATTTGAAGGACCTCTTATCCTCTCCATAGCTAGTATGATTTTTAGAACGTAACAATATATGTATAAATTCTCTAGAAAAAAAATTGATAAAAAGTAAAATTATAATATTAACTGATGAATATGAAAACAAAAAAAGGTTTTCGGAAAAAATATTAAAATTTGAAATGTTATAATTTCTACTAAAAACATTGAAATATTTTTCATTCGTTTCTAGCAGATTTAACTAATGAATTATTTTGGAGAATTGAATTAATTTTGTTTTAAGTTTGAAAATAGATTTTAAATGCAAGTGGATTAAATTTACTCACATAGTGTTGACAATTTATTGGAGGTGCGCGTTCATAACACTTACCGACGTTTAAAATAAGGGATTTATTGTAGAAAAGAAACTGTTAAAATTTAAACTTGTCAGATAGAGAAGAGTCGAAGTTACCTTAAATAACGGTAAGAACCCGACCTCAACTGAAAAGGAACTTTAGGAAGTTTGTATATCTCTTGAGCTGAAGTCAACAGCTGTGATCTAATGAAAGCAATGATAATTTAAATTACCGTAAGGCCCCGACGTGAACTGAAAAGGATCCTTTGGTGTTTTGCCTTAATTTATGTCTTGGGCGAAAGTCGGCAGCAATAATAATTTTAGAAATACCTAATTAAAACATTAATAATTTTAGTAATTTCAGTGAATACGAATGTTACAAATTAGTTAGCACAAATGGTGCTGGAGAGTATTAGTACCGAAGACTTTTCTGCTAGTTCAGTTACTGGTAATGAGATGTTTCTTGTTATTGTAATTTTATTCAACAATAATAAAACAACGGACATCCAATTCTCATCGTATCTTACAACTTTATTGTGGCCTCATCGGATAATAATAGTGAAATTATTGATAAAGTTTGCTAATTAACTATTTACTATCACTATGGATAAGAGACTAGACGTTCTCGGGGGCCTAAGGCCTGTTAAGACGGAGCTTAAACCGCAAGTACACGCTGAGAGCTAAGTCTCTGCGGTTCATATCGATATTGAATTAGCCCTTTAAGCCCCGTCGTCAACAAATCAGGCCAAAGCCCAGACAATCAACCTTAATTGTAATTCCATGCAAAGCACCGCACCAAGGATTACCACAACGAGGATTAGTGAGGTCACTTTGAGGTTGGGACTTTCTTTGATGCCTGTCTCAATCTCGGCCATTTTCCTTTACCATTTTTAATTTTCAACATCTATTTTGTAAAATAACGAATTACAATATAATCAAGTTAAAAAAAAATAATGAGATTAAAAAAATTTTTTTTTTTGTAATTTGCCATTTAAGCCTTTTAACAGTAATTATAATTTGAATTTTATAATTTACAATTTAAAAAAAAGTGATCGGCAGTATGCCTGGGCTTGTGATCAGAACTATTCAAATCAACCACCATTCTTTTATATTAATTCTTACAACTACTTCCCAAAAAGGCTGAGAAATAAATTCAAGTTCCTTAGGATAAATAGTATCAGATATTTAACATGACATAAAATAAAGCTAGGATAAAAATTAAAAAATAACAATCTTAACCCTAGGACAAATTATTAGCCTGTTAAACGGGTATGTTAAATGCATTAAATATAGTTCATATACAAGGATCCCTACGTCCCTATTTATGTTACTAGGGCACCAGTTTTATTTAAATTCCCTACACAAAGGGCTTATGGTAATCCTTAAAAAAAATACTTTGAGGTCTCACTTAATTTCCTAATTAAAATTAATGACCTATTATGGACAAAATTAAACTCTAATTTTAATGAACTTCGGTCCAATCAAGCTTGGATAATCGGGACTTTAGTGTTATTCTATACATTTATATTTTTTTTATAATTATTATGCGTTGTAGGATCAACAGATTTGATGCTTACTTCTTAATAAATAATAAAAATATTAATATTATATAATATTAACAAAAATAATATATCTAATTTAAGTATATAATAGAAACAAAAAAATTATTGTTGTCTAGTGTTAACATTCGCCATAGGTTAATGAAAATTTAAAATCCAAAAGAGTTGGAGAAAATTACAATATTTCATTTTATAATTGAGAATATTAAAATATTTAATATAGCTTGGAAATCCGATTAAAATTGTGAGGAAATTTTAAATTTTCTTCCTCCAATAAATTGTTGTAGCAACGTCCCTATATATCAGAAAAATGGTTGCTATTAATTTTCCTCTTTGTCATTTTTAAACTGTAGCATAATCAAGTCAATCACTACTATATATTATTACGGTAGTATAGATCCCTTTTCCGGCTCTCAGAAGCGATGGATTTTGATTAATGAGGTATCAAAAGAAAAGGAATTTCACGGAGAAGTGACGAATCCTAATTTCAATTCTTAAATTCTTACTAGGGCTTAAATAAAAGTGGTGAAAAAACTGGGAGGTTTCACAAATTTGACGACTGAGAGTCAGCGGATCGAGACAGGATAAGTTAGGTTTTAAAGATTTTGACGCGGGCATCAAAACCATGCATGATCCTATGGATCATACTGGTCCAGCATTTTAAAGCCATAAAACCTATCATTTTCGAGATAATGCACGATATAGGTCCGCACGGACCCTATGCCATCTTGCGTACGTGCCGTTGTCATGGCAACTTTATACCTTTTAAAGCCAGTTGAGACTTTTAACAAAAACGTATTAATAACTGTGAAAACGTTTTGTAAGTAAAATATTATTTTTATGTTTCCAAGAATGATAGAATACTATAAACAGAAAGTGGTATAGTAGAGTCTTATTGCTTAAATGTTAAACTGAGGGGGTACTTTCCAGTAGGGTAAGTTAATTACTTAGTAAGTATTAACTATTACTTGAACATAATCATTATAAACTATTATAAAGCTTCACCAAATGTGTGTGTTAAATAAACTTTCTTGATAATATTATATTATTAATCGCTTATACTTCGATTCCATTAAGGATTCATTAAGATATGTAATGCGAGAGTTCTCGCTCGGGTATACTATTCACTACTTTATATTATTACGGTAATATAGATCCCTTTTCCGGCTCTCAGGAGCGATGGATTTTGACGAGTGAGGTATCAAAAGAAAGAGAATTTCACGGAGATGTGACGAATTCCAATTTTGTTTCTTAAAATCTTACAAGGGCTTAAATAAAAGTGATGAAAAAACTGGAAGGCTTCAAAACTTTGACGACTGAGAGTCGGCGGATCGAGACGGGATAAGTTGGGTTTTAATGATTTTGACGCGGGCATCAAGATCCTTTGGATCATATTAGTCCAGTCTTTTAAAGCCTTAAAACCTACCGTTTTCGAGATAACGCACGATATAGGTCCGCACGGCCATATGCCATCTTGCGTACGTGCCGTTGTCATGGCAACTTTATATCAATTTGAGTCTGTTTACAAAAACTTTTAATGAGTGGGAAATTATATATTGTTTTCCATGTCCAACCCTAAAGGGCACTGTTGAATATGAATATTACACATAGAAAATGGTATATCTGAATCTAATTGCCTAACTGCTAAATTGAAGACATGTTTTCCAGTTGTGTAAGCTAATTACTTATTAAGTATGAACTGGAACTCCAACATAGTCATTACAAACTATGTAGCTTCACCAAATGTGTGTGTTAAATAAGCTTTCTTGATAATATGTGTTGTTTATACGAATAAATATGTTTCCCTAATATCGCTTATACTTGGAATTAGGGATTAGAAGATATGTAATGCGAGAGTTCTCGCTCGGGTATACTAGTTATTATATAATTCTAGTTAGGTTTGATTTAAAAGAAAATGAATACAAAAATATCCAAATTGTACCTAAAGTTTTAGCACAAGATAAGTTTTTTTGGCATTTTATAAAGTTATACATACACTCAGAAACTGTCGAAATACTTACTTATATTTTGTCCAAAAATCATTTTTGGGAAATCTTTTATCTTTTTCTCTCCTCCATTTTACATTGCAATCCCCTAAATGTTCTCAACAACCACATCGATCCGTTGTCTTTTTCTTTTTTTTTTTTTTCTTTTTTTTTTTTCTTTAGGGTTTTATCAGTTCTGACCTGTTTCACTAGAAAAAGTAATTTGCTGATGGGGTCCTGACTTGGATGCGCTTCTTTCGGAGAATTTAGAAACTTTTAAAAATATTGATGAAGTTATCCATCATTTTTGCTTCTCGAGCTGAGTGTATTAGTTCTGTAGGATGTTTTCTGTGATCTTATGTCGACTGAAGCCAGTTTTGTAAATAGTACCATTTACAGAATTAAAATTTATAAATAATAATGGTTTGAAGAACAATCTTATAAATTCTATAAGAGTAGAATAGTTACGTGAACGTAGATGAACTGTGAGATTTGGCCTTCCTTAGATAACTTCAGGCCACAAAACCTATAAGGAAATAAATATAGCGATTTGAAAATTCTATACTATAGTTCTATAAGTACTACTTAAATTTTTTGAACTAATTAAATACAATAAAAAAAAATCCTTGATGAATAAAGTTGTTTTATCTTTTTATCTTGATCTATCAGTTTTAAAAAATCAAAAATTAATTAATTAAATATATATTTTAAATCAATTAATTTTATCCAGGAACAATTCCATTTATTAGATTTATTTTTTTAATAATTCCGAAATTAGGGATGTTGCTACATTTCTAAATTATGCTTTAATTATTTTTAGCTTTAGCTCAATTTCTCATTGATTCAAATATTTAAATATTATTCTCGATATTTTCTCTTATCGATATGCCCTTATTCTATTAAACAAACGTAAACTACATTAATATAATCTAATTTTTTGTGCAGCATAGTATTTGATTCTATGCTTCTTCAAACTACACCTCCATGCCATATCAAGTTTTGAAACGTTATTATTATAAAAAAAATCTATTTAACATTAAATTATATATTAAATAAAAATAAAGCAAAATTAATATATTACTGATTAATAAAACTAAAAACATGTGAATTTGTTATTTTATTAAAGAACTGCAAATAAATTTAAAACTTATTCTTGTAAGAACAAAAATACAACATGGTTAAATTTTAAATTTAAAACATAGTAATTTTTTAAATTAAATAAAAAAATTGCTCTACAGAATTAAAAAATATTCCAAATCAATAAATTATTAACTGTGTATTTGAATTTGGATATACGATTACCAATTAATTTTAGGAATTTATCTGTACAATGAAAATTATGTATCGATTTAAATTTATTATTTGGTGTATTTAAATCAAATTGAGAGGATATAAATTTGGAAAAAACGAATTAAACTAAATTCACAGCCCAAATTAATTGAGATTCTCCTGTGGATTAGCATCTAAGTACGAAATAGTAATTTAACAGAACAAGCTCCAATTTTTAGGAAAAATATCCTTATAGCCCTTTTTAATAATTATTCACAAACGAAAAAAATAAAGTTTAAGAACACACAAAAAAGAATGGAAACAAAATCTTCTATATTGAATTAATTTTTTAACTTAAGTGCTTTTCCACAAATACTCTTCAATTTTCAGAAGTAATATTTATTGCTTAACTTTTAAGAAAAAAAGAGTATTTTTTAATATAGGCTTTAAAAAAATATATTTTTTAAAGCTTATATTAAAAAAAAAGTTAACATTGTTTTTGGTTAGGGCTAGAATTTAAATATATTATAACATTTATATATTTATTTACCCGGTCTAAAATTTAAAAATGTTTATTTTAGTAACAATATTAATTATTAGTTAATAGGATATTAATATAGATAAAATTTAATAATCATAACAGTTTAACACGAAAAACATCCTCTACAAAATAATTCTTTAATTAATTTTTAACAGTTTTTAACATGTTTTAATATTGACAACTCAAGACACAATGCTCTAGATACCTACCTATATTTGGTTACATACCTCACCTCGAAATAATAATGGAAATTCTCGGACAGCTGTTCAAACAGCGCTGGAAGTTCGTATGATGTATTCTGTATAATTTATTATGCGCCGTCGATAATTTTTGTTTGAACAGTTGTCTTTAGTTGTAAATAATGTTTTTCTAAAAGGTTGAAGAATCATTGTTTATTTAAATTTAAAAATTCATTAAAACAAAAATAATATAAAACTCTGGTCCTCCCGTAGAGTAAACTTTTTTGGGGTCAAAATTATGATTACTACCAATAAATATAAATTTAGTACTATAAGAATAGCTTAATGAATGATAAATTATTATTAAATAATCAAACCAAAACACTGACATATAATGAGATATGTATATTTGTTTATGACGACTTGATCGCCACGATTATTCTTCTTATTGGTTTCAAATTAATTAAAAATTAATTTATTCTTCTGCTTTTTATGATTTTCACACTTATAATTTCAGTTACTTCATTTTTTTCATGGTTAAAATTTCATTATTTTTCATTAGAAACAATTTGTTTTTGTATAACAATAAAAATACATTTTAAAAAACCATCGGCTATCTTGATACTCATTTTTTTTAAAATTTTAAGTTATGCAATAAATATTACTTATAAAAATTGAGGAGTATTAGTGGAAAAGCACTTAAGTTCAAAAATTAATTCATTAATTCATTAATCTTCATTGGAAGATTTTGTTCCCATTCTTTTTTTGTGTGTACTTAAACTTTATTTTTTTTCTTTTGTGAATAACTATTAAAAAGGGCTTTAAAAGGATATTTTTCCTAAAAATTGGAGCTTGTTCTGTTAAATTACTATTTTGTACTTAGATGCTATTTTACAGGAGCTTCTCAATTAATTTGGGCTGTGTATTTAGTTTAATTCGTTTAAACTTATAAATAATAAACTTATAAATAAATAATTTATTAAATTTATATCGTCTCAATTTGATTTAAATACATCAAATAATAAATAGATACATAATTTTCATTGTACAGTTAAATTTCTAAAATTAATTGATAATCGTACATATCAAACCAAATTCAAATACACAATTAAAAATTTATTGATTCGTTCGGAATATTTTTTTTTCTGTAGATCAATGTTTTTATTTTATTTAAAAAAAATCAAATTTTAATATGCTTTAAATTTAAAATTTAATCTCATATTTTTCTTCTTACAAAAATTGTTTTAAATTATACACATATTTTTTCTTATTGTTTAAACTAAATATTTTACAATTTTTGAATTACAGATTTAAATATTAAAAAAATATATCAGTTATTTTATCAAGTGATTTCGTATTATCATATGAGTAATAATATCAGTGAAAATTAGGGTCTCATAATATTTATGTATATTTAAATGAATGAATTATTAAATAAAATAATAAATTTTATGATTTTTGATGGATTTAAACATAAATATTACCAGATAAGAAAAAAAAAATTGATCGCTGCGGACAGGATTCGAACCTGTGCGGGCATAGCCCATTGGATTTCGAGTCCAACTCCTTAACCACTCGGACACCGCAGCGCGCTTGAGGGAAGTGTTCTCCGCAACATACACAAACAGAGTTTAAGGTCTCTTAATGTTTTTAAATATTGACAATTTTTATAATACTGACTTTTTAATTATTTTGTACTTAATACTTCAATTTAAACATATATAGAAGCAAAAATTTTAAAGTTGTAAATTATAACTTCTCATAGTCTTCTATTTACCAGCTCATAGTCTACTGATAATTTTTAATCGCCTTTTAAGTATACTAGAATTTCTAGTCTCGTCTAGAAACTACTGGAAAACATTCCAGCTCTTAATTATAAAAATTGTTAAAGTTTAAAAAAAAAAAGAAACTTTTCCACTGGTGTGTGAATCAACGTTTAGAGATTTATATTAAAGTATTTAAATGTATACTTGATTGCGCTGTTGATAAATATTAATGAACAGTCGTTTATTAAAAAACCGTCGTTTTTTATCTTAAAAAAAAGGCTTATTTCTATCTCTTTCACAATGTAGGGTTGGTGATATAGTACTTCGCTAGCACTGCACTATCATACTATAGTCGTAATTATTGAAAAGCCTACCGATAGCCATTGGACTATAAAAAATACTATCAACGTCATTACTGATATCACACTTTTTACCGAAAGACTATTCTTTTAGTTTTGGAAAAAAAGTAACTCCAAAAGAAAAAAAAAATTAATTAAAGAATTAATTTCAGGCTGTTAAACTTTAAAACATATAAAAGCTAGGGCTCAATAAAACTTCTCTAACAAAATACTACACTCGAATCCAACCATTCCGAGAATTTCATTTGGAAGTTGGAACTTGTCTATTATCCAATAATTGAATTCTTTGAGAATATTTTCCTGTAAAGTCACAAAGAAAAAAAAAAAAATGTTCCACAAATCTCCTTTCTAGCTATTATTAATAGCTAAAAAGCAATTTGTTTAATTAGGAAATTTGTTATTTATTTTTCCCTTTACTCGTTAGTATACGATAGCTACCAGTCGATATTATGGAATTATCGATAGATAGTGCTATCGAACTATTGCCAATCCTTCTACAGTCCTACATTTGATATACAAAATGTTTTATTGTGTCAATATATTGATAGATACTTATATATAATTGATCAATCATTGGTTATTTTCTGTTTTTAATCCTATAGATGTGTAGGATTAAATAAATCTATTTTTACCTCGTCCAGAGAAAAGTAGTTTTAAATTGTTGTCAATTCCGGAACGATGAATAAGGATTAATAATTCTATGATCACATGCGCATGGATGGATATGAAGCTCAAATCGGTAAGCATTTGTTTGGATGAAGGAGAAAAAATTTTTAGAAAATGTTTATTACAAATTATTAAATTTTATAGTTGCAATTATTTAATTAAACTAAGATTTTTTCCCATTATTATCTAAAAAGAAATAAACTTATGAATAGCTTAGCATGATCATTTATGAATAATAAAAAAATCTTTTAACTGAGATAAGATACCAAAGACAGTCTATTTATTTAGAGTAACCAGAGACAATTTAGATGTCCAGCAGCATATGGACCAATCTCCTAATTTGGTGCTATTTAGTTTTCAAACTTTTATGGAAATCAAAGGCAAATGTTTTGATATTTTGAAGTTTTATTGCCTTCAGGAAATACTCCTTGACAACTTTCTCAGGCACAATCTTAATACCGTAGTTTTTATGATATCGATTCTAGTCTTATTCTAGGGAGTGACAAATTCGATTGGAGAATGACCTATTGGATAAATATGTTTTGAAAACATCGGCCATATCTTTGTTTAAGTATAGAAATACAAAACGCCAGTGAAAATTTTGATTTTTATGTAATTTTATTTTTATTTGTTGCTCAAATAAAAATTTTCCCCATGTTTGGTAGTCAGGAACAAAAATAAATTGTTTATGATTTTATTTTTTGAAAGTTCTGGTTTATAAAAGAAACTTAACTATTTATCCCATCATTACTATCATTATCACTCCCTAGCCACATAGGAATTTTTATTTAGATTAGGAAGCGCCAAATCAACCATTTTTCATTCATGCTCGCCAGGGAAGCTTGACAAAAAACAAAGATAAGCATATATATAGAGAGGATATGAAGTAAAACTAAACTATGTAATATGCAAAACATAAATCTTAGCTCTATTAATTATGTTGAGCACTAGAAAGAGACTATCAATAAAAATACTCAAACAATTCTCATTCACTTTCACATTCTGGAAGCTACTGAAGACGTAAGAGAATGGAACAAAGGAGTTTTTCCTACATTAGATTTTCCTACGTGTGCCTGATAACCTCTCAGCCCGAAATTTCTCTTTGTGAGGATGTATTGACGGGAATTTCAAAAACAGGCTGTTAGAAAGCTGTTAGACAGAGGCAAAAAAATGTAAGACAATTGGTGTGTTCCATCTAAAATTCAAATTATGTTTTATACCAAAACTCGAAATAATGCTGACAAAAATGGCAGACGTTTTTTTAGGTTTACTGCAATAGAAACTGACTGGTGTCAATGACGTGTAAAGGGAGTGACAAAACTATCATTATATATGTTATAACTAAATAATCATTAATTATTGGAACATCAAATGTTGACCTCAAGGGGGATAATTATAGAAAATAAAATCATCTTTGTTCAGATGACTCAAAAATCATATCTATCAAAAAAGAATGATTCATATTCATATCTATTAAAAACATTGACATTAAAATTCAAGAATAAATATTTTAAGTGTATATGCAATATATTACGCAATTATAACTATATATTTCTGTCATGCATATTAAAGAAACAACCCTATACCTTTCAATTGACTTCTCCATCATAAGAAGGGTGTGTTAAACATTTGTTGGAACGTGTGTTCATCGTCTAAAATTTTTTTTCCTAAATTGCTAAGAATATAATATGATACGGCAATAAATAATAAATATATATATATATATATATATATATTTGCTTAATATATTGTATACAAACATAAAACATTTATTCTTGAATTTTAATGCCAATATTTTTAATAGAGATGAATATGGTGCTAGACACCGAAAGTTTCTCTTGCTACTCTAAATAAGATGAATTGAGACCGCCTTTGGAGTCTTAGCTTAATTAAGATTAATAATTAAACAGTCTACCTAAAGCCTGATAAAAAATCTTGAATAACACTTTTGGATTCTAGATTTTTTTTAATTCAGAAAGCTCAGTGACTGAATTTCATTCCAGTATGCGTTGTATTATGTTTCAAGTATTCAATATCAAATTGAAATATTTTTTATCTTGAATAACAAAACCAATTTTTTCCTTTATTTATCCAATAAAAAAAAAGAAAAGTACTTTGTGTATCTACTTAAAAAATGAATTAATAAACCCACTTATCTTATATCATATTAAAAATAAGTTTATATAACTGAGTTACAAAGCGTTATTCAAAGCTGACATCAATTCCATCGCTGATCGGAGATTGAATTGAAATTCGGTAACAGCATTGAGGTGTCATCGGATATGATTAAGAGCCGAATCAATGGACGCCGTAAACAGAATCGCTGCCGCCAATCGAATATAGTTTCAATAATTCAGGCCACGCCTCCATCTCAACCTATCTCAGTTTCTCTTGTCATATTACCATACTTTACCTAAATTAACCCTGATTATGTGGTCGATTGAAGTTTAGTTAGCCTCTGATATCATTATTTCGTCGACTGAATACTTGTATTTATTAACTAAAAGATGTACGTATACGTCATTTAGTCATGTTAGACGTTTCAAAATATTTTTACATAAGCTGCATTGAATAGTTAACTGCTAAGCTGGACCCACACTATATAAAAAAATACTTATTTTAACAATTCCGTTGTTCAACTTTCTAACATTTAGTTAAATAACTAGTCTGTTATATAACTCTGTTATTGACAATAATTTAGTTTTATAACAAAGTTACAAAAAGTTAGTTGATAAAGTTAGTATACATACCGCTTTCTTTGGAAGAAGACCGGCACAACTTAAAAATTAACGATTTTCCAATGCTTGTATAATCTAATTAGGGATTGATAAATTATTTGCCACTTCTATAAATTTGTTTTATTGAAAATTAGTTTCCAATGTTATACGTTCAAGGTTTAAATGGATTATATCAAACAGAAAAATTTGGTTTCTTCTGGTTTCTGGTTGCATTGAACTGGTTTCTTCTTGCATTGAAATAACAATGCGCATGTATAACATTCGAAACTAGTTTTCATTAAAACAAATTTATAGAAGTGGCAAATAATTTATCAATCCCTAATTCGATTGATCCTTCTATTCCATCATGCGGATGTCAACTGATTTTGTGTAATCGTTCGTTCGTGTTTTGTGGCCTAAAAATGCTTTGGTCATCAACCCCATTTATTTATTTTTTCCCATTATATGTAGAAACCGAAGAAGTAAAAAGTGAACTGAAAAAATAATATTATTGAAATAAATACGGTAAAGCAAGAATAAATGGAGTACGAAAATTTACTCTAAAATTTACATATATTTATAAATTAATAAAATTTACATAAATTTTAACCTTTCTAGTATCAAATCCTCGAGAATCAATTGAAATTGGCTTTCACACCTTAGGGTTATAATCAATGAGATGATTGATTTCTTATGATGAAGAGAGCCACAAATAATATTCATCGTGTGACCGCTGAAGATCAGTTGTTTTTTTAACAAAACTGTCAAAAGTAAAAAAATGTAGGTCTAAAAATATTTTAATATTAAGATTTAAAAATAATAACGTACTCAAGTTTATTACCTCCAAGCATTAATTTGTAAATGGGTTCAAAAAACTATTTATACAATTGTAAGGAAATTTGTATAAATAGACCTTAAATAGTCAGTAGAAATCTTCAACTGCCATTATTTCAGAACTACATACAGCTTTTGGAGTTGTGTCCAGGCGCGTAAGCAGAATTTTTTTTCTCGAGGAAGGGATTTAATGAGAAGGCAAGTAATCATTAAGTTCTATAATCGCCAAATAGGGCGTAAATTGTAGGGAAAAATACATAAATAAATAAATAAAATCGGATCAAAAATTATCACTCAAAATACAAAACTTATATGAAAATCGTATAACATCAAAAATTTGAAGGAGTGATGTGAATCCCTTATCCTTCCTGCGTACACCACTGGTTGTGAAAGTCTTCTTCCATGGTAGCGATATGATCAGTTCTCATCATGGCAGAGAGCGAGGAAGATTTATCGCTTGCTGCAGCTACTTGTGTTATTTAGGCAACCCATCGTAAACGAAGATACTCGGCGATACTCTCATTACAAGCTCAGCAGTAAAGTGGGACTTCACTTTTGAGGGATCTGGAAAGAGATGATAACAATTCATGAAATGGAGAAATGTACAAACGGAAACAAATAAACAATTGAATAATGGAAAGGCTTATGAACGAATGCAGGGAAAGGCCGGGACGGAAAATTTGTATAGCTTCCTTTGATCTTACCGACATTATCTGGCTAGCGTTTACCCTCTGATATAACTTACATAATGACGTTACAAGTTTGTTATTCAATATTTTTCATACAATATTTTTGGTTGGACTTTATAATTATGTAGTACAACTTTTAAAATCCTGTTATATAACGTAGTTTGTTAAATAGTGTAGACCCAGCTTAAGGCAAGGAACTTGGATGAAAAAAAGATGGATTAAAAAAGTGTATTCAAAACCATATATATGATTCAATTAATAGTGTTTTTATTTCAAAATAATTGACGGTTTTACAGAAGATAAATTTAAAACAAAACCGACTAAAATTTTTATATTTCAGCTTAGAAGTGTGACGAGTCTGAGCCCACATAGTGTGCAATTTTAGTTGTTTTTAACTTGAACCTTATTTAAATTCCACTTGAATTACTACTAGGTTTTTTGTATCGATTTATATTAACGTGAGCTGTCCATCAAAGCTGAAAAGAGCGCCGTTGTTTCACCGTGTCAGGAGTTAAACCACGAGGAAATTATGGGAAAACATATTCAAAATTGTGGTGCGCAACAGAGAGAATTTGGCATTGGACAATCTCTATTGCCCAATTTTGCTGTAATTGTGCTTTTAGATCATTTGCACTGTGGTAGCAAATGTGCTTACATTCATTAGATAATATATTCATCAAGAAATGCATTTAAAAATTTATATAATTCAAAAACAAAAAAAAATCTTCCACTAAGGAAAAACTTAACTGAAAGAAGCAATTATTTTCATTTTACATAGATAAAATTGAAAAAAAAAAATACTAAAAATACTGCTAACGATACATGCCCGTTTTAGTTAAGATTTATGTTATTATTTTATTCTATGTCTACATTAAAAATTGTATTTAGTTTTTATGTTGTTTATGAACGTAAAGATGTTCAAAAAATATTAGTTCAAAGTTTTATTAACAATTTTATAATATATTTGGCTATTATTTTTTCGACTGTATATTCATCAGCTTTTTTAGTAAATGACCCTTTGAATTTTCATCGTACTTATATCATTTGTTTTTAAGAAAATAAGAAGTTTGAGTTGTTATTTGCCACAGTCCATAAAAAAAATTAAATAAAAAACATGTATTTTCTATAATTTATAAAGAGTGAATAGTTACATATTCCATATATAAGAAAAGATTTTTCGGCCTTTAATCTAACTCCGAGGAGAATTATTGAAGATGACAATTATGGAAGATACTTAGACTTTTATTTATACTTAATTTATTTAATGTTGATCTAAAGTCATTTGTTAAAAAAAAAAGAATTATTATACAAAATCCATTATTGGCATAACAACATAAAAAGGTGCTAACAGAACATAGCTTATATCTTATATGCTAATTTAAAAATAGTTGAAATAAATGAACTTAAGAGAATACCTTTAAAAAGTATATAATTCTAGCTCTAGGGTTTGTTCTGCTGTAAAACTCCTTTCATTTGACTCCTTTCGTAAAACTCCTTTAGTTTGACTATAAAATATTTATGTTTTATAAACCAAAAGTGGACGTTAGTATTGCAACAACTGCGAATGTTCTTCCCCGAATGGATGGCAAAAGTATTGCAATAAAATGGCTGAAAGCAGGAAAATGTACGTATGAGGACAATAAATCTTGAAGCAAGGTTATTTTTCTCGGCGGGAAATGTTATGAGAGGAAAAGTGAAAAGTGTGCTTCATAGTTAAGGGCTGAATAGTGACGGCAAAGGGTTTTTTGTTGCCCCGTTGTTGATTTATAGTTTTAACGTCCAGTTTTCCCTTTGTTCGGCCTCTCCTCCTGCCTTCCTTCTTTTATTATAACACAGGGATGTGTTACTTAGCTCTGTGTAATGACTTCGTTCTTGAATAATGTTCCCAGCTAATGATATTTCTAAGGATTAAGACCTATGCTAAGGCGTGTTACCCACTTGCTCTAAAGTTTCCAGATTATATTTTTTATTTACCATATGGAACTGTAACTAAAATAAATATGTACTTATGTTTATGTATACATATATTTACATATGTAATAAATATATTTGAAGATCCAAGAATACCTTTTAAATCAATTGAAGTTTGTATGGAAGAAAGGTCCTCTGATGTACAAAACATTGTAATGGGTTTATATTGGACGAAGATAAAACCAAAAAAGTAATATAAACATACTGGCACTGGTAATGGTGCTGGTAACAGGTCAGGTAACAGGTCCTTTTTGCCAATCCCAAAATAACCAATGAAAACCTATTTTCCCTCCATCTCGGACCTTTTTTTTTTCCTAATCAAATCCAAAAGGGACGACCATTCAATGTGCTCCTGGATTATATTTTAGCTCATATTGTTCGCAATCGGCCATGTGATATGGGGCAGTGACCGGTGCCTGTCCGCATAAGTGACAAGTTTCATCACCCCCTACTCCACAAACGTTTTTAGTAGTGGAGTAAGTACTCGAAGTAAGTGATAATTACTCCAGTTTTCATTCGGAGTTCATTTCTTTTTAGGCCTAGCAGATATTTGGTTTTTGAAGGAGGGGGCTTTTTGATTAACTGCTGGGTTTGTCTACAACACATTCCCTCCATTCCTTGCCTGCTCGTTTCCAATTCCAATAAACAACGTCCGTAAAACAGGGTAAGTTGTCTTTTTGAGTTCTACTAAGCTCTGTGCTCAATTACATTCCTGCTCAACAAGTACCTTACCTCAGAGTAGGGGTGGCTCTTGGTTTTCTGGCCCCTTAGACGAAAACTAATTTTGCGTCCCATAATCTTACTCCTCCTCCAGTCCTCTAACACCAAAGGAAACTAAGGTCACCCCTGCCATTGTTGCCACATCATCCCACTTTTACTATTTGTTTCAGCGTTAAATTAAACAAAACTTACCTGATTATTGACTTGGTAGTTTAAAAAAAAATCAAGATTAATAATTTTTCCGTCCCAGAACGTTTCAACCCTAGGCGACCACCTAGGCTGCCAATATGAACGAGCCGGCCCTGCCTTAGAGACCTAAAGTAAGGATTCTATCTAGCAGTTTTGTAAGATCGGTAACTCTTAGTTTCTGTACTTTTAATTATATGTGTCTGTTGCCACTGTCATTTTTAATTCTTAAACTAGCTATAAAAATTTCATCTCTTAGCAATAGGTGATGCGCAATTATTGAAAGGAGTACTTTTAGTACTTTAGTAGGCTATTCTTTGCACTTGACAGAGCGTTAGCATACGGGAAGTCATATTTAGGGCTATCCAACAAACATAATTGAATATTAGGTCTTATGAGAGGTTGAAGGGGTTGAAAACGCTGGTGAAGCCCACAGCTCGACTAACCTTCCAGAAGGCTGCTGTTGCCTTCTTTTTAATCTTTGCCAAATGAAGACCCCTGTTAATAGTTTATAATCCAAATCACTTACGAGTTATTTAACATTTTGGCTTGGTTTTTGTTGCTTTCCAAAGAAAATCTGGGTCATTATACTGGTTATCGCATCTTAGTGCACGGCATCACATGGGACCAAATAGATTGAGTGCTAATGAACTTACCTATAATGATGATCGGGACATCACCTGCATATGCTTCAGCTTAGATTTCAGTGTCCTAATGGTTTCTCAATAGGTTGCTCGTTACTACGCAACAGAGCTATGGTCAGATGAAACTCCGTTGGAGGTATCCCATTAGTACTTGTGACTCTAATCTGGGTATTTGTCCTATCTGACTAATACAGTTGGAGTATATACATCTAGTTATGCTCTATGGACTTTCTCGCGCCCAGTCTTGTCGAATGTCTCTTGAACATCGAAAAAAATCCTAAAGGGCACTCTTTGGATCGCAAGGTCTTTTCTATTTATCGTTTTATAGGAATATAAAATATAGTCTCAATATCTCTTGTAAGAGACAAGCACTAAAAAAAAGAAAAAAAAGAAGCTTATGCTTCAACCCATTTATGAGTGGATCTTGGGTTTGGTATTAAATATGTTCAAACATTTTTTTATGTCAAAATTACCTCGGCACGTAACCAAACAAAAACCAATAACTAAAACTTAAAAATCGGTTTGAATTTAAGCTGGCTGTATAATACGTTAGACTTAAAATACCTATATCTACACTATAGAATATTCAGTTTCGAAAATCTTTATGTTCTTAAAGACTATGAACTCTTTTTAACAGTGCAAAATTTGAAGTGAGATCTTAAAAAATATTTTTCCTCCGGTTATTTGCTGAGGAACGAAATAGAAATTTATAAATTTAAATCACTGATTCTATAATCAACGCCTAGAAATCATTAAATAACAGATGCTATTCAAATAAAATATTTGTTAAATACGCTTTTAGAAATTAACATGTTTTTAGGAACAACATAATAACATGCAAAGTTCAATCCCAGGAACTTCAATATCAATTTCAGCCAAAGTAATTAAATTCATTCATTTATCATTAGTCCAAAAATTATTTTTAGGATTATCAATATAAACATGTGCATAATTGAATTGGTAGTTGTTCTTGATGAGTAGCAATTCATGTATAGATGTACGAAGTAATTACTTTTATAGGTTGAAACATTAATCTCCCCATTATCCAATTTGTTTAGATAGTTATCTAAATATTTCTATTATGATAGAAATAATGGTAGTTATTTTTTACTTATTTCTCACGTTTTCTAACATGAGATATTACTAGCAAAGATTATGGAATTAGGTAAGTTTTAAAACGATAGAGTATATTTTTGTTAATGAGAGATCTAAAATAACGTTTCAATTCTCTAATGCAGTATTTGTGCTGGAACAAATACAACAAACATAAACAAATACAACTTAGTCAGCTAGCTTCATTTTCTTATCTAGCTATCTGTTAAATCGGCTTCTGGTGCATTGTTTCTCTTCGGTTGTACATTCTTTTAGATTGTATACGCGTGCTTGCAGGAGACAACTTTTGCCATCTCATATTCCTTAAAATAGTAGTGGAATCGTAAGAATTTGTAACAGCTAATGCATGTTAGTCATTCACTTCCTCTATCGGGCATACTATCTTTATTCTTTAAAATATCTTATAAAATGTTTCTGTCTAGCCAGAAGGAAAGCCGGTTCGAATCCGGCTTGGATGGAATTCAGCATTTCTTGGTGGACCTAAGAAATTGATTCAAGCTCTAATTACGTTAATTTAAAAAAAAATCAAAGCGAATTTCGGTTCCGTCAGTTTTTAAGTCAGGACTGTCTAGCAGTTATAACAGTATTCTGAAAAAAATTAACTGACCCGGATAATTATTAATCTTTTTCAGTTTCTGGATTTTTTTTGGAGAATAGGTTGAATAATTGGGCCGTTGTATCAGAAGTAAAGGATGTGAATAAGTCAAAAACTAATATTCAGTGGGCTTTTTTATTTTGTTTTTTAAACAATCGAAAGAGTTAAAATTGTTTTGTTTTTTTGTTCTATTTTTTTAAATATATACCTGCTCTTTATGAATAAATTAAATCACTTCTGATTTGAATTGGATATGAAGAGAGAAGTGGTTTAATTGTTGAAAAAGTTTTATGTTGTCCGTATATATACAATTACCACAATTTATTTTACTCTTAATAAAATTATTTACTCCTTGCCTCATCCTTTATCTCTTGAAAATGTATCTCTTCACGTCTGCTAAACGGATCTGTTATTTAAAGTTTATCTTCACTAAATTATACTGCTTCTACTGTTTCAAAGAACACTGAAAGGCATACTGCTTGGCACTTCAAAGAATACTCTTCATCGGTTCTTATTTAATAACTTACTCAAATTCTCTACACGGGACTTATTAAAATATAATTTAACTGTAGAGTCCTAATCCTAAGCTGAAATTATTCCATCATGGAACCTACAACCCATGACTACTACACTTGATTAGATAAATCAATAATGTATATCATTTCTCATGTTACAGTTGTGAGAAGTAGTAACCCTTCATCCTGTAACCAAGTTTCTCCTAAAATCACTGCTTAGCGTAGGCATCTGAAAAGAAAATGGCCTGTGATATTTTATATTATTACAACAGGTATTCAAAGTGCCACCATTGGTTACCTCTTAATCATCATAGTTTAAATCCGTTAATATCGCATTTAGTTTGTAAACATTTTATAATTGGAAAAATTCAAACCAACAAGGAATTCGTCATATCAATAAAGTTTTATTGACTTTCGTATACGTTATTCGAATTCGTAATATTTTCCTAGAGACCGACGCAGATTCTAATTTCCTCTTCTTTTTTTTTTCCTACCCGGAGCTCCTAGAAGTTTGGGTTCCACTAAACTTTTAGGTTATAAGGAAATCCAATTTCCCGACTCAGTGGTCCTTGGAAAATCCTATCTGTGTCTATAAGGACAGGCAACTTGAAGTGAAGCTGAAAATTCACACAGGTATTATTCTTTATTTTTCACTTGTCAAAGGATATGATTTAAATCAATACTCAGTACTCAAACCTTAATTCAAAATGCAAATATTTTTTTTTTGGTTATCCTTTACTTTTAGAAGGAACTCCCTTGTTCATCTACTGTTTATGGTTGGCTGAAGAGGTTCCATTCTTGGATTCGCCTGCTTTTTCTTAGGTTATTTAAAAATAGTCCCCCTACGCCTATTATAATATAAATTGTCATCATAAACAATATTTTCTTGATGGAAATTGCCGTAACGACCGCTCCCTCCCCCTCCTACCGATGGCGTGGTGAGGGAAAACTTTTTTTCGTGGTATGAACGAAAACTATTTGTAACGCCTCAATGAAACGGCATTTGTAAAATATGCCATTAAACTCTTTACGCCTTTACTATGTTGGATGATCAAGACATGGGATGTCGTTAATTTCTGATTACTGATATGTCGCTTTTTTAAATTGTGATTTATAACAATTTAAGGTAGCAAAATTCGAAATTTCGACTTTACCCAATCAAACTTAATTTTTTTAGAAAATAAATAATTGGTCATGTTATTCTCAGGAAGCTCCTCGGTGCAGGTATATAGGAGCGTGGAACAGAAAATCACGAAATTTAGCAGGAAATTCCAAATCGCCATAACTTTTGACCCGTTGATGATAAATTAGTAAATAAATACATATTTTTGAAGGAAATGCAATATTCTACAACTCACTTTCTGTCGATTTTTCTGTGAAACGAAAGGGCGAGGAATTAAAAAAATATGTTTGACAAAAAAACGTGAGGCGAAAATAAATTATTCGGAAATTGTCGATTTTTGAAAACGAATATCTTGAACACTAAAACAGACACACAAAAAAATGAATATGATTATTCTTTTAGAATATTTCTAATAGAATAGAATATTATATATAGCTTTAATTTTGTTAATAATAAATTTTCCAGTGCGACTCACTGATTTCCAGATATAAGTTAAAAAAGGCGGTTTTCCACCACCCTCACCCTTATGAAGCGAAAGGTGCAGCGGTGGGGAATTTTAGTATGTTTACCTCCTAAGTACCCCTAACAAATTCCCAAAGCCAAATGGTTTCCGTTCCTACATGTTCTGTACAGCTAAATTTTGGTCATTCATTGACTGAGCTAGGGTTTGAATTTGATATCTACTAAGTGCGTCCGCCACAAAATAAATGTTTTTCTCCATAGGATGGATTACAACCGGCCCCACTTCTGACTGGGGGATGGAGGGATGCCGTAATGATACGTTCGGCCAAAAAAAAAACAAATAATACCAACAAACCTTTAGAAAATGTGTTACATTTTACTAAGAGTAATCACTGAAAAAGTCGAACAAAGATCGATTTCTTTGAAGACAACCGTAGTAAATTTTACCAATACAGATTAAATATAAATTTAAATAATGAATAATATTAAATGTTTGAGCCTAATGAAACACACATTTATATTTCTGTGATCTGATGTAAACACGTAGAGACAAATTATGAGTTCATAACAGCTTTGACGGGCAAATAGAGCTTTGTATGCCGCAGGATCATGCATTGCCGGCCCGATTAGAATCAGTGCTAACAAGACAGTATCTCTTTTTTATCTCCATTGGGTTCTCTTTATTTTCTTTCAGTCGGATTTCCATTCAGAGCCCGGGCGGGATTCAATAGCCCCTACGCCCTGACACCGGCACAATGCCCTATTCAATGCCTTCATCCATTGTATTAAATACACTCTGGCATTTATCTCTACGTGTTCTACTGCCCTTTATAAAAATATGCCCATATATATATATATATATATATATATATATATATATATATATATATATATATATATATATATATATATATATATATATATATATATATTTCGCTGTAGTTGTGACACCCGCTCGTTTTTGTCCTCACTCTTCATGTTTGTGCAGTCATGCGTTATTACAACAAATGACTTTTCACATCTTTATCTTTCTTGGGATAGTGTACATATTTCACAAATACCGGGCTGTTTTTTTAATTTGATTTTAGAAATAGAAATAAACTTTCTGAGGCAAATTTTTTATAGAATAGCACGAACCAACATAAGACAGCGAAATAAAAAAATAAAAAAATTCATAGGTTTATCTGCTGCATTTTTTCCCTTAAGGATATTAAGGTATTTTTTCCATAGAGAAACTCATTAAATATCGTGCAAATATTTGTTACTTATTTACTATCACAGAAATTCATTAGCATGCAGCAATTGATTAACAGGGAGGGGAGAGATGCTTACCTTGTCAAGACGAATGGTGAATTATTCGGTGGGTTCTCAATCAAAATTTCAACGGAGTAGTCCTAGTTGTGGCCGCAGAATTGAGTTTCATCGCTGTTCCTCCTCTGCCTAAACCTGATACTTCATAATAACACTAATATCGACAATTACCAACCCGCAACAACGCAGCAATAAGATACCAACTAAGTTTTGTTAACGCCAGACTAGTTTAAGCAACCGAATCGTTAAATTTAATTGGGCCAATTAGTTTAAACTGCAACGGTATTATAATTAAATTCGTTAGTGAAAGCGTTCTCAGTCTTATTAAGTGTGTTAGTAAGGTAATGACGCCTTATAAAATTACAGGCTATTAACTATATAAATATTTAAAATTGGCTTTACACTGTGGTCTTAGCTCCTTTCTATTTCCTTACTTAGGTTAGAGAAACATGGGTAGATGGCATTACTGCTGATGCCCGAAGTATCCTAGGAGTCCACAGTTGGATGGTGGCTGCGCGGGATCGTGACAATTGGAGGAGGTTGTTGCGGGAGGCCAAGACTCGGCAACTAGTTGTAGCGTCACTCAGATAGATAAATAAAAAAAAAAATAACCAAGTTTCCATTAGAAAATGTGTTTTTTGGACTATGGATAGCATAGATCTCCTGATAACTGCTCTGCAGGTAATAACATCGGCTTCAATACATTCCTTACCTATGCAGTAAGGAAAGTAATAAAAAGTTCAATACGCTGTGTCTCTGCTAATATTGGTCCGATTTCGATGATTTTTTTCGTTTCATTAGAAACTTAATTGTCATTCAAATGATTTTATGACAATTTACCAGACAAGGTATACTTTTTGAGATTTGTGCAAATGAAATTTTGGTTTCTCAGGGACCTACCATGTATTAAAATTCAAAGGGCTTTAATGAGAAAAGTTTAAGTAAGTTTCATCAAAATCGTTAAAGTCGTTTTGGCGCTACAGTTTATAGAAAAAAAGATTTTCGGTTATTGCGCAACCGCTATTGCTCATAGGGTACTCGGTTTGGTACACAAGCATTAGAGCACAAAACTCCACAAAAAATAAACAAGATAAAATGAATAAAGAAACAATATCGATACGCCCGTTCAAGAGATAGTCGTGCCACAGACACACTGAGAAAAAGACCCAGGGCTGGAAATAGTTTAACTTAACATTTTAACAAAGCAATCCTACCATATTATTTTAGATTCGTACAATATTACAAATTTTTGTAAGTATTACCGTTTTGAAAAAAATCATTTATCCGTGCAAAGATATATTTGCCATTTTTTCCAGTTAAATGTTTAAATTTTTCCAATAAAACCAACGTACAGTCAGCATTTAATTTTCAATATCACGAACACTATTACAGACTTTTTAATCCTATTTCTTTATCTATCTCATTCCTCCTCTATATATTTTTGTTTTTACTAATATTTAAATTTTGAAATCAACTCTAACCTTGAAAAACTTTATAAAATATATCTTCCAAAAAATATTGAATTATTATATAAAAATAAATAATTTATCTTTCTATCTTTTAAATACTATGGTCTTAGAGAAGCATTTGATTTGTTTTTATATTGCTTTTAATGAAACAATTATTCAAACTAAATAAATACTTTAAAATTGATATTCTATTCATTAAAACTCATAGTTTCTCTTTTATTCCCTTCTATATCCTCAGAATCTACATCATTCCTGCCAATACATCGTCAGTGCAAACTATTTGCTGTGTTTTCTCAAACGTACCAGAAAACGTTAACTATTAATTAACTAACCAGCAATACTTTAGAACAAATATGTCAAACTCAATTAAAACCCGGGCTGTTCAATGCTACTGGAAATTATTGACGCGGGCCACATCACATTTAAAAATTTTCTTAAAATTATATTTTGAAGTGAGGATTCAGGAGTATGATTAATATAATTAAAATTTGAACATTGAATTAATTTAGAATATTTATAAAACTATTATTATTTTTTAATTTTTTTTTTTTACCGGAAACTTCATTGCGTTTTCCTCCTACTTTTTTCAATTCAATGAACGAAAATAAAGTTTCGTTATCGCACAAAGGTGTTTATCAGTTAATATTGATATGTAGGACGTTTTAATTAATTTTATGGTCGAAGATAGTCGTTCACACAAGAACGTACTCCCAAAATAACATAAAATTTGTGCATCAAACTTTTTAATTTCATGGTATTTTTCGTCTAAATAAAAAATTATAGAATTCATACTTCTCGCTATTTATTTCTTTTTAAACCGAATCGTTTTGGAAATCAATTATTCCCAGTTATATGGGAATGAGAGCATCGCCTACGCTACCTAATAAATTTCGATCTTTCCACCATGATTAAAATGAGTTGGTCACCTGCAACAACCATAACCATCTCTCTCCTGGTTTGAATACGTCAGAAAGTTTGTTAAGCGTCGACAAAACTCTTTACACAATCACGCAATATATCATGGCAGAACATGGGAAAAATTTAAAACATGAGATTTTTTTTATGTTTTATAAGAGATTTTTTTTATTTCGTAGAATATTTCACAAAACTCTTCTGAAGAGGAATTTAACAATATAGAGCTTTATACATTTATTTTGTTACCGAATATTACCGCAATTCGAATAGATAAGGCCTTATCACAGGCACGGCGATAGATGGTTTTTTGCCGCTCATATAGCATTGATTTATTGCCAATAATTTATTGATATATGTGTCAATAAACAGTGATATCTTTTCTATTTGTAACCGTATTTAATTTTATCGGCGTAAGTTTATTTTTTTCACCTTATCCTCATTTCTTTTTATGCGTGCTATTTGTGCGTAAATAATAATTTATATTAATTTTACGCAAACCGACATTTTTTGGAATTATTCATTAAGGACCAATAATAATTCTGATAATATATCGACAGTATACCTGAAAAATCTCGAAAGTGCTTCTGGCATAATTTTTCAGGAGGAAAAAAAGAGGCAAAAGGCAAAAGTCTTTTAAACTTACAGGTTATTTCTAACGATCATAGACCATTGATATGAGGCTTATAACGTAAAAATGACGCTCTCCATTCGATCAGGAACTAGGGATGTTGGGAAAATTTCTAGTTATATTTATATTTATATTCCTATCTGGAACCTTTTGCTTTGTAATAGAGATCGAAAATTTTAATAAAAATGAGACTTGAGAGATTTTGTTTGTATATTGTCGATATGCTAATGGAAAGAAATAGGTCAGCTTTTTTATGTGTTGGCTGAAAGTAAAAAATAACATGAAATACTGCTGTTATCAGCCTGATACCCTCTTTCTTTGCCTGTGCCTTAGCATTCCGAATAAATTTCTATCTAAAATCGAACACTGCTACGTACTGTGGCTATTTCACAATCTGGATTTTTCTAGCCATTGAGAAGTTCAATGTAACAGGCCTCGCAACTTTTCAAAACGTCATGTACAACGATTTCTCAACCGAACCTATTGTTTTTTGTGTTATCGATCTGCTGATTATGTATTTTTATCTGAGTTTATATGAATTAATTTGGCAACTTTTGTTGGCCTATTGTACTCTGGCATTTATTTAAATTATTTTTAATCTTCACGGGTCCATTTCTATTTCTCTATAACATTCGTAATTTACGAAAGGATAGTAAAAAACGGCTAATTTCGTTTTCTATAACACGTTGCGTGCGGCTTTCGAACAAGCTTCAGCAAATAATTCTGTTCTCTTAGGCGAATTTCGAATCATGTAACAGTATCTCATTTTACATACCGGTTTAAAAAGGATCATGAAAATCGCAGCCTCGATTAGCGACTTGTTATTTGGTAGTAATAGATTTTTAAGATTTTATAGAAACTGTAGATACCATCCACCGAGAACGATCGTCATTTTATTAATTTTTTTTTTAATTCTTCCCTCAAACGAAAATAAGTCGCTAAAATCCATTATTTATTTTCTTCCGTATGTTTTATTTTTAAAAAGCTTAAAACCTGTTCGTCTCTATAAAAAAAAAAAAGAAAATAATTATTTTTTTATGAACTTGTTGGTTGACCAATATAATCTTATATAAAGTATAATCCCATTTTTTTCATTAAATATATATATATATATATATATATATATATATATATATATATATATATATATATATATATAATCCTTTTTTTTACTTTATTTATGTTTTTAGGTGTTCTACTTAAATTATTCCTTACGGAAAGGTAAATCGATAATATAATTCATTAATAATTCACTATTAAATATTTCCTTTTATTCAAGTGTGTTCTTTCTGCTAAAACCGTCTTCTAAAAAGCTTAAAACCTGTTCGTCTCTATAAAAAAAAAAAGATTTTTTTATTACTTTTTTTATGAACTTGTTGGTTGACCAATATAATCTTATATAAAGTATAATCCCATTTTTTTCATTAAATATATATATACATATATATATATATATATATATATATATATATATATATATATATATATATATAAATCCTTTTTTTTTTACTTTATTTATTTTTTTAGGTGTTCCTTACGGAAAGGTAAATCGATAATATAATTCACTATTAAATATTTCCTTTCATTCAAGCGTGTTCTTTCTGCTAAAACCGTTTGCCGAGAACGTACGTTATTTTTGTGTAAAATGTACTGTTGACTACAATCTACGGTCTGTAGTAATTCGATAGCAATTCAATATTATTTATTTTTAGGTAATTGTGTTTTTTAATTTATACAATTTTTTTTCCTTATATCACTATATTATTTTGTTATTTATTCGGTTTTATTAAAATGCTATAATTTGAATAGAAAAATTCCAATACTCTTCTTACCGCCTTATGCTTTGGGGAAAAATCAAATTCAGGTATTATATTTAGGAAGAGGGTGGATATTCCTTTACATTTTTACCTGGCCAACTTTTCGATGTTTTTTTTTTCTAGTTTATCAACAACTCTGAGCTAGAATAACACAGTTATGAAATAGCAATTTTGATAAAAAGCGAGTTGCATAGTACGTCGCTTTTTATGTATATTGAGAAATAGTACAATTAATTTTTACTCGATGTGCTACAGCAAGCTTCGACATCAGCTTATTTCATTAAAATCATGCATTATATTATAAAATACTTTAAAGTATGTTCATATCAAAATAAAAGGAAACTAATTTTGAAAAAAAAAGTTCCGCACCGGGCAAAGGTTTCCGTTTAAATGTGTTAAAAGCATGCTCAAAATAATTCTTCGGTCATTCTATTACTATGCTTTCAAATCTTTCTTTTATATTATCAATCATCTTGTTCAATTCTTTCTATTAATCTACTGTACGTATATATCCCTATTTTTCTCTGCAATCAACTCCTCAGCATATTTAGACGTCCTGTTAATTAATACAAGGATGTTTATCGTTATTAAGATAGATGTCTCTTACTTATCATTTTATAGTCTATTTGATTCCTAGTCTGAGAACAGAGATTTAATATAGAGAAATTTTTTATATTTAATGGTTTGATTTTTTATTAAAATAACTATTGAATAACAGACATACTTAAGCTCACTGTAGGCATATGACCATTATCATTTGTTATTTTGTCCTGATTGTATTCCTATCTCTTCGCTCTCTCCCATATTTTCATTACGATGTGGGAAACGAGGCATTTTCTAAGCTAATGTGCCTTTGATGGGACATCATTACTTCCTATCAAACACTTCGCTGATGAAGTTTTTATAGCTAGCTCTCTCATAGAGTTGTGGCTCTTTTTTTAAGAATTATTACCTTCAGCAGCCTTCTTTTTTTTTTTTTTACTGATTAAGTTAACTCTTCCCGATTGAATCATAGCCATCAAACTATCTTATCACTTTTTAACTGGGTGAGATAACTTTTTTTTCAGTGAGTCATGAACTCTAATCATCCACCGGTCACCATTTTAGTGAATCAGTGAATGAAACTCGCTTTGAAGTGTGAGTTATTGTGCTCTGATTTCTGGTGATTTGAGTGATTTTGCCAAATAATTTAGCCCAGCTCTGGGCGCCTTCCTCCTTTTCAGATTATCTAGCCCCCTGGATATTCTCTTAAAACTATTTATTACTCAACAATTTATCCACAAATTCGATATGAAAAATTTGAATTGATGAAGTCAGTATAATTCAAAACTATCAATTTAAATTCATAATTAATAACGTTTACAGAAATAAGACGTTTTTGTTGTAATTATTTTTAGGATTTAAATAAATTTCATTTATGATTACAAAATAGCGTATTTCAAATATCACAATGCGCCTTGTGTTTTAGTAACTGTTGTCGATAAACCCGACTAAAAAAAATCTGAAAAACAATAAATAAACAACAAAAGATAAACTGGAACCGGTACAAAGTTAAACAAAGGGAAGGAAATTTTCTTTATTCTGTATGAATGGGAGAAAGTGGAAAAGCCTGTGATGGCGCGAGGAAATCTTTAGGCTGGAACACTGGACTTCCTCTCAACTTTCTTGGCACTCCCAGTGCTATATGTCCCTGATTTATTGTTAACTGGAAATAATCTTAGCTTAGTTTTGTCTCTTTATATTTTATCCTTATTTTTACAATCTCTTCTTAGAAGGCTATTCACGTTTTTCTCAGCGTATATAGTGAGGAGTTATTTATATAAGTGTGTGTGTAAGGTAATAAGAGAAAAATTGGCATTTGAGCTCATGTATCCTTATTGCGGAAAACCCATTTTTAGCTTCTAAGATATCTGAATGATTTTTTGCCCAAATTTCAAGCAAATATAAAAAAATCCAGTTGGATTGCGATGTTTTATGAGAAGTCAGGTTTTCTTTTATTGACCGCTGCATTGGTCTTGTGAGATCAAACATAAAAATGAAAGAACACATATATACTGCTAAACCGTACCTTTCGGCCATCACTATTTGAAGTTCTTATGGACCACAGTATAATGTATGATTGGGAGTCTACTATTTCTCCAGTTTTTTGGGGGGATAAACCTAAACCTCTTCGAAAAGGTGATGAGTTTACCATTCAAAAACACATAATGATATTATGTGAACGTGAACACTTATACTCCAGATTCAAGTTCTGGGAAGCCGAGATATCCAATGAAGGAGAAATGTAATTGGCTTTATAGACTGTCATCCATCCTGGAATTACTGAAAAAAAAAAGGATGACGTGCAGGAAAGATCACGCTATGGAGAATGTGCTAAAGAGTTAAAGACAGTAAACGCTGGATTAAGCAAGTTCTTGGGACACCACAGTTTTGCTCAGTAAGTCAGAGAATACAATAGGAGTATTACTTGGACAACGAGGAAATCAAAGCTGACGGCTTATTTAAGTTTGTTGAACTTTTTTGTCGATAATTTCACCTATTATTATTTTAAAAGTGATATTAAATTTTTCCACGAATAAATATTTATTTTAGCTAAATACTATTTATTTTAAAAATTCCTGTCCATGTATTGACAATAGTTTTCTACAAAATGACACCCTAAATCATTTTTTTTTTTTTTCTAAATTGCCTCTAAAATCTTAGATCGTAGCATTTTGCTACCAGATATGTAGTTTAATATAATACGAGTTAGTGAATATAAATCTCGTAGTTAGTGGTGTTATATATCTTAAGACAGGAAAAGGCAATAGACTAAAATTTTCAAATTCGTTTTTCTCAAAAACGTTACTCAGAGATCACCATGAAATTTAATTTTGTTTTGTTATTTAGTTATTCCAATAAATATTCTCTTTCAAAAAAGTCCTATAGTACATCAAATCATATAGATTGTTTTCTAAAGAAATCTGTGAGAAACAAAACATAAAATTTACCAAATGCTGTCTATTTATATAGTTAATCTTCAAAGGGGGCACTTGCCCCGAGCTGTAGAAGTGAAGGGGCGGCTTATTTCTAGTGATTTTTTAAAAATTATTTCTTATATTTTTTCTTCTTAATTTTAATAAATACAAAAGAGGAAAGCTCTTGTCATAGATCTAAATACATATAGAGCTTTAAATACACTTTCTTTTTGTCATAGTTATGAATAGATGTAAAACAAGAGCAATCAAAAAGCGATATAACTAAGTAAATATATTTATTATTCGAATTCGTCTCATCTTTTGAAATACAAGACACGAGACCATGAGACAATTGTTAGACAATGTTGAGCATTGCTTCGTAGTGTGCACGTCTCAGGTTTCGGGGATGCCCTGTCCATTTCTCTGTGGGTTTCCTCCTCCCGATTTATTTTATTTTTTTTTATCATATCAGATAAAGTATTATTATTTATTGAATATTTTCACTTGACGCCTTTTTTTTGTGATTAATCCCGAATATAAAAATCGTACCTAGAAAAAAATATTCATCGAAGCGCTGACCCAAAAATATGAAGTGTTCATATTTATAATAAAACTTAAACCGAAACGAGGGCTCTTTGCTAAAATTTCATGCACCACCAACTTCTCTTTCGCTTTTTTTTATTTTTTCATAACCGACATCAGATTCAAGCTTTTTTTCTCACATAGTATGAAAACCATGCATTTTTTTTTAGCAACATCAACTTGCACTAAATTAAACAAGAGTAAATTCTCTACATTTTGTACTCAATATTTTATTTGTCCGTGGCATCCTTTAAGAGTATCCGCTCTTAGTCTAATTGGGTCTAACCAAATGAGGACCAGAAAGTTATCACGGTGAAAAGTTTTGGAGAAATCTTGAAAATTTGCGCATTAATGTTTTTTTAGGGTGCCGATCACGGATTTCAATTTTGTTTTTTTTCTCGAATTATTCCCGAATTATTTTTTCCCGAAAGTATCCAAAAAATAAATTTTGTTTTGTTTTTTTCATATAACTTGAAAATCATGTATTAATCGGATAAATTTTAATAATTTTAAGCTTGACCCCCCTCGAAAAAATCTTATTTCACGCCCTGAAACAGAATATGTGCCTAGTTTTTAAACAAAAATGAATTGTTGGACAGGGGAAAAAAATACAATTTAATAATATAATTTGGTTTTTCGGAAAGGAATGGAGGTATACTGTTTTTCCCTTGTATCCTTCAAATAAATAGATTATATATATTTTTTTTAAATCTACGTGCAGCTTGGTGTCGACTCTTTCGGGAGAAAAAAGGTCTAGTAGTACCCTAGTACCCAAAGAAATAGTTCATTTTTTTTCTTTGAAAAACCTGCAACGCTCCATTACATGATGACAAATAAAATAAAAAGTAAAACTAACAAATATTCCATATATGATGAATATAATAAATGAACATATACCAACGAATATAATATGATTAGCCATCAAAGGTCGAATGAATAGTATATGGTACTATATATTCTAGGGTAATGCTGATATTAATATTCCTTGAGCCAGCTGAGTCGGTTGCTGCAGAATTACTCTATTGGATTGATTAGAGTTAGTGGAGGCCATACAATCTCAATTATGATAGTACGTGAGCGTTTATCTACCATTTTGTGTTATTAATAAAGTTTTAGGATCTAATCTTAACTAAGGCAATATAAGTTTATAGTAGGAAATTAAATTACTAAATTTAACTAAATATTGTCTACCGAAATGTTATCAAGTTATATTAACGTTATCAGAAACGTTTTAAAGCCTGTCTGTAAAGATAAAGTATGTCGGACATGTTATCGTAAATGTGGACATTTTATAGAGCCGTCAGAACTTCAAAAGAGTGCTGTTATTAAAAAAAAAACTTGTCAACAATTTTCTTGGCCATGCAGGATATAAATGTCAGAGAATATTATCGAAAGTGTCTAGAAAGTTTCAAGAATCTTAAAAAATTTGGGATGCAGCGTGAGGACCGAGATGTATTTTTTAAATAGCCGTCATATTCATTTCTCAAATATTCGATTCAATACTTTATCGAATTACAATGTCAACTGCGACCAAATTACATATATTATCCCATATAATTACAATTCACATAATTAAATATTACTTGCTCTGAAAACAAAATCATAATTCGAAAATAATACAAAAACGGTACTTAAACCAAAATCAGAAAAATTGGACAGGTTACCTTTAACTTACAGAATTAAAAAAAAATTACATTAATAAGGAGAGATTAAAAATTAACATGATATTGATTTTGACGACTCTTCATTGGAAACATAACATATAAAAAAATAATCAATGTATATTATTATATTTAATTTTTAATATATAATTGCGTTACGGTTAGTAATATAATTTGATAATTTACGAGATAAGTAATGGACACACTCTCATGTGGAATGATATTAATGCGTAAAATGAACCTTGATGTTTATTTCATATCTGAACGTTTTAAAATATAAATTCCAAATATGTAAGGATGAGAGCTCAAAATTAATATTATATTATTTTTATAATCTTTCATTATTACTGTAGTATTTTTTTAATAGCTATAATCCTGTACGTTGCAGGTAAACTGTCGTAACTCCAAATTTGCTCGTTTTGATTTTATTACCGTATTTGCATTAGTCTGGCCATAATTTTCGGGCATAAGTATCGCTAATACGCAAAAAGTTTTTATTTTTTTTTTAAATCTTAAAAATCGTTACTACCACTCACTTCTTTTTAATTTTTTTAAATATTATTTGCACACTTTTATTTTATTTTATTTATTTATTTTTTCTCTATATCAGGTTATTTTGAAATAGAAAAAAAATAAAAGGAGTCGATGAACAATAGGTTTTACGCCTTGATTTTCAAATGTCTAACTACTTAACGTTTTAAAAAATTCCAATAATTGATGGAATATTTCGATAATATTCAGTGGTGTTCTGATTCCTTTATGTAACGTGACACCCTGTCTATTTGCTGGGGAGAGGGATGGAAAGCAAAACGCATTTAGTCAGTAATTTTTTTTTTAAATTAAATTTGTTAAATAAAAACTCTATTGCTAACTAACAATATACGTTTTCAGTTGACATCCGCATGATGGTATAGAAGCATCAATCTAATTAGGGATTGATAAATTATTTCCCACTTTTATAAATTTGTTTTATTAAAAACTAGTTTCGAATGTTATATATTCATCCTCAGTTCTAAAAACACACAAAAAATTCAAAAATAAGCAATTCAAAATATATTTGGTATTATTATACATATTAAATTATACAAATCATTATTATAAAACATTTATAAATTATGAATTTAATTAAGACAAGAAATCAAATACATGTTGGTACTTACCAAGGTTTAAATGGATTATATCAAACAGAAAAGTTTGTACTGGTTTCTTCTCGCATTGTACTAACAATGAACGAAAGGTAGGTAGGATGTTTGTAGGTAAATGGTTTAAGGGTCAGGGTTTTCCCAGTAATTACTGGAAAAAACCCTGATCTAAGGGCAGACGTTGGAGGCCAAATCGACATTTGCTTTTCAGGCTTTGTTTGTACTATTTAGGAGTGTACTTTCCTCGATCCAGAATTAGAGTATAAGTATAAAAAAATAAGGAAGAAAAAAAAATGATAGAGATTTGAAGAAAATAACTTCATTTTTTAAATGAGCATTTCTATTTTATTTTTTAACATCTATCGAATCCATCTTAACGGGAATTATATTAAAAATTGTTCTCCCGTGTTATGTAACACCCTCTTGTCCAGGTTACCCAAAACTCGTTGGTAAGTCCATTCGAGTTGGAAAACTTTAACACAATTCTCTTCTCGGTAAAAGTTTCCAGAGCTAATAAGTCTATTACAAGTACGGTTAACAATTTCAACTTTGGCTGTTTCGTAGAAGTTTTGTCTTGATACAGTTCTTTAACGACTTGGTATCGCCATGACCGTCCTCAAATGACAGACTTCACAGAAAATTCTTCTTCTGAGAATTTCTGTCAAGTTATTTTGTGTATAAGATAAAGAGCTGATATGTGAATGTGTATATTTATTAAAAAATAAATTATAACATTATAAACAAATATGATATAATTGTATTCACTTGTATACTCATACATAGTGCCGATGTAACAAAAACATTTATTTTGACAAGGTGTTTCATAGATGAATATCAGGCCTTTATATTCTTAAATCTGCCTTCAGAAATCTTATCTGATATTGAGAACTCAAGAATCAAAAGACCTGAAAAAACATATTGATAAGACTATATATAAGAAATAAATTAAGTATTAACTGCTAAAAGACATTTCAGTTCAGGCAAGCAAGAGATCCTTAATAGATGTCATAATTTAAAATATCTTTGTGGCATTGTTTGTTTGTTTTTGTTTATAGGCGTAAAATCCTTAGGTCATCAAGGTTTGTTTGATTTACTCAGATTTTGAAGATATTTGATCTACATTATATTAAAATATATATATATATATATATATATATATATATATATATATATATATATATATATATATAAAAAAGTAAAAAATAAATAAAATAATAGATGATTAAAAAATAAAAAAATTAATAATGAGAAAAAAAAATAATAATAATAGATGGTTGCAAAATAAATAAATTAATAATGAGATAAAAAACATACATATTTGTATATATATAACATATGTAAAAAAATATATATTTGTGTCATTGTCGCCGATGGCTTGACTGATGGCACAAAGACAAGAATAACAGGTGTCTTTCTGGGGTCCAAACATTTTCGAAGATCGCATCGCTTTCCCTATCTCCTTTGATATTTTTTTAATAACAGAAAATATTAATATCTTATTCCTAATCCTGAAAAATACAATTATTTAAAATTATTAATAATAAATTTAATTATGATAGAAAAAAGTAAAGATTTATTGAATGGTTCTATCACAGAATCTCTCAAAAGGTAGTAACTAACGGAAAACAATTAGATCACATAAATGCAGACTAGATCTAGCACACCAAGAGTCTAAAAACAAATAACCGAATGGAGATAGAACTCTCTCTCTCTCTCTCTCTCTCTCTCTATTAATGTAGTATGTATTATCGTGTTGAAGTGGGATGTACTATCTCTGGTGTGATCATATTCCGGATGATGCCTAAATTAGCGAAAAGTTGACTGGTCAGTTATTTAATGCGTTTTGGGAGACTCATTACTATGCACTGCAATGCTCTAGTAATATCGAAATTGCAGTTTTTGTCCGTTGTTTTTATCTTTTTCCTCATTAATTAATAAAAAAATATTATTAAGAGAGAGATTGATTGAATTTTTATTATATGAGAGCCTTAGTCCAATTCTTTGAAACAAAATTATAAATGTTTTGAAAATTATATAAATAATTTAAATATTAAATTTTAAATATAAAAGAGAGAAACGTAATAATGAAAAAAAGAATAAATAAATTATACTTAAAGAGAAAGTCAAACAGGGAAATTTTATGTAATAACATTTTGCTTATTTCAATTTAAAATCAAATATTTCTGTAGAAGTTAGTTCTAAAATCCTCTGAACAATATCGCTTTTCCCAGAGTCCTGGAAATGCGAGATAAAAGTTTTTGACAAGTTCATGCGGAATGACTGTGACTCTAACGGATATCAAGAGCAGATGGGGAAAATTCTGAAAATAGGATTCAGTCAATGGCTATTAGATACTGAAAAGCTGATCAGACCGCGGTGAGTAGGGGAGGGGGAAAGAGGGGTAAGAGCTTTTTCATTTCCTCCGCTCGGCCTCAGCTGGAGGGGACAATTCATGAAATTATAATTGAAAGTAAAATTATCAATTATAGGCGATTATCAATTAATCTTGATATTTAATTGGTTATTAAATTCTGGATAAATATATATATATATATATATATATATATATATATATATATATATATATATATATATATATATATATATATATATATATATATATATACACACACACATATTTAAAATGTTGTTTTTTATCATATACATCAGTTAATTTCTGTCAATAAATTATTAAACATATTTTTATCTTAAAAACTAAGTGTCGTAAACTAACGAATGATTTTATTGTCCAATGTATAAACCATCATACTTCCAGATCAATTTTATTAATTATTTTGTTCTACATTGACTTTTCGGACTCGTTTAATCCATTTTTCAAGTATTTATCTTCCTTAAAAATTCTAAAACAAATAACATTCCTTGTGTATTGTTAATTTATCATTCATTCAACTTATACATTATTAGTCTACACCAATTTAAAAGAATATATTGAAAAAATTAGCCAATATGGTAGATAATACTATACAAATTTATTTATATTAATATCACATATCTTTTTATTAACTTTTTTATACTTCTTGATAAAAATGTACTTAATTTTACTGATCAGAAATTATTAGATTTTGATTTTATTAATCATTACTGTCCATTCCCACAAAATTTTACTTTGGATCGAATGTATTCAATATATTTCCCTAATTACCTAAACAAATAATTAAATATGCAAGTCAAAAAATTAAAACGTAGGTCTTGGTTGTTAATAAAAAACAAATAAAACGTTGTTAGGAATGCGTTCAGAAATAAATCGCACAGTAATGAATTCAACTGCTATTTATGGCGATCTCTAATTAATTATGTACACCATTTTTGCCCCCTTGAACTTTATATAGAAAGCAAGAAGGAGCTCATAATTAAAAATTCTTAAACAAATATTATATAGGAATCCAGGGTGAGTTGGCCGGACGGGCATTGATCAAGTTTCATAATTTTAAATATATTAGTTTATTTTTTTTTTTAATAATTTATATTTCTAAGGTATTTATTATAACTACTACATTCTGATATTATATATCAGATTTTTTTTTTTTTTCATAATGGAGACATATTTGATAGTTGATGAAATCCAAGAAATGATGATTGGGGTACACGCAGAACGAAATCACACGGTAATGAATTTTTATTGTTTATGTATGTCTACGTTTCGGCCCATGCAGTAATCATTCTTCAGGAATAAGAAAACTAGATACGAGAGAAATATAAGATATTAGATTAATAAATAGATTTAGTGGAATCACATGAAAGATTATGAAAAATATAATTCATAAATGTAACTTCCGTATGTTTATGTTTTTATATCTATGCATTTTATTTTATGTTATGAGAAATTCCTTCATGAAAATTCTACTATATAAATTTAGTATTATCATATCTCATATTATTCTCGTATCTTAGCCTTCAGAAGGCTAAATGTATGCACTCTTAAACAGTAAAAGCTCATTACAGAATGTATTATTTTTCACCATTTATACCTTTAACCATAATCTAGATTCATCAACCGTTGTCCACTACATCTAAAAAAACAAAAACAATAAATAATAATATATTTAAAATTATACAACTAAATCATTTCGCGTCCGGTCAATTCTTCCTGAATTCTCTAATAATATAAAGTTCTCGTTTTTCTTATAAAGTTCAAGAGAAAACAATTTTAATTTTCACCTATCAAAATGAATTATATTTAGGTATCCAAAGCATACATTCATAAAATATGAATGTAAATATCTGAGAAAAATGATTAGATAATGTATTTTAACAAATATTTATTTAAATTATGCTCAACGCTGAACTGTACCAATAAACTTGACAATCAAGGATGTTCGGTTTTCAAAATATAACAACCCTCCTTCTTTTTTTTTTTTTATGATTCCTGTATCACAACGTGTAAATATTTTTACAAATCACCACATCGAATTTTTATTTGTTCTTTTCCAGACGATTTAGTGAGAGAGAGAGGCAAAGATTCAGGGCAGGAGAACCGATAAAATTGCCAAACAAAAGAGGGGCAGATAACAAAGAAATACAAACGTCACGTCAAGCAGTGATTAATGTTGGCTACTGCACAGGATGTTCGTAGAGTGTATCAAATACAGCTGAACAATGCATGCTGACCAAGCAGAAAAACTTATTTTATCTCTCCCATATTATTATTTTTACCGAAAAATAAACATGTTCATTCAATATTTCAAAATATTGAATGAATCACAATTTATCAAAGTGGCATCAGCCCAGTCATTAAAGTGTTCGTGAAGTAGAGAACAAAAAAAAAATACTTTTTTTCGGTTTATTATTTTCAATAATGCACCTTTGTAATCGAAAAAAATAAATAATTAATCCCCTTCTCCTCAAAATTTGAGGTTTTACATTTCAAGATACATAGAGTCTGTAAATCGAAAAGAAAAAAAAAACCGTCCTTCCCACAGTGTTTCATCAGAACAAGATAGGTGGGCAAAATTATTTATCGGCATTGTTACGTTTATATCGATCGTTTCGGTAATATTATAAGAATATAATGTATTTTTATTAATAATACACTTTAATAGGGAGGATTATTAAAAAAAAACTAAAATATACAGAAAAAAAAATCATTTTATTTTATACCAGAAACCAGGTGGTAGAAAAATACAAATAAATTCTAAAAAAAAATAATAAAAACATAATTTACGAATTTAGGCTTAAAATAAAAATAAGATAGAAAATAATAATAACAAATTTATAAAACTAACCCTCCTTATCGGAACCCTTAATTAAGGTAAGAAACTCTCGCAAGCTATGGATCAGAGAATCATATGTTATATTCAAGATGGAAAGTAATTCTCTATTCGTGGCAATGCCTGAACGCTTTCTGATGTTATGCTCCCGTAATCCACAAAAATCTTTGCTTTAAGCTTCCTAGGCCTCTTTCGGAAGCCGTACGGAGCAATTACATTTTTTATTACCTCTGCATTATGGATCAGTGTTTTATGTACAGT
Organism: Rhaphigaster nebulosa; assembly: GCA_948150685.1. NCBI lineage: Eukaryota > Metazoa > Arthropoda > Insecta > Hemiptera > Pentatomidae > Rhaphigaster > Rhaphigaster nebulosa. Next base: position 84,632,879 of record OX411311.1, on the reverse strand, counting down.
AACTGACATGTAATACCACTAATAAAGACTGGTGGAATGTGTTTTAGTGTCCAGACTATTTTTTTTGCATTCCACTCAATTTATCTTGAAGTCAGGAAACAATGTTCTAAAATAATAAAAATAAAAAAAATCCAAAAAATCAATTTTCTTTTTTGTTTTTGGTTGATTTAAGTATAACTATTTGAATAAAATAAACCATAGCGTAATAATTTGCTACATTTTTGTTGTTTGCATCTGTTCCTATAAATAAAAAGGATCCAAATTATATGTAAAAAAACAACAAACAAATTATAAATAAAGAGTACATTAATTGGCAGCAATGGTAAACCCCTACGTATTACCTCTGCCGCAGAAAACACCGTACGACCGAAGAGTCTGTAGGGGGGAAAAAAATCTGATGTCCTTTTAATAAAATTCGATTCAAATTTATCGTGCACAGACTTATTTATTTAGATAGATTATTTAATTAGTGCGTGCAGGGATAACATATATATATATATATATGAGAACTTGTAATTTTATATCTTATCAAAATAATACGCAATCCGATGACAATAAATGGGGTATTCTCTAATTTTACTATTTGTGATGGTCATTCTGATAACCAGTTACCTGCACTGTCATGTCCCTTATCGTTAGTACATTTCTAGGGCTTTGAACTACGTATAATGGACCCTTTTGTACCACATCCACAAAAGATCCACTTTGGTTTAACATTTCAATTATCTGTGAATGTAATCCAAACTAAGTAAATTATAATGTAATAATTATTGCCGTAGACAATAGTAATATCATTCACTACACTTCCTTTGTGCAGAAAACATTTATGTAGTTATATTGATAATTTATTTATATAGTTATATTGATACATTTGTTTATGATAATGTCGGTCATGCCAATTACTCAGGCGGGTGTGCGAAAATAATAAATTTTATAGTTCTTAGTACGCAGTCTGTCATTGGTATGATTTACTGGCCCATCAACATCGTATCATATTTAAAATTTTATGTCAGATTTTAATACAATAGGGGTTGAGCAATACTTTATATATCTATTTTGTAATCAATTAGTAGATAAACAAATATCTATCTTCTACCTTGTAGGAATTCTTGTTGGTTTCATTACTATATTAATTAAAATATTAGTTTTTCTGGCATATTTTTTCAGAAATGCCAAGCTTTTAAACAGTACGTTTGGATTTCAGATGAAGGCATAATATCTTTGCTCGAATTTCCACAAAGGAAATGTTCTGCCCGGCATGCTGTATGCTATTTATCACTAAAAAGTATTAAAACATCATATGAATATTCGAAATAATAAACTTTGATAATACATATTTGTTAAAAAAATAAAAGAGCACTTTAACTACATTTAAAAATGTATTTAACGAAAGATTCAGATGTTAAATATTCGTAAAAAATATAAATGATCCAATTTATCCATGAAAAAAAATCACACCATTTAGGAAAGAACCGTCCAAAATGAATTTTAACTTGAGTCCAATACAAAATATGCTTTGCTATATCTCCGCTAATATAAGTCCGAATAAGATATTTTTTTGTTTAAGTTTAGCTTTGTAAACAATTAAATTATCTTTCAAAACGAGCATCTCAAATGTTCTTTCTGGGAGATGTATAGTATTCTAGTTATGACCACTTGGTAATCATTTGTGCAAATAGGGTCATAAAAATTCTTGTTAATTAATTTTAAAATAGTAACTAGCGTCTACAACAGTTTTAGGTACATCTGCTCGCTCTAAAAAAAAAAGATCTTTCGAACGGTTCCTTACTCTTGTTAATTTGTTCAGTATTTTTCGTGAAAAATGGATCTCTCCTTCAGAAATAATGTATAAGCTGAACCGACAATGTTTCGCTCCTACATATTTGAGTGTATATAATAGATTAAATGAACACAATTGAAAGTTTGATACAAATTATTTTATATAATAAATAATAATAATATATAATAAATAATGCGGTATTAAGAAATCGAATAAGTTGAAATTCAAAATAGAAATAATTCACTCGTTCAAGATTTAATCATGATACAGAAAGACACACAGACAGACAAAATACGTAAAAAATGTACGTTTTTTTGGACGCTGCAACTGCACATGGAAAATTTGATCTGATTGCAATAAATTCCTTATCTAGCAACGCTCTTATGTCCTGCAGTTCCTCTGGCCTACAGCGGTAGGAAAATAAAAACATGGCTACAATGTTCTATATACTAATACTATATACTAAATACTATATGTTCTATTTACTATATACTAATACTAATAATGGTCCGATATCGATATTTTTTATTTTTAGGGATTTAATTATTCTTCAAATTTAATAAGATTTAATCATCTATGATACCGTCTTAAAGGTCCCGGCGCCCCGATGCAACTTCCAGCTAGGCGTCCTTACAATTTTTTTTTTAAATATTTCAATTTGTTTTGTATATAAGTACCATATTATATACATATTTTCATATCAATAATATTACAAAAATGCAATAGGTTATAACATTTTTTTCGATAAAAACATTAGTTTGCGGGTCGGGCCGGCCCCAAAGGGTTCTACCTCAAAGGACGACTCTTTCCTAAGCTTTCTTCCAGTACAATAAATAAAAAATAAGTTTAAAAGATTATCATCTCCTCATTTACCCAGAATTGTACCAGCGAACAATTACCGGAAGGTCGGAAAATCGTGTGAAAATAGATATTTTTTAAAGTTTTGATTGTACAGAAACAACGGCTGCTGTAGTTTAAGTGAATTTTTTTTAACTTAAGACACTAGATAAAATAAGGAAAAGTTTGATAATTTTAGAGTTTTTTTTTCCCCCCAGTTGCGCGCAGTTCCTTCACTTTCCTATATACCCGCAAAACATCATTAGAACCTATTATTTCAGTAGCACTTCCGAGATTTTGCATGGAACTATACCAATATGCTGTTTGTTTAAACAAACTTATTTTTGTAATTAACAACAAACTGTTTTAAAAAAGTAATATTTATAACATTTGAAGTTAACATTCAATATTATATTAACATTAGCGTATCATTCAACACCTACAAACGAACATTCGTGAGCGTTGAACCGAGTGTAGCTGGAGTATTGTGCAAATGAAGTTAAGATACCCTTGTAGGCGACGAAGCTCCCGATTTAAGACGTGTCCCATCATTTGCTTAGACTCTGTTTGAACTAGGCTCGACTGGGAAGAGCAATGAGCTTGAACTCGCTCGGCAAACATCAGAACAGATCAAAGGCTGTATTTAAATCGCAGTTGTCACCCAGGCATCACCTCAATTAACTGAATCCTCCTTCGCTAGGCTCATTGGGGTATCTAATGACGAGCTGAATTGATTGGTTTGAATGCAGTAAATAATCTATTAGAACTTAAACTTGCATTAATAATAATAAGTTTTTTATTCAAACATTGAGTGATGACAAGAGGATCTCCATTAGATTAGGTACTGGGTTTAATAAAAGATTTCGCACCTACAAAATAATTATGGCAGTTCCTTAGCTGCGCCTTTAAATGTTTGGGTGATTTTAATTCTGTTCATATTTTGATTTCATAACCTCTTGTTGAAATCTGTAAGAAGTGTATTCGCATTATTAAATTATTTTTAATTTGTGCCTTCTTTATGGCAAGCACCCATTTTGCTTTTGAATACATTTTATTTAGCTACACTTTGATATCTAAGACTTAATAGGATCATTAAATCTACCATAATTTTATAACTGCTCTAAGTCCGTGGAGGGATATGTAACAGTGAAGTTATTATTTATACCGTGATACAAATTATTTAGCATTTTCTATATTGGATTTCATAATATTTTTATATCTGCTTCACTACTTGTAATTAAATATAGTTACATTTATTTTGGTTTATTTCTAGACGCCCTTTTCCTCCATCTCTATAAATTCTTCTGTCATCATCAAGACCGCCTCTTTCTTCAATTTGAATATTCTCGAATTACAGACCCTCTCTAAATATTTCTTCTGCTGATTTCTATCGCCGAAAGAGCGACTGCATCAAATTTTAAATATATTTATAATTATTTGAGGCTAAATGACAAAAAAAACTTTTATAAAACAAAACTAAAAAAAACACTTCAACACTGTACACAAGAACCACTAAAGAAATATAAATAATTTTTCTTATAAAAGTAAATTATTAAGTAAATTAGTAACTATTACAAATCAGTATGAACAAAACAATTACTTAATTATTTATTTATGTCGGAGCCAGGCCACCAAGAGTGGAGCACAACTCGTTCATTTCAATTATTAAGTTGTCTTAAGTTATTCTTGAAATTCTGAAGTTGTGGAGCGACTTAGCACCGACGTCAAAAAATATTAACTAATGTTACTTAATTTATTTTCATAAGAAAAATAATTGCTATCTCTTTAGTGTCAGTTTTGAACAGTTAGAACAACCGACAGTTTTGAAGTCGGTTTTTTTTTTCTCTGAAGTTTTTATTTATGTTTTTAGTGGTTCTTGTGCACCGTTTTGATGTATTTTTTTTTTCGTTCACGTTCCTTAGTGGGTTTTTATTTAGTATAAAACAAAAACGGTTGAATTCACCTTTTTTTTTTTTTTAAGTACCTACCTATGTTTACCTAGCTATGCGTGTCCTATTGTTGGGAAAATGACTGTTTTATTTACAATATTTGAAAATAAAAGAAATAAATAGATTCAGAAATATATCTGTTGCAGTTATCCATTGAAACGTTCGTCTCTCCATCTCCAACAATATTGAAAACATATTTTATATGTTTTAAGTATTCTCGACTTTTTGTTGCTATTTCATGTTTTTTTACGTATAAGTTCATGATCATATTAAATAATGATAAATATAAGTTGCAAATACTAGAGAAACTAAAATGTACTCTATCTCTAAACATTTTTGACGGATTCTGGAGAAATTTATACAGACCTACCCCCAAGGCGTACTCTTTTGATTTCAAAAATAATCATAGAAATCGGTTTACGAATAGAGGAAGTTATGGATGAACCTAAATTAAAAAAAGTTTTCAACGGATCCAGATAAAATTCATGTGAGACCATTTTGAGGGTGTACCCTTTTGATTAAAAAAATATAGTAGAAATCGGTTAAAGAATGGCGAAGTTATGCGTGGACACGTAAAGAACATAAAGTCAAACTGAAAACCTCATTTTTTGTAGTTGGATAAAAAGCTCATTAATGAAAAGGTTAATCACAATTAAATAGATAGTAATAATAAAGTACTGAACGGTGTTCTATGACTTTTCACTTCTAACAGAATATTTAGACAGTTCCCATGATGAAAAGCAGAATGATTATTTAGCGGTTTGTGTGTTCACTACTGTTGGTAGCGCCATGTTTATGTACTTGGTGCGTGTCAGCTATCACAAACATCTCTATGACGTTACACTTCTCTGACCTCCGTTTGTATCTCGTTTCAATATATTCAAAGCTCAATTGCTGTAAAGCTTTATTTTTAACATTTTCAAATGGTTAATTTTACAAGAAAATATCTATTAGGACAATTTCGATCCTGTGCTAAAAGCAAGAAAACAGCTTTGTTCTATTTTTTAAGAAAAACTGTGGAGAATTAGAATTCTGATAAATAAATAAACAATTATAGGTCTGGCTAAATAGGTTTGGCTAAAATTGGCGCTTGGCAGCTACAAACACAGACAAAAGATTCTTAAATTTACTTTATTTTAGATTTAGTTGAATCCCTCTCACTTCCAATTTACAAAGGGTTCCCTAGCTATGTTTCTTGCAATTGGAAAAACAGGTAACATACTTAACGAATAAATTTAAATTATAAATAGTTAGGAATGAGTATAAATCATTTCTAATAATTTGTTCATTCACTCATGCTCAACTACTTACGTTAGTGGAAGTGTGATTATTGTTTAAAAAAATAATATCTTTTTAGATTTCTTTTTTACTATACGCATGAATAAATATTTCAATGAGCTGAAGAATTTCTCAAATAAAAAGAGAGAAATCAGAAATCTATTTTGTTATTTTGAGGCTCAATTCAAAACGACCCGACTCGTTTGCGAAAATCTAAATAACGCCTAGTATTAATTATTAAAATTATACGCTCATTTCAAAATTAATCTCAAAGGCGCTAATATTAATCCATTAATTTAAGATACGCTAATATTAATTCCAAATTTTCAGTGAAATATGTGAAGACCCGGTGAAGACTTGCTGCAAAAGCTATCCGGACGCTGGCTCATTTCGAATCGGATGGGATGAAATACAGAAGTACTGCTGTTGTGATCACGCTGGATGCCGATACCTATCTAACGCCACCGTCATACCCGATAGCTATCGAGATGGGCGCAGATTCCAGTGGGGCGCTCTTCACCTTGAAATTGCGCGTCAACTTGTTATCAGGCAGTGCACATTTGCAGCCGCTTCCTGTAGCCTATCTTTATCAAATTAATTTATAAAGTCTTTCAACGCTACATCCTATGAAAATGCGGACGTGGAACTTTTCATTGAGGAGCTGAAAATTCATCCGGTAATTTGGGATGTGAGTCTATAAGGACAGATTATTTTTATACTTTTCTTTGTACTTTTGACTATTTTACATTTAAATTTAAATATAATATTGTTTAATTAAAAATGAAAATAGAAATTATAGCAAAATACTGATAGACTTAATGTACATGAAAAAAAAAAATAAAAATAAATAAATCTAATGTAAATCAGAAGTTGAATTATGTCACGAACCTCAATGGTCACTGCCAAATCTTCTAGAGAGATATCATGTTGGTTCTTTTCTTTGTAATGCGTTGCTGATTCACCCGGCCAGTTTGTCAAAGAATCGAATAGACATTCGAAAATTATTAAAAAAAGTCTTAATTTTTCCTCAGATACATCAAGTATTATTATTAGTATTATATATTAAAAGCTCCCTTAAAGTTCTCGCAAGTACCTCTCGCTGTTGTATGGATGAATCCATTACTTATTTTTTCTAATTCCACTTTCCTTTGTGCGAAATAAGCAACTTTCTTTTGTAATATTTGAGCGCGTTAACGATCCATATCGGTTGGTGGCAAATGAGAGACTGTATCTGTGGCTTATCAACGAGAGGCATCCTGTGGCCTATCACCAATAGGAATCAATAGTATGCAATGGAATTCGGATAGGACGCGGATTGAAATGACTAGGCGTTCCGATAACTTTTGCAGCAAGTTTGCACCGGACTACATTTCTCTTTCTGTTTATATTTCGTTATTGTGACTTTTATGTCTTTTTTCTTTGCCGGCACTACGATTTAATTATCAAAAATGTCTATCTGCATGAAGGCGTAATGTTATATAACACCTCATATTGTTATAATTGTCGATCGTGAAGCCTATTTTATTTTATATTAATCTACATCTACCCCAGCAAATCTTTAACGACTTAATGCCTTAACGCCTTAATGCCGAATTAAATTTATTATTTTAATGCAACAAAGTATTTTTTATTTCATCATACTATCTCTTATCGGAAATTTCGCGTTATCCGGGATAGTTCTTGTCGTATTAATACGGATAAACGGGGTATTACTGTATATACGAATATTCATAATAGTAAATACCGATTTCCTTCTCTCCTTATACAATTGATATGGCTTTGTATATGCGACCGATGATTGTATACTAAAAATGGCCTTATTTCAGCCATATAAATTGGATCGTTCCTTACAAAAATATGCACCATTGCCTATAGAATTGGAAGGTAGGCTCGGGACGGAAATTCATTCGCTAGTTACGGTTCCTTTGAATGCGATCTCCCGTAGATCTTGGCCGTCGGACCATTCAGTTGAATGGGGGAGGGTCCACTAATTGAACTGCTTTTCTTTTCCTCCCTCTTAACATTATATTTATGCTTCAATAAAAACCGTACTCGCATTATGGAGAATATGGTGGTATCCGAGGTTCTTTGTAAAGGATACCTGCAAAAATGTTTACCATTCCCAACTTACGTAAGCACTAGAATACGCTCAGTAATCCAGAAGGAAAGGAAGCCCCATTCACCCAAAATGCGAATGAAATAATGAATAAAATAAATAAAAATCTAAGGTCTTTTTTATACTAAACTTTTATTATTAATATAATTTTTTTATATTTATCAAAAAAAAATTAGGTTAAGTAGGCTAATGAAATACAACGTTGGCAAACGTTGTATTGAACGAAAATGTTAAAAGGGCGTATCTGCTAATTTATCTTTTTGGGGTTTTGTTACATTTTAACGTGTAGTGTTCTATTCCCATCGCAATGTTACGTCACTAATTAAGGATACAAAATACGACCAAATTAATTAAGAAATTAGCTACCTTACTTCTACAACCATAATTCAAACCCAATGTTCTCAGTTCCACAAATTTTCAGATACTCCACTTTGGCATTGCAGAGACGACATGTAAAGCTGAAATCATTAACTGATTGAATACATTTTTGTTGACATAGAAATGACCATAAAAAGTTAGCGAAGTATTAAGTAACATCGAATCAGCTATTTTACTTTCTCAATAGGTTAAATGCTACGATCCCACTTGAGGTTTTTCAATTTCGCTGTAATCTCTAGTTGAGTACATCTCTGAGAGTCGGGCAGAAACAGGTCGCTCACTCTCGAGGGATTATTCCACAGATTTCTCGCACGATTTTGAAAAATGGTGTTCTAATTCTTGGGTGTGTTTGATTCAAACATCACGTTTTCCGAAACTCATGAACTCCCTTTTTTTTTTTTATTTACTAGCGTATATGAAAATTCTTGATAGTTTTGGGTTGAGGTTTCACCGATATATGATAAAAAAAGAAGCGGAGGTTACTTAACAAATTTCAGCAATAATAATAGGTTATAATTTAATCTCAATGGAAATTTGAAAATAAATCTTTTTCTTGTCTCATAACTGAACATAAATGTTTAGTATCGATAATATTTTATATCTGATTAATTTGGAGGTTATCAGTTATCAACATAGGAGCTCTAGGAAGATGAGGAAGATCAACGAAAATCAAATGACGGCCAGAGCAGTCTTTTTATCTTATCTTATACGTAATTGATGACACGCTAATGAAGCTAAAGTCTGTCCTCTTTTCAGATTCTAAAGAAATCTAATTTGGAATTGTTAATGTGTTAGTTTTGAAGCAAATCGTAGTTTATTACGTACTTTTTTTTCTTTATTCATCATTTTTTTTTTTTTTTATCATACTAGTCATTTCTATTTATTTCCACATTTTATTAATTGGTATGTGATGATGGCCTATAACTTAGGTCGAAACGTTGGCGCACATTAAAATAAGTTATTATTTAACTTATTATCATGTGTTCTTCATTGACCGTTCCCCCCAACCAAATTACGTCTACGATTAACTAAACTCACATCAATATGTATTACGTGGTGTTTTAAAGTACCGTATCATCGAAATTTGAAACTTATTTTAGTTATATAATTTTTTTTTCTTTGAAGCAAACTTTATACAATCACAAATATGAAATTACCTACGGGGAATATGACCAAGAATAAAAAATAACTTATTTTAGCTTCTATCTATTTAGTTTATCTATTTATATTTTTAGTTAGTTTTTGTTCTATTGTTAGAAAAACGACATTTTTTCCCGTTTCGGCTCCTGGACCATGATGACACATACTAAAAAAAAAAAAAAAAAAAAAAAGAAGAAAAAGAAAAATTTTAATATATTTTTATATTTACACTATGTATATATGATTAAACGTTTTAGTCCATAAAAACTATATTATAAAAGCAAAGGTAAAGAAGGTAGAAAATATAATAATTAAAATAAAACTTTTCGTGTATATAATATAATATAATATAAAGTTATTGGTGTAATCACTCATTTAAATTATTAGTTTCAAATGTATATGCTTTAAATACGCTGTTTAATTAGTTAACATCATTAATTAGTGAATTTGACTTCCATGTTTGGTTAGATCTCTACTACTATTTATTCCCAAAAACTGGAAACATTGTTTGTTCACTTACCATAACATATTATCTTTATTTGAATTGTTTGCCATAGCAACGTAGCTTGTGACATTTTTCACAATTACTTTGGTGGAATAACGTTTGCTTTGTTTGACTCACTGTATGGGAAAGTTAAATGCTGAATTCACAAATAAATCGATTGGCACTATCTAGCAGTTAGTTTGAGAATTTAACCCTTAAGTGAGTCATAACAAATGTTATTCCTCCAAAAAAAGGTGTGAAAAAACAGCGTCCAATCTAGAATCAGCCAAAAATTGCACTTATTAATTTACACCAGTATTTATCATCTTGATGTGTTCTAAAATTTCTCATTACAAGACAAGAAATTCCTTAAAAATAAATTCTGAAACTAGAAAAAATAAAGCTTAACGATTCTGATCTCTTATTACCTAATCATTCATGTAAGTTGGCATTTACAGCTTTTTACTTTTAAATAAATTATATTTCGCTTTTTTGATGCTGTACTTCTTTTGTCGCATTGAAGGTAAAATTTTGATTGTAACGGAAGTTGCGCTTGTAGCGGAAATGCGACACCATGAAGTTATTTGTTACAGTGAATAGGCCAACTTCAAGGCATCTAATTAAAAAAAAACAAAAAACTGATGTTTACATAAGATGATACATTATAGAATGGATATATATATATGGAGTTATTACATCAATAACAATTAATTTTTGTTTTAATTTTTAATTTAGGAGTAAAAATAAAATAATCCTAAATCAAAACATTTTGTATTTGCCTGCATGGTTTCACATTGTGACTGGCGATAAGGTAATACACATGAGGAAAATAAGGTAGAAAATCGTGAAATAAATGTTTCGGTTTTGTTTTCAGCGTGTTTCTGTATATATATTTGTAATATTTGTAAATATTTGTAATATTTTTTTTTATCAATGCTGATAGAATAAAGATTCTCAACTGTATAAGCAGCATGGAATATTAAATGTTTTCTTATGTGCCGGGGATACTGAGAAAATGCTGACAAGTGCGCATTCTGATGATGAGTGGTGGAGAGATGGAAGAAAGGTGGTATGAGAACTATCCCAGATGGTCAGGGCTCAGGCAGCTGGAAATTGTAGAGGGTCTGCACCAATTCGGCATCTCTATAGCACATGCTTAGACCGGAGCCGACGGGATTATTGGCCGGTCTAGAGCAACTGTTGCGCCGGTAGGAGTTGGTGTACTAACAACTATATGTGATTACAAAGTATCCGACCATCGATCTGACTCAAAATATATTTATGAATTTCATGACAAAACCAGGAGCGATACGATTTACATTAATTGATTATGCGGTTACTGATAATAGCGCTATCTTACAGTTACTGAAAATAAGCGTTATCCACTAATCAAGTCAATATTAGTTTTTCAATATTTGCTTTTTTTGGGGGGCTTTTCAACCATCTGGGTCATTTTAGCCCCATAATAATTTTTTTTCGTTTAAAATTTGAAAATTTTGGAGTAACTACTCAAAACTCTTTTTAACAGATGTCGTTCTCTTTGAGATTCGAGTGTTACGAAAGCATCTATCAATAATTTGTTCATCTTCAATATTTTAATTGCTTTGTAAGGCATAATTTTTTTCCTTTTCTTATTCTACCAATATATTTAATTAATATTTGTTTATAAATTCATTATTGAAAATTACCTCCAATAAATATGTTTATTCATCAATTCATATTAAAAACATTGTAAGGTTTCGGAGACATTATCCCCATCTTCTGACATTAATTTTCTCTAAAATATATCAGAACATATAATAATAAAATTAAATTGCATTATTTTAGCAACCTAACATTTCAAAAGTATGCTAAAAAATGTATACCTTTAAATTATTCATAAATTGTTGTAAATAAAATCGACATTACAATTTCTTCTTTATTTTATTAAAATAATATAAGAGTAATATAAGAGTAATATAATAGTATAAGTAATAAGTAATATAAGTATAAAATAAGAGTATCTTCTATATGTTGTCTCTTCCATGCCAGAGCTGATCTAAGTCATGAAATGATGCTGAGGACTTCCCAGTAAAGATAACAATAAGAATAATTATTTTATTTATAACTCATAAAATTTACAAGCAGTTTAATAATACTTAAAACACAAAAACATTGGATCCGTGAAAATTTATGCTTCTTACACTAATCGTAGACTCCATTGATCATTTATTACGACTATAATTTTTAAGTTGGTTCGTTTTTCAAAGAATGCACCTTTTATCAAAATAATCCTACAAATGTTCAACGAATGCTGTTCAATATTTATGAAAAAAAAAAAAAAAAGAAATAACTACCGGTTTTGCGATAGACTCTTAAATCAAAAACTCGACAGGGAAAATATTTCGGTAGATAAAATAATAAATAAATAAAATAAAAATAATAAATAATTAAGACTTAGACCCTTGTATTCGGAACATTTTTTCTCGAATATTCATACGCGTTTTTGACGATCCAGTAATATCAGCTGCACATCTATGTACGTAATATTCATCAAAGTTCTGCAGTGTGAGGGATCTCAGTAATCCGGGTGGACATCGACATTTTCCACGACTTGGACTAATAGCCATTATTTACGAAGAAGATTTACCCCAATTGGCTTGGAATATATTTAATTCAGTCGATAAGACAGAACTTTATATATTAGGAACTTTGTCTGATAGAAAGTAGAAGGAGATATGCAAAATGGCCATTACATATATTTGGGAATGGCTGTTTTGGAGGCATTATAGCCGTGGATTTTTAGTTTTACAATCTGATTCTAATTGAATTGGAAAGGAGCCAGGAATTAAAGATCTATTGATCGAACGCTCTGTTCCGGCACCAATAGACTCTGCTTGTTTCTCTCTCAGTTGTCTCCTATTTTATCGGAAAAATATGGTATAGCCTCATGAGAAACTTGATTATTTTATAAAATTAAATTGAAATGCGTGTTTTGAGGAATCGTATTGACTTGGAGTAAATTTTAATTCATAAGCGATTAATCAATTCATTGCCCTTACCATGAAAACTTTATTTTTAAATAATTAACTTATCTATAATTGTATTGAAATTTTAAATCGATATAGAAATAAAAGTTAGAAGGTAAAAAAAGGTTCTGGGCACCAATTCTTTGGACCTGGTTTAAATCCTGGTTGTTGATAGTGATTTATTTTCTTTTTTCGATGAATCCATGGATCGACTCTGGATTTCCGGAGATAAATCGTTGCAGCCTCCATAGAATTGAAATCTCAATCATCCTGATATTCGGGAATTCGTATTGCTTTATCAAAAGTGTTTACCAGTGGCGTAGCTAGGATAGAGCGAAAGAGACGGTCGCCCCGGTGGCTCCGAAAAGCCAAGAAATAATTTTGTTTCCTTCTTTTTGGGCTCCGAAAAGAAGATTTATTTTATTGGATTTAAGTCGAACATATGTTGTCGAACATATCTAATAAGCAGATATGGACTATAAATATTTTGTTGCTTAACTTGAAAATAAACATTTACTCGATATTAGCCGCCTTCTAGTTTCAGCCAATTCGGGCAAGTGCACCCTTAGTCCTCCTAGTTCCGGCCCTGGGGGACGGCAATACTGAAGTTTGCCCCGGGCGCCAGTTGACTTTGTTACGCCACTTGTACAACTCGCAATAAGTACAACTGTTGACAACCCGCAATAAGGTGCAGCTCACCGGAGAGATAAACTAAGGTCAAACTGGTTGATCGGCCTATACTTAATGTTTAAACCAAACACCCTCTTACGCTTTCTTACTATCCCTTACTTCAATTTAATAATCTACCCATTCACTTCCATACCGCTGTCATAAAACCTCGGAGGTACCTTCGATTAACACCTTTCCTGGAATTAGCATATTTTTTCAGATCGAAAATCCACAATTAATCTCAAACAATTTTTAAGATACCGTAACTCAATACCTCAAAAGAACTGGCAACTCCTACTATTCTCTCTTAAGGTAGACTTTTGCTGGTACTGCCCGCGTTTGTAGCTGGCAGAGATTCCCAATCGTAGCCGCTAACTGTTACTGCTTCTATATTTCGCTGTAACTGCCCACCGCAGCGACTCACTCTTGCATAACCTATAACGCTATCACCTCTCCTATATTTCTAATCATACTGTATCTTTATTGCTATATAGCCTATATCCTTAAAGCCTTTAAAATTATATGTTATTTAGATACATATAAATTATTGATAAATTAATACGTTTATTTACAAGTATTTACAGATATGCAACTATATATGTACAACATATATATTGCTATGTTATGTGAAACTAGATATTTGTTTGGTATTTTAGGCAATGAACAAAGTTCGTCTGTCGAGGTTTCTTTATTGTTTATTAATTTAGTAATAATAATAATGTATGAATATAAAAATAAAATAATATGTTTTTCCACACATTATTCTTTACTATTATATTTCTATATTCTTTATGTTTGTGGTCATAAAGAATCTGAAAATGATTTACAAACTCTACTTGACGTTCGTCGTCATAATCACTAAATCCCTTTTTGATAAATGATATTATATCAAAAGACTAGCGGGAACCGTCGCGTCTGAGGCAGAATTAGACTCCTTCTGGAACGGTCAAGGACGCAGCAGTATAGGTATGACGTCATACCTAGACAGCAGTATAGGTATGACGCCATACGTAGACTGCCGGATAGTGCCAGCGAAATATGTCCCTACCTATTCACTCAAAAAGTAGTAAACTGTCAGCAAACTTTGCCGGCCGCAACCGCGGACAGTACCAGCCAAGTCTACCTTTTCCTAATTGTTTCCTCTTATACAAAGGACTATCTAATCTAGTTGGCTTGAGATCAGACTGAAGAGACTCATGAATCGTTACATAATATTCATCTCTGGATTCCCCAGGCGCTCTCATGTATCTTGCAGGTATGCCGAGCTGAGGTGACTTTATCGTACTTTCGAACAGCAATACTTCCTTGGCGTCTGTCTTTTCCAAGTCCTTAGAACAAAAAAATCCTCAACGCATCCTTAATATTATCCCTCTACCTTCTTCTATTCACTATTTGAATACAAGGTTTTATCCTATCGATTTGCATATACCCTCTCACAGAACCGCTTCCCTTAGCAAGTTCTTCATTATTCCTTCTACATTTTTCTGAAATTCTTTGCTCATTTTTATCATTTTCATTTAAACATCACTTATTCCACCACCTGGTTAGTATTCAAAGTACGGTATCGATGTAAAAAAAAATTATTTAAGTCAATTACAATTTTTACTTATAGGCAATTCACAAATACTCTTCTGTAAGTATTTAGTCAGACAAATGTAAACATGTTGTGATTAATTCAATGCAAAATTATTCTTAGTAGACTTAATTTCTAGGGTTTAATATATTTTTTAATTTCATTTCAATATTCCAAACTATTACAAAAAAACAAAGGAAGGTTAGACAGTTGATTTTTGAAGTTATTAAGTTTTTATAAAACAAAAGTTAACAAGAAAAGAACAAATTTTTAAAAAAGAAAATGCACCAAATATCATTCGCGAGTCCAATCCCCAACAATTTGTTTTCAGTTTATATTTTTCTATATATGTTAAAATATTTTTAGCATTCATGCAATATTATTTCATTTGATTTAAATTTCTTAAGACTCGTTTCTTTACTATTAAACAAGGAATTACTACAAGTATATAAATTTATTTGCAATATTTTAATGAAGATAATTAAAAAATAATAATTATATCAACCATACTGATTTCACGCGCATTTTTATGGATAAAAACTGCTAAAATTATTTTTATATGAACAGATTTTATTGAATATTACTGGATTTAATTACCAAAATTAAAACGGGAAGTGTTATTAAATTATAATATTTTCTATTAATTACTTTGGTGAACAAATTATGAGAGATGTTTAAAAAAGAAAAATAATCGCTGCGGACAGGATTCGAACCTGTGCGGGTAAAACCCATTGGATTTCAAGTCCAACTCCTTAACCGCTCGGACACCGCAGCTCACGTAGTACGTGTAATATTGTTGTAGCTCTCAGAGCTGGATTGTTACATTATATAATTTTACAATTATATAACGCATATTAAATGAATATTGCGTTATATACATTATATAACCCATTTTAAATGAATATTTTTGTTTTTGTTAAATTTAAATTGAAGCATCTCGTAACAGTGATGTGATCTGAGTGGGGCTATAAATGAAACTGAAATTATATTTTGTATTACCACATGGGCTTTTTATTTTTAAACAACTATTATCATAATCGCCTAAATGTATAATATCTGGTTAAAATTTTAATTACATTATTTTTTTTAAACTACTTTGGTAAAAAAAATTATATAAGGTTTAAAAAAAAAATAATCGCTGCGGACAGGATTCGAACCTGTGCGGGTAAAACCCATTGGATTTCAAGTCCAACTCCTTAACCGCTCGGACACCGCAGCTCACGTTGTACGTGCAATATTGGTGTAGCACTGAGAGCTGGATAGTTACATTATGTAATTTTACAATTATAATAAATAAACAATTGAAGAGCTAACTTTCAAAAGGGCACATATCCAAAAAATAAAATAAAATGTTTTTTCTTGTTTTCAATTTCATTTTCATGAACTGAATCGATCCCTCCAATCAATTCCCATCAAAACTGAAGAAATCTCTTTCCCTTCCAAGACTCGACAATCCCTTGCAAGAAGGTGTTTGTATCAAAAGAGAGCAATTACATTTCTTATAATATTGGTAAGTTGAATTTTCCAAAATGGATGTGTCTTTCTGAAAGTAAGCTCCTCAATTATTGTAATATTTAATGAATATTGTACCTATTGTACAATATTGTATTTAATGAAATTTAACCCTCTTGTAACAGTAATGTGATCTGAATAGGGCCATAAGTGATTTAGTGTAATTGCTTGTGGTGTATTAATAATCAATTCAAAATTAATTGCTTCAATTAATAAAAAAAAATGCTACGAAGCTAAACGACTTTTTTGGATTAAGTGAAAAAAACTCGGATTTGAAAGTTTTCATGATCGCGTAACTTTCCCTTACTATCTTTTCCAGGAAACGAAACAAAAAAAAGAGAATATAGCTGTATCTCGGTATCAAATTACTAAATGCAGTACTCTATCAGAACTCAAATTTTAGCAAATTTGCTCTACTTCAAAAAAGGAATTTATGAGGATATATTACATTACAACGATTAATAACTGAAAAAATAAAAAATATTTAGGTTTTTATTGAATTAAATGACATGTCGAAGTCATAAATGTAGATTTTTATCGTCAATTCAAACCAAAAAAACTATCAAAAAATGTCCAACCATTTGCATTTTGAAAGTACTTCTTTCCCCGAACTCAGTGCTAGTCGAAAAATTAAGTTTATTGCATAACAAAACTTTGCAAATTATTATTGTGTTAGATTTCCGGTAGTACGAAAAATATTTTAGATTGAATGACAATGTGAGATTTAAGCGAGGGTAGAGTGGAGAAAAACAAATTTATTGTCTGTGAATATTTATGATTCAATTTTATTAGAGTTTTGTAGTATTGTGTTTACACTGGCTGGTAAATGGGGTAGCTGAACAAATATTGCCGTTAATAAGGTGTGGCCGTTTAATTAACCTAAAAATATTAATTGAAAAAAAAAGTAGCAAGTTGTACTAAAAATATTTTCTGTTTGTTCTTTGAACAAATGATAAAACTCTGAGATGCAGGCGATTTAATAATAAACTACTCTCGCTTAGACCTGATCAAATTATACAAGCTTCTAACCAAAACGCTAACACGTTAAAACGTTTAAAACATGTTATGAATAGAACTGAAGAACATTAAATTTCCTACAAGAATGTTCTTATCAATTTTTTAAGTATCTGTTATAGTTTAAGAAATATGCGCTTTTCAAAGCAACAAACGGTAAAGACAATAAAAGATATTACTTTGATGAGCTTATATTTCTTAATGATGAAAAGAAGTTTTCTGATGGAAAAAAAAATTGCTTTGGTCTTCGCTATCGATTCTCCTGCATTTCATTATCCGGCAAGAAATTTATTTTCTATAAACCCTTATGCAACCAATACAGTCGTATGTGGTGGAAACATGAACAATGAATGTGATGACGGAGGTGTAAGAGATGTAACCACTTAGATGTCCAATGTTGCCCAAATGATTAATTAATATCTGCTGTGATAAGCAGAGACGTAATAAACACTAATAGAATATCCAAGAAACTCATGAAACTCTCTAAGGATCAAGAAGAGAAGAGAGATCATGGCTTTGATGTGCCAACTATGTGGCTAGCTAAGCTAGATGCTTCAGGATTGTAAGAACTCGACTGCGGCCCTAATAATCGGGATACAATTAAGACACTGGTTAGGGAGTGGACAAAAGGAGCCGCACTGAATTAGTTAATCAGGGATTAAAACCAGATCTCGAATACCGTTACATTCGAATCCGCTGTATAAAGAGCTACGTTATAACGAGCGGCCACTGGAATTGTACGGGATATGAATATATTATATAGGACGTTATAATCCTAAGGGTTGTCTATCCTTACGTTTTCGGATTTGTATCCAATACCTACATAAGTTCATCACTCCTCATCCACTAATTCATAATGACCAAATGTATAATGTGCTATTGTAATAATACTTGTGAATAAGTCTAACTTCAAATTTATTTTATTATTATATTTAAACCTTTCATCTCCTTCTTGTAATGGATCACTAAAAGGGTAATCAGTGGTAGGGTAACCTAACAGGGGTCGACCGAAAGGTAGTTCGTAGAGTTATGCCAGGTATGACCTTGAAGATAAGGTTTTATGTCATTTTTATGAGTTACGGTGAAGGAAGATTTTTAGTGTGATCGGCATCGAACCTTCGAAGGTTTGTCGGGTGTTATTATTTATCTCTTTAAAAAATAAAATCCTGCCGTTCTATTTCGAGCCTAAAATTATTATCTAAGTTTAATATTAGCTTTGATACTACATAACTCTATTTACTTTCAACGTTCAAACATCCTTAATAATATGATTTTATGTAATAAAGTTAATACTAATCAAACATTTGCTTTTGTCCATGGTAAACCAAATTTAACTTTTCCTTATATCATTAAACCTTATCTAGATTTCTTATGTGTTCTTTGCTCATAAGAAAGTCGAGAGAAGTCGAGAGATGGTCTAATTGTCAATGGTGTTTGTGAAGTTTCCGGAAAAAAAAGTATATATATACCCGTCGGAGGCTGTGTCTATCATATAACCGCGGTGTTTTAAAGATGTAAAATTATTTAGGGTACAAGCAATGAGAATTGCAAAGAAGAATATATAATAAAAAAATAGCAATCTCGTGGACGAAGGCCAAGTCATATGTTGCAAATTACCGTATATTGTTGTCACCGGTGACGCCATCAAACCAACACTCAAAATTGGTTGTTTGCTCGCTTATTATACTTCCGCCTTAAGGACAAATCCAAAAATTATTTTTGGATTGTATTGGGTCGATCCTTAATGGCACACTTTATTATACTTTGCTTTCTAGCCTTTTGCTTTTCCAGCATTTTGCAGCAAGCGGAGCAATGAGCGTATAGAAATGAACAAAAAAGTGTCTTAAATACTCGTAAGACCTAACACCCCAGATCGAGGGACACATTTCTTCGATACAAAAAAATTCAAGTTATCTTTCCGAGATGAAAGTTTTATTGTATAAATAATGGTTATTGATTGATTCCATTATACTACATTGGGGTAAAAAATATTATTAAAACAAGCGCCTATAGGTGCTATCTAGAAATAATTATTGTGAAGGTGGCAGGATAGAAGGTGGATAAAATACAAGAGGCCTTCAAGAAGATTTGAAAGGAAAAAAAACAAGTTGAAAGCTAATACAGTTACAATTTATGTTTATTAGGTTTGGCCATTGTTAGCTATAAGTATGTTTATACTGAAAATATGTTGTTTTTTAATTTTTTTTTTATAATTTAAAATTTGGAAGAGTTATTAAATGTCAATAGTAGGATGAGAAAATTTCTTTTAAAATATCCTTTATTTATTCCTAAAAGGATCGTTTGCTAAATTTTATATTATACTTTATCGGCGAGATGGTTGAATTTCCATCCTCGAGCAAGACGTTTTAAGATTATAGATTATGGCTTCCCGCTCTTTATTTGTCAAAAATTTTCGATATCTTTATAAGAATCTGCTTTTAGTTTTTCTGTATTTTTTTTTTTTTATTATAAAATTAAATAGTAAAATTGAGTTGCAGGTTCAGCCGAAGGGAAGTGTCGTAACAAGGCATAGGAGCGACACGTAGGAGTAACAGAGGACAGCTAATTGGATTATCTCCATTGTTGTAGGCTAATGCAGAATGGAAATTGATCCGGTGTGGGAAACAATGGCTCCCGTTCCTCAGACAGAGGGAGCTGCCAAAGGGTGTACCTTCGCAAGTTCTTAGAATAATTGCCAGGATAGTCTCTCCTAATGGTGTCATTACGGTCGTTTGTGGCTCTTTTTCTCTATGTATCCAGTTTACACCGTTCTTTCTTAGGGCCAACTTGTTTATTTATGTTCTCCCATGAGCCTCTATTATTCAGTACTGAAATAATCATAAGATAATTGCTAAAAATAAAGTAACATAATAATAATGTTTGAAGAAGTGATATATATTTTCTTTTTGCTATTCAGTTCCTTATGTAACGCTCTTAATTCTTGAATTAGATTCTTCATCCACGCCTTTTTCGGACTTCTGCTTCATCCAGGGGTATGAACTAAGACCGAATCATGTACATTCATCATTAGGATGCCCATGCTGTTTTAAGTTGAAGTATATATTATTTATAATGAAGATATAGTTGACTAAAGATGAAACTAAGGATAAGCTGGTTGGTAGTACGTCCAAAAAGGAAACAAACAGTAAGGTAATAAATATACTGTTTTCATGTGTACCGACGTTTCGGCCTAAGTTGTAGGCCTTCATCAGGGCTAAGCAATACAAGATACAAGAATAAAAAATAGAAGAAAATAATAGCAAAGAAGAATTATATAAGGTAGTTATATTAAAAGAATAAATAAGAATAAACGAATATGTCCTGCAAGTCCTCTCAAACATATATGCCAAATGCAGTGTACAATTAGTTGATTGCAGGTGGCTATCCTGGCTGTAACATACCCTAATAAATCTCATGCTCAGGACATTTTGAACTATTCATACATTACTAATGGATTGCTTCCCCAGAGTGGAGAGATAATCTTTCATTGGATCCAAAGTCAGTGTTGTCTCCATGGCATTGAAGTCGCCAAGAAAGGTGTTACATGGGAGCAACTAGAAAACCGGAAGCGGTTCCATAGAACTAGGGAAAAGATAAAAAGGCAAATCAGGCTGTGTTGCTAGAATTCATAAATATTAATACTGTTGGAAAGCAATGGGACCGATTCCCAAGAGTTTCTTATGATTACAGGCCACAACTACTTAATTAAACATTTGCATTGAATTGGAGTGACCGACTCTCCAATCTGCAATCTTATCTTTGGAATACGGAAGCAATTATGGATGCAATTAACTTATACGCATTGAAATATGAAATAGTATGCGATATAAAAATAATTATACGTAACATATGAAAAATGGAATAAAAAATATATGATAAATTACAAAATGTAGGTATGTTTAAAAATAGAGATATCCAAATTTTAGCCTCAACTTTCTCTTTCACTTTTGTTCTGACGCCTGTACGTACGAAGGAACGAAGTACGTATCTTGCATAACTCAAAAATGGTTAGCCCTCGAAGAAGTTAAAATTTTGTATTTAGAATTACTTTAAAATCTAGTTGTGAATCTCTCTTTTTGGTCACTGCATGATTACCGAAAGTGGTACTTTACTTGAAGGTCATTATTGATTTTCATCAAAAATTATATTAAAATGTAGAGCAAAACTTCTCAAATTTGGTATATAAATATGGTATATTCTCAAATATCAATATAAATAACATAATAGATTTTGATTGAGATTGGTTAGCCGAAAGGGGTACTTTACTTGAAGGTCATAATAAACTTACATCAAAGGTTATATTAACACTTAATACAAAGATCATATGGTTCGATGATTAAGGATAAAAACGCATTATTTTTCGTTTTTGAGATACTGCTATCTTCGGAAACTAGTAACCAAACTCAGAATCACTTTTAATGCCACCTATTTATAGTTTAATAGGCGTAGATGTCCGCATCAGATATTTTGATAATATACTATAGATGCCATTATAGGTGTAAGGTTAGTGTTGTTGACTTTCGACAATAATCTCGTAATATTTATTAATTAAATCATTTTCAGACATGCGCTTTATACTAACTATTTCCTACCTGTCCTGAGCAGTGAGTGATGTAGCCCCATCACTTTATTACTAAATGAACATTTATTTGCTCAGATATTTCATCAATATCTGAAGTGCACAGTGATTCCTAGAAACGTAATTCTACTAAAAAAAATATATATAAAAAAAAAGAGATTTAAGAACAGAAGTCTAAACGTTTATATTATTGGACGAAATAAGGATGCCCGGACAAGATGGCAACGCGAATGGGAGGGAATTGCATATACCACGTGCATGGATTACCTGAGGGTCAACTGGCTAGTTAATTACGGGAATCACTGATGCACCATACCTTTATTCGACTTTAGCTAATTGATTATACAAATGAACATTAGCTACTACTCTTGGTTACAATATTGTCCATCTGTCAATTTATAATGCCTTAATAATTAAAAATGACTAAAATCGTTGGGGAATTTAGTATCACTGATGAGTAATTTATCTATTACAGAATGCTTAATTAGTAATTTTTGGAAGGCTTTTTTAAATTTAATTTTGTTTAGTATTTTATGAATTAATTTTCTTCCTCTAATTTTCTGTTATATTTTAAAAAATTTATCACTCGTTTTTTTAAACAAGTGTTTCGAATTCTCGTAGAGTTTCTCCATCTTCAGGACCACACTCTAATGCATTATTCCCTTATATCATCATTTTCATTTCTCTTTGATCATTTTTTATTTTTATTTTTTCATTTCTTAATATCCATAAATTTTATTTCGTCTTATTTGTATTAATCACTATTATATCTAAAACTAATAAAAAGTGTGTACATACATTATTCTGGCATTCATTGACAAAATGAGTTTTTGAAAAGATAGTGACTAATACAAACGAGACGAAATAAAATATGTGGATATTTATAAATGACAAAAAAAAAATGGAGAAATGAAACTTATGATACTAGGGAATAATGCATACGACTGTTATGTAAAATATTTAATTTAAAAACAAAATAAAACAGAAAATTAGGGGAAGAAAATTACTTCATAAAATACAACCCAAAATTAAAAATAATGTTTTGTCTTCTACTTCCATATAATCTCCATTAGGATTTTATTTCATTTATTAATTTATTTTTTTCATTTTTATTTTGTGACTAAGATAGAGCTATATAATTTTAGAGATATAATTAAAACTTTTTTTTTTCTTACCACCAAAATATTAAGAAGAAGCAAAACCCTCAAGAACATCGACGAGTTTATTAAAAATAAACGAGTAAATAATAAACTTTAACTCAAATAAGTTTCAGTTTTCACAGTATTTTTTTTTTTACTCTCTGATTTTATTCACAAATTGAGAGATTTAATTTTTTTTTTTATTATCCTCCTTTTATTAAGTAAAAGACAACCGAGCCCGAGCGAGCCCCTTCCCTCAATGAAAATGTCCGCTAAGGGGACCTTTTCATCTTCCAGGCCTGGGATGTCCTGGCGATATCCCAGAACAGGAGATTGGGATATGCCTTCAAACCATCAAAGAATTTGATGTGGCGTCGTCCTATAAACTCGGTCACCGAGAGAAGCTGGAGCTCTTCATGTAAGGTGCTATTCCGTGATCTGTGAAGAGCGGTACCTGGGACGGAGTTGTAAAACTCTGCAGTTTTCGAAGAGTACTCCTGTTGAGGTAGCGGAGGAGTGTAGATCGAATGGCAGCCTTGTATATTTGTAGTTTCAGCCGGGGCGTTAGCTGAGGTGACGTGAGCAGATCGTAGAGGCGGTGTTATTTCTGCTTCGCCAACTTTCGTATTTCCCTTACATGGCTTGAGAAAGTATGATGCCTATCCAAGAAAAAGGGTGAAGGTCGATACGGGCTCGCCCTTCTTGCGCAGGTAGGCGGCGTAGGAGAGATTTAAATAGTGTTAGCCATTCATTTTATAGCAGTGAAGCATGCTCAACAAATCGGCAAGAGGATGGATTTAGATATTGCTTTTTAAAGAAATTCAACAATTCAAATTCAACGTCTTTGAAACATAGAATTAAAATTTATATAAATTAAATTTACTTGTAAATCCTCACTTAATTTGAAAGGATACACCAACAATAAATCAATTCCTTCTGGATATATTTATATCTTAAAAGTTTTAACGTTCGAAAATTTTCACTGCCAACTCCATGTTTAATTGAACTTTTCAGCGGAATTATTATATCAAAACTTTGTTAAATGTTTCCATAAATTTCAAAAAGTTTCTAGAAAGCCTAACGGAAATTTACTAGCTTAACTCCATTCTGAGCCTGATGACTCCTGCCATCCCTCATACTTCAAAAAGAAAAATAAACAAATTAAAATTGCATTTTATAAAAGAAGTTATTTTATTAGCTCGGAAATAAGGCTTTTAACGTTAACAAGTTTTAATTAACCCTTTCCCCAAAAGTTTTCCGCGCCTGCCTCGGCCGCAAGCAAGTTGTGTCCTCAATCCCTCCTACCTCCTTAGAGCCTAACAAGTTATTTTCTACTTCCTTCCGCTAATAATGCTAAACTGGGAAAAAAAAATTTAACGAGCCTGTGAGCTTTTTAAGCAGGATTTATTTATAATATCAAAAATGCAGCAGTTGTAAGGGACTTCTTTGATGCCAGCGACTTTTCAGTTAACAATAAAACTTCAGTCGAAGCTAATGGTCTTTTTCTTTTCAACGTTGTGTCCACTGTTCTGCTCTTTATGCTATATTCTATAAAAGGTATTTTTTTTTTCGATTATGAAAACAGAAATTGTTTATTTCTTTTTATGTGGATCTCGCATAGAAATAAAACAGTTCTAAATTCTTGCTCATCTATTTTTATTTTTGTCTCCAGTTTTAGAAATATGTTATTTTTAAATGTGAACATAAATTATTTTATGTGATTAATTTCACTCACCTAAAGCAGATTTGAAAGGAACAGTGAAACCTCGTTTATCCGGACCAACTAGGGCTGAAGGAAGTCCGGATGATCAAAAATCCGGATAATCTGGGTAACATGAATAATTAGCAAAGCAAAATTCTTAAATAGGAAGGCTTAACGTTTATAACGATAATAACTATTTATAGATGGTGAATCAATCGACTTCAACGTGCTGTGACTCTTTAGTAAACTTTTCTTAGATTCAATAAAAATAATTTTATTACTATAACTGATTGTACTGTCTATACAGAATCTGTACATTGAATCAAATTAAAAAACTAATATTTGGCGTATTTACACTTAGTTTCGTTCTTGCAATCATAGTTTAAGTTATTATCTAACATACACACTGAATAAACTGTCTTAAAATCCGGATCTTAAAATCGGATCCGGATTATCCTGAGATTCGGATAAACGAGGGCCAGATAAACGAGCTTTTAGTGTAGTAATAATGAGATTCAAAGAACCGGGAATCCCGAAGCCGATAACAACAATAAGTGTTGCTCATATACTCCACTCCATCGAACTCCTTTATCCACCCGCATGGAATAGAATCCTCCCATCGACGTTTTAGTTTGCCCTTTGAACATTTATTCATCTGTTCACCATTGCATTTCTGATGAATGCATTGTTCCCCATCTTGTTCAAGAACTTTTAAATTCGCAGCGATGCTATATTATTATAACCTGGTGAAGGTCGCCATATTTGAATTGAATCTAATCTTCTCATCTTTCTTCGAACCGAATAGTTTACACAAAACTATATTTTAAAATATCTTTAGGCGTTGTTCTTCCTTTAACGTAAACTCCGTATGTTTTGTATTCGTTAAGAAGTTGGTAACCGAGTCGTGATAAATATCAGAACTACAATTACGGTTCTAGAATATTAGTTCTCTAAGGCATTTATCCTTTCATTTATTAAATGAAATTTTCATATCTTACTTTTGTAATGTTAAATAAATAAAAATGATTATAAGGCATTTGCAGGTTCGAATAACCAGTTGAGAGAGGCAGAATAAACTTGTCTTCAGGCTGTATTTGTATTTTCTATTTAGTAGCGTTGGAGACCCAAGTCCTTAAGTTGCGGTTTCTTGTACTTGAAGTCGTCTCGACAACTTTGGTCGAAGTGTCAAAGTTTACAATCGGACGCTGTTTCGAACATGACGGCCTTTCCAAGTAGGTGACACAAGTTCATGAATTTTTAAACAGCCGTGTGAGAAGTGTCTACTAACCCCTCTCCCCCTCCCCCAAGCGGCATATATATTGCATTTAAATAATGATTTGAATAAATAGCAGTTTGGCTTTCAATAATTTTATGGCATAAACTGAAATGTAGTTGAGAGTATTGTAAGAATGATTGTAAAATGAAACGTTCTAAGATAATTATTTGAAGTAATTAAATATAAAAGGAATACATCTAATTTAGGCTTGTTTATTGTTTTACAAGTTTAATTCCATACTATTTTAAAAAGATTATTCACACCATATTTACAAAAAATTAAATAAATAAAATAATATCAAAATAATAAATGAGAAAAAAAATTAAACTGAAATAAAATAAAAAAAACATAAGCATTAAACGCCGACATACTTATATACACTATTTAAAATCGGCTTGGGGAGCCCCGAGCCAGGCTCGTTCACTTATGGATGGAGAAGCAGAACTCCAGGATATTCCAGCGCTGCTCTCTCCATCGCGTCAATGGCATTGAAGCCAGTGTTGACCGAGCGAGGGCGCTATAGACAGGCGCTATAGACAGGCGCTACAGACACACAGCTTGAGGGAAGAATCTGCCGGAATGCCAATCTTCTTATATACTAAAAGTCTCGGGGCCACTGATTTAAAATCTACTGATTTAATGTAAAGTACATTAAATCAGTAGATTTTAAATATGACATGTTCCAAATGTTGGCCGTTATCGCGGAAGACGCTCCCGAAAATTTTCTATTGCCCTTCGAGTCATTTCTAGTGGAATGGTATTGATTTCTTACCTGATACTCTATTTTTAATCATCTAGAGGACGAGATCGGTTTTTACACGTCTAGTCCCTGAGATACCACCAGAGAAAAAAGTATAACGGAAAAAAATCTGGTGACCCTGCCTGCTTCCCCTAGACACACCTCAGAGGGATCAATCTGTATGGGAACATTTCTCTCAAAGCGCCAAGCGAACGTCGTGATGTGTGAGCCGTGGTTACATACTGTTGGAACCACACATGCTCTGCGTCGATTTTATCTAACTTAGGATGTAGAATAGTCTCCAACAGGTGCACGCTACCGTCGGAGTTCAGTTATCGTTACCTTCTCTCTTCATAATAGTACGGACCGATAACACCGAAGTCACCAACCGTCGCCTAGAGTGTCCTCCACAAATATGTCGGTTATTCCGCCAGAAATAAGGATGAATCGAAAATTATTTTGAGTGACAGATCTGTGCATTATACCATTTCTGGTATTTTTATAAAGTATGTGACAATATGACCTTGCACAACCGTTGGCTAAGAAACAGTCCTTACCTTATCTAGTACTGAACCCTTCATGGATTGTAGTGGTACAGGTTTTATGTGGCGATCTGATGATTATCGAAACAAATAACAATGAATTAGTGGAAAATATTTATTGGATAATCGAGATTTTCGAGAAAAAAAAACAACAAGCGATAATGAAAATTTTAATTATCATTAATTATACATTATTTGTTGGAAATTAGGATTATAACTCCTGACCTATATTATAACTCCTGACCTATATATATATATATATATATATATATATTTCATTTGGTGTATTATTATAAATAATTCAATTCTACTGTGCCTTATTTCTGGAAAATATTGAAATGAGGATATCGGTCCCACAACTTTCCCAGGCAAGTAACCAGAGAAGTTGGAAATTGAATTTCAGAAAGGTTTCTCTCGAAAGCTGAGCCAGTAAATTGAGCCCGTTGGATAAGATTTGTATAGAGTGATTGATACTTTTATTATATCAGTATAATTCCTCCCTCCTTCCAATCAGTTCTTGTCCCTCCCTCCTAGCCGTCAGGAATAATTGATGTCACTACCCTCTTTTGTTAGGTTTATTAAAGAATTATCGGACGGGGTAGGGAGAGGGTTGGGGGATTTGGTGACAGAAACTTCGTTAACGACTAATAGCTTTCCGATATCTAAAAACGTCAATCCTTAGATGAAAGAGTTATATCTGAAATTCCCGTATTTATTAAAATATGAATTTAGGAGTGATCGCTTTTTCCGTCGCCTTATTAAAATTTATTCCAGTTGGCTGACAGATCACAAATTAAAATGTATTTTACTGCAGAAGTTTGATGCATTTATAATTTACTATATTAAACCAACTCGTTGGTTTTGCGTTTACAAGCATTTCAAAAACCCGTACAATTGAAACTTTACAAAATATCAATTCGAATATGGCTCCTGAGTATAGTTTAAGGTCATTAACTTCAAACATTGACATGAAATGTTTAGGGAACGTATTCAGGGGGGAGGGTAGGATGCAGTGAAGAAAATTGAATGGGGTAATGAAATATTGCCTTTGGTTAATTTATTAAAATAATTAAATTTCCTCTGCTTGAATATGTTGGATAAAAATTGAATTCATTTCGTGCACCTTCTTGCTGCACAGGAATATAATATTTGGGTGCCTGAGGAAGGGGATAGGAGAGGAGGAGTATACTTAACACAATATCCTTCTGCCGAAAATCTTCAGAACTAATTTACGAAGAGATTTAGTGAAATCCCGAACTCCTTAGTGAATTGTAGCTCCTTGCATGTATGTTCTTATTAATATCTGACGAATGATTTATATTTAAAGATAGTATCACTCACCCAAACACTAGTAAATAACTAGCCAATCAACGTTTCGCCAAATAAGGCAACATCAGGGGATAAATATAGAGGATCACGGAAGTGCAGACCAAAGACAACATATACAATTGGCAGACACATCTCAACACATTCAGGCATAAAAAGAGCAGATAAAGATTATTTTCAAACAGCTGATCAGCAATAACAGAAAATAAACACCACACAACCCAAAATATTTTAAAGAAGATAAATATTAGTTGTCCAAAATATATATATCAATCAGGCTGGTTACTAAAGAGGTAAAATGCCTAGAATACTTCTAAGTGTTTGTTAAAGTCGTAAATGGTCATAATGGTTGCGTATTCGCATATAAATATTATTTATTATATTTTTTTCTTCTGCTTGATCCCTCCGGACTTAAGTAAACATCATGCAATATTTACAAAGTTTCGATACATAGAATACTTCATTCTACATAATGGAAGGGATGAGACTATTTGAATACTTGGGGATAACACTTCCTTTGTGTGGAATATTTTTCATCTTAGCTGAGGTAAGGGACCTCCGCGTGATGTGAACTTCTCAATATATTATTTTCAAATCGGGTCTACGTAGCATGTAGTACGTAAGGTGTAACTGCTTTAGAATTGGCATGCTCATGAGCTTGAGGTAGCCTTAAGCCAATTTTTATTATAAGTATTTCTTACCAATATGATTTTTTTTTCACTAATAACATAAATTGTTTTCGCTAGTGAAATATTACAATATGACTTAAGGACAATGAGTAATAGTGATATTGGTGTTCATTTATACTATCCTTGCAAAAAAATATAAATAAATTAGATAATAATAATAAAATAAATGAATAGTAACAGAATAACAAAAACAAATTAAAATCAAAGTAAAAAAAGCTTCAACACATGCCTATTTATGTACAATACATACAATCATTCTGGGGAACAATGAACCAAGCTTGTTCCTCCACTTAATAAAAAAATGGTTCCAGGAGATTCAAAAGCATCTCTCTTAGCGGCGTCACTGCCATTGTTAGCCAGTAGAGGGCTAAGTGAACGCGCTGTAGTCGCATATATTGACGCCTTGAATATGTGCTTAATAAATTCACAAAAGACAAATGTCTTCCAAATAATCTCACATATTAAATGTAACTGCTGAAATATACTTCGATGCAGAAATAGATGTCAAACTAGCAGGACAAAAATATATTTATTAAAATACATTGTAAGAAAATTATACAATATTATGTCTTTACCGAACGATTTTATCATTAATCAAACATATATTCCACAGCGACAGAAAACGAGTATTTGGAAAAATGACATTCAAAGGGAAATGTTGAAACTGAAAGGCATCATAAAAATGCCAGAGAGGTGTAGGCGATTCAATAAAATAAAAATTATAAAGTCCGATAGACTTCCGATTTCTTTTGCTAAAACGAATTCTTTCACTTCTCAGAAAAAGGAGTGGATAGAAATTAAGTCGGCTGTGTAGGGGGCTAGAAATCCTGAATAAACATGAGGCAGTAACAGGTGGACCTGTCGGCTCTAGAGGGAAAAGATGAATTTATAACAAAGCCATTTAAAAACGATACCACTCAAAAAGGGTAAAGCTAAATAGGAATTGGATTATCAAATATTTCCTCAGTCAAATTGAGATGCCTTCAATATGAATATACATTTCTCTTGATTAATTCTATAATTTCAATTCTATTAATTCTACAATCCCTCTTCAAAGATGAATACGTCTCTCTTTTTTTATTTTATTTTATTATTTTTATTTTTTAATGATCTGTATAAAGCCTATTAAATATTGTTTTCAGAATGAAATCCATATCGGAAAAAGGTCATAAATCTTGTTTTTCTTTTGTTTATTTATTTAAATAATTTCTGAAAATTTTAATTAATTACGAAAATGGTATGAGTTAAATGTACATGATATAATTGGTATCGTTATGGAATAGTGGAATAGAGTCATGATGCTCCACTAAATCATTGAAATTCTTTCTTTTATTGAAATTGCATCTTATTATTTCATAAATTTAATTATCCATTATGTTGCAGATTTCACTAAAACTGAATATTTTTCCTGTCAGTATAAACTCCTTACCCGTATAAACGCTTGTTTCTATAGTTTGCTCTTTACTATGCAACAACACATATTTTATAACGATTTTATTATTCAACTTTCTAACATTATAAAAAGTCTGTTGCATAACTTTGTTATTAAAAAGAATAAGAGAAATTTAATTTAATAAGCTGTTACAAAAAATGGGTGGGTCAGTAGAGAAATGATCAAGCATACATCAGTTGATTTATTTTCAGAAGCAGCACCTAATCGAACCAAGGAAGTATCGTGTCCTTCATTCGTCATTCTTGTTCCTCTTCTTAAAATTACTATGTGTAGGATCCCACGGCACTTTTTTTCTCACGAAATAATTCGATAAAACCGCTGTTCCTTTGGTCTGACCACATCAATATACAGAAAAGTATAAATTGAAAAATGTATTAAGAACTGAACACGAAACAGGCTCATGAACGACTTGCGGAGGGACCGAACAACAGTGTTATATAACTTCCTTTAATCTTATAAACACTGGCTGGCTATCATGCAAGTTGTCCTATGACCCGAAAATGAAATATATAACCGCGTTATAAACTATGTTCTATAAAATTTTTCATGCGATTTTATAAAAAAGTTGTACAACTTTTATAAAATATGTTATATAACGTGTTTAGTTAGATCTGTGGTTCCCAGACTTTATGTCACTGCGTACCACTTCCGCCTTTCAGATAACTGGGCGTATCACCACTTTATCTTATGATATCAATATTAAAGATTTGTCTTCATAAATAAATACAAACTAAGTCATAAAAGTTTATTTAACAAACAAAACAATGTACACATGTTACAGTAAATTTGCTTGGTAAAATAATAAATTTCAGTATTTGTCAATTTCATATAACAAAAGCAACATTAAGTAAGATACATATAACAGCAACAAATATTGCGCAAATGTTTGGTTTGATGGAACTCAACTTGTTTTGATGCTTAAATCCTCTTCAGCACTGAGTGCCATTACTACGGTTATCATGCTGAATTATTTTTACTAGTTGTAGATCGCTTTTATTCATCTAATAATTGATACATTCAATAATCATTTTTAATAAAATGTTATCCAACAATGAACGTGCTAAGCAAGATCATTTTATCCACGATTTTTTTTTATCATTCGCGTACCACCTGGAAGTTAGTGTGGATCCAGCCAGCTAAACAGTGCTTTCTAATCGATTCCCAATAATTCTCCAAGGTCACCTGGAAAAGATCGCCTTGAAGCCTTCTTGCATGGATCTGACATTGGAGTGTTACCAATTGGTAGTTTCTTCACAAATTATTGCCGCTTTATATTAATCTGAATGCATATTCATTTACTGTATTTCGTAATAAAGTAACTGGATTACTGAATTTAATTAAATTTATAACTGTTGTAAATTTCAATAAAAATCTTACCTGATGCTTTTGTTTACATGATGGTTATGGGATATGGATATGGATTTGTTACAATGTTACATACTAGTAACTTTTTGACATCATTCCCAATCCACCCCAAGTTCCTTGTGGTCATCACCGGAAGAGTAGTTTCTTCATTATAATATTTTTTTTATCAAATAATTTTACCATAATACATTTACAAAGTCTAACAAAAAACTAACATAAATTATTGAAAAAGGAATATTTACTTATATGTTGTGAACATAGCCCTGGCTAAATAAGATAGCTTGTCTATAAGGGTAAGACAAGACAGATCCTTCATAAAAAATGAAGGGCATGGAGGTGGAATAAGATGGCCCTAAAGAGGAAGCGGTTAAGGGAACATAACCCTAGGCGATATGCGACGCGATACAGCCCTTATATGGTATTTTCACGACCCCTCGCGTCACCAATTTTTACAACCCCTGGTCCTCTCGGAAATTTACCGACATTGCAGGTGTACCTTCGACCGGATTGACAGATCTTTCCATCTTCTTAGATTCGTTCTGGATTTATGACCACTGTTAGATTACATGTCAGCGGAGAAGATCTTCGTTGAAGAAACTTTCTATTTTTTGGCTATCGAAATGTTATTGGTTTCGGAAACAACTATTGTTGTTCTGTGCTCACTTTAAGTCGCATAGAGCTATTAAATAGAAAAACATTTTCTTTCCCAAAACATATTGGATACTATTTAAGATAGAAAAAAAAAATCTTGCTGAGATATAATGGGAAGGTTCCAAAACAAAGCTTTCAGTTTCTCGAATGCTCATATACCGTAAACTGGGGTAACATAGAGATTGACTTAATGACTTTAAGACAATTGGGATTAAAAAATATAAATATTTATATGGACTTATTGTTATCGCCTTATTGTTATGAGACTTATTGTTATCCAATTTTAGTTTGTCTGCAACACCACTAGAGCCCACTAGAGACAGTTCAACCACTTGCAGCCTCTTTGTTACCTTCTTGACAATAGTTAAAACAGTGGCTGTTGTTTAGGGATTGTGAGGACAAAGCGATTGTAAATTCTAAACAGATGGTTCGGGAGAAAAATGCTAGAGTAAAAATTTGTTGAGCGCAACGTTTTCACATAAAATATGCCAGTTATTTGAAACTTTGAGAACAACGCGCCTGATGGGTCATCACAGGTGACATAATTTATGCACTTCATTCTAAAGGTAATGCAATTTAAAACGAGTGCAAACCAAATTTTTATACATTTAATTATTGTAAATTAATTAATTTGCATTCATTAGAAAAAATACGCACCGGCTCGATAATATTTTAATATTAAATTAAATTCTGAATGAAAACGTTACACTCTGCAATTTTTTCCTTTAGCATTCTTCTACCAGGCCAATCGTTTTCCCGTAAATTGAGAAAACAAGCTTGTCCTAATGTAATCCCGAAAGGAGGGATAAAATTAGGACAGAAACAATTCCCTCCCGCTTCCTCCCTGTTTAAGATATCTGAGTATTTAAGGTAACTATAGGTTATAGCTTCCATTTCGCTTAGGTCTATTAATCAAAAATGTTTATGATCAGGTTGATTTCTGAACTAAATATATACCCTTATGTCACCGCCGGTTTACGGTGGTTTAATAAATTAGAATACATTAATACGGTATAGCTGGGACTCTTTGGCCGTTGTTTATTTATTTTCTTTTTTTTTCTTCACAAATTGAATAAAAACGTTTTATCTGGATTGCACTGGGGCCTTAAAATTGGGGAAAATCAATTTTTTACTTATTTCGAAGATTTTCGCTGTGTTAAGCCACAGTGGTATCAGATAAGACGTTTTCATTCATGGGAGGCCATCAATATTTGCCACTAGTAATCTATTTTCGTGTACTTAGTTTATCTTAATTACCCATTATTCAGAGACATTTTCCAAATCCGTTGTTAGAGAACCTTTTTTGTAATAAATTAATTTGTGAAGGACAACTTCCCGTTGATCTATAACTTTATATTTAAAAGAAAAAATATTTTTATAACATTGGATATGACGTTATGAAGTACTTCATCGTCATAAGGATATTTGCTTTCTACAATACAACATAAACTATTAAATCGACAAATATTAATACCATAATTTACAATATATCTTGTTACTATTTAAAAAAAAAAATATTTTATTAACTTTAAAATACATAATTCCCTCCCCATGTCCCCACATCTGTAAAATTTGGCTTCGTCAATCCTTGCTGATTTCATTATAAAAAATTATTTGGTAAGTGACTTATCTTTTCCATCTTTGTCACATACACTGTACTATCATTGGAAATGAACTTTGTACTAATCCCTGTTGTCATATTATGTATTTTAAAGGTAATAAAACATTTTTTTTTTAAATAGTAACAACATATATTGTTAATTAAGGTATTAATATTTGTGGATTTAATAGTTTATGCTGTATTGTAGAAAGCAAATATTCTGATGACGAAGTACTTCGAAACGTCGTAACCAATGTTATAAAAATGTTTTTTTTTTTAAATATAAAGTTATAGATGAATGGGAAGTTGTCCTTTAATTAATTTATTTTAATATATTAACTTCCCTAGAAATTAGAAATTATTTAATATAGTAACCTTTTTTGTTTTTTAGGGCCACTGATTTACTCGAAAGCTATTAATTTAACATACCTTACTATTGCTAATTTTCTTTTCATTGTCCAAATCTTTCCTCCTTTATTTGATTATAAAAAACTTTATATTTTTGTATTTATTACGTATTTTATTTACTATCATAAGATTTATATGTGTATATTTATTTCCGCAGGAAAGGCAGCTGATACCACAAAGGATGTAACCAGCGCTAGAAACCCAGTAGCATCAGTTAAATTACCAGGTAAGTTATTTTCTAGCCAAAATAGTTTAGTAAGTTCTTATAGCAGTGATTGGTAAACTCGTACGAATATCAACACTATATCCTTCCCTCATTAGGTAATATGCATTATTTCAGTGAAATTCATCCAGTATATCGTTGGTCACGATGCGAAACCACGCAACTGCGAAGTCCCAACTTTTCAAAAGAGAGAAAAAACGTTTAAAAAAAATCAAATTTTCCTCCTATTGAAATTTTTTTCCTAAGCCCCTATGGGTATTAGGGATGAGCTGGAGTGTTAGAGATGTGGATTGGACGGGATCTCTTCTGCTGCATAGTAGGGTAAATGCATTACAACGAAGACAGGTGTAACAGGATTTTTTTTCTATCTCAGTCAAGTTAGCTTTTTATTTTTTCTCTTCCCCTCCCCCCCTGTAGAGTTCAGAATTCTGCATAGTTGGGTCATCGTGCATTGGAGACTATCCAAAAATTTGATATTCCTCCTTTTGATTTAGTCCGTTACTCCCGGTAATCCGAAGTCGTATGGAGTAAGTCAGTGTTTTTCCTATGCAAGTTGGCGTGCAAACGCTGTTCATATTGAGATATTTTTTGTTTTTAATTTAAGTAACAGCTAGCAGTATACTATAGGAGTATTCGTATGTAGTATAGAGTCTACAGAGCCAATTTCAGCATGTATAATTTTAGATTTTCAACTTTTGTCTAAAATATCCAAGAGAGATAGAGAGAGAGGCAGAGAGGGAGAGCGGGAGAGATGGTGTAAGGGAGTGAGGGGGAGAGAGAGAGAGGGGAGAGGAGAGGAGGGAGGAGAGGTGGAGAGAGCGTAAAACTGGATCACAGCCATTATTCCCTTCCTCATCCCACCACCTTCATAAAAATAAATACTTTAAGTAGCTTGTTTGGATCGTGGCAACTGAATCATTTCTATTCGTTTCACGATCTGTGAATGTAAGCTTCCATTGAACTGGGCCTTATCTTTATAGGCAGCAGCTGATGTCTTCAGTAGCGTTGAAAGTTCTCTAGCATTTAGTATACTCCTTTCTTAGGTTTATTTTCTTGTGTCCTCAGAGTGGAAATTTGTTTTCACGATATCTCCTGCATAACTTGTGGGGTGAAAGCAGGTTGAGGGACACGGATTTCTATGCTAACTAAAAGCATCCCCATGACGAAAGCTGTTTCCTTAATTTATTAATTTAACCTTGAAAAAATAGAGTTATCGATTTGGATAGAAAATATTTCGAATATCACATTGTAATTATTATGAATTATGTATTATGTTTCCTTTTAATTATGCTCAATTAGCGATCAGGTTATATATGATTCTTCACAACCTCATTTATTTTATTTTCTTAAGCAGCTACGCCTTTATTTTCAAACTGGCCAGTTTAGAAACTTAATCCCTTTATAAGAAAATCTCTGGAATCTCTAGAATCAAAGTTAAGGAGTCATTATTTTCCAAGAATGAAAATTCTTGAGAACAAGAATACCGAGCCACGGACTTTAATAATATATTAGATTTAGAAAGACCTGATGAGAGACCAGTGAATCCTGCTCAGTTATCGTGCCCTCTGATTCTTTGCTCAAAAATCAATTTGCTTCGGAGTATCGAACGATGGTTGATTGAACTTCCTTCGAACCAGCCGGACCTTTTGAAGATCCCCTTTTGAATCAGTAGACAAAAATGGTTAATGATCGAAACCAAAGGAGAACATTAGTATTAATTTTAAACGTGTCTTTTGTATTCATTTTCGTTTGTGTATTTGAAACGTTGAGACCCCCTAAGTACTCAGGGGCGCGGCTTAGACGGCTTACATTAATATTCCGAGACGTTAAGAGGATTTACATTGATTCTACGGCATCCGAGAGAAAGGGGATTATAACGTCTTTGTTTCCTTATGGGCGACTTCTTTGCCTTAGGTTCTTCGGAGCTGCTTGTGGTCTCAGAATATTTCCATCTCTTGAAATAGAAGAAGCTGGATAACTAATGACTTCATTTCTATTCATCTCAGAATGATTTCCATTGGAAATGCTCCATCGAGTCTCTTGATATTCTCAAGACACTGACATCGCAAAATATATACATATATGAGTGTTCACAGTTGATCCACGGCTAACACCGTAGAAAATAAATCTACCTCAGCTAAACGGAAACCCGGTGCCGGTAGTAATCATTGAGCTATCCTCCTTTTTATATGTTTGCTTTTATTCTTCTATAGTAAGCAAACAGAAGAGTCGAGAAACTAAAATGTACTTTAACGTCGCAGTCATAAAACCATAGTATAAAATGTGCATAACTTGTTACGTTTTTTGTCTTTAACAATTTTATGAAGACAATAATAAGCCATAATTTCAGCGGAATACACAAATAAAAAGGATAAAACGATAAGGTGTGAACATAATATCACAGAGTTAGATTATTTTTGTTACTTTTTTGTTTTAACATTGTAAGTTTTGGTAATCCAATATGATGCAACTATTTGTCTAACAGTTGTTGAGGACCTCGATATACAGTTATACCGAAATCTGGGTTCTGAGATTCCGTGACCAAGAATCTATTTCTTGGGATGAATACTAAACATTTTTTAAACATAAATAATTGCACGGAAAGGTTTCACTAGGTTAGTCTACAACATACCATTACCAGATAGCTGTTGTTTATTATTAAAGAGATATGTATGTTGATCATTAGGATAATTTTGATCCTAGTGGTGGAATACACCCCACGATATAATCCTAATTCAAACCTAACGATATCATAGTACTCGTTTCTATTTGTAAGCTGTATCAATAGAAAATCTATAGTGAATATAGACTATAACCAGTAGATAACTTTATTGCGAGGCTATAATTAAGTAATGCTAAATAAATAATAAATTAAGGCCAACGAAATAAATATTATGCTTGACATTTTTTTGAGATGGGACCTCCTCTTACCCTTAGTATGTAATAAAATTTAAAAAATATAAAATGGTTTATTCGAGTTTCACATTTTAAATATTCTAAATTAAGGATCCAATATGGCTGCTGTAAAATTTTAAAATTCGCCCTATCTTAATAACACATCTGATGTCGAAATGTTCAATGCCGGATTAAGTTGAATAAACTGACATTACCCTCTCTCTGAATTTCTTTCCCGTCTTCAAATGTCCCGTTTTGTGTCATTAGACACAACAACAGATGTAGTTTTCATGGAGACTTCCTGGTCTCCACGCAAAATATTATTTCGGACAATTAATCATTCGAAAGTAATAAAATTACAATATATTTGATGAAATATTAATAGTGGTATATTTTGGTATTTGTAATATATAAAGAATTATTTCTTTTGCCTATATTTGAAAAAATAAAGAAGTGAATTGTACACAATCTACAGAATCAAGATTCTCCTACAGCAGAAAGCCTTCAATAACAAGTAAATAATATTATGCAAATATAAGACAAAAATATGATTTACTTGTTATTGTAGGCTTGTTATTGATTCTTTCTTCCTTTATATTTACATAAGTATTATTATTTTTTTAGAATGCAATTTTTATATTAACAATATGAAAATAAATTTACGTTAGTAATATATCTGTGGTAGTTGTGAATAACCAAATCGAGTAATATCAATAACCGAGATTACGCTATCAACATTAAAGTTTAAGTTGAAAAATGTTAAATTATCGCTGTTATAATTAAGATATTGTAAGAAAAAAAAATATGTATTTAAATTTATTTAAAAACCATATGTATTATGGAACTAGAAATATGATTTTGATTCTTAAGTTATAGCTATAAGAAATTATTGATTTTAACTTATCTAATATTTCACGAGTGGCCCTGATATGTATTACAACTGTATATTATATGATATTCTGTTAATAGATGCCATGTTGTCACACCCTCTCTAGCGAACGAACTGTATGGAATTGAGAACGATCCTCAGAATAATCGGTCAAACCGGCCAAGAATAATTAGGAAAATGTTTCAGTTC
This sequence comes from Rhaphigaster nebulosa, assembly GCA_948150685.1. Taxonomy (NCBI): domain Eukaryota; kingdom Metazoa; phylum Arthropoda; class Insecta; order Hemiptera; family Pentatomidae; genus Rhaphigaster; species Rhaphigaster nebulosa. Next base: position 84,593,476 of record OX411311.1, on the reverse strand, counting down.
CCGAACTGTCCAACAGTATGAAAATGTCTGACAGTTAATCCGACTTTCAGAGGTTTGGATTCTCATTTGACTGAAATTCATAAAACCAGCGTTCATTTCGCTGTTGGATAGAGATAAATAGTATCCAAAAAGTGTGAGGGGTTTGGAAATTTAAAGTTTGTTCAGGATAATGAATTTTCGTTCATGTCGAAAACTGGTATTACAGCGCGGTTTCATCAGACGAAATCCATCCAGTTTTAGTTATTTTTAAAACCTCCGATGTGTTCTATAAGCTTCCGTATCCAAGTATCCAATTCAATAGTGCCTTATTGAAATATTGTTTTGCCATTGTTAAAGCGATATTATACGACAATATTATTGAAATATGTTTTTATAAAAAAAGTCCATGCCACATTTTTAAAAACAAAAATAATACCAAAATTAATAATTATTTGACTGCGAACAAATATTGTATACTAAAAATTGCAAGTATTTGTCTTTTTTTTTTTTTATACATGACTTTTAGTTTTATATTGTTCATTAGTTATTTTAAACTTATGTATTAACTAATTAGTTACAATTCTCTTCGATTATTTTTTTCTGCGTGTCAGGCTTAAGGTACATCTGTAGTCTTATGAAGGTTTTGTAAGAAAAAAATTACATGCATTTAAATTTATTTTAAAAATATGATTAGAAATATGGTTTTGATTCTTAAGTTGTACCTATAAGAAATTATCGATTTTAACTTATCTGTTATTTCACGTGGGGCACTGATATGTATTAAAAGTATATATTCTCTTAATAGATGCTATGTTATTATATCCTCTCTAGGGAACGAACTATATGGCAATTGCGAACGATCCTCAGAATAATCGGTTCAACCGGCCAAGAATAATTAGGGAAATGTTTCAGTTCCCGAACTGTCCAAAAGTATGGAAATGTCTGGCAGCTAATCCGACTTATAAGTTTCTCTTTTTTTTTTTTTTTTTTGATGTATTACACATCAATCAATTCTTATGAGAATTGCCGATTTTTCAAGCGAGAATGATGTACTATTTTAACAGTAACTATAATAATTGACCAATAATAATTGACCAAATAATTGCAACAATTGCAAGACCAAGCAGAAGGGTTGAAAATTTATTTTATAATACATTTGTAAAATATTGATTATATAAATAATATCATTTCAATTTGAATAGGATTTATGAAATGATATAAATCATCCGTAATACTTTTTACCAAAACTTTTAGTTTCATTTTTATTTTATTGGAAATATTTTTATTTAAAACCCTAGATAAAGAATATATGTATCTTCTCGATATGTAATTAAAACAGAAAAAAATAATGTACATTTCGTATAGAAACTAGAAGCTTCATATTGTTATGATATTTTAGATGGAAATATTTGTAATTTCTTAAATAAGCAAGGAGCAATAGTTTCATTAATTGTCAATATTCACCTAATTATATTGATTATTAAATATTCGTTTAAATATATATGTTAATTCATTCATTCATTAATTCATTAAATAGCTATATATTATTTATTTTACTATAATTTATTTAAATTATAAATAAACAAGGAATTTTAATATACGTTTGATTGTTTATTTTTGTAATTAATAATATTCTCTATGATTTTGTATGCACCAAAAACTCCTTACAGACGGATCCATTTTATGTAATATAAATAAAACAATACCCTACTTTGTTTTAAAATGTAAATATACAAGATATAGTTCAATAATAAATTCTAACTATTATTATTTCATGTTGTCATGAACTTGTGCAATTTCAATATTGTAATGGTATTTTGAAATGAATTGGTTCATTATTTCCCACTGACCAGTTTTCCCTGACCTCGTAGGCGTATTATCGTTCATTCCCATCTCCCTTTCATTAGCTGATTGCGTCCGAAAGATGTCAATCAAACTCTTATCTATTGTATCCCTATCCTAAATCCCATCGTATCATAGTAGATTTTGTATTTTATTAACAAAGTGACAATTTTGGAAAAATCTTTGATTTATGCTAAGGTAATGTTTTTACAAGGTTCGACTTTAAATTATTGTAAAATATTTATTTTTGAAGCTAGGTTTTTCCTCTGCTATTAAAAATGTCCCTTAGACAATTATGCTTAAATATTTCATTCGAGCCCATGTTTCAATCACGTCTATGTTGGTGAGATTGATATTTCAATTTAGTAGTTCTTAGTATAAACTTATCCCTGCCTTAATCGATAAGTGCTTACGAGGTATCTAGAGGAATCATTATTTATGATGTAGCTGTCTGGGAGGCAAGTGGAAAATAATTCATTTTCGAAGAGATTATTATAATGATGAAATAATCGAAAAAAATATGAAAATTGTCTGAGATTCACATTTTACAATTTTCAGTTTCATGAAAGTGGGATGTGGAATATAACTGAATAAATGTATTGATTTTTTTTTTTTTTATTTAAATGAGCTAATCCGGAGTTGCACCGACAAAATATCATAGTAGAGATAAGTTTACAGGTCGTAGTTTACAGGAGTCAGTTTACACACTTACCTCTGCTATATTTTTTTAACGGGACAACTGCGGATTAACGGTTAAAAATTAGAAAACTGTCCTAGAGAAATGCAAATCACAAAGTATTTTGTAAAACAGCTTTTAAAGGTCCCATTTACCGCAAAAAAACACAATAAAAAATGCTAAATACCTAATGGTATAAAAAAAAACCTAATTTAACCTATTTAACACCGATACAGCTGTACATTTGGGGTTGTAAGATTCAACTAAACGAACAGGTTGGAATTGATATCTTTATATCTTGTTAAACTTCACCTGAGCGAACTCCCATGGCTCATGCATTAGTGTTTGGCTTCGTGGTCCCTAAAGAGTAGTTCTTAAAGTTCAGGATTTGGATTGAACGAGAAGATTACGCACTTACCTCGAAAACGCATTTTAACTATAAATAAGATATCGAAAGCAAATTATCTATATTGATATCGGTTAAAAATATCCCTATTCCCCTTTCAGCGTAGGGAAGCGTCAAGCCAGGAGCCGAACTCATCTCGGTATCTTGCTAGGTTTCTGGCCTGTTGGAGATCTTTTCCTCTTTTTCTACTAAGGCGATCGATGTACTCCAGATAGGACATCCTTGCGCGTCCTCGAGGTCTTTTTCCATCCGGCATGTAGTCCATCATCTTGAGAGGATCCAGGTGGTCACTCATTCTGACAGCATGCATAAAAACAATAAAAATATCAGTATTTCAAAATATCGATATTTAAAATATCGTTAATGCTTTTTTTAAATGAAAAAAATTTCTTAACAAATTGGAAGGGGATTAGGGGATGATGATTTTTTTTTTTTATAGGGAATTTCATCAACTTTAAATTGATTACTAAACAATAAAAATTGAACGCTTTATTAGATTTTTCACAAATATCTCGAAAACGACGCGTCACACAGAAAAATGTATCCTATCCAAAATTATTAAAACAAAAATTTCGATATTTCGATAATACTTTGGCTTTTATATTTATAATTATTTTTTTAATGTGTTATCGATAATACCTTGAATGAAATATCGATATATCGATAATATCGGAAGCCAAATAACGATATAATAATATTGATTATCGGAGTAAAAATATCGATATCGGTATTACATCCCTAACTTAAACCACATCTCCTAACTTTCTTTTATTTACCTAATTATTTATTTATTAAATGTTTATAACCGCGCGGTCATCAACGCCTGATTTATTCATTAATTTCTTACGCATAAAAGCTTTTTGGAGTATCTGAATACTTGTATTACACAAATAGTAATGATCTATTCATATAACAATAATTTATTAACTTTTTAAGGAATATTATCACATTTTGGAAATAATAATTTTTTATTAAATGACCCTATTCACAGTAGAGACGGCCTCTAATTAGCCATTTTAATTTATATAATAAAGTTGTAATTTTTTTAACTGTTATTTCTTTTTATTTGTTAATTTCATTTTTTAGTCAGAATGCAAAATGACGGTCTACATAGCAGGTTCCTTTCTTTTCTAAGTTAGAAAATCTATGATATGAAACTAAAAACTGCCTAAGTTTTTCAAGTAAGTACTATCTTAGGCTGCTAAATCAGATGTTCTAGATATCTGCGGGGACTATAAAAAAATAGTTTATTTCTTTGTCAAAGAAAGAGATGGACTGACTGTTATACTGGTCAGTTTTATGTTATTTTTCAACTTTTATTTCGTTTATCTATTAGCGTTTTCTTCTCTTTTCTCTATGACTATTAGCAAGAAACCTGCATGTGCTATTAGGAATTTAAAAAATATTACTTGATTATATATCGGCAAACATCATCTTTGTTGCGGATTCCTTGGTTTATAAATAAATAATATTATAAATAATTTATAAATAAATAATTATTTATAAATAATTATTATGATATGCTAGCCGATACATTTTTATATGTTCATTAAAAATAATATTTATGTCTATTTATATTTCTAACAGATAAAGAAGATTTTATATATTGGATTCCTATTGATATTTCTTTAGAAAATAAAATTAAAATGTATTTCCCTATTTTTTTCGTTGTTGTTGTTTTATAAACGACAATAATTATTCAACTTTTGGGTCTATAAGTGGTTTAATTTACATTCAGAAATGGTTTTCTGAATGCCAAAATCGTAGTATTGTTGTCAAGAATGCCTTATCAAGACTACTTCGATCTAGCCTGCTTGGAAAATATACTTCCCTGTCGGTAGCCGGGTCAGAAGAAACGTCTATAAAGTAGTTACGTGACCAGGTTCCAGGAAAAAATTGGGAGGCAGGACAATTGGACTAGAATGAGTTCATCTACCGCCTCCAACTTGGGGACCGGAGAGGGAGACATTTTCTCTTAAGTCAAGCTCCTTTTTAATAATTCATAATAATGATGCTGAGGGATGATTAAGGAATACATATCAAATTAATAATATGCACTTCGTGTAAAATAATATTCCTTACGATCAAGTAACGAGCTGAAATATCATAAAAATAATTTTCTGAAAAGGCTCAAATATATAACAATCATATGTTCTAAATGGTGGTTTATTTTTCCAAAATTTTCTTTTAAGGAATTTATACTCCTAATGAAACTTGTGGGTGATTTTGATTCTTCAATGCTGGTTCTTATATTTAAATTTTAGTATTAAAGTTTGTCTCTTGTAGTAAAGACATGGTCATTCTAATCTTTATGGTGAAAAGTCCAGTAACCGTCAAAGAAAAAAAAAATCCTTAATTATCTCACTTACTTTGCTCGTTTGATAGTCCTCTGTACCCAAAAGCTTTTTTTTTTAATATCATCCCTTATCTCCTACGAGGCTTTCTTTGATATATAGTTAGCGACCCCATCGCTCAATCATAGTACCGCAGACATCCACTGGTCCTCCAGGTTAGAATACAGTACACTGGCACTCAAACATTTATACTATATACAACATCCTAAACTCACCCCCACACCTAAAGACTAAGGCACTAAAGTACACACCCTGGATTTTCCGTCCCTAGGTAGCCACCCCTTATGGGGGAGCTAATTAGGGCGCTCTGAGGAGGTAGCAACCCCCCTGACTCTGGGGCAGTAGGTTCCTCTGCCCATCTTAATCTTCCCATGTTTGGAAACTTGCACACAGTGTCAATAGTTGACAGTGGTGGTCAATGTTAGAGGCCCTGCGCGGGACGTAGCGACACGTAAAAAGAAGAACTTTACTGGTAGCCGAAAATTCGTTACGAAACAACAATAAAAACAATTGAAGTATTAGTTCTCGATCCGGCATGAGTAAAGTTGATCTATTTATCATAATAGAAACATTACATAGTTTAAGTCATTTAAGTTTAAGAACCATAGCTAACAAATGTTTGTAGCAGCCTTTTCTCCTTCCCCCTCTAAGATACCTCTCTTCGCTAGAATTCATATATCACAAAAATGTAGAAGTTTAAAAATAATATTTAATTGTAACCAAAGTTTAGTGCTTATTATAATGGGGTATATCATTTTTTTCTTCTTAGTATTTCTTTTTAAAATGTTATCTGGGGAAGTCCACGCAGGTGCTTGGGGAAGGCAACCCCTCCATTATCTCCTTCGAAAGCCTAATTGGTCAACTTTACTCGCTTACTCCGCCTTGCTTCCAAATCCAAAAATTCTTTTTGCAATCTCAAATGGCACATTTTCTCTGTTAAATTATAGCAATTCTTGCTTTATAAAAGCGGAGCTATGAGCGTATAAAAATGAAACCAATAGCGTTTCAATTTTTTTCTATTCTATCACGTCAGATGGAGGGACTTAATTCTTCGTTCAAAAATTGTATCGATTAATCATTTTGACACTTTAAAACAGTGATTTAAAAAATAAAATGTTGAATGGTAATTACTGGAATAGGAATTTCGCCTATAAGCTATTCTTGTACAATAGTCTTAAGAAAGTTTTAGCTTGATTATATTTTCAATAAAGCTAGCTGGCTTCCCGAATAAAAATCCGTTATCTGATAATAACTTGAGTCTATGAAAAAGTTATCATAAGTGACTTTTGCAGTTTTGTTTATTCTGTATGTAGATGAATTCTAATATTGATGGTAATTTTATTGATCAGGTAATTTTTGAAAAGTGCAATTTTTTATGCATTATATCAGTTGGATTCCAGTGCAGCCTTTGTCTTAATTGTAGAAGAAGCCGAGCTCAACTGTTATAAACCTCTCGGAAACAGAGCCATTGGCTCGAGGGAAGCCGGTATCTACTGTCCCAGAGCTGATAAAACTTTAGCCATCAGAGGTGGTGTTTCCCCTGGGGTACTTGAGTAGTTCCGTCGTGGAGCAGTCGCTTAGTGTAATTCAAGGACAAAAAAACTTTTTGAATTCAGCAGATTTCTGATTCTTTGATGATAAGTTTTTTTTTTTTTAATCATTAAAAATTAGATGGATTTTGTGAACTAGTTACCAACTATCTTTTTTTTTTATTTCTATCTAACAAAGATTAGTAATCATTAATCATAATGTTCATAGTTTCATTTTTAAATGCTCTTCAGTTATTAACTTTCTAGCTAATGACTCTGTATTTTCGGTTTGGTAATTTCGTCTATTTTTATACTTGAATTTATGCTATTATTGCTTACCATATCTTAATTTTAAACTGTGTATATTTGAGTTATTCTGTTCAAGGGTATCTCTTTAAAAGTATGAAATATTTTCTTTTCTTATAGTTGTTCTTGGTTGAAATCAACTGAAATCCATAATCATCATTTTTTAGGCATTTTTTTTTTAGATTATTAAATAATTTTATTCTGAGGTCTTAAACCATTTTTAAACTGTTATAGTAACTCTTAAAAATTGTTTAGGTTATTATATATACGAGTATATTATATATTTAGAGGTTATTCCTTTTCTGAATCCTGCTTGGTGGTCGCCTATTATATTTTCATAGTGGGGGTATATCCAGTTTATATAATTTATATATAGGACTAATATAATATGATATGATATGATATAATATGATAATCATATTAAAACACATTCGCAAAACCATAAACATAAACATACATATATAAACAATATTTACACTATGTCAAGGTACCCCATACAAACCCCTCTTACCCCACGTTGGGGAGAGGAGAGTAGCTACGAATAATTTATTTTGAGATGATAAAAGTTTTTCAGCAGCTGCCTTTCTTTTACTGATTTCATTATTCATGTGGCATTTATCATCGATGTGGAAGTCCAATATGTCAAATTCCAAATTTTGTCCCAGTTTTCAAATGATCAACTTGGCACGTGTTAATATTTGGCTTCTCTACCTCAACATTGATTAATTAACGATGGAGTTACTTTGTCTACTCAGTCTATCAGGAAGTCTGTGTGTTATCAGGAGTATATAATATCAGGAGTCTGTGTGTTAGAGTATTTTTGTTTATTTATTTACTTTTATATTTTTTTTTCCCTCAGGTGGGATGTCTCAGTTATGTTTATTCGACTAACCTATTATTGAATTATTTACTTCTTTCTGTAATCTCCAGAACTAGCCACTCCATTAGCTATTACCATCTCGTTCGAACCAGATACACGCGAAGAAATTGAAAACGCTGATAGTTCAGGAGTTACTAAAATCGCCCAATAGGGCGTTGTGTAAGCTTGAGACTGGTATACTATACTCCCAAATTACTATCTGCAAATTGTGGGCTAAAAGTAGCAGTTTGTATCCAGTTTGACCACTAGGATCCGTGTTTATTTATTAAAGTGATAATTTATTTCAAAATTTGGGTTTTATTTATTAACAAATTTAGGTTGGTGTAGCCCAGTAGATAAGATATTGCCATGGTACAAGTCTGATTATATTACGAATGCCATCATACGGGCATTGAACCTATTTGTCGGAAGACTAACGTAGAGTAAACACAGCTTCAATGAGTGAGAACTTAAATGTTTTATGGTTTTGGGAAAAGAATCTGGTAAAAATGTGTTACTGGCATATTGCTTTCTGCTAGAATCGTATATCAAGAAACAGTACCTCATTGACATGGTACTGAATCTTGTAGAAAGGTTTTAGTGCTACAGGGTTTACCCAAATTGAATTATTAAATAATAAATTGTATGATGGTAGCAATGATGGCGTAATCCATCCATTGTTACCAATTTGGTTACTTTACTTAAATTCATTAAGATCCACCTAATTCTGATCACCACATTATCAAACATGAACCAAAGTTTTTAGAAACACAAGAATTGAAAGTATTTAGGTATCCCCTAAGTATGAGGTATCCCCTTTGGTAGAATTTAGAATCTAGAATTTTTGATAAACAGTTTTCAGAAGAATTGGCATACAAATATTTATAAAATATAGACCCATGAAGGCTTTGCCTGATTTATATATTCTCTGCCTCATATGTTAAAGTTAAAACACACTTGCAATAAAATATAGAAGCTCAAAAAATATACCAGCATGGATTTTAAAAATATATTAAAAGTACTAGTCGCTTGAACAAAAGAATAAGTAAAAATCACATAATTTTATTTAAAATACAATCCTACAAAAAATAAGATATTATTTCAACCAAAACTATTTTTATTCATATACAGCATAACAACATAAGAATTTGTGGGGCTAGACATGAATGTGAATAAAAACGCTTTTACACCAATTAAGGGTACTCACTTTATAAAGGCTGGGTGAGTCTTAGGAGCGTCTGGGATATACCCAATCCCACAGGGCTGAGTCAAGGCTGATAAGAAAATAAAAATATTTCTGCCACAGCCGGTATCGAAGTCGAGACCTAGAGATTAGTTGTATAGTGTACTCACTGGGCTACCCCGCTCCCTCCTACTTCTGTATTAAACAAAAAAAATTAAAATTAATAATTTTCGTTTTTATTTTAACAGCTACCCTGACCATTTTCTCCTATATTAATTTCTGCGGTCAACGATGAAATAAAAAAATAAATAATAATAATTAATCTATATTTACATTAAAAATTTATATTTCTATTGACATTTACTTGAAAAGTAATACATTTTATTTTTCTATATTGCCCTACAGACATATGCTGAATAAAGGTCTACTTTATCGAAGTTATTAATTATAGGTCGTCTTCGTTAATAAGGAACCCCAATGGACACATTTTTGTCATTTCACTTAACAGAAACTATCTCCTGTAACAGGGTTCATTAAGAGTAGAAGCCTTCAGAGTTCTATTAAATCCGATCCTAATAAAGTGGGTCCCTGAGCCGCCACGTTTGGCTGACAATTAAATTTCATATATTCACGGTTAGGGGAGGATTAGAGCTATATTGTCCCCCCGCTAGTGCCTATTTAATTAAGTCAGTTCGATATATCAAACCCTATGCAAATACCGGGGCCTAATGGGCCAAGTTCGATGCTTCCTCTGCTAACCGTCTCCTTTCATGGGCCGTGTACCCTACCGCTGCTGTCTAATCGGTCCAACCTATTGGTGTGGATTTTTCTGTGATCGTTTTATCTAATTTTTGTTTAGGAATTTAAGATGAGAAATTTTGACGATAAACAATTATATTTGTAAATGTTAGCGAATATGACTTCTATGATTTAAAAATTCATTAATCCGTGTTCTGAATAGGTCATCTCCTTCTTTCGCTAAATATTCATCGTCAATAGCAAAAATACTTTGTTATTATATATAGTAATATAACATAATAATATTATGTTATTTTGGAGATAAGCTGACTAAACGTTCACTAGCCAATTTTTCTACTTTATTTTATTTTTTTATTAATACAGATTGAACATAAATTTTGGGTAGTTTTTAGTAAGTTTGGTGCCAATATATAAAGCAAAGAATTTAAAAAAATTTTAATTGACATTAATTTTTGCATGAGCCATCTGATTATTTTTTCCACATACTGTCACCTCAAATCATCAAGTGGGATCGGATTTAGCGCGAAAGACCTTCATATTTACAAGGAATGTGTTAGCATTTATGCTGGTAGACGTTTTAAGTATTGCTGACAACATATTTTCATCCATTTTTTTTTTCCTTATATTGTTTTACTAATGTCTTAGTAGACAGTTCAGTATCAATGAAGTCTACGAATATCATAATCATATAAGAAGTGAAGAAAATATTTAAATTGCCAACTTTATATATTTTACTATCATTTAACTATTATTAAATACTAAAAAATTGATCTTTTGATCTTTAGAAAGATTGATCTTATTCAAATGGATATTTTTATAATTTTTTTTTTCTATTTTAGGAAATATATATGTTTTAGGTTCAATATCATTTATTGAAACTCCTCTAAACAACAACACTTTGGACATTCTACACATTTTCAAGTTGCCTCTCCTAAAAAAAAATTATACAAGTATCTAATAATTTATGATTTACAAAAAAAAAAATTTAATTATAAAAATCAGAATAGGCTGATTCACATTTCTTACATTTCCACGTGCTTAATTTATAAGAAACGGCTACATTATACTTCAATTAATTAAATTATTTTTACCTTCTTCTTGAGTTCATATTATGTTAAACATTAACTATGCCCTGTAATTAAAATTTCCTCTCAACACGCTTGTTAGGTGAACAAGTGATCTTATTTTGCCTTTTAAATAAAGAGATATCTCATTAATATATTTTATGAAATTAAAGAACTAATATTAATGAAATACGTTTTATTCACTGACAGCTTTGGTAATTCAAATAGATTTCTTAAAGAAAAAATATACTAAATATATATAAATATAGTTCTTGTAAAGGAAAATAGATTAACAAAAATTCATCTAAAATTTAATCATCATATGGAGAAAGCAATTAATAAACTATTGCTTTATAAAATACCGTAAATGTGCTGTGATAAATCTTTTGAAAGACTGGCTTGACTCCAGTCGTATAGATCGGGTTGACCATGCCTTATAACGATACATACAAGATACAAATTTCATCGAACGAACAATATTGTAGTTCATTCAGCGAATGCATACCATTTACGGTCTGTTCTGGGACGTCTTGCTTCTGTACTTTCTGTTAAGGCATACATTATTTTATGTGTAAACATTTTATGTGTAAACTATCTGTCAATAGTTTTTTGGAATATGTTTCGAATTTTGGTTTCTAAATATTGGTTTCCTTCAGACTGTCTGCGAATTCCATCAGTATTTTTTTAAGTCTCTTGTTCAAAAACCGCCAGTGAATATAATGCTCGAAATTACAGAGGCATTTAAAATTTACTTCCACTGTTTTTCAATTGACATTTCAGCCAAACGATAAGATTTCTCTAAACAATTTTACTATTCCCTAGGCATTTATTACCTGATATAACAATTTCCGTATTTCCAGAGCAGGTAACAAACAATAATTCTGAAAAAAATAAGTATTTCAGTTATTAAACAAATAAGTGTATTACTTACTTAATCGGCCTGATGGTCGAGCATATTGGAGCAGGACTTTATTTTCAATCCACTAGCGGCGTTGGTTCGAATCCATATGAGTTGTATTCAATTTTATTGCAAACCCACAGAATGAATCTCGATCATTTCACAGGACAACACATTTGCTTTATTATGCTGCTGTATTAGGAGTATATAACTCATTAATAGACAATAAACAATAACTTAATACTAATACTTGAAACTTTTATTACCATTCTAACTTAGAAATAAAAAGGTATGTAGGTACTAATTTAAGAACAAAGGAAAATATTTCATTAAATTATAGTTTTACAAATTTTATTTTAGTGTTTGTTTTCGATAGTTCTATAATTAAGCCATTATAGGACTGATTTTTTTTTTTAGTTGTCAGATACAAAAAAAAAGTTGTAATTATTATGTATATATTAATTGCCTATGATAATAACACTTTTTAAACTTAATTTTTTTTAAAAACTTCTTTATCCTCTTTACATAAACGACGTTTCAGGCCGCTTTGACCATTCTCCAGCGTGCCATCGTATTTGATGATATTAATTATTCCATAAAATAAGACAATTATTTTACATTCAGATCTTCTTTATTTTTAGCATAAGAAAGCACTTAATTGTCAATCAAGTGAAATCTTTCTGATTAAGATTAAGATCTTTCTGATATATATATAACTTTTTAACAAAAAGAGTTTTGGATATCATATTATACAAAGCTGTTATAATTAAAAAATTCCCGATGAATATAATATTGAAATAAAAAGCAATTAACTAAAAGCAAAAACAGCAATAAGATGATGAATGAAAGTTGAGCTTGGAAAAGGATGCTTTAATTTATTTGAAGCAAGCATGAAAGAAAGAGAACAACAATCGTACTGTTTAAAGGAAAACGGTAGAGGTAAGCAATTTGTTAAGGTCTATTGGAGTAGTTCTAAAAGACAATGTCTGGAGATTTTTAAAAGAACACTCCGTTTACACGAAGTAATAAAAAATATTCTTCACCCTTATTTTCATCGGAAGAAGGGTAACTTGCACATTCTGTATAGCACAAAATAACGAAGACTTGATTGTTGAAGAATTCATTAGAAATCCATCGAAACCAATATTTTATAGAAAGCTTTCCAGCTCAGATAAAAAAAAAAATTGAAAAGAATAATTAGTAAATCACGATAAACAGGGATAGCAAAAAAAAAAAATATATAAATAGCTTTACGTATAGTTTATATAGTAAAAAGTTTTCAAAAACAACCTTAAAAGTTTGGTGGTCTTAAATTTTCATAAAAATTTCATTGGTTTCATATAAAATGATAGTACCTGCAAACGTTACGACTATTTCTATCATAAATTTTGAACAAAAATGATCAAAAATATTTGTGGATACAATTCTAAATCTTTTTTCCTGTCTGGTACAAACATTGATAACACAGGTCAACAGTGATTTCGCAGTGCAGGGTTTCAGGATCGAATATGGATAAGAGATATTAGCCAGTCTTCTAAATACGAGATAAATATCACATTTGCAGTTTGTGAAATAAAGGCAATATATACACTTCCATTTAATGAAAAAGGAGCGGTTTTTTTATTTGGAGGGGGGCACTATCTAAACTAAAACTTATTAATTGTTTATTTAGAGTCTGATGAGGAAAAAGAGTGTGTGTTTTGAAATACAAAGAAAGTTTTAATTTAAAAATATCTGATGTGGTCACCCCATGACTTCCTCGTACGCCTATTACTCTATAAATCGGTGTCTCAAAAAGTGACCCTGAACTTGATTATTAGATTCCAAAAATAGCTGTATCTCAAAAACGACACTCGGCGTCGATACGTCCGTCTATTGACATAAACAGACAAACAAACATAAGCTCTTGTTGCTGGAGGTCTAATCATGTTATTATACGTATGTCGTTTTCTTTCACTTAGTAACAAGTTCCTAAGAGATTTGTCTGTGTTACTTGACAACATTTGAACTGTCGACGTCACTAGATAAAGCATTCGAAATTTATGGTTTCAACATTTTAAGCAGAAGAACCCAATTAACTTACATCTTATTCTCCTGCTGCAGACTTGTTCAGCTCACAAGTGTGGAGGGAAAAAAAATATTTTACAGTAAATTTTAACACTTAAAACAAGTAACAAAATTATTTAATTAGAGAGGGAAAAAAATCGCGTTTATAACTTTATCACCAAACCATATGATCTGTGTATTAAATGCCAATAAAACTTTTGATGTTAAGTTATTTTGACCTTCAAGTAAAGCACCCCATTCGGCTCTTCAATTTCAACCAAAATCTTTATTATATTATTTAAATTGATATAAAAGTCTAATTTACCAAATTTTCAGATGTTTTGCATTATATTTTAATATAATTTTTGACACAAGTCTTATATGACTTTCAAGTAAAGTACCATTTTCCGTTTGCCAATTTTAACCAAAATTTATTGTGTTGTTTATATTCATATGCAAGTCTTGTATACCAAATTTGAAAAGTTTTACATTATATTTTAATATTATTTTTTATGAAAATCAATAATGACCTTCAAGTAAAGTACTATTTCTGGTAATCACGCAGTGACCAAAAACGAAGGTTCACAACTATATTTTACAGCAATCCTAAATACAAAATTTTTACTTTCTACGGCTAACCGTTTTTGTTTGTGCGTATCTATTTCATGTATTATTTACTACATATTTTGCTTTGTAAATGATTATTTTGATCATTATTTTTGGTCCTACCCTTTTAAAGAGCGATAGATACAATTTAATTAGATATTCAGTATTATTTTCAATGTTACAAATTAAATATGCGAACATTAGTGCAATTAATATAAGACCCTTTTTCGTGGTTTTGATTTAGATATCTAATTATATCTGAAGTCATGTGGAATTATCAATATACTCTTTCTAATTGTCAGATGATCTTATAAAACAGAGTATCCCGGTCAGGTATTAACTATGAAGCTTGGAGATGGAGCCCTCACAATATCAGTCCGGACCATACAACCTCCTTTATCCGCCTTATACTGGAGTATCGAAATCCCCAGGGTCCATTGTGGGAGGGGATCGACTGAAGGACGGTATTCTGCTGGAGGATAACCGCCTGGAGATCTGGACCAAGTGGGCTAAGGGATAAGATGTCTACCTCAATAGGATATTGCCATGCTGGAGTCAACACTTTGTCATCTTGCTAATTCATAAATATTTTGTTTCGTGCGTTGCATAAATAAGTGATTGGCAGATAATTTGCGCTTACTAATAAAGGATGTTAAAAACTAAAGTGACTTAAAAGTAATATTTCCAGAAGTAGTAAAAAAAAAAAAAAAAAATCCAATTTTACAAAATCCAATGCCAATTTAGATGTATTCTACGATCTGGTATTTATTAGTATGATTTTAATTCGCCTCCAAACACTCAACCAAGTTCTGTTAGCTTAATAAAGTTTATTAACGTTGGTTTGTTCGGTTTCTACTAATGAAACTTCTGCCGTGTATTTGCGGATAATGTAAATGGAGGTTACATGGAAAACATAGATTAGTATATGAGGTTGCGTATAAGTATATATGTATATTTATACTAAGGAATACATTTTCGTTTTATTTCATCAAAGTATATATTTATTTAACAGTTTTAACCATATAATTACTTTCAACTAATAAAGGTGAATACACACACACACACACACACACACACACACACACACACACACATATATATATATATATATATATATATATATATATATATATATATATATATATATATATATATATATATATATATAATATATATTGTTTGTGTTCGTATAACTTTTATACAACTTGACCGATTAATGTTATATATTTTCAATATATTTGTGTATTCGAGACGATGCACAGTGCGGCGCTCTTACGGTCGAAGTGGACAAACGTCGTTTTTGCCGGGTTTATTATAAAGAAAACTTCGAACTGATCACTAAAATACCATCTTTTAAGGGTCTTTGAAAAAACCCTTTAGAAGTTTTTTTAGAGTTAACAAACTAATAATTAATATCACAAACAATTTTTTTACAATACATGAATTGATTAAATTACATCAGAAAATTATAATGAGTCGCTGCTCATTGAAGTACTCTCTTCGGATGACGTAGATGGGGATAAGCTCTCCAGTTCAAATTGGAGTGAATTCACAGAAGAATCGCCATCGTCCAAAAGATATTTTTTAATGTCCTCTAAATAAAGCTTTGAATTTGAGTGGCTCGCTTTCCTGCTTGCAGGAGGGTCCGAAGATATTAAATGTTGATTTAAAAGATCAGGCACTACTGTTCTTCCACGTGTGATTCAATCTATTTTTTCTGATGACTTTATGGGAAGCCTTCTAATGAAATAAAACATAATGTACACTAGAGGGCGTATAATATCAATCATAGTTTTCTGAAACAAACAAACACAGAACCATTCAAAGCTGATTAAAGCAGGAAAGATTTGTATATTTATGATGTATAATTGTTATTAAATCAAAATATTTCAGAAACTAAGAACGTTTTGGATCGAAATTGAAAAATGTTTATTTAAAGTTTTTTTTAAATGTTATTTAAAGATATTAACCAAAAAATGTTATTCAAAAGTATTAAAAAAAAAAATGGATATTACTTACCTTCCTCGATGCCTTCCAGTCTAAAAATTCATTTGAAGTTCATGTGCCCTTAATATGAAAGAAGGATCAACTAAATTGAAATTGTTTCGTTGGGACAGATATACGATCTGCCACTTGCTCAAACATGATTTCTATCCTTCGTTTTTATAATATTGGATTAAAAGATCCTATTTCATACCACAGAGGTCACTATGAAAGTATTACTAAAGCAAAATAAGTTGGAAAAAATATTCGCATTTTCGACTTTTGTCCTCAGGTTACCGCAATGTGCGATGGCTCGTAACTATGCAAGGATCAAGTTGTAAATAAATTCTATATTTATGAGGTGGCACTGCAGTCAAGTTATTTGCGTGTATTAATGAACATTTTACGTTTTACATAAATCGACAGCGGATGCAAATCGTCTTCTAAAATTATTTTTCGCGAAATGGATAAAATATGTGAATATTTTCATGCATTTAAATTTAAAAATGAAGCAACTCTGAAATGTATCAGCAAGAAACATTAGATTGCCTACATTGAATCAACCAACTGACCTTTGAAAACTTTTATATCTGGTCAGATGTATTTATTCTTAATATTACATATTTTGCCTGTGATCATTCCAGTGATCGCGGAAGCATGTCCCTTTTGCGTAACGTTTGTATATACGTTTAACTGTACAAGTGTTACTAACAATCATTTATAATATAAATGGGAAAATTATGGTGATTAAAATATAGCAATAGAAAATTCGTTTGCCTAAAAGTTATAACGGAATAAAATTAAATGCAGTTTAGTTAGAAAATTGCAGTCAAGAAATGAAATTTACGTTAAGACCATCTTATTCCCGGCGAAGCTGGGACAGGACAGCTAGTATGTCTATATATCTATCTATCTGTCTTGATGGATAAAAAATCTGTATCAATGAACAACAAATAAGATAGAAAATAAATAAACAAAATGATAAAAACGATTAAAAAAAAAGATGTAAAAAGACAAGAGCATATATATATATATATATAATATAAAACAAACAAATAGTACTTACAAAATGAGAATACAGTGAATAGCATAAAGTAAAAGGTTCACAAGGAGTATACTAGGAATCGGAATAACAGAAAGGGTGACGTGGGTGTAGTATAAAAAAGAAATATGAATTTAATAGAATTGAAGGCTCCTGTCTTGAAAATAATTGGAGGATACTTGAAAGTGTGGCAGAACATGATGAAGAAACAGATGTAAGCAGAATTTCTTAAGTCAGAGTGGAACTAAATGGGTATGATACGGATTGAACACAATATTTGTTGCAAATAAAAGCGGTTAATATAAAATAAGCATAAGAGAAGATATAAGATCTGCGCATGGAACAAAGGCCATAAGAAGAATGATGATACAGGGGTTAGGCGCGGAGTGGTCTGTTGAGCAAACGCTTTTGCGTGAGCAAACGCTCTTTCAATAACGTTGAAAAGAAATGGCAAGTTGTTGAAGTTATTATTATTTTAGAACTGTCAGAAAATTCTTTATCATTTTAAACATATTTTATATTAATAAAAATAGCGTTGTACATTGCCTCGATCAATGTCACAATCAATGGATCAATCGATAATTGTTCAATTATCTGGTAAATAGGGAACAGATATCACGTTTAACGACACAGTGCCTCAATTTAAAGAATAAATAAATAAAATAACGAATAAGTACAAAAAAAAAAGAAGAAATTTAAAGCATCGGTCTATAAAAAACACTTCGGGTAATATATTATAACATAAAAAAAGAGGCGACTTGTTTTTCAAAATGGCAATTCTGAAATGATTGGAACTTCGTTATGATTAACACTTTGGCACAGCTGAAATCTAATGGGAGACCCGAAAAACAAGTTTTTTTTAAATGTATTTTTTAAATAAATCTTTAGAAGCCTGATGAAGATTTCATACTTACGGTAAGAATTTTTTAGTAAAACTAATGACTTAAAATTATTGTATGTAGGAGATGTGTGGGCGTCATTTGCTTTTACTCCCGTGAAGACGACGCCATTCACGTCAAAGGGTTAAAAGCATTAGCCAAGTACAGTTCTGTTTATTTATGATTGGAATATAACCAGTGCTTGAGTCTGGAATTGTGTATACATAAATAGTTTTTACCATGAATTTCTTGTAATATTTTTCACAGTTATATTTACGTTCTGTTTTGAAATAGCTTATTGGAAGTTTTGTATACTAAAAAAAATCTATCTTTGAGTTTACCCACTCCTTCGCTCTTTGAAATTTAATGAAAGGATGTTTGGCTTCGATGTTATTTAAACTATGAATAGACGGGAATATTGACTCCACTGAAATATTTTATTTTTTTTTTGTATGGTTTAATATTAAATTCCTAAAACGTTCGGTTATTTTATAGTTTGATTTGGTAACGGAAATTTCTACGCAGCTCTTCAGCCCTTCAATGGAGCATAGAATGATTTTGTTTATCATATTTATAACACGATTTCTTTACCTAACACGATTAAATTATATTCCAAAATTAAAATACTTCTCTACATGGCATGACAGGATAAAGCTAATATATTTTATATGTGCAATCCTGGCGATTGTGAAATACATGATATGATTCTGTCATAAAACAGATTGCAAAGGTAACTGTCGAACACCGTTTCCCTATGATTTTCTCTCGAGAGATTGCTGAGATCAGTTGCTGGATTGCCGGGATGGTGGAGAGATATATGGCCGAGGATGGATCGACATGGTAAGGGAAGACCATTAAAAACAAAAACCTCTCCCTCGGGATCCGAGCCTGATCCTGCCTAAGTCCTATATAACAGCTTCCGCCTTTTCTTCTTTCTCGGAGTTCTTGCAAAAACACGACAAATAATATTGATGGTTTTAAAGAAAGAGCTGTTGGGTTTTTGTTTTATTTTCCTTCGCTTTTATGTGAGATAATCTTATGTTGTACATGATTTCATACCATAATGTAAATAATAATGAGACTGCAATACATGAAATATTGGCCATTGTGAAAGAAACAGAGTGTTCAATATAAATCTACTTTCATGCTTCTCACTGCCAAACAGAAGATTTAATAAAAAATATCAGAGAAAAAAGTCGTATGTATACTTCTATAGTTTCACCATTCGCTGGATTGATGCGAAGCGAAAACTTGGGCTTGTAATTAGCACATACTTTTTAATACGCTAATTTATAATGAAAAAAGAGTTATGAATGACCCCTTAAAGCTTATTTCGATATCTTCAAAATTGAAGGGTGCCATTTTGTACATATTCCGCAGATTGGATTCTTGGGGACTTTGGAGGAGATGTATATTTAATGAATTATAAAACATATATGAAATTTAACTTGCTCTTCTACCCCAAATATTTCTATCCCAAAGTGAAATTTCACTGGGGTACTATTGATAGGCTTATTAGGTGCTTCTCGAAAATTGAATAAAATAATGTGAAAACCCGAAAAAATATTCACTTTCAAATTTAAACATATTTAATTAACATATAAACAAATAATAAGCAATATATATATATATATATATATATATATATATATATATATATATATATATTTTTTTTTTTAAATGAAAATGGACAGCATTTACAACCCTACTTTAATAATGTAATGTAACTGAATTTTTAAAGCGTTAATTTAGACGTCAAATGCCAAACATTTTTATTTTATTTTTTATTTATAGAAGTTTACAACCGTATTACAATCATACAACAAGTAAATGTTGTATTATTTAACACTTGAATAGTCAGCTGAAGTAAATGTGAAGTAAGAATATAATACATGATTATGACTTGTAAAGGAACCACCATTGATAGAGCTTCGATGATTATTTTAAGTTAAAAGGTCCATGGCCATCTTCTTTTCGGAGGATTATCAGGAATATATAAGGATGAAAGGTTACGAAGAAGTGGGTTGGTGTGGATAAGTAGTTGGGAACTGAAGGAGGTGTATCTATTTCGGGCTAAATCTGCAACAAATGGTATATTGAGGTCTTTGTGGATAATTTTATTTGTGGCAAAATAAGGAGCATTAATGATTTAATGTCAAACATGATCAATAACGGTTTATTTGGCCATCCGAGGTACTGAGATTTCCATTAATTATTGCTAAGTTTTGGGGTCCATACTTGTTTGTTGATGTAGGACTCGATATGAAGCTATTCAAAAAAATTTAGTTTGAAATTAACAAGTTAACGTTTTGGACGGAGGACCCCGTACCTTTCCAAGTTACCATGAGAAGTCATCCACGATATACTAAGAGTACTCATGAGTAGCAATAATTGGTGCATAAGTTTATTATTATTTTTCTGGTATCTCATAAACTGGTACCTTGGAGACTTATATTTTATGTATTTTTTCATTGGTTTTCTATTAAAAATATTGGAAATGCAGTATTTTTTCTGAAATGATTTTTCCACAATCACTCTAGGGAAATTGATTGTATGAACTTAAAGTGCTTGTTAATTTAACAATGGAAACATTTTCAGTCATTATGACTTTCAAAGTTTCACAGCTTTTTTTCGTAGTGATATTTTCCTCTATACAGATTTGTGGGAGCTTCCTTACTTTAACAATAATATTAGCATGTTCCGTCATCCTTAGGACCCTTTTTTCAACAGTTTTCATCGCACTTATCGCGACAAAGTTGAAAAATAATACCGGTTTGGGAAGCTATAGTAGAGCTACGATTTTTTTTCTCTGATATTCTTCGATTAGATCATTCCTTTGGCCGAGAGAAGAATTTGAGCCGATTTTAATTCAACATCCTGTACACATTTTCTTTTTTTTTTTTATAAGGAAAATTGCTGGATCCTTTCTAGTGAGGTACTTTATCCATTAAGACTCAATCTGCTCTTACTTGCTTAAACACCTCCATCGCCCAATTTGAATCGGGTGAGAAAATATATTTTATAATAACTTTTATATAAATTCAATATTTTATATTTGCCTGAAACTTCTATTTTTTTTTTATATCTCTTTCGTGCCGTAAGGTGTGGAGTAAACTATCCCATTAAATTCTTATGTTACATATAACTTTTTTTAATAAGTTAATAGTATTATCCTATTTACCTTGCCCAAGAAAAACTTCACTCTTATCTGGATGAGGGGTCTCCCTCGGGTGTAATATTTTACCGGTGACCCCCAAGTATAAATATTTAAACTATGGCTCTATGGTTAACCTGTTGCTCAACAAGAAAACCACGGTCCGCAACATCGTGAATCTGAGTGATCCTCCTCATGCTATCCGCTCCCTTAAGGTTAATATATATTTTTTTAAAAAATCAAAATCATTGAATTTATACATAAAAATTATCATATACGTAAAAAAAAAATAAAGTAATTATTGTTAATCAGGTCTTAATATTAAACGTGGTTTCAGTAAAAAGTATATAAGACTACCAATTTTTATATATTTCTTCTTTTTTTTCTGAACCCCAATTTTAAAAGTTTTGTAAAGTAATATCCATTATAAATATCATTTTACTGTGTCACAAATACATTTTAAGGTTTTTCTGATTAATTATTTTATTTTAATCTTACCAATGCTATATATCGTTTTTATGGTGATGGGACTTCTATATTGATACATTATATATATATATATATATATATATATATATATATATATATATATATATATATATATATATATATAAATACAATAAATTTACACTTTAATATATTTGTAACATTTGTACTAAATATTGCGAATAGGGAAAACAAATGAATCACTTTAGGCAACTTATCACATAATTATTGACATACTTATACAAATGTTTGTTCAAATAAAGGTTAATAGGAAATTTTTAAATATTACAGAACCTAGTAGTCTTTTCTGGATCCAAATCATATTCTGCTAACAAGATCCTAGTCATTGTTAATTATATTTTTGGGTAACGGTGACAATGAGGGAAACATAATCTTTTTTTTTTTTTATAATTTTAGTAATTATTGTTATCGCGAATTTCTACTAGAACTTTTTTTTTTTAATGTTAATTATAATGTTACTTCAATTCTTCGACCCGTCTCGATGACAGTAAAAACCAACATCCAGCTAATTAATATTAGAACATTTTCTTCTTTAAATCATTGAAAGAATTCTCTCAGTGATGTATTTTTTTTAAACTCTAATTGAAGGGATTTTTCTCTCTGGTATTTTCTGTTGGGAAAAAGGACAAATGACTTTTCTTTTCCAATCGTCACCCAATTGGTTACCGATAATTTATTCTTTACTTCCCTTTATAAAAGAATTGCCATTGTTGAAAGAAAAATTTCCCTTCTGTGTTTTTCCTCCTTATCGCTCTAAAGTACTTTCGCCCCGAAGTGTATAACGAGCCTTAACAGGGCCTTCGTTTGGGGTCTCTGTTATTATTTTTTTTTTTTTCTTAGAGGGAGACTGAAAATGCTATGGCCAAATGAAAGTTGACAGTTATTTCTAAGTTTGGACTAGGTATTTTCGGGTTGTCTTAAAGTTTCTCTTAACTTAATATATATATATATATATATATATATATATATATATATATATATATATATATATATATATATATATATATATATATATATATTTCTATAAAATATTTTATTTATTTTAAAGAACATTAAACAACAGTCAGAAGTACAAATAACGGAGGTAAAGGTAATTAATAACATTCATGCATTAGAGCAGTTAACATATAGAGAAAAAATAATAATATAAAACAAAGAATTAATATATGTTTTAATATTTTGTAGTTTTCTATTACATTCCCATGTAAATTTTTACCTTTTCCAAATTGTTGTTTTTCATTTCAATTGTCTTTTTTCATTCGTTTCAAATGTAACTCTTTCCAATTCAAATGTTACTTTTTCCATTTTAAATTTAATCTTTTCCATTTCAATTGTTGTTGTTTCCTTTTCAAATGTAACCCAATAGGACTTGAATTAATGCATAAATATTATATTTTGTTATTTAAAATAAATTATTTTAATTTCAATTATGACTTATGAAACAATGGCGGTATATTCTTTCGACATTTTTTTTTCGTTTAGCAGATTGCTGCTTTCAAATGCTGATTCCAACTAGTTATAAGTTTTTGAAACATTTTTTGTTTATTTATTATTTTTCGAAGAGGAGGGGTGTCGATTTCATCGATTTGGTGATCGTTCACCATTTTTTCAGAAGTTGCTAATATCGAAGTTAATGTTGAAATTTTTTTGGAGCACGAGCATTTCTAATCAATTATTAGTTTGAAAAATTCGTCGATAGAGGTATCCTTTATTAGACTTTTAATGAGGCTATTTCTGGATTTACTATCGGATTTTCGATAGAACATGCCCATTTCGATTTACTATTACTGCTGAATTTTTCTTTGATTTGATTCTTTGATCGTTTGTGACTTATATTAATTTTTCGGGAGTTATGATTCCATTTTTGAATTAGATATTTTATCGATCATGCGCATTTCGAATGACGATCATTCGAACTTTTGACATATGTTTGCGTATATCGTCATTGAAAACCAAATAAACGATACGTTCAAAAAAGTATTCTTCGATATAGAGATCGTTTGTTAGGTTTTCAAGAGTTCTGATCCCTTCTCTTCAACTGTAATGATAATTCGAAATGCGCATACTCGTTCTATATCGAATTAAAAGAATGGAATCGGAACCCTCGAAATTCTCATAAAATACCGAAAAAAGTTCAACAGTAATAGTTATACGTAATGCGCATGCGTGATCGAATATCCGATAGTATATTAGAAAATAGCGTCCACGAAAACTTAATATACGATGCATGTACCGAAGAATTTTTCAAACTGATTATAAAATAGAAATTCTTGTGCTCGAACAAATTTCGATGATAAATTCGACATTAGCAGCTTTGTAAATCTCATCAATGATGGCCAAATCGATGAAATCTACATCCCCCCTTTCAAAAAATAATAAATAGTTAAAAATAATTACACATAATTTTTTTTTACATAAAATTTATTTTTAGTGGAAGTTTTTATTTAACATTTATTTAATATACGAAAGAAAATTTCGGAAGGATATGCCGATATTATTTCGAAAGTCATAACTAAAATAAAAATAATGATTTTTATATTAAAAAAAAAGAATAAAATGAAATATTTATGAATTAATTCAAGTCCTGTTGGGCTCCAATTGAAATGGAAAAAGTTATAATTAGAATGGAAAAGGTTAAAATTGAAATGGAAAAAGTGACATTTGAATTAGAAAGTGTTGCAATTGAAAAGGAAAAGGTTAAAATTGTAATGGAAAAATTTACAATTGAACAGGAAAATATTAAAGTTGACTTGGAAATGCTATATTTTTGTACATATATTTTTATATATTATATTTATATATTATATATTTGTATAAGCTTATTTAAAAACTTAAAAATACGCGTGGGGACCTTTAAGAAGCTTACACTGTATCAGAAATTTTTATTTTTCTGTTTCGTCGAATATAATTTTGTAGTTAAAAAAAATAAAAGTTCTCTAGAAATAAAAAAAAAAAAAAAATGAAACGATATTTTCAGATACTCTTTTTAGACGTATTGAGTGTCAATAAAGGTTGTTTTTGATTGAGTAGCAAACTTCTTTTACCTTCTGTAATTGGGGTAGGAGAATAAATAATAAATAAAATAAAATTTAAAATAAATATTATACTTTTAATATTTATTTTAAATTTTATTTACCGTGATTCCATACAGTAAGATTATGTATATTATGAGCAAACAATGCTGGGATACTCCAATGATTATTGGTTTTATATTCAGTAATAAAACGATGATGA
Organism: Rhaphigaster nebulosa; assembly: GCA_948150685.1. NCBI lineage: Eukaryota > Metazoa > Arthropoda > Insecta > Hemiptera > Pentatomidae > Rhaphigaster > Rhaphigaster nebulosa. The sequence goes on along the minus strand of OX411311.1, from coordinate 84,568,171 downwards.
TTAGTTGAAAAAATGATCAATTATATTTTATTATATTGTGACATATATTGCTGTTGCGCCTTCGCTGGATTATCTAGAGGTTGTCATGTATGATTTAGCCTGAGCTAATATAGAGGCTTATAAATATTCATCTATGATTCAGGGCGCAGCAGGGTATGGCTCCGCACAGCAGCGTTTTTGTTCTATTGATTTCGTCTCGAACAAATAGAAATAAAGTTATTTTAGAACTGTGACTTCGATCAGTATTAAGGACCATATTGTAAATTAATACCAGCGAATGCTAAGCCGATTTATCAATATCCTAGAGTAGATTTATTCATGGACTCCTTCAGTGTCAGGTAAAGATAATAGTTGGTCGAACCTCCAGATAGAATCGATTTTTAATCTTTTCAATGATCTTTTATAAAAGGACACTCACATAAAGGGGTATTTCTGTGCCGATATAATTAAAATATTATTTTAATAACATCGATATTTCTGTTCCGATATAATTAAGGTATTATCTTTACAATATCGATATTCTGGAACGATATAATTGAGATATTGTTTTTATAATATCGATATCACTGTACCGATATAATTAAAGGTGCTTTTGTACATTTGCCAAGCTTGGGCAAATCAAATGTGCAAAAGGGATGGTTTGGCTTGACTTTGAGTCCGATCCGGTTCTTGCGGGAAGCGCCACATCAGCGCTAGTGTTGCATCCAAATATTTATGTATTTATATTTATAGTTTTTATTTTATATTTTTATTTTTAATTCTTTATAATAAAACTATTTTAAACCGAAATTAAAAGTCGACGAAAGTTGGAACTACAATCCTTAACAATTTTAACAGGTGAAATTAGCACTTAATATCAATTACCTAATAAACGAAAAGATGTCGGAAGTATATGCCTAAATTATTTCAAAAAGTCATTTTAATTAAAATAATTATTTTTCAATAATATAATAGAATTAATTCGTGTCCGGATGGGTTACATCTGAAATGAAAAAAAAAATCATTTGAATTGGAAAGGGTTAAAATTAAAATAGAAAAGGGGACAATCGATTTGGAAATGCTATTGTACATGCTTATGTATATGCTTATATACAATAATATAGGCGCCTAACTAAATCCTCCTATTCATGTTTCGGCGTATCCCTTGTACGTTCAGGGCTTATCTTTTTAATGATTCGTTCGTTATTCAAACAACTTTAAATTGTTGACCCAATGCTATTACTTCAATTATATTTAACGTGTACAAGTCACGCAATACCGCGTTGTTTTAGGCTTCTCAATTTTCTTGTTGCTCCAATTTTCTTCGGGCCGAATGTTCGAAAATCTTATTCTTAACGAACGCATTAACGTTACAGTAAGAGCGAACTGAATAATTTTGCGACTACGAAAAAAACAACCTTTTCCCTTCACCATTATTCCCTTCAATTTCGTCTTGAATTTCATTTCTTTTAGCAATTGTAGGCTCCGTATACTAAAACATCTGTATGCTAATGTATTCTCCCTATTTCTAGTATTAACCTTATTTTTTTCCGAGAGCTAACCATGTATACACTTCTTTCAGCGTTATGGTTTTTAATCTTATAGCTTTCACGATTTTACTCAACAAAACCTAGTCATCGGGCCTAGCAATTACATCCATTATCGAGTATTTCAATAATAAATTGAGTAAATCTGGGAAAAAGAAATCGCTCTTTTTTAAACCTCAGTGTACCCCAATCTTCGCGGAATAGAAGGTTGAATTAGTAGGATTTAATTGAATATTTCGTAGATCAAGTCCTCATCAGTATATAAATACACATGCCTATTAATACAGTGTACTAATGTGTGTATGTGAGTTATATATTTAAATTTTAATACCCCCAACGATGGAGCAATGCTTCATAAGGTATTTCTATTATAAATTTAAACTTAAGCAAGCTCGAAAAGAAACCCTTACCTTTCTTTCACGAATACTGAAATCCCGAAAAATCTCAAGGATCCCACATCTGAGGGTATACACAGTCGTAAAATGTCCCTGTTCAGATATACGACTGAGATTCAGTCTCTGTCAGGCGTCCTAGAAAGCAGGATAGCGAGATTCGATAGAACAGCTCCGTATGATAACCGGGTCGATGGTGTTATCATGTGACATATACTGGATACACCTTCTTGAGAATATTCAGCACGTGGTCTCACGCTTGGAAAACTTTGGCATTTTTCGTAAATTATCTTCTACAACTGTGTAGCGACAACAAACAAACCCAACAAACAAAGTGAAAGTAGGACTACCGGAACAATGTTTCCCAGATCACTGGCTAAATTTTTCATTTATTATTATGTATTTCCTACAATGGTGAATATTGTAATCGTTTGGCATGTGGAAATATGTACCGTGATCTCTTTCTTTCTCCCTTCCCTCCCCCCCAGAGGATTAGTTTGTATTTTTTTTTAAATCATTTTAAAAAGTCAACCAAATTTATCATACCTTTAAAATTTCCTTTGGTGAACATTCCTACATCTTTTAACTTCCTACTTAAGCCTTATCGTTATCCCTAGTTGGAATATAAGGTAATTTTTTCCGAATGATAAGTTCCGGATTCAGTCCGATACTTTGACGAAGCCTCGCGTCCGGAAATGTATTTTATCCTATCACTGAATTGTTGGTGCCAATATATCTAGAACTCTATCCCATGATCGGATTCAAGGATTCAATAACGAAAATCCCTGACCTGCGATTTTCAAACGACTTTGGAATTTCCTATCACTTTATTGGGTTGCCTAGTTTGAAGTGTATATGTAAGGTCTGATTGATGAATATTAAAAAGTTTACAGCTGTAAGTTTTAATCTTATCAAACTTGTCAGTTAATTACAAAATTTCGACATTATATCCAATCTGCCATTTTAAATCTAATATCTGATTATTTAGTAAACATTCGGAGAACTAATGGGACTGTATTGGTTATTGAAAAGCCAGATTATAAGATTCGACATCCTATCAAATCTGAAACATAATTTTGTGGAAAAATAAAATCAGGATCATTTGGGGTTTATGCGGGAAAGCCAGTGAACCTCATACATTGCAAAATTGCCATAACATTATTTTTTTTTATAAACACAGTCAAATTCAAAACATTAAATCATATACAGTTATATATAGTTACAAATCATATATAGATAACTTTTTAAAAAAATTCCAAATGTAAGAAAATTTAGTTCGTAATAATTAAATTCAATGTCATTCGCATTAAGAACTTTTATGTTTTCAAAAAGTGATATAAAGGAAGAAAAATAAAAGATAAAAAAATATGCTTATAAAGTTTACTAATTTGCGATTTTGGTTATTTATTTTATTTTTTTAATGTGTATTATTAATGGTAAACGAATAATAAATATGTTTTCAAACAATATAATGATTATTTTTTTAATACATGGCTATTACTATAGTTAACTATATAGCTTCTAACTATAGTTAGACATTGCATATAATCAATCATATTACTTTTACAATCTTATCTATGTTTCATTGTTTACCAAGATTATGCACAGCATATATTGAAGCTCGAAATTTGTTTCTTGGATCTGCCACAAAATAAAATTCGATTCGCCCAGGATTCGAACCGGTGTCGCTTATGACATCAACATCTGTATCCATTATAATAAGCACAGTTCATCAATGAAAATATAACGCACCTCAGCAATAAGTTAATAAATTAAATTAGGATAACAGTATCCCGGATTGTAATATAATCTTACTACCTCCTACTTTTCACCTTTAATTTCTGAATTTTTCACTATGAAAGTAATTGTTATTATATTTTTAGTTTACGTAATATGGATTTCCGATTGCTTCACAGTTTTACTGTTTTTCTTTTAATAAAATCAAATGGGCATTTACGACGTTTATCGTTTATAGTATTGTAAATTAGTTTTAAATTATTTTCCATGGTAGAATAATTAAGTTCCTCAGTTTTTTCATGATATATCGTAAATTTCACTACGATTTTTTTTTTTGATCATTGGATAAGGACATTTTTTTACCTGAATTTTTTTAAAAATTATTTTTATCGAAGTTCAATTTATGTTAAGGTTTAGATTCTAATAGACTCCTGTTGTGACCTATGAATTTTCATTTAAGTTCCTCTATCGTTGAGGTGGTTTTATCCAAAGAGATCTTAAGAGGGCAGTAACCTGAGCCGATAATCTGGAACTGGATGCCCCGCAGAGAACCGACCGCTGAGGGATGCCAGTGGACGGACCATCCTCTTGTGGTAGGACTGTCTTTGATCCCTCGGGTCTACAGGAATCCTATATCGGGGCCCTTATCCACGGCCATACCACAAAAAGGTTTTTCAAAATGTCTTTCATTTAAATCAGATTATTAAGGATTTTTCCAGAGAGACAGGTAAAAACCAGATTTTTCCCCGAGGATACAGTACCTCAATACAAGACCACATTGTTGCAGTTTTTTAAAGCGTAAACTGACCAGGAGGTTTCATATATGATATACATAACTGGGCACTTCCTTCGAATTATAAATAGCTCCCTATTCAGCTATTTAAATTTATAGATTATTAAACTTTCATTATGTAAATATTTTCTGTTACCAAAGCAAGTAAGCACCAAAGTTTTTAATTAAAAAAATAAAATAAACGAAAGATACTTCCTCTGTCAATATTCTTAATGCCTAGGTATCGAATGACCCTCTGCATTCATTAATTAGTAAATTCACCTTTCCTTTGAGAAAATGATAGTATTTTATCAGATTTTATAGTTAGCCGATAAACTCGCAGCTTTGTCTTCTTTAATTAGAACCATGATCTAGAGCAATAGTATACAAGAAGGTGGTATTATGAGTACCTCAGTGAGTACCACCATGCTTTTCACAAATAATTACAGGATCAGGTATTCACTTTATAGAGAATGGTTGTCTCCCATGAAGTTGATCCAAAAATTAAATATTGTACTACAGCCAGGCTCTAACCTACGTTCCAAGAATTAGGATTTCAGTCAGAATTATTTTTTATTTTTTTTTATTTTTTATTATTATTACGACAGAATTATTTTTATTTTCCAATTTCGCCTTCCGCGATGTGGGGATTTCTACAGCAGTGGACTGCTGTGATATGTATGTATGCCACTGCTGCCAATATAATTCATTTTTTTTCCAAGTCATTTAAATGCTTTGAAAATATAATTGTGGTTGCTATAACCAGAGTGGTGTATACCGCTGCATGGGATGTTGCCGATGACCTACGCTAAATGGTATGGACTCTACTCCTATTATGTCTTATCCCAAAGATTGCAACTCTTCTTCATCCTCGTCCGCGAACCTTCCTGGAGCAGGCCCAGTAGCCTGGTTTAAGTGTCCTGTTGCTACGGTATATTTCCACCTTACGAAATTTAGGTGAGTCCGTCTCTCCCATAGCCGAGGTCAGGGTCTTAGCTTCTATGTTCCTATGCTTCATGGCCATGTGTTTCAAGCTATTTTCGTTGTATCTGCTTTAATGCGGTGTATGGAATGACGTGCAGACTTTAGAACGCCGTTTCGGAAGCATGTGGTAAAGAACTTTCATTTTTCCTTAGAGGAATCGAAAGGAGGACAGGAGGACAGAATAATCTGTGCTGAGGGAAGGGACGTTTCTCCTCCAATCTTGATCTGACGGTGGAAAATTCAGTGCATAACTGCTTGATCACCACTTGTTGTAAATGCGCTTTGAATATCTGAACTTAGATTAACCATCACCTAGCCTTTTGTATGTACCTCTACATGCCTATAGATCTACCAAATGAAGTATCAGAATTCGGTATTGCTTGAAACAATGTTATTATATAAACTATGTGAAAGCGATGGAATATCAAATTCGAAACAAAATCGTATTCTACACCTTTCACTATTGATTCGGAATCGGTAAAACCAAAAAATTCTTAAAGAGAACGAATACAAAAAAAATAATCCTCAGGCCTGGATTTTTATATTTTTATGCGTGGCACGAAATTTAAACAGGCTTAAAAAGATATCTTTTTAAATTCTTTTTCAATCGCTGTTTGGTAAGTATTGGAAATTTTGATTTTCGTTTGTACGCATACTGGTACATATGTTAGACACATGTCATGCAATAATTTAAAATAATAGAATTGACGAGAGAGACTTATTGCCGATATATAAATATATAATAAATCATCGTGTAATAATTTACACCGTTTTTTCTTATCAAAAAAGCCTGACCCGACATCCACTAAAAGTTTATTTTGTATTTGCATTATTTTTTTTTTTTATCAGTTAAATGTCTTGCGCCCGTATTTTAAACAAACCTACATTTTTTTGGAAATTGGATTGATAGATATGAATTATTTTCGGTGATTTCTCCATACCAACATGGTTGGCCTAGGCTATTAAACTGACTAAGAAAGTAAACTACTAGAATAATATAATTCCACGTATTCAAAATTATTTAAATGAATATGAATAATTATAAATAAAATGAAAAAAAAAATATGTACGATTTAAGTGGTAGTGATAATTTGATAACATAATAACGTATAGAAAATTAGGGTCTTGTTTCCATTAACCCCGCCAGTGATTTTACCTAGTAACAGTAACCTAGTGATTAATTGAAAGACACGGGCTAGAAAAACATATGTATTTATTCAATTGAAATGATAGTTCGCAAAATTTCAAAAAAAAGGTAAAGAAATAAATATAAATGCCATTAGTTCAATTAGTTACCTCGGGCGGCCAAAATTCTACTATGCCCTTCAGTATCCTCTCAAAAAGGTCGTCATTTCTGTACCTCTGCCTCCACGTAAACTCACACAAAAACATAATTCGTACAGTTTCAAAACATTCATATTGGTTGCTTCATCAAGCGTATTAATTCTCACAGTAATATATTAAAATACTATTAAACATGTGTTTCATTTGTGTATCCAGGGAAATAAAACTATATAGCAACCGCTAATATCATAAAATCACTGGCGGGAGTATTGGAAACGAGACCCGAAAATTATTGTATTTCAAATAAAATGAAAACAAAAAATAAAAATACTTTTCCTAATGAAAATTAATCTTTTAAATATTATACACATCTATTGTTTTGAAAATTCTATTAAGTTGTTTGGAACATGTGTTAAGACTATTTTGGGACTTATGTATTATTACTATACCGGAATCAATCACCTTTTGTCGCCCCGAAGATTTCTGAAACTTTTATGGCCATTGCTCAGTCTATCTAGAGCCCCCAAAGAGATTTCGGGCCTTTCATGAAGTAGATTAGATCTTTGGGATTGTCTAGTAATGTCTCCAAGTTCAAGTATATTCTGATTTGAGTACTGCATTCTGTGAAAGGCTAGAGCGAGAAAGGCTGTTTTCAGATTTTTCATTATTCTTTGAATATAGACGGCTATTCTAGTCCGCTTCCAAGTTTCATCTGCTAGAGATATTTAGTGGGCAGTCATCCGTGAACACTTATTGTTCTCGACACTCGGACTGCAGTAAAATCTTCTAAACCTTTCTATCATTGTTTTTTTTTTCTTCAACTGCAATTTTCTGTTTCCTCTCTGATATAGTTTAAAAAATCTTTTGTGTTGTCTATACCTTTTTCATTTCTTGTCGTGGCATCCAACGAGTAAGCTATATATTATTTGGATTGAATATAGCTACATTTAGCAATGCTAAATTATATTGTTTATTTGTGAACAAACACGACTTCCCTTAACAAATAATTACTTTGATAATAGCAACATTTTTTTTTTTCAATCAATCTAACCGACGTTTCTAAATATTCTTTCATTCTCTGGGTTTTCTTACTTTTTTTCTAAAATTTAACAATACAACAACAACACTATACATATTTTACAATTATTAATATAATTTTAATATAATAATTTCAAAAAACAAATTATTTTACCTTAAATTTGCTATTATTTTCTAATATATAATAGTTGGCAGTATTTCCCCAAGTCTGTTTATTTTACTTAAATAATTATTTTGTCTATTTGTCCAATATTAAATCTAATTTTTAAACCATTATTATGTAGAGATTATCTGCTATAACTGATATCGACGCCACACTGAATTGCATAAAAATTGAATTTTATACTAATCCATTAATCTATTTGTTATTTGTCTATTGTCCAACATATTTACTTACCTAGCTCTATTAGTTTTCCTTATTTTCTTATTTTTTTTTTTTTTTTTTTGCAAAAATATACAGTTTTTTATGCCTAACTCTTGTATTGCAGGTTATTATTAACGATGAAATAATTATTATTGCCATTTAATATTTAGCTTATTAATTATATCTGCATAGTGACTCTTTAAATTTACTTCATCTGAGTTGAAATTCACTGCATTATTTATATTTTTTTTTAGACATAAATAGCTTCCATAGTCTTCTTTTTTTTTTGTGTTATTTTCATTATCCAAGACTTTTGGTTTATCAAAATCAAATTTATGATTACTCATTATATGTTGATGGTCAATCCGTAATGTTTTTGTTTTTCCTATTTTTACAATTTCCCATATAAATATTATAAAAATAAAGATATATTTAGGGAAGTTTTGTTTGTTCACAAAAGAAACATTATAATTTAGTGATTTTAAAATTCCGTAAGCTGAGTGGAATTTACACAATATTATCAATGCTTAATTTTATTGTTGTTTATTTACTTTGGCTATTCGACCTTCAAAACCCTACTGTCTCCGATTCTTCTTATTTATTTCATCCCTTATTGAGATATTAAATTTATTCCCCAATAAGCTAGTAGGTAAATAGAGGATGTATACGACTTTCTTCATTTCGAATGGTTGATTAATTATTGGTTCGAGACTGTAAACAATCATAAGGTAAATTTAATACATGTGGTTTTGGGGCTTTATTGATTATACAAGCTGCTGCAGGAGTCATCGAACCAATATTTTCATGAATACTAAACGTAGGTTTATCTGCGTATTGAGAGGATAAGTTGGAACGGTTTCAGTTGACTGAAAAAAAAAAAATGGGGAACAGACATACAGAGCTTTGGGCGTGCGTGTGGTTGGTGCAAAAAACATGATGAATGTGTTTCATTACTAGACGATCCTCGTGTTGGCTCGCAAAAAACTCCTTGCTCTGCCTTAGTTTCATCTGTTCTAGATGCTGAACTGGCTTCGCTATATATCTTAAGGCCATTTGGCTTCTAGATATGATTTTCGAGTGGTAGTTTTCATTTCAAGATATTAGTTATATATAGATTTATATTTATATTATATACTATATTATTATATATAGATATATTAGTTATATATAGATATTAGTTATAGATATTATATATTATATTTTTGGTTTCTAAAATAGGGTTATATGATTTTTTTTAAAGTAATATTTATATATACAATAATTTATAAATATGATGTGAATTATATTTTTTTATAAAAGTGTCTTATGTATATAATTTAAGATATTTGGTTTTGAAAATAGGAGTATTTGATTTTTTTTAAATTAATATTTATATAAAAATGTTTCATAAATCTTTCTGTTTACTCTGCCATACTATAATAATATATATTTTTAGTTACAAAAAGTTATTTGTTTAATTTAATTTTTTTTTTTTTTTTCTTTTCTAGACACATTTAATAATTTTATATATATATATATATATATATATATATATATATATATATATATATATATATATATATTATTACAAATAACTTTGTAACTAAAAAGAACTAACAGAAATACACGTTTTGTATTATTTTAAGTTAATATCATTATATTTTATTGATATTATAAAGGAGTAAATAATCTTTATTATATTCTTATAAAATATATACATGCAGGTTGTCCCATTTAAAACTACCCAACGTCAATTTTCTCTAAAGCCACTAAAGATACCGAAAATATGAAGAGAAAATTTGAATACTTTTAGCTCTACTCTTACGTGGTGTAATCTATTTTTGAATTTAACGGAAATAATAAAAAAAAAATTGGTTTTACAAAAATAAGGCTGGGGTTATTATGATCTCATGTTTATCATAGCGTTTTTGAAAATACAATACAAATTTAGAAAATCTTCGTTTTCCGTTTTTCAATATGTATTTTAGAATTAGAGATAAAAGTATGGTTATTCTGAAATAACAATGCGTTATTTCATTATTAGAATTTTTTTTTTAATTTAAGGCCGTAACTGTTCTTAAATTTTAAAATTTTTTTATAGAGCAATTGTTTAATTTAGACATTTAAAAAAGTAAATAAAAAATAAAATGAAGAATACATATTATCTAATATTATTACAAAGCAGAATATCTTGGATACAAAAATTGTTGAACTCTTACTCAAAATTATCTCTCATCGTTTACCATTAGGCATAAAGAGGATTAACTGTGTTTACTTACTTGCTTACTCAACTTGTAGTATTTCACAGTTATTTGAACTGTAGTTTTATTAATATCCATTATACTAAATTTTATGTAATATACCTATTATTTGTTTCTATTCACACTAACGAGTGATTTATTATTTTAAATATGGCTCTTTATTATACACCTAGTGAAGTAGTTGATATGATTCTACTTGTAGGTGAATGCCAGAGACATTATCGACATGACAGAGACATATCGACATGCCTCAAAGCTCTACCCAGAGCGTTATACTACGAGGGATCGCCATCCTTCTCATAAGACTATTATTCAGCTAATTAATTAAGCTAGACAGGGGAAATCTGCTTGCGAGCGAGGCATAATATTGTGCAATTATCTTTTGAAATACGAACAAAAAACTCCTAAAACTATAAAAAATTCTGGTGATAAAGTAAAAAAAAAAAGTTATTTTCATTAAAATGAAGGTCTCTTTATCATTTGCTGTGAAATAAAAAAAAATTAATGACCATTCCAATTATTGCTTTAATTTATGGAGGTCCAATGGTTAGAAATGTATGAAATTCGATATTGTTATTTCAAATTGAACTCTTGTATCTCTAATTCTAAAAGACACTGAAAAATGGAAAACGAAGTTTTTATATATTTGTATTATGTTTTCAAAAACGCTATGAAAACTTGGGGTCAAAAATAAGCTCCCACATTCTTTTTGTTAAAAAAAAATTATACTTATTTACGGTAAATACAAAAATATATTAAACCACCTAATAGTAGAGAAAAAGTATGCAAATTTTGTCCAATTCATATTTTCCGTAGCTTTAATGGTTTTTGAGAAAATTGACGTTGGGTCGTTTTAAATGGGACACCCTATATATATATATATATATATATATATATATATATATATATATATATATATATATATATATATATATATATATATATAATATATATATATAATATATATATATATATATTATGATGAATAATATATTAGTTTAAAGGAGGGCAATTCATTGCAACAAAGAATTCATACTTCGAAGGAATAGAGAATTTATTTTCAAATAATCGGCAGAATGAACCTTATTAGATGGGGACGGTTGAAACCATGATGCGATAAAAAGGATATGACATGAGTTGAAAAAAAAATTGAATATGTACATCGAATAATTTCTAATTGCTAGGGAAGTTAATGTATTATGATAAATTAATTTGCGAAGGAATTTCCAATGATAGTACAGTGTGTATGGCAAGGATATAAAAGAAAAGTGACTCCCCAGATATTTTTTATAATGAAACAGTCAATGATTGGCGAAGTAATGTTGTACAGATGTGGGGACATGGGGAGGGAATTATGTAATTTAAAGAAAACAAAGATCCTGATGACGAAGAAGTTCTTCGAAACGTCGAAAGCAATATTATACAAATGTATTTTTTTAAATATAAAGTTAAAAATCAATGGAAGTTGTTCTTCAAATTAATTTATCAATCAAATATCTATGCAGATTTTTTTTTTTAAAATAAAAGATTGGGAAATTGTTAACGAATTGGGAGGAACTGAATAGGTACTATATGTAAACTATTTCATAATTTCATAAATTTGTGAAAGCACCATGATAATATAATCATTTATATTATCATGGTGCTCTCACAAAGTTTTCATTAATGCTGTGTATTGGTTGTCTCCGACAAATTGCACTCAACAAAGGGTTAATGCAGAGGTAATTGAGGTGATTGTATTCTGTTTAGTCATTCTTGCTAATTTGATCTTTGGCTTGGTTTATTATTGCTTTGTGCACTATTGCGCAATTTCGGATCTCTTTTAAAGTAAAGATCGATTTTCGGAAATCATAGCAGCTCAAAAGGAGTCGAAGAAAATAGCCAATGATTAAAGCTGTAATGTTCGTCCGCTTCCTTCCTCCGAACCCCTAATCCAAAGGCCCGCAAAGACAGTTATTGTTTATTAAGGCAGTAATGAAGGGGTTGTGCACTTAAACTGCTTTCCTTATTAAAAGGCCGAGAGAGAGAGACCAATTGAGAGATCCTTAAGCCTGGATTTAATGATTCCTCGAGCTTTTACACCTCCATTCAGAAGCGACTCGGTGAAAGGGTTCTTTATGCTCCTTCTGGCTTCTTGCTCTTGCATAATTGGTGGCATCGTCCTTTCACTAAATACCTGCCTCTGTTGTCCTAGGACTTGATCATCTCCAGTTAATTCGGTTCCTTCTTTATATTCAGTAGGTACTTAGTTTAATTAAACTGAATTAAGAATACTGCTGAATAATAAGGAGTGTGTGAGAGAAGAAAAAATAGTTAATTTTCCGCGGAGTATGTAATATGAAGTACCTTTACTGTTGATGTTATCATTCAGGTTAACAAGAGAAATCTCTTTTCATAAACAATTTAAATTAGTTACCTACCTCTTGTCTTTAGCTTTATTTATTAAACTGAATTTTGTTTCAATTTTTTTATTTGGTATAACGTCCTTTGGTGTAACATTGTAGTTGGGATACACTATGGTAGGACGGGTAATCCGAAAGAAAAGTCACCGCCCAGAGGTCGGATTTTTTACGGGCGTACAGTGCATCGAATTTAGGGGTTTGTTCGACAAAAATCTATTCATTGTGGACTCTTACATAAAGTGCAATCCTTATCATAAGTATACCCCACAACAGGAGTCAAAAATGACTATTTAACAAATAATAAAAAAAAATTTGACTCGTTTGTCCTCAACAGAATTGAAATACCTTGAGGAGGACGAATTTAGGAACCGAACTTTGAAAACAAAAACTAAAAAACACAACCATCGTAGGCTAGTGTTTTGAGTATTTTTAAAAATTAAAATAATCAATAATCAAAATGTTTAAAATATTTTAATGTCAATAAATTTCTTACATTTATTTAAATCTCCTTGACTTCAAGTAAATAGTAAGTAAATTGTGGATTTAATAGAGACGAAATTAGGGTCACTCTTTTAAAATACTAACCCTTCAGATATATACATATGCTTGTGTGTGTGTGTATAAATATTGTATAGTGTGTAGTATGCATGCATACAGATGCATGCCTACTATATGATAATACTATGTATTAGTTTAATTATTTGGAGTTATAAAAATATTGTATTTTAAACAAAACGAATATTACATTCCATCATTTTATGAAGAGGGGAAACATTTTATTAAAGCAGAACAGCTATCAGATCAATATCTACGTGCATTAGCATAGGGATGACATTAGCATTATAAAGCTGTTCCACAATCTGAATATGATGCAGTCCTAGTCAGTTGAGCCAGCCCTGGAATTATAAGTTATGGAACTCCCATTAAGGCTTACTGATATTAGCTCTACCACTTCGCTCTTTAGTGGAATATTAGTGATAATATTTTGATTTAACTGAAAAAAAAACTATAAGATCCGGATCAGTCTTGGTCTAGTAAGATTAAAGGGGTTATGATTCTATATTATTAAATTATTAAATATTAAGAGTTTAATAGAGCATTTATTCGCTGCTGCTAACAGTGAAATTCTTGTTTTAATTGTAACGTAAACCATGGAATGTTCTGTAGTTTTTTTTTTTTTATATATAGATTGTGCTTTGCTATACTTAAAGCCACAAAATGCATATTTTAGTACTCTCTTAGGACGCATACAAAGACTACTATATATAACTGTACTCTATTATCCATGAATGATCTCAATCACAAGGTATCAAGCACCCTTCCCCCAACCAAAAGAAGACAGACAGCCGCTTTATATTGACTGATTGTGCCCAAGGGTCTCCGAACATCAAAGACGATCCGCAGCTGATATAATCATAAATATTTTTTCGGTCTCGAAGCTGGTTAAGCAGGAATTGGGATTTGGGCCCGACTTTGCTACTGAGCCATCTCACAATTGACAAGAAGTACTCTGAGTAACGAGTACTAAGTATCTTAATCGAATACTCTCACTAACCGGGGTTAGGAACGACTAGGGATAAAAGGGGTGGTGAAGACTGGCCTATCTCTTCCATCCCCAGTTGCATCTAATCTCGGCTAGTGAGAATATTCGAGTAAAATACTCGGTAATCGTTACTCAAGAGTACCTTTTGCCTATTTCTACTCATAGTTATAGGAAGATAGAATACATCAAGGAATTAAAACTTATAGCTGAAAAAAAAAGTCCGAAAATGACGAGTTTTTATGGTCGCCATTTTTTCAGATAGCATGATCCGACTAGGAGAATCTTTTTTTTTTTAATGCCAATACTCCGAAGATTCAAAAATTGCTACCAAAGTTTTCTTCAGATAATGTCAATTTTTTGCATGGGATCTCGGTCTAACAAGTTCTGTCTTAATCTCTCAGGTCGTCGTGAATATGAGTATTTGCGATTGAGCTTACCAAATTTTTTTTGTCTTTTAATATAGGATATAAATATATAACTGTGAGTAGTTATGGGCAAAAAGTATTCGTGAGTAACTCGAGTATTCGGCATTTTACTCGAATACTATCACTAGATACGACTCGGGATGTAAGGAGTAGGTCAGCTTCGCTACACCTTTCATCTCTAGTCGTTCCTAACCCCGGCTAGTGAGAGTATTCGAGTAAAATACTTAGTACTTGTTACTCAGAGTACTTGTCCATCTCTAATTAAAAGCGGTATATTTATTTAATGATAATTATAATAATTTTTTATTTATTCTTCCAGTGTTTTGACCACTGGGGTCATTCACACTAAACTTACATGTTGGTAAAAATAAATTTATTACATTGAATAAATTAGGCACATGTAACATGTGTAAAATAAAATCAATTCTAATTCTAAAGGGAGCGGAGTAGCACAGTGGTAAAGCCGGTCCTGGGTTCGAGACCGGCTGTGGCAGATAATTATTTATTCTGTTCTCAGCGGTTGATTGACCCTGTGGGATCGGGAGACCCTTCTGGGGATCACCCAGCCTCTATAAAGTGGGTACCCTTAATTGGGATAAAAAAACCTGACGGTTGAGCGTGATCTCGGTCAAATCACCTCCTAGTACAACTGTTGGCTTATAAACAGTATGGTCCCAAAACCTGTTTATAATGTTCATGGGTTGCAGTGGTACAGATTTTTTTTTTTCTTAATTCTAAAAATCATAGGATGGCTACTTAAAATCTACGTTGTTTGCACTTTCCAATATACTCGTATGTTGTTATAAGTATATGTAGTTTTAAAAAACTAAATTAGTCCTGGTATTGTTTTGGGATTCCCCTCAACATGTCCTTTATATCAGTAGTAAATCTATGTGACTTGTGAGTTACACTCAATGAGTGTGTAACACGGTTAAATCTTTTCCACATTAACGGGCAGATGCTGCATTTTCTTTTTTCATTAGGTATCCGTGATTGAATCGAGTATGATTATTCTGAGACGGGAAGAAGCACCTTATCTCTTAGTTTCAGCTTCAAATTTCCCTTTGGACGTTTCCCGGATTGTTGCACCATTCTTAACTCGCTATCCTTAACTCTCGAGTCCACGTTCGACTGTTCAGACTGTGGCAGATAATTTATTTATTCAATCATACCAGCCGTGGATGGACTCTGGGTTCGGGTAACCCTCCGGGTGCACACCTCATTAAAGTGGGTAGTGAGATAAACCGGGAGTTTCAGCGTGGATGTTAACCACACCATCTTCTTGTATATCCGTCGGTCAAACAACAGACCTTCCTTACCAAGGAACAATCGCTATTATAATAATATAATTTAGCGTTACATTGAATTATAAAATAATTCGGTGAATTCAATATCGAGAACATATTTTCGAAGGGTGGATTTAGAAAATGTCCTCCAGTGGGCGGAGTTATATTCTAGAGTAAGTAGTAGGATTGATGGAATCCCCATTCGATTCAGAGATTGCTTTCCGATTCCCGCATATCGTGCACCTTATGCCCTACTGCTCTGTAATACCCTGTCTTGAGTAGTCTTGTCTCCTTCAGGTGTTCACATCGAATTTATATTAATGGTTTGTGTGTAATTCATTTTTTATCCTTAATTATGTTTCTTGATAGGAAAAGGAAACATAATTATAAACTTTAAAGGAAAATTCCATAGTTGAGCATAAGAAAATCAGATCGCGGAAAGATATGTTCTGTCATGAATTTCATCTCAATCTTTATTTAGATTTTCTGAACTTGAGCCTACTTAATACTGTAGAAATGGGAATATATCTGCAGTAATTGGGAAAAACTAGATATGTCGAATCATTTAAAAAATATTTTGGGACATCAACAAAAATATTTGAGTTGAAAAACATTAAAGTTTTGCTGTTTAAAATTAAGATATAATAAAAAAATAAATATTTAAAGGTGCTTACACACATTTGCCAAGCATAGGCAAATCAAATGTGTAAATGGGGTAGTTTTGCTTGGCTTCTCTGTGAAGGAAAGCGCAGGAAGCGCCATATCAGCGCTAGTGTATATATATATATATAGATACATATTTATTTATATGTTTTTATTTTATATTTTTAATTGTTTCGTTATAAAATGAAACTATTTTTTAACCAAAATTAACACTTCGACAAAAGTAGGTATAGTCGGAATAGTATCGTTTGGATAGGTTAGTTTTGCTAAGCTTTTGTAAAACCCTTTTACATTTTCGCCATTAGGCTTGGCGTTTGACTTCCCTAGGCTTGGCAAATGTATAAATACATCTTAATGAGAAAAGTACTTTATTAAGATGTGCTTTCTATAGCATTATTGAGTTGCCATATACGTAGCTGCCATGCACACTTTAAATGTCTTTAGACAATTTTTAGAACTTATAATAAATATAAAGTATAATTTCACTACATCCATTTTACATCGTAGAAAGATATATTATATATATATATATATATATATATATATATATATATATATATATATATATATATATATATATATATATATATCACATTATTAGATTTTGGGTATCATATGGAACTTTAAAGTGTTGAAAAAAAAATAGAACACTATTTTCAACTTTTCTACTTTTCACAATTTATGCAGATATATTAGGCCAACTGAATCAGCAGCCATTATCAGCCATGCGTGTCCTTACAATCCATGCTTCTCATATCTAACTTAACCGATGCTTTATTTATAAATTTAAAAAAAATGGTTATCTAACTTAGATTTTATTTAGTTAAATAGATTTTTTTAATAAATTTACAACAATGCTTAAATATGTATTAATTTGTCCCTAATCCAAAAAAAAAGGACTATCTGAAGCCGTCCCATAAAACAATCGATTGATAAAGCGTGTAAACCCTTCATAACACTAGTCCAACAATATTAGGTTATTGTTGAAGACAATTGAACTATGGGATTCAATGAAACAATAATCTCACTTCGATTTAAATTCCTTTAAAAGGATTATTAGGGTTCATATGGTTCTTATTTTGTATCATATGAACTCATCAACTATGTCCAGTCAAACACCTTTCGAATGATCCGAAAAACACGGTAAAATATAACATGCAGATTTTCTTGTATAAATATAATTTATTTAAAATTAATATATTATTATTATGCAGGAATGCCACTAGACAATAAAAGGATATTTTTGTATTTGTACATATGTCGCCGCTTCAGAGTAGATATAGGTTAGATTAATTCTGGAAAATAAATTTTACATGAGAGGGTTTTTTTACTTTATCTTATCATGATATGAATGCATAAACCAATTTTTTTACTTTCTTGCCCTAAACTCGGAAAACATTTTTCGAAATTTGTTTTTAAAAATATTCTTTAAAAAATATTTTTTTACTAAATAATTATTTAAAATATATATATATATATATATATATATTGGCAAAAACTAACCTTGGCAAAAAAAATTGGAATAATAAAACTTTATAATGAGAATAAGTGAATAAAAGAATTATGTGATGAGTGAAACATTGTTAAGTTTAGGTTTAAGTATCACAGATAGTGAACGCCTTTTTTTTTTTAATCGAAAGGATAAATTCGGGGTGGTTCCGTATAAATTTCTTCAGGATCCAACGAAAACTTTTAGAGGTAGAGAATTTTTTAGTTTTTCAAGAATTTGTAATTTATATTTTATTATAATATACGCTACGAAAAGCCGCTGTTTTTAACAATCTCCGAGTTCATACCGGTTGAAGCTATTAGGCCCGAAAAGCCTATTAGGAATCGCGTAAGGAAGGGTGGGTTGGGTAAGGGAGAGGAGGAGGGGGAAATTTATACATATATTGTAACGCTATACAAATAATACTAGTTTTTGGTGAGGATAGAGGTCCTTCGAGAGGTCCTTATAACAAAAATAATCGGTTTTAACATTGATACAGGCTCCGATAGATCCTATATACAATAGAAATCTGATAGAGTCCCGCAGCTAGTCAAAGCACTCCATTTCTTAGAACCTAATGAATGGAGATACCAGGATCAAAACTAAGGTAAACTAACGTGAATTGCTCACTTAATTACATATGATCATGAACTTACAAGTAATATAATATGAAAAAGCAACAAAATGTCGAGAATACTTAAAGCATTATAAAGTATTTTTTCAATATTGTTGGAGATAGAGAGACGATCTTCTCAATGGACAATAGCTATTCACTTCCGATAATTCCAATAGTTTAGTTTACAGGTACATTTCTAAATATATTTGTTTATTTTCGTTTCAAATAAATAAAACAGTTATTTTTCCAACAGAGGGATAGACAATGGGCTATTAATCAACATACTACTATTAATCAGGCACTAAAAAAAAGAAGAAAAAAATGTGAAATTTTTTTATTTTTATTTTATTCTAAATAAATTAATAAGTTAATCTTTGCTGTCTCACAGAAGCAGTGTGCTTAGTAGGCCTTTCGTATTTTAAGTTTACCCACTGAGGAATGTGACAGAAAAAAATACATCGAAGTGGTACACAGGAACCACTAAAAATAAATAAATTCTTAAAAATTTCCTATCAACTATTAGTAAAAACCGGCTGCCGGGCAAGGGGTAGAGTGCAAAGGGCTTCAGGCTTGGCATTTTCAAGATCTCCAAAATATTTTAGCGTGATATCAAAAATTCAACTTTTTGAAAATTAAATATTCAGTCAGATAGTTCATGTTGAATTGAACGCTATTTTGATACTATCAACGGAAATCATTTTCTACACCTTTTTATTGTCAAAGTTCGAATGCTATAATCAAGGTAACTATTTAAAAAATAAATCTCCACTATAACTACGAAAGGTGCTCACTTGTAAGACATTTGGTTCGTCTATAAATTATCCAATGAATAAACTGCAGACCCAACATCTATAACTCTTGAAAATAGACGGGATATCCAACAGCTCATGTATTTCTATTTTGATGAATGGTGTCAGTGGAGGCTGAATTTTCAGCTGTTGAGGGAAGGGATGAGGAGGGGGGAAGAAGCAAGAAAATTGGAAAGGTGCTCGGAAAAGCCAGACTATAATGAACTGTGCCCTGAAAAGTTTCCAGTTGGGGCTGAGTTGGAGAGCTTTTTTGCTACGAGAGTTTCTTAAGCGGCTCGCCGACAAGTGCCGCAGGTCGCTTATAAAGCATAAATCAAATTTCTTTTATTAACGCTAATATATGGCGACTTTACACAAAGTTGTTTTTTTCGAGATGGTCTTATACAACAACATTCGAGCTAGGAAATTATTTTTGTCGAGGCTATATAGCACATCAACTCAGGAAGCCCTTTTCTTTAGCGTTTATTTTGATTATTTATTTGTACTAATGCATATCTATTAAATTGCCTGTACTACAGACATATCCATGAAAGTTGTTGGGTTCAGCGATTGGAGAATGTACAGTTTCTTGAACACGCGATTAGCTGATGTGGTCAGCATCCACGCATATCCGCCAGGTAAGAAATAATTTTAATAAAATGCCGCTGGACAAAAAAAATGTAACAAAAATTGCTAAATTTTAGATGCCATATTTGAGAATAGCCTAAGTTGGGCCGAAAATTTGCATAACAAAATATAATAAATTTTTATTTTTAATCTGAAAACCAATAGCTTTTTTCAAAATACAGGTATTAAATTATAAGAAATCTATTTTTAAACTAAACTTTAAAATATTTTTAAAAAATTTAATTAGGGAATATAACTGTAACGTTTTGAAATAATAATCAACTCTTCAAAAAGTCATTTTCATTAAATTATTGAAATTTAGCACTGCCTGCCTTGATTTAATTAGCAAAACTTAATTCAGGCTAAACTATTATTGTAAAAAATTGTTTTACAAAAAAATAAATGACTTAAAAACTAATGACTAATAACTGACTGTACAAGAACCACTAATGAGATAGAAATAATTTTTCTTACGAAAGAAAATTATCAAGTAACATCAGTACGTATTACAATTCCAAATCAACCTGAACAGTAGAATAAGTTAATATTTTTTTATGTTGTTGCTAAATCATCAAGATTGGAGCATAATTCGTTCGTTTCAACTGGTATGTTGTTTTACGTTCTTCTCTTCGAAATTCTCAAGTTGTGGAGCTGCTTGGCACTGATATAAAAAAATATTAACTTATTGTACTGTTCAGGTTTTGTTTATTTGAAAAGAAAAGAAACAAATGCATTTAGAAATGTACTTGCAAACTGAATTATTGTAATTATCGCGAGTGATTAGCTGCTGTCCATTGAGATGTTTTGCTCTCTATCCAACAATATTGAAAAAATATTTTATAATCCTTTAAGTACGCTCGACTTTTTGTCGCTGTTTCATATTTTATCACTTGTAAGTTCATGATCGTATCGATGGTGTCGAAATTAAGTTCCAAATCGAAAAAATCGAGATTTTGAATGAAAAGTGTTCGTAAGCGATAGTTCTTCAGTCTTAGGCTAAGTTTGAAGCGAAAGGAAATCGAGAAATGAAAAAAAAATTATTTTGTATTTCGCTATAAGAGATGCTAGAAATATGACTTACGACCGTATTTAACTCACAGTCCTTATTTCTTTGTTTTGTCGCTTACGCCTTTCTGCTTTGACACCGTCGCTATGTAATAAAATATAAATTGGAAATACTTGAAAAATTATAAAATACTCTATCTCTAAAATTTTTCGTCGGATCCTGGAGAAATTTATGCCGAACCACCGGTGAACCGTTTTGATTACAAAATGAATAATATAAATCTGCTTACGAATAGTCAAGTACCATACATTAAATAAAAGTTTTCCTTGGATCCTGATAAAATTTATATGGGACCATCTTCGGAGTATACTCTTTTCCTTAAAAAAAAGAATAATCAAAGCCTGTTGCAATCCGCATGACGGTATAGAAAGATCAATCTAATTAGAGATTGATAAATTATTTGCCGCTTCTATAATTTTGTTTTTTTTTAAAACTAGTTTCTAATGTTATACATTATTCAGTTCTAAAATTATAAATTATAAATAAAATAAAATCTCCAGTTCTAAAAATACTCAAACATTCAAAAATAAGCAACTCAAAATACAGTTTGGTATTATTATACATTTTAAATTAAATTGAATATAAACAAGTATTATAAAACATTTATGAATTATGAATTTAATTAAGACAAGAAATCAAATGCATGTTGGTATTCACCAAGGCTTAAGTAGATTATATCAAACAGAAAAGTTTGTACTGATTTGCTCTCGCACTGAACTAGCAATGAAAGAAAGGTGGGGTGTTTATAGGTAAACGGTTTAAAGGTCGGGGTTTTTCCAGTAATTCCGGGGAGTAAATGTTTTTTCTGTTATAGATGGGAATAAATTTAAGATTGGACTATTGGAGATACTTATTTTGTCAATTAAGAAAAAATCTTGATTGGATTTGAAGGATGTTATTATTTCAAGCGCTATATATATACTTATATAAATATATATATATATATATATATATATATATATATATATATATATATATATATATATATAACAGAAGTGGCAAATAATTTATCAATCCCTATTAGAAATCTGTTCAAGAAAGGCGTAGTTATGAGTGGATATACATATAACACAAAGCCAAACTGATAATTTTCTTTTTTGAAGTCGGTTAAAAATGAAAAGCAGGTGTTACGTGTAAACCTAATAAACTTTTTACTTTTCATAAGTTGTAACATCAGTTCGTTGTAAGATTTTCGAACGGAAATATTTAATATAAATCATTATCTTGTTTTGCTGAACTGGGATTGTTTTCCATCCTGAAATTTTCCATTTGGCCATAGTCCAAAGTGAAATGGACATGGTCATTGTTAACACTATTATATATTCTGTCTGCAACTCCTCAGCATGTGTTGAATTTCCTTGGATTCGAAAACTGTTACTATTTAGTGTGTTTTCTTTTTTTTTCTGATTTGATATTTGCTGTCTCTGGTATGATTTATATGATCTCTTTTTCTGTCCTGTTTGTGACTCAATGGGTGAAACATTGGATGGCTAGTTATTTATTTTATAATAATCCAAAATAAGTTGCCATCACGCACTTAGTTAGTCTAGGACGTAAATAAGAGAAAATGTTAGTTTTGGATTATTTGATATTTTACTTCTACATGTACCTGCTCAATACCTTTGAATACGTTTAACCATCTTTACTCGTAGAGAAAATTTTGGAGTAATGTGCCAGTTCCTCCACAATGGAATAAAAATTCTAATGAGAAGAGTCGAGAATTTTTACACCTCGGCAGGGACAAAAGAGCAGATCCTACATTAAACACGGACAAAGGAGGGCCAAAGGAGATAAAGTCGTTGAAAAGGTCGCGGAGATCCTCCGGCTTCCTGAGATATCCTCCAGCCACATTAATCTCCCTCCTAGGAGTCCTGGAGATAAATTTTTAAAAAGATCCCTGGCCTTCGATGAGACAGCACCTCAGGCCGTCCCTGCCTGAATACCTAATGCCCCACCCTCTAATAAAATTCATCCCTTACTCCCAACATATCGACCCTTCTCCAATCTTATAGGCCCTTCCGAAAATACTGTCTCCAGGGTTCTTTGTAATATTTTCGGATTAAAGTATCGGTGATTTAACAAAGATATTATCGTAAATCTTGCCCCTTTTTGAGTATATAGGCTCCCTGCGATAAGGATGTAAATTTACTCGGGTAGTGCGTACGTTACGGTACCTTCAAGAATTTATTGTACTATCTTAGAATTAACTGCAAGGTAACCAACCGACGTATATAAACTTTATTCTATATAAGTATAAGGTCCCAGAGCTCAAATAACTTCTGAAATTTAATTATGTTCATCAATGATTTATTTACACAGTGATTCCTTTTTTTTGTATAAGTCAGATATACCTTACAACATAAAAAACTATCCAATACTCAAGTTATACTGAACAGACCATTGTTAAACATGAATTTTCATATTAACTTTTTGAAAAAGGCTTTATTACCATCTACAACATACTTATGGTTTAGAAACTGAATAAAAATCGGTAAAGTAAGATTTCCCCAAAAGTTCTTTTTTAAAATAATTTTCTATCCGGGAGATGGTAAGGACGGAGGTCAAAATTAAACATACAATAATATAAAATATTCGATGAATGCTAGTGTTCGTCCTCCTTTGCAAGTTATCTATACGGCTACAAATGCAAGGTACATCAAAGATAAGAAACACATAAATAGATAGAATGAAATGATATAAAAGATAAAAAAAAAAAAAATGACCGGTTAAAACTAAACTACAAAAATATAAAGTACGATAAACATCTATAGTGTAGTAACATATAATATAATACATTATAGATGTATAATATACCTCATATCAAAATGTTCAGATTATTCGGTAAACTAGCCTTAGAGTTTTTTTAAACCAAAAAATATGGCAGATTTTGATTCACTGCACCGAATAAGCTTTATGTTGAAATTATCATTGAAAACATAATTTTTTTTTCCACTTTCGGTGGCTTAAAAATTAATAAGCCACGAAATTACATTTCGATTTGAAATACTGCATCTCGTTTTGAGTTTATCCAATTTCGATTTTCTTGGACTCGTTGGAAAGAGAAGTTTTTTCTTCCCATTAATATAAACAAACAAATTGCGTTATCTAGAAGGTATATGTAAAAAAATGTGATTAAAAAATTATAAAAAAAACGCGTAGATTAAGATCCTTTACAGACTACCCATATTTGGTTTGAATCAAAGGATTTCTGAGTTATTGGAATTTTTTTAAATCATTAAAAAAATTTGAAAGGCACCCACTTGGTGATATTTTTAGTAAAAATAAATTAATTTTTAGATTCGCTCTAAAATTTGAATGTGGGGTTTTTCAGAGTGCTAAAACTAAATCTGACGCCTGTTTTGAATAAAAAAATTCTTTTATCATACTTCACTCCGTAGTGGAATATTGTTTTAATTGCATATAAATCAATATAAATCGCTATTAAATTTAATTATCACATATAAAAAATTGGATGTCTAAAATTTATTATTTCTTCAACAAGTCCCAGAAAATCAAAATCGGATAAACTGGAACGAGATGCAGTGCTTCAAATCGAAACATAATTTCGTGGCTTACAAATTTTGAACCCATCAAACTGGAAATTTCTTTTTTTTGTTTTTGATTATATTTTTAACATAAACGTTATTCGGTGCGCTGATTCAAAATCTGCCACGGTTTTCGGTGTGAAAAATTCTATAAGGCTAGTTAGTTTACTCAATAATCTGAACATTTTTTCAATTTATTTTAACAAAAAGCAATTATTTTTTAAAGTTTGTATTTTTCCTTTGATATCACTGAAAAAAAAAAATATTTTGGTGAAAAAATCAAGTCGATATCATTTTTCTAACTCGAGATAAAAAATAAAGCATTTCCAGCATGTTTTATTCTTTTCTCGGCTCCTAGGACCCAATGGAACGAACGCCGACACACGTATCCAATATTTTTGGAATCACCACTAAAAATTTGGTTGAAATTGGTGACCCATTGACTGTGCCCTCCCCTTGTAAGTTACCCCTGCCTCAAATATAATAATAATACCACAATATAATTATATATAAAATATAATTATAATACTTTAATTATCAAATAATTATTTTCACTACACTAAAATATATTAGATGCATTAAGACTTCTAATAACTCGAATATTATTACAAACAATTTTGTATTAAAAACCTTGGTCAGTTTACGTGAACTGCTATGATTTATGATACTTTTTGCTGAATACATTTTTTTATCTCTTGTTTTTTTAAAGCATTACAACATTTTTTTTAATTTATTGCGATGTACAAACACTAAAGATTTAAAAAAAAAATAATTTCCTCAAGCTATTTTATTGTATGTTTTCTTATTTTATTGGTTAATAATTTCATGATGAATTTGAACTTAAGATTTTAACAGTGTAAAAAAAACGTTTTAAGCCGTTAAATTTATCAGTGAACATAGTGAAAACTAACTTCTGGTTTGTTACATATTTTTTTATTTATATGTAAAATACCTAACATTCTTGAAAAATTATTTTCCGAGGAAAGAATCTTGGAATTTATGATATTTATGATATGAGGTCAAATTTTTATTATACCTAAGCCAAGTGAAACTTCTGGAAATGTGGCATTGTACTTATATCAGCCAAGCTTCTTTTAGTGACAGTCAATTTATAACGACACCATTTC
Organism: Rhaphigaster nebulosa; assembly: GCA_948150685.1. Taxonomy (NCBI): domain Eukaryota; kingdom Metazoa; phylum Arthropoda; class Insecta; order Hemiptera; family Pentatomidae; genus Rhaphigaster; species Rhaphigaster nebulosa. Next base: position 84,542,257 of record OX411311.1, on the reverse strand, counting down.
AAATTGACTTGGCGACCTTGTTAGGAGTGAGTCCTCTCTTGTTTTTTATGTCGCTATAAATGCGTTCATTTTTGTGCATTATCCGTTGAAGCGGAAAAATGGAGACATATTCTCTGTAAATAGCCAGCTATAAGGTTTGTTTTAAGGGAGTACTCATTTTATATAATAATAATTGGTTAAAAAAATGCATTAATATTTAAATAATTTTATATCGTTACTGTGCATCGGTTTTCTCAGTTCATCTTAATTGGTTAGTGTTTATAATACCAGTGATATTTATTGATGTACATTGAAAAACAAATGTTTTGGTGGGAAAACCACGTCGGTATTATTTTTCAAAGAGATAAAAAATGAAGCAGTTTCAGCATGTTTTTTTTTTTTTACTTGGCTCTTAGGACTCATTGGAAAGAACGCCGACATACGTGTCCAAAATTTTTCTAATATAATCACCAACAAAATTTTGGTTGAAATCGGTGACCCATTGACTGAGTCCTCCCCTTGTTAGTCACTTTGAACGGTTTTGAGCTTTATTTTAATACTCCCTGAGGCTCCCTGGAAGATATAATATAATATACTATTATATTATATATAATAATATATATGTTGTATTATATATGAGGTATATTATATACCTATAATATATTATATTATATGTTACTACACTATAGATGTTTATCCTACTTTGTTGTTTTGTAGTTTAGTATATATATATATATATATATATATATATATATATATATATATATATATATATATATATATATATATATATATATATATACAGTAGAGCGTCGATTATCCGAACTAATGTTGTCAGTGGTGGTTCGGATAATCAAAAGTTCGGATAATCGAAATTCACGTACTCGCACACACTATATATATATATATATATATATATATATATACATATATAAATTAATTTATTATATTTATATAAATATTATATCTATAAATTAATATATATATTTATTTATATATATATATATATATATATATATATATATATATATATATATATATATATATATATATATATATATATATATATATATATATATATATATATGAAGATCTAAAACAACAACTTTGTAAAAAAAACATGTTTGTTTATTTTTATAAATATAGTATGTATGTGCATAGTGAAAAAATCAGTGTCATAAAGTACATATAAATTATTTAACTTAGTCACATTTACATGTGATATGTAAAATGAAATATGTAAAGTGAAATATGTAAAATGAAATAAATAAAGTGAATAAAATGAAATATGTAAATACAAAAATATGTATTTACGTGTATGCAAAAATAATCAAAGTGTATCTAATCAAAGCTTTATCAAAATGAATGCTGTGGCATATAAAATGTCATGATCAAATTAATTAAAATTAATCACATTCAATCAAAAAAAAAAAAAAAAAAAAAAAAAAAAAATCGACGCTCCACTGTATCTGAATCAGTAAGAATTTGAATTAATGCATCGTTGACTACATTAATGCATGCGATGCTCTACCATTCCGGTACAGGTAAAATGAGGGATTAATTCAAGAATTACTCAAAATGCTGTTATATCTTTCAGAGCATTTGATTGATACTGCTTTCATATTGAAATACAAACGATAAAATATTACAATTTTTACATAGTTTTTTTAAAACAATAAAACGCAGATGGTCCATTATTTACATCAACTTTTAAGTAAAATAAAACAAAAAATATGCCCTCTGATGTAAAATATTTTACAGCAACATTAATCATTTTAGATGTTATGGAAAGAACTGTAAGATAGCAACTAAATTGGTAGCGTAAATGGAATCACTTTTTCTCTTCATTTCAACTCCATATGGCACACAGCTCTGGAATGTTTTCCATTGTTATTGTGTACTTGGAATTGTGGACCTATCGGAGGTTGGTTTTGATATGGATCATCAATTATTGGATTCTTTGAATTGACATTTGCCAATCTAGCTTGTTTTAGGCGATTAACTATACGATTTAAACGCGTGTAATAGTGGGTAATGCTTTATTGCTTATATAGCAATTAGTATATTTGTTCATTCAATGTATTCGTCCACATTGCTGCTACCAATTTTACTCTGGTTTTGCGAATCAATGATAGGCAGTTGGTTGCAGGAAGCTATTTTGATAATGAATTTCCGAGATAAAATTATTAGCGTGTATATTTTCATAAATTGAAAAGGAATATCTGCTTCGCTAATGGTATGGGAGGATATCGAAATTTAACTGTTTTATCTATGATATTTATTCAGTTTTATGTTACTCTGTTCTCATTTTACTATGTTTACTCTCCAAGAAATATTTAATTTGAACTGGATTCGTTTTTTATTGTGTCAGAATAAGATTAGAAATTGATAGTGGTACTCCAATGTATGTTTTAGGCATTTTCTTTCTGGAGGCTATCTTGCCGACAATATACCTGCAAAAAGACTTAAGAGTCTATTATTTCAGTAGCATTTTCGAGTTTTTGCTGGTATAATGTCGATATGTATCTTGGTTATTTTCTATTAATTTTTTTTTCATGCTTCCATCTACAATAGTTTCTGTAAATTTATAAAATTTGGTATTACATCAAATAAGCTTCTACCCATTTTATTCACGGCATTGCACATGCAAAAAATCACGAGTTAAATACCATCCCAAATTTCAATTTGTTTGTTGTTTTTTTTATGTTTAATTTTTTAAAGATAATGTGAGTTACTGAAGACAGAGCTATTGTTCTTATCATTTCTAATCATCACACAGTAAAGTTTGTACAAAACGTTTACAAGCAACTTTAACAAAAAAAAAAAAATTAAGTTTAACTTTTTTTTTAACTGTTTTTTTTTTTTTTGCAAAAATAATAGTAAACGAATAAAATAAATCTTTTTGAAATTAAAATTAATAGAACAATTCGATGTAAGGTTCTACTTTAGCAAAGAGTAATATTTTTATATCACTTAAAGAAAAAAATTATTTTCCTTTATGTGTTTTCCTTTCTGTTGCTGTAATTTCCATTATACAGCATTTTCGGTTATAATAACAGATATGAATTGAGATGCTATGGGGTTTTACCCCGTCTTAGTTGCTTCTGCGGAATAGTCCAACTTGCCCAACTCTACCAAAGGCCGCACAATATCGGACATGTATACCTCATATAAGATCCTAACTTTAGTCGATCATATATTAAAGATAGATTTCGGGAACAGTTGCGTTATTGTCAATAAACTCCTTTCCGCCATAGCGAACCCTTTATTAAATTGCATACATTGTATATCCGACAACTAGAGGAGATTCATCCTCCATCATATCCTATATTTTCATCAGAAGACTTCATAACTTTATGGTTTATCAGAAATGTTTCATGGCTGAAATAGTCCAATGTTAAATAATAAATTTTAAAACGACAAATAATTACTTAAATAGATACTAAAATTAAATCAATTTAATAGCTGAAGTTGAAATGTGAAGAATATCCCATTCAAAATACCTCGAAAAATTATTTTTCTTCAGATACAAATTAATTATATATAGACGTAGTATCCCGAGCTATAAAGATCCGCCTATATAAGACTCTATAAAAGCCAGTTCTCACGTGTGCTGGACTATAACTAGGAACTAGGAAATGGCACTGGTGAGATTTGAGAAGCGGATTCTAAGGAGAATCTTGGGGGCCATCTGTATAAATAGAATCTGATGGCAGCGGACTAATGCTGAATTAATGGAGCTCTGTAGAGATGTTGATGTCGTAACTTTTATTAAAGTAAGCACCGAGAAGATCACACCCCTATGAAACTGCTAATAGAAGTGATTTATGGCAAACGAAGGAGAGGAAGACCAACATTGATGTGGATAGATGGTGTGGCTGAGGATGGCCGATCCATGCTTGGGATCTGGAATTGGAAAGCTGCAGCGTAGAACAGATATGACTAGTGGTCAATGCTGGAAGAGGCCTTGTCCCAAAGCGGGACGTAGCCCAATATAAGAAGAAAAAAAATAATTAATTCTAAAAATATTAACATTGTGACTCATTTAACTTATCCTTCTGTAAGTCTTTTAACTTTGGATATATTTTTCATGTATGTCGCATCCCCGGAAACTTCTTCTTTAATTATATCTAGGGTCAGCGAAAAATTCCAATATGAATCCTGTTAATAGTTCGTTCACGTTATTTTTTCTACTTATCACATTAAGAATTACCTGGTAATCCAATATTTTTTTCCAACTTCATTTTAATATAAGCACTTTTTATTTGGATATCTTCAATCATAAAAGTTCACAAACCCCTCTAGTCTCTTCACATAGTTCCTGCCTGTGCACCACCTCTTTCGTAACCATTGACCGCCAATGAACGTAATTTTTACGCGTGTTCTGGCAAATGAAGGGTTTCTCGCTGCCTGTGTTCTTCAGACTTCACCAACCTCTCGGCAATGCTCCCTCCAGTTAGTTTCCAGCAAAACTCCGTTAGATGAATATCGCTCGCCGTACGCTAAAAAGCTACATCACCTAGCCCGAAAGTAAGTGCGTAATTATTACACATCGTTGACAATAATATATTTCTAAAGCACGAAAACGAAGGCTAGAAATATTTTATATATGGCTCTTGGGCCCAGAGGAAAAGCAAAAGAGGCTTCAGAAGCATTAAAAAGTGTTGAATTATTTTTAGATGGAATATATAAAAAATAAAACCCTAATGAAAAAATAGTACTCCAGAAAATTAATTATAAACTGGATAACAACAGAAGGATGCATGCTAAGAAAAATTGAAAGCATTTAGTTAAGCATTTTAGCACGATTTAATTTTAATCTGTTAATAGCATCTTTAACATAAATGACTTAGAAAATTATTATATTATCTTGATAATTGTAAATTTAATTAAATGTGGTATTTAAATGAATTTAATTTTTACTGGTGATTTAATTGAATTTAATTCTGATTTAATTTAATTTAATAAATTTAATTTTATTCTGAAGTCCAAAATTAAAATATCTCCTTATTATAATATCTGTTTCTCGTATAAAGCAAATTTGGTAAAAAATAAGTTGTACTCAGCCATTAATATAAGAACCAACAAAATAATAAATGATTGATCGTAAAATACATTGGAATGGCTTTATATATCATTTTCTCTAGACATTTCAGCTGATATTATTGAATTTCAACTGTGTAAAATATTTTTTTTATATGTAAATTTTACATATTGTTGGCAAAGACGCCGTACTGGAGAACGTTGGCATTTTAGAGGTAAATTCATGGTCGGCCAGGCCTTCAGCCACTTAATATAGCTATTATGTACGAAATTGAATTGCGTTTCTTCTAACTTCAGGCTTTCGTGACAAATTCCGGGAATCTTCCTGCACCGTACTTTATTACATGCTCATAAATTCGGCTACCTCCAAGTCATGAGCAGTCAATATTTTATTTTTGCCTCAATACTCTTTATAGTATTACACTTCAAACCTGCATAATTTATTGCATATTAGTTGCTTTGCCTTTTCAAGTACTCCGTCTATTTTTCCAATTGCTTGTCAGGCTGTAATGTTCGACAACTCATTCGTTATCGAAAAGTATCTTCTTTTTGCAGGTGTAACAATATTAAGAAGCGAGGAATCGGGACTATAAATCTTCGAAGCGTTAGGAGTTGTTGACCCTAAAGTTTGAAACCTTTGAATGAAAACAAACCAAACAACCAACGAATGATGACTGATTTCTTACAGAAGGTGAATCGGTCGTTCCTATCGAAAATTTATACTGCACCTGCTTTCTCGCTCCTTCAGGAGTGTTTTTATTCCAGTCTATCAACACCTGTAGCCGCGCCACATTTAATAATGAAATGTTAACGTGTATATTAAGGTAAATTTGTGTGAAAGTAACTATTTTTCTTTTGGGTGAACAGATCACTACTATCTTCGAGTACTGATTGGAGAATTAATCATTCCATCGAGGTTTATTGAAACACCCTGGTAAGAAGATAACAGATGGAACTCGGAAAAGAACGGTATTCGATTTTTTTTTTTTGTTCGAACGCTCAGTTTGCTACTGCATGTATGCAATCAGCATCCTGCTATTCAAGAGACCAAAGAAAAGTGCTTTAAGAAAATTTAAAATAATGTATTAGCCGTCCGAGACAAGAAAAAATATGCAAAATTTGTCTGATCCATTCCATCGTTAAAGCTATAAAATTTAATGAGGATGGTGAATGAGTCATAAAACGTTACATCATGATAACGCCAAATGCCTCAATATACTCAACGACTGAACTGCAAAATTATACTGAATCTTTCCCATACCTAGGATCCGCCTAGGGCTTACTGTTTTATCTTACTGCCTTTCCCATACAGTCAGTTATTTTTTTATTAGAATTTTAATTTTTATAAAAATCTGAAAAATGGTTGATGACGTCAAATTTAAGGGAATCGTATTGTAGTTTCCCGGTGGATCATAGTGACGGGTTAAAGCACTGTTTCCAGGAATTAGATCAGAAATACCCATTCACTGCTCTGAGCTTGCTCTTTTCCAGGATTAATGACTCACTGTAATAAACTAACTCTTTAAAAAAATAAAATAAAAAGATTGTTGATGGGGGACGGGACTGGCTGGAGACATGATCAGGTCAATGATTTGGTGAGCTGCGCCGTGATGAGTTCTGCTGTATATTGTTCAGTTTTTCGAATCATCGACCAGTCACTTGAAAAAAAGAGCGGTTTGAATCAATTCATTAGCATCGATATATATGAATATATATATATATATATATATATATATATATATATATATATATATATATATATATATATATATATAGGAATATTCATTTTTTAACTTTTATTCCGCTGAGTACTAACGTGATAAATATCAATCTTCTCACTTGGCCTAGAATATTTTTGTTAACATTTGCAATGTGTTCATTTTTTATATTGCATTGATTCTATAAACAATTATGTATCCATTTTCTAACAATTTCCGTAATCGATGATAACTAAAACGATTGTTATTAATATTATAATATGAAATCTAAAGAATACAACAACAAAACCATTATTACCCGCCTCACGATCGGGCACAAGAGATTAACCTCTCGAAGGGATTCCACCACCGAGATGTCTCAGTTGCGGCAGTTTGCTAACCCTTGAACACATTCTATTACAATGTTCGCACTTTTCTTCTTCAAGAACATCGCTACGTCCCCAGGACTACCGCATAGCTATAAAACCTGAAAGTTGGACAAATCTTATTCAGTTCCTAAAGGAAAATAATCTATATAGACTCATCTAACATAATGAAAGCCCTATGTTGTCGTACACGGCATCTAAAACTGGAACGAAGCTTATTATTATACCATTCGACCTACGCTTCTACATTGTGCACGGCTCCTCCTCTATCTCTACATGAGTACGCTTCGGAAACTGCAGAGCTATCAGCACTTATTATTACGGCGGATCATCCAAGGTACCACTCTTCAAGGAGCAAGGATCAGCACCATACATGAAGAGCTCCAGCTCCTCTCGGTGCTCGAGTTTGTAGAACGACGCCAATCATTTTTTTTGATGGGCTGAAGTCATTCTCCAATCCTTTGTTCCGGGGCATCACCTCGCCTCTCAGGTCTGGAAGTGACAAGGTACCATCCCCTTAGCGGACGTTTTCGTTGACGGAAGGGGCTTGGACTTGGCTGTCTGGCCCGCATTCATACGACTACCAGCAGAGTGAACCCTCCTTACTCGTCGGAAGGAAGGAAGACTCGGCGATCTGCCCATTGATACCACCCCCTGCACACAGCAGGTCTAATAAGCACCCTTAGAATGAATGCCTTTAGAAAAAGAATGCCTTGCCTGGAGCACATTCTTATGGATTTTACTTTTACTTAATAAAAGGGGTAGGTAAGGAAAAAAAAAAATCAAAAATAAAAATCTTTATTAATTTTTACTGCTTATTTCTTATTTTAGGTGAGGGAAAAAAATAGTGTATTACTTCATTTACCTATTAGATTATTTTGTATTTTAGTGGGTTAGTAAACTTAATGACCTTGAAAAATATAGGTTATTACAATCTTTATTTTCATTGTATTTAAATACGTTTGTGCAGCTATTGTTTGCACCTATCTGTTTACCATATTTTTTACTGAATCGAAGTGGAATAAATAAATAAACAATACGTTTTGTATTTCCTTAGAATGGTCCCCTCTCACACTTTATAAAAATATTATTAATGTAACTTATAAATCAAAGGAAAAATAATAATAAATTAATTTGCTGGTAGTAGCTTCTTTGTTGAATTTACATATAGTATTTAAATTAATGTGTAAAATGAAAATAACAAAATCAGAGTGTTTTTAGATTTTAACTAATTATAGCCTATATATATTTTTTTATATTAATCAATAAAATGTATCAAAAACTTGTCTAAATATACTGAAAGTCAACATTGTCTTTTTTTTTTATTTAATGGAAAAATATTATTAAAAGGGAAGTTTTAATATCCCTTAGAAGCCCACATATATCAAACTTTGCTTTCAAAATTAATTGGCTATGCTCCATCGAATCAGTGATTAATTGTCTTTACTTCCAACCAAAGTTGTACGGTTCACCTCGATTTTATTAGTTTATCAACTTACTTTTGCTTAGTAATATTTATTTTTAAAGATTCCACAACAACAGTATAAAAATGTAGATAAAGTTTTTTATATATTTATTATTTCTATAATATTTTTTTGTTTATTAATTGCCTGTGATTATTTCACATAAGTTGCGAATACTTGCAACTTCCACCGCAGGATTAAACACGCGGTATTCGCCGCAATGCCTTACGGAACAGAAATATCCTAAGGAACGCCGACTAAACCTTTAAACCTAGAAGTGGTGGAGCGTTTATCAAGATTAGTGGTTCACGGTCCAGCGACCAATTGCTCGCAGCGACTAAGTAAGTTAAGAGAAGACTTAAGGGGTGCATTATAATGGGAAATATTTCGTGTTAAAATTTAAAAGTATATATCATTCCATTTCAAGCACGATAACAACATGTATTTTTAATTAATTAATCATATAGCAAGTGGATTAACATTGTCGATGGAATTTGTTGACACATTCTTGTATTCGTTTTCTGATTTAATAAATTGAATTCGAAAACGCACAGTTTGACAGTGCATATAGGCCATTCCGTCAGAACAGACTAATTTACACATCGAATTCTTTTCAAATTTAAAGTATGAATTAAATTCTTTAAAAAAAATTTTTTTTTTAACATGTGACTGAAAACTCTCGGCGCCTTCTTTATACTCTTCCCTCTTCGACATTATTGGAAAAAGATTCTCACTCGAGTCAGACTATCCCGCGAAAAATACGGAAACCCAACAAGGTGAGGGAATGATGAAAAAAGCTTGGGCACACCTTTTTGGGCTCTTGCTTTCAATATTATTGTTTATAAAATTTTAAGCGACCAAGGTGAGGGAATGACGAATCGACCGTCAACACTTTTTTTTTTCTTTTAACATAATTAATTTTTCATCAAACATTTAATTGAATTAGATAAATAAAGTTTGGTAACTGGTTGTAATTTTTGTTCAACTCCGAATGCACTAATGGAAAGTGGCAATCATAATTAGACACAAATTGGCGTGTTCTGTGAGAATGGCTCTTATAATTTATAAGTTATCACATAATACTCAAGATATCTTGTGAGCCCCATCACTAAAAAATACAGTGCTTGTGAAATGAACGTTCCTTTCTTCATAATAAAAAATAAGATTATAGAATCTTTCCTTATCTTCATTCCAAGTTAAATCGGTACGAAGAAAAAAATATATTTATCAGTTTATTTTTTAACAGTTTGACCCTTTGGAGGAATGTTTATATTGTATCATCATGATAATTGAAAATATGGCTTCCTCAATTAAAAAAAAAATTAATAATCCTACCATTGAATATTTCATGTCTTCTGGTCTTGATCCAAGGCAGAAGTTTACCCTTTTTTAGCGAACAGTCAATTTTTAACTAGAATTAGAACAGCGAAACTGCCTGCCATTTGAAAATAACCCTTGTCACTTATTCTCTTATTATCTCTTAACTTTCAATCATCATTCAAATCGTATCTGTCAATAGATACTATAATTTCGGAGAGTGGTCTAAAGCAGATTTAATACGAGAGATAGTACGTGGCTTTGGGCTGTCTAAGTCGGTTACCGGCTGGGGTCTCGTATCCGACTCATTTTCATCCTTCTTGAATTTTCCATTAATTAGAATTTTTATTATTTGAAATAGCTTTTTGTATATAAACAATCGAATATTAACAAGTATGATGAAATAAATTGCAACCTTTTTACTATAAATTTTTTAAAAAAAATGTTGGTTCTGGTTATGTATAAAAATAATTTTTTTTAGCATTAAAATTATTTGTTTTAGAGAAATACTGAGGTTTGATTAGTAGGACTGATAAATATCTTGATAATGGAAAAAACGGGGTTAAAACCGATTTATACAAAATTTGACCGCAAATAAGTCATACAAATATAGTATTTTCGATGTATAAAAATAAAAATAGTATTTTCGATGTATAAAAATAAAATAATTGTATTGAGACTGAAAGGCCAAAACTTATTTCACTCATTGAAATGCTTTGTTTTTCGTGAAGGAATGAATTGTAAAACGTTCGAATTTCATTTTTATCATAATAATTAGTTTTCCTGTCAGATATAATAATTTTGTTGGGTTTAAGTTAGCGGGTCAAATTCCAATAATCAAGCCTGGGCACATTTAGTATTTGTCAATGGCTACAATAGCCTGACAGCTATTAATGTGCTGTCATAATCAGCTGCTTACTTCTTACAAGAAGTTTCTTGCTTCCAGCAGTCTAGAACTACTCCAGTAAGATGGCAATAATGGGAAAACTGTAAGTTTTGCTGGAAACAGTGCCATCGATTATAAATTTTGGTTATAGCATGTATAATTATTTCTAATGTAAATTATTTCAGTCTCGAAAACGCTAGATATTATCAGCAGTTTTTCTCGTTGAACCCACTGTCTCTTCAAGCGTACGTTAAAATTTAACGTTTTAACACCTAAAAAACCGGTCCATGCCGTATTAATCTTTTCACTAAATTATGTATAGCTATGATATAAATAAATAAAATGGATTCTCATATACAGCTGTTTGTTTTATCTTCGCTAAGATAAATGGTCTTTATAAGGTTTATAATGGTCTTATAAGGTTTTTTTTTTGTTTTCTTTTTAGAAGTTTAGCTTTGTAAAAAATTTAATTATCTTTGAAACGATCTGGAATGTTCCGGGAGATGGATAATTTTCGAGTCATTCGAAGAACATTAAAAAAAGAACCAAGTTTCCATTGGAACACGAGGAGAATATTTTTAAAACATGACTCCAATCCTTCAAATATATTGAAACGTAAAACCTTAAATTTTGAGTGGGATTAAATTTTTTTTGTTTGTCTATTACAATGGTTCATTATTGAAAATACGCGATTACTAGAATCATAAAATACACCCGTTCAAGAGATTAAAAAAAAAAATGTATTATTGTCTTATTTATTTGTAATCCTTTGGTATAATGATTCCAAACACTTTCTGGTACTTACGTATTTAACGGCCAACCATTGTTGTGAGTTATAACCTATACTATTATTATTACTGCTTTAATTGGATCAAAACTGTCGACTTTCACTCGCTACGCTCGCTCAAGAGATAAACAAACCAGCAAACCGATCATCTTCAGTTGGGGTCGGGACCTAAATTCGCATAAATACGAATCAGTTCATGGTGTCAGTTTATAAGCTCAATATATGGTTGACCGTGAAGTACGTAAGTACCCACTTTATATTTTTACTAAGGTTAATTTTTTTTAACCAATTATATATAAATTATATTATATAATTATAGTAATATATATATTTTTTAAATTGAAAATAATAAACGAAAATATGAGATATAGGTGATCATTTAGTGTTAGTGTGTAATGAAAACTAGGATAATAGAGCCAAAAGGATTATTTGTTTTATTCTTTATTTCATGACACCAATAACTGTCTAGATTATCTCTATGTGGTATAAAGTTCGAAGAATCAAACGATGCAAACACTAAAACTGTTGTAAGAACAGCGAATATCTTAGTTTGTTGGGCCGTAAGTGCTAAGTGGTGGTGTTTATAACTGAAACCGCAGACTTAGCTTAACTTGCATACAATTCAGGCTTAAGAGGTACATATCCCTCTGGTATCAATTTCTACCTCTGATAATATTATTCACAACAAATTATGTGGTTATTTGTAGATTGTTGTGTGAAAGGACTCCTATTTCACTATTAATATTGTCCTTAATCGAGACAGAATGGAATATAAAAAAAAAAAAAAAAAAAAAAGCTTTTGTTAACTCAACTACGAATTTATTACATATTTATAAACTGTTTTGAATGTGAAATATTGACACATATTGTTACGGTAACAGTAATAGTGAAATTAGTGTTCAATCATACCATATCTATAAATGACTACAGAGTGCATTGTATTTAATTTTTTATTTATATATTTATTTATAAATATATATTTATATATATATATATATATATATATATATATATATATATATATATATATATATATATATATATATACAGTGCATTCTGTAGTTATTTGTAGATTATGGTATGATTGAACACCAATTTCACTATTACTGTTACCGTAACAATATGTGTCAATATTTCACATTCAAAACAGTTTATAAATGCAGAATGCATACCATATGCATACAAATAACTACAGAATGCATTTTGTTGTTAATTGTAGGCATAATTGAACACCTATTTCACTATTACTGTTACCGTAACAATATGTGTCAATATTTCACATTCAAAACAGTTTATAAATGCAGAATGCATACCATATGCATACAAATAACTACAGAATGCATTTTGTTGTTAATTGTAGGCATAATTGAACACCTATTTCACTATTACTGTTACCGTAACAATATGTGTCAATATTTCACATTCAAAACAGTTTATAAATACAGAATACATATCGTCAGAGCTAGAGATTGATACCAGAGAGGTCTGTATCAACCTATAGAAGGGATAAGGTTTCTTTTTTTCTTTTTTTTTCTTTACTAGTGAGCGTACTTTAATTACTAAATATGATGATGAGTTTATAGCAATGAATTGTTAAAACATTTTTTTTATTTAGTGAGTAAGTAACTTTAAATAAATTTTATCATATTTCACGGATTCTGTAAATCCAGTACTAGTAGTTTTAGTTTAATTATTCTTAATACTAATGTAAAAATGAAAATTAATAAATAATTAGAATGCGTTTTGTATACTTTACATTTATGTTTTTTCATCGATCAGAATGATTAATTATGCATTCGATATCAAAATTATAAGCGCTGCATGTTTTAGAATCTAGATTGCTAAATCACTTAAGTTAGTTTCAACTAAATACTTTCATGTACTTAGAGGCAAGATTAATAATGAAACAAAGTAGAAGTTTGTTTGAGAATGAATGTTAAGTATCTTGATGTAGAGTAGGGTCCATTATATCTTTATAAATATCTTTTCTTATTAGGCCGATTCTTTTACCTTTCATGATACGTTACCTTAATTACAGAGGCTGATAAAATTATTTAATTAAATTTTATGGTGAATTTGAAATCCAGTCTCTGACCTCATTTTTTATATATTGATGGAATTTTTTTCTCAAAGTGACTTAGTTCTTACTACAAAATTAGCAAATGGCAGGGATAAAATATTAATTATGTTAACAGTAAAGGAAAAAAAAAAAAATCCTCAAGTTTAAGTATTAAAATACCTCTGTACTACATAGGCTTTATGAGCCTCTTTTAAAATTTAATATTATGCAGGTACATTTATATTTTGAAAATAAGAATATTGGTTTTCAAATTATTTTGAAATATAAGCATGTGAAGTTTCTGGACTTTACACCCATCTTCAAGAATAAAATTTATTAGCGAGGAAATGTTTTTATGGATATTTATATCAATTTTTTTATTTAATTTTTTTCTAAATAACAAGAAAAAACTTAATTTTTTGTACCAAATTTATAGTTCAGTTTTATTAATTATTTATACTATTTATTTACTTCAAGTATTTTTTAATATAATGAATTTTATTTATTTATTCATATCTTATTATTATTTTATATATTTGTCGTTTCATATTTACCGTATAAAAATAAATAATCATTTTTAAATAATGATATTTATTTCTTCAAGTAAATTCTTTAGTCAGTTTTTACAAATAATTGAAATTTGAAGTTATAACCTTGAAGTTTTAATATTACAGTATTAATTTGTATTCATAATTCATATAATTTATGTAAATATTTGTTACTTGTATTGACTCTATTAAAAATAATTTATAATCGTAATCAACGCTACAGGAAAACAATTTCTGTGTAATTATTTTAGCAAACAAATTCAACTTAATTGCTGATAAAATCAACTCCATTGTTAAGCCCCTTCATTTAATAATATCAGTGCACAGATACAGGCCGTATTGTATGGCCCATAGATAACTTTGATGATCCTGGCAGGGCCATTGTTACATTTGAAGTTTATTAACGTGACTATATGCAATTTAGTAACTATTTATAGGTAGTTAGAGCAGGAAACAAGTATTCAATTTATTTAATAGGTCTTGTTTTATTCAATGGGAACAACTTATTTATTTTTTAATACGTTAATTATTCACAACTTATATTCTTCATGTAACATCAAAAAACAATACAAACAAATCTTTTTATTATTATGTAGCACTTAGTAAAATAAATTTTACACAATATCTTTCCCATTCATAATATTTTCAATTAGTTCCATCTTATGATTTTTAATTACATTCAATTTAATTTCATATATAAAACGATAAAGCTACCCATTCATTGAAACAATATTCGCAAGAGGTATTTTTAATTCTTTAATCTTGTAAGCGAGTGTGATAAATATATTCTGAAATGGTAAAGAAAGATGAGGAAATCCAGTTTAAATTGGAAGCGAATAAAACATGTTACAGATGAAAAAGTCCTGGTATACGTTTTCCTCTAACTTTTCAAGATACGGGATTTCTGAAGAATAACTCAAGTTGGCAATAGTATTCCCCTTTAAATGTCCCCTTGTGGTACATTTTTTAAGTGCCCCTCGTACTGTATCTTCCTGAAGAATAGATTCGTTTCTGCGGGTGTCCATTCAGATTAAAATATGTGGCAATTACTAAGTGTATATTAATAGACTAAATATTACATTCTGCTCCATTTCGACATACATTGGCATTTTTTTTCCAATCCCCAGTTTTACCTGTTCACTTTTTCGCTAATTTCTTGTCTTTGTTCCTTCTTCTGTATATTGGATACATTTTAAGGTAGGATTGATATGTTTAAATATAGATACCGTATAAAAATGCCATCATACCTGTGACGGGGCTCACTTGTGATTGCGAAATTTCCTTATAATTATTCCGTAATTATAACTTAAATGTATATTATCTAGTAGATGCTACAGCATCCTGCCATCGTTTCGGGGCTGGTGGAGGTACTATGCTATCAAATAACTGATTCCTAAGATGATTTAAAGAATCAGAAAACTTGACATAGCGTCCGCTTTATGAATCGCTTCACTGTCGGTATTTCTAGAGTGTTATGAACAGTAGGAACAATTTCTTTCCAAAGGGAAGTACATATTTTTCTAATTACCCCGTTCGGGAATTGTTGTAGCACTTTCGCTGTACGAGGGGTAATGTTAGCGAACATTGGAGCACCTGCCGAATGATAATGTTGTAAATTAATATCTTAAGTCGTACGCTTAAGTGTGGTTAGGTGAGCCAATTTATTTTTTTGTCCTGATAGCAGGCTACTTTTTTCGAAAATGTGCCAGGCCTCTTTTACTATTTTATTACAAGTTTTCTCCGCTTGCTTCATTGCTGTAGATGAGTTCGAACTTATACTGTAATTGGCAATGTCGTCAGCAAATAGCATTACGTTTCAATGACTACGTTTCATTAGCTACGCGAGCTTTGTAAACATTGAATAAGTCTCGGCTATCGGATTTGACAGAACTGTTCCCAACCTTGACTGAAATGTTCCACTGCATGATGAAGGATTGTATAATAGAGCAAAGCTGCTTCGGACGTTCTGAGAGCATGAGCTGTTGGCATAGTTATCCATGCTACACAGAGTCGAAAACTTTAGAGCGATCGATGGATATCATAGCTTTTGCCAGATTCTGTCTGAGATTCCTTGTGATGTCAGCTTGTAGCTTTATTAGTGGGTACTCGGTGTTTAACTGAGATCGGAAACTAGTTTGCTATGTGCGATGTCGTGGTTTGAATAGAAATCTCTTAAAAAATTAGGAGTTCATTTTTTGGAAAATGTTGGCTTTATGGGGAAGCAGTTATACAGGTCGGTAATTTTCTGGGTCTTCACCATTTTTCGCTGGTGTTAGTAAAGGAATGAGGATTGCTTGTTTTCATGCATCTGGATAATACCTCAAACGACAGGAAGTTTATATTTTCCAGTTGAATGATGACTTTCGTAGGTAATTGTTTTAACTAGATTGTTTGAATCCCATTATTCTCACGCGATCTATTACCCTTTTGATCTGCAGAGTATCGTTTTTAGTTTTTTGGGATATATAAACATTAAGTTCTCCTGGCGAGATAATTCCTTTTTCAGCCTTGCGTGTGTTATTTGGCTTATAAACACTTTTACTTTGTAATCAGAAAGTATGTCCGCCTGTTTAACGGTATGTATGATGTTGTGTCCATCATTAATTCATATTAAATTTGATTTTTCCGTGGTTTTGTGTATGAGTCTCGAAATTTTCTGTAATTACCGTGTTTCGCCTTTAATTTATTTGCCATGTAGCTGATTTCCAATTTTTCATTAGGCTACGAATTTGTGAAGTTAATGCGTTAACAGCACGCTTGACATCATAATTTTTAGTACGATACCACTTGTTTTTTGACTTGTTCGCTGCGCAATTAGTTGTAGAATGTGATCGGGGGATGATTGAAAGAAAGAAGGGAGTGATGCATATTTCGGGATAAAGGGCTTTGCAGCATTTACTACTTTAGTTGAGAAATCACATAAATTTCTTTTTTCGTGGTCAGTGTTGGAACACAATTAAGCTGGGTTTGGACTCATGTCCGGTTCATATCCCAATCCGCCTTGCGGTACCTATAATTTGCCGGCTCCGTCTTCTCAATTTTACCCTATACAAAGTTTTTTTTTCCAATCCCCATTTTTGTCTTCTTGATCAATTTTTCGCTAATAGCTAATTTCTGGTCTTTGATCCGTCTTCTGTATCTTGGATACATTTTAAGGTAGGATTGATAGGCCTAAATATTATTGACATTCTATAAAAATGTCATCATATGGGGCTCACTTGTGTTTGCGAAAGTAGCTTATAATTACGCCTTAATTCTAACTTAATGTATATATAAAGTATGTAAAGTACCAATAACATTAAAACTTAATCGGGTAAATCCATTTGTCGAGATGCGAATTCTGTATTATAGCAGTATAAAATAATATAAAATTTCATAAATTTGATATGATTTATTATAATAATTAATTATAATTTATCATACTTTTTAAAAGTATTATTTACTTAATAACACTTGATTATCAACTAATAACACTTTATTAATGATTCTCACTAAATAATCACATGTTGAGCGCAGGGTGAGAATAGCCATGAATCCATTTGGGCATAGTCACCCTGAAATGAATAGAACTTTGGCTAATGTTAGAAAATTTATCAATATTTTCATTTAGCTTACAAAATAATTGAAAATTCCTTTAGAAGGAGTTAGTTGTTCCAGTAACACAAGAAACGACGAGTTAATCGGTTTAAGGAGATAGACACATCACATGAAGTTTTGCCAACATTACCAAAATTACTTTTCTTAGCAAAATATATTTATTATTATTATTAATAAAGATTATTATTTATTATTTTTGTTATTCTATCCACGACAAGGTGATGTCTGCCTGCGCTCAACTGCAAAATTTATTTTATTATTCAAAGTGTAAACATTTGTATAAAATTATGTAAGCTCACATAAACCACCAGTAAATGAGCAAACAAATATTGACCGGAGGGGTGAGGGAGAGGAAAGGGGGCTTTATGGGCCAAAGTCGCATTTTCCCTACTTTTGACCATTTTCGTCCCGTCGACCATTCTCACTTCGGTTGACGGTACCTATTGCGAATACTGGCACTTGAAATAATATATTTTATTTTCCATTCAAACTCTGCATTCTATCGATAAAATTCCAATTTAACTTAAAGGGAGTTGGCATTGGTTGTAAATTTTAGTAACTCTTTCAGTAAAATGTTTTACCAAGATTTTCGCTGTTTGAATTAAGTTCTTAAATCACACATTTCCCAACTTTTTGGATTTTCAATTATTGGAGGCGGAGAGTGACGCCTATACCCTAGCTTCACTAAGTGAGGTTCGCGAAATTTTCATAAATATATTTGAAGTTGTGGCATTAAGAAGATTGAAATGGTCGTGCAAATCAAGGCATAGACGGGGAAATTGATTTAGGTCTGGCTCTTGCAAACTTTAGTTTTGACAGGTTTCATTGCAGGGAATTATGCAACGAATTTTGTGGTATCGCCATCGAGCCTCTGGTTTCGATTTATTATTTTTATCTTAACGACTAAGCCGATGATTTGTTTTTGCATACATCTAATAACTAATATTCACTTGAGTTTTCAATTATTGTATCTATCTTATTATAATAATTTTATTATTTAAATACAGCTTTCATTGGTTAAATGGAACATAATTTAATGACACTTACTTATTTGAAATAATTACTCAAAATAATAGTATTCAACGTAGAGTAATTCAACGTAATATTAAACCAAGTTAGCTAGGTTTGCTATTACAGAAGATAGCTAGCTAGAGTACCTTCCAGAGTGCTGGTTTTCTATTACTAAATTACTAAATTATTTAATTTAGTGTTGTCAAGAACAATAAAAAAAAACTGATAAATTCGAGAATGATAATTGAAAATTAAATTAAATTTCAATAATGTCCAATGAATTAATTAGATGTTCTTTATGAAAAAATTGTATTAATTAAGCAAATGAAATAAATATTTGATTAACTTTAATATATGAATTCTTATCAGAAATTGAAAATTCATCCTACGGATAACATCTATACCGTGTTTTAATTTAGATAAAATACATGAGCTGGCTTTAATGGAGAGAAAAAAAAAAAAAGAAGAGGGACCGGTTTTTCTGGTGAATTTTGATGAGCAGCTCTTCCAGAAAATAAAACTTCATTTATGAAAGGACTTCATACATATTTCATGTAAATATATGTCTGCCCACATTCTGTGTATTGTATATTCATTGCTGAATTAGAAGGGAAATGTAGTATTCAAGTTATATCTTTTCTCAGTATCAATATTACTTGAACATTTTGTGATTCTATCCAAGTCAGGGATATTTAGTCCGGCAGTCGGTAAGAAAACAAATGATGACTTATTTCAAGCCCAAACTTTTTTAGAAGCATCATAATACAAATTTCTTTATAAAAGGCTATAGCTAAAATATGTACTTAGCAGTATATAATGCACTCTCTTCAGACCATCTGATGGATGGTAACTGCTCCGCCTATTTTGTCGGAAAAAATGCATTACCTTTGAAGAACTTTATGTATATATATTTTATTATTATTATTATTTTTTTTAGAACACCGAAAATTATTAATTTTAGTATTAATTATACAATCATATGTATCAATTTATGCGATTCGTTTTGAAACGATGCAAGGCCTAACGAAAAACGTTTATCGGGCAATTTCAGTTTGGAATTGTAAAAATAAAAATAAGTTATTTTTTTAAAAACAAACAAAAAATTTGATATGGTTATCAGTTTCAAAAATTATTTCGACTTTTAAGTACTATGGTGCATATTTCAGCTGTTTATTCTGGTATGTTTTATGAAACTCTTCAGAATGTTTTAGCTAGATATTAATGTCAATTTTTGGTTCTCAGGCTACGAGTCTAATTTTATTGTTGTTTTTTGTCAGGCTTTAGCTTTCAATGATTACAATAAATACTAAATTATAATAAATTTATTTATTTTTTCATTTTTTATAAATATATAAATCTAAATTAGAATGATGAAAGGTACACTGAGCTTTGCTTATTATAATATTCATAAAGTTAGAGCGGACTTCGTAAACAATTTTTTCTGATTCTCAATTCAATTCTCAGTTCGATTCTCCCTGGAATTATAGAATTTTCGAACTTTTGGTAAGGAACGCTCCTCCGTCGGACGCGGATAACCTAATTTCTCTCACCGAGAGTTAAATTTGCTCCTGTGAATGGGCATTTAAGTACAAAATTTGGTAAATTAAGAGAACCATTTTTATGTTTTGAAATAAATACGTACAAACATAACTATGTAAGTACTATGAAGTTATCAATTTTTATTAATAAAATGGTTTTCGTCTTCCAAAGGTGTTTTAAACGTGCGGAAAAGGTTTTATCGAGAAAAGCCTTATGCCACAACCCCGTCCTCACATCAAAGAAATTAATCTTTATTATTCTTCTATACTGTATTTCTGGTCTAATAAGGGGTTTATTCTAATGAGTGAAACTGCTCATCATGCTGTATTTAAACCTGAACTAAAAATTATTCAGTAGTTTCGTTCTTTCAACTTAGACCGTTAGGGAAACCGCGTAAATAAGAAATTTACGCGAAAACGATAAAAGAAAAAGTAGAGATGGTAAATTTCAATAAAATAATAACTTTTACTTTGCGGAAGTTAGCCGATAAATTAAATGTCGGAAAGACTCATTTTGAAATTGTATTATTAAACTCCATCCATTCAAACTTATTAAACTTGTTTTGATACATCCATTTAGTTTTTTAATAAGCGGTTTTATACCTTGCGGATAGTCCTCTGCGAAGGACAAATCCGTCGCAAACATGGCTGTCCGTTGTAAAGAGGTTTAGCTGTATTATCATGTTTCCTATATGCACAGAGTGTCTTCATAGTTTCGGAAATTTTTTAAATGAAATTGTATATCTCAGTTATGGAAGTTTATTTTGATAGTACAGTCGATTTTGTTGCTTTGACCAGTTCTTCTCCAACGCAAGTAACTCCTCCTCTTCTAAGAAAAATTTTATGGCGGATTCTGAGAACAAAATCCCAAGACTAATTTTGTCCTATGACTAGGGCATTTTGTATCGTGTACGCCGTTTAGCTACGCGCTACGCCAAAACTGAAAAAAAAATCACACTTTTCCAAGTTAATCTCCATATATCTCCAGAAGAAAGTACAGTAAAGCCCCGATTACAAAGGGCACCACGGATAGCCGATATCCCGAAGAAAGACTAAAAGTGAGGTGAAAGCACGAAAAGTCAACATAAAAATTATATTTTATTGTACAAGAAACATAATAAAACTTTTAAAATACATACATATGCAACGTGCAGCAGAAGCCTTTACTCTATGTCTAAATGACTATAACAAAGTACAGTAAACAAAAAACAATACATATGTTCATACAGTATTGCTATGTTTCTGGCAATCTGCTTTTATATATATATATATATATATATATATATATATATATATATATATATATATATATATATATATATATAGAGAGAGAGAGAGAGAGAGAGAGAGATCAGATATGATTCAATGCGCATGGTATAACCTTAAACACTTTTTAAACGTAATATAGGCTTGGACACTGTAGTCAGAGAGTTTATCAAATGAACATTTGTAGAAAAACAAATTCCTAATAAAACGCTTTTGTTGTATTGAACTGCTGTGACACCACGAAAAAGGAAAAAAAAAAAGCACTCATGCAAAAAAAGGATGGTTTTTTTTTTTCCGCCGGTAGATACGTATGCATTTTCATTTCGCTCTGTACTTCCTTTTAAATTGTTGTTTCGTCTGATTTTTTTATTTTTAAATAGAAATATACGGAATTCTTCGAAATGATTTTGAATGGTTAGCAATAAATGTTGAAGTATCATCCAAAGGTTGGGTACTGTCTTTTTCACAAGTTTTTTTCAAATTCTAATAACACTAACTTCTACAGAAATATTATTAGCTAAAATTAGAATTAGCCCTGCTTACTAGTATTGTTCAAAATTTCAGGTTTCCATTAGAACTTCTACGTTTTATCCAATTTTTTTATTATTAAAATATTCATTTTATAAATTGCATAAAAATCACGTTGCATTTTTCAATTTATTTAAATTGTTTTGTCTAATTTTTGAAATTGGCCAATTTATCATTAATTCTTTTTTATTTTGTAATTTTATTTTGGTTCAATAATTTTTTTTTTTTTTTATAAAGAGTTTTAAATGATTAGAAAAATAAAACTTATTTATGATAAATTCATCATCAAAACATACGATCTCCATTTGTTTTAGGATCAAAACCAACAATATTAAATTTTGTGGATCAAAATATACAATGTTCTCATAAATATCTTAAATTTAATAATTTTTTGATTTTTCGAATAACCAGAATGCCAATATGAAGCCGAAATTGGAGTGTATTTTGTTGTTTGCCAAATAAGTCCCTACGCTACTCCTGAGTCAAATATCGCAAAGGAAAAGTCAACAGTTTAAGATTCTATCGTGAATTTCTGTGGCCGGATCGAACAGTTTGATTAGGCTTGTTGCAGAAGCTATACAGAAGCCGGTTACACGGCAAGATGATTGGACCATGTTAACAGTCGGAAAATATCTGGTGGAGCGAATGCCGTATCAGCGAATGCTGTACCGAGCCACAATGTTCTCCCGTCTACCCTCTGTCCTCTGCGGTCGTGTTTGGTCCAGTTTATTGTAACGATCCTTCGATTGTACTCTGCACTAACAATCGCTTTTAGCTACAATACAATCTATTATCCGCTGAAGCAATTGCGCACAACCCTAGCTTATCCAGACTATAGTTAGCTAAAATTTTAAAGTAGGACTTTTCATACAAA
The DNA here is from genome assembly GCA_948150685.1 of Rhaphigaster nebulosa. Classification (NCBI taxonomy): domain Eukaryota; kingdom Metazoa; phylum Arthropoda; class Insecta; order Hemiptera; family Pentatomidae; genus Rhaphigaster; species Rhaphigaster nebulosa. The sequence continues at coordinate 84,519,278 of OX411311.1, read as the reverse complement.
GCAGCCTTGGTCGAAGGTAGTTAGCCAATATATTTTCGATATTGACAAAAGGGCGCAATAAAGAAAAACAAAAAAAGTACAAGGGAAAACGCATTATTTATTCTGTGGTACTACTCCAAAATATTGGGTCTCTAACCTATTTTCTGTATTAATTTATATTCGGAGTCTGTGTTGTTCCCTCGGAGTGACACGTACATTGTATGTGCATTCGTCTGACTATATTACAAAATATACTTTGTCACTTATTATCTCATCATAAATAAGTATTACAAACAATTAAGATGTGTTTAAGCTTGAATAAATACTGTTTACGATGATGCTGTGCATTAAAGATGAAATGGATGAAGAAGTAAGTGGCTTTTAAAATAGACGTGGAAATACGGATATAAATGGGTAAGAAGTTGTAAAAGAAGCTAGAAGGAACAATGAAAAATTTGGAAAAGCAAAAACAGTTCTAGAAGATATACTAGCTAGTAGGCTGGGATCTGGTGTTTAAAGAGTGGACAGAGGAATGCTGGGTGATGAAATTTAGAACATAGGGAGTTTTTTGGTTCTTAAGGATTGGAGAAAAAAGACACTTAGGAAGTATTATCGTCGGAAAACGGGGTAAGAAGAAATGTAATGAAACTATTCATAAGTCTCTTCCGGTCTCATCTCCTGCTTATCTGACAGTCTACCATTTATTCAACATTCATAATCAGAGTGGAAGGAGGATACTAGGAGCTGGCTGGTTTTTAAGAATCACGGCATTTAAGGATAGCACTGGATTTTAAGGAGATTTGGGAAATATGATTATTTCAAAGCAGCCGTTGTTCATCAATTATGGCTAAGGTTTTTAGCAGAGATCTGGAAGGTGATGCGCTTTTGAGGTAGAGTTTAGTTTTGTCCACACTGTTCGACTTTCGTTGCAACTTTCCAGGCGACATATCGAACGGGGTGTCTGTCCCCTGCGACGTAAAATCGAAAGTCGAACGGTATTGACAGGGTAAAGTTATGTTAATACTTTCGATTCGACCCTCAATTCAATATATATGCCATCTGGAAAGCCGCATCGAAAGTTTAGGGATAATAGAGAATTAAGAAACTACTTGAAACCGACGAGAACGGCAGTTTCGATACAGATGTAAAACAGCGCAATAAACAGATGTCATTTAATCTATTTTTTTACGTTTCTTTTTTTAAGTAATAAAACTATTTCCTATGTTTGTGCTGCTTCGTTTAGTGGTGTGTTTCCTTTTTGGAACCCCAAGAATAACTGTCGAGTAGCGGGTTCTCTAATATGTGGCGTGTTGGCAGCTGCACATTGCAGATTACATATTTTGGAGGAGTATTTTTCATTATTCGATGTTCGTCACTAAGTCTTACCTCTTACCATTGAATGTAATGTTATTTATGTTTTCAACTTTATACAGTTTCCTTGGCTTCTATACTTTTATGATTTTATATTCATGCCTATTTTTGTTTTTTATCATTTTCTCCCGTGTAATCGCACCATATTTATTCTAATCCTATCTGAATCTCTGGACGCCCAACACTCCACATGCAGTAATCTAGCTCTTCTCTCCATATTTTCTTTGGAATCTCTACATCCGCAATAGTAATCAAGTGATCTGCCAAACCCAGTCATTCTTGTTTAATAGAAAAATAATATAAAACACCTGTTTCATTAAAAAAGATTATGAACTCCTCATGTTTAATTGCTCTCTTATCTTGTTTTTATAGCCCTTTAGAAGGCTTACTCCGTAGGACAAAACGTTGGCATACTAAAGACTAAAAGTTTTTTACTGCGTGTTTTATTTCGGACCTCAACAACAAACATCATTTCATCAAAGGTCAACAATTATAAATCTGTATTTAAATTAAGATCTTCAATGCGTTTAGGCTTATCGAGCAATTATGCGCGAAATGAATGATAAACGACTTAGTGGATAAATTAATTAATTTATGTTATTACTAAGCAGAAATTAAGCTCATCTAAAATTGCAGGCTTGTATAAATATTGTTAATTTATACATAAAGATTTTAAACTGTTATTGGTGCATATTTTTATTCTCTATTCCATTATAACGAAATATCTTTTCATCTAAAGGGGGTTTCCACAGAGGCCGTAATTTAAAAAAAAAAAAGGGTGCGTTTTATCGCTGGCAATCTCCACTATACAGTCTCATCTATTAAAAGCTTTTTCCTAAGAAAATCGCTCCCGCTATTCTTTTTGACATTTTCCTTTCTAATCCCGATAAAGAGACGGTTCCAGTGAGGTGTATATCTGTACTAACATATCTCATAGTCGGGTTTTGCTGCTCGGCACCGACTTCAATTTAACTTAGAACTGGGTCGTCTAGGCTATGATTTACGGTGTCCCCTTGAAAGTCTGGAGCACTTTGTCATCATAGCAATCCAAAGACGATTACTGTTTTTAACTAAGACTAACTTATTGTTTTTGCGGTGTTCCAGTATTGATATCGCTTGGAGAGAGAAAGTTAAACTCTTATAATATAAAAAGATATATAACAATACTATTGAAAAATTCTGATTTTTATCCAGTTCTCCGAAAATAACATTTTTGTATTCAAGTATTTAATAACGGTTCAATAAGAAGAAGAATGATTCTAATACTCAAGTGCGGTGTGTGATTGATTATCGTTCCTCTCTCCCAAGATGGCCTGCCATTGCTGCTTGTTGTCCCCAATCTGAGAAAAGCCCTACGATTATTTCGAGGATTAAAACAATCAATTTTTTTTTGTGGGTTCTTTTGATTTTAAGTGCGAATGAATTAATGAAATTAATTCTTCAATTTATAGAACAAACATGTATTTATTCACTAATATTTTGTTTCTTCTCCAAGGTTTTGGGGTATTTCCACATCCTCGAGATGTTCTTCTGTATATTGCATATACAAACTGAGCAAATAAAAATATTCAAATTACTAAGCTCATTATAAGTCAGCCTAAAACATCATAATCATAACTAAAACCTTATCTGCTCTCCATCTGTCCTCTATCCTCCCATTGTCTTATTACATCCGTAAATAATTTCGTCTGATCATCAAAAACAGAAACATATTCAATGTACAATTATTGCTAACAGTGTTCATATTTGCTATCAATGTCACAAGGCACTATTATTAACCCTTGTACTAATCTTCTACTTATTATTATTTTGCTTCTCTCTCATTAACAGCCCTGTGAAAAAATATAAACTCAAGACGAAAGATTAAAATATTTTTAAAATCTGTAGAAAACAAGTGGCCAAATAATTATTTTAAAGTACATTTCATGTTATTACATTGACAGAAAGCATTTAAAGGTCATAGCTTTACTTCATAATCTTACAAAAAAACATGTAATGCAAACTTTATATACGCTGTGAATAAATATAAACTCATTAGCTTACATTAACTTTTGTATTTATGAAAGAATATCAGTTCAGTTCTCGTTTTCCAGCGCGGAACTTAACTGAAATGAAATTGAGTTAAACCACTCCCAGAGTGTAGCTAAAAACATTTTGAAGTAAGGTCCAGAAAATTCGGAAAAAAAAAATAGAAGAACTGGAAGGCTTCCAAGATTTTCCGGCCATGAGAAACGTACCGTTTTGGAGAAAATCCCTCACATTGGTGGGTATGCCCATATTGTTAGGCGATTCAACCTAGGGAGTGATACTAGCTTAGTACGGAGGTGGGCAGCTGATACCATGTATTTGAAATATCGTAAAACTATAATCAAACCGTAGCTCAAAAAACCTCACTTATGTATCATCCTAACTCTTTTAATGTCCATTATTCTTTGTTCCTCAATTTCATTTTAGTTGAGTTCCGTGTGGCATATTTTATAACATTAATCAACACGAACACTCTGGCTTTAGTGTGAAAATGAGAATTGAATTGATATTTTTTCATAAATATTAAAGTAAATTCAAAATAAACTTTGGCTAGTACATTGAGTTCATTTATTCATAGCGAAAACAAACTATATATTACCATTGTTAGACCATGAAGTAAAGCTATGACCTTAAAATGCCTTCTGCGAATGTATTATTAAAAATTCTAGTTTAAAATAATTATTTGGCCTTTTATTTTTTACGGATCCCAAAAATATTTCAATTTTATCTACTTATAAATAAAAATATAAATATTTGTTCACAGGACTGTAATCTTCCTATGTTATTTTATCCTTCATTCATTTTCCATAGATGCGAATTCTTTTATATTCCAATAATTTAATTGTTTCCTGTATTTAATTATATATACTTATTTTTTTAATTATTAGTTTAATTCATTTATGATATCAGCGTAGTGACAATTTAAATTTTCAGTGTCATTTTTAAAATTGATTGTACCTTTTATATTTTTGGTTATGTGAATTGGTTCCTTTGTCTTTCTGTTTTTAATATATGTTTCATATTGTAGTATTTTGGGATTTTAAAAATCAAGCGTATGGTTATTTTCTATACTGCGTGTGTCTGCTAGAGCTGATATATTTTTTTTAATATTATTTTTGCATTAAGTTATGTTTTTTTTAATATTTTGTCACCACGTTTTTGAGGACGTTCTCAGAGAGACCTCAGTATTTTAGGCATGATTTAATAACATCTCTCTGATACATTAAGTACCAGTAAATAATATTGAAGCCAAAATAACTTATTTGTCAACCCAGTTATCATATATTACAGATTAATCGACATATTTAGTTTGGTTATAGTTATTTTCTTAATTCAAAAATATATTTGTATTTTTTTATAAATTAAGTTTTATAAACATCAAAATCTTGCACACGCCTCACAGACTTTACAACACCATCTAACAAAACTTAATGACTGGTGCAAACTTTGAAAAATTCAACTTAACCAAGACAAATCCCATCATATCACTTTTACTATTCGGCAAGAAGCTTGCCCTCCAATATGCCTAGACTATGTGGTAATTCCGCAGACAGACAAAATTCGATATCTTGGCCTGACATCTGACAGAAGAACGGCATGGGGCCCACACATCAATAACAAACTAAAAACGCTAAACCAAAGATTAAAACTATGATACATCTTTCAAGACGCTCAAAATTGAAACTTAGATATACATTGAACAATCACACTAATTTACTCAAGCCCATCTAGACCTACGCTTCAGAGATATACGGGACATCCAAAATGACACACATACAAAAACTTCAAATTTTTCAGTCAGAAACTTTAAGGGCTATCACCAAAGCTCCTTGGTACATCAGCAACTTTACGTTACATACAGACCTCAATATGCCAACAGTTAACGAACACATACGGACTCATTACAAAAGATTTCACGATAACTTATAAGGACATCCTAAACATGATCATACAAGACATGGGTGCAACCAACATGCCTGACAACATTCGGAAAAGACTGAAGAGGGGCAGGATCTCCTAGCCTAACTATATATAATTATTACGACAGGCAAAGGTGCCGCTGGGCACTCTCTATCATTCATTTCATGCTACGATAACAAATTTTTAGCCAACAAATTCACTGTTTGTTAACACTGACAGATGTGAATATAAAAAATGAAGGAAAAAAAAGTTGTTTGTTTCTTTCGGAGAGAATGTTTTTTCGAGAACTTCTTACAGCCATACCTGTAGAAGGATTGGCGAATATCTACTAGCACTATTTTATTAGTATGACTAATTCTTTACCTTTCTTTTGATAATCTAATGCTAACTATTTAGTTTACTAATTCATCTTGTTATTTTATTTTATTAAATCTTCTTATTAAATAAATTAAATATAGCGTTTATATATTTACATTTATTAATTTTGTTGTATAATTTATGCTTATTAGTATGTCACGACTAAAGTCAGAAATTTCGTTCTAGAAGAAAGCGTTGTTTTGATTTTACATATTATAATAAATAGAAAGAAATAAGTTGAAAACTAACTATCTGTTGAAATAATAACGAAAAAAATTGGTTTGTTCATTTTATCATAATGGTTTTTGAATATTTTTTTTTTCATGCATATTGAATAATCATTAATTGTATCCTGTAGTAAACCTAAGAGTTTTGAGTAATGATTTAATGATTGAATAATCCATAATCCAAATGAAGTAATGGGTTACATCCTCTTCGGAAAAGTGTATAGTTAATTATATTTACCCATCTTAAGTTCAAAAGTAATAAGTTCTGAATTTCATAATAAATTATTCATCTTTTAGAACTTGTGTTTAAAGTTATATCATGTTTGCCAAAATTTTTGGCATTTTGATTTTGAAATTGATTTTTTTTTGTGATTTATATTATTGAAAATAAGTACATACAGCATCTACTTTTACATTTTAAGATTTGATAATGTTGGAATTTTTTTTTCCTACATTACAACTGGTGAATGATTAATCAACTTGTCTATTCTGATTATAGGTATATTTGTTTTCTTGCTTTCAATGGGAACATTGGGCTGGAATAATTTGAAAAAAAAACAAAAAAAACAGGTCTATTGGAATAAAAGGAAAAAAAGAAGTTGATTACAAAATCATTGGCGCTAACAGTAAATCCGATGGCCACAGAGTCAGCGTTACGTTTCAATAATTGACGATGTTGAATACCCACTGTAGATTCGCCCTCGAACTGGAATCCTGAACCAATCAGCTGGAGCTTGATTGCCTTAGCCGCTGGAATTAGATCTGGAAAACTGGCAGGCGACCTGTTGCATGTTTATGGCGCTCTTTTGTTTATTGTCCTTATATGGCTGTCGGACGATCGACTCACGAGACAGGAACAAGTGTAGCAAAGAAGCGATGAGACGCTGAAAGACCAATGTTCTTCTCTTTGCAACAGATATAGTTTACGTAATAAAACTAATTAGCTCTGACTAACTAGTCAGAGCCTCAATGTCACCAATCGAGATTTTCTGGTAGAATACGTATATCAGAACAAAATTAAAAAATAGACTTTTAAGTCTATTGGTCGATTGTCGGTATATTTATTATTCTTGAATCTAAGATTTTTCTTCAGTCAACTACATATACTCAGGGCCACCCATAAGGACCGAATGTCAGACAAATTTCGGGGAGCCCGGCAGTCAGGAGTGCCCGACCCTCACCGTTCGTTGCCTGGGTGCACGGGAGAATGCCCATCACAATTTTTGCCGAGTATGTCTTTATTTTATTAATTTATTTTAAGTAATAATTTATTGATAATATCAATTTCAGTTAAAACTTTTGAAAAAACCAAAAGCTGTATGTACTTATTTTCAATAATATAAATCACAAAAAAAAATCAATTTCAAAATCAAAATGCCAAACATTTTGGCAAACATGGTATAACTATAAACACAAGTTCTAAAAGATGAATAATTTTCTTATGAAATTCAGAACTTATTACTTTTGAACTTAAGATGGGTGAATATAATTAACTATACACTTTTCCGAAGAGGATGTAACCCATTACTTCATTTGGATTATGGATTATTCAATCATTAAATCATTACTCAAAACTCTTAAGTTTACTACAGGATGCAATTAATGATTATTCAATATGCATGAAAAAAAAAATATTTAAAAATCATTATGACAAAATGAACAAACCAATTTTTCTCGTTACGATGATCCAGTGCGATAGGAATAGGAATTTGTTTTCATACAGAAATAAATCACATTGGATAGATTTGGTAGACTAAAAATGCAACTGTTGATAGTTTTACTTACAGCAGGATGTTATAGATATAAAACAATCCAAGCTTACCTGAAAAAAAAAACGAAAAATAATATTAGACGTTAACAATTTCAATGTAATGGCATACAAAATACACTGTGTAAAAGTTTTATAACCATTTTTAAATTTTAATAATTTCGACATTTATTATTTCAACAGATAGTTAGTTTTCAACTTATTCCTTTCTATTTATTATAATATGTAAAATCAAAACAACGCTTTCGTCTAGAACGAAATTTCTGACTTTAGTCGTGACATACTAATAAGCATAAAATATACAACAAAATTAATAAATGTAAATAAATAAACGCTATATTTAATTTATTTAATAAGAAGATTTAATAAAATAAAATAACAAGATGAATTAGTATTACAGTCAGTAGATTTTTACAATTATAGTAATTTAGATTAGAAATTAATAAACCAATAGTTTAATTAATAACGTAACATAAATAAAGAAAGATCTGTACCAAAATCTACCATTCTATTTACCCTACATGCCATCATCTAGTTAATTAAGTGAAATGGTGAACACGACACCCTTGGAAAGGTTATCCAATGGCATTTATAATATCCCAAGTTAGTGACCATAGCAGGGGGGGTCTGCGGTCTCTAGCCTTTTAAGTTAAAATATAGTTTGATTGATCGGCTCTCTTCTGGAACCGATGCAAATAGAGATTAAATTAGATCATTATTTTGAGTAAATGTGGTTTCTGGAACCCCCACCTGCCTTAGAAAAGCAGTTTGCCAGTAACATAGCACAAGTAACATTTTCAAAGTATTACAGGAGAGCAAAAAGAAGTCTAAGATCGCATTGTATTGCTTGCTGTGGATAGTAAAATCTTTATATATGAAGTGTTGTTTATTTTATTACCATTTTAGCTTATTCACGATACTTATATTCGAAAAATATGATCAGAATGATAATAAAATCAAAATAAGGAAAAGTGGACTTACTACAATTTACCTCTGACGTACAGACATTTTGTCGTTAAATCGTTTGTAGTGGGTTGTTTGAGATTAAAATAATTAAAACATATTCGATTGAGTTTGTTTACGAGAAATAAAATATTTTTGTCGGAAATCAGCCAGACTAGCGAGCGACTAAATAAATAAGTCATTATTTGTTTGGTTCTTGGGCTAAAAAAAAAAATGATTTGTTTAACTGAAAAATCATGGCACTTAGTAACTTAGTAACACTATCTTAAAATATTTGTAAAAACTTACTATAGGTTGAAGGCCCTATGGTAAATAAATAAATAGTACACCATTAAAATGTACCAGGTTTCGTGACTGAAAAATTTTACTCAAATGAAATTGATTTTACTTACTTTGTAATTTCAGTTGACTCTTGTTTACAAAATCTTTGATTGATAAGAAGTAAAAATTTACTTATTTATATCAAACTAAAACTTTTTTTAAAAGCTTAATTATACCTTCTCTCATAGCTAGTCGTTAGATGAAATTTGCACTTAAAACTCTTCAATTATGGATCTATTGATTACATTTCTTTCAACTATTAGATCAGGCTTCTTCCTATGATTATAATAGAAAGAACTTTTTTCGTTTACGATTTGTCAAGCTTAAAAAGTTGTGCTGGTAAGCCGTCAATTCCAAGTGATTGATTTGGTTTTTTTAGTGTCAAGATGTCTTCAGTAAATTTATCTTCATTTCGACTTTCCGTTACTTGATAACTTCGACCCGCCTTCGTCCATCGCCATCTCACAGTAATCTAAGTTTTTGAAAATATCTGTTACACTCTCACATGAATTATTTATGCTTTGAAAATAATTCATATAGAGGGAATTTCGTTATACGGTATTCTCAAAAATAAGATCTCAGATTTTTCATTTCTTCCAATTTCGTTTTTTGGACTCCATTTTAATCTATGGTGTTATGCAACAACTCTCCTGAAATTCATCCTAAAATATTTCAATACAATTGAACAAAAAGTTTTATATTGGCACCAATGACGCAGCTGGGAGAGAATCGTTATGATCTCTGGCAACGTGTGGTAGGAACGTTTCGTTCGGCTTTCTCCATAAGTGTGAATGTTTTTATGAAGATTTATATTATTTGACCTTGGCATTAATTTATGTTATTATTGCGTTATTATTTAATTTATTTACTTTTATTATTTGCTACGTATTGATTTGATTACGTTTAATTTTACTTTTCTTTTGTAACTAAATATGGTATAAATGGTTACATACAGCACCAGTAACTATTGTCCCGAAGTATGGCAGATTGTATTATTTTGCAATAAAAAATATTTTACCACAAAAAAGGTTTTATGTATCAAATTTTGAAGATACAATTATTGATCGTTTGGTGATAAAACCTAAAAAAGGGGAGGATTCGTATTTGGCACGCGGCTGGCCAGTAAGTAGGGCTTAAAATCTTTGGTACTGAATTATTAAAAAAAAAAAAAAAAAAAAAAAAAAAAAAAAAAAAAAAAAAAAAAAAAAAAAAAATATCGTGCTCTATTTCTAGGATGAAACTGTACGTACATAGTGTTTATACATTTTTATTGTATAAATGATAGATATTTATTTATGTAAATAAAATTCATTATGTAGATTTTTATAAATCTTTCACTGCTATTCGATAAGACGTTTTTATCTTTTTAAATTAATATATGTTCAGCATTTTTAATGTTTGCGATGCATATATTATGATACATCATTGCGAATGTACCTGTAATTTATTCTAAAGGGACTCCAGTCCCAGAATAATAAAAAAAAATTCTTTCATTTTTTCATTTCATTTCATATACGTTGTTTTACTTCAATAACTGTCTAATACAGCGTCTAATATTAAATGGTTTATTTTTTTTTTCAGATCTTTTTTCCAGATTCCTCTAGTTACAAAAAAAAATCTTGTATGTCTGCTTTTTTGTTTTTTAATGTGCTTTCGTCTTCTATTTCTTAAAACTCCTGACTATTTTCTCAGTATTGATTGTTTGGTAGATTGGTGATCGCTATAATTTTAAGTTTTTTTTTTTTTTTTTACTCCCGGACAGAATAATACAAAAAAATATGCAATTTTTTTTGTTGTTGCTTATGTTGAGTTATAATGAGTTTCTAATTTTTTTTAATGTATTTTATCTAACATATTCCATTCTTGTGAATCACCATTTGAAAATATTACCGTTCGGACGAATTAGTCTTGCATTTAATCAGAATGAAGAGAGTAAAGAACATTTTTTTTTTTCCCCAATTCCTTTTTGTTTTTTTGATAAATATTCATTTATATCTTATTCTCTTCCTTATTCTGTACCATAAAGAACACTTAAATGATATCCTATGACTATTGATCAGCTATGATCTTATATATATATATATATATATATATATATATATATATATATATATATATATATATATATATATATATATATATATATAGATATATATATATATATATATATATATATATATATATATCTATATATATATATATATATATATATATATATATATATATAAAATAGTGAGTATTAGTTTTAGCTATTATTAAAATTAATTAGTAGTTAGGAGTTATAACAACCAATTAAAATTAATAGTTATGTTCATCTTTTAAATTAAAGGATCTGTCATTATTATAATTACCTTAGTTTGTTCCTTGAAATTTAACTAGAGACACATCGCACCTTAATCCAGTATAGTCGGGTAGTTTCGAAGAATAATATTCAAGAGGGAAACTGTAATATTCTTAAATTACTTATTATACTTCAGCGGATTACAATGGTTCACAGTGCATAATGAAATAATATCTGGAATTTGTGTTTCGCTGGTTTTTACTTTCATATTATTTTTATTTCATGTACAGTTACAATTAACCTGTCACGTGTTTTTTTTTTATTGGTTTTATGGACAGCCCAGGTGTTGGATACATAAAGGATTATTATGTTTAGTGGCCATTACCAAGCCATAGCAATAATCTTTAGAATTCGTATTTTCTGGTTTAAAATATTATTTATACCTGTGTATATTTTGTCCGGAAAACTGTGTGTATGCATAATTATTTTGTCAACTATAGACTGAGTGTAGCACTGTAGAACATAAAAGAAAGTGAATGGATTGGTAAGGATTAACTGAGCAAAACAATCTTCAGTTTTCCGTTTCAGTCCTAGAATTTTCCAGAAAATTGAATTATATTTAATGTGTTGTAAACAGTAACGTATAACTTTCTGAATCTGTCCTTTGGCTCAGTGTTTATATTTTCAAGCAATTTACAAATATTTTTTTTTAATTACGGCTAAATGTGCAATTTAATGTAGTAAAAAACATGCAATTTACCCAAAATTGTTTAAAATGTGCAATTTCGTGCTAAATAAACCTTACGCATGTTAATCCGGATGCATTAATTCGTGCAAATAACTTCTCCCCGATGGATTTCAAGCAACTGAAAAAAAGTGCTCTTGCCATTACCAAGCCCTGGTAATCTTGGTTTATATTTTCCTGAACACTAAATAGCTACTCGTTTATCCTCCGAAGGTAAGGTCGACCATGGCCATGTTCCACAAAAAAAAATAGCCGTAGTTTAAATCTGTGTATCCAGAGTGAGGATATGATTTATGAAATATACGATTATGTGCTTAAAATATTTTATTCAATTATTTTATTCGTTTTATAAAATTATTCTCTTTGTTTTCTTTGTGTGAATAGTAATGAGGCGGCATGTCATTTAATTATTTAAAATATATATTGTAAAACTTTATTATAGTATAATTATTATAATAAAAATTATCTTTTTAGGAAAGTTGATCATCTGTTTTCGTAATAAATAATGTTAAATAGCGTCGTTTCGATGTGAAACAATGAAACGCTTTCTAATTAAAGAATACGGAATACAGTACACTATTAAATTAATAACATGTCGGACATTGAGAAGGAAAGACACACAACTTGGAATTCCTAACGTCAGAAATTTTAATATTTGGACCCTTGAGATGTTAGTTTTAGAATCTAACCTGCGTAACAACAGATTTTATGTTGTGTAACAACCGATTATAACTTGTGTTCCAATAGATTCTAACCGGTGTAGCTATGAAACTAATGTTCTTTCTATCAAAGAAATTTATTCTTAAAACCAACAAAAGTCTGCCTAATTCTACCTCTAAATATTTTATACATACTTTGACTAATTATAATTTATAATAAATAAGCAAAGCTTTTATATGTTTTCACCTGCGGTACAAAAATATAATTAAGAATGATATGATGGATCTTGATTTTGATGCCGAAAATTGTAATTAATAAATTGAGAAAATGTGTCCCCCTTTTCAATATGGAATAAGGGATTTTATAAGATGAACACTTAAGGTAAAAAACTTTATTTGCATTACTAACTTAAAAAATACTTTATATACGATTAAAGTCAATGGAGTAGTTATCACATAGGTTTTTATTGCCTCAAGATCTATATAGTAATGTAAATATATAGTTGGCCTTAAGTAAAATGAATATATGTTCATCTCTAAAATAAAGGCATTTAATGATGTGTTGTCATTAGCAATCTCTTACCTTCATAATTTCCTTAGCTCGATCCTTCAAATTTAACTAAATGCATCGAACTTTAACCAAATTATGGCTTATGTTGAGTTTTGAAGATAAACATTCATGAAGGAAATTGTGATTTGGCTTCTAAAACTACAAATCCTCCAGTGGATCGATGATTCAAAATTAATAATGAAATAAAATACAGAACTTGCTACTTTCAAAACAATATGGCTTTTCCTTCAATATTTGTTTAACTCTGAAGACGAAGGGCTGAAAAATAGCGATATTCAGTCATGAGAGAATTTAAGAGAATTTCATATTTTATGGGGAAAAAACCCTCCTACAGATTGTTTCAGAAGAACAGTTTAATTTGTAAACATATAAAAAAGAGAAAGTCCATTTATTAAATTCATTGATAATCAATTAGAAACAAAAAAAAAAAAAGATACATGGACCTATGGATACTATAATATAAGAAATTAAAACACGCGAGCTTTGATTGACGATGGCGTGGTAAGCCTCCCAGATGTGTAACGGAGATATATCTTAAAAGGAAAAGGTGTTGGCTACGAGATCACCTGTTGTGGCAGCTCTCCCGCGTGAAATGTTATCGCGTGAGTTTCCGGTGCCCCCTCCCTCCCTCGAGAACAAATTGCCGCCACTTGGTCGGTCCATGTTCCGTGCTGGGCTTTATTAGGTTAGCCCAAGGGAAATAGTTATCAACCGGTGTGCCGCGTTACTGTGGATATTTTTGGGTATCGAAAATGGTTATTAAAATTATTATTTTAAAAATGGCCATCGTATGATCCATTTATATATATCTAACACTAGAATTTCAGGATCAGCCTATTTGATGGGTTTTGAATTTAATATACCGTCGGTGCAATGTCAAAAGGGCGTGTCTACAATTTTTTCTATTTTGGGTTTATGTTACCTACACTTTAACGTTGGCTTTCTACTCCCTTGGCAATGCCAATATTGCTTACTGAAGCTGTGAAATCACTAATTAAGATACAACATACGACCAATTTAATTAAGAAATCAGCTACCTTACTTCTGCAACCATAATTCAAATCCAGCATTCTCAGTTCCAAAAAATCAGATAAGCCTCTTCGGCATTGCACCGACGATATAATAAAATAACGGGAAGCTAATTAGATAATTCTGTTTTCCTTCATTCAGAATGAACTTTGTTTCCATAAAAAATATATGCAATTTCATTGTAATTCTAGTGTAAAACCCTTTTCACGTCGAAATTATAATATTATTATTGCTACCAATGCATTCAGCCAACCTTCTGTTAGCCCCCACTTCAGTATCATCGGTTACAAATTATAAACGAGATCGTTATTATGTTTTTCATTTCAATTAAAAAATAAAAGAATGATCATGGCTATAGTACTTAGCTCGCTTACCGAGGATGCACTGTTTCTTTACGAGTGGTTATGCATGCAAATCATGTGGTCAACATCCAGATCCAACTACCAGGTTTTTCCTCTGACTAAATGAAGGGCCTGGTAACAGCTTTATTTAAACTGGGTGTGCTCCAGGAGGGTCTCCCGACCAATGGATCGATTCATGGCTGACAAATGATAATAAATTCTGCCCAGGGTCGGAATCGAAACCGGGCTAAGGAGTTAGGATGTGTGGATTCCACTCCTGTTTAATTATGATTTCATTTACATTCTATTAATTGGTTCTTAAATTGAATAAAATTTGGAAAAGATAATTGTTCTGTTGTAAACCAGAACGATATTTAAAATTTTAATTTCAACGTTTAAGCCAAATTGAAGATATTTTTCTTTTCATTTTTATTAATCAGTCACATTTCTTAGTAAATCATTTTACTTTTTCATTAAATTATTAATTATATAATTTTATTATGTTTATACGCTTTAATATTTTGTTCCTTTCCTTAAATATAATTAAAAAAATTGAACAATATTTACTATGATATTAATTTGGGTAGTATTTAATGAAGTAAATTTCTTTCGAAAATTTTTCGTTTATTTAAAAATTGTTTTATCACATACCTTTCAGGGAATTTAAACAAACAAAAAATGCTCGGAAAAAAATTACTTCATTAAATACTACCCTAATTTAAATAAAAAATTCTTTTAAAATATACAAAAAAATGTTATTGAGATCCAATCAAGATTTTTGAAACATCCATGAGAAAATTGAAAAAGTTTGTGGAGCAATCGCGTTTGAATTAATCCTTGCCCCAGATTTATTTAATTAAATTCTGAAATATTTCTTTGTGAATTAGATTTTTACAGGAATGAGTTTATATCTGGACTTGGCAAGGCTGATGATTTGGTATTGCTTAGTAAATATGAAAAAAACTATTAAATTATTATAAAGCAGTGTTCGAGATACCGGAAAGATTTAGATCTCTAAATTAATTACGATAAAAAAAATATATATTATTATATATACATATATATACACACACACAAATATATATATATATATATATATATATATATATATATATATATATATATATATATATATATATATATATATAGTTCTGTCATAAATACTGTTACAAAAGTTCAAATTTGTTTAAATCCTTTGGTATTATTTAGATAATCCTTACCTCTATCAGGTTATTTTCTTTACCTGTCAGGATAATAATCTCAATTAGTTTGTATTTTTCTTTCGCTCAGTTAGCATGGAGTGGAGTGATAAAGAAAACCGAATAGCTGTGATCGCCTTACACAAAGTTGGAAAATGTAGGTCAGAGATTTTCAACACTTTGAAACCTTTGGGTATCAGCCGTATGTTCGTGTACTGCACTATAAATAGATATAATGAGACCCTACCTGTATGTGACAGGCCTCGCCCGGGCCGTCCCCAGGAGGACCGTCTCCGCACTGTGAGAAAGCCAAATGCAGTGAGAGCAGTGGCTGCTCGAATCAGAAGACATTTCAGTTGAATTCAACAAATCTTGTCTCGGGAAATGGGAATCTCTGTCAGATCAATGTCTCACATAATAAAAAGTGATCTTAGGATGGAAACATTTCGAAGAAAGACAGGACAAAAGCTAACCATCGAAAGATTTTGTTTAATGATGAGAAAATTTTTACAATTGAAGAAAAATTTAATCCCAAAATGATCGTGTGTACGCACACAGCTCTAAAGAAGCCCAGGAAGTCATTTGAAGAGTGGAAAGAGGTCATCACTCTTCCTCAGTGATGGTTTGGTAGGGAGTTTGCTTTGATGGCACCACAAAGCTTCATTTTTGTGAAAAAGGAGTTAAAACAGACGCTAAAAACTATCAGGACGATATCCTGGAACCTATTGTCAAGCCTCTAAATGATACTCTGTTTGCTGGAAGTCATTGGGTTTTCCAGCAGAATTCCGCTCCAGCTCACAAGGCCAGATCAACTCAACAGTGGCTGCAAAAGAACATTCCAGAGTTCTTCTCTACCTCGGATTGGCCCTCAGAAAGCATTGATGTCAACCCACTAGATTACCGGCTTTGGTCTGAACTGGAGAGGATGGTATGCCAGAGAGCACATCCTAACTTGGAAAGCCTCAAACAATCTCTGATCCGAGCAGTTGAGTGCTTTCCTCAAGAAGTGCTGCGTGCTGCTATTGATGACTGGCCACGGAGATTAAATTCCTACGTCAAGGCAAAACCGGGACATTTTGAATAATTTATTTTTTGTTTTATTCTCTATAGATATACATTTTATTTTCTAATAAAGTTTTTAAAAAAATTAATTTTTCTGTTGAAATCTGTTGGTATACATTTCCTTGTAACAATATATATGGCAGGACTGGGTATATATTTAGTTGTAGAAACATCAAAATTAACATCATACATTTGGATTTGTTTACTATCTATGCCTACAGTAGCTAATTAAAAACAAAGTCAATTGGAAGAAAGGAAGTGCTTAGTATTTACTATTACAAAATTACTCATTTGCGCCTACTGTTCAAGAATCTTATACTTAAAATTTACAGGACTTTTATCTTTTTTTGCAGTTCTAAACTTCTTCTTATAGTCCAAGAGCCCGTGCGAAAAAATGGTCATTTTCTGAAGAAAACTTTGATATCAATTTTTAGAATCCTTAAGGTATTGACATTAAAAATAAAAAGAGTCGGATCATGCTACCTGAACAAATGGCGGCCAAAAAACTAAAAATTTTAGGACCATTTTTGGTTCTTCACTTATAATTTCTAAACGGTGCATCATATCGAAAACGTTGCAGTATATTAAAGTAAATAGCATTAAATTTTGCCTCTAATGAGTATCACAAAATAGTAATTTGATTATGATGTGTGTTCGATAACCACGATAAAATAACGCCATGGTCAAAACGTTTTACCGTACATGCACAGGATGCCAGTTATTTTGGAATAGCTGAAAATAATGCTTTTTCTTAGCGGTTTTTCAAGTTGGCGAAAAAGGAAGGAGCACAAAAAGGATGAGGTCGAAAACTTTGATTTTTTACAAGAAGGGCAATCCGTTCATCATAACTAAAAATCGAAATTACTCTATTTCTGCTAGTCCAAATGATTTCTCTACTGAATGCCACTTGTCGGAAATCGGTAGATTGCCAATTTCGAGTGGTGTACTAGACCGAATTTAACAAAAAAAAAACTGTTCTCAATTGACGCAGAATTATATGCTCTAGAACTTGTATTCTATGTTTTTTTTTTTGTTTTTTTACTTAGTACTCATTTCTAAGCTGTAGACTTATATTATAAGTACTCTGTCTCTGTTTTTTCTAATTCGTCATTTTTGACCGTGGTCTTGGACCACACTATTTAACCAAATTATTATTTTGTGGTACTCTTTAGATGCAGAATTTACAGCTCTTTAATTTAATATACTTACTATATATTTTTTTCAGGTAGCTTGGACCTCAGACAGGTAGACTGCTATTTTTAATGTCAATACTATAAGGATTCAAAAAAATTCCATCGAAGTTTTATTCAGATAAAGACCATTTTTTTGCACGGTTTCTCGGTCTAGTACGTTTAAGGAAGAACAGAATCTCAAGATCTTTGTAAATGATGTTCTACATGAAATATTAAAGGCAAAGAAAGATGATTTTATAGGAGAATTAGAAGGCTACTCAAGAAATGGTTGTGAGACATGTAAATACAATTGAAGGGATAACATCGTGACTTGAAATGGCAATGTAAAGTTTCTGAGATGGATAATGTGTGAAGGCCTAAAGCTGATTAGCGCTGAAATAACGAAAGGGCAGACCGAGAAGTAGATATGAGAACTACGTTAGGTTTGAACCTTTTAATTTGGGTTAAGAGGGTGTTCAGTGGAGAAAAGTATTTAAAAACGACTGTTGGATCGAAGGTTTTCAAAAATTTATTATTGTTTTTTAACCCTCAAATGATAAGGCTAGGGAGAGATTGGTCTGAGCCAAGTCTATTAATTAGGCGCACACGCACCTCGGGGATTTTCGCAAGCAGAGCTCGGATAGCCTTATCTCAAGCATCCGCCTAGCTATCGACAAAGCTGTATTAATCAGGTAAGCGCCATTTTTATTCTATACGCACTAACTTACGACTTATTCAAACTCTGGATCACCCACCCTTACCGTTTATGCAAAAAAAGTTTGCTGTTTTTTGTTGCTCGGTGCACAAACATAAGCATAAGCAAATGCTTATTTGTTTTTATATTCTTGGGCTCGCAATGTATCAACCATATCTATTCACCACTCCTGAATATTTTTTTTGAGAAATGCGCTGCCATAAGGAAGAGTAAGAAGATATATTTGTTTTGAAGATTAGAGTTCAAAGATGGTTGGGATGTTTCCAATACCAAATTATGACGATATGAGTTAATTATTTGGTGCAGAATAAGGAGTAATCGAAGCTGTAGATCTATCAGATATCTTATATAATTAAATATATTATAAATTATATAATATAATTTTTTTAAGTTATACGAACGAACGAACGATCCTACGAACAGAGGTAACGTCGAAACTAGTCAAAATAGATTCAGGGATGGTGTAAATGGATATTTCCGTTAAAATCTGAAACCGAAAATTGTCCTCATTACAATAAGAAAGTAAAACGAAGGTACGGCCCATGTGTCTGTATATTGCAATTAATATTTTCCTACTTTCTAATTTTTTTTTAAAAAGAACTACAATAATTCACTACTAAATGTTCTAGAATACATTTTTTGTTTACCTACATACATTATTCTACAAAAGTCTACGGAATAGCATAAAAATTAAATTAAGTAATTATTGAGTCAGATCGTTTTGTGTTTCACCCTCAATACTCACCATTAGAGGATAAAATTAGGACCGCAACTATAAAAATTCTTAAGGTCCGAAATTCTTTATGTTAGTTATTACGTCTCGGAATTTTCTCTTAAACGGTAAATCACCAGGTGTACTTCATTTTTAAAAATTAGAAAAATAAAAATCTACTCTAAGATTAAAGTCTGAATAAAAAGCAATTATTCTCTAAATTAAAAACACAAGATTATAATTACAATTAATATACAAATTAAAGAATAATTAGTATTGTAGTTGTTAAACAATAATTAAATACTGTTTAATTATGAGATATTTATCAGCTAGCTTAGTGATATAAGACCTCCAAGCCTGAGGAAGTTATTAGATATGGCGGCTAACCTGGTGACACTGACGTGCGCAAAATGGAATCATCTCTTGGACTTAATTAATTCGCTTCGTACCCCGCCATCCTGGACCCGTTGTATATTTGTTGGCTTAGTTCAACCTTTACCAGATTTATGGAAAGTCTCCTAAGTTTTTCTTAATGTTTTTAGCAGTAGCTCATTGCAGACTGTTTAATTGGGTATCTTTCAAATGAGCATCTGGAATGTTCCGGTAGATGTAGAGTTTTCAAGTTATTGGAAAAAACTAAAAAATAAAAAGTACACGGATTTTCATGGGGACATGCGCAGATTATTTAAAAAACGTTACTAAATACGTTAAAAAGGTTCTAAATAATCTAGTCCAATATATTGTATTTTTGCTAATACTCATCTGATTTTGGTGCGATTGTTTTGTTTTGTAGGGAATTAAATTACTTTTCAAATGGTGATAGCATAATTTACCGTAAAATGTACACTTTTTGAGTTATGCGCAAATAAAGTTTTCTTCATAACACTTTTTCCTGATTTTGCTTAATGATGTATCGTATACGGTACATTGTTGTGAATCGTGTTGTGGTTTTTCAGGAAGTAAAATAGACGCCCGGAGTTTTGGTTCATGGCCGGTCTGCTACGGAGAAAGAAATATAGGTCCTCGTGTGCCTGCTGATCCCGAACAGCCATAATCCGTGGATCTTGACCGGCTTATCACTAAATCGGTGGGAAGGACACCCCAAAGGGCCTGGTTATGGAGCTATGGATAGCCTGCCGCTGCACTAGGGAAACCATGGTTCGTAGGAACGTGAGGATGGGTGACCCCCTCCAGGATGTCTGTGCTTCCGCAAATGATAAAGGTTTGGTAGAATACCACGTCGCGCGGCCAAAGATCTCTATGGTCTAAAGTACCAATTAATAAAAATATATATATAATATATATAGAAAAAATAAATAAATAACGGAAAATATAAATAAATAAATTCAAAAAATAGAAATTAATAAATAAAAACCCTGGAGCTGTTCCACGGCCAACGGTACGTTTTTATTGACACTTTTCTGGATCAATGGATTATAAAATGGTTATATGGGGTATTATCTCGAATTTTTATTTCTTTTTTTTTTTGTTTTGTTGCCATTATTGTTTTATCTTTAACTAATAGTGTTCTTTGAATATAAAATACTAAGATTCCTTAGTAATTCTTCTGTACATGCCTAGCTAAAGGTCTATGAAAGCAATTTAGAAACGAACCAGGTGTGCTATCGTCCTTTCTTTATTATTTACCTATCTTCGTTATTTTCCCGGCAATGGTTGCAGGTTATCAGTTTGCCGAACCCGTACGACCGCAGACCTGTCTCTTGAATAATTTCTAGTGTTTTCGGATTCTGCGACACTTTTTAAATATAGCTATGTTCTGTTACTTCAGTAATGTTTTAGAACTAATAAGATTATATTTTTTAGTTTAACGTTTGAAATATAGATCGCATGCACCAATCCAGGAGAGTCTAAGAAAAAATTACTCTATTTAAAATGTTTTCAATTTTATTATAATCATGAAAAAAAAAATTATATTTTATATTATACTATTAAATTCAATTGCCTTTCATTCAATAATTCATTGCCTTCAATGTAAATAATTCTGAGTTGAAAATTTTAAAAAATAATCATACGAACCGAAAGTGGCCAAGGGCTCTTGAAAATTTTTGAATTCCAATGTCTCTTTTACAACTTCATGCAACTGTGAAGAAATTTAAAATAAATTAGTAAAATATGCAGGTTTTTATTTTCAAATATAACATTTTAATATCTTTTGAGAGTACCGCTTTAAGCTCCCCACAGAAATCGGCGCTAATATCTTCTTATTAGAGGCTGAATGCATAAACTAAAACAATTTCAGGCTTTACCTGACTTTCCTCCAACTTTAATCCTAATTTTGCTGGGCTAGTAGTTCAAACACTCAAATAGTTCTGGATTAGACAAGTGTTCATGGGCCCCAGCGGCCGTTTGTTGAGGAGTGGCTTGGAAGCTGCCGTGTTATCTTCCTCCCGTAGTCTCCTGCTCTATCTCTTATCTTAATGGCCTGCAACAGTAGACTGCGCTGGGCGCTCTGCCAGATCCTGAGGTGTGACTGTTGAAGGAGTCAGCGATAGGCTAATACCTTGGAATACTATCTTGGAGCCGACCGGCATAAATTCAATCGGGCCAGCAGTATCAAATAACACCAATTGTGAGGTATATCATTTATGTTGATGACGCTAAATTATTCTGTAGATATGGATTAGTGATATATCATGAAAATGATTTTAACAAAGTAATAATGACTAAATTACAAATCCACAATTAAAGCATATCTTACTCGATCAATCTACTTAAATATTCCATTTCTTCTCGTAACCATACTGCCTCTGAACTTTATAAACCACGCATTATCTTTAAACCATGCAATTGATTTTGACAATACTTCGCCACAGCCCCTTGCCATGACAAATGACTCCTCTTAGAAAGCATCAATATCCAATTAAAATCCTTTCCTGTCAATAAAAAAAACTGCTGTACAAAACCTATCTCTAGCCTACTATGGAATATTAAATTTATAAAAAAATAAAATAAAATCGAATTTTTTTATCTACCCCCACATCCCTATTTTATTTCCTCACCTCCATTAGTTTCAGTATTATATTTATTTATTATTATTTTTATTTATTTATTTTATTATTCAGTTACGTGTTTTATTTTATTTATTTATTGATTCAGTTCGGTGGTCGCCGTTCCGAGCAACACCGTTTTATTTTTTTGTGGCAAATCCTAATAAAAATTAATTTTCTTATTAAATTACAATATATTATTAATATATGTCTGCCACTTTTCATTATTCTACGATTTTATTTTATTTCCATTATCAATTAATTAATAGTTTTGCCTTTGAATTAAGTACTATTTAAATTTAAGTTTAGTTTCTGTCAAACCAGTACATTAGTAACATTATTTACCCGTTTTTCTAATTTCCAGACCTCTATTTTGATTTTGTTAGTTGGCGCTTGGTTCTCTGGTTTGCAATTATTAACTGGTATGTTTCTCCTTTACTGTTCCTTCCTGTTTCTATCCTTATTCTTCTTTTTTCTCTACATATGATAATTTATAATTGCATTACTCTATCTTTAAGCTTTATATTTTACTGCTTTATTTGATTTTGTTATATATTTTTTTACTTACATTTTTCCTTTTATTTTATTATATCTAACATATAATTCATAAACTTCTCTTCCTCCTTTTTCATTTTTTATAGTTTTAATTTCAATTAATTTTTAGTATTATTTTTATTTTCATTATTCACTTATCAGCATTTTAAACATAATTGTACTTTTTTACATAACTTGTAATATCATAATTATCTCGATATGCTTTACATACATACAAATCTTCATACTATACTATACTAGTTGTTTAGTTGTTATTTTAATTAATAGTTTTCATGTATTTTATTATACCATTTAGAATGTATTATTTCATGTAATTCCTTTCCTTCACTCTTTTCACACTTTTAATTTTCATTATTTACAATATATATTAACATATTTCTTTCTTTCTACTTCATATAATTATTTTTTATCGTATTAGTCATTTCTGTTAATATCATCTTTAATTACTTTTATTGGCACTGTCTGTGTTGTTATCAATGCTGCGATCTTGTTTTTTCTTAGCCCTGATGATGGCCTAAAACATTGGCCAAAACGTTGGCGCACTATAAAATAAATTACGCTTATTAGTTTGTTCTTCATTGACCGCTTGTAATATTGTGCCAATATTATGACAGTTACGATCTTAGCACTAATCTGGAGGTGAGATACCTATTCAAAACAACCGGTTTTCGTTTTTTGTGTTTTTTTTCCAATTAATGAAATTTTTTGGATTGAGAGAAAACAATTGGAATAACTGGCGTCTCATTTTTTTAGATTTAGAAAAAAAAATGAGTATTGTACAAAAATACAATCATAATTTTATATAGTAATACAATCATTATTAAATTTAAAACGATGTATTTTTACATTATAACATGGCTTTATTTTTTCTTTTATTGTCCAAAGCTAGAGTATTTTGCCGGACTGTTAGTTTATTAAGAAGGTACCGTTTGTAACCGGGTCAATTATAACCAATTTACCGAAATAAAAAAGCGGTTTTCGATTATACCGACCGGTTATTGCCATCTCTATTGCCAATGACTGATTTAATATTAATATACAATAATATTTATGCATTAATTCAAGTCCAGTTATGTAAATTTTTATGGTGAATTTAATGAAAATGATCCTTGATTTTTCGATTCTGAAGACAATACAGGGTTCCACTATCAAAATGAATACAAAATGTCCCTCTCTACCTTCGATCGCGAGGAAGAAAAGATAAAGTCAAGAAATAAAAATAAAGGAAGTAAAATAAAAATAAAGAAAGAAAGTCCGTACTCCTTTAGATATACAGTCTTACGAAATTCTCAACATTTCCAGGAAAAAAACATTTTATGTGCAATAAAGAACCATTTTTATCATTTCAAATTACTTTTCTAACGGTTATTATCAAAATATCTTGTCATTTGCTGATTAAATTTTATGCGAAAGATTTACATTACGAACGTTTGTAGTATTTGGAAATATAACAATAAATTAAAGAAGCTTTTTTTTTATTAATTTCATTTTTCGGCCTAGAAATTAGTTCTTATTTTAATGTTTTCAGGCTTAGTACTCTAAAAATTTATATTAGCAAAAATAAAAAAAATAATGGTTACATTAACCACTAAATGTCAAGATAAATACTTATATTTTCCCCCACAGAGAAAGTTTTTGATCCCATTCTTCATCTAAGAAAGAAATACAAATTTATTCAACATGCTCTTTCTGCATTTTTATAAATTTTATTCTTTTTTGAACTAGAGCTAAAATTTAAGATTCAACACTCTTCTTCCATCCCCCTCAAGAAAGAGAGAAGACACAGATAAATGATCTATAGCGATTTGTAAAGATTTCATCTGAGGAGAGATAAATTTCCTGGGCGATCATAGCGTTGACAAATGTCAATCCGATAAGCTCTCCCAATTTATTATCAGTTAATGGACGGGTGTATTGTTGCAGATAAGTAATGAATACTGCATTTAATTATTTATTTTCAATGATATATTACCTTCTGATTATTTCCTTGTTATTTTGCATTTTAGAATTAAAAATAAAACGGTCTTTTATGAGAGTTTGAAGTTTATTAGTTCAAAATTACGTGTATTTTTGTGCTAAAATAATTATAATAACTACATGACAAGTGAAATAGTTATTCGCATTCGGAATGATTTCTATTTAATTCAGACTAGGATCAACCAGTGGTCGAAATTCGGCCAAAAATACAATATTATATCACTTCTGTGATTTATTTATACAATTAAAATGAGCAGAAAACATTTTTTTCCATTTTAACTAAAGTTCAAAATGGAATCACTTCACCCATTAAAATGATAATCAATGACAACCCTTATGACGTCCAAAATTCCTTTCACCTACGCGAACAATTATTATCCTTTACTATTCCTGACCACTACATACTTACCTCCTTCGACGTCGAAAGTTTATTCACCAACATTCCCATAGATAAAGCCCTCCGTATAATTGAAGACAACTGGACATCCATTGAACCCCATACTCCCCTTAACCGTTCCTCATACCTAGAATCCCTACAGCTTTGTTGTAAATCCGGTTACCTTACTTTCCATGGACAGTTCTTTAATCAAATTTCAGGACTTGCCATGGGAAATCCTCTTGCTCCTGACATTGCTAACATTGTCCTTAATGACCTACTTAATTCCGTAACTCCCCTATTCCCAAATGACATTATCTTCATTAAAAAATATGTAGACGACCTTCTCCTCATCCTCAATCCTGATAAAATTCCTGATATCCTATCAGCCTTCAACTCTTACCATCCCCGCCTACATTTTACCGTTGAACGAGAATTACAAAGTTCCCTTCCTTTCCTTGATCTCCTCATTATAAGAAACCCTGACAACTCTATATACACAGACTGGTATACCAAACCGACTTACTCTGGCAGACTTCTAAACTAGTATTCCCAACATCCTTACCACCAAAAAATAAACGTCGCCAAAAACCTCATACATCGATGTCTTTCCCTTTCCGACTCCCACCTTCATGATACCAACATTAATCGTATCAAACAAATCCTCTTAACCAATAACTTTCCCCTCAATACCATCAACAAACTCATCCACAACTACAAAAACCCTCCCCTTCCCATCACCTCTACCACTACTTCTTCGCCACCCACTACCACTCCCTTCTATAGATCTCTTCCATACATCCCCGCCCTTTCTGAAAACATACAGAAATCCTTACGCTCCTCAATTCCCAATCTGCGAATTGCTTTCAAAACCCACAACAAACTTTCCAACCTCTACACACGTGTAAAAGATCCCATTCCTCTTAAACACCGTTCCCATGTCGTATACCGCATCCCCTGTTCCTTTCCCAACTGTAACTCTACCTATATCGGCGAAACTAAAAACCTCCTTAAAGATCGCATCACCCAACATAAATATTCCATCTCTTCCCGTAACCAGACTGCCTCTAAACTCTCAGAACACGCTTTATCCTTAAACCATACTTTTGATTTTGACAGTACTTCAATCCTCGCCACAGTCCCTAACCATGACAAACGACTCCTCTCAGAAAGCATCTTCATCCAATTAGAATCCCTTCCCGTCAATCAAAAAACTGATATACAAAACCTTTCTCTAACCTACTTTTTTTCTCTATTTATTTATTTTTTATTTTATTTTTATTTTTTATTTATTTTATTTATTTATATTTTTTTCCTTAGTAAATTTAACCCGTAATAATACTTTAATTTTATTATTATATTATTTTATTTTTTAACTCGTAACCTGTATTTATTTCCATTGCCACTTTTTTGCACCAGTTGGAATGAACGGTTTTTTTTTTTTTTTTTTTTTTTTTGGGGGGGGGAATGTGAGGGTGAGATATTAATTTCAAATTTAATTTTTTAACATTAATTTTTTATATATATAGTTTTCTAAATATACTTATATCAATACGCTTTTACAGTTTTCAAATCAATTGTTATGTCTTTTGATCACACAGCATTTAAATTTAGTGTTAGTTTTATTTCAAATCAGTGAGTTGGTAACATTGTTTTAACGATTTTCCTAATTCCCGGTAATCCATTATTAATATTCAGTTGGCGCTAGACCACACGCCTCGATGGTATGTAATTATCACGTTTTCTTTACATTTCCTCCTCCTCATTATTTTCTATCCTTCTTCTTTCTTCACCACATAGGATTTTTATCTATTTTTGTTTTTGGGGCTTACATTATTTTATATTTTACTCCTTCATCTCATAATTACAACAATCAATTACAACAATGTCAACTTCTTTAACATCATAGTCATCTTTTGCATAACTTACAACTATCTCTGTATGCTTTTATATACTGTATGCATTTATGCTTTATGCTTTGCTATGCATGTATGCTTTACACATTACCAAACCTTCATATTATTTGTCTTTTTAATTAATAGATTTCATATATTTCACTATTCCCTGTGTAAATATCGCATTATTTTTATTTTCAATTAATTTTTAATTTTTACATTGTTATTTCATTTATTTTATTTTTTCATTTGTCTTTTGTATTATGTAATTTAGTGTTATCTTTTTCTTTTTATTCTTAATACTTTTTTATCTTACTTGTATTTTCTGTTTTTTATCATTTATCATTTTTACTGTTACTGGTACTGCCTCTTTCTCTTTTTTCATTGTTGTTATTTTGTTTTCCTTTTAGCCCTGAAGATGGCCTAAAACTTAGGCCGAAACGTAAGGCACAATTATATAAGTTCACATTATAGTAGTCTATTTCTTTGACCGCACCCCCCGACCAACTTCTCCCTTTAAATAAAATGATAATCGTGTTACAGAAAGACATACAGACAGACCAATCGAAAATTTTACCCGATTACAATACCTCAACTCAGATTAGTCGTCACTCGTCATCCGTCAGTTTCTGTTAACTGCCAGTACAGTAGAATAAAAAAAAAATAGATGGGGTTTTTAACTAATACTGTGAGTATTTAAAGGAAAATATTAACAGAAAAGTAGAAAAATATTTACGTAGCGTACAGTAATACTAACAATAATTTAATAGCATACGAACCATAAACTATTAGAGAAAGATAATTTGAAAAAATCTTTTTTAGTTTTTCAAAAAAGACAACTGCATACGAAATACGAAATTTACATACATTTGTAGACTCAAAACCTCGGAATTATTGTTCGACAGGAAGGAACAGGAATGGTAAAAGGGGGTTCTAAGAAATTGATACACTAATATATTTTAAGGAGCCTCAGTTGTGACTCAGACGCTATTAATATCTCACTTTGTTCACAACTTCGGAGTATAGTGTGTTATTTTTTTGGAGGGAGGGAGGAGAGGGGGGTGCATAGTATTGATTATACAGTGTTCCACTTGAATTCGATTACAGGTTAAGGTATTTTTCTAATGTTATTTCTGCCATCCGTCTAATCGCTTCACCGTCCCGTCCTTGGTTCCGGAGGTAGAAAAATAAAAATATGGCTATAATGTTATAATTATAATGTTATAATATGCGCTATATGTTTGCTAATAATGATCCGATTTCGAAGATATTTTTTTTCTTTTTTTAGGGAATTTAATTACCTTTCAAATGACCAATTTTATAGTCAA
Organism: Rhaphigaster nebulosa; assembly: GCA_948150685.1. NCBI lineage: Eukaryota > Metazoa > Arthropoda > Insecta > Hemiptera > Pentatomidae > Rhaphigaster > Rhaphigaster nebulosa. Next base: position 84,490,719 of record OX411311.1, on the reverse strand, counting down.
TGAAAAATGTATACTTTTTCGAGTTGTACGCAAATAAAATATTCTTTTCGCCATAACTTTTTCTCCTTTTTTTCGATGTAGACGATATCTACTACTTCGTCGGTACCAATCGTCAGCTGCATATCCGACTCTTGTTTTAAATCAAACCTATGAGTACAATTATCCCACCAACGTCTAGGGATTCGTTCGTTGAATAGCCCTACAAAACATCCCCATTTTATCCGCTACACTGCAACTACTTATAGTTAATAATATTTTAGCTCCGTAGCTCCGTAGCGATACGTTGTGTAGCCTCCCAAACTCTGCAGCAGGCTCATCATTCTTCGTGTCAAATATTCAACGTAATACTTCATTTTCGAAGAGCTTAAGGCGCTATTGTTCCTCCAAAGTAAGCGACCACCGTTCGCACCCGTAAAGAACATTTTTATCAAGATTAACTTTCAGGTTCCTGGAAAGTAGGAAATACTTAATAGGTTATACAACTTAACTTCGTTTCTTTCAGTTATGGTAGAGCCCAGATACGTATTCAAACATGCTTCATGTTATGTCTGCTGAAACTATTGCCGTATCAAGATTACGTTTTGTTTTTACCGTATTTATTTCAAGACCCAAATCATAACCGGTATAAATAACATTTTTGTACTTAAAATAACAGCTTCCGAATCTTTGCCTCACGGAACTAAATGATCAGAATGCCTGAGCATCTGCATTGTTCCACCCTGAGTTAATATATTTTTTGGTATAAGAGGTACCGTTCTAATAGCATACACTGGTGCTGAAATAAAATAAAACTGGAGAATGAGAGTCACATTGTATTAAATCTATTCGAAACTTAAACTTCATAATTTATATGCATGTGTGTGTGACTGAAAAACGTGTAATTGTATTTTTTATATTTATTTAAAAATGTTATTGACTTCTTATAATAGAGTCTCATTGTGTTCCATATCATATTATTCAAAATACCCCCACCCAGAATTGTTCATCATAGCCTCTTATAGAACGGAAAGACCGACCGCTACCAAATTAATGTACCATCAGGTTTATTCCATTCACCAAGGAACTGGTAGGAAGCCTCGTTAACTTGTGTGGCCTACCTGATTAAACTTTCCTTATTAATAGAGCTTTCTCTCTCTTTGTGTACCCTCTTTTAATCTCCCTGTTACCGGATTATCTGGCGAAATTTGTTTGACTTTCGTTGTGCTGTAAGCAATCAATTATTCACCGTGCTTTAGGGATTGATAGCATTTATGTGGTGTTGTAAATCCGTGGATCATTATCAAATAAATAATATATATTTTAATTATAAGATATATTTTAAATAAATTCAGTCAATGATCTATGTACCTGTTTCCTAGGCTTATTTATGCACCTGTTGAACTGTTTTTTGTTTTTTTTTAAAGAAAAACAAACATTTTTGTACTTTTGTTATCTTATAAAATAATTTTAGTAATTTATTTAATTTAATTGTTTAAATAATTGTTCGCAATCAAGAGAGAAAAAAAAATCTTCTTTCATAATAAACAAGGATATTCAATAAATATAAAACGAAAAAAAATAGAAATATAGTATACTAAAAAATTGTTTGTTGATATTTTATTTTAAAAACAAACATTCGAAGTTTTTTCCCAAAATTTTGTTCAAATTAAATTTTATAAATGATTTTTGTAGGTTTGAAAATAGTTATAAGGACCCAAAGTCGTTCAATGAAAGTGAATAGTATTGTATTTTAGTTCATTTTACCTCATAATTTTTCAAAACCAAACTGGTGTATAAGTTACTTTGGATATAATTGCTATTACCTCTCCTAATGTTTTCTTCTTTTTAAAACTCATATCAATTATATTTTAATTATGAATGAAGTCAGTCAAGATCTCAAATGTTATCTTTAATTATCAACAAATATTAAAGCTAACTGCCGGTTTCAATATTATTACCATTAGGACCCTTAGTCTATAAAAACTAAAACAATTTATATATTATATAAAGATGGTTTTAGTGTTAACAATATTCTGTAATTGTAATTTTAGTTTTCTCTTGAATAGTGCTCGGATACAATGGGTAAGAAATAATGAAAACTAGTTATTGCTTGAGTGGAAGAATTGTTTAATCTGAGAACAAACAATTTTCATGGTTTCTTGTCCTTTGAAGGAGCGAAATTCTATTCCAGGGAGGACAGCGTAGAGTCTTCTAGCCCAAATTTTAGCATCATGAAGAACATTTCGTTGTTTGATCGCATACTTTTGTCCTCGTACTTTGCTGCAGTTGACGGTATAGGCTCCCAACTCAGAGTTTCAGTTCCTTTTGGTATTTAAGACTGTAAAACGGTATCTTTTGGGACTGGTTTTCCATTGCCTACCACCTTATCACGTGGCCATCTGTCTAACCGATGGAGTTTTACTGGTTTTAAAACGTTCCTATTTATCATGAACAGACTCACATTAAGAACAATAAATGTCTTGTTTTGGCTCCGAATCCGGCGTTTTTGCGTTTGCAAAGTGTTATTGGGGAAACAAGAGATGATGCAAAGCTTTTTTTGATGTGAGTATTTGCAACTGCGTTGGCCATAAATGGCCAGATAGGGGGAATAAAAAAAAAACTGCATTGCATCGCATCAAGCAAATTTGATGTGATTGTTTTTCATATCCTCGATCTTCTTGATAATGTGTCTTGAATTTCGAATTACTGGTGAACCAGAAGGTCTCTATGCCACTGCCTCTTTTTAATCTCTGTCCAGATATACCGGTAACAGCGAGCAGGAGAGAGATAGAACTAGTATATTACTCAATACTAAATTTTATATTTTTTTGTATATCACAGTTTCGTGAGGATTTTATATATATATATATATATATATATATATATATATATATATATATATATATATATATATATATATATATATATATAATTTTTTTTTTTCGAAAAACAAATGACCTACAGGATTTTAACGATGGATATGACATATTTTTAAAATATGTCCACTTAACATAATAAAAATTCTGAAATTGTTCTATGACAGATTTATTGTTTTTTTTTCTATGCGGTTGAGCAACTTATTTATTTCATTACAAACAATACTCTCTCGTCGTTGGCACACACAAGAGAACTTAAATAAGCTTAGATAAAAAATAGAAGCTGGGCTAAAAGGCAAAGGGGACAAGGAGGAGTCAGCTGAATGAATGGATGACCCACAAACTGGAACAGTAACATTCTAACCCGGAGGAGGGGGAGAGGGCAAACTTTATTTTCCAGCCCTCTGCGGAACTGCCGGCGTCGTAGGTGTCGAGGGTTCCATCTTTAGAGCTTTGAGGAGAAGCTGTCCGACTTAATTTTATACTTGGCTTAAGCTTCTTTAAGAGTGCTCCTCTTTAATTCCTATTTTATCGACCATAAAATTTCAGCCCTTTGAAAGCGGGAAATTATTTTTTTTTGTACTTTGAAAGGGTTTTTATTCTTGTTGCAACGGCTGCTAATAAAAACCTTGTCCTATAAAACCGATTTCTCATCAGTTTAATGATTCATCGAATACGTGTAGTAGCAGTGGCACATTTTGTAATAGTAATATAAAAATCGTAAAATTTGATTCATCCAGAAAATGAGACAAAGTTAATCCAAGTCCATGATGTCTAAATTCGGACAGCATTAGGGGAAAACGGAACCAACCGAACTATGAACTTATCTGGAAATTTTGAATCATCCTATAGTCCAAAACGAACGAAACAAACTAAACAAAAGATGCTTTAATTTATTATTAACATAATAACTAATAACTGATTAAAATAATATTTTACATAATTGTAAAAAAAAAAAAAAAAAAATTCACATTTCACATTCATAGTTCATTTCTTCACTTTGCAATCTAAACGGTATATTTTCACCTACCAGACATCATAAAGTCATTGAGTAATGTATCTGGCTGTAGATGATGATTTAAATTCATTAAGTCCTTGTATGTTGTTTTTTCTCCAGGCAAAAATCATACAAAATTCACTAACTGGACTTAGTGATTGTTGCTGGAACGCCCATGATATATTGTTTAGTGGCTGTTGCTGGAACGCTCACGATATGTTATTCATAAGATCGCAAAAATTACGAAATAATCAATATAGAATAATATTAAACTAAAACTAGGCGGCGCGTTATTAATTACTGCTGCGGCCACACCCACTAATAGCCACAGTATTTCAAAGTTAAGCCCAGCTCTGGCATTAACCATTCGGATAAGAGGAAGGCCTACAAACGATGGTAATCCGATAGAGCTAATTTAACGACGCCTGGAAAATCTCTTGGCGGAATAAATCTTCCAACATTATCCAGGAGAGGACAAGGACCGCTTGACAAATCGGAGGAATCTAGCCGAGGAGGAGGGGGGCGGTAAAGCGGGGGCAGGGCAGTTATTACGGGCTTCTCCAATTAAGTTGGTGAATCGGATCCGGATCTGATAAATGGACGTTATCGTGAAGGTACGGCCTGGATATAATAAGCATCGGTATCCATAGAAAGGTCAGATAATTGCCCATACAAATACTCTGTACTAAAATAATATATTAAATAGTCTTTCAATAATTCTTATTATCTGGCAAGCCTCGGAAATTTATTCCATATGTCGAGGGTTAAATTTACTCTTATGCATGACGAGGGTGCCTCAAGATTCAATAGTGACTCGTGCTTTGTATATACACTCGGCTAACTTGTTGCTAAGGCTTTTGCTTTAACGCTAAAAAAATAGAGGCAACAAACATTTCTGACTTACTTTAAAGCATCACCTACTGAAGTAAACTTGTAATGGAAGTCCCCTAGGATATTACTATCAAAGCCCTACATTCTGACGTAATAATTAACGATTAAAAAATAAGTGTTTTTCAACTTCGCTTTCGTGATAAACTACGAGGATATAACTACAAGCCTGTCCTGGAACCGGTTCCGGTTTGTCAACTATCCGAGAAGGAAACTAGTACAAGAGGATGAAAAAGCTCCTTTGGTGGTCCAAGGGAACTAGTTATCCAAGGGAACTAGGTCCAAGGGAACTTTTTATCCATTATAAAAAAACTGGAGCAACTATTTAAGAGGATCAAGCAAATATAAATTTATTAGTTCCTAAAACTATAACTCAAACTGTAAAAATTACACACGATTTAAAAAGATAAAAACACACACACACATATGTGTGTGTGTGTTGTCGGGTCCTAGATACCTTAAGGACAATATTTTAATGCTGTGTTTATAAGACAGAAGTTTCTATACCGAAGTGATAACATGAAGAGTCGGCTTTTGGCCCGACACTTTGGAAACCTGATATTTAAAGATTTGCTGGAGTGCTCATTGAGGAGACGATCCCAGCCAATGAGGCATTTGTTTAAGATTTGGTATATCTAGTGGATCAAGTCCACACCAGCTAATAGAGAAATTAGGTGTCCTGGGAACCGTCTTTAGCCTTGGGGGACCGCTCTCTAGAGGAAAAGAGAATAATGTGACTTCCAGTCAGTGGGGATGATACCATAAATTCCGTTTGTCATAATAAAATAAAGATCTTAGAAATGTTCAGGTATAATTTAAAAAAATAATTTAACTCGAACTATGTATTTAAAAAAAATTAAAAATGACAAAATATTGTACTTGTAATCTAAAAGAAATATTTTCGGATAAGCACTTCCAAAATTAAGAGATGAGTGCTCCTAATTTTCTAGCTATTTTTAAGTACCTGTCTCGTTTTACAAGGCTAAAAGAGAACGTGTAGTAAAACACGACAGATAATTATTTCCTCTGGGCTACAATTACGAAAACTCATTAACTCTTAACAATCCACTATACGTTTCAAGTGTATTTCAACAAATCTTTTTTATGTTAGTGCTTTTTTAATTAAATGAAAGGTATTCATTATTAAAGAGCTAGCCATTGTACGTTCATTAGTTGGATTGTTAAAACATTGATGTCCGAAAAAATAAACCAAATTAAAAACATCAAAGCAAAACTTTTTAATATGACACTATCTATGTCTAATTTAGCATTTTATCTTTTTTTTTTGGTCGTATTTTCCCTAAAACTAATTGACTTGCGCACTGTATCAAAGGTTTTCTGGGTGAGGTTAGGGTGCATTATATATCCATTTCATAATCTCTTATGCATGATTATGGTGGTTTGAGGGATGTCTGAATATATATATATATATATATATATATATATATATATATATATATATATATATATATATATATATATATATATATATATATATATATATATATTTTCCCGGTACATTTGAGCACTTCTATCTTTTAGCCCTTCGGAATAAATGAGCTGAAATTCGGTAATTATGATTATTTTCTAGGGAAAAGAATAGGTATTACGGAAGTGGGGATAAATTCTTGCCAAAAATTTCGTTATATTTAACTGTTGTTTTTTTTCGCGGTTTTTAAGATTTTGCGCACTTCAATGCCCCTCCAAATTGATTTAGGAGGTTGAAAATTTGTATATGAATCGAGTTGGTGCTTATACCGAGTATTGTCTTAACAAGTGTCTTTTAGTGGTCTCAGAGAAGTGTGGTTCACGATTTTTTTTTTTTTGTATTTTAATATTTTCAGGTGCTATAACCTTTAATTAATTAATGCCTAATTAATTAATATTAAAAATATATACATAATTAAATATAATATAGAAAATTGTATTTATATTATTTTGTGTGTGCTGAGAACTTTGCACATTGATTGCCTGTATCTACTCCACCAAATATTTTTCTCTCAAAACTCAGAAAGTTTCTCTTTGCTCTTCTAAAACCGCTACATATTCCTCAAGCTTCTCATCAACGCTCAATAAATTTGTTAATTTATATTGTTTATAATTCTTTATATGCTAGTGCTAATGTCAGGTTTTTGTTTTTATCTGGTGTTTTCCCTTTAATTTTTATTTTTTTTATCAACGACTGTCAAATATAATTGAAAATTAATTAACAGATTAACTGACGCGTCAGACATGAGGAAAAGGAATATCCAGTGTTACCACTTCCGTTAGATTAATTTAGTTAGTGTGTATGCATTTGTAACTATTTATCATTTTTTTATTTTTATCAGCATTTATTTACGATAGTGCACCATAAATTGGAGACAAGAGATTTTTTTTCTACTTCCATTGTGAAACCAAGACCATTGATATGAAGGTAGGTATTACGGATAGTGGGGATGTTGGGGATGTTGTCCCGAATCATCTATTTATTCAGTCACAACAAACTACCTATAATATGTTTTATTCTAAGCCTAATAAAATAATTTGAGATCTACTTTAATATTTCTTCTTTAACAGTGATTTTACGACAGTGAAGAAACTATCGCTATATTATTTAATGCCCGAGAAACCATAAATAGCGATCCAGTGTTACCACTTCCGTTAGATTAATTTAGTTAGTGTGTATGCATTTGTAACTATTTATCATTTTTTTATTTTTATCAGCATTTGTTTACGATAGTGCACCATAAATTGGAGACAAGAGATTTTTTTTCTACTTCCATTGTGAAACCAAGACCATTGATATGAAGGTAGGTATTACGGATAGTGGGGATGTTGGGGATGTTGTCCCGAATCATCTATTTATTCAGTCACAACAAACTACCTATAATATGTTTTATTCTAAGCCTAATAAAATAATTTGAGATCTACTTTAATATTTCTTCTTTAACAGTGATTTTACGACAGTGAAGAAACTATCGCTATATTATTTAATGCCCGAGAAACCATAAATAGCGATATGGTAATACCTTCCTTATTTATAATATTCCCAGTCAGCTGCCATATTTTTTATCGGCCCCACCCCTCGCGGGTTGCGAAGGGGTGATAATGGACTTAGGCTACACTGCCAGTCTGCTTAGGCTATGGTAATATTTTAAATGGTTGGCCATTTTTCACAACTTGTCCTGCCATTATTTCTGGAAATAAATTTCAAGCACTCTTGGCTGTCCCCGATAGTTGCTGTAATCTATTCAGGGATATTACCCTCTCCTTGCGTAGTTCAGTTCCACCTTCGTGGGGTGAGGGGTGAAATTTATGAAATCTTGAGCCGTCAACGCTTTTCTCTTCTTCGTACAGTTTACTTTTTATTTTCATAAACACTTGATTATGTAAACGTTTTTCATGATGGCACTCCCTTATTCAGTTACTGTCTGATGTTTAATCGAATTGAAAAAAAGAAACCCATTAAATATGTGATTAATGTTAAACGTGAGCATTAAAATGATGTGATCCCATAGATTTTCATGTGATTTCCCCTGTTCAATTATTTTCCTTGTTTAACCTTAGTTTTTCATAAATTTGTTATATTTTATATTATTTTCTATGATTCATCTCAGAAACAGAGATATGTAAACTGTTTTAAGTTATCTTTGTTCAATGGAGTAGCACCATTTTATTGTTGTAATATTCAATAACGTATATAGTGATTGTAAGTTATGATTTGCATTTTTAATTTTTATTAACAGACTCCAAGCATAAATGATACGTGGTATATTTCAGGTCAGTTTGGAAGCAAATTAATTGTGACTCTAAGAAGTTTTTTTGAGGCGAGGGTTAAAGGAAAGAAACGTGATAAGATATTTGCACTTTCCCCGCGAAAAAGAAAAAAAAATATGATTTAAAACATTGCTCTGAATCAACCAAAATCCATGAATAGTATTCAGTTCTACGAAATACCAACAAATAAATAAACCACAGAGGTCGCTTTAGATCGATTTTAATTTAAATTAATTCAATAGATCGGCTTGGCATAGAAGATTTATTCCTAAATATTTGTTTGTTCCTTGTAAATTTTATTTAAGATGGTTCAGAAGTCAACGTCCTGACAGCAGTAGAACAAAATTTTCAAAAATCTCTTTTTGGGATCATCAATCCTGTAAATTATGTAAGATCTCGATTTTTTTTTTTTTGACCTATTACTTATTTCTACTTTATTTCTTCTATTACGTACTTGAAGAAATAAAGCAAAAAATTCAAAACAGGATTTTGTGTGTTCCGTGTTTATAAAAAGCTTTACTGTTATAGCAGAGTTTCTTGCATTATTTTCATGTTCATCATGATCCTTCGCTTTCTTTATTAAAATTCCTCCTTTTCCAACATCTTCTCACATCCCGAACAGATGCTAACTAATTACATAATTTAAATTTCAGTTTTTACAAAAAATAATTTTTTCGCAAGCAATAATTGTTTTTTAAGTTTAAGTTTAATTATGTGAATGAATTCATTTCTTTTATGCTTCTTAAATATTTCTTATGATAATACATATATATATATATATATATATATATATATATATATATATATATATATATATACATGTTTTTTTTTCTAATTAGTATTTTGGCCAGGTATATTTTTTTTTTGTTCATCTATCTTTTTGTTGACCTACACCCAGAAGATAGATTTTTTTTCTATTCATTCATCTATCTGTATTTGCCGTTTGATGGAAGTGCCTTCCTTCTAAGCCTCCAAGCTTCAGCGAATTTCGTATACGTTTACCTTAAGTTGAGTCTATCCATTCTTCATCTTCTTTAGAATTTTTGCCACTTATGATTGGGCACAACGCCTGTTGGTTGAATATTGTAGATAAATAAATAAATAGACTATAGTGAGATCTCATTTTTGCTATTTCTGACTCTTTCCCGTCTACATTGGAAGGATTCAATTAATTCATTTTCTTCTTCACTTTCAGACATTTTCTCGAGTCGGGTCAGATATTCTTATTTTTTTTCATTTCGACTGCGTATTTTTATTATCTTTGGTTCAAACTCAGTAAGTTTAAAACCTTAAATTTGTTGCCCTAAGCAGATGACAAATTTTACTCTATACTCTCTGCTGATTGATATATATTTGATGTTGTAATGTTAGAATTGTCCTTGAATGATAAGATCCTCTTTCACAAGTGCTTACGGAGATGTCGGAATGGAGACCATAACAGATACAAAGGACCACTCTGGGAAAGAACAAAAAAAAAAAAATACAGAAGAAAAAATATTCCAACCGAAGATAAAGGAGCAAATGCATCCTAATAAGGACAAAGAAGATAAGAGCCACGGAGCTATATCTTCATAAAGTTTCCAGTGAGGGGTGGGGGTAGAGGGTAGCTCTATAAAGTTTAATAAATTGTTTAGCCCCGAGCAGCATGAATAAATGTTGAGGGGAATCTTCGAGCTGGTAGATAAATTGGTAAATCACGAACCCGGATATTTGTCTTCCCGTTATAACCTGAGCGCTGTTAGAGAGCTATATAAATTATTTTTCGAAAACTAATAATCAGTTGGGATTTTTTTTTCTTTTCTGGAAAAGCGGGCGGTAGGCTTTGAATTATTAGGGGAGTATTTTATCATTAGCTGATGGGTGGGGGGTCATTACTCAGCTGGAGCATTATCAGTCCCTGTCAGGTGCATTCCCTCATCCTCCGTTCGCTGATGGAATAATTAACCGCCCTATTTTATTATATTTATAATTAAACTTAGTCCGATTTGTTTTGTATGATCAATCTGTTGTTGTTTTTTTTTTTTTTTGTAAAAGTATAAATTCAAACTCTCTGGAACGAAATTTCGGACTAAAATCATGACGAAATTCATTTAATAAGCTAGCACTATTTCTTACAATTTGTTTATTTATTTATTTCGCATGTGTTATCGCGACTTGCAGAATAGTTTTCTCTTATATACTTATTCTAATTTTCTATGATATCATTAATTTTATTTACGATTAGCAGAGGTGAGAAGGAAAATAATGCTTGCGAACAGAATCAGAAGCCCGAAACTGCGGTGGAGAGACGGAGTCAAGAGTGGTTTTAGAAATCTGCTTGGTGTTTGGAATTGGATTGCGACTGCATAGGATAGAGAAGGATAGCGAAAGCTGCTGGAGGAAGCCCTGTCTTACTAACTGGGTAGCTGCGCCACTGATGATAGATTTTATAGGTCGAATCAGGTCTCATTTGTTAACATTGTTTATTTATTTGTTTTAACTTTATTTTATATATTGCTAACCTTTAATAGATGACTTAATAGATGAATTATAGAAACCACTAAAATAATGAGTGGTAAATTTTCTAATATTTTATTTAGCTCACAAAATAATTGAAAAAATCGTACCTTCATTCGCAGAAGGAGTTGTTCTAACAACACAACAAACGATTAGGTAATCGGTTTAAGGAAGATGGAAAATGAATGTGTGGGTACATGGACACATTGGAATAAAAGGCAACGAAATGGCGGATAAGACTGCCAAAGAGGCTCTTACTGTTTAGTAAGTCCTAGTCGTGGTACTAGCACCATCATAGCTGGCGCGTCATCTGACAGAAAAAGTATTTAAGGAATGGGAAGAGCTATCCAAGGAGACGCTGTAGCATGAAGAGTTTTGGCAGACCTCATGAGAAGAAGCGGTCCTAATCCGACTGAGAATTGGACAAGAATGTCCACCAAGATGCCAGCATTGTAAAAAAAAGCTTTTCAATAGCCGATACTTTTAAAGAATGCCCATTCTACCGCAGTGAATTGAGCCTAAAAGAAATACCTAGCAGTATTTCACTTTCCTTGGGAAATGATATTAGTAAGATTGAAACTCGATATGTATTTACAAGCAGATGCGATAATGTCATGGCGAATCATAGCTCTTACTATTTCTTTCATTAAAATATTTGTAACCTTTTTGTTCCTATTTTTTTTTTTTTTTTTATAAGATGTTAATTATCATTATCAAAAATTTATCAGGTAAGGGCACTAATTTACAGATTTATCTAAATCTGGCACTGATGATCCCGATGTTCTGTGCCATAAAATAAAACAGTCAACCAATATTTATTTTGATGTTATAAATATTGAAGTAAAAGCTTTTGAAAAGCAATTTTTCCACCAAAGCCACCCTTAATAGATTTTCTCTATGACATGATATTGAAACCATTAAGGGTGTGGATAAGATTTTCGATTCCCTCTTCGTGTTTAGCTTCCTTCGGCAACCATAAATTCAAAAAACCCATTAATTTATGCCCTCCTTCCCCCTCCGAAACGAAAATAGATAATGGCACTGATATCTAAATGACTCCCAACAGAAGTGGAGGTTCGATTCCTTGATATACAGTGGTCATTTATTTAAAATGTCGCCGCTATCCTTTTATCTGTTTTCTGAACGCTTCGATAGCTCCGAAATTGGTGGCTTAAGTTAATTATAAAGCCATTTAGATAGGACTGGTTAATTTGATGCTACAAAGGACCTTATTCTGATCGAATTTCACAAACTTTGTGCTTCGTTTGATGTGGCACTTGTTGGCTGTTGTTGAGTTGAGTGTACTGGTACTGGTACTGGTATTGGTGGGGGGAACTAATCCGGCAAGTGGGCCTTATGGTCCTTTTTGCCAACCCCTGACGGCTACTTTTACGTCACCGCCGCGTACTAACCAGAGTGGGAATGTCAAGATTCATTTCGCGGGATCGCCACGAAATAAATATTAACCGACCCAGGTGGGAATCGAACCCACAACGTTCCGAACCGGGCACTCTGAGACCCTCGCCCCAACGTACTCGGCCGTCACGTCCTCTGAGTTGAGTGTACTTTATATTTTTTAATAACTTTTTTCATGCACTGTCAACTGGGGTAAGAATGGCCAAAATTAGGGTTTATTTGTTGCTGTACACGTATCGTGTGGTTTATAAAACGTCTCTTGGGGTGATCTTTGAGGTTACATTTCGTGGCTATATATGTCGTGGCCGTAGTCACTCCGTGCTTGGGGTGACAATAGCCAGGAACTATTTTCACATAAACTCCAATATATAAAGGCTGAGGTGTAACAAAAAAAAAAGTAAGATAAAGAAAGATAATAAAAGAAAACAAAGAAAGATAATATTTTAACTTCCAAAAATATTTTTAAAAACAAGTCTCTTTTCATATTATTGAAGCGTGGCTAAGAAAAATAAATATTGGAACATTTAAATAATCTATACGTTCTATTTTTATTCTAATTTTATTCTAAATCATAAATTGCGCTCAAATCAGCATCTAAAAAATATATATGATAAGATTCATAATCTTTTTTCCAACTTACGTAAAAAAAAAAAATTACCAATAATATATTTTTTAGAAAATAATCTTTAAATTCGTTCTCATCGAACCTACTTCACTCTTCTCTTCCTTTTTTCGGTGGAATTAGCCTTCTCCCGATGTCTTTAATCAATTTAATGAAAAGGTCAAACATCTACCGATAAAGAAATTGATAAAATAAACACGCTTACGAATCTGTATTGCATGGTTTTTATTTTACATGACAGGATTTCATTTTTTAACTAGATTTTGATGTATGAGTATTCTTCAATCAAATATTCCAAAAAAAAAAATAGTTTAATGGTAGTTACCGGATTACAGAGCGAATTATTGAGATCCGGATTGGTAAGAGTCCATTGCACATCACTAAATAATCATATATTGAGCGCAGGGTGAAAATAGCATGGCCATGAATCCATTTGGCCATTCCAGAAATGAATCGAACTTTGGCTGATGTTAGAAAATTTACTAATATTTTATTAGCGGGAGTTCTAGAACCAGGACCGACCCTAGCCGGTAAGCAAAAGATGCGGAGCGCCTTCCCAATCGGGGCACCAAACTAGTCCTTTTATCGAAAACAATGTTACAACTTATTGTATTTTTATAATATTATTTATATAAAAATACGTATATAGTATGGTACTTATATCCATATAAAACTAAATAAAAAAAAAAAAAATTGTAAGGGCGCTGAATGGGGTGGAGGTTGAGTTGCATCGGGGCGCCCCTAGGGTCTGTCTTGCACCACAACAAACGATTAGGGAATCGGTTTAAGGAAATAGCAACTATACAATAATTTTGTCAACATAACAAATATTAATCAGCATTGCAAAATATATTTAATTTTTTTCTGCATGGAAATGTCAGATTAAAATTATTGAAAATACATAAACTTGTACACCGTTATCTAAACTCAAATAAACCACCAGTAACCGAAATAAAATGTGTAAGTAGATTTTCAGAGCCAAATTCACATTTTCCTACCATCCATTCTCACACCGGTTGGCGGAATATTAGATATTTAATTGCTTTTATTTTATTTATCATAGTTATATATAGGTTTTTGCTTCTTTGCTACTATTTGTCAGTACTTAAATAATATAAGGTTTTCTTATACTATATATTAAACATTTTATTTAAGCTAAGATTATTTTTTTTTTTCTCAACTTAGAGTAATCCTAAATCCTTATTTCTGTATAACCCTAGCGAGTGTTATTGTCTTTCTCACAACATCATTAACTAATTAATTTCCGAATACAGGAATGCTTTACCCAGTTGCCAAACATTTTGTACTATCCAATATGTATGAACCCCAAAACAAACATGTATGTATAATAAATATTTTATGTGTATTTTTAAAATTGGTAACAGTGATGGGCGTGAATTTTTCAATTCATTTCAATATTTAAATTTCAATCGTACATGTTGATATTACAGCTGGAATAATACGCAAAACATTTTTTTTTCCTCTATATTGACTTTCCAATATTTATTTGTACATGCCATGATAAGAATTGATAACAAGAAAATTGAATAAATTAAAAACCAATATTAGAGTCGCAACACATTGGCACTTCGGTTAAGAATTTTCATTGTAATTATCAATGTCACTTATTATTGTGTTTACCAAAGTTATTGTTTTCTCAAAATTTATTTTAATTTGGGCAAGGGCGATTGATGGTTTCAGGGCGTGGTTAGTTCTTATTTTTGAATTTAGAGAGTAATTATTAATGATTCTCATGACTTAGTATCGGATTGTTTTGCGATCTCTGTAATTAATTACAATTTTTATGTTGTATACTGATATATAATTCATATCCGGAAATTTCAATCTTAATGTTAAAGACGCGTGCATAGTTTATCAATTATATATAAATGTTTGACTAGATAAAAAAGTAAAACTTTATTTAAGGAGTACTGTCGCTAATTACTTTTGGAGTATTTCCAACATAAGATGGTGGCATAACCATTTGACCTCAAGCTGTGAAGTAAGAAGGAAGATCCCAAAAGAAAACTTGAGGTTGAGTGGGAGGCAGCTAATTCCAGACCTTTCCAAATAAGAAGAGCACCAATATCTTAGCCTTCTTCAGCCTCCCTTCCCACCACCCCACGGTGACAAATGCTTCAAGGACCGACCATTCAGGACATGATGGATGTCGGCTCGATCCTCCGGATATTTCTGCGCTTCCGAGTTATTAATTATGTCTCCTTCGGGATCTTATAAATGGGACTGTGGATAAAAAAAAAGGCGTGGGGATGATAATATCTGTCACTTCGCGAAGGATTTTAATCACAATGCTCATTATATGTTGAGCATTATATTTTCGTAGTTCTTACCTGGATATTTTCGCTAAACTTGAAGCGATCAAATCAATATAAAATAAACCAGACCATACCGATTGGGCGGTCCTCAAGTAAGATAATGATCGTGATAAGTGTTTTAAATATATATACGTATTTCCTGCTGTTAACTACTAAGTTCATCCAAAAATGCTGAGTTTGCACCACGCACTTTGTCGATCGAGAGGCTCTTAGAAACAGTCTTGTCCAGTCCCAAGGAAATGAAAAAGACAGGAAGACATATAAGTAAAACATAGTTTAATCTCTAAATTGCATAACCAGCTTTTATCTTTAATTCAAACTACGTTTGTGGTCTTTCTGGAAAATATATAATTACACCGTCGAATACTTTGAAACATTTACCAATAGTATTTATGATCAAGAAATCTAGATGTAATTTCGAGTTTTTAGAAATATCCTAAATTTGTTGAACTAAATTTGACGGTCAAAGTAGCGTGAAAGGTTTTATTAAAAGTTGAAGATAGATGGTTTAGAAAAAATAGCCATGAGTAGGTTATTAACCTTGGACATATCTTATTAAAACTAAACAATGAATCTGTCATTGAGGAGGTAGAAGTCTTCAGCTTTGTAGTCATAAACAATAAAAGAAAATCTTTCCATTACACATAAATAAAATCAATAGCTGTTTAAACAATTGTTTATGTTCAGTTTAAATGGTTTACTGCATTACAATGTTTTAAATATTACAATCTGTCACAGTCAAGAACAATAATTTATAGTGATAAATGAATCCATTCATACCATATTCAAGAAAATATAAATGCATATAAATACCTAATTGTAAATACATTTATTAATAGCGAAACAAATGAATAGAAAAAAGTCAGAAAATTAAAAATAAAATAAAACATCTTAAACACTTGTTGGGAGAAAAACAGGACCCATAAGATCCCAGTGCTTTCTATCAACCGCGCCTTCTGTACTGAAAACCAGTGGAGGTTGAGTGAGTGACCTACAGTGGAATAATGAATGGGAACAAATGCTATTTTTCGGTTATTCTTCAAAATATTCTTAATTTCAAAATTTCAAAGATGTAGCTTTAAGAATCTAGGGGAAGATTTCTATTTTTTAAAATAAACGAATTTTCTGATTTTAATGAATACCGGATAATGTTTGAATATTTTTTTCTATTGAGTGGCATGGATAGCCAAAAATATGAGCTAATGATTATTTGTCATAAATACATAGTGAGCAGTTTTATTATAATTAATTTCTTATCTTTCATCTTTAGCAGTATATCCATCACAGTTACTTGTAAATTTAAATTTAAATTTGCTATTAGTAATTATTTTAATTATCAGAATCTTATTTTTTAGTACATCTTTGTTTAATTTATCAATCCTTCGTGATATGTTTTAACATTAATTGATTGCCTGGTGAGGAAAATCGGGCTGTTCTGACCGAATTAGAAATAAGTGTTTTAATTCCTTGAAGTGGGTAACTTTGAAATTCTTATCCTCATTCTGGAGAGTTGGTTCATTAAGATAAAATTAGTTTGAATTAGACCGCTAATTGGGAAAGGTATTGTTTTATAAAGTGCTCCATTAAGTTAATTGATTAATTGGCTATAAATTAACAGCTGTAGAACATAAATTGGCCAGTTTCATGACGAGGACCCGTTACGTTTTATAATAAATTATTAGGTAGCGGTACTAACTGCCCCCATTTTTCATAGTTAAAGAGATAGCATTTTAAGAAGACAATTTTGCTGGATATGTGTCTGGAATTTTCCGGAAGTAGATATGCATCCTGTGAGTTTTTAACTTGAATAATTGTAATTTCATGTTTTTGTTGTTTTGTTTTTTTTATAAATTATGTATTTTTACTTAATTATTGTTGAGGAGGATATTAATTTTATTAGTATTTGTATTCGTTGGTAACTATTGAATGCATAAAAATATTTAATTTTTTTTTTGTATTTATTATTGGCTTAATAAAAAGTGTGTATTTTAGTAATAATTTTCCAATACCTTTATTCCATTTATTTCTAATAAATAATAAAATAAAATAAAATAAATATAATATAATTAATCAGAGTTGAAACGACGCATATAGGTCCGTGAAGTTGACTGAGATGGAAGAATTGAATTGAAGATGAGGTGGAAGAATTGTTTTAAGCTAACCTTGCGGATTTTGGTCTTGGTGGACGGAGGCAGGTAGACAGGCAAATGTTGGATGGGGATCGGATCGTCGGTCTAGCTATGGCTTTCATTTTTTTTTATTATTATCAAATTCGCACTTGCGCCGCCAACGCTCTAAATATTCATCAACCCAAGCTTTTAAATTATCGAAAATTATGCTCAATTCATTTAATTCTTTTCCCTCAGAATTCTGACAGTTTCAAAAAGTATTTCCGTTGAACCCTAACCGATATTTTCATATAAAGCTCTAGTATGCGGATAGAATATATATATATATATATATATATATATATATATATATATATATATATATATATATATATATATATATATGTTCGCAAAATTGGAAATGTAGCCTGTCGATTTTGATGCGGTTTTCATTTTATCATTTAGAGAATTTTTTCAGAAAGGTTTATATGCATTAAATTTTCGAAATGCTCCTTTTAAGGGGAGAAATGGGAAAAAAACATAAAAATAATAGGTAATTTTGTAATCGTCATGGCAACTTCATAAACGTGAAACCAAGTTTCGCAGTACTAGTTTACTACGAAAATATTTTTACAAGAGTGAAATTATTTTATGAAAGCGTCATTTGTTAATAAAATTGGAGATTAAGGAAAAAGTGATAAACTTGAAGCTTTATTGCCGTTCTGACAAATTTATTATAATTTTTTATTTTTATTATAATTTATTATAATTATAATTATAATTTTCCTAAATGTTCCTTGATGTTTCTAAAAAACGTCTAAATGAAATGAGACGAATTATAAACAATAGAGACGATTACCGGGAAAAATTAAAATTTATAAAAGTTCTGGTAGCCCTCCTAAGAATTCTAATAATTGAAGCATAGAAATTCAAAAGAGTTTAAAAGTGCCTTTCGAAAATATTTTCAAAATTCAAGTTTCAACTTGAAAAATATAACAGAAATATAACTTAATCTTTAAAAAACACTTTTTTTCTGGTAACCTACGGTTGTATAAGTATTACAATCACATTCTTTTTTTTTAGTTTTATGAATGATAATCAGAAATGATAAACACAATAGTAGTGTCTGTGCGAAACATAAAAAACTTGAAATTTTGGAGGGTATATAACTCGCTGTTCTTTTCATGAGCAACGCCGCGCGGGTATAGCTAGTAAATTATAATTCTTTGGCATGTCATTTTAAATGCCTTTGAGGAATATTCATGTAAAAAATTTGAAGACAATCTAACAACATTCATGATGATACTGGGCGATTAAGACAACCGCCATCATATATCAGAATTAAAAAAATAAAAATCTCTACAGATACGTCGCTTTCTCTGACTGCAAGGAACATTTGTGCCAAATTTGAATAAAATCGAAAGACACGTTTGGTCCCAATCACGTAACAAATATCTCAGAGAAACGAAATATCATAGTATCGAATTGAAACAGGACCTCGCTTACGCTCGGCCAAATATAATATATTATATATGACAACACATATATACAATATTAACTTGCTAAGCACTTTCTAATAAGGTAGTAATAATCTTATGACTAATAATAATAGTAATAATCTTATGACTATCAGTTTAATAAATTTTCATCCTACAGATTGCAATAAGTATGTTTTTATTGTATAAATAGTTATTAAGTAGCTGTTCTCGTGATGTAGGTGTATTCTCAAAATTTACAAAAGTGGAAAAATATATTAAACAAACAAGTGCCTAAACTAACTATATAGAAATGTGAATCCAGCAGGTTACAGGGGAGGGAGAGAGGTGCATTTGGGCATATCTGATGTAAAGACTAGAGCAGGTCCATATATGACACAGCTGTCGTATGGGGTATGCTGGTGATTTTTTCATAAGAAATACATAGCTTAGTCTCCTATGCTAAGCACCTTCTAATTAATACAACCATAGTGCCCTTTATCTCAGCCGCACCAGAAGGTATTAAAAGCCAGTGGAGGTTTATTAAGGGAGTATATTTAATCACTCAGGCCGTGGGAGGATAAGAAATCCAAGTAGTGGTGATTATAATATTCATATTTACCTAAATCATCATTGGCCAATACTGTTTCAGTCTTAAAGGAATATTTTTAGTATAGTTGGGAAGCTAGATTTATTATGAAAAATATATATCTATCCAGAATAATTATGGAAAATATGGATTTTATAAATTCTTAATTATGGAGTGATGCTTCACAATTTTTATGGCATTCACAGACAAAAGCTCTCATCATCCCGTAATATTTTTTGCTTAAAATTAAATTCCACCCAAAAGATCATAATATTATTACTAACCAATTTTATTAATTAATCTATATGTATATATATTCGCGCACTGTGTGTATATCGCATGTGTATATTACACGTTAACGATATAATGGGATGCTAGATAGCATATCTAGTAGATTGGAAGTGGACATGGCTAGTCCAAATTGTATTCGATGTCGGGGGTGACATGGTCAGAGCGTATCCTATCAGGAGGCATTATTCATGCCGATCTTCCATTAATGACCTAATCAAATAATTAAATTTATAACAGCTTCATCAATCTACTATTTCGGCCATTTGAATAATTAAATTTGCCTGCGATGCTTGGCTTATCTCCTTATAGTTGACTGGTTATTCAGTTAAACATGCTTTTAATTAAATACCTATAAGGTACATTTATTATGCCACTTTATTATTAATATTTTGTAAAATCATTGAAAATATTCTGTTGAGTTTTGGTAGGCTCGCGAGGGAACCCGATGAGAATTAGCTAGAACAGAAAAATATTAGCTAGGCAAAAAGGGCTTAAATTTTTAGGCCAGAATATACTGAACACAATTCAGTTTATTTGAAAGGCGTGTTGAGTAATTTAGAAATCCGCACGTGTTTGCGAACTCTAAAAATGACATAAAAACTGAAACAAAAATGGCCGGCATTTGCAAACCGGTTACAAAGAAAATATTTAACAATTATATTTTTAATTTAATACCATTTCTTTTGTTTCCGAACCACTTTGGCCGTTTTACGAAGCGTGGCCACTTACGTTAAGGGATTAACAACCCCTTGCGGTTTTTGAAAATTAAATATTTGCCCGAAAGAAGGATGAGTTAATAGGAGAATTTGTACGATTAGACAACGCTGTATTGTGCGACCTACACCTATTGAATATAATTAAAGTGATAGCTTCTCAGAGTATGAAGTAAAATTGTCAAAATGTGCCATTAGAGATTAAAAAAAGAATTTTTGGATTTGCGGAAATACAATAAAGTAAAATCGACCAAATTTGGGTGTTGAATTGATGAACCTGTTTCGATTTGTTGATTTTGTTGTTAGTTACTATTTACTCGCTTACTGTACACACTTCAAATCCAACTTTCAATGAATCAAATTTATTTCTACAGTGACATGAATTGTTTTCGCTCAAAATGAGCATTCTAATTAATTCTGCGCCTTTAACCCAAGAGTGTGCGGTTGATACGGCGTATGTCCTATTTGTTTCTATTTTTATTTATTTATTTTGTAAATTAGACGACGTAGTTCTAATAATTATATCAATTCCTGCCATTATAATAACTACATTACATAGCATGATGGTGTGGCTCATTTTTGTTCTGATACTAAACATTATCTCACAAATTATTTGTAAACCATAGTTGTCTCGTATTCATTTTATTTATTCTTTATCATTTTCACTGTTGCATTTATACTTCCGGATCATATCGAAATTTTTCTCTGTGTTTATTCATCCCTCCAAAACCTCTCCATTTATTTAATTTATTTATTTTTAATTTTACTAACAAAAATACTATACACCGAAAGAAGGCGGATACAAGCGATACCCAGAGTTGAATTATACATTTAGAGAATTGAGTTAGAAGTGAAATAACCTGGATATAGAACAGCAGATAACTGTGCTGTCAATAATAATTTATTTAGATGAATTTTTTTTGCTTTAGTGTTGGAATAGAATTAAAAAAAATCTTTATGTTTCAGCTATTTCACCTTGGAATGACAAACAGCTCATCTATAATTTAGGCCATCCGTTGTGCAGTTATATTCACAAGGATTCGCTAAAGCCCTCGCGGAAGACTATTATATTTTGGCTTCCATGACGCCGAATAGCAGTGAATTATTCACGAACTGAAATTGCTCCTTTCAAAGGATCTAGGGCTCCTAGTTCGTCATGAATACTTACTATAAAAAAAAAAAACCCGGACCCTTTTAACGAAGTAAACTAGTTTCTGTATTATCGTCGTATAGAAATAATATGAAGGGGTGTTGAGAAAATTGCAAGTTCAATTTCCAATTGGCTTTCAATAATTAAAGTAGTCAACTATATCTTCAGTATTAGATTTTTTGTTTTATATTCGTTCATTCCAAAATTAGGTCTTTTATTTGTTAAAAATGCAGCCAAAGTTAAAACGATGGAAGTAATGTTGACTGTGGATTAATCATTTTTCAATTATTAAAATATTATATAAATTATACTCTTAATTAGAGAGAGCTAAAATTCAAAGCATAAGTAAAGCGATGTTGGAATATTATCGGAAGATTAAACAAAAAAAAAAAAAAGAACTTTACTCTCTGAAATACCAATAAAGAAATAACCAATGAACGTTTACCGATACAGAAAAAGATAAAATCTCATAAATGCAGATCAGAGACCACACACCTCATATCAACAGCTAAAAAACAAACAATTCAACACATACTAGACAGTATGCTTTCGAGTTTCTATTTGATGAATCTTTTTTAGACTGCTGATGAGGTATGCGCTGTATGAAGTCTCCATATATATAATTGGAATTTATCGATTTTGTTCATTGATGGGCTGGCTTCGTGTTTAACTGAATATATGTAGATTAACATATACTTATGATTTACTAAGTCACTATCTCTCATTGTAGATATGAAAAAGACTATAAGTATTTAAAAACTGTAGAAAGTTAAAAAGAAGCTTATTAAGAGATCATTGACTATCACATTTTCTATGACATAATGTAGCAACTATGGTTTCTTTATCTCACTATTGATCTTCTCGGCACGTTTTAATTATAAATTATTTATATAATAAATTTAGTTATTTTAGTGATATATGAAAATTATACACCTAAATAATTAATATTAACAATATAATTATATTATATCATCATTATATAAAAAAGTTAATGTGCTTTTTTAAAAACAATGAGATGGTTGGGGTGGTTTCCTGATTACTATTATGTTTTCCTTTTTGTTCGATTCTTGCATTTACATTATTTACTATTCCACTTAATAAGTTTTTTTTCATGTATGTCTCCTATATTTTTATGTATATTATTATATTTGTTCATGCTGCTTCTTGCAATCCAGATATATTTATTTTTCTCTTTTTATTATTCTTATATCTTGTTTCTCTTAGCCCTTATAAAGGTCTACACCTTAGGCTAAAACTTGGGCGCATATTAAAAACATTATATTACCTTACTGTAGGTTTCATTTCGGGCCCTTTCATCTTCAGTCAACTAAAGTTCCACCCTTATTTTTTTTAGCATTGACATGAACTGTTTCATTTATTAGCAACAATAATGTATAAAAAAAAAAAAGACTCGTTATATTATTTTTTCTATTTTTTTTTTGTTCCTGCTCCACTGCTATTTTCTCTCTGAATTTTTTTTTTTTTTTTTAAACCTGATAAGCTCCTCGCATATTTTACATAATTTGAGACGGTCTTTAGGGGACAACAATTTTAAACCCAATTGCTTGACAAAAGGAAGATCCTTTACTTTGTATGAGGGGTTGTTTGTGAAGCTTCGGTTCTAGAACAAATTAAATTCCTTCTTAACGGCAGGAAGCCATTATATTCATCTCTCCCTTTTCTGTTTACAGAAGTCGGAAGAATTAGCTGCCCATGATTAAATATAAACATGGGCGTAGTGAAGTCTTTGTGTACTTTCATAACAAATATATTATCTTAAATAGTATTGGTGAGTAGTTTTCCCTATAGAAAAAAATAATATTACAGTTATTTTCTCAAATAAAAAAATATCGTCCCAAAAAATATACTTATTTTACCTCCTTATCTATTCCGACAAGAGAAGGAAGACGGGCCTACAGGTTACCAGTCTTTCTAGCCAGAGCGGGAAAGTCAAGATTTATTCAGTGGGTCGAAATAGATTTCAATCAGCATTGGCCGGATTGGAACCGGCGCAAAGTGCATCGAGTTTATTGTAATAAAGTACAATACTCAAATCTCAGACTACTCATCATTTTTAGTATCCTCCCTCGTTCTCCGCCACTTTGCCTATGGATTCTTAGTGTATAGAAGAATGTCTGGTGAGCACGAGATGAAACTAAAAAGATTAATTGTTTTATAAGATTCATTTACGGTCTTCCCAGACGCTCTCACATCTCTTACTGGTATACTGACAAAGGATAGACTTGTCCTAATTTCCGATGAAAATACCTTATTATACCGATGATACCTTCTTATTCAATTCCTTATGCGCCAGAAAACTTTCCTATATTCTTGACCTCCTCACTCTGCGTTCTACCATTCATCTCTTAAATACTAGATCTCAGCATAATGATTTGAACATCGCCTCCCATAGAACTGCTTCTTTTGAAAGATCCTTTATCATTCGTGTTACCTTGCTTTGGAATTACTTACCCATCTCCATTCGTGAAGCTTCTTCTTTATTTTTTATTGTTTTTTCTGTTATAGATAGGAATAAATTTAAGATTGGACTATTGGAGATATTTATTTGGTCATTGAAGTAAAAATCTGGGTTGGATTAGAAGGATTTTTTGCTTCAATGACTAAATAAATATCTCCAATAGTCCAATCTTAAATTTATTCCCATCTATAACAGAAAAAACAATTACTCACCGGCATTACTGAAAAACCCTGACCCTTAAACCGTTTACCTAAAAACATCCTACCTAGCTTTCGTTCATTGTTAGTACAATGCGAGAAGAAACCAGTACAAACTTTTCAGTTTGATATAATCCATTTAAACCTTGGTGAGTACCAACATGTATTTGATTTCTTGTCTTAATTAAATTCATAATTCATAAATGTTTTATAATACTGATTTATATTACATCTAACTTAATATGTATAATAATACCAAACTATATTTTGAATTGCTTATTTTTGAATTTTTTGTGTGTTTTTAGAACTGAGGATGAATGTATAACATTCGAAACTAGTTTTCAATAAAACAAATTTATAGAAGTGGCAAGTAATTTATCAATCCCTAATTAGATTGATCCTTCTATATCATCATGCGGATGTCAACTAAATATGTACTATGTATATATATATATATATATATATATATATATATATATATATATATATATATATATATACAGTATATATATATATATATATATATATATATATATATATATATATATATATATACATATATATTTATTTATTTATTGATATAATTATTTTTCTTAGAGTTTTAGCTAGCAACGTAATTAATTTACCATTTTTAAGCCAGAAAAATAATTTTTTCATTCATTCATTCAATAAGTATTCCAATTGTCATTCAGTTTATCTTTTTATTTTAAATTCTATTAAAAGTAATGTTGTACATTAGATTGTCTTGAAAAACTGAAGTTTTCAGTCAGTTTATATAATTTCTAACTATAAGGGAAGATTAATTTATATTATAATTTAATTATTTTGTAAAGAAATAACTTTCTGTGGCACATTATTTAATTGTTAAAATACACTTCTATAATACTGTCATCATCGATGTTTCGAAGTACTTCTTCGTCTTCAGGATGTTCTTATTCTTCAAAACTCACATCACTCCCTCCATACAGCTTTTACTTTTTTTTAAATGTTTTTTTTTTTGTATTATTAAATTATTACATCATATTAATATAGTGGGAAGAGACTGATCTATTTACGTACCACTGTATCTCTTTTTTAGCCTAACACCGATAACATTTTAAATGTGTTATTTTATCTCTCTGAAATGGAAAAATCTAGTCCGATTTTCGCCATACTTTGTTCCATGACTAGGCAATCCGCATGAACACACAGGATTTTTTAAAAATTTATTTAGCCAGTATCTAATTTTCTATAATTTAGGTAGCCTAAATTGCTTTTTGCTTCAGAACCGCCCAAGAGTGCCATCATCTTCTTAAGTAAATTCATCTCCTACTGATGAAGCCATATGGCTCCAGGCAACCTAATTAAGCAGCTTGATTGTATTATCCAAAGACCAAATTACGGAGGGGTGTGGGGTAGGTAAAATTCATTGCCTGTATTTTCAGGCGAGTAAGATAATTGCACCTGTATCGAATTCAAAGTTACCTATGGTAATTTGTAGTTTTAAATGTTAGAGTTTTCATTATTTAACACTCAGTAATTTGACGTTACAATTTTACGCGTGTAATGTTACAAATCTCGGTTTGGTTGACCTTCATAATATAGGCGGTATCTTTGCCCAGGAATGCATTAGTATAATTTATATTAATCACCAGTAAGTTTCAGTGGTTTAATCTCTTAAGTTAATGAAACATATATCACAGTTAACCGGTGTAGAACTGTTCCAACACCATCTGGTTCTTCAGCTGTTTCTTCGTAGGTCATTGCCATTTCCCTGCAACTGAGGTGAATAGATGGGATTTGTCGAGTATTAAGGTAGGTATTTATGGTATAACTTGCAATTAAAACATTCAGAATACAAATGAGTTTGAGATCTGTTTACACTTCAGAATTCTCAATTTCCTTAATCTAGCAATCTTTAGTGATTTTCCTACGCGGAACATTTTTATGTGTTCGGATTGACCTCAGGAGATTGAATTTAAAATCGATAATAAAAAAAAAAGAAAAATTGGTGGACTAACAAAAAACTTTTAATTTAGGCAATTTGTCAAGTTATTCTCTCCAGTCTGGGAGAACCCACTCGAGATCGGATCTCTTCGGACAAAACTCTCTAGGTTCAATGAAGATATGATTAAGAGGCTAAAATTAATTCGTCTTCAACTTAATTTTTCGACAAATATTTTTCTGTCAACCTCCCATCAATGTTCTTATCGGCAGTATTCCTGAACGATCTTGTGAATACACATTATTTCAGTAGCACTTACAGGGTTCCGCAGGTATACTTTCGATATGTTCATTTATTTCGAAAATAAAGTATAATAAAAAAATGTATAAAATATTTTTTGACTTTTTTTTTCATTATAATGAGATGCAAGGTTAAGGAAAATAATGCGAAACTTGACAAAGAAGTGCAAAGAGGTTTGGCATTGTTAAAAGTTTTAAGTTGGCCTCTTAGGCCGCCAGCTGAGGACTTGTTTATTTATTACGACCGGTTCTTTAACTACTTCTCGGTTCATTTACAACTTTCCTTCCCTACCTGTTAAAGCTTTTACACTTCATTTCCTAATTTCGTTTCTTGTAAACTTTGCCTTTTTATGCAAGCTCTTCGAATATACGACTGCATGTTAAAACCTTTAATTTTTATTTTGTGCACGAATCAACATTGTAGGATCTTATATCGTGTCCTTAGTAAACATGTATGGTTATTGTTTACTAATCTGAGTTTACATTGTATAAAGTTCTTTAGTAACATGTATCACATTCCGGTGGTTAGGTGCTAATTTTTTTTTCTTTTTTTTTTCCGCACATAATGTTTAGTTAAAATACGGCCTGATACACTCAGCTCTGCTGCGCATACTATTATTTTTTACTTTTATCCTATCTGCTTGAACTAACGAACGCTCTTTCTGCGTGGTTACCAATTTTCTGATGCCAGTTTGTAGGGTTTTCAAATTGATTTTTAGTTTATATTTATTTTTAATACCGAAACTAGAAGAAGTTTCCTTTTTCTTGATAAACATTTTTCTATGATTACATACCTTTAACCGTTTCTTCATGTGCCATTCCAGGTTGATTAAGATTATTACTAACTTCGAAATCCACATGAACCGATTTGTTAGAGGTAGTTCAAAAGAGTGTAATCCATTTTTTTTTTTTAAGAGGATGAGTACTCAAGGTGCTGCCAAGGGAAATAAAGACTACATAACTGAACGAAGTGAGAAAAAAAAACAACGAACAAATGCTTCTTGCTGATATTACCGAGCAGCACAACAACATTTCAAAAGATTTCCTTTTAAGATAAGCTTCCTACCGGAATAAATCGTTTTGAGTAATACACCGAAAAGCTTCAAAGAGAGATAGATACCTGTCAAAGCCAGACCTATGAAAACTTCTATTACTTATTAAAGTACATAAGTTCAATCCTGTTCAATCCCTCATAAATGGTATTTGTTCGAAAATTTCCCATTCAAGAAATACAGATGCAGCTGAGTTTCGGGTATAATATATTTATGTTTTAATATGCAAAGAAGCATTCTGAATGTTTTTTTTTTTTTGTGTAATATTGTAAGGTAATGTTTGCAAAATTTCAAAACTACAATTAGCTCTTTTTAGGGGAATGACACATATAACGACTATTAAAAATAGGAGTGAAGAATATTTTATTATGCAGAAGAATCCTCGCTATTTGATCAATGGTACTCTCAATTGGCTGGAACTCTGAGTGAGCTAATGAAGATATGTTGAAAGACAGCTGGCATTTGCCGAACCTATAGTTAATGAGATGACAGGGGAGGGGAAGTCTGGAATTAACAAGAAGTGCACAACTTTATATTAATTTAGCGAAATGGGTTTTATCGCGTTAACTGCCGGAGTTCTCGTACTAATCTTGGCTCTTCCTATTTACGGTACTCTACCACACAGTGATTATACAGCTCCTATTTATAACAGACCATTTATAGCATTGCGAATGTTGCAGTATAACCTGCACCGTTGAAGGCAATATATTGTCATAGTAATTAATTTGTAAGGAATAGTTTCTAACTTAAGCTATAGTAAGTGTTTATAAATGTGTGGAATGCTTATCATCAAAAAATTATTTAACTTGGATATTCAACCATTTTTTTTTAAACATTTTAAAATTTTATTTGAACAACCATTTATCGAATTGGGTTAATAATGTTGAAACACATCGACAGTACATATACAAAATCTCGTAATAGTCCAATAAATTAGTAGTTTACGTTGAGAAAATCCTTTAGTAGGTTTTATTATCGTTCGCTATGCTTTTTTGAGTGCTGAATCCGAACCTGAAATATATAACAAAATTTCCTGAAGCGTTTTTTGAAATTCGCAAAAAAAAAAAGCAAAACTTTCACATTTTTTTTTGTTTTTACATCATAATTTCAAAATTATACATGATTACAAAACGTGATATCAGTGTAAACTTGGTACAATTTTAGCTAGACCGCAGCTCTTTAGGTCCAAAAGTACTTCAAATATTTATCATTTTTTCCAATAAGTAAAATTTTAAGTTTTGAGTCAAAGCTTGCCGCAAATATTGAGAAAAATTATGATTCCACGATTTTATCGTTAGGAGCGAAATTGTAGGAAATATATTTAGCTTTCAATTCAAGAACGATATAAGCAGACCAAACGGTTGACTCATCATTTGTAAAGTACTAAAAAATTGAATTTTGGGATGATTTAATCTGTATCCCTTTAATTATTCCCTCTCCCTCCCCAAGAATTGGAAATTTATCTAAAATGTACCTTCATTTGGCACAGTTTCCTAGACTTTTCATAATAATCACATATTATAATATGCAATTAATTTATAATACATGATTATATTTTAGTACTATAAAATATTATAATAAGGAGTTAAAGTATTAGAGAATGGATAAACAGTTTTCTTGTTAATTTTATATTTTTTTAAAATTTGTTTTGAGTTTCTATTCATTTTCGGAAAAATATTAATGTTTTAAAATTTCAGTAAGAAATAAAGTTTTAAGATGGGTTTAGTAGATTTTTTTCGGATAGATTTGATTAGATTTTTGAATACGAATAAATAAAATATGAAACAGTGCAATTTAAATAATTTTGATACTAGTATCTGAGCTGTTAGGCATCCTTCAACTCATTCTTTTGTATGGACACCAGATCATCGACCTCAAGGAAGTGATATAACTTTTTCCTTCTCCAAAGCGTTATATACTCATTTGAAATATACTCGGATTGCGACAAAACTTATTTTATATGTACCTTGGTGGGAAAGATATATCCCTCAGAATATAATAATAATAAATTTGGATTTCCTTTGATTTCTTCATTTGTGACTTATTTTAGGAATTTATACCATTTATCATTTATATCATTTAGGAATTATTTGTAAACAAGCAATGCTCCTTCCAGGGAGGAGAGAATAGTTGACCATCGACGGAAGCATTTTTCGCTTTTAATTTCAAAAGTATTTGTGATGTCAAAAAAAATTCATACATTGCCTAAAATCGACTATTTTTTTTCAAAATTCCTCAATGAGCTTAACCGCAGGTCTGTAGATTCAATATAGCCCGAGATACAGTTTTTTCAAATTCCAGCCATTTTTTCCAAAAATTTAATTTTTAAATATTGGATTAAGTTTTGAGTAAAATATTGAGAAAAAAACTGATCCTGCGTGGAAAATCGTTATGATTGAAGTTCTAGAAAATTTAATTAACTTTGATCCATGCCCACTAATTTATTCACCATTTGCAAAAAAGTTAACAATGAGAAAATTAGATTTTGGGATGATTGAAATTTAAACATTAATATTTTTCCAATCATTAGGACTAAATGTGTATTTTCGTGCTTGGATCAAATCTAAATAGATTTTCTAGAGCTTAACTCAATTTTCTTCGCAGGATCAGTATCTATCGTTCATTATTATTACAACTTTACTTGGAAATTATCGCGATGTTATTAGTTCAATTTTATTTACAGGACGCATGCTCCGCTACTCCTGGAATTCACTAGTAGATTCATCTTTTTTAGATCCAAATAATTCTACGCTATATTTTATTTTCTGAGACCTCAAGGCGTTTTTATTTATTTATATTATTTTTTTATTGAGGTTTAACGTCCTTTCCTATCCAATTTAGGCAAAAAGGGCGGGTTATCCTACAGGTTACCAACCTATTCTAACCAGATTGGGAGTGTGGGGCCGTCACGAAATAAATTTCAACCCGCCCAGGTCGGGTTCGAACCGACGCCTTAGCAATCTCGAGATTGCTAAGGTGACAGCAATTTCTGTTTTTTTTTTTTGTTTTTTTTTATTGTATCTGATTACATGAATTTTCAAGCTTCGAACTCTTTTGAGAGCAGCTTGACCTAGATGCTCTCTATTGATTCGGTCATCCGTATTTTCATATTTCAATTCTTAAGTAAAGATTCTTTGAATCTTTGTTCTAATGATGGTAATTCGTGTTGATAAGCCTCACATGCTCATAACTATTCTGAAATATTTGTAAAAGATGTATAGATCTATTTATGTTGGTATTGATGTCTTATAAGCTCTGGCGCTTTCAACAAGGTCTATATCTAGAGTGCTGACTTCAGGTAAAGTACTAAGAGCAGCATTAATAAACAGAAACCAATAGGAAGAGACAATTAGTGACAACGAAGGGCTTGAAGACACTAGGCTCTTGTCCTTTTTTAATTTAGCTAAGCCCTTACGGTCGTAATGAGAGGGTCCCTTTTCTTTTGTTTAATTAGTCTCTCTTTTATTACCTCAATTATCAATTTAATAATTCCGCATTCATTATTACCGGATTCTAATGTAATTAATTAACTTCACTGTTGCTTCCTATTCATACTTCCATGTAAGCAATAATTAATCGCTAACCTGCTATATCTAGTTTAGTTGACATACTATGGGGCATTTTCTATTTAAATTAATACGTATTGCAGTGCAGTTTTTCTAAATCTCTAACTCTTCATAAATTTGATACAGTACCAGTCTATTATACACACACACACACACACACACACACACACACACACACACACACACACACACACACACACACACACACACACACACACACACATACACTCACACACACGCACACACATAATATATATATAATTTTTTTTTGTTGGCACTATAGACAATGCAGATCTTTGGCCGCGCGATGTGGTCTTTTCACCGACATTTAATCGCTTGCGGGAGCTCGGACAGCCTGGAAGGGGTCACCCAACCTCACGTTGCTGCGAACCATGGTTTCCATGGTTCCATGACAGGCTCTCGGGTTCAAGG
The DNA here is from genome assembly GCA_948150685.1 of Rhaphigaster nebulosa. Taxonomy (NCBI): domain Eukaryota; kingdom Metazoa; phylum Arthropoda; class Insecta; order Hemiptera; family Pentatomidae; genus Rhaphigaster; species Rhaphigaster nebulosa. The sequence continues at coordinate 84,459,075 of OX411311.1, read as the reverse complement.
ACAATGACAAATTGGTCTAGACCCATGGATTATGGCTGTTCTGGGTCAGCAGACGCACGAGGACCTATATTTCTTTCTCCGAAGCAGTCCGTCCATGGACCTCCGGGCGGCTATTTAACATCCTGGAAGACCACACCGCGATTCACAATTTAGGTACACGGGGTAGGGTCATCTCTCCTAATCCCGGTCTGTGTGAGTTGCCTCCAGTAGACTGACAGGACACACATACCCGGAGAAGGAGAGATAGTCGCAGGCTGCGTGGATTTTCACCGGTAGGCGGTCATCCAATTCTGGACGGTCACCCATCCAAGTACTAAATACGCTCGACGTTGCTTAACTTTGATTACCTATTGCAATCGCCTTAACCCGCTCGGCCACCCCATCTCTTTTCCAGCTAACCCTTTAAAGCAGGTGTACCTAACGTTAATAACCAATAACGTTTGCCACAACCAAGGGTTCTCCATGTTAAGACGTGCCACAACAGTACCTCTCCCCTCCTCCTATACCCTGCCACCTTTGCAATAATCATTTCTGTTTAGTATAGGCGCTTGTTTTTTAATATATTTTTTACCCTTTTGTAAATTTTTAGAATAGTACCAACATAATGAAAAGAGTTAATAACTATTATCTATCCAATAAAAATTTATGCTAGGAGTAACCATGTACAAAATACTTGCTTATCGTTAATTATCACTATGTCGAAGTAATTTCAGAATATTGTATTATTGAAAAATAACAAAATTATGAATAAAAATTAAAAAACCTACTGACCAGCCGCGTGCAAACTCCGAACCTCCCAGAGTGCCACACTCTGGACACGCTTACCTTGGGTTGGGCACCTTACCTTTATAAAGTGTCTTAACATTCTAAAATTTTAATCGCAATAAAAAAAAAAATTATATATTGTTTTTGATTGTTGGCACTAGTTGTTTCCGAAACTCAGAGAAACTATAATTTTCCAAGGTATTTCTTGAAAGGTCTTCTAGTTGAAGGGACGACCGAGTTGGTAAACGACAAGGCTTGTAGGACAGCCCTGAGTGAATACGTCATTAGCCGAGGAAGATGGGGAATCAGTAACTAGCCGGCCCAATTACTGGATCAGTATTGGCCCTGTATTGTGCCGGACTCGAACCCGCTCCGCTAACTCTCTTAATAATCTGACTACACTTCATTAGACATTCCGTGAACCACCATCGTCCGGCTCGCCCTTCCAACTTAGCCAAAGCGGAGAGGATTATTGTTTCAAAAGGAACCGGCGTTGTAATAGAAGTATCTTTAGTTGTTACAAATAGTCCAAGATGAACATAATTGAAATAATTTTAAACGATATTAATGTTTTTTTCAAAATCTTCTACAATTAGATTCACTAATTTAAAGGTGGGTGTAAGTAGTCATAAATGGCAAGTTTGAATTTCTAACTTATTCATAATGAAATGCAAGTTTTTTTTCTATAATTTTATTCTGATTTCCGTCTTTTCTACAACAAAGAATATAATTATAAAATATTTATCAAATAAATCGGTTACAAATAATGCGCATTACTTTGCGTCATATTTCTTCTACAGTGACGATGTACTGGAACTATGGTTGAAATGAATTTGTATTTCTGAATCCTGAATGTGCATGTTACCTTCATCTAGGTAGTCTCTATGTAAACCCCTCCAGGACAAAAAAGTAAAAGAACTTTTTATTTTAAACCATAATTTAATATACCAACAGAAAAAAACAATAAGAATTTGAATGTTAGCTATAATATTGTCTTATGTTATTGGTTGTTTTGATAACATAAAATACCTTCTATATACCTCCTGTTCTGAAGAGAATAAAAGTCTGAAGAATCCTTTCTCCTTTGTTTGAGAATTAATATCGCAAGTTAGAAAATGAACCACAGGCACATGCTGGCAGCGGAACTCACTGTGCCTATGGAGCTCGGATCCGCGGTATTAAGGTGACAGATCTTTCCTTGAGGAATAGCTTGGCTTCGGGCATGGCGTGCTCAGCCTTTGTCGGTCGAATATATCAGCGCCCCTTTATCAAAGGCTCCCATCGATAAGGCCCTCACGCTGTTAGGGCCTCTTTGAATATATCGGCTCTGACTTATTCCGTTTCCAGCTTTATTTTCAATATGCAGTGATATCTTTTGTTCATATTACGTCATAAATAACCGTAAGGTGATATCACAGCTACAAAAAAAACACAAAAAAAAATATCTGATGTGGACAACAAATGACTTCCTTGTACGCATATTAAACTATAAATCGGTGGTTCAAAAAATGATCCTGAATTTGGTTACTAGTTTCCGAAGATTGCAGTATCTCAAAAACGACACTCGGCGTCGCGACATCCATCTATTGACAAACACACACACACACACACAAATGGGGAGGAAAACCAGTATCTTGTACTCAATTTTAACACTTAAAACGAGTAATAAAAATGTTTAATTGGATTGGATACCAAATTGCGTTTGTAACCTTTATTACAGAAGCATATGATTTATGTATTTAATTTAAATATAATTTTTGATGTAAGCTTATTATGACCTTCAAGTATAGTACCCTTTTCGGCTCACCAATTTGAACCAAAATAAAGTACATTCATATCGATATAAAAGACCTATTTACCAAATTTGACATTATATTTTAATATAATTTTTGGTCAAAGTTTAATATGACCTTCAAGTAAAGTACCGCTTCCGGTTTCCCAATTTAGACCGATATCTAGTATATTATTTAAATCAATATATAAACTATAAATACTAAATTTGAGAAGTTTTGTATAGTATTTTAATATAATTTTTGATGCAAATCAATTATGACCTTCAAGTAAAGTACCACTTCCGGTGATCAAGCAATAACCAAAAAGAGAGGTTCACAACTAGATTTCTATGGCTAACCGTTTTTGAATTATGCGAGATACAAACGTACGTACGTACGTACAGACGCCACGACGAAACTAGTCAAAATGGATTCAGGGATGGTCAAAATGGATATTTCCGTTGAAATCTGAAAATTTTTGCGATTACAATATTTTCTTTACTTCGTACAAGGAAGTAAAAAGATAATTAATTTATAATTACTTTTAACTGGGATAAATGCCTGTATTGAGCATACAGGTACAACTTTGCAATCGGGTCACATTATCACTGGCTGCTGCCGAAGTTACCCAAAGGTCGCCGGACAAGCACTCTTCATTTGTGCTACCTAACTGCTTTATATTTAATTGTAACATTCGTATTCATTCGATTTATTAAAATTATTACTGCTTAAATTTTATATTATTTAAAATTATTAGTGCTGTAAACTTAATTATATTGTATAATCCATTTTATATTATATCCAATATCATTAATCCATATCTTTCTGTGTTAATGCCGAATCTTGTGTTAGTTACAAACAAAGGATTGCTGTTTCTTATTATCTGTAGGATTAGTTAAAATTTTATGAAAGTTTCTTACGCAACAATTGAAATGTTTTATCCTCATAAAACTTAACCTAAAATTAATATTATCTTAAATAATTAAAGATGTTATTCGTGAGACAGAAGACTACAACACGCCTAAAGATGCTAATTAAAAGACGTTGCTTTACAAATATTGACTAGATAACAGTTATTTTAAACTTTTCGACTTTCTTCTTGCCACGAAACTCGAAAGTTTTTAGAATCAGGTCCTATGATCGCTCCAATTTCTTTTTTACTTCATTTTAAATTATTTTATTTTTATAGAAAATTGTATTTTTTTTTTTTTTACCAATGGTAGGATTGAGAGATGCCGTACAATTATGAATGATGCCATACCAGCGCAATACAGTGCGACAAAAAACCGGTTGTGATTTTTCCACTTCAACTTCCAAATGGAATGGCCTAAAACCTTCAGATGTACACATGCCAGCCTTCCTTAATGAATTCAATCTGTCAATAGTATTAATAATTAAAAAAATAAATAAATGATAATTATAGAATGTATCAAAACATGAGGGCCAACAAATATAAAAAAATAATTATGTCTGTCTGTATGTCACAAGCGAAGTGGAAAAACTGAAAAATAGACATTTGAGTATATTTATAAAATATAGATATATTGTATATTTAATAATATAAATATATTATAGAAATATAGAAATTTATTTACATTATATAAATATATAACAATAAATAAATTGCTGATTTTATGTACAAAATTAAAACAAAAAACAAAATAGAACTTAATTAATTTTAAAAAAATAATAATAATTTAAAAAATATTAAAAAAATTATAATTAAAAAAAAACCCTGAATTTACTTAAATCTCATGTATATATTACATGGAAAATGAATTGTAAATGATATTAAATTCAGAAATTTAATTTAACTAAATTTAAACTAATTTGAATAGTAAATGATATTTTTATTTTAATTTATTTTTGTTTAATTTTTAGTGATATTTTTAGTAGGTGATATTTTTATTTCTTAGATTCTTTTCAGAGTAACTACAAATATTTGGTATGAATGTTATAGGAAAATTAATACTTTACTAGGTTGGTCTTAATGCATTTTGCAGTAAATTTCACTAAAAAGTGGATATTGAATCGAAACCACTGACATGTATCTTTGCGGATTTTTTTTTTATTTTTTCATTTTTTCAGATATTCAAGGCCAGGTATCTCAGTAGTTTTTCCGAATTTTTCAACATGTTTCATATAAAACTTGCAGAAAATGTAATATTGGTAATTACAACATTTTGCCTAAAATGCCCTGGAAGCGAGTTACTGAGGAAAAAACTCAAAGAATTGCTTGTTCTTAGCGGTTTTTGGTAGAAAAACACAAGGTGGTATATAACAAAATGGTAGAAAATGCACAAGGTGTGGGAGGTTTAGATCTGAAAAAAAAAATTACTCCATCTTTTGCAATCCAAAATGATATTTCTACTAGGCTGGCTAGGAAAATATTTGCAAACATGTTTTATTGTAATATATTTAGCGTGTTCCAAATTTCACTGATTCACGCAGCTATATATCGTTTTGATCGCTCATCCAAATCCTTACTGACATATTATTGTTAATTTAAAAGGGGCATGTAGCGATACAAAGACTGTAAATCAATTAAAATTATTTTTTACTTTTCTGATTTCGTTCTGGCACCTAAGCAGCAATACAAAATGTGAGAAAAATAATTTAATCTTATTTACTAATGCTTAAAGCATGGATTTTATAATGAAAGCAAAACACATTATTTTAGTGCGATTTATCATCAATTACCACAATTTGTTAAGCTTATATAAGGAATACTGAATTGGTGATGGGTGTAGGTCATTCTTCTGAGACTTGTAAAATTCGGATCCTTTGATTTTGAGGTTGTTTTTACACCCCTCTAATTATTATGGAGTTGACTCCAATTTTTGTGTTTATTATTGTTAAGTATATCTGTCACTAGTAAATAATGAATAGCCAAAATATTTGCATTTAAAGTAAATTGTGGTTAATATGGAGGTTATCAAGAACTTATGTCTCCATGGAATTGTGAAAACGAGAGCTCAAGTATGTTACCACTATTATTTCGGGTAATATTCGTTTTATAAAGTGGTAAGCCTGAACTTCTCTGACTATGGATTATGCAATTTATCTTAATTTGTTGCAGTTTCACTCTGGAATCCAAAGGATTTGTGTCAAACTGAACCAACAAATGAAATCATAGCGGTAATATGCTTGTGCACTCGTTTTCACCATACCTTGGAGAAATAAATTCTTTACGACTTACGACTTCCTAACCATTAGAAGTGTTCAAAAAATTTGATTCACATACATTTTCGTAGGCGCTACTTTCAATTTGAGCGAGGATGTTTTTTCATCAACATATGCCAATGTGGACAGTAACATAGTGAGAATTTTGAATTTTAAAATTAAAAATTTGCTTTAAATGTAAATATTTTGTCCGTTCACTATTTATTAATGATAGGTGAACGCACCAATAACATTAACGAAAATTGGAACCAACTCCATAATAATTAGAGACACGTAAAACCAATCTCAAAGTCAAAAGACGCGAATTTGACAAATCTTATGAGAATGACCCGTATAGTGTTTTAAAAATTTGAGACAATTTGTCTTTAAAATATACGAAGTTAGGTGCAAATTTTCATTTGCCTAGAAACAATTATAAAAAAGAGGGTTTTAACTGCGCAGCAGTAACTCACTGTGCATTAGTACGGTTGAATCAAAGAGGGATTTCAATCTGATTCCTCTATTCATAATCTTTAGGGGAGAACTTATTTGTTAATTAAAAAAAAATAGTCTTTTTCATCATTTCATGAAGTATATTTCGATCTTCGCACTATGGTTAGAATAAGTTTACAAACTGTTAGATTACCCACTTGGATATAAATCTAGGAAATTTATTTATTAGTTATAACTAAGAGATTTATTTATTTGTTATAACCAGGAGATTTAGTCGGATAATAATAATTGTGTATTATTATTTTATATTTTCTGTCCTCGGCATTAATGCATGAGGTATTGCAAACACCTCTGATACTACTAGGCGTTCTAGTGTTTTTTAACTTATTAGTATGAAAACTAACTATTAATTAGGATTATTTTACTAATATAATTATTCCTATATTTTTCATTTAGAAATATATTTCGGGGATATGTTATTTATTATAATAAAATAATAATAATAACAAGAATGATGATTGTGAAAAGAATAAATTGGAAAATTTATACAAATGAATTTACACTTGAGTCGTTTATTTTCAAAATGAATCCCATCATCATTGACAAATTTTCAAGAACCACGGAAGATTGCCTCTCTATTCCAATTGCGAAATCAAAACCATTTTTTTTTTTAAATATATTAAAAAATATTCATTCCAGTTCATTTTTCCCAAAATCCAAAATTCCAAATTGATTATATTAATATTAATTTAACAGCGTTCAAATTTTAAATATACAACGATTTCCAAAAAAAGTCGTTTACGTTTCATTTTGGAAACAAACGACTCACTTAATTTTTGCCAAATAACGGTTCCACACCCATCTTCCTAAGACCACGAATAATTTCGTCTGAACTAATTTAGAAATTTATTATTTATTACTCAATGAGCTATCTCATCTTCTTTGATCACCCTCAGCTGGTACACCTTCTTATATATTACAGAAGCACTAATCTGTCCAAGCTATTAGCTTCCAGCTGCTGGACTGGGCTAAGATAATCCCCGAGCATCAGTTAACCGAATGGAGCCTAATTCCAGGCTAACCCAAGGTTGAATCAATGCCTGTCCATTTGTCGGTTACCTGGGGCTATGTGGAGGGACTTACTGGAACGGGCCAAGTTGTAACTGCCTCCAGCTCCACCAATCTAGATCACGATACCTTATGTTTCTTCTTATCGACTCCCACTGAGCTCTTCATTAGTTCGACTAATATCCTTTTCAGTGGCTCTTGGACCTGTTATTTTATAAATGACTATCAGATGTCGGCTATGGTATGTTTTAATTTTATTCTTCAATTTTATTTTTTATGTTCTTTTTTATATTTCTGTATTTAGTGACTGACATATTATCTATGTTTTAACTGTTATTTATTGGCTAATTCATATGCACAAAATAAACTAACATTTATTGAAGTTTTTTACTTTATTTATTAGCAATATAAACATAAACACAATTTCTTTATCAGAACATATCCCTCATTTGCTGCAAAAACGTCGTAACTCGAAAATCATGATTTTTGCGTTAATATCACAGGGACGATACTAATGATATGAAGTTTTAATTATTAGATTGTTATTTCTGAGCTTTCATGGCCAATTGTGTTATTTTTTTCTAATTATAATTTCACAAAAATTAATACAGTATTTATAACTGCAAATGCTGGAGCTGAAGCATCGTGAATTTCGAGTTACGATTCAGTTGCAGTAAATTACGATATGTTTAAAATCCCATTTATTGGTTGGAGGTAGGGATTTGAATATCGAATAAATATATTGATATATATATATATATATATATATATATATATATATATATATATATATATATATATAAAAGGTCTGTATGATTGATAGGTTTCAGTCATTATTAATTTAATTATTATTTTCTTCCATCTTTTTAAAAAAAATTTCATGTTAAGAAATTCAATTGGTTTTTATTTAGTTCTTATATACTAATGGGTCTTTTTAATAATAAATGTTAATATGCTCCTATTTTGATAGATTTTTAGTAATTCGTTCAATATTGATTTTCTTTCAAACTTTTTAATTTTTTTTTTTTATGATTAAGTCAGTTAATGTTTTCTCTAGTACCTAGTATGTATAATACAGTATATATATTATTGACAAATGTTAATAAATTTATCCATTTTTTGTGATAAGCTGTTTATGAATATTTAATTGTTACTATTAAATCTATTACAAACCTAAGATTTGTTAATTTATATTACCCTATCCTTCAATTCGGTGTGAAAAAAACTGTTTTTTTGCTTTCAAAGATGAAAAATATCTAGGCCCAATATATCGAAATATCGATATTTTTCATTGATATATCGCACTACTATTTCGATATACATATTTTAAAACTCTGGATAAAAAATTTATCGATATATTTTTCAACATCCCTAGTTGGATATGGGAAAAATGGGAAAAGTTTTTCTGGAGAAAAGGATTACACCAATCGATTTCTGAAGCCTGTAATCCTTCATTTTAAAATATGCTGACTCTAACAGCAATTTCCAACCCTACCTAGACAATATCCAGTGACTTCTCCATTAAGAAATATAAGTGATATTGCGGTGGGTATCGTTAACTCGGTAGGTTGCGCCATTAGGAGTCGTGAAAGAGAATTGAGCCAAATCCAGTTCCTCGGGCAGTTCTCCCTTGAATATTCAGTGCTGTTTATCCTGGCTAATTCAAGTATATAACGGTCCTTGTGCAGAATTATCTAGGTTGGGTGGTGTATTGCTGTCTGTGGAGACTGAATTCGCTTAGAAATTCATTTACTTTTAGCGTTCACCCTAAACGGAATACCAAAATGTAGAATAACCGTTTTCTTTTTTTTTTATTTAAAAAAATCCAAATAATGAGCTTTAAACTAAATTGAACAAAAAAATAGATGTTTGTATTTGAATTTTAGGAATTTATTGCTCTTGATTTTTTTTAATAATCGAAACAGGCCGTAACATTAGACCCCCCAGTTTATTTGCCTAATCTTGACTATTAACAAAGAAAAAAATGTATGTAAGTAATATCATTAATAATGTTCCCAGAGCACTCAGTTACTAATAACAGTGTGAGTGCCATGATTCATCGGGACCATCAAGAAATTAATACAATCTTTTTTTTATAATAATCCTATATTTTCAAGAAATATCACCCTTATGATTTTTACTTTCTTCTCTTATCTTCTTTTATCGTCCAATCGGACTACTCTGTCCATTTTTAAAACTTTAACTTTTCAGTTGTCTTTATTATTTAAGATAAAAAGACAAGTATTATATATTATCTAAGATAAAATTTAAAATAATATAGACAAATGAAACGTTAAAGTCTTTTGAAAATGGACAACGTGGTCCGAAACGGTTGACGATAAAAGAAGATAAGACAAGAATGTAAAAATTATAAGGGTGATATTTCTTAAAAATATGCGAATACTGTAAAATAATTATGACTTGATACAAACTGGCATAGAGGAGAATCAAACCCACACCACATCGATTCGAATACTCTAGTACATTCGTGTATGTCCCGCTGAATCGTCATTACCTCACACTCTTACATGGGCCTGTAACTTTTTGGCCAGTGGCCTCTGGCATAAAGGCCATTCTCATCTGATTGAGATAATTACCAGAATCTCGTAGAAATAGAGTATTTTCTCTACAGCTGAAGTAATTGCTTTAAGTATAACCTTTTAAGTAGAGTGCAGAAGGAATTTGTTATATGCCTTTCATTTATTTTATTCAATTATTCCTCCTCTACTCCTGAGGGCCATTTGCTAATTACTGCATGATCATCTTGGTAGATTCCTTTCAATATTGAAGCCACATGCAGACTTTATCTTAAATAATAAAATACAATTTGCTCTAGAAGGGCGTATTAATTTATTTCGTTCATATTTATTGATTGATAACCGAATTTTGGTTTTAAGCTTTTTCAATAATTAAATAAGATAAAAATATAAGTGTATTAAAAAAGAAATATTAGGAATACAATTGTATAATTGCAGAAATATTATTACTTTTTTTTTACTTTAGGGTTTGTTTTACTTTAGATAATGACAGATCTTGAAACATGTTCATAATTAAAAAAAAAAACAATACTAAATTAAAAATTTTAATAATGGCTATCCAAAAAAATTTAAACCGAGTTCTAAGGGATAACGATCTACTAAAGATCTGATAATGTGAGGTATTTCATCGAGTCAATGACTAATAATTCTTACGATTCTTTCTAAAACCAAATACTAACACACACCCACACAAATTTTCCAATGAACGATCATTCAAACTTTCAATGATCAGATTATTTTGAAATGAAAACTATATTTTCCCTTACTCAAAGACTTGCTTTTCAAAAATGACAACTAACAATTAGTATTGTTTAAAGAATACACTTACTGGCTGTCTCGCTTGTTGAATTCACACATGTCCAAATTTTAATTTATCTATTTTTTATTGCGGCATGGGTAGAGACTTTTTTAAGCTCAAACTTACTGAATGGTCGAGGTTTTACTTTTTATCCTTTAAACTGAAACCGATTTCTAATTTTTCGGCAAGTAAACCTCCTACGAATTGAAAGTTAGCTCAATAAGCAATAGGATTCGACACATGCGGAAAGAAGAGGAATGAAGACACCCGACTCCAGTCGACTGAGCAGAAGCAGAGATGTTACCTGGAGTTAATTCACCTTCCCTCCTCCTACCACTCCCCCCTCTCAACTAAATCCTTGATATCTGATGCTGTTTACTCTTGAGGTCAATAGCCTGTGGCTATCCTTGGCTTATTTAAGGCGGTGGTTCTAACTCCAAACAATGGATATGCCAGATGCGGCAGACGAGAAGGTTGGGGCAATGAATTTTGATTTTATTTAATTGGAAGAAACCTTTCTTTATTTAATAAGAAACCATTCTTCTATGTTAGCTTTCAATATAAAATATTTTAATTTTTTTTAAAAGGATAAATATTACATGCCGTCATTAAACAATTATGTTAATAAGTATGTAACTAAATAACTATTATCCACGATTTAAAACCAACTTTTTCATTATAAATTTTACGGTTTCTCTGAGCGGTAGAAGTAAAAACTATTTCTGATTCTCATCTGGGCAGACCACAGGAAAATCACATAATCTTTCGTCCAATCTTCTATTGGTCAGCGAATTCACGTGGATTAACCTTCCACTATTTTATTTTACTAATTAGTTAATGTTTAGAAAATTAAATTACACCAAAATATTTCTTCTTTAATAAGAAATATTCTTCTATAATCTATTTATTCGTAAATAATCTTTTTACTTTCCCTCACCTGTACATGAAATACTTACATAGTAAGCGAAAGTATTATGATCATTAAAATTTTCGAATTCGAGTTTTCAACGGAAATACACGTTTTAAAGTACCGTAAGTCCTAATAATCAAGTTTCGCAAGATGCTGTGGGTGTGTGTCTGTGTCTATGTGTAACGCATGTGAACAATCTAGCTCAAAAACTAAAAGATGAATGAAACCGAAATTACGTATTTAAGGTACATTACGAAAACGGCAGTAACGATTTTGATGAAACTTGCCCAAAATCTTGTCCTGAAAGCCCTTTACCTTTTCATATAGGTAGTACATCACCGAGAAAATGCAGGAAAAAAACCTTTCACAAAAATAAAATTTTATTTGCGTATAACTCAGAAAGTATGCAATTTATGGTAAATTTAGTTGTAGTGTCCTATTTTGAGTTACTTTTTGCGAAATTGCGCTTTTTTATAACTCTATAACTAATAGCTTTTTGAAACATCAAGGAACTTTTTAAAGAATGGTATCGCAAATGGGTTTAAAACAATATTTTCAAAAAAATTCTAAATCAGTTGTTTTTGGAAAGGGTTGTCCAATATGAGGCAGTGCCTTGTTTATTTGACTAAATAAACAGTCTTTAGAGTTTTAATTATCTGTTTGTACTAGTGCCTAAATTGTTGTTTCTCCAAAATTTGGCATTATTGATTTGAGATTGATCTGACATCTGTATTTCCAGGATTATTAAAAAAAAAAAAAAAAAAAAAAAAAGGATAACTTACTATGTTTCAAAACATACTGTTAAATTTGTAAACCTTAAAAAAAAAAATAATAATTAGCACAAATTGGGTCTAGTAAGCTATTGTTTCGTATAGTTTTTTTTTGTTTCTGAATCTAATGAGACCACTAACTTGATGAAACCGTCAATAGTTATTACTGATTATAGCTTAGGTAGGTTGAACTATGTATATACTGGATGTTGCGGAAAATATTGAGAAAGGTGACAATAGACGTCAAGAGCAAATAAAAGATTCATATGGACCCATGGTCCGGTTCCACTCAGAAAAGCAGGAGATTTAAGTTCTGTGTTATTTTAAGTTACTCTCGTTTTTGTTGAATAGGAAGCAATCACTCATAAACTATTCAAGGTAATTTAGTTCTGATTGAACCATCGTAAGAAGTACAAGATTTCCTTTAAGAAATATAGTCTGGCTTAACTAAATCCATTGCAAGGGGACTTTCGTGGGTACCAATAGCGAGTTTTATTTTTTCAAATCACTCGTGAATATTTTTCTCATCCCTTAGTTGGGCTGCAAATATTCCACTACTAGGAAAACTTCTACACTTACTAAGCTTTAATTTTGTATAAATGAAATCAGGTTTTCTTTTAGAATTGGTCAAGAATCACCTGCTCTCTAAAATTTAAAATTGTTTTGGGTTAATTTACAGATTTTTTTTTTATTTTGTTTTATTTCACAATGAATATATTATAACATAGCAATAGTATCTCAGAAGAGTGAATACAGATAAATTCTAATAAATAAATTATAGGCATGTCGATGTAATGAAGACGATTTAATTGGACAAGGGTTAGTATCTAATAAAAAATAAAACAAGAAACGGCCAGAAGCAAACAAGACTGTGGTTCTGTAAATGAATTAAGCGCTATTAAAAATTACAAAGGCAAGCTTGGCTCCATTCCAGGACCCTTTGTCAATGAGGGATGTTGTTTGGCCAAAGAAAGGCCTGAAAAATGGGCCAATGGATTGAGTTTCGAGAAATATTGCTCGTCTGTCTCCTTGTTTTTCTCCATCTTTTATGCTTCACGCCCTAGTAAGAAAACATGATGTACTGTTACTGTAGCTAACCTGATTTTTTTTTAATCTATACAGTTATAATCTATTGTAAATATTCTTCTTTAGTGCGCAACGTCGCGTAGTGTCAGTCTCAAACTAAAAATTACTGGAGAATAGAAGGTGTATTTATATAATTATAACTAATACAATAATTCATACATTGGAAAACAATGAAAAATAATAATAATAAAATTAATTTATTTGATTTTTACTATGTAGAAATATGATTAATTTTTGTATATGCCTTAACTAAGGCAAGAGCTATGTAGCTCATTTAAAAATTACCGAAACATATTTTCATTACAAATTTTAAAGATTATCGTGATAATTTTATTCTATTAGTATTACTGTAGTAAAAAATTAAATCCTTGCCGCAATTATGAACAATAAATAATTAATTACTATTTATAATAATTCTGAAATCTTAAAAAGATAAAATATAAAATATTCAAGTAATTTTGATCGGATTTTCCAATTATATTAAATATTTTAATTTCCCAACAATATTATGAAATATTTGAGTTTTCCCAGCTCTTTCGTATTTGAACTTTTTACCTACTTGCTGCTTAATGCTCACCTACTTTTCACCTATCCAAACAGCATTGTATGGATAAAATCCAGAATTATTATCTTGAAAGGTAGGTTTGGTTTTAAATTATATTAATTTTTTTAGTAAAATTTGATACTACAATTTTCGCAGTTTACAGTAGATTCTCAAATCTTGAATTTAGATATTCAAATTATTGGGTAAGGGGGGATTGACTACTAATATATAAATTGACTTTTTAAATGTCAATTAATTAGTTCATGTCTGAATCAAAAGTAAATATAAGAGTAAAGTACCAATTTCATAAATAATTGAACTATAGATGTTGAAAGTTAATATTAAGACATTTTATCTAGTATGATAAATGCCATACCCCGTTGAAAACCACATTCGTATTATATTGTATGTCTTTCCTCCACATAAAAGAAATTACTCGCATTGCCATGCAAAGTATGGAGAAAATACCTCAAGGTGTTACGCACTTACATAAACATTGGAAGGCGCGGTTACCCATTTTACACCCCTAACGCAGGTATTAAGGGCGTGAAAAGTGTTCAATAAAGACAGGCTTTCAGGATCAGAGCTGTCCTGCTTTACGACCGGAAGGGCCCGGGTCTCCTCTTCGGGACGCGATAGCCGTTAAAACGAAGGGTTTTTACTGCGGAAAATAATTTATCGACGGGCAGTCGGACTGCTTTGGTGAATTCGTTCAATGGCTGGTCGTTAGGGATGGAATATTTTATTGGCAATCTTTGTGCCTGTTATAAATTCGGGTACTTAGAATTGTTTTTATTGTCCCCCCTTTTGTTTTAGCATTGATCGTGTTATAAATTGTCATTGTATCTGTGCTATATAGTTTTTAGGAGTGGATCAATGCATAAAACTAACAGTTGTTCGGTTTGAGTGTCATCCTCATCCAAAATGCTTGCAATTCACTGTCTTCAATTTTTTTCGGTGGTCTTCTACGTGTCTCGTTTTTTATGTCAAAATCACCACTTTTAAATTTTTTGAACCACTCAAAACACTGTGATTTCCCAAGAGCATACTCACCGTAAGCTTCAACAAGCATTCTATGGGATTTTGCTGCTGTTTTCTTTAAATGGTAACAACAAATCAATGCTGTCCCCAAATCGTACCATAAGTGTTTTGAATAGGTGACTCCAACTTTTTTGAATGTGGTTTCTCTGGCGTGTACGCAGAATTTTTTTTGGAGGGGATTTAAATGTTTTTTCGAAGAGGGATTTAATAATAATAAGAAAATTTATCACTTATGTGTCTTTAATAGCCGAATTTGGCAGAAGTTTTAAGGATAATAATGAAAATTGGATCAAAAATTATTATTACAAATGTAAAGCTTATGTTGGTGGGTTTTGAAAATCATATTTTTTCAAGAATTTCGGGAAGGGATATATTCCCCTGATCCTTCCCCTGCTCACGCCATTTTGGTGTATTGAGGTAAAGTACAGTGCAGATAAGAAGAAAATCAACTTTCCCACTCTTGCTGGAATATGCTAGTAACCTATAAAATAACCCGGCTTCCCTCTGTTATGATTGTAGTACCTAAAGGCGCTACACTAAAAAAACTACTCGATATAGTAACAGGAACAAAAAAAATGATGAAAATCTGAAATTGGTAATACATTAAAAAAATATACAAATTAATCAGTGTACTGTGTACTGTACTTGATCAGTGTGCATTTACCAATTAACAAATCCTGGCTTCACCACTGCTTGATGCGGCATGTTTAAAATATGCCTATAATAATCATTCTGATACAACGGGTTTTACGATAAATTTTAGCCCGAAAACAACAATTGAGCTTTATTTGCTTGTTAAATAAATTAGTTTCAAATCATTCCAGGTAACCTCGTTATCGACTTCTTTTTTTTCGATATCTAATTGATGTTAAAATTTTAGCTCATATCTACCTGTATAATTATATTTACATAATGATTCCCTTAAAATTACATGAAAAAATTATGATGTAAAGAGTGTACAAAAATATTCGTTGATCAATTGAGTAAAAACTTGCGCAAAGTATATTTTTATTTAGCTCTTATTTTTATTTAACTATTATTATTTTTATATTCATTAAAATCTCAATTTATCAATAGATTATTGTTTTTTACATAAACTTACCAAATTTCATTTTTCAGGTAATTCACTAGTTTTTGATTTTTGTAATTTTTTAGGAAATAACTGTTTTTGTAATATGGATTTTTCGGAGTTTTTTTTTTTTTTTTTTTTTCAAATCTAACTTCATCAAATCAAGTCACACTGATTGATTTTTGAATAATTGGAAACCTTTCTCTCGCTTATTAGAGTTTATAATAAAAGTCATAATAAAAGGGTTTTTCCCTTTCCAAAAAAGCGGTGTATCGAATTAAATTGTAATTGTAATTGTAAAACTATTGCAGAAGAATTATTGCGCTATCCCAATAAGATTGTACTACTACTATAATAAATCAATAATATAATATAATTCAATTTAAAAATAAAATAAATCGTTAAATCCCGTCCCCTCCCCCGCCAAAAAAAAAAAAAATTAAAAATTAATAACAAAATAAGGAAAAGGTAAAAATGATACAGTTTATCATCATACAAAACAAAAATAATTTTATATAAAACTGCAAAGGAGTTATTGCGTTATCATTATATTTAAATTGTACTTCTATTATAATCAACCTATAATATAATATAACTCCTTAGAAGATTTTTCGCAAAACTCCCATGACTTTGAACTAACAGCTGCTCATGCTCATGGTTCCATTGAATTCGATTCGGAATTAGAAGAACGAGAAGTCCTTAGGTATGAGGAAAATCCGAGAACAAATGAAGGTTCTGACATAAATTATTTTTGATCTACTATGCATAGCCTATCTTCCCTAGCCGGGGCCGGAACTAGAGGGAGAGGGCAAAGGTGGGACTTCGGCAGAATTTAGAAGGCGGAATATTTCGAGCGGCATTTTATTTTTAGAATAAGTAAAAAAAAATGTTCCTGTTTGAAGCTTGTTCTAGCCCTGCCCATTGCTGAAGAAGCAGTATAAATCCGTTAAATATTCGGATACATTACTTTTGGTTGTACTTTTGAGTGTATGAATTGAGTTTGTTGCAAGAGGCACTAGTTGATCCGTTATTGAATGTCCAGTACAAGAAAAACTTCAACTGATGACACAGACGTTCCAGGTTTCTCTTTAGTTTTGTGTGAGTTGGTCCCTTTGTCTGCTTTCAACTGATAATGGCAACTTTATAAAAAAAAAAAATCTTTCTAGACGTTAATTAATTTCTAACTCTCAAGGCTTAGAACCAAGTTCTCAACTTCTAATTACTGTAGAACTCTGCTTTACTAGGTAGGAAACGGCAGCTATTAATCGTAACTTTTTAGAACTAGCTTTAGCTTTATTAATAGTTGAGTTGGATAACATTTAAATTATAATTACATTTGTGCTAAAAATTTATTGTATAGATATATATATATATTTTTCGAATACATTTTCTCTATTATTATAATATGCATATAAAAACCGTTAAACCGTATAGTAGCTATAGTATAAATTTATATTTTTCTGGTTAAAAAATATTGGGATTGTGTTGGGCAAGAATATGCCGGTAAAAGAACATTAATGCTGTAACGTACAAGCTCCTGTCAGCAATACGTGTTGTGATCAATAGGTGAAGTGAACAAAGCAGAGCACTTGCTAATTCCGCAAAATCTTCTCTTTCGTAGATTCAGAATTTTACTGATTACTTCCTCATATGTTGGAGAACGATCTCAGTTTTAGAAAATTGGACTTAGAAAGGTGAGCAAGTACTCCGAATCAATAATCAGCCCATATTTGGAGCTCGTGTTCCATACACTTCGCAAGTATTTTACTCTGGAAAGACCAATGCCCTCAGAACATTCCATGTTTTTCACTGGACGATTAATTTCTCTTTCAGAAAAAAATACACGATTAACTATAAGATAAATTAATCCGTAATAATAAGGTAAATTTTAGATATGATTCTAAGGATTATATTTAATAATTTATAATCAAAATAAGAATACACATTAATAAGGATAAACAAATATGTGAAAATAAAGTAACAAAATCAAACAATAAAACAGATGATAGAATTGCATAGGGTTAAAATGCACTGTTATTACTTTAGTTTAATTTTAGTGTACAACAATAAGAATAACAATCTTTCAGTATAACCTTACAAATTCATCATTGTATTAGTTATTGCTGTTATGTAATTTTTCTCATTATGTCTTTTTATTTGCTTTGTTATTATTTATATTGTTCTCTGCGTTTGAAATTTTTGTATTTTGTTCATTTAGCCCTAATTACATGATTACATGGAATGTGAGTCGATATTTTTTTTCTTATAATAAATAGTTTAACTATTTTGAGATCCACTTCCTGAACGCCATTCGGACCATCTAGTCATTCGTTATCACCAATCTAACCAATCAATAAATATCTAATATATCAAAATATCTATGCAACATTTATATATCATAAAAGTTTATAATTTGCATGCTTCGCGATTCCGTACTGTACTCTAGTGGGATGTTATTAGTATTATAATTTATAAAATTCTTTAAAATTTTTCCTGTAACTGTTAATTTTAACGTAGTTTTTAATTGTTATCGATTTTATTTCTATTTTTCAATGTTGTTAACAATCATACCGTTAACTACACTATAAAAGGAATGCGTCGTATAATCTAACTTTAGTGATTTCTCACCCCAACTGGGGAAGACTGAATTCGGTTTGGATAAGACAATAAACTGGGGGACTTTTATTGCTTTGTTTTATAGTGTAGTCTCCCGTAGGCTACTACAAATTGATTCTTCCCTCTGGGCACTTGACCGGCTTAGTTTTGTCAAGTTGACTTGTCACATTTATTGTAACTCCTATCTGGATCTTCTTGACAAGTTTGGCTGTTAATTGTTAAATTCCATAAACAATTATCGATTTATAAATTCTATATGCACACTATTCAGTAAGCATAAGCTTTCGCCAATTAATCGTATATGTTATCCCTTAACTCCTTAACTTATCAAGTGGAAATGCAGTGCATAATGATGAATGGAATGACCAAAAGTCTTCAAATATGAATTAATCCAAGGGAAATTTAATAAAAATAACTTCATAAACAAGAGTCCAAGAGACAGAGATAAGCCAAATAAAAGAAAATACAAAATTCTTTGAAAAAATATGCAATAGCCCTTTCCTCTATTCTGCTCTTCTTTCTTCTTCTTCTTTTTCAAGTACCCGAAAGGCAATCTTGTGATGGTCCGCGCCCACCTGATGCCTCCATCGGCCTTCCGTAATTCGGTATCGAGGTTCTTCCTTATAGGCAAGGGGGACAAGGTCTATTTCTATCCTTTAAAAAAAAATTAAATCAATTTGGTGATTCATTACAATTCGATGAGATAAAGAATTATTTTTTTTAGATGAAATTTGCGTTATTCATGATTGATAATTGTTTTGATTATTAACATTCTGCCTGAAGATAGATTTATGTTGTTGCCGAAGACATTGATTTAATATTTTTGGAACTTTATGGGATATGTGATTAAGAAAAAAATCTCGAAATTCGAAGTTTTATTGCCTTTCAAAAACTTAAACCAGTGTTGTTTGTTTGTTTGGCAGTTTTTAACACATTTATTTATTTCTACCGATCACTGCCTTTTAAGCAGTACGGGCGTTTCCATCATTTTGATGTCACTCATGTATGCGCACATCTAACTGCTGAACGTTACAAGTTACAACTTTACATCAGTTTTGTGGTTGGTCGTCAGCTTCTACGCCTCTCCTGTCCAATGCCCTTCAGGAGCGGGCCATCTCCTTTTACCTGATTGAAGTGTGCTGGACCGACTGCTGTTAACCACAAACAGAATCCTTCTGGTACGGGTAGTTCTATTCTGTAACTAACTAAGGGAAATAGTTTTCTGTAGAGTCCGATTTGGCCTTCAGAGTCTCAAAGGCGGTGAAACTCATGATGATGAACTCAGCAGTCTCTGGGACGCAATGAATAAATAAGTTATAAATAAGTTTGTTTATACACAAATATTTAATACGTTAATATAGATCAGACTTTTTTTTTAAACCAATATTGGTGTAAGCTACCACGTGTATATAATTGTTACAACATGATCGTTGCAGTAATTAACGTTCAACTATAATTTAGATAAATTATCATTATTAAATCATTCTATTATGATCACAGGTATGATTATGTCCAAGATAATTTTTTTTTTATTAACTTTAATTTTCTTTATTTTGATTTATTACTTATAATTGATTTTTTTATTTTACTTGTGATGTATATATATATATATATATATATATATATATATATATATATATATATATATATATATATATATATATATATATATATACAGGGAGTCCTTAAGGCCCGGCTAAATTTCTCTTGAACCGGTGGTAACGTTATAAAATAAATAAAAAATACGTATTTAATATTTTTCAGTATAGTATAAAATGTCGACCTATTTTTGAAAAAAAAATATGGGGTCTCTCAGACCCAATTCAACTTTAAAATTTCGATTAGGAACCTATGCCTTCCGATACATCATTTTAACAGATTTTTGAAACTGAAATCAATGGTGAAACCAGATTTTAAATTGGTCAATAAATTACAAAGTTATGGTACAAAGTTTTAAAAAAACAATGCATTTTGTTAGCTATTTTTAATAATAAAAAAATTCAATACACATACAACCAGAGGTTGGTGAACCTACATTTCATGTTCAAAATGCCTACCCTCTTCGAAGATGCAAAGATAGGCCTTCTTAGCCACTCTTCGCTGGTGCTCGGTGCGATGGACTGAGGAGAGACCGATTGACAAGCATTTTCCACTCTTTGCTGCAGTTCTTCAACTGATCTTGCAGGGTTATGATTGTCATAAACGCTGCTTTTTCCATAACATACAATAAAATATCCAGTTCCACTTCGAAATTGCGCTGCCGGTTTCTTGGTGGGTCCACAACTGATCTGAATCTCCTCATATGAGCAACACGAATAAATGTTTTGTGGTTCACCTGGGGACGATCGAGAAATTTCTGGCAGCACAACAGGGCTGCAGGGCGAGCAATATCACCACTTTCAATAAAACAATTGCACATATCAGCTTTTTGCTGACGGGAAAACTGCACTCTTCGGTTCATTTTGACTGGTTGGTTAATACTGAATGAAAGGAAGTAGGTACTGTTGTAAAAGTTTTTTATTTTCAGGAATTCATTCGCTACCGTAAGACCATTTGGGTAAACAATGACAGTGAATGTAAACAGCTAAGTTTCACAAAACGTACAGTGGCTTATTTCTGTTTTTTCACTACATCTTTCAAACAAACCTTAATTATGAATTACAGCTAAAAAGATAACAAACACTATGTTACTCAATTAATTCCTGTGCAACAAAAAAAAAAATGTAAAGGCAATTTAAAAGAATTAATACCAAAGCAAACAAAATGTATTGTTTTTTTAACTTTGTGCCATAACTTTTTAACTTATTGACCAATTTAAAATCTGGTTTCACCATTGATTTCAGTTTCAAAAATCTGTTAAAATGATGTATCGGAAGGCATAGGTTCCTATTCGAAATTTTAAAGTTGTATTGGGTCTGAGAGATCCCATATATTTTTTTTTTCAAAACAGGTCAACATTTTAAGCTAGACTGAAAAATATTAAATATGTATTTTTTATTTCGTTTATAACGTTACCGGTTCAAGAGAAATTTAGCCGGCCCATATAAAAAGAACACCCTGTATATATGTGTATACACATACAGTATTTTACATATTTTTATCATTTTCTTTTATCTTTTTTTAAAATAATTTTTATGTTTTATTTATTATGTATACTTGGCCTGAATGGATACTTTCTACTTTGATATCTATTGCCCAAGAGTATGGCAGATTATATTATTTTTAAATTTAAAAAAAAATAGTTATAAAGTTATGATTGTAGTCTGTTTTGAAAATTGTCTCAGTCAATTCTGTTCTAACATCAATGGCTTGGTAAAATTTACGTCATTCATTTCCTAAACTTCTGAAAGAAGTTTCAATGAATCTTTCTGTTGTTAAACTTTTATTTAATGTTCTTTTAACATTAGCCAAGTTTCATTGTCTTAGGAAACTTTCTTCCGTAAAGCCTGAACAAAGGAAAGTCTTCCTCTTCCCCGACTATTACGTAGGGATACTTTTCAGTTGAATTTCCAACTTAGCTTGGCTCTGAAAAAGTTATTAATTTTTGAATATTCAAGTGACGTTTGATTTTGCCTTCAATCTATCCCCTCAATATAAGTAAAAATTCAACCATATTCACACATTACATAGATACTGTTCTAAAATAATTATTATAATTTTAATCAATTGTCTGTTAATAGATTATTCTTTAATTGTTAAGTTATTCTACGGCGAATTTAAAACCGCAAAATTTGGCCTTTTTTGACATTTAATTACAGGCTCTGTAATAACAATTATTGCAAAGTACCGAGGGTACTTAACATCAGAAAATAAATAAATTTATTTATTTAGTCATGGCATGGGTCTTTCTGAAATAACCGATTCATTTGTTATTTCTCTGTTTATATACTTCCGGTTTCGTTCTCGTAATCGTTTTTTTCATTCAGGTATTTGAATTTTCTCTTGTTTTTTTAAGTTAAAGTTGGTATTTCATTTCATGACGCTCTTTATATAAATTTTACGTCATTAATTAGCTATTCGTTAACCTCATATAAGTTACGCTGAATTCGAAGTTATTTAATAAAAATAATACTGCATAAATAGAAATATTGATTTTAATAGTACAAAAATAATTGCAACTGAAAATAATAATTGTAAACAAAAAATATTTGAATCAATATACATTAAAAAAAAAATTAATAGAGTCTGCAACTTTAAATCTGTCACCAATGATACCACATATACAAACATAATAACTGAATTAAAAATTTAATTTATTAAAATGACTGTTTATTGTACAGACATAATTAATTAATAGTATTTTTGGTTTTATTTCAATTTAATTGTTACTTATTTCTTAATGATTACATTTATGTAACCATAATTTAATAATTATTTTAATTGCCATATTAAATGATAAACATTATATAACCTCCTTCTTTGGAGTGTTGCTTGTATTAGCTATTATGACAGAAGGCTCCCTGTTTTTGTTTTTTTAATTTTTGTAGGTTTCTTCATAATAATAACCTAGCAAATTTTATAATCAAAAATGATATTACTATTGTTCATATTAATTGGTATTCTAAATTATTATATAAAATTAATCAAATTAGGTTAAGAAAATTGAGCTTCATAATTTCACAAAATCTTTATTAATAAAAATTAATTTACATAATAAATATATTAATATTTCGCAACGTTTGGACCTATTTGACCCATTTATTGGACATTTTCAAACTATCCTATCTTGTCAAACATGTTCTGTATTTCAATACAATTATCCTAATAACAAACATTGTATTTCTTATTAATTTTCAAAGTGCTGAATTTTCACAATTTCTGCTACGCTGGTTTATATGTTTTTCTAGGTGACATTACATATCTAAAATTTTTCGAAAACAAAATAAACATTTTTAGAAAACAATTTGACATTAACAAAATAAATAAATAAAATTCAAATTCAATTTTTAAATCCAAAAGGATATTTTGGGCAAAATTTAGTATAATCAAAGTAATCAAAACCAGTATACATATTTCTATTTTATCTTTTTGTACAAGTATAATTGGAGCTGGATTAATGTAGATCAAGTGGTTTTATATATATATATATATATATATATATATATATATATATATATATATATATATATATATATATATATATATATATATATATATATATATATATATATATATATTAATACAGTTCGCTAGGTTGTAAATAAATTAAATAAGGGACTTTTCAGAAATGCCTGAGGATGGCTTAAAGGCCAAAACGTAACATCCAAATAAAAGAAACAGGGTGAAATATTTTCAGCCTTCATTTATTGAAATATATATATATATATATATATATATATATATATATATATATATATATATATATATATATATATATATATATATATATAAATATATATATATAGGCAAAGGACAAAAATTTCGTTATCGAATTACAGAAAGTATGATGCATCGCTGAGAAATAAGCTCCTATTGTAAAAATTCAACTTGTTATAACTTGGGTTTGACTCTACATAATTAGCCATTTTTTATTATATTGATACAAAGAATATGTTTACATAGTTTCATCAAAATCCAATAAAATTTCAAGATTTAGGACTGGAATTAGTTGAGGAAGCTTGAACGGACTGTCAAATGTTGCAAAAAGTTGCAAAATTCCCCCATACCATTTCAAACTAAACAGCCTTAAATTTGCTAGGCAGTAAAGCGCGATTATGTGAAACTTTTTACGGAAATTATTGTAATATTTCAGAAAATGATGGTCTCACAAAACTTCTTAACCTACATATTAAGTTTGAATTTTATATATCAGCATTATATGTCTATAAACATTTTTTTTTTTTTAAATTGTTTTAAAACGTAAATATCGCGTAATAAAATGTTACATTTTTACGATATTTTGGAGCGAAACGCACCAAGTGGATTATTTTGTTGATTTCACGGATAGTATGTTGAGTTCGACAATAGAAAATCTCGATAGAGGATGTTCAAGTGTGGGATGTTTACTGTAAAAGATGGTTTAAATTTGAGTTTGACCGATGTCCAGAAGAATCGGCTTAATCTACTGTGCGGCGGGTTCGACTAACGCGCTAACCTTAAAAAAATACTAACGCGAGAACCTTAAAAACGTATGGTGTGCTTTGTACGTTTCACTATCTAAAGTGGCTGTGTTCAATTCAGGGTTGGGCAAATTGTAATTGGAATTCATTTTGCCCATCACTGGTTCAAGTCAGCTATCTTCTTAACGGTTTCTGGTTAGGAATATAAATATCGAACAAAAATATCGATATGTATCTTATCGAGAGTTTTCAAAAATCGGAATAGTAGTTCGATACATCAATATCGATATTTCGGTATATCGAGGCCTGATGTTTTTATCTTTGAAAGTATAAGAAGATTACTTTTATATTCGGTTGAAGGATAGGGCATAGGCGCGATCGCTCCTCCTCTATTCTTCCCCAATGATAAGAGAGAGGAGGTGAGAATACCATTTCGACCTCTCAATAATTTGATGTACAAAAATTTTTTAAAAGTAAAAAAAAATAAAAAAAAATAACCTACATGAACCAATAAAATATGTAAAGTAAAACCAATTAAGCTATGTTAAGACCTAGAAGTAAGATTAAATTTTCAGTAGAATCGAATCCTGTAAGTCTAGATCAGCCCGTCGTTTGTTACATCGTTTAAGTAGTAAACATTTTCAAGAAGAAATAGGGCCTGGAAGGGCTTGCAGAGTGGAGAGTCAGCTCAACTCAACGGCTCCAGTTCACTACTGATGTTTACCGAGACTTAGGAGGAAAGAGGAGGAGGAGATAGCTCCCCATCCCAATCAAAATGGAAAGTCTGTGCCAATGAGATAGGGTAATATAACTTAACAAGTCTTAGATTTGTAATAGCTTTAGTAGAAGCAATTAATTATTCATAAATAGCTTATCACAAAAAAAATGTATTAGTTTATTTAAATTTGTCAATAAAAAAAAAATATATTACATACCAGAAACCAGAGAAAATATTAATTAAACAAGCTGATCCGGCAATGCTTCCCTATTTAATAAATATTTATGCGAGAATATTATTTGCTATTTTATTAGGATAAATGATAACAAATTTAATGTTTGTAAAGTACATTATATGAACAATTAAAGAAATTCAATTATGATTGTTTGTTGTGAAAATATAAACTTTTTTAAATTAATATCGTCGTTCTGAGGCCGGGAGGTGCGAGGGTCGAGGGTAAAAGAATTGACGAAACAATTACTTGGTTTGGTGCTAGGCTGGGGTCGAGGGTCGGTGCGCGGGGCGAGGCTTATATTATAGGAAACAATGTGTTTATTTTTTCTTAGTGCCAGACACTAGGGGCAGTAGCACTAGGGGTGCTCTGTTGTGGACGAGGCCTAAGATAGCGCAATAATATATATATATATATATATATATATATATATATATATATATATATATATATGTGTGTGTGTGTGTGTGTGTGTGTGTGTGTGTATGCAAAACGGAAACTTTTCTCTTTCTAAAGAGCCTAAGAACGTCGATATCGGATACATGTGTGAATACAAACACACACTTACTCGAGTTTTATACAATTAATAATCAGTTGACATGAGCCGAGCTTGCCTGTTAATGAATTTTTAATCCATATAATCAAAGCTTTACTTCAGGAAAAGTCAAGGTTCCACGCGCAAGAACATGAGGTGTAATTAAGTTTTAATTATTTCATGATTGGTTCTGTTTTTAGACTAGGCGTCAAATCAGGAGATATTAAAATTCTACATTAAAGAGAATATTAGTTTTAATATTGTGTATTAAAAAATATATATACGTCCGTATTGGTACAAACAAATTTTTAATGGCACAATGAAACTTTTAACTAGGACATAATAATTCTCAAATATTATTTATATTATTTTATATTACTATAAGATTCAATAGTTTAATTTCTCGTGAATACTACGAAATATGTAATTACATCATATAAAGATAATGTATTACTAAATACAATATATACATTAAAAATTATTTTTTATAATTGAGCATCGTCATACATTGAAGAGTAGAAACAGAGCTTCAAATACGAACGTTATTTCATGGCTCAAATATTTCGAGCATCATCGGAAATGTAAAAAAAAATTTTTTTGTTTTAAAAAACTTTTCGAAATGGAAATTAATTGGTGTACTGAATCAAATTCTTCCATCGTTTGGGGTGAGCATAAATCTATAAGCCTGGTTTAATTAATAACTTAAACACTTTTTTAAAATGTATTTGATCAATTATTTTTTAGAGTTTATAATTTTCCCTTAATATACTTTAAAAGAAACAAAAAAAAAGTTTTTTCCTGGAAAACCATGCCGATATCATTTTTCAAACTCAAGATATACCTAACATAAAGCATTTTCAACGTGATTTATTTTTTTTTACATTAGATGATTTTTTTTTTTAGGTAATTCAATTATCTTTCAATCTGTTGGTATCGTTTACTAGATTTTTAATGACGCTATTTCCGAATTTGCTTTCGGATTTTCGGTTGCGCATGCGCATTTTGATTTCCGTTACCGTTGAAGTTTTCTGTGGCATAGGGATCGTTTAATAGGTTTTGGAGGGTTCTGATTCCATTTTTTTAATTTGATTTTCTATAGCTCATGCACATTTCACTTTTCCGTTACTGATGAAGTTTTATATGATATAGGAATCGTTTATTAGGTTTTTGAGAGTTCTGATTCAATTTTAAATGAATTTGACTTTTGATTGAGCAAATGCCTTTTGATTTACTGATGTTATTGAAGTTTTTTTTGACATCGTAATTGTTTATTTTGTTTTCGCGGGTTCTGATTCCATATTTCAAATTTCAATTATATTTGACATTATGTTTTAGTATATCGTCCTATAAAACCTAATAAACAATAACTTCCCGAAAATAATGTCAATTTAATGGTTATTCATAATATATAAAACATAATAAACGATACCTGTACCAAAGAAATGTAAACTGTAATAGTAATTCGGAATGCGCATGGTCGATAAAATATTCAATTAAAAAAAACGGAATCAGAACCTTCGAAAACTTAATAAACGATCTCTATATCATAGGAAAATTGAACAGTAACGGAAAACGAAATGCGCATGCGCGATCCAAAATTTAATTAATTTAATTCCTATATAATAAAAAGCTTCAACAGTAACGGAAATGCAAAATCCGCATGCGCGACAGCAAATCCAAAAGTAATTTCGAAAATAGCGCACTTAAAAATCAGGATACCTACACTAAAGAAGACTTCATAAAGAGGCTGGAACCCACACTGGGTTCTAATGCCATACTATAATTGTAAAATAAAAAAAGATTATCTTCTCCTTGGTACTTACAAGATGCAAAGATAAAGAAGGAAAGTTGGTAGAAGTTGAAGCCGCAACGATTAAAAGGTGGACGGTACATTTCTCTGAGCTCCTAAATTTAGAAAATAATATTGTTAATAATTATGAACAGGAATATGAATATGTGGATAGTGATGAAGGAGATCCACAACGGTGCAGCACACCTAATGTCGACATACCTACAAAAGATGAAATAGAAGAGGTCATTGGTTCCTTGAAAAACACTGAAGCCCCCGGTGAGCATAAAATAGTCGCTGAATTAATTAAAAATTGTTCAGATCATATGTATGTTCGATCGGTTATATGATCTTATTTTCACAATATGGAATAGCGAGCGTATGCCTGCAGTTTGGAAGGTGGGCTTGATATTTCCTGCATTTAAAAAAGGCGATTAAGTACAATGATAAAAGTATCCGCACCGGCGTCCGCCAAGGTGATGCATGGTCTACTACTTTGTTTAATCATCCTTCACGAAGTGGTTAAAGATGCAGTTAAAATTGGTACCATTGTATGCAAGATGTGTCAATTATATGCGTACGCCGATAATCTAGTAATTATTGCAAGAAATGAGACTTCGTTAAAGGAGGCGCTAAAAATTATATTAAGCCAAGGACGCAAGATTGGACTTGTAATCACTAAAGACAAAACGAAGAATGTGAGAATGTCGGAAGATCCAAACAGAAGAGCTTTCTGTGATAGCTCTCTTTACAGTTTTAATTTTAAAAGCGTCACAAACTTGAAATTTCTTGGTTCAACGGTAAATAATGAAAATAAAAAAATGTCAGAAATTGAAGGAAGAATTATGTTAGGGAACCTTGCATATTTTGCAAACCTTAAGCTATTCCGTTCACAACTGTTGTCAAGAAAAACTAAACTGAAATTATACTAAGCCCTTGTTAGGCCCGTAGTTACCTATGGTGGTGTGACTAAGTGCATCTCCTCTGCAGCTAACAACAAACTAAAGATTTTCGAAAGGAAAATAGTAAGAAGAATATACGATACAAATTTCAGAGAATTTGGAGAATCAAGAGCAATGACGAAAACCAGAGCATTCTAAAAAATGAAGACATTGTCAATAGCATAAAAGCGAGTAGATTAAGATGGGTACGTTACAAGTATGAACGAGGATATAGTGCAACGGAAAATTCTAGAAGTAGTGATTGATAATAAAACAAGAAAAAGGAACGTCGAAGCCGTTTTGAGGACTAGGTGAGAAAGAATGCAGGATTACTTGAAGTTAGAAACTGGAAAGAGGCTGCCAAGGATAGAGGAAGATGGGCTGATCTTGTTCTGCAGGCCAAGAGTCACTTCGACGTTGTAGCGCCTTAGAGTAAATAAGTAAGTAACATAAAAAAAAACTATAACAAAAAATGGAAGAAAATTACAATTGAATTAATAATGAATGAAACCTATCAAACTTATATATTTTTTTTGTTTATTTAATTGTTTTTTGGTAATAATATTGGTTTCCGATACTTATATATTAGTATTTTAATACTACGAGTTAAAACAATCGTATTTAATTTATTTTTAAATGTCTATATTTTTCCAACATTCCTAAAGCTCCCTACTTTAAAAGAAGGGGATACAACAAATTAATAATATCCAGGTCCGATATATCTAAATATCGAACTTCTATTTCGATATATTCAAAAACTATCGATACGATATATTTCGATATTCACATCGCTGCTTTGAACTCCACGGCTCTGAGTAAGTTCGAATATTGTAGATCATCAATTTAGCCTCATTTCTTTATCCTTATTGCGTATGCATTAATGTTTAACAATTGTTTTATTATCTGTTTAAAATTAATAAATTTATTTATTTCCTGATATGTAGCATCCCCACCGCTTTGAACTTTACACTCCACGAGTCTGTGCAAGTTCGAACATTGCCTTCAGTATACCCACTGCACGGGATGCACTTCGTAATAATTATTACAGCTATTGCTTGTCCCAAGGGTTTAGTTTACCTACAAATGAATCAAGATTTTTAACAATCTGAGAAAATAACACAATATTATCTGAACAATTCGAAATAAGGTAATGATTGAATGTTTAATAAAACAATACTGCCAATTAAATTAATTTGCGTAAAATTCTTAATGCATGTACATAAATGTTTAACAATTGTCCTATTATTTGTTGGGAAATAAATAAATTTCTCTATTTGCTAATATGTAGTAGCCACACTTTTCTGAACTTTGGACACCACGTGTCTGTGCTAGTTCGAACATAGTACTTCGTTCTCAGTCTAGCCTTGGCCCTGTACGGATGCACATCCATATAATTATTATAGTTATTCTGAACAATTGAAGTTTATAGCTTCTACAAATGGATCACGGTTTTTAAACTATTCAATAAACTAACACAATAGTGTCTCTACAATTTAGAAATAAGGTAAAGATTAATCGTTTAATAAAATAAAACTGCCTATTAGATACTGGCTGTTATGGTGCGTGTAATTATTAAATATTAACGCATGAACATAAATGTTTAGCAATTTTCCTATTATGTATTTTAAAATAAATATATTTCTTTATTTTCTATGTAGTAGTCCCACTTATCTGAACTTTGGACGCCACATGTCTGTGCACGTTCGAACATTGTACTTTCTCATTCTAGTCTTGGCCGAAGGTACTTCGCGATAATTATTATATTTATTCTTTAAAATGGAAGTTTATAGCTTCTACAAATGACTTAAGATTTTTAAACCATCCAAGATAATATACAGTAGCTTCTCTTCAATTTAAAAATAAATTATTGATTAAACATTTGATAAAATAGTACTGCCTATTAAATTAACAGACCCTTAATGTACCTATAATTCTTAATTCATTTACAGTAATGTTTAACAATTGTTCTATTATGTGTTGTAAAATAATTAAATTTTTATATTTTCTGATATGTAGTAGTCCCACTACTTGTTTGGACTACACTTGTCTGTGTAAGTTCGAACATCGCCTTTAGCCTACTAGCCACAGCTTTGTACGGAGGCACTTCGCAATAATTATTATTTTTATTGTTTATATTCAGAGTTTATTGCATCAACAAATAAATCAAGATTTTTAAACAATCTGAGAGAGTAATTGCTTCTCTGCAAATTAGAAATAAGGTATAGATTAAATGTTTAAATAAATTATACTGCCTGTTAAAATAACTGATTCGTAATACAGGTACAATCATGTATCGACGTAAGTATTTAAAAATTGTCTTATTGTTCTTTTCGTTTCTTTCCGTGCTATCTCATCCTGGAATTCTTTACATATTTCTATTTGTAAATTCATCTCTATAACCTTCATCAAATTCTTATTTCCTTATCATTCTACCGCACCCGTATAATGAATATTCATTTATATTTAAACGACTACAAATTGCTTGTCACAATTATCTATAATTAACCAACAAGTGGCAAATTTGTAAATATGGCCAGACCAATGCTTAAATAGACAATTAAACTTACATAGTTATTCATTGGGGGAGGCATGAAAATATGTCTAAAAATCTCAGTTAATTTCATGCCAATATTCACTAGCGTTAATAATAATAAAGTTTTGGAATTAGATATTCGTAAAAATATATTTCTTCATTTCAACATAACTTCAGTTAAAACATTTCATTCCACTAACCATAATCTCATATTAGTTTCTTTTATTGTCCACTTGAAATTTTTCCTTGGTTTATTTTCTATTTTCTTGTTCTCATAATGAGGTAAGGTTAGAGATTGATCTAGTTAATGATATAATAAGGGTACTCACAATCTTATTTAGCATTCTAAATTCTGGATTATGAGCGGCCCAGAATAACTAGTATCGTATCTTGCGCTGTCTGTGTAAGATGGTGCTATTTTTTTTTAAATTTTAATAATCTTGTTTTTATAAGGCGTTTACTATTACATCCTGATAGCGTTTTTAATTTTAGAATAAGGAAATATATGATAATTTTAATTGAAACAAACCAACGCAAATAACAATCACACCTCATGCAGATACCTGTGAGTTGATAAAACAAAATGGAGACCATTTTGCAGAGCGATACTGCATTTAGCACACAATCATTCTGTTAAACTTAGCCTGTTATTTGACTTGTTTTCTGTCGTTGAAACTCGACAAATAGCGCGATCTGACATGCTAAATGAGATATCCTGAGTACCCTTAATGCTAGGTTAAAACCTGTCCTATTCTGATATTCCTATTGGGTCTTAATCCAATTTATAAAATACATCTGTCATGTTCCATTTCTACAATTCGATATAACCATTATGTTCTGTCCATTTTTACTTCCTTGTACGAAGTAAATTTTCGGTTTTCAGATTTCGACGGAAATATCCATTTTGACCATCCCTTAATCTATTTTGACTAGTTTCCTCGTGGCGTCTGCACGTACGTTCTTACGTTCGTATCTCGCATAACTCAAAAACGGTTAGCTGTAGAAAGTTGTAATTTTGTATTTAGAATTGTCGTAAAATCTAGTTGTAAACCTCCCTTTTTGGTCACTGTTTGATTACCGGAAGTGGTACTTTTCAAGAAGGTCATAATTGATTTCCATCAAAAATTATATTAAAATACTATACAATACTTCTCAAATTTAGTATTTATAATTTATATATTGATTCAAATAACATACCAGATTTTGGTCTAAATTGGAAAACCGGAACCAGTACTTTACTGGAAGGTCATATTACACTTTTATCAAAAATTATATTAAAATATAATGTAGATTATCTAAAATTTGGTAAATAGGACTTTTATATCGATATGAATGTATTTACTATATTTTGGTTAAAATTGGTGGATCGAAAAGGGTACTTTACTTGAAGGTCATAATAAGCTTACATCAAAAATTATATTTAACTTAAATACATAAATCATATGTTTCGGTAATAAAGGTTACAAACGCAATTTGGTTTCCAATCCAATTAAACATTTTTATTACTTGTTTTAAGTGTTAAAATTGAGTGTAAAATACTGGTTTTCCTCCCCGTTTGTGAGCTGCAGCATGAGAATAAGATATTAGTTAAGTGGGTTTTTCCGCTTGAAATGTCGAAACTGTCGATTTATAATGCTTTAT
This sequence comes from Rhaphigaster nebulosa, assembly GCA_948150685.1. Classification (NCBI taxonomy): domain Eukaryota; kingdom Metazoa; phylum Arthropoda; class Insecta; order Hemiptera; family Pentatomidae; genus Rhaphigaster; species Rhaphigaster nebulosa. The sequence goes on along the minus strand of OX411311.1, from coordinate 84,426,035 downwards.
TCAGTGACATTGACAGTTTTATTTTTAGTTGTTGTCACGGAACATGAAGAAATATCTTGGAAACTAGTTACCTACTGAAGGAAAACGACATGTAATAACGGAATGAGACCTCCAATAACAACAAGAGTGTGTGTTTTTGTGTGTGTCAATAGTCGAATGTCGGAACGCCGAGTGCCGTTTTTACTATAACCTTCGGAAACTAGTAACCAAATTCAGTATCACTTTTTGAGCCACGGATTTATAATTTAATAGGCGTACAAGGATGTCTTGTGTTGCCCACATCAGATATTTTATTTTATTCATATTTAATTTGGGGTTTAACATCCTTACCAACTCCCGATAAGGTAGATGGGACGTATTATAATCCGATAATTATCCTACAGGTTACCAACCTATTCTAACCAGACTAGAAAGGTTGAGATTTATTCCGTGGGTCCGCCATGAAATAAATTTCAACCCGCTCAGACCGGATTCGAACCGACGTCACTTCAGACTCCAGGTTTCTATGGTGACGGCTTAACATTTTCGGCCTCCATATTCTTTACCATTAAAATTATATCCAGCTATGAAAACATTTTTGGCCACACACTTTTCTAGAAAAAAAATCATTCCAATATCTCCAGTCGTACCAATTCCACATTAAAGCGAATATATAACCTTCGTAGCCTATTTCTTTTCAGTTTCTCTGTCAGTTCCAGCATTACCCGTTCTCGTCCTTCAGATTTACACATACAGCGGTACCGTACCGCAGCATTTGCCAGATTTTCTTATCCGATCCTCGTCTCTCTGTAATTCAATTATCATTCTCTTCATTCGTCGCTCCATTGCCTTTTCCACTTTCAAATCCCGCCTATTTAATCATTTATCGAGCATCCAGTTCCCCAAGAAATGAAATCAGATGTTCCTTATCAATATAATTTATTATAATTCTTTTCCTTAATTTTTCTTGATTTTTTATTCTTCTTCTTTTTTTTTTCTCTTTCCCTTTAAAGCTCTAAAGTCCACCTTTTATTGTAATATTATTGTGTCCCAGAATAAATATAGAATGTTATTATTATCATAACCCTTCGGCTGGAGTTCTGAAAAACCAACAGCAAATAAAACATTTAAATATAACCCTCCGCCAAGATCTAATTCTCCAACTCCTTGCAACCTTACTACAGCGTTGACCGAATAAAGGTCTTGCATCCATAATAAAAGAAGGTAGAGGATTTGGGTAAATATAAAAAGGCAGAGAGGAGAGGACAGAGGTCCATTGGCCGCGGACGACCTCTGAAATTTTCATGTCCACAGAGAGATTTCATCCCTCCAGTTCCAGTAATAGCCCTTCCAGTTCTCGAAGCTATTCCTCCTGGACCTACCCCGCTCTTTACATAATGCTTACGGTGTCGTCACTTTTGGATTGTATTGTTCGAATGGTAGGCTAGTTTTTCCAGAATAAGAATTAGGCACTTAGATGACTTCTCTAAACTAAAACATCCATCATGTTATTTTATATTATGTCGTCAGTGTTCCGTTTCTTTTGCCATATTTAGACAAATAATATATACAGGAAAAATAAATCTATTTGTATTTTATATATCACATAAAAACAGTACGGTTTAATAAGTATTATCAAGCGTATTGTTGCATTGCAAAAACCTTTTTTCTCATTTAAACATTAGAAGGTCCTTGGCAACTTGTTCTTTACTAAAAAATGAGTGCAGGAGTCTTCATATATATATATATATATATATATATATATATATATATATATATATATATAAATACCCCTACTGAAAGCTTAACGTCGCGAAGTAAACATCGATAACAACTCTGTACCTTCGAAAAAATATGTGCGGCATTTCGGACTATTTTGGGGTTTAGTAAAAACGTTCGCACACGCAAAATATAAACAACACAATACAAAATTCTTCGAAAAATTGTAAATGCATCTTGGTTTATTTTGAACCATCCTGTAAACAACGACTTGAACATTCCAACAGTAAAATCTTACAATCACGCCAAATATACCACATTTCACTCTTCAACTCAGAATCACCACACCACTCATACACTCATACCACTAGTCCTATCACTTTCCTCCTCCCTGTTGCCCGGTCTATCTGAACGGAGATGAAAAAGACAGTGTCATAGGGATCTTTTGGATCGCCGATAATCCACAATTCAAAATTAAGCCACAATCAAGCAGATCGAGTATGCTTGACGCGATGCACCGCAGTTGCAAAATTTCAAATTTAAAAGCCCTTTAATCACACTATTTGATGTCTACTTTAAGAACTACTAAAATCAACTGCAAACAAAATTCTTCACAGGAAAAAAGACCATATGACCACAGTTAAATATTAATAACAACTGCATCAGGGTTTAATGAGTACCTACTGTAATACCCCTAGGCTCAAAAGATTATTTCGTATTTCCTCTAGCATTACAAATATTTATATTGATATTTCCATTATCATATGAATAAATAAGTTAAAAAATATATAAAATATCACAATTCTATAGTTGCTATTTCAAAAATATTGTAGAATCAGTAACCACCATTAATTTGAGACATAAATAAGAATTCCAAGGAAATAAAATAAAAATTTGACAGTAAGGCAATAGAAACAGCAAAAAAGAAGGTAAAGCGTGATAGAAGAATTTTAAGTAATTGATAGCGGTGAGGGAGGGGAGAAAGGGAGGAGTGTAAGAGGTACGTAAGATATACGAGATACGTACTTTACACATAACTTTTTTTTATAGTTGGAACAAACAGTAGAACCCAGTTTAATCGGAATAACATGACCATCGCTATTCTAGATAATCCTAAATTCCAGAAAAGAGATGGAATGGTCAGTAAATAAAAAATTCTTAATATCAAATTGTTTGTCCAATCACTACTTACTTCGTTTTACCAGGCATTTCAGAACTTTTTACTTTATAGATAACGGAAAATCACCGTAAAATATATTTTGCTGAATTACAATAAAATAAAAAGGTGAGACAAAAACTTCATGTTAAAACTGCAAAATACTGAATGAATTGAATTGTTAGTTTTCATGCGCATGAGAAACAAAGTAGAATGGAGAGAGATATTTTAAGAAATTCACATTATTTTGATTAAATACAATAGGATGTAAGATAACAATAATTTTAGTAAAAGAACTATTGTAATCGCGAAAATTTTCGGTTTTCAGATTTCAACGGAAATATCCATTTTGACCATCCCTGAATCCATTTTGACTAGTTTCGTTGTGACGTCTGTGCATAAGTTTGTTCGTTCGTTCGTTTCTCTCAACTAAAAAACGGTTAGCCGTAGAAAGTTGAAATTTTGCATTTGGGATTGTTGTAACATCTAGTTTTGCACCTTTCTTTTTGGTCACTACAAGATCACCGGAAGTGGTGCTTTTCTTCAATAATTATATTAAAATATAATGCAAAACATCTCAAATGTGATATATAAGACTTCTATTTATATTGATATACTATACTAGATTTTGGAAAAAATTCGTCATCCGAAAGTGGTACTTTACTTAAGGTCTTAATAAACTTTCATCAAAAGTTATATTAAAATATAATGTAAAACATTTCGAATTGGTTATATACGAATTTTATGTAAAGATAAATAATATACTAGATTTTGGTTATAATTTACCGGCCGGAAGCGATACTTTACTTAAAGGCCGGTATGAACTTTCATAAAAAAATATAAATAGCCGGAAGTGGTTCTTTACTTTAAGGTCATAATAAACTTTAATCAAAAATCATATTAAAATATAATGCAAAACATCTCAAATATGGTATGGATATATGACTTTTGTGTAAACATAAAGAATATACTAGATTTTGGTGAGAGTTAGCTAGACGACTCTTTGAAAGATCTCCTCTTTTTCTTTTTGAATTTTTTCCACCTAGATCGGACATTTGTCCAATTATGATCCGGTTGGACAATTATGAACAAAATCTAATCAGCTGTTCTCATAAAGGAAAGAAACTTTAAATAAACTGAAGTGGTGCTTTACTTGAAATTCCGAACTGCTTTTTAATATTGAATTTGTAATATTCGCCATGTGCTGGTCACATCAGATTTTTGAAATGGTTTTCTATCAATTTTAGAAATAAAAGCGTCAAATTAATATTTTAGAAATTAAAATTTCGAATCTACCACATCCAGAATTACTCAGGGCACTGTCACAAGTAATCAACGACTATGGACGTCGCCTCGGCGAGTGTCGTTTTTGAGATACTATTTTCTTCGGAAACTATTCACGGAATTCAGGATCTCTTTTTGAGTCACCGATTTATAGTTTAATAGGCGTACAAGGAAGTCATGCAGTGTCCACATCAGATATTTTAATTAATAGATTTTGATAGCGTGATTATATTATAAATTTTCCTTTACCTTATGTGGTATAATATTGCATCCCTCACTAATGATAACATACGGTAAAGATACCAAAGAAAAACGAAAAAAAATGTTTCGAATAATCCGGATTTCTGATATGGTCGAGTTTACAGTTTCGGAACCTCCGATTGCATGCTAATGCACATTACCTAAGTACATAAGTATTTGATGAGGAATCCAATTCGAAATTATGGCTGCCATGAACACAACAGGGAATTAAATTGCATTAGCAGACAACTCCGTCGAGGAATCCAATTGTCTTCTAGCTTTATTGAGACACTGGGATGAGACAGTTGTGGTGCAGGTGCATTAAGATTCAACGCTTTGCACGTTCATTGCATTCCCTATATTGAACACTTAAAAATTTCTTTTGTCATCTTGATTATTTTAATAGTTAGGAAGTTTCAATTAATTATTAAAACTTACTGTAATGTTATATATATATACTTACAGATGTGAATAGGAATATATATATATATATATATATATATATATATATATATATATATATATATATATATATATATATATTTTTTTTTTTTTTTTTTTCCGGTTGGCTCTATAGACCTTGTAGATCTTTGGCCGCGCAATGTGGTGTTCTTACAGACATTTATTGCTTGCGGGAGCTCAGACAGCCTGGAGGGGGTCACCGAACCTCACGTTGCTGCGAACCATGGTTTCCATGGTGTAGCGGCAGGCTACCCAATGCTCAATAACCGGTCCCTTTGGGACCAATTCGGCAGTGTCCTTCCCACCGACTCACTCGGGTTCAAGAACAGTGACAAACCGGTCTAGATCCACGGATTATAGCTGTTCGGAGTTAGCAGGCGCACGAGGACATATATTTCTTTCCCCGAGATGGACTCCATGGACCAAACCTCCGGGCGGCTATTTTATGTCCTGGAAAACCACAACGCGATTCACAATTAAGGTACACGGGTAGGGTCATCACTCCTACGCCCGGTCTGTGTGAGTAGCCTCCAGTAGACTGATGGTCCTCACATACCCGGGGGGAGGGGTGATAAATTTCTTGAATTATTACTTTAATTTAATTAAAGTAGTGCCGGTGCCGGGATTCGAACCTTTGGCTTTGTGAGTAGGTGCACTTTTGCAAGCGCGCTAGCCCGCTCGGCCACCCCGACCCTCCTATATATATATATATATATATATATATATATATATATATATATATATATATATATATATATATATATATATATATATATATATATATATATATATATATATATTAACTTACGTCCTTTCTAACTACTTGTTTGAAACTACTGACTTATTTGTTTTAGTCTAATTTTACCTCTTTTTCTGTATTGCTCAATTTTCTTTGTGTACATATCTATAAAAATCCTAGCAACAATTCTACTTGTATGTTCAAAATATGTTTTTGTTTTTTTATTATTGTTTCGTTGCGCTTTCATTTTCGTTTATTTCATTTATTTTTTAATTGTTAAGTATATTTTACATCAATATAACGCATTGATATAATTTAAAATGTAAACTGAACATCTTATACATATATTATGCTGTTTTAAATGGAGTATGTACACTTAGTAAATAAACTCCTCTTCCATAAGGTTACTATGTGAGAGAAAAAAAAAGAATAAATAAATATATATATACTATTTATATACTAGGTTGTTACAAAATTCCTTGTGCTTTAGCATAGCTTTATTTCAGATTACATATTTTAAACATTATTGACTACTCTTCAAAAACAAGTCCATTTTTTTCAACTATTTTCACACATCTTTCTGCCATAAACTGGATTTGATGCCAGTACCACTCCGTTGGTTTTGAGGCAAAAAACTCTTCATATCCAATTTTCACGTCCTCGTAATTATCTAAAATCCGACCTTTTAAAAAATAAGCCATTGATTAAAACAAATCATAATCTGATGGTGCAATATCTGTGTTATATGCAGGATGAGGCAAAACGTTTACTCCTTGCAATTCCGATAATTTTTCCATGGCCTGACGAGAACGATGTCCAGGGGCATTGTCGTGTTGCTGAATGGCTAGGCTCCTGTTGACCAAAGAGGGGTACTTTGCACTCAAAACTTTATAAACTCTGTCTAGCTGTTCACAGTAAAGGTTTGAGTCCCAACTACGGCCGATAAATCACGAGTAATTGTATGTGGGCCCTGTTTCGTACATTCAAGAAGAACTTCATCATCAACGACTAATGGACGACCTGATCTGGGTTGTGCGGCAGTATTTCGATGGATAGTTGACTGACTCTCTTTCTATGGCACAAATTTCTTCGGTAAAAGCGTGGTTCTTGGTGTTTTGAGACATTACGTGAAAAAAGGTTTAACTGACTTTGCTTTAACTGCCTCATTTAAAACTGTAAATGACTCCATAAATCCAACCAAGTCGCAAGAAATTAAAGGATTAGCCAAAATAAACATTGACGTAAATAGTAGGAACAAAAACATTCTTATAGGATAATTATTAGTGGTGGAATTAAGGGTTGTGTTCATGGACCGAAAAACAATTTCTTTTTTCTTTTTTTTCAAATCCTAATGCTGCGAAAAATATGTGAATTAGACAGATGAAAAAAATATGAAATAATAAATCAAACCGATTCATATCTTCCGATCGCGCAAAAGCATTAATGATTCAGAATTTGCAAAAATATCGCAGTTTCACTAAGATAATTATCTATATTATTTAACTTAAAGCCACAATATAAATTTAATACATCTAGTCGATTATTATTCGATGCAATCAATTAGAAAAAGGAATGGTTTAAATTGGTGAAAGCCTTCGATTCAGCTGTTAATTTTAACAAATCCCTAAGCAGATTTTCTCTGACTCTCTGATTCCGGGACATTCAGTCCATGCAACAAAACTAAACTAGAAAAAAAGTCATATACCTAGTTTTTCGGATAAAAACATGTTTAATAATTTATCTAACACATATTAATCGATGAATACGATAAAAAAACAACATTTCGCATTATTTGTTACTGGTGAAAGAAATTAGAAACCCTTACAATATAATTTAAAACAAAAAATGAACAATTCATCTTTGCAGGTAGAACTTAATAATTTCGATTTACGATCTATGTTGGAGGAATTATTTCTCATGAGAGGTTGTGTATTAAGTGAAAACAGTGAAAAGCATACTCAAATATTCTCTTTTGTTTTTCAGAAATGCCGAAGTTTGGTGAGCCTATCACAAACTTGACGGTGGCTGTTGGAAGAGAAGCTGTTCTCACCTGCATCGTAGAGGATCTAGGAGCTTATAAAGTGAGCCATTTTGCATAATTTCTGCATGATCCGAAATCATTTCTTTTGAGTGTGTAACATTTAATTAAAAAAATAATTTGCTGTCATTTCTTTACGTCGATTCTGCTTAAGTCAAAAGTTCAGACAGGCTTTATTCTAAAACGATGATTAGGGATTGATAAATTATTTGCCACTTCTATAAATTTGTTTTATTGAAAACTAGTTTCGAATGTTATACATTCATCCTCAGTTCTAAAAACTCACAAAAAATTCAAAAATAAGCAATTCAAAATATAGTTTGGTATTATTATACAAATTAAATTACATTAATATAAATCAGTATTATAAAACATTTATGAATTATGAATTTAATTAAGACAAGAAATCAAATATATGTTGGTACTCACGAAGGTTTAAATGGATTATATCAAATAGAAAAGTTTGTACTGGTTTCTTCTCGCATTGTACTAACAATGAACGAGATGATTACTCACCGGAATTACTAGAAAAACCTCGACCCTTAAACCGTTTACCTATAAGCACCCCACCTTTCTTTTATTGTTTGTTCAGTGCGAGAACAAACCAGTACAAACTTTTCTGTTTGATATAATCCATTTAAACCTTGGTGAGTACCAACATTTATTTGATTTCTTGTCTTAATTAAATCCATAATTCATAAATGTTTTATAATACTGATTTATATTACATCACATTTACTAGGTATAATAATACCTAACTGTATTTTGAATTGCTTATTTTTGAATTTTTGTGTGTTTTTAGAACTGAAGATGAATGTATAACATTCCAAACTAGTTTTCAATATAACAAATTTATAGAAGTGGCAAATAATTTATCAATCCCTAATTAGATCGATCCTTCTATACCATCATGCGGATGTCAACTGATTTTAACTTTAAAATGCGTTTCCACATAATTATTAATATATTATTGGCTTATGGATTTTGGAATCCATGGATGAAATGGAGTTTCATTTCATTAATGCAGTGGATTTTTTTCTCCATCCTAAGAGCCAATCTGATTTTGATTTTGCCCAGGCAGGGTTAACTATACCTGATTAGTAAAAGAAGTATTACTGAAAGCGTAGGGATTGCGGTCCTTTAGAAAGGATTTTCCATTAGCTTCCTTGATTTTCACAAGAAGCTTGAATTGGATTTAGAGGAGTTCAATGTTGAAAATTTGATTAAATTGAACATCCGAGAATTTAGGCAAGCTCATTTAATAATGTCATAAATATTTCTTGGCCTTACAAAAAAATATCTATAATCTATAAAAAAAAAAGTGTTGTTAACATTAAGTTCCTAGGTCTTAAAATTCTAACTCATAATCTACTTAATATCTACACTTCCCAATGGCATTAAGCACCGTCAAAATTCGTCATCTTCTTCATTCATGAAGTTGACTGATTTTTTACGATTTGTTGCAAAACCCCCTTAATATTTCAATCGATTGGTATATGCTTGTGGGGATTGAACCAAGTAAAGGAACATATATGTTAGTAAGTATGCATGTGTAAAATCGAAGAATAATGATTTCGCTCGTTACTCAACGAGAATTATTTTTTTCTATATCGTCAAATTGTTCCTATAGTGCGGGTATTTTACCAATACTTTTGACAAAAAATTGAACAAATATCTTATTTTATGGAGGAAAGGACGTAAAGATTATCGAGGTGCTTGGGCTTATCAATACCCCAATTTTTATCTACACCCCCAAGGGCTTATCAAAATTTTTTTCTACATAAAAACAAATGTCTATGCGCAGAACTGTCAACAATAACAAAAGATTATATAATTATTCGATCTGATAATTGCATTCGACTGAGACCTTTCCTTATCCGATCCTAGTCCCTATGTAATTTCATTGTTTCTTCCATACTGCTTCTAATACAATACCCTTCCCACTTTCAAATCCTTCCTATTCAAGCATCCAGTTTCCAAAAATTGTAAATACATGTTTGTATATATGTATATTTAAACTTTTTCTATTATTCCTGTTCCTACTCATATTTCTGGTACATACTTTTATGTATGCTCAAAAATGAAAAGTTGTACGAAGCTGAAATTAGGTATTTAAGATAGGTATATGCCTGGGAGGCTACATCAACTTTTTCGTCAAAATCGACTTATCGAAAGTGCCACTAAATATTATCGATTTTACAATTTTTTTTTTTAATTTTCTCAAAAACGGTTCTAAGGATTTTTATGAAACTTGCCTAAAGTAAAATCTTTAACATCAAGTCCTATTACTTTTTATAAATGTAGTACGTTACGGAGAAAATGAAGGGAAAAAGTTATGACGAAAAGGAAATTGTATTTGCGCTTAGCTCAAAAAGTATGCATTTTTTTTGGGAATTATGTCTAAAATGAATTATGAAAGATAATAAAATTCTCTAAATAACAAAAAAAAAATATTGTCTGCATCGGAGCAATATTAGCAAAGATACAGCGTATCGGATTTACCGGAAGTGCCACTGGATAGCATAGATTTTAATTTTTTTTTTTCTATTTTCTCTAAAACGGCACTAACTCGTTGTGTCAATGTAAATTTAATAGTCTTTAATGTCAGATAGGTATTATCCTCATTGAAATAGTATGACAGGGCTTAAATTTCAAAATATTACCTTTAAGCACCTTTAATTTTGTTTATTTGGAATAATTAGCAAGCTTCTATGGTAAATATTAAAAAAAAAATCTGGTGCGGTTCTCGCATCACACAACTTTCCCTTACACTCCTATAATAATTATCTTTTTAATATAATTTTAAAGAGTTCACATAAACAATACTTGAAATAAACTCAGCAGCACCACTTTTTCACATCTTCTCCCACTTAAGTACAATAAATAGTTTTTTAAACAATTATAGTACAACAATTCTGTACTCTATATATTATTAATATATATATATATATATTAATAATATATATTTTATATATGGCAAGTTGAAAATATATTTTAAAAGTTTCGCTTTAGTTTACATGGAAACATTTTTTTTTTCATTAAATAATATAAAAGTAGAAATTATTAAGTTAATTTCCACTTTTGTATTATTAAATTACATTATTACAGACGGTATTGTTGACAACAGATCGGCGGATTGGTAAGAGGAGATTCGGTCGCATCCGTCTGCTTCCGGATGCGCTCGGTTATCAGTATGGTCTTGTATTCCTACTAAAATACGCTTTATCTTTGCTAATACTAGTCCGATTATGATGATTCTTTTATTGCTTATTAGATAATTTAATTGCCTTTCATACAATATAATTTACTATAAATTCCATGTTTTTTAAGTCAAACACAAATAAAATATTCTTTTCGTCATAGCTGTTTTCCCTGCATTTCCTCGGTGATGTACTACTTCAATAAAAGGTTAAAGGCCTTCGTGAAGAATAATTTAGTCAAGTTTCATCAAAATCGTTTGAGCCGTTTTCGAGAATATTGTAAAAAAGTCTAAAATCGAATATATAAAATTACATTTCGGGTTAGTCGATTTTGAAGAAAAGGTTGCATTAACATCACAGCCATATACCTACCTCGAGTACGTAATTTTAGTACCGTACAACTTTTCGTTTTTGAGCTAGGATGTTGACATACACACAGACCCGACATTTTGCGAGACATGGTTATTTGGACTCAGGGGACCTTAAAAAGTGTATTTCGGTTGAAGACTCGAATTCGAAAATTTTCACGATCGCAATACTTCTCCTTACTCTATAAACTTCGTTAATAGATAAGGGAAAGTAAAACTGGGTAAATATAAGCTGTTAAAGAATTTGATTTTAACTAAAGGCGGAAAAAGGAGGAATATTTTACCAGGTTGAAAACAAATTGCCGAAAATCAGAGCAGTAAAATAAATGAGACGGGAGGGAAAAAACATATGTTAATTTATTGGTATATTTAATATTTTATATCATTTCTAATATTTTTTTTGCCTACCTGAAAATATAGTAAAGAGAAGTATTGCCATCGTTAATAATAAAGAAATTGCTGTTTTTAAATGCGATGTGGTTTATGTTTAGATAAGTTAGCTGCACCGTAGTTAGAATAATTATTCATTTTGCAAGGCTACAATATACCTATACAATATACAATATACCTAATAGATTTTCTATTAACAAAAAGACTATTATGTTGATTATTATGTTTCGTTTTACTTGACAAACCAAAAATATATAGTGTAAAGTGCAAATATATAGTACTGTTATCATTAAAAAAACTACTTAAATAATACAAGCTATCATTCAGTAACAATAAATAATACGTTATGGGGTTAGCCCGTTCAAGAAATAAATTTTATTATAAAATGAAATAAATTAAAGATTTTTTTTTTTTTTTTTTGAGAGAGAGGTGAAATATAATTCGGTCTTATTTGAGACAATAGGTAACTGTAGATAAAGGAGTTTAATCATACCATAATTAGAAGAAATATTCAAATTGAATCATAGGTATGAAAATCAATAAAATTAAAGTTCAATAAAATAAACATCTTTAACACAGGAATACTTTATATTTTCACTTAGCCTGGGAAATTCCGAATCATACTTGCACCCCCACTTGTGGAGAGAAATCCTAGAGATCCTGTCATTTTCTCTCAACCGCTTCACTGTAATTGAAAGTCAGTGAAGGAAGAGCCTACAGCTGCAGATGCAAATGAAAGAATTAACCATCTTTTACGCCACTGAATGCAAATTTATTTTGCACTGTCGTCAAACCGACACCTTTTTGCGAGTAAATTGAAATATTAGTAACAATCATGCATACTAAAATCTCCGGGCGACCACCTAAAAAAATAAAAATATTCCACAGTTATAGCGAAGAAGCGATGGCCAAAATAGCATGGTAGAGAAGTTGAAGAGCTCCTGGTTATAGGCGTTGTTGGTTCGATTCCAGCAGGTATCATTTGATATTTATTTGGTATTTATTTTCTCGCAAGATAAATTTGACACCCAAGCAAGAATTGAGTTGTAACTTATAGTTGGGATCGGTAACAAGGACTAATAATCCTACTTTCCGGACTATCTCTGCTCACCCTTTTCCAAAAACAGTAGCGATACAGCGAATATAAACATTAAGAATCTCAGATGGAGGAATAAAGTAAACTTATATAACTTGTAGGTCGTCAGGTGTAACTGCTTAACTATATTAAAATGATAACTTTTTAATAAATGGTAACAGTTTTGAATAACTTTTAAGAGACAAATTGATGATATGCTAATGCGAATTTCTTTATTAATACAGAATTGACGTTGTTGATGAATTATATATTATTTCACCATATTATTTGACCGTGTCCATTCTCAGCTTTCCTTACTCCTAAGATATATAAGGCTAGGAGATGAGCCAAGGAACGTAAGTCCATAAAAAGCAAGCGGATGGGTATAAAGAGGGGACACACAATATGTATAGATAAGCCGATCTGCAAATGCGTCAGAACCCACTACGGGTCCCCCTCACCCAACCCTATAATGGCCCATATCACGGAATATCCTTAGCACCTTATCTGCTTAAGGTGATAACGGATTACTTACACCATTCCCCTTTCAGCTCCCTGTTTTATACAAAAGGATTTCATTTAGGTCCATTGATGGGATTCTCTAGGCCTGCCTGATTCTCTGTCTTGCCTCTCTTGTTTGACTCTTCTATATTGCAATTATTTATAAGAAAGTATTATTCAAGTATGCATCTTGTATATAATAATAATATTTTTTCTACACACACACATATATAAATATATATATATATATATATATATATATATATATATATATATATATATATATATATATATATATTTTTATATTATAAGATTTTCAATTTTTTTTTTTTAATGAAAACTTAAGCTCTTTTAATGTAGGTAGGTATATCATTATTCTGAAATTAAGTGAAGTGAAGCAGAATGGCTCTCCGACGCTCCAATATGACTAAAATTGACTTTTAAATAAGTTCCTAATGATTAGGTAACTAAATGCTTCTAACCTGTGCCAAAAGCAGAGCAAAAACATCCATACTAAAAAAATCTAAAAATTTGAAAGATAATGTAGACGCCGATACATCTTATAAATATTATATTGATATTGAATTTTAAACCAATTTTTGAATTGTTGAATAAATGATTTAACATAGCTCCTCGATAACTTATCATTGCACCTTATTATGTCAATCAGAACTCATTTCTGACCAGTAGTTAATCCCCCCTAGGAGATTCAATTAACTTCCATCCCCCAATTACCGCAACAATAGACCGCGATTCGTTAGCGTTTATTGTCGCTATTGGGACAATTAAGTAGATCGGGGCACATTGAATATCCAGGAGAGAGAGATAAGATCCCAGCTCTTCCCGGTATCAGATCCCGGGCGCTGCGGGCAATTTAGATAGCGAGCTACTGCATTATCCTAAGTGTGCACGGCACCTCCTCAAAAGATCCTTTCCAAGCTGAGTTCTCATCTCCGTGCCACTTTATACTCATCATCTGCGAAATTGTGATTGAGTTTTGGATAGATAGTGCACCGCTGAATAAATGTAATAAAAATAAATTTACGAAAGTAGATAATCTGTATATTAATAGGCAAGCAGTTTTCTTTTGTCGTACCGATTACTCCGCCTTTATGTATAGGAGGGTGGAAATATGTATACTATTGCATAGGAATTGTCGTGTAGAAGTGCACAATATAAAAATTGTTCCCATATTGTTCCGTTATGGCAGGTAAATCAATGTTTCTGACTTGTCCACGATTATCTCTAGTGTGTGTGCACATGCATACATGATATTTTATTTATTTCTTGCTACTGCTGTGGTAAAATTATTTTATTCTTTTAAATATTCATATTTTGATATTTTACATTACATCATATTTCACATGACAGATTAATTTCATATTTAATTTCAGAATTGTTTTGGTTAATTTATAGATATATTTTTAGGATAAATTTATCTTTTATTTCATAAAGAAGCTTTTTTTTCTGCATTCCCATGTTATTTTATTGATGTTATTTTATTTTATGTTCATGCTCAAAACAGTTCTTTGTTGGAGAAACCTAATTCCATACCACGCTTTTGGGCAAATCAGAATCGAATTCTTGATTAATCCCAATAGAAATCTCAATTTCATAAAGTAGTAAAAGAAAAGTGGGGAATCTCTAGCTCAGCAGGCGAAAAACATTCACAAGTAAACAGTGACTTAAAAAAAAACAAAAAAAAACTGGGAATATAATAACAATGGATGGAAGGATCTTGGAGGTATGGAGAAGCCACTACGAGAAGAAATTGTCTAAATATGAGTTGCCAACAGTAGTACATCCCAGCTTAAGGAGGATAAGGCCGGAAGAACTTGTAGAGGATATGGATGACTTCATAGGATGAAATAGAAGCACTGTTTAACATGAAATTAGGAAAGGCAGTAGGAAGAGATAATATCGTACCCGAATGTATTAAGTTTGGAGGAGAGGAAATGGAAAGGAAACTCCAGATGCTTTTTCAAAAAATTTGGGATGAAAAGAAAATTTCCATGGAAAGAGAGTATAATGTTATCATCCCAATACATAAGAAAGGCAACTAGAGCGAATGTGAAAACTATCGACCCATTTACCTCTCACCAGTTGTTTATAAACTGTATACCAGGCTACTAGAAAGAAGACTCCGAAAAACATAAATGATGATTTGGAACAGGAACAAGCTGATTTCCTGCTTCAAAAGACAGACCACGGATCACGTATTCTCTTTAAAAATGATAATAGAAAAGGTTTGGGACCGTGGGAAGAATTTGTATTTTGCCATTTTGGATCTGAAGGGAGCATTTGATTCTATCCCCCGCAAACAAATTTGGGAAGCATTGAGTAGAAAGAAGGTCTCTCCAAATCTAATGGAGGCAATAAAGTCAGCTTACCAAGAACTCAAGGGAGTGGTCCGTCTCAATGGGCCGGAGTCCAAACCATTTTTCTTTGAAAAACGTGTCAAAATAGGTGATAGCCTAAGCCTCCTTCTCTATGGCGAAATACTCAAGATATGCAAGTGAAGAACATCCTAAACTATTGTAGGATACAGGAACCTTTTGGCACATGCATTTGTCTTTGCAGACGATATCTGCATCTTCGCAGATTCAAAGGAAACTTTACAGAATGCAGTTGTAGAGTGGAGAGAGGAATTACTTCGTAAGGGGATGAAGATCAATACAGCACAGAGCAAAGTGATGCAGATTGGAAGAAATGGTGAAGAACTGCATAGAATGGGTAGATTCTTATCAATACTTGGGCATCTGTATAAGCAGATACGGTCGCATTGACCAAGAAATCTCAAAATATAAAAAATGGAGTCTTCTATCAGATTAGTAGCACAATAATTGGTAAAAACGAGGTTGGCAAAGACACCAAGCTAGTTATCTTTATTATTTATCTTTATTAGCTCGTTAACAATATTTTTGGCTTAAATGATGTTTCTCTGGAGAATTGTTGTAAGAACCAAGAGAGACTCCATCCGAAACAAAGCGATTCGCGATGAGCTGGATTTAGTCTCTGTAAAGGCAAAAATAAAGGAGCGCTTCGAATATAAAATGCTACATGGAGGCCAGACAGGAGGGACGAATACCGGTAGGACGACCTAGGGTAACATAAAGGGAGTATTTGGAAGCATTGGGTAGAAGGAGAGGAAAAACGTGGTCCTAGAAGCGTCAAATGGCCAAAGATCGGAATGAGTGGAGGAAGTGGATCGAGGCTCGTGCTCGCCGAGAGGCAGCAGGAGCAAGAGAAAGAAGAAGAAGGTCGTCAATTTCTCCAATATCATGCCTCATGTTTATACAATACGACCTTCACTAAACCCTGTCCTAGAGCCGCTTCCATTGCAGAATTATCAACAGAGATATCGCATTTTTTCTAAACCCTACCATTGCGAACTTTTCCCTCATACGATGGGGTAAAAGTAAGCAGTTCGTCTAAATTTAAATTTGCGTTGAAATTAAGTCTTTGTTGTCAACATAACCTTCTTCTTTATCCTCTTGAAGTCGTTATGTGTTGGATACTCGTTTGTAAATTACTGCATCGTATCCAGCTTATATAAGTTTCATGAATGATTAATTTCTTGAAAATCAATTTATCTACCGAGTATTGTATTGTAGAATATCACGAGAGAAAGGATTTATTTCAAAATGAAATGCGTATTGGGCGGTCAGAATAGCTAGCCATTGAAGAAAAGCAATTCTTGACGGATAAGGTCAGAGATTCATTTATTAATGATCAATCCATTGCGACTGATATCACTACATAAACAGGGATGTATTAATTAGAAATTCTCTTCATTAAAAATTTATAAGGGCAGAACTTCGTCAAAAAGAAATCTTTATTAGTGAAGCCAACAGAATGATTCCTAAAATTCATCAAAAGGGATATCGATATCTAAATCTAATGAGTTTTGGAAGAGAGTACCAATTATTTAAAAGCTGTATCTATTACACACTTCCTAATTAAATTTATAATTATTTAATCAAGAGTTTTTAAATTGTTGATGTTGGCAATCATTTTATGCGAGAAAATTAAGATGTTCAAATACTTTATTTACCCACTGTATATTCTGTTATATCAGCTGTGGATCGACTTTGGGATAGGGAGATCTTCATGGGGCATACACTATCTCCATACAATGGGTATCTTTAATTAGGGTTTGGATTAACTCTGGCGGTTTTGTGTGAATACTGACCACATAACTTTCTTGTGGAAACGAAATTAATTATTGGGCCTTACACAAGGCCCTTTATGTGAAGTAGCAGTACAGATTTTTTTTTCATAGTAAAAAAAATATATGTATATATTTGTTAAATTATTCTCTATAACTATTTGCCTAATGGAAAATTCCAAATGAAGAAAATAGATAGATTAAAAATCAAGCGTTGTTGCGTGTAATGTTATTTATTTTTTTTATCGAATAGCAATCTAATTTTACAAAATTGTTTGTTTGGATCGAAAAGAAAACTACCTAATTTAGAATCGGTTTAAATAAAAAACAAAATTAAGTTGAGATGTATCTGTCAGGGCAGTGCCATAGAATTCTTTTTGCCAACTTCAGCCAATGATTCATTACGATTCCTCCCTATAAATGTTATCAACGAATCTAATTTTACTTAGTTTTTACAAATTGCTATGTAGGTAACTGTTTCATAACTTGTAATATTCATAAAAATACCCCCTAAACATATGAATCATGTGGATAGTGCAGATGTTAGGAAGGAAAATCCCGTTTTCAGTCCCCTTTCTATTGTTTTAAATTTAAACTGGAATACATCTCTCTTTTATGTGTTTGAACGTGGTCGGACCCCAATTACCCAGTGGTCTCCCTCAAAGGACCGGGGTCCTCTGGGATAAAAACTGTTAGCAGCTGATACAATTGTTCCATTCTTTGAAAACAGAGGGGATTCGCCTTGACCTGGTTGCGACCGCTTCATCCCTGAGTGGGAGGACTTTTTCTCTTTGTACATCTTGGCCGTTTCTGAATATTATGAAAGGAAATAATTAATATTGGTAGAAATGAAACTGATAATTAGTGTGAATGAGAACATTATTGATTTTTCTCCTTTTGAAAGGCGATTTGAAATATGAATTTTGATTGGTCGCCAGTTTTGAGAAAATATAAATTTTACAAAAATTTTTATTGTTTTAATATTAAAAAGTTTAATTATTCAGCAGTTATTTAATTTTATATTTATCGAATTTATTTTTATTGAATTTTTATATATATATATATATATATATATATATATATATATATATATATATATATATATATATATATATATATATATCATTAAATAAAGAAATAGCTATATAAAATATTTATGAAATAATAAAAAGTTTTAAAAAATTGAGAAATTTGAGTTTAAATAAGGCTGAAAATTGAACTGGATTTTCAAACTATTAGACTGAATTACGGTATTCGGGTTTTTTGTTTTGTGTACCAGATTTTTTTTTATTTGTGGAAATCAAATTTTATCCGAATATCTGTATTTCGAAATTATTATATTATAAAACCATTTCTTTATCATTTAAATTTACAATTTCTTTATAATATTCAAGTTGATTATTTATTTTTTTTTTGTACCGTTTTTGTATACAATTTGAACTCAAAAAGTATTCAAACACCTTTTATACTCTGAAATGAACTTTATTAATTTTACTTTAATCCATTTCTCAATGTTTGGTTTGATAGGTCCATTTAACAATTTGTATAAAGACTTCAGCTGTTTATAGTTGACGGATCAAAAGTGTTGGTGTTTTCAAGGAAAGAAAAAAAAAATATTAGATTGTTCTTAATCTTTCAACGGCCAATGTTCCCAATAGGGAACAAATGCTTGAAATTTTTAAAAAAATGTTTATATAAAAGTACACATTCTTTCAATATTTTTATAAAGTAAAAACTTATTTTGGGATGAAAACAATATAAATTTTTCAAATTGACTTACGATATTTTGAAATAAGCGAAGTAAGGTTTTTTATGATTTTCCAATGCCCAATCGATAGTGGCCAATATTTTCCAATTGGGAACATAAGGAGAAATCTATTAAACTTTTTTTTTATTAGAACTGGCAATCTTTGTTATACATGAAAAATCAAAAGATAAAAACGCAAGACAAATTTTTTTAAATTTATTTTGGATATGAATTCAGTAAGATAAAGTTTAACGGGGCATTGTTCTTGGTGTAAGAGTAACTTTTGTTAAACATTTAAATATTTTTTTCTTATTAGCACTTAATAATGCACTTACCTTGTACAATTGTGTATTTATTACTATATAACCGGGCTCTTAGTAATTTATAAAATCTGGAATATTACTGTTATTGACCTTAAACATGGCCACCCTAATTATTTTTCCAAAATAATTATATTCCCTTTACTGAAAGAAAGTTTGAACTTTCCTCGTTCTCGTTTTCAATATATTTATCCTTATTAAAAACACAAACATTAAATTGGATATTGGAAAATATTTATATTACCTAATGCTAATGACAACGTATTTGTAGGCAGCAGGCATGAATTGTGCTGAGGGGCACACTGCTATTGTGACAATGGATAGCACTATTTAAACTATTAAAGGATGTTGAAAATGTTACTTTTTATCTACAAATGACATTTATTATGATCCAATGCAATAATTTAAAGATAGGGCATATGCATTCTAAACGTAGTCATTATAATTTAACGACTAGAATGTAAGACATATAATAAAATACAAGACATTTTTTTTTTTTTATCATTTTGTTATTTAATTAACACTAATGCCTTTTGGCATAAATACTGTTATAATGGTCTGCCAATGTGTATCTTTAAAGGCATGACAGTGAGGTATTCCCTAATGGATATCAGCGTATAATTTGATACAATTTTTATTATTGGTCATTATAACTATGAAATTATTACATATTATTTTTATCATAGACATACAACCAACTCTTAAGTCATTAAATATATTTCAACCAAAGGAGAAGATGTGTTTAGTTAACTTAAAATGATTTACAAACATAATAATAAAGAAACAATTGTTGCCGTTATGAGCCAAAGGCGAGATGTGGATTGATGATAAAAGGTTTAGCATTGGAACAAATCGCACAGGTCCTACCTTTGAGACACAATAAAAGACATTGCATCAACTTCTTGGACAGGGTAATTGGATAGGATCTTGACGTCGGTGGAGCCGGCTGCATTTCAATGCGGTCCTGGCAACCCTCCCTGTCAGATCCGCTGTATCTCTTTGGAATTTCCTCGATGTACTTTCTATTTCCATCTTACTCCGGCAAAGCATTGCGGTGGAAATTGACTTTACTCAGGCTCTGTGCATATCAAGATCCCAAGCGTTCAGTGAGTATATTGGCTTTTGGGGACATATATTTGGCGTCTTCTACCTTTACATCATACGATATACGATTTTTTTTTATTGATTTGATTTGTAGGGCGAACAGTGGCTAATTGTTTATCATCGCCCATTGGCTGTTTATGTAAAATAGAGAGATATGTTTATATTAACATTGTTTATTTTATATGGACATGATTTATTTTTAATTGATTGTGTTCATTCATTGTATTTTGGTAAAATGTTCAATTATAGGCTAGTTAATCTAGACCTTTCGGACACGGCGGTTGGGAGTATGTGTTGGAAACCTGGATGTGGTTTTAATCTGTTCATTAGACGTCAGATAATAGTAACCTAAGCTTTTTAAGTGGTGAGCCAAGGCGGGGAGGGAGGCGATGGAAACTCCAAATTTTCGGACTTTCTTCATTTTTTTGTCTATAACATTTAAACGAAGCATCGCAGAGAAAATTATATATTTTCTTGTAAATTAAAGAACATTAAATTCTGTATAAAATGAGTATCTCAAACTTTGGATTCGGTTTGACAGAAGAATCAAAATTGAAAAAACATCTGGACTCCAGTTAAGACCAGAAAGGGACCTCGGAGAAAAATTTTGAACAAGTTCTGAAAATTTGTTAATTAATATTTTCTAGGGTACTAATTACAAATCTTTGCTACCTCGAATTTTTCCCGGAAGTATGAAAAAAGCATAAAAAAATTGTTTTTTGTTTTTTTTTTGCTTTTTTTAGTTCATCTCTGGAAATAATGCATTATTCAAACAAATTCTAATATTTATTTTATACCAAATTAAAGAGTAAATGATCTACAATTTCGATTCTCAAGATATTGTTGTTTTGACACTTCGTTTTGAAGAGAACACGAGTCGATATTATAAGGCGGAATGTCTAAATTAATCTTTGAGCAAGACTTCTCGGAGGAAAGTTTTGGGGAAGTTCTGAACTTTAAATTTGATCATTTATGTTTTTTAAGTTGCTGATTAAAAATTTCAAATTAGTTTCCTTGAATTTTCTCTGGAATTTAAAAAAAAACAATAAAAAATGTCAGATAAATTCAAATATCTGTTTCATACTAAATTAAATAAGAACAAATTACCCCAAAAATTTCGATTCGGAGGATTTTTTGTTTGGTTGCTCTGTTCTTAAATGAGCGCAATTTGAAATTGTGAGGCAGAAAGTCGAAATTAACCTTTTAGCAAGGGGTCTCGGTGGAAAGTTTGGAGAGGTTCTGAAAATTTGTTCATTTATTTTTTTTATTTTTTTACGAATTTGAACTTTGTTACCTCTAATGTTTCCCGGAAATATAACAAAAAACCAGTGCGAAAAATGAATTTCGACCCTACGCATATATAAACATATCTCTCTATTTTACATAAACAGCCAATGGGTGATGATAAACAATTAGCCGCTGTTCGCCCTACAAATCAAATCAATAAAAAAAAATCGTTGGATTCTTGGCAAATGAATAGATGCTTCGTCAAAATAGTTCTTTTATCTGAGTTATTTATTTGTCTGCGTTAAATAGTTCTTTTATATGCGTTTAGCTCTGAACGTGAACTTCCGCAAAGTGCTTCCAATTTCAGAAAATATAAATCAATTAACCAGCCAGTATGGCATGCTCCATTGCGCGGAACCATGCAGTGAACCTCTGTCCTATATGTTTATACATAGATATATATTCTGTGAAGCATGAATTGGCAATGGCTGCATTAATGCCCTGTCGGAACTAACCGTACTAATTAAGGGAGCGTTACATTCGAAGGGACAGATTTAAATCGCCCTCGGGAGGCATCGACCAGGGGTGGTGCATTATGCATCCAGATCGTCCGGGATTACGGGGGTCCCTGTAGACCCCATCAATCCAAGACCTTTCTGATATGGTCATTATAAGCGGGGCCCAAGTCCCAACTACTGCTCTGTCAACTAGCTGTAATTGCAGATATCATTTATTACATTCTTGCCACACCTAAAAATTCAGTCATATAATCGGAACTTGATTGTATATATCCGGATTTCAATTATCTGACAACAAATATTAAAGAAATCAGTATAGATTGGGGTAAGATTGAAATAATATATACGACGAAATACTTTTAAATAAGTTTATTTACTTAGAAATATAAGTTTCTCAGATTTACAATAACGAGAAAAAAATAAATAAAGGTCATCTTAAAGGTAGATAATGCTTGGTACTTCGCAGTTTCAATAAAATCGATTATATAATAAACTTATATATACGTGAAATGTTAAGAAGACGAAGGGTACAACTAACATTTTTTTAAAAAAATAGATTATGCGGTTATGGATAATTAATGCATATAAAATATTTTTCAAAAGCAATATTGCTCAAAATTCAATGGATATACAGCAGAGCCATAATATAATATAAGTATGGTACAAATTTAAACGTTTTAGTGGTGAGAATATGGTTGACCGTGGAAAATATATGTCGGAGAAGTTTGGTTGAGGGTGCGGTCGATGAATAATTTAAATATATTATAACAATAAACGTTTTAGAGTTTATCAATATGTTAAATATATATATATATATATATATATATATATATATATATATATATATATATATATATTTATGTGTGTATGTATGTGTGTGTGTGTGTGTGTGTGCATACATATATTATACAAAAAAATATGAAAAATTGAAGGGGTAGTCAGATAATGGATAGTATTAATACAAAAAAAATTATGTCCTTCCAAGGATTTTGGAAAATTTAAATTTATAAGGTGCCTCATTGAGCTTAGGGTCGATTTGGTTTTCGAAAAGTCAATTAGGCTGTTACAGCAAAACAAATTGTACTTAAATACCGAGTTTAAATGTTTTATAGTATTGGCGTTATATTTTGATATATACATATATGTAATGAGGTCGCTTAGGACTGTATTTTAAGATTGCCGTTACTTGGCAGATAAAAGCACCAAATTTAGTATTGTAGGAAGGTATCTTAGAGTGTACTAATAAATGTTAACCTTTGAGCCTTTTTAAATTCTTAACCTTTGAGGAATTTTTTTTTTAAAAAACGGCATTTTATTGGAGAAAAAATGTAAAATGTTCTTTAATTTTCCATTCAGCGATTAATATATTAAAAACTACTAAAAACATTAAGAATTCATTTTTTAAAGGAAATCAAATTTTCTAAAATTTGAGCCATAAATAGCTCTTAAAAAAATATTTTTTTAAGAAACGATAAATCACCCCTTTGTGAATATATTTTGGCAAATATCACGGAACCAATAAACTTCCTGCGAATATAATCATTATAAACTGCTTCGTTGTACATTAAATTACATCCAATTTGAGTGGAAATGGAACTTATTACTAGTATTAATATTTACTAGTTCCCCAGATAATGTTTTTTTAGTAAACAAAAATATTTTTTTCTCCCTAAAAACAGGAAATCACCATTTTGTGAATTTATTTTGGAAAATAACAAGAATACCGCTCTTCATTAGAAGATAATTATTATAAAAAAAAAATGTTATGAACATTATGTATAATATTGTTGTATGTCTGGCTATAGATTGATTTAGTATGCTGTGTGTGTAGCAACCCAAGGTTTTTGGGCAGCATTGCTGTAAATAAAGCATTTCTCTCTCTTATTATGCATTTTACTAACTCTAATTTTAGTTCTAATAGTTTCCGAGATAAAGTTTACAAAATAAAATCCCAAGAACCAGAAATCACCATTTTGTGAATTTATTTTGTCAAATATCATGTAATCTGCTCTATCCATTTAAGGTGCATTTAATTAGCTCCAGTGATAATAGCTCTGCATCAAATAGTTCTTGAGATAAAAATTTTCATAAAACACATTTTACACTATTTTGACTGTGTCATTTCTTATAGAAAAGTTAGATATCTCATGAACTACTAGACGTACGTATGTCTATTATCCCTACCATTAGTGCTAGTTAATTTCAACATAAACTAGTTTATAGTGATTACCTTCGTAATAAGTACAGTTTTCATGATACTTTCCAAAATAAATTAACACAACGGTGATCTTTTGATTTTTTTTTCAAACAAATATGTTTTTTTTTAAAACATTATCTCGGAAAGTAGTTAGCGTACAGTGCTCTATTATGGCTCCAATTTTAGCAAATTTAATTATCTTTAAAAAATATGTTATATATTGTTGATGTTTTTAATGTGGTTGGTAGTTTTCAAGATATTGAGCTCGAAATAAAAAATGAACAAAAATTTTAGGGGGTTTTCTTGAATAAAATGCCACATTTCTTTTCAAAATATTTTGGTAATTCCAGAGGGCTCGTTGGCTAACATTTATTAGTATAACGTAATAACCTTATACCTAATACCATACCTTAAATAGCAAATTTGGTGCTTTTAAGGCCATGAAACCTAATTTCATTAAGTCGCCTCACTAATATTCAACTACTAACATTATCCTCTAGCCTTTACATGTTTTTTTATATTGCAAAAGTCAGAAATAAATACTATTTCATAATTTGAAATAGATGCCTCTCCCATGAAAGATTCTTACTATATATATATATATATATATATATATATATATATATATATATATATATATATATATATATATATATATATATATCGTTCCAGGTTTCGTTCTCTATATATCTATATATATATATATATCGTTCTCGGTCTTCATATTTTAGTTTTTTTAAACATGTTCTCATTCCTCTGAATCCTAAATAATATTTTCTTTAATAACGATGAAAATTTCCAAAATGCGCTATTTTTTAAGAGAAAAATTCATTCATTTAATGTTATTCGCCAGTTACGAAACCATACTATCTATCCAGTATAAACTTTAATTACAAACGTTAATCAATTTATTTTTAAAGTCATAATTTTTGCAGAAGACAGTTTCAATAAGCACCAGGTGAACCTACATAAATTTGTAACTAGACGACAAATCCCAGTTCCTTTCTTTTTAACGCATGCGCGGTAACCTAAGGGAAATTTCGAATTTGCATTGCATAATTTAGGATTCAGGGGCGTACGAACATGTTTGAAAAAGATAAAATATGATGTCGTTTTGTATGGGACACGAATTTTTCTTGAGGAAGGGGTTGATAGTAAATTGCAATTTTTTTTTTCTAGATTTAATTATATAAAAAGTACTGTATGGGCGAGAGGAATCTGGAAAAAAAATTTATCAACATTTTCGGTAGTCGAATATATCTCAAACAATGAAGTCAATACCATAAAACATTAAAAATCGGTATTTTAAATAACATACTTATTAGCTATGTTAAAACAGTGCAATTGAATTTTTGAGAAAAAAACAAAACAACCTTTCGCGTCATTGAGGCAACTTTTTAAAAATCCTTGAAGGAACGTTATCTTTTTGGTAAATACATTCCATTCTCATTTTAAATTTTTCACATTTTTTTTTTTTTTTTTGGATCAGTCTAGTATATATTAATAGTTATATTTAGAAATGGTTGTCATAATACATATATATATGATTGGCATATATACATATATAAAATAATTACAGATCGCGAATCCAGACGAAAAGCGAGGCGGAAATTGCAGGAAAGTTTGGCTATTTTTCACTATAGTGAATGGTTTTAGTATGATAAAATAATTTCCAATATTTAAGTTGGGACCAGCGATTCTTCAGCTCTTCTAATGGAACGTTTTTCGATAACTGATTTTACCCAATCTAAAGTAGAAATTGCCAAAGGGAGGAGGATGGGAGGAGGGGGAGAGCGGAGGACATCAAAAATGGGGCAATAAATCTTACAGGCACTGAAGAAATAGGACTGAATATGAATAGGACGAAACTGAGTGGAATGTGGACGTAAAAAAAGTGGAAGCGCTTTGGGTGACATCAGTCATTCCACAGATCTGTTGATCAATATTACGTCTCTTGCTTCTGGTCAACTTATAAATTTCCTTATACGAGAGTGTTTTCAATATAGATAGCCGGTGCCAAAGTTAGTGACCAATAAATAAAATATCATTAATTATTATAATAACTAAATTCGGAAAATGATATGTTTAATACTCATCATGGTATATGGAATTGTTTGATTTCGATACCAAAAAAGAAATGTCAATCTCCACAGATCTTTGTCGAATTGAGGATTTTTTAACTATCTGTTCGATATTACTTTTCCTTAACTATATATGGCATATATAGTAAAGGGAAGTATTGCAATCGTGAAAATTTTCGAATTCTAGTTGTCAACGAAAATACACATTTTAAGGCCTCCTGAGTCCAAATAACCAATTCTCTCAAAATGGTCTGTGTGTCTGTGGGCATGTGAACAGTCTAGCTCAAAAACGGAAAGTTATACGAAAATGAAATCAAGTATTTAAGGTAAGTATGTTCCTGTGATGTTACAGCAACTTTTTTGTCAAAATTGACTAATCGGAAGTGCCACTTTATATAATCGATTTTACGCTTTTTTACCATGTTATAGAAAACGGCTCTAACGATTTTGATGTAACGCCTAAAATGTTCTTCGTAAATTTTCTTTAACTTTTCACATATGTAATACATCACCGATGAAATGCAGGTAAAAAAGATATGATGAAAAGAATATTTTATTTGCGTAATACTCGAAAAGTATGCATTTTATTTTAAATTATGTATACAATCATATGAAAGGTAATTATATTATTATTTCTATTAACTTCTGTAGCATTCCCATTGGATCAAAGGGCATCAACGAACAACTTCCATTTATCTCTATTCCCAGCCAGCGCCTTCACCTCGCTTCCTCGTCTTCCTTTTCGGCGTATTCCTTAGGGATTCCAATCAAGTGCTGACCTTTCCACTGCCACAGGCTGTTTTAGGAGTGTATGGCCAATCCAGTTCCACTTCCTTCTTCTTATGTCTTGCTCAATCGGTCTCTGCCCGGCTCTGCACCAAAGCTCTTGATTTGAGACTTTTTCGGGCCATTTGATGTTTAGGATATGGCGGAGACAGCGATTGATAAATACCTGCAGCTTCCTGGTTACACTCTTTGTGACCTTCCAACTTTCCGAGCCTTACAGAAGTAGAGGCTTTACATTGGTTGTATAGAGCCTCTGTTTCGTACGCACGGACACACTCCGGTTTCTCCAAAGAGGGTAGAGCTGGATGGACGCCTGTGTTGGCTTTTCGAATGCGTCCTCTGACATCTTCGTCGGTCCCTCCTTTCTCTGTGACGAGGCTACAAAGGTAAGGGAAGACTTGAACTCTTTCAATAGTTTCCTTATCTATCTGGAGACTGTCCTCGACACTCGGGTTTACCCGCATCTCCTTCGCCTTCTTGATATTTATTGAGAGGCCAGTCTCTCCTACTTCCTCGCGGAGTTTTTGGAATTTAGCTTTGACGTCCGAGAACCTCTGAGCCATAATGCAGACATCATCCGCAAACTCCAAATCCTCCAGCTATTGGCGTAGTGTCCACTGGATTCCTCGCTTCCGTCGACCCAGCACTCTTCTCATTATGGCGTCGATTATATTAATTTTATATTATTATATTATCTAAATAATAAAAAGACATAATCGAAATCGGACCAGTATTAGCAAAGATAGAGCGTGGTAACTAAACCATGGTAACTAAACCGAAGTTTTTAAAATATATTTTCAGCTTGACAAACTGAAAATATATAGTGTATAGAATTGTCGCTATAAAATTCTTTAAAAACTATTCTATTGTACATTTTGTGAGAGAAGACATGAAGAAGTGAATGCTGCCGAGTTTATTTCAAGTATTTTTTATGTGAACTATTTAAAATTATGTTAAGAAGATTATTATTATTGGGTAGTAAGGGAAAGTCGCGCGATACGCGCACCGCACCAGATTTTTTAAATAATATAATACCGCAATTACTTTCAAAAACTTAAATTTAAACACTCACATTCATTTTAATTCTTAACATTGGGAAATAGAAATTGATGCTATAAAATTAAAGAACAAGAAAACATTTTTATAGAAAATATGTTTTAGCAGTGCACGAAACAGTTGTTGAACTTTTTCAAAAATTTTTAGTTTAACTGTTTTACAAGAACTTTTACAATTTAACTATTAACTATTATGATAAAAAGTTCCTTACGCACTTTGATAAAAGTTTTGTTAATATAAGTTCTGGACAAAACGTTTTGTTGACGATGACCTTCAAAATAGTGCAAAAATCTATTATTTTTATGGAAAATACTACTATTGGGGACAGGAGCAGAACCGAATAGATAAATAACATAGGCTTGGATAGCTTAAAGCAATCTTGAAAAAAATAGTACATTAAATATGGATGTAGCGTATGCTTGTTAAAGTCCTTTAAAAGGTTTATGAAGCTTGTCTAAAAAGAAATTAAATTATAAATTCTGCCGTAAAAAATATTATGAAATCCATTTACCCTTGTACGTAGCTCCTCTTGAATGGAGTTGAAAAAAAAAATTAGTTTTTACCTCAATAAATGGATTACTGACTGAAATTCTGTAAATTATTTAATAATCATTTAATTGGAATAATGATTTTTTATTATTAGGTAACTATCATTGGAGCCGAAGACCATTGCAGAACCGTGAGACTCCGGAATATCTGATTTTGTCCCTGGCCAAAAATTATGCCGACCCCAGAGACTAATCCGGAAAGGGGCGGCCATTAAGAACTCATCCTGATTTCATTTGCAGCCCGACAGAGCTTTGATTAATGTTCCGTGGGCGTTGTATACAACCCAACAGGGGGAGGGGGGGGGGGAGGGGGAGGGAGAGAGAGGGAGGTTACTCCATTCTCCCGTATACACATGCCCTATTATAATCTTATCTAAAGCTGAAATAATTAAACAACACTGGCCGTATAACATTCGGCATTCGTTGTCCTGTGTTACCGAGCATTGGCGGCTGTTTTATAATGGATCTGTTATGCTTATTCATCAAATCAAGTATAACATATTATTTTTCTCACCATAAATTATTAATTATGTCCGTAATTATACTACAACGATAATTATAAACATTTTTTTTTAACTTTATTTTTAAATTCACACCTGTCTAAGAGACAACCAGTGAATGTGCTGGCTTAGAACATGTTAACGTGGCATGAAAGGCATGAGAAAGAGTAGTACCCAGCGGCATCTCTTCCTGTCGTGATAATCGGATATAGTTAGACTAGGAGATCCCTCATCCAGCTCCTCTTCAGCCTTCTGCGAGTGTTGTCAGGAATGTTGGTCGTCGCCATATCTTGTATGAGTGTGTTAGGATGTCCGTGTAAGTTATCGTGAAATCGCTTGTAGTGGGTCCGTATGTGTTCGTTAACTGTAGGCATATTGAGGTCTGTATGTAACGTAAAGTTGCTAATGTACCAAGGAGCTTTGGTGATAGGTCTAAAAGTTTTTGACTGAAAAATTTGTGGTTTTTGTATGTGTGTTTTTTTGGCTATCCCGTATATCTATATCTGTAAAGCGTAGGTCCAGATGGGCTGGAGTAAGTAAGTGTAAGTGTTCAATTTATGTCTAAATTTCAATTTTGAACGTTTTGAAAGAAGTGAGTATAACAGTTTAAGTCTTTGGTTTAGCATTTTTTGTTTATTCTTGATGTGTGGGTCCCATGTCATTCTTCTGTCAAATGTCAGGCCAAGGTATCGAATTTTGTCTGTCTGCGGAATTATAAACATAATTATCATTCATTTTCAAGATTTACGCGATAGAACTTGTGGTATTATATGTTACATTATTAATAATATTCATGTATTTATAAATCCATATATACATAAAATAATTTTAAATACTAATATCTCCATCTCCCATTTTAGGCATATAAGGACCTGCATATTTGGAGTTAACAATGAATCGAGTAGCGTTGTCACTGAATGTCAATTTGCTACTCGTAAGATAGATGCGAATTGATCAGTATGAATAGATCAGTCTGAATCAGTCTAACATTCATTTTTTTACTTTATATACAGGGTTCGTTTTTAGTTTAAAACGTTCGATAGAGTCTGGTACGATTATTGATCAAACAAAAATCTTTTCCACCTTCGGTTCACTATGCTACTCTTTTTTTCTTTCATACCGACAGTATTTATGTGTCAGACAGGTCTCAAGTACTTTATTCTGATCACCCTACCAAAGCCTTTGTCATTGATTCTCGCTCCTTTGCTCTGCATTAAATACACACATGATATACGAGCTATGGTCCTCTGATTCTCCAAAGTTACCTTCTACAATTACAGGTATGCTTGAAACAAGAGATACAATTTTTCTCCTTCTAATCTGCGTGATAAAAGCATTCGGCTTCAGAAATAAAAAAAATGTATTACTTTCATATATATAAGAGATTGATAAATTATTTGCCACTTCTATAAATTTGTTTTATTGAAAACTAGTTTCGAATGTTATACATTCATCCTCACTTCTAAAAACACACAAAAAATTCAAAAATAAGCAATTCAAAATATAGTTTGGTATTATTATATATATTAAATTAGATTAATATAAATCAGTTTTATAAAACAATTATGAATTTAATTAAGACAAGTAATCAAATACATGGTGGTACTCACCAAGGTTTAAATGGATTATATCAAACAGAAAAGTTTGTACTGGTTTCTTCTCGCATTGTACTAACACTGACCGAAAGGTAGGTAGGATATTTTTAGGTAAACGGTTTAAGGGTCAGGGTTTTTCCAGTAATGCCGGTGAGTAATTATTTTTTCTGTTATAGATGTAAATAAATTTAAGATTGAACTAGTGGAGATATTTATTTGGTCATTTAAGCAAAATTCTGGATTGGATTTGAAGGATTTTATTATTTCAAGTGCTTCACATACATACATTTAATTTAAGGCTCTATATATATTTTAAGGCTCTATATATATTTAAGGCTCTATTATATATATATATATATATATATATATATATATATATATATATATATATATATATATATATATATATATATATAGTAGGATTTAATTCCTGCTCAGGTAGGGCAAGTGAAATTTTAAGTTTAAATTTAGCTTCCATGGAAATTCCATTTAGTGTCCACGGAAAAATTTGGTTTGCATTAAATAATATAAAAGTAGAAATAATTTCTACTTTAAATAATTATTATTAGGAATAATTATTATTGAGAAAAACATTATTTAAATTTATGCGTTATTCAAAACTCTTCATTACCTTCTACGATGTTAGATACTATGTTAGATACTAACTTTTCTAAACTCTTTAGGTTTCGAACGGTATAATACATCAATATGACCATTCTTATTTCCAAAAATTTGTTATCAAACTGGAAAAATAATCTAGCTTTTTTCTCCATTAGTTAATTATTGAATTCTTTCAAGGTTTATATTTATCTATTTTTTATTACTACTAACAATGAGTGACGATTAATTGTTACAAATATACAAAATTAAGGGTATAGGAAACCATTTGGCAATCGGCAATTAAGCCCTCTCAGACAACTTCAAAGAGGATAAGACCAAGTTGACATATACCTAACTCAAATATGTAATTTCATTAGTGTAAATAATCTCGTTTTTGACCTAAATTCTTCGCATACACCTACACAGACCATATTTAATGCAAACTAAATTTTTCCATGGAAGCTAAATTATAACTTTTAAAATTTCACTTGCCCTACCTGAGCAGGAATTAATTCCTACGCTTTGATGACCCACACCAGATTTTTTTTTTTTTTTTTTTGGTAGGTAATCAAATTTATTTGCAGAGCGTTAAGAGATAGAAGCAATAAACTGCTTAAGCAGTCCGATATATAGAAACTATTTTTGTTATTTTACACGATTTAATTGTACAACATCCTGTTTTCAAGAGAGCTGAGAAATCCCAATTTACGAATCCTCACTACAGACTGAGATAATTGGTCGCCGACGTGAAGGTTCCGCTCGCTGCAGCACGTAACATTATGTGTATAGAATAAGGGCTGATGGGTCTTAGGGAATTTTGCCAAAAATTCGCTCTTCCCATTTTCTGAATAGGGCGAGGATAAAGGGTGAGGAAAATAAGAATACGCTTTTCCGCGGAGGGGTTTAAAAATATTACAAAGGTCACAGGCTGTGATTTATAAAGGAGAGAACATGTTTTGTCGGATCGTGGAGTTTTTGGCATTTGCAAGCGTTATGGAAAATGTCGGATGTCGACAAAATGTCATCGTCTTTCCTAGAAAAAACAAAATAAATATTTGAGTAGTATGTTTCAGAATCTTATTAATGTCTTCAACCCAAAATTTGCATTAATAAAAATTATTAAATATCTGTGTTAACATTAAAAAAATTATTAATAATGATAGTAAGACTTGAATATCACTATAGTTCGATGCCGACACCACAAACATTCGTTGCCTAGATACTCCCCACCACTTAGGAAAGTCAAATCCCCCCAAATAACGCGTTTTTTTTTTTTTTTTTCTAAGTACGCATTTATTACGTTAGTTTATAATCATGGTGATGAATACACCACAATTCTCCTATTGAATAAATTAAATATTTTAATAAGTTTTCTAACGAATAAGAAAATGAATACGCGATGATTTCGATGCGGACATGTTGGTAAATTTACCAAGTGGAGAAAAGATAACTATGTAGAAAGCTGAGCTGTCCGAATAGGCTTAATTTCCAAAGACTTACGTGATATTTACATGCACAATCTTTCCTGAAGACCTGAGCTTATTTTTAATTCGGGTGAAGACCTGAAGTCCAGAAGATAAGGAAGTTGATAATTTAGTATCTTTTTAATTTACGTCAATTCCAGGTGCATCATTTTTCCAGGTATAGTTCGATATACCGCTCATAGTTTTTTTTTAGAAACTGGATTATTATCAATTTTTACTGGGGCACATTCCGTCGGATTAATATTTTAATAAAGGTTTTACATAGTATTTCTAATCAATTTATGCACAAAGTAAAAAAATAAAAGCGTGCGGAGCGCGCATCACAAGATTTTCACTTCCACCTTATAAAAATGAACATTTTTTGAAAATAATTTACATAAACACTGCTTGAAATATTTTTAGCAGCATGCAGTTCTTGACGTCTTATCTCACAAAAACACAATGAAATAGTTTTTAAAACAGTATAAAAATTCTACCACATATCTTTGGTTTGTCAAGCTGAATATAAATGTTAGAAGTTCCCAGTTAGTTTCTACGGAAATTCAAATAAACAAAATTAGAAGTACCGTATAGTATGCCATTTGGAAATACGGCAATAAAACTCTGTAAGACTATTAAAATGAGGAGAAGGTCTAGCTATTAAAGACAATGGACAATTAAATGTAATTGTACATTGATATATCGAAAAATAAAAAAAATGGATTGAAAATGGTCTAAAAATCGACTATTAATAACGTAAGTATCAAATACTGACGACTCTCAGCCGTCGCTCTGGCCTTGACCAGAACTAGAAACCTTAATAATATAATCTAATTTTAAACATTTTGGAACCTGAATAAACTCCTACGGTACACAATAAGGAATACAATTTTAAAAAAATATATTGTTATTTGGGCAAAAACGTTTCAAGGGTTTTCTGTAAAGTTTGTTAAATGGCGCTGTCTTTTTCAAAAAATATAATGTCTATTACAATGTGTATATATATATATATATATATATATATATATATATATATATATATATATATATATATATATATGTAAATGTATAGTTATATTTATAACATATAATTAAAAAAAATTCTGTGGATGAAGAGAATATAAACAAAATATATGATTTGGAGAGAAAGCTTTTTTTTTTTTATGTAACTTTAAATTTAATTTTTTAATGACCATTACATTTTGCATTATGGTCCTGATGATGCAGAACCCCGAAAAATTGATAAATTGTTAATATAACTGTTAATAAAACTTAACAAGGAAGATTTTATTTCCACTATTCATTTACTTGTTAAATTAAATATTATAATAATATGCTAAAAAGTTGAGAGAAATAACTCAAATTTTTAGTAACATTTTATTTAAAACTTTGTTAAACCACCAGTCGCTAAGCGTAACTCGGACGGCAGGTCGCAATTTTCCCCTTCTACTTACCGTTAAAAACAGAACGACTCAAGTAAGGACATTTACCCCTCTCTCCTATTGTAAGGGACGAGTTGGAGAATTATCTGACCCTAAAAAGTCAACGGAATTTTCATTTTCCTGATAATAACGAAAATATTTCCAACGTAGGCGCCAAAAAGAAATATCAGACAATTTTAGATATTAGGAAAATAACCTTTACGCTTTCAATAAAATCGACGTTAGAGTTTTAATATTAGCTTGTTTGTTCAACCGGATATTATGTATAATAAACACACATGAAGAACCAACATGGCTCGAAATTATCTGGCAATATATTTATATTAATATTCGTCTATATAGCCAAAACAAACAGGAGGGAAGCTAAGCTCATATTTGATGTCAGGCCAACCCGGAGGGTTGTTTGAGGAGGGGAAGGAAACCGTAGCCAATTATGACTGCCTTGGATCTGCTGAGGTCCAGGAGAACAGGGATGGCTGAAGGGATCAGGAGCGTAATCCCTGCTGTTAATTTCTGGTTAGCCCGGCTCCGTCCTTCCAGTCCTCTTAACTAATTAAAGGTAGGGGAAAGAAACTAGGTCCCTGATATATTTCCCAAATCTACTCAGTAAGGGTTGATTTATTTGTGGAATTACCTTCTGGACGTCCCTAACAACTTAAGCTCATAATAAATATTTTTATGTCGGTGGTCTCTCTGGGTGTCTGAACGTCTGTCAACAAAACTAAAAAAAAATATTTGAACTAATTAATTTGAACAGGGAAACAAACGGACACCAATATTTTATCTGACAAATAACGGTAACCTATATTTTCTATAAATATACAAAGCATATAATTGAAACCGCGTAGATTAGGAACCTTTACAGACGACGCAAATTTGGTTTGAATCGTTCAAAGGGTTGCTGATTTAAGAGCAATTTTTTGAATCTTTAAAAACAAATTTGAAAGCTCTTGGCGAAATATTTAGTAAAACATTTTTATTTTTAGTTTCTCTCGAATATTTGAATATAGGGGTTTTTCAGAATGCTAAAACCAAATCTGACTTCAGTTTAGAATAAAAAAATCTGTTAATATACTTCATTCAGTATAGCAATAGTATTTTAATTGCATATAAGTCAACAGAACCTTTAAATCGCTATAAAAATTATTTATTACATTTTAACTATTGGATAACTCTAAAATTTCATATTTTTGGATCTCAAATAATGTTTTTGTAGTAATTATAACACTTGATACCCGGCCTTATATTTTCAAATTACATTTCGATATACTATGAGATCCCGGACCCTTAACCATTTATATATTATAATCATTATTACAAATTATAGGATCATTATTTGTGATCCAGAAACAGTACCTAAATATTGGAGTGATCATTTTTTTTTTTTTTTTTTTTTTTTTTTTTAAATGGAGTAATCAAAAATCCACCAGAACGGATCTATTCTTAACCGTATATCAAGTCATCTGAACTATGCCCTTGTGTGTTTTCGTCTTAACTATGACAACGATCTTAGATCTTTATTTGTAGTAAGATCGTGTTTATCCATCTCATAACTGATACTTTCAAAGTTAGGTTATACTTCTAATAATTCAATCACTCAATAATATTTTTTAAAAATAGTTGTCCATCATTGAACGTTTTAAAAATGTAGTTTTTTTATACGCGTGCCACGCTCTGGGGGCCCCTGCTCTAGGTATTTGGTCTCAGTGGATTTCATAATTGTAGGTGATTTTTCTCGAAAATCAAGAGACGATTATGTTTGTCCAGACCTGTTGCTAGGGTCATCTCGTTCACGATTGTACGTCTTCTTTCTCGCCTTGGTTTTCCAGCCGAATTTGGCTGTCGAACACTAGTCGTTATTATTCCATGATACCTTGTCACTCCCTCGTCGCAGGTTTCGTAGTAAATGTTGAAAACTATGTTTTTGTTTGTTTTTTATTTGCCGTCGTAGAGAGTATAAAATAATTTCAACTTCTATTTAATCATTTGGCCCTATAGATGGACGGGGAATGACGCTATGAACAGTGCGATACCAGGAGAGACAATAATAATCTGATGGAACTTTCGAGTATCAACGTTGCTGTTCCATCGTGAAGCAAATCCTCCTGGGTCTCACCCAGCCTCTATAAAGTGGGTACCCTTAATTGGGGGAAAAACCTGGCGGTTGAGCGTGATCTTGGCCGAATCACCTTGCACAACCGTTGGCCTAGAAACAGTACGATCCTTACCAAGTACTGAATCCAAGCCCTTCAGGGATTGTTGTGGTACAGGTTTTTTTTTTTCCATATAAAATTATAAATAGCCATAATAATATCTCTATGCAATATAATATTTTGTATTTTCAAAAATTTCCATACTTCTGATCAGCTGTTTAAATATAACTTCCCTCACTGTTCGAAAACTCCCTATCGGCTCACAATAACAATGGTAGAGAAGATCCAGTCCATCCAGCCAATCATTTCTGGGTAGTATTGAGCCTAGAAATTGTGTTTTGGCGGCATGCATGCTTTAGTAGTTTTTTTCTATCTCGATCTTAATCGATCGGTTTAAATATTATGAAACTAGCTTTCATAGCTAATACATGATCAAAATAGCTGCTCTCCTTCCATTTTGTTTAGAAGTTTTTCTTTAATTTAATAAAAAAATTGTGGATTTTAACACATTTTTTGAAGTAGGTATATGGTTATACATAAACAAATTTAAATATATTTATATAGTTTGCAATGTTGTAAATTAAGCTATATAAGGGCCTTTTACAGAGATGTCTGAGGATGGCTTAAAGGGCGACACGTTGCATCTAAAGAAATGAACTTGGAGTGAAATATTATCACCCTGCATTTATTTTAAAAAAAAATCAACGATATTTTGAAATATCTATATTTTGTTGTTTTTAGTTTGCTCATTAACGGCAGGATTCAAATATTTAACAGATTATCCCCTAATCGTCTTCCAATTGGTTTGTGTTGGTTACTTCCGTTTCATCAATTTTGCAAACAATAAGTGACATAAAGACGGTGATGAATTCAAAAAATAATTTAGTAGTATTTTTTATAGTTCATATACATAGCAATTCGAAATATTACATTCCGATAGTGGCAAGTTGAAAAATATCTAAAATTATAGTAAACATTTGATTTTTTAAAATTAAATAATAGTTTTTCAGGGCCTTATTTCATAACAAAGCTAATAGTATTGGTTCATAAATACAAGTGTACAAACTACAAAATACAGGCACTAATACCTTTTATTTCATAATGAAGACAACTATTGGTGATTTCTACAAGAGAAAAAATACAAGTCAGAACGTGGGAAGATTCTTTCTTAGAGCGGGTTTCTTATAGGATTTATGCGAGTAAAGTAAACGATCCTCACCTTCAACAATCTCTTCAGTTTTCACTCTAAATTCTGTTTATAAGGGAAAAGATAAAAGGACAAAAATCCAAACCAAACGTACATTTAATTTTCAATGTGGCTAAGTTATTGAGCAAAAAAAGATAAAAACAGATCAATGTGAAATTAGATGTTATTCAGAGTATTAATGAACTTGTCAGTTTCTCTGAATCAATAGTGAAAACAATTCTCTTATTTTAGATATTGTTTACATAAAAGAAATTTCTGAGTTCTCATTTTATTATCAGATCCAGTGTCATTTGTTTCATTTTGAATTTTACATTCTGTGGCCCGTTGTAAGGCTCTCCTCCACCGAAACTCGTTCAGCTTTTCTTACATTACATCGAGAAAGGCTATCCGTCCGTAATTAAGCATTAATTGATTGATTATTTATACTTAATTAAGTATTAATACTTATTTTATCCCCATGTTACGGTCTGTAAACCTTTCTCGAAGTATTGTGAGAATGGCTGAGCGAGTTTCCGCAGCGAGAGGCTTACAACGGACAATTTCACAGTGGTTATAAAATTCTGATTTCGTTTCCAAAAGTCAAATAATTATTTCGCTGTTGTCCAAACTTTTAGTGATAAAAAGTGTTCTATAACAACCCGTTCATACCAAACACTCGCTGACCAAAGACCCTGTTTTTGTGGCTCCTTATCAAATGTGACAACGGTAGATTTTGACAAATCGAGTGAGATCGTTCGAAAGTGAATTACACCTAAACTGAGTGATTAATATATTAAACGTTAAATAACTACATACAAGAACAAACACGGTATTTTATTCTGTGAATAATTTCGTACAGTTATAATCCCTATCGTGTTACACGTTTAATCTCAATTAATACATTCTTGTTCCGATTAGTGGAGTCGTGTAAATAATGGAATCATAATTAATTGATTTGATAACAATAAATGACAAAACAAATTTTTATTTTTTTTAATTGATTGAAATAACAATCAACTTAATAATTAGTTCATAATATTAAAAGAAAATTTAACCAATCGAAATGTTTAAAAAATAATCAATATAGTGAGTTTTTATGTAACACGAGGTTCTCTCTCAATCCTTCCTTCTATGATAATATTACCATAAATTACAATCAGTAAAATCGAAAGTGCAAACAAAATATTGGACAGTACAAGTGATTCTGTTTTATAAACCGTGGCTAATAATACAAATCTTTTTGTTATGTAATAGGGTTTACTTGTATTATTAATAAAAGTCTCAGTTCTCTTGTAATTCAATATAAGTCACAACCTTTCCCATGATTGAGAAGCAGGGATGCAAAAAGAAAAAAAAATGAGTAGCACGAAAACTCATTTGACCGATCCGAGCTTGAAAAACTAGGGGTAGCGGTTATTAGAAAAATAACCGATTATCGGCTATTCTGTGATTTTTTTCGATAGGTTTAACTGGCCGGTTTTTATTCTCAAAATAATCGGTTATTCAAATAACCGTTTTTCGTTTGTTTTTTTGTGATTGGGGAAAAAAAAAAATTCTCATGCATACTTATTAATTAAGCTACAGCATCCATTAAAACAACACTCGTTTATGTTTTAAAAAAATTCATGTTGCTTATAAAAATTATTCATGATTAATCTACGACTGACAAATTTATATTTTTAGTGTAGTCAAATAAATATATATAGTCTGTGAAACTGTTTTATTAATAGAGAGATACAATCTGGTATCTCATAATAATAGTTTATTTTAATTCAGAATTGCGATGGTACCAATGAAGTTTTGGCATAAAACACTAATAAAAGTATTTTTATTCTAAATATTTAATACTAGTAATAATGGGAATAATAAAAAATCTAATCTATGTAGTGACTTTTGTGCAATTTTATTAAATAAAAATTTTGATTGTTGAATATTTGTATGATATTTGTAGATCACCTTGAAAATGGGGAGTACTCCAGAAACGTTGGTGGAACTATTTAAAATATACAAATAAAGGAATATTCATATAAATGGAAGAAATTATTGCACTAATACATTACTTAGTACTTTTATTTATTTTTTCAATACAAGAATTATTAGTTTATACATTTGATTCCACTGACTATTACCTCGTGTTAGTTTCATTTATAGTTCACACAGGTTTATTTTCTATCTTTTTTTCGCCTCTCTCGCCGACTTTTCTGATTTCTCTTCTGCCATATTCTTGTCTATGGAATTTTATGAAATTGAATAATAGATTTCTTACGTCGCTTTAATTATTCTATTTGTAAAAATGAAATTTCTAGGATATAGTATTTTGTGTCAATTATATTTGTTAATGGCGAGATTATCTTTAGAAACTTTTTTCCTTGAGAGAAGGGTATCCACCATCCTAGTAGCTATCTCGATCCGGTGTTAGTATCCGTTTCCTGATCGACGGTAGTTCTGCACACCCCTTTCCCTCACTCGATCTGGAGATATTAAGTATCACGGCATGGAAGACACCCTCTTGAATATTTCCTCAGCCGGAGCGAGCGCAGTAATCTGTTTATGATAATGGAAGTTCTGTTAGCGAGGTCTTTTTATGCCAAGATCTCTCTCTCTCCTCCTCCCTCCCTCCCCCCCCCCCCACTCCATCCCTAGCTGGGGAACAGAGTTGTAAATGTATTATGGTTTCGTGGTGGGATATTGCTCATGGTTTTTCTTGTTAGAATCAACCAAGTATGAGATTCAGGCAGAAATGAAATAAATTGAAAATATTCGTTAGATTTATTAATTATTTTAAAGATTTAAATTTTTACCGAAATTGAATATTCTCCAATTAACTTAAGAAGCAATACATATTTTAGCCAGACAAACGCACATAAATTCTGTACATAGCAATTATTCTTAGGGGACTTTGTCCCAGAATAAAATTATTTTTTCATTTATCCATTCATTCGTAAACTATATATATATTCATACTCTTATAAAAAAAGGACAGCCCGTTTTTAGATCCAGGAAAGGAATGTTTTTTAATCGGATCTAATTTCCTATGTGCAGTTTTCAACGGATGTATATGTTTTAGAACCCTCTGGTCCCACTGGGATATGTATGTGTGCCAAGATTACCTCTTAAACGGGT
The DNA here is from genome assembly GCA_948150685.1 of Rhaphigaster nebulosa. NCBI lineage: Eukaryota > Metazoa > Arthropoda > Insecta > Hemiptera > Pentatomidae > Rhaphigaster > Rhaphigaster nebulosa. The sequence goes on along the minus strand of OX411311.1, from coordinate 84,385,070 downwards.
GGACCGATTTTGTTTTGCAGGGCTTTGCACCAATCGATTGCACCGATGCTTGTGCACCAAATCGGCTACTCTGTGCGCTATTGTGGCTGCGCAATTGCCGATAAACATGTGGTTCTGTGGCTTGTAGCGTCAAAATGGCTTTAACGATTTTGATAATATTTTCTGTCTCCCTAAAGAAATTTTAATTTTCCTATATAGTATATCCCCGAGAAAAGTTATGAAGAAAATAAACCTTTATTCGCGCACAACTTAAAAAGTATACATTTTTTTATGGGTAATATATTTACTCATTTAAAAGGCAATTAAATCTCCTACAAATAGGACCATAATTAGGAAAGATAGAGCGCATTGAACTTTTTCCAATGGTTCTTTAAAGTATTCTGCACATGTTCTAATGGGATTTCCGCTCACTTGTTTTTAATTTTTTGTTAATTCGAAAATTATATATCTCCCGGAACATTTCCGAAGTTTATTTGAATTTAATTGTCTAATAAGCTAATCATTAAAAAAAAAATTTCACCCCAGGCGGTTAAAAAATTCGTTTGAGTGGGCACACCTCATATTTTCGTTTGTAACCTCTAACCGCTAACCGCAAAAACTACGGCATCAATGTTTACCAAATTTTAACTACATCATCTTCATAGTACCCCAGAAGGTTGAGCAATAATAAAATATACCGATTTTTCATTAAAATGATTATTAAATTGCTAAGAGAAAAAGCGTTCAAGTTTCGTACCTATCTTATATATAAAGGCACCGAAAGAGTTACATTTCGGCCAAGTTTTTCGTTAAGATCGCGGTGCACTATATAATGGTCTCTGTTTTGGACGATTATTGATGTTGCTTTTAAGTCACTTTCAATTCATTAATTTTACAAGCTTTGCAATTTAATTAATATATATTTGTTTTCTTTATTCACACTGATTTTTTTTTTTTTTTTGCAAAATTATATTATAATTTTTGATTTCCCAGATATTTAGATTACTAATTAGTAATATGAGATTATTACGTCTTATCAATTTTGGGGAATAATATTTTTTTTAAATTATTATTCTGTTCAAGCAGTTTGTATTATTTTTCGTTGCATTAATTTAAAAAAATAAAATTAATTAGCATTGCAAGAGATTTTGCATACCGACCCTAGTGATATGTTTATTATTCAACAATATTCAGTATTTAATAATAATGATCTCTTCGTTATTTTTTTATTTACTTGCCTTTATTTATTAATGTATAGTTTTATTTATTACTTTATCGGAATAGACGTCTAGTCAACCGTAATATTTTGAAGGAGGAAGAGAAAGGCCTCGTGCAGTCCACAGCTGTTGTTGACATCAAGTGGCATTTCTTTATCCGCTGTTGACAGTCTGGGTCAAGATTTATCAAGAACCAAGGGACGCTTCGGTATTTAGTAAATAGGCTTATTGTTTGTTTCTAAATTTATACTAATTTTTATCCAATTTTTTTAAGGGTATATTATTTCTGGGATAATTTAATTATCTTCGTGCAGGCATAGCTATATCTATGTATTAAAGATGAGGATGAAGGAAAACCATATATCTTATAAATGAAATCATAAATAATATTAATAAATTAAATAAATCTGATTGAGGAACGAATAAGGGAGTACGGCATCAGACAGAAGCCATTGTTTTTCTTTCACTAAAATGATACACGAGGCATAATATAAATGAAAATCACTGGAGAGAAACAGAAAAGAGGGACTAAATTAAAGAAATGTCTTTATTTTCCACATGTGGATCGGTTAGATGGAAAAATCGTTCTTTAAGATGTTTGTTTGTATAAGACTTTCCTCTAGGGCTTTCAAACGTTTTGATGTACATTAAACTCCTTTTGTTATTCAAGATGTTTATTCAACTCTCCAACGTTTACTATGAAATGCTTAGCTACATTTCAGGAGAGTTACTTCGAACAAATTATATAGAAATGGCCTTGTGGTTATTCATGGATCTTTCCTTTTTATTCTCCTTATGTTCTTTATTTAACATGAGATTAGCCAGAAATGTTTAAGTCTTAAAACGTTACCCAATGTTATTTTTTTTTATTTCTAGAACATATTTCGTTATTTTCTGCAACTGGGCAAGCGATTTGAAATTCATTGCCTTTGGCCAAGGCTTATCTTGGTGTAAATTTCATTTGTTATTACTTATTATGAGTTGGTTACTTGTTAAAGAAATACCGCAGTCCGGTTGCTACCAGTTCAAGTGCGAGGATATGCTGAGATCTACTCTCGCGAGGCAGAAATATTTGAAGCATTATATATTTATATACCATTTATATTTTTATTAAAAACTAGTTTCATATTTTCATATGTCTCTTCTTGAGAAAGCCAAAATCATATTTTAAAAAGTGGCAATCACAGGAACACTATGCCTGATGGAAAAATTCTGACTACACATCTGAATTGAGGATGAAAAAAAAATGTACTAGAGTCTCTAATTATCTATAATATTTAAAAAAAAATATTCTTATTCATTTTTTGTTCTTCGTTATTATATTATTTTCATAGTCGATATTATCAGGAGTCAAATACCGATATTTTAATATCGAATAACGAAAGAAAATATCGATATTTCGACAATGTCGATATCCGATCCGTAGCAAATAAGCATATTTTCTCAATTTTTCTATGAGAGTGCCTCCGTTTCTTCCCCTATATTACCGAACAGATCGTTCTACTGCGCAATAATTTTGTAAAAACGGATTTCTGCTCACCTTGATCTTAACTGGATCGCTGCAATAGACCGCGTTCCGGGAGACGTGTATAGTGCAATATATTGTCTGTCAAACATTTGATCACAGATCGCTGCGACAGATCACGTTCTGTGTGCCCGAGCTTTTATACTATAAGATCGCCAGATCGCCAGGAGAAGAGATTGCAGATCGCCGTAATAATCGTAATAATTGAAATGGAAAAGACTACAGTTGAAGTGAAAAAATTTGCATTTTAATTGAAAAGGGTTATAATTGAAATGGAAAAGGTTACAATTGAATTAGAGAAGGTGACAACTGATTTGGAAAATGTTACAATTGACTTGGAAATGCTGTAATTCTATCTACTACTGGGCCCCACCAGCTGTAGTATTTAGCCAAGGACTAACTAGCGTTCTTAATCGAACTTAGCCTGACAGGCTATCAACAAATTGCAGGCTCTTTAGCAAGTTCCATTCAGTTTAGGAACTCGGTTTTAAGGAAAGTTACCGTTTCGCGGCACAGGAGTTAGCATTGGTACTGCCTGTCTATCGCAATGTGTGTAGCGTATACCGAAAATATTTTTAAATATATAAAAAAAAATTACTGAAATAGGCCATATTTTTCAAAAGAAGAATATTATGTCTTTTCTTTATCGATATCCGTAAAGTAACGAATCATTTTGTGAAATGAAAATATTTTTTTATTGTCACGCATTTACTGTAATATGTTTATTGCTTTTGTAATGGCAATAGCATTTGAGAGTGAAAATATCATTAGTTATTTATTAATTGTATTTCTGTTTGATTTATTTTTTGCTTTATTAATATTTTTGCTTTAGTCTATAATATAAATATAAAACTGGTGAAGTATCGATTCACTTCTCGGTACTCGAAAAACCTCTTGATCCCTTTGTTGGGTTATATAAGAGTTCAAAACTAATCTAGAATGTAAAAATTTAGATTTAGCCGTATAAACCTTTATGTACTTTACCGAGGAAAACTGGAAACACGCCATGAATAATTATGAAACATTTACTGACTTGTTGAATAGCTTCGCCTAAGTTTGGAGAGCGTTGTACAAACATCAGATCTTGAGCTGTGGTTGGTCGAAAGCAAAACCCTTTGTACCGTTAGCCTTAACCAAATATCTCCATCTGGTTCGGCTCAACTAGTCTATTGCTAAATTACCTGTTTCTCGCCCATCGTAGAGAAAGTTAACTTATAATTGGGCTTACCTCCTCCTGAGCTCAGAGGAGTCAGAACTTGAAAATAGCTATTAGTTATAACTGGCTAAGGTAAAAGTTTTGATGGTGATTAGTGGCCTTGTTTTTTCTAGAGTTCATGACGGTAAGTTATATAAACCCTTAAAACAGATTTTTTTTTTTTTAATTTTCATTTTGCGGAGAGCTGTAGATTGTTGAAAAATGGAGATACTACTATATCAATATCTATGTATATCGTCAATACCCGAGTTACTGAGTAAACGAAAAGAACAAAGTAAGAGAATGATCAGGAAAAACCAAAACAGGATCATAATGGAGTTCGATAAAATTAAAAATGATAGCAAGTAACGGTAGACATAGGGACAGGAGAAAATGATAAAGAAATGTTATTCATAAAGCTATTAGGACTCAGTCTAATTGCAATATTTCCAAGTTCTATTTCAAAGAGTTAATCAAAAGAATAGTAATTAACGCAATCGTCCATATTCAGGGCACGTTGACAATGTGTCTCCAAAAACTAATGACCTGTCTGCTTATCGCAACTTGTTTACAGCGGTTCTTGAGTAGAGACCAATTACTTTCTAGGAAGAAGGGCGATTTAAAGACGAAAAAAAGTAGGATGTGTCCAGATCACTTAAGAACGTAGATTTCTCCCTTTGCACAATCATTGAGAAATCCTGGGAAAGAGGCAGATATATCTTCTTAGACCTATAAGTAGCGAATAATTTCGTGCAAGGCAAGTCTTTTAAGACGCATTAAATATAAATAATATTCAAGTAGGCCTTATTAAAGTCCATATATCAAAATTTTAAAGGATTAGTAATAATTTATAGGTCAAGAGACAGGTTTAAGCCCTATTTTCTAGTGTTCATGGACCAGATCCCGACAAAAGGGTAGAACAGCAAGAGAACTGAAGGTCGATGAAAGGCGAGGACAATTTGTATTACATCTGTGTGATGTAATAGCACGGTAGTATAAATCCTTTTTCCGATTCTCAGGAGCGAGGGATTTGACGAATGAGGTATCAAATGAAAAGGAATTTCCTGGAGATTTGACGAATCCCAATTTGAATTCTCAAAGTCTTACTTCGGCTTAAATAAAATTTATGGGAAACTGGGAGATTTCAAATACCCGACGAAGGGGAGCTGGCGGATCGAGACCATACGAGATTTCATCGCGGTTATCAAGGTCATGTACGGTCCCGTGGAACGTATTGGCCCAGCGTTTTAAAATTCTAAAATATGTAAAATGCTTTCGAGATAACGCACGATATGGCGCCGCACGGTCTCTATGACAACTTGCGTACGTGTCGTTGTCGTGACGATTTCATATCTATGTAAGCATGTTGGGACTGTATACAAAAACTTTTTAATAAGAGTGAAAACGTAGTTTTGTAAATAAAATGTTGTTTTTATACAAGAGGAGATTATATATATTCTTTCACATGTATAATCTTAAAGGTAGTGGTTAATATGAATACTAAGTCTTATTGCTTAACTATTAAACTGAAGGGATATTTTCTAGTGGAGCAAGCTTAACAAGTAATGAGTTATACATAATAAGTATAAACTGTTATTTCACCATAGTCATTATAAACTATGTAGCTTCATAAAATGTGTGAATTAAATATCTTGGTGAGGTATATAGGTATATATAAACATTTTTCCCCAATATCACTTACAATTCTAATGTATTGGAGAGAAGAAAGATAGATAATTTAATGCGAGAGTTCTCGCTCGAGTATATTTTCATAATTGCAGACTCTAGAATTTGTTTCTCTTCCTTAACTGAGTTCGCTCCGACTCGATAGTGAGGAGCTTTAAGCCCAGGACCGAGGGCTAGAACTGGAGGGGAGGTAAAAGAGGGTACTTGCCACGGCGAGTTTTTATTCGTAAAAATAATTTCAACTGTTCAAGATGTAAATTGATGTTTGACACAAATTCAAATATTTGAAATATGTCAGGAAAAAATCACTCCTAACCGTTAGCCCACTGTTCCAGCTGTCTAGAACGACCTCTTATAAGGAATTTCTTTGACAGATCTTGGCCGAAGTGCCCAGTCCTCTACCCAGCTCTCCTTACGCCTCCAGCCGGACGGAACAATGGATAAGGTCATGGGATATTGAGCACGATATTGAAGGCTCCGAGGAGGAAGAGGATGGCTCCATTTGTTCCGTCTCCAGCTCCGAGATAAAACCCTATTTTCTTATTCGCTCCATCAAGCGTGTTATTCGATAATGCGAATAGTAAAAGGGGATACTATATCATTTTACATAATTGAAAAAGAAAAATGGAAGAAGGTACAGAAGATTAGTGAATCATGTTCCGTCCGCAGAAATAAAGTTTAACAAACATAATCATTGGCGTTGTAAGAATGAAAATATACTCACATTACGGGCAAGAGTTCGTTATATAAAGTCTTAAACAGATGAGTGGTTAATTTTCGTTTTTTTTGGAAATTGTGCGGGGCTCGACGTGTGGCTTGAAAATTTCATAGGACCTTGAGGTGACTAATCAATAGTTCAAAAGATTCTTCAAGAGACTATTTTTACCACATCACATTAACAGAGGCCATTTATCATCTATAATTCACATACAAGGCACTTTGAGTATCCGATTGTGGCAATAAATAGTGTAAAATATCCTTGGTTTACATTTTAAAAAAAATAACTATATGTATATAGTGAAAAAATTAAGTTCTTGTAGGGCTGTGTCTTAAGCAACGGCCATAAGTGCATATAATTTATCACAATACTGGGATGTAAATAATGGGTCTTACGGCCAGTTTTACCTGTACAAGTAATTCATCTCCCCCGCATAGGCCTTGATATCGACAAATGTCCATTCCACAATTTATATTGATTTGAAATATCATGAATAAATGACAACATAAAGGCGAGGTCCTGGCAGGGACAAGCATTTTTGCGGGGGGAGGGTGAAAGGAGGGTAGAGGTAAGCTTAATTTTGCCACCAATCTTTCAGCACTTCCCCTTCTCCTATAAATACAGTTATATAATAATAGCTTAGGCAATATTTTTTAAAATAAATATAATCATATCATAACATTGACGCATTTTATTGACTGAATTATATTACAATCGAAAAACAGTGACGAATATTATTAACAACCACATTTTAACATGGTTTTCCTGTTTCCATTCACCACTCAGAGTATCACTTATATGCTCCCCTCCCCCTGATGGCTTCCAAATTTACCAATCCTTCCATTCTACTGAGACGCTTGAGACAATCCGAAAGTTACATGAAGATAAAGATAGTAGCAAAAAACTATATATAAAAAATATAATTTAACTCATGCGATGCAAAAAATGAATGCCTTAATGTTGAAAAAACCAAGGCCATCGTGATCCGCTTCCAAACACCTCCATATTTCTCTTCCTTATTTTCCCTTACCTTACCTCAATAATCGACCATCCGTTTTCACTCGGCTGTAAAAATCTTTGGAATCGCTTCGAAGAGCACTTCTATTGGAATAGTTGTCCTAAACAGTTTCTTAGATTCCGTGATCCCATTCCTCGAAATACCCGCAGCTCCTTCTCTTTGTATCCTCTCTACATAAATATCCTCTCTTGTTTTTCCCTATTCGACTATACACTTGTTTGGTATATGGAGGGCTATCTACTGAGAAAGATATGAGATTGAAGAGTCTTATGAATTCTTTCATAGTACTCATCTTCGAGTTTCCCAAACCCTCTCATGGCTTTTGTTGGTACACTGAGTCGCAGTAGTTTATTTTATTTTCCGACGGCAGTACCTTCTTGGTGGTACCTTCTTACTTTTCCAAGTCCTTAGAACCAAAATGCGTTCATCTATCTATGATCTCACTTTACGTTCCTCCATCTACTCTCTAAATACAAGATCTCAACATATTGATTTATACATTCCCTCATATAGAACAGCTTCCTGCAGCAAATCCTTCGTCATCCGTGGTACCTCTTTTTGGAATTCTTTACCCGTCTCTATTTGTCAATCCACCCCCATATTTTTCTTTAAACAACATTTACTCCTTCACCTATTCCATAATCAAATCACCGCATTGATATAAACAGTATGTGTTACTGCAATTACAACGACTACTAGCTAATTGATAAGTGCATATTAAAGATATCAAGTCAGACAAGTTAGTCTGAACACTATATTTATTCGTAGGGGACTTTTGTCCCAGAATAAAATTATTTTTTCATTTCATATTGTTTCGTTGGAAATTTGTCACCCTCTATATTTACCTAGGTATATAGAGCGAACATATTGACCCACGATGAAAAATATGATGATTACAAATAAACACTAATGATTAAAAAATGATTTTTTTTAAAATGATGTATTTCGACCTAAATCAATATAAAAATAATAAGGAGAGAAAATCTGAAATCATCTCAAAAAGTTAAAACGGTATCATTTATTTTAAAAAAATATAATATAATAAGAAATTACAACCACTAGTACCATTAAAATTTCTGATACAAACTTTCATAATTTTCAATTATTTAAGAAATAGAATATCAGTAATTTACAAGAGCAAATGAAAATTAAGAAATTATATCAGAAATTGTAATGGTACTAGTGGTTGTAATTTCATAGTATTCGTAATCATCTTATTTTTCATCGTGGGTCAACACGTTCTCTACTTATAGTTAAATATCTAGGTAAATATCTAACCGTAATGTAATATTATTAAAACTAAAATATCTGTTAATATTTTCATAATATACGTAGTTTTTTTTTTTAACAATCTGTATTTCTTAGCACAAATATTTAAAACAGTTAAAAGGCCATTTTCAAATGCATAATTTGATAATGCATAATTAATCTGATGTGGACACCGCTTGACTTCCTTGTACGCCTATTAGACTATAAATCCGTGGCTCAAAATTTAACCCTGAATCTGGTTACTAGTTTACTAGTACGAGGTACGCACGAACGTATGAACTGGTGTACAAATGTACGTACAAATGTCACAACATAACTTTTCGAAATGGATTCAGGGATGACCAAAATGGATATTTCCGTTGAAATCTGAAAAGCGAAAATTTTCGCGATTACAGTACTTTCTTAACTGTGATAAAGAAATAAAAACGATTTTTTGCGTATCCTTGTAGAGACATTTATTTTAGGATTTTTAAAATATAGCTCTTGTATTTTAGCTGAAGGATTTATTTATTACTTATTAAAAAATGTTTTGCATGAGGAATTTAACACAGACAAGTAAGCTACTTATACTGATAAACGTTACAAGACTAAGTTTTCATTAGGTACAACAATGGCCGTATTTTTAATATTTCATCTAGAATAGCAGTGGGTAGGAAACTAAGTAGAATCTCAGACCAGATTGCATCCATGATTCAGGCGGTCGTCCCGGCTTAGCGAGGGAGGGGGTCTCTATTATTTACGACTGAGGACACAGGCATTTCTCAATGCTTTACTGAGGCCTTTATATCCTGAAGTTGAAAATTTTCGCAATATATCACTTAATTATTTATTAAAAATATGGCATAGTTAATACCATTAAGAGACGAGATATCAGGTAGATGGAACAAACTAAGGCACTATAGAGCTGCATGGAGAAATTCGAAAATATAGGCTTATGTGGGGAATGCGCTTCTCAATGTGGCTGAAAACATAATAGGTCCACAAATCTAACTGAAAATAAAAACGCAGCAAATGATTACACAATGGCTTATTATTTCGAAATAGTTATATTTCAAAAATATCTGGTGGACCCATTCACAAGACTTTCCTTCTAGGAAGTAGGCTATGATGCCCAGGATATTTGGTCAGAATAGAATCTGAAACCATAAAGAGGAAAATGTTGGAGGCGCACTTCAGTGGGAAAAGGAAAAAGAAAATACAAAGAAGCTGGTAGAAGTGGAGACTAGATCCAGGGAAAAATGAATTGGAGAGCCATCTGAGGAAGCTGAAGGAGTAAGTAGGGAAAGTTTTGAACGGACGGATTATTTTTTATTCGATATTTGAATTCTTCGTACCTTGAAACGTCAAACCTCAAATTTGGAGGGAGGGTTAAAAAAAAATGTTTCTGTCTGATAGACCGTTAATTGAGTAAGCATTAGGCTTCATAAAATCATGCTACAACCTATTGGAACGGAGTAGTACCCATAGATAAACAGATAAGTGAAAAAGTGTCCAACTTGGGTACCTATCGTTGTCATGACAACTTCATACCCGTGGAAGCTAGTTGATAACACAAAATTTTTAGCAAGAGTGAGAACGTGGAATAATATACTTGGATGAAACAGTATAACATACGTTCTTCTGTTGTATATGTTTTGTTTAAGAAAAGGAAGAGTCAGACAGGAATCTTGAAAAGCAGTCTAATGAATAAATGAAAAGCTGAGAAATAAAAAACTTAGTTGTTCTTATAATGACCAGGCAGGAGAGCTGGAGGAAGAGTACTGTTGCAGAATATGGAGCTCGAATCGACAAGCAGCTCAGAGCGAGGAGAAACCAGGCAATGACTTACTAAGAATTCTAACGCACAAGGATGCCCATGGTTATCCTCCTCCCCGCGTAGTAATGCGGGGCTATAGTTCCGCCTGGTGGCAGTTTAAGCGGAAAAGGATTCTCTTTAGTCACCATGAGGATGTGTATCAAGTTCTGTTTTGACTCGGTGTCTATAATTTCATATCGCTATTTATGTTTTTAGTGCTAATATTGGTGAATGGTTTTGTTGTATCTGGCAAAATATTGCTTGTTTCTATAAATCAGGATTCCTATGCTAGTTTACGGTATTCGATTTTACAATCTTACTTGCTAATCAACAGGGCTTAAGCTAATTAACTGTTTTACCTACATGTACATTTAATTTCATCAATTAATCAATTCATCGAAAATTCAATTTTTTAGAGTATGTATGTTGGCGCAAAAACAATTGTAACTTTTGAAATAACCGTGCAGTAACCTAGTACATTCAATCTTGCGTCAAATAGGGTTGTAGCTTAATTTTTTTTCATCTTGAATGTGGTGGTACCGAAATGTCAAATCCAATTTTTCGACCTCGGCGATCCCTCGGATCAGAGTTAATTTTTTTTTTTTTTATTTTTGTCCATTTTGGCCACGAAGAAGCAATTTTTAGGCAAAGATCATTCTATAAATGTTTAAACTTAATGAAATTGGTTACAATTTGAGGCCAAATCGGTTTCTGTATACCCAACTGTAGTTCCGCGGGGTGGTTAGATGAATAGGGAGCTGGTTTTTTAGTGATTAGGATTGTAGCACTTGTGGACTTGTAGTCGATTAACGATTCTTCCCTACCCTTTAAAAAAAAAAAGAAAAATACGAAAACGTATTTTGTAAATAAAATGGGAGGAAAAAAGGAGAAAACGTGAAAATGTGGAGCTTATTTAAGAGAAAATTTGTTGCTGTTTATAAACAATTATTGTCGTTTTGATTACGTTCCTTTATAATGCCTGCTACCTATTATATGTTATTATTTTAAAGGCTGTGTTGTATTTTAGGGATTAATCCGAATTAAACGGGAGTGAAATTGCAGAGTACATCAAGTTTGTTATAAGTAATGAAATATTGTAATTAATTTCTGATTCTGTTAAAAATTTTAATTTTTAGGATAAATATATTATTAAGATATTCTAGTCGTTTATTTGATGTACAAAGTATAGTAATGTAACTATATATTTTGTATCAGATACCTAAGTGCATATTGATACTTTAATATTCCTTTCCTCTGTATTATTTAATTTTTACTATGTACCAGCTGCTTGATACCGTTGAGAATCAATAGCGTTTCATGTATTATCAGTGGTCTTGCTTATGCTTCAGACTTGAGACGGTTACCTTAGCTATGAAACCGTTCAGTATGTCGCATCATTAGGGCCAAATTGAAAGTAATAATTTTCCCTCACAGTTTCAACAATACACTCCTGCAATTGATAGACAGTTATCCTTAAGACGATTTACAGATCATTACTCCCGGAAGAAGTTACAGGAAGAGGTTCCAGCCGGGCATAAAGTATCGCTGCGTGTAGCATGAGGAGGGCATGGAGCGGGGCACCTGTTGCGGAGGTAATGTGTTTGGCCATTAGAGGTCGTGTCAAAGGCCCCGTCGCAGTCATCGTCTTATGAATATATAAAGCCACTCTGCCCTCCTGGGTCGGCTCGTCCCAACGTGTCTCTGTTAAGAATGCGTTAGTAATGAAGGGTACGCTATCCGTCATGGTTGTTCGTCCTGACGAATCTGTAGGGATTATTTACTTCAAAATGTAAGCTCACAACTTGATTTCGAATTGAAATGATTGCATTAGAATGGGAAAATAAACGTTTTAAAAATATTTTATTGCATAATAATTGTTATCTGCCTTGGAAATATATTTTGAGATATCGTGGATATGAAACCACTTCGATGAAGGACCTCCTAGGTATCGCTAATTAAAGCGGTTTGGGCCGTATCATCAGAATGGAAGATCACAAGGATTGGGGGACCCATTGAATGCCATGGACTATCAGGGTTGAGTCAAAGACCTTGAAGCTAATTAATTGAACCATACACAATACCAAAAAAGGTCTCATTACATTGCATTGATTCTCGTCTTAATATCTTGAGCGAATTCTTGAGGTTTCTCAACAAGTACTTACCATTTTATACCAGTTCCTGTTGATAATTTATTCCCTTCTAAAGTAAATGTATAGGGTTTGCGTTTTACTTATTCAATTACAAAAGCAATGTGTGAACTGTTCCCTCTTTCAACGACTTACAAATATTTTTAAGATGCATGAAGTTCCCACAATTCACCCATTTACCAGGTCTGCTTATTTTCAGGTTGCGTGGTTGCGGGTGGATACTCAGACCATCCTTACCATACACAGTCACGTTATCACAAAGAATCACAGGATCGGAGTAAGCCATTCGGATCACAGGACATGGTACCTCCACATCAAAGAGATCAGGCAGGCGGACAAAGGATGGTACATGTGCCAGATCAACACTGACCCAATGAAGAGTCAGATGGGGTTCTTGGATGTCGTTGGTAAGTTAGTAATTACTTGATAAAGTATATACGTTACAAACTTTTATTATAGTGATCTATAATGTTTTAAACTTTGCTATAAGTAAATCATTGCTATTTAATAATTTAAGTGAAAAATTATGATTTATTCTCTAATTCGTTCGATTGGCCAACAAGACAGTCCTCACCTGCAATGACCACTACTTCAAAATCACAGCCCTTCGTTATTGCTGTATTGACGATCATCCTGTCAGCATCTTCAGTCTGGAAAATCTAAATATTTTTGTTTTCAGCATCTGAATAAATCTGAATTTGTTTTTATCACTGCATAAAGATTTTCTTTTTTTGTGAAATCTGAGATTTGTTGTTGTCTTTTCTCAATTATGACATCAGGAGAAGATTATGTCTAAGGTCGGCCAACATATTCAGAGCTCATTGTGCTCTTTTCTTGAAATTCTGTTGGATAGCCGTCAAACACTACTGCATCGAAAGATTAGGTGTATCAGGCAGCTAATCAACTCCAACGAGGAGGTTTTGGGCTGCACAACTTTATGAAGGAGATGCCCACCATTTTAAACTGCAAATTTAATTTTTCCTTGTGTTTCGTCAATTTTAACAGGTTGGAATATTGCACCCACGCAAAGAGGATTTGCTGTCCTTCCTAATCCCCTCTCGAATAAATAAAGACAAAATACATGGGATCAATTCAAAATACATATCCTGTGAAACAGTGTGAGGAGGTCGATAGTCACTCTTCTGTTGCCTATGATCATAGTATGAACAGCGGAGAAATTAGACACCACTTTGTTACGTTTTTAAAGTTTTCCCCAGCAACATATATCAGACATTCCTTCAAATATCTATAGCCTTTTGGCCCCTTTCTCTCCTACAAGTCCACTGCTTAAGGACATAATCACGACCATGCAAGGAAATGGAGGGCTTTGCATAAACCAGTCGCACAGCTTTTTTCATCAGCTTCATTTCGTGTGATACGCGATTTTCTCATTTCTGCGTTCTTCTCAGTTGTTTTTGCATTAACATTGCAGATATCCCAAACATTACTGGAGGTAGATCATGGTCCATCGGTTGAGCAGGGTTTCAGTTTTGCCACGACCGCGGGCTAAATCTCCGCAGCTTTTAACTGTGCACATGAGTACCTGGTCTATGGTCATATCTGTCCAAACACCTCATCAAAGCTTTTTCGAAGAAACTGTCGTTCATACTCAGCAGAAACCATCTTGTTTCCTAATTCAGATATATCCTGAAAATTCAGATGGCACACTTGGCATACAAAAAATAGTCTGCAGCTTGGAAGAATCTTTGAATAGTGTTCAGATACAAACCCCAGTCTCCCATCCGTTCTGCTCGGATCAATTATTTCACCAATATCACAATTCTAAACTAGTTAGCCCACAAATTTGCTGTTGGTCTACTTTTCTTGTTGGGTATAGTAGAATTTAGTTACAAGAACATAGAATCTTCCATTTTTCATGTGATTTCAAAATTGTAAATTTGTCGAATTCACATAAAACACCTTAGAGCACATTTATCTCTTCTTCCCTAGAGTTGATTGTTTAAACCACCCTATCTGCTGATGCCCCTCAGCAGCAAATTTCTCTCTATACTCTAAAACAGCTGATTTCCTTTATTCCACCACCTGAAAAATGTAATATCGTCCTCTCATTTCTCTCAACGTCACCATCGGTGGATGCGATTCGACGTCATGCTTCTTGGCTCAGGAGTGGCTCAAGTAGCTGGCAACAGTAGAAAAGAATCAGACTGCAGGAAAAGGCTACAGTGTTTTAAAACCCTAAGCCCAAGGATGTTCTACTGCTCACAGCCAAACTGCTTGGGCCGTGAACAGTAAACGAATCCCTCTCCAAACCGCATTATACCCCGGTCACACTCGCCTCTCCGCTCCACCCTTATGTTACATATACTAAATTTTTACTTCAATGAACCATTTCAGAGGGGTTATTGAAGGCATAAGGCCGATTGTGATTGCTAAAGCAGCTAAAAATTGGCAAATATGGAAAATTTACCATACTTTGATTTGAATAACCTTCGTCTAGAATTGCTCCTTCATAGTCAAAATGGACTAAAACTAAAAAAAAAAAAATATGCGAAAACCACGATTTTTGAGATTTTTACTAGTGATTCAGAGGGCCGCCGATGTCGAAAACTTGGATTTGACATCATGTACAAGATAAAAAAAAGAAACCTACTATGCTATTTGACGCAAAGTGAACCCCCATTTTTATGACTGATCTATAAATAAAACTTCGAAGAAACATTTTTAATTTTCATATATAAATAAAGTGGTTTACTCAGTTTCAAGCAAGCAGTTAAAATTAAATAAATACCGTTCATGAATCGAAAATAAGAACCCTTCTTCATGTAAGCACTTTTAAATTATTTCTTCAAAGTTCTCCATCTCTTTCACTACAATTTCCGCATCAAAGTAAACATCAACAAAATTTTCTGTACATGAACAGTATTATTTTTAAATACATGTTTGCGACTAGGTGAAAAACAGATACATACATTCGTATATGTAATTTTAATTATTTTTTTTATTAAAATATGTAAAAGTAATATTTTAAAAATCTTAGAAGTTTTATTTTTTAAAAGTGACTTTCCTTTTTGCACCACTCTCTATATTCAAAATATTCCATCCCTAGAAGTTAGGTCATAATTTTCTTAATATTAGAAGTAATCATTATATAATTAAAGTAATGGAACATTGAATCTCGCACGTCAAGATTCAACTACTAAGGACTAAGATTTGAAAAACAACCAACTTCAAGCAGTAACCGTAAGAAACTAACTCTACACTCCCAGCGAGCCGGCCAATCTTCTCAAGAGACGGTGCTGAAATAGGACATCTGCTTCCATCAGTGGCCCTTGTAGAAAACCGCACAACTTCTGACTGCCCTCTGTCGTCGGGAAACTTTCCAGTTCTTAAGGAAATCCGTTTGGTAATTTGGCGAGTAGCTGGGGAATCACCACTGCTGCTCCCGGGTTCTCATTCAGATGTATTGTTTAATTTCTAAACATAAATTATTGCAAAACATTCTAACATTTTTCCGAAAATGAAATGCGTAAATTAACGCACTCACTACTACGCGGGAGAAATAAATTATTAACAGAATAGTGTTGCAGAGATATCATACTATATGTCTTATATACTATTTGTTTTTGTTTTTGTATGTAGTTTTTACAACGTGTCCTTGGTTGTGATATAAGTTATTCTGTCGACTTACGACTTGCCTTCAAATCTCAGAACAAATTCTCTAGTCTCTACACCCGTCTAAAAGATCCGAACCACTCAAATACCGCTCCAATGTCGTATACCGAATCCCTTGCTCCACTCCTAACTGCAACTCCTCTTATATTGGCGAAACAAAAAATCTCCTCAAAGATTGCATCACCCAATATAGATATTCCATTTCCTCAGATAACTATACTGATTCTAAACTCTCCGAACATTCTTTATCGTTAAACCACGTATTTGATTTGGACAAAACTTTTATCCTCGCCACTGTCCCCAATCACGACAAACGACTCATCATAGAATGTATGTATAGCCAACTCGAATCCCTTCCCGTAATCTAAAAGACCGACAAACAAAACTTATCCTTAGCCTATTCCCAAATATTCTATTTATTAAAAAAAAACCTAATTTTTATTATCTATCTCCATTTCCCTAATTTTCTTTTATCTTCTCCATTATTTTATGATTTATTTAATTTGATGTTTTCTGTTAACTTTTTTTTTTTATTATATTATTATTTATTCCTTCTTTTTTTCAGCCATTACCGCCCTTTTTTTCTTGTGACAACTCCTTATACCTATATAATTTTCTTATATAATTTAATTATTATATATGTTCTCCACCAATTTTCATTTTGCCACTATGCTACGATTCTTAGCACCTTACCTTAGGTTGATTCTAATTACATTATTATTCAAATAGTCTTCTTTAATCTTTTATCAATGAGTTTAACCTGTCTTTTAAATCAATAGTTTACTTTTTAATCCAGTTCTGCAATTATATCTCAGTATCCGTCAAACCAGTACGGTGGCAACATTGTTTTGTTCTTAACGGTCAAAATTCTCACGTATTCAATTGGCTGACGATAATTCTACCCGCCACTCAGGTATGCTCTTCAATGTTATTTATTATTTTTCTCCTTTCTCCCCATCTTGCTAATTCTTTCCATTCTCTTAACTGTTTACCTATCCTTATTATTTTATTTTTCTTCCCCACATACGATTATTACTTGATTAATTTACTCTATCTTTAAGCTTAAATAACTTTATATCTTACTACTTTTTTACTTTGTTATTTTTTACATGGATTTTTTCATGTTTTTCATTATATCTTTCATAGTAATCATTTACTTTACTTATATTATCGTATTATCATGAGATCCTTTTCATACTCCTAAATTTTCTTTCTAGTGTTATTATTATTAGTTTTTTCATGTATTTTACTATATAGATATTCTTTTCATTCATTTTATTTATATTTCTTTCTAAATTTTCACAATAATTTTAAATAACTTTTTTGTCATTCATTAACATACTTTTCTTTATTTTTTATCATTTATTATGATGTTTCACATTATGGTTAGCTTTTTTTATTTATACTTTATTTACATATTCTTCTATATTCCTTATTTTTCACATTAATATTAACATATCATGATCAATATATTTTTCTTTATACTTTATACTTTTTCATCTTATTATTTGTAGATGGCTATATATATCTTAGTATTTGTTTCTGCCATTGTTGTTATATCTATAGTTCTTTTGTTTTTTTCTTAGCCCCGACGATGACCTAAAACTTGGGCCGAAACTTCGGCACACATATAAGTTTTTCTTATTGTGTGTTCATTTATTGACCGCACCCCCAGCCAAGATTCTCCTTCATACTTTTCCACGGTCAACTATACTCGCACTAATATTCTGTCGTTTGTATACATTTCTGATATTTCGTCCCTGCCTTCCAAGAGATTTCTTAAAAATAACTGATGAGGAAGTCCCTTGGAAATTTGGTACGACAGATGAGGAAGGTAGCTGGTATACCCTCTGGAGAAAAATACCAGAATAACTGATAAATTATTTTATCTTAGCTTACCCAATAACAAGTTTTTTTTTTTTTTAATTTTTAAATCAAAGTCCTTCAGTATTAGTCCTTTAGCTTAATAATTTCCTGAAGATCATTATTGCGTAGGACGATCTTCGTTATTTCCCTTTTTTTTTTTTAATTTCTTTTCCATTATTTTTTTCTTGGATCAGCTTCATAAAAAAAAAAAAGCGATTATTAAATAGTGCAGAACTTTTATCCTGTTGAGTAAAAATGGACCAACATCTCTTCATGGTTCATTATTGATTTCGAGGTTGTACATGATGAAAAATTTCCAAGAATTAAAAATTAAAGCTCTTCAGCAGCCCATACCACTGAGGGGGGACCCCTTTCAACCTCTTTTTATGACATTTTGTTTTTCTAGGTTTAATACTGTACTGACCACACCGGATAATTATATAATGATAAACAATATACAAATATAATAATGATAAAAAATTGAATTATATAATAATAATAATAATAATAATAATAAAGAATATAATTATATAACATTAATAAGGTGAATGAATAATATATGCATATGATATCTAAGAAATAGAAAAGTTCTCACTTAGAAATCATCTTCATTTATTTTAACCATATCATTCCATTTAAACTTTATCATTTTATATAATATATATATATATATATATATATTATCGTTCTTTAAAAACAAATTTTATGTTGTTTTCCTTGTTTATTTATGTTAAATATAATTACAGCATCCTCTATTGTTATATATTTATAATACTATCACGTTTTTATTCCTCTTTCTCTATCAGTTGACGTACGCATGATTCCTCTTTCTCTCTTTTTATATGCTTTCTTTCTCTATACCATTTTTATCATTGTTCATTTTCATCAATGGTTTGTATTGTTGATTCTGCCATTTTATATATTGATCTAAATTTTTTTATATATAAATCTTTCACTTTTTATATAGTTTTCTGATCTGTTTTTATGCTACATTATTGGTCACAAAGCTAATAATCTCATTATCTCGTCATTAAAATTATATTATATGATTTGTTTACAACAATTTTAACACCAATAATCCTCATAAAATATATAGTCCCACTACCTATTACTTCGGAAGTATTCTATAAGATTTAAGGATTAGATTTGGATTAATTAATGAATTTTGAGTACATCCACTTCCTATTACATTATAGATTACCCGTAAAATAAACGTTTTGGGATATAAATATTTAGTTACGTTGTCCAAGAAGTTATCGAAGTTTCATTTTACAAATCGGAATAACCATTTATTTATTGAAAACTCTTTAAAGCCTCTTTTGGGAGGCAATTATCGAACTTCGACCATCTAGAATCTAGTCACAGCTGCTTTAAGAAAATTAGTGCAATATTTCATATTAATATGAAATATTTTTATAAAAGAATAAATGATGAAAGTTTTATACAACATTCTTCGTTCTGAAAAAAAATAATAAATTTTTTTTTATTAATCAAAAAATAAATAAATTGGAAACTTTTCCTTTCCCAATTTTTAACTGAATCAAAGACTGAGAAAACTCTTTACTGGGTTATTGAGTTGGCCTGGAGCTTGAGATATGACAGACTCCAGTAACTCTATCAAAGTCTGCATAACTGGAAAATGTTGTTTACGAAGGCAGACCACCTTCATCAGGCATTACAAGATAATGCTAACCATAATAGATAATATCATTAATAAATATTTTGATTCGCTTTAAGAACTAGGTAAGAGCCGATCTTATATTTAAAATCTCATCTTAAAAGACAATTATGATTTTTTTTTAATACATACTTTTATTTTTTGTTCGTAGATAAAATTTATTTTATCTAATTTATATGTAATTATAATATATACGTATTTAATATAATTTTCGGTCTTTTTCGATGACTCCTTTAAAAATATTATTTCATTTTATCACATTTATTAGCTAATTCGTATAAACGACATTGAAAATTTGTAGATATTTATTAAATAATTATTAGTTAAAAATATTAATGATTTTTTTTAATTTTTTGATTGTTGACTATTAAAATCTTCCACATTTAAAAGCAACAAATATATATTTTTCAATTATTTCCTCGACATCGGTTTATCCTTAACAATGTAATAATAAACAATAACCGATCACTAATTTTCTTAATGATTGACATTTTGGAATTAAATGGGTCAAGAAAGAGATGAAAAGAGAAAAGAAGTTGGCTCAGAGCTGCAATTGGGCTTCCCATTTATTGCGAATCTCAACCTTCAATTTTCGTGACTGCAATTATAAGCTTTTCAATTGGAGCTGCATTTAGAGATACTAGATAATATGCATACATGTACGGCGCTACAATTCATTGCTGAATCTTGGCTGTCTCCAAAAGTTTCTGCCATTCATCCCTATTCTGCGCAGCATCCATCCAGTCCAACGAATATTCCAAGAATATTCGTGGCATCTGCACGGACGCTATCCAGCCATCTCGTTTTGGATTGTCCTACTCTTCTAGCTTGATAGAGAGTTTCCATGGCTAATTTTTTTGGGATTTCGTTCTCATTCATCCCGGCGAGGTGTCCCGCCCACCTGAGCCATCCTCACACTGATACATCTAACAACGTCTACGTTTTTGAAAATTGCATAGATCTCCCAATTTTTTCTTCTTCTTCAGGCATTACCTTTCCTTATCGGACCAAAAATTCTTCTCAGTATCATTCTTTCAAAAATCAGCAGCCTATCCTCATCAGCCTTATTCCACGCCCAAGCTTCAGATCCATATGCGAGGACCGGGCGAACAAGTACTTTGTAAAGCCTCAATTTGGTCTCATTGATTCCGAATTCATCTCCGACCCAAAGTAGACCCTCTCAAACGTTTATATCCCAATCTTCATATGGTATTCCCGGAAACGATCTGGTCCAACCAGAATATATTTAGTTTTTGTTTCGTTGACAAGTCCAAACTTTTTAGCTGCCTTTTCTATTTGAAGAAATTCTTCCTTCATTGTAGACTGAGATCTGGCAACAATATCAAAATCATCGGCGTATCCGAATATCTGGACTGTTGAAAATGGTGCCCCTCGTTTGTATTCCAGATTCCCTCACTGTTCTTTCTTCTGCAAGATTAAATAAATAAATAGATAATAAGCAAGACACTTTTTTTTTTTTTTTTTTTTTTTATCGAACACTCAAATGGTTATTATTAGACTGCCAGAAACAAATGGGCAAACGGGGGAGGGTAAGGAATAATAATAATGTTGTTATTATTAATAACCACTGTCAACTCTATCCTTATTCTCGAAAAAAATCAGTTTCTCCTCCCCATAGCTTGAGCTCATATTTTAAAATATGTATGAATATTAAAAGATATATAACAATCGATTAACCAGTTGTGCTCGAAATTATGATTCGATTTCTATAATTTTAATTCAATTATACTGTAAGATTCCCAATCATCTATGCCAACTTCAAATTGAAATACCTTCAGCTTCGATATTTTAGTATAAGTATATGTGGGTGGAGAGATAAAATATACAAACAGCGAAATTTATATCCAAATAAATGCATCAATAACTGTCCAATTATTGTTGATGTCCTGGACATACTATTGATACTGTAACCGTGTAGTTAATTGGGTAGGAAAAAGAAACCTGCTGTTTGGATACATCTCATCAATAAAAAATTTTATCAGAAGTGAAAGACGAGTTTATACTTTTTAGCAGCAGAGATCAAGGTTGACTGTGTAGATCATTAGGCACTAAATGGATAAGAAAATATCCACAGATTAAAACCACTTTAAGGAAGGAGTTATTGAAAGTTTAAAACTGCATGAATATCTTAACTCAGGGATTACTTTACGATCAAACTTTTCTCCTCCAAGTCGACCAGTCCAATTTACTTCGGAATGAGTTTTGAGTTAGCAGTCATACTATGATAACCGGAATTTATATAACGACCTAAAACATTATAACATTTAGGCAACTGTACTAAACTTCCTCTTAAGTTCATTCACTTCTAGGGTAGTAGAATTGTAGCTTTTTAACTTTCTTCTCTCTGAACGAGAAATGCTAAAACTGATTTATGTTCATCTGTTATTGGGTTTTTATTATTTCTAAACTTTAATGGGTTCTTGTTTCACCTTCTATTAACAATGATTTTCTGGACAAATTATATTAATCTTTCCAATTCTAGCAAGCTGCAAAGCAGAGTGGTTAATAGCACCCTCGATGAGCCTTGGCTAACGTCTAATTGGCTTCGGGTTTCTATCTACTAGATATCCAAGTATCTAGGCTACTTCTTATACATCCACTAACAAACATTATTCGGACTCAATGATCTTTCCAAATGTACTTTTAAATATCCATTGAAAATAAAAGTATCGACCATCGGAGTTTTGGCATTCATTCCGGAAATACAATTAAGGGGATATAGCCAATTTAATTTATTTAATTTTTTTTCTTTAAATCTAGCATGTATCGAGCAGAACTGCTTTCTAAGCTAATTTTAGGTTGGTAAGAATATAATCAAATATTATTACATGTTAATTATAACATTGTCACGTACTTATTTTTCTTAAACACTTTTCTTATAAAATTTTCTTATATATATACATATATATATATATAATTAATCAATAATTAATTATTTAAATAATATTGTAGTTTATTTGTTCAATTCTTTCAATACTATTTTTATATTTAAAAATTGCTATTGATAAAGATTATTCCTGTGATAACACAATAATAACTGTGTTTTACCAATAAATTGACTTATTGAATATGGGCTGTTTTGGCAATGATAGATCGCCGAAAAATACTTGCCATGAAAAATTCAAAATCTATCGATTTTTCCACAATAGATCAGATTTGTCATAAACAATTTTAGTACAATTAATTGACTTAACAAATGAAATTATACTGAGAAAGAAATAAACAAAAACATTAAGCATATCGCTCTAACGTCTATAGCTTTTTGACATCTTATGTATGACCACATTGTAAGACCGTGTACGCTGAATGCATTATTGATGTGTTGATGTGTTTACTCTTTGGAAGGGCTACCGTGAGTGATGTATCAACTAGGCAATGATCTATTGATTTCTTACTTTGGCCCTTTTTGGATAAATAATAGCTGCTTTATACTTCATTGACTTTGTTTAAAGTTTCATAACATTCTATTCCTAATACTTTGAATACGTTCACAGATAAATAAAAAACTTTTTTTTTTGTTTCGTTTTTCCATATGAATAAAAAACTGTTTTTAATCCAACGATGTTTCTTCTTGATTTGCTTTTTAAAATTTATTTTCATTGTTTGCAACTGCAATTAACTTTGTGTAAATAAAAAAAATAATAAATTTTGAACAAAATGTTTTTGTATATCTCCATAATTAGGTGTTATTTTAATATTTTTACACAGAAGTACATATATCTATGTATCTATTTTTCGTTTCTCTACGAATTATCGTAGAATTCATTCGTGTAGTTTTGCAAACAGTCCTGTTGTTTAGTGACAATTTTTTTAAACAAAAGCTTAAATATTATAGATATTTTTTTGTTTTTAAGAATTAGATAAGGTAATGTGGGACAGATGGAAACTAGATTCAATTAAACAAAACAAAATTTGGAAACAAAATTCTACGTTAAATGATTGAAGCTAGATTTTTCCTGTGTTTTTAAACCTGTCGATTAAGTTTAAATATTACACTCGGGCCCAATTTTTCAGTCATGACTATTTCTATGAGATTGATAATTCAATTTAATAGCATCTAGAGGTTTTTTTTTTAATGAATTTCCGACTCGAAATTTATTCTGTAGTCACTTCTTATTTTGTTGAAAGGGAAATATGATACAGTCGGTGTTAGATTGGTTAATTTGTCTTTTTAACAATTCCAGCTCATTTTGTCTAATGTTACAAGCATGGTTAGCTTGCTTCAGTGCTTTCGAAGCCTTGACGGCAATGGCAAAAAAAACAGAAGTCTTTGCATAATTTTTGCCAATTATTTCCGCGGTATAGAGATTAAATAAAGTTGGTGAAAGAACCGCACCTTGCGGTACTCCACAGGTTAATGGTACCGTCTTCCAATAACTATCACTAACTAATACGGCCAGACTACGGCCAGCTAGAAACGATTGCAAGTCCAAACTGTGAGATTCGCAGATGACCCCCATGTACATCTTTTTAAAGGGAATTAACATTTAAAATGAATGGCGCAAACTGCATTTTTATATCTTTAATTATTTTAAATTGATTAATTTGTATTTATTTGGAAAATACTGTTTCGTTCGGCTTGATTGGATTTTTATTAAAAAGAGGGTAAACAAACACGTCAGAATCACGAATAATAATCTTGTAATCCACATCAGTTTAGATGAGCGTTAGGCGCATACGCGGCATATACCAAGATGATTTTTATTTAATTTTTTTATTCCGAAATATTTAAGTTTTAGCTATTATATATTAATAAATAAAATTTTTTGATATAATAATACATAATTATCACATCGATAGTTATTCTCTTCAGGTATAGTGTAAATGATTGAATTTAGTGATTTTTTCTTGCCTAAATTACTTGGATATGTGACATAATCTGATATTAACCGTGAGGCTGAAAATATAACGGTTGAAAGATCTACAATATCAGCTTTTCTCATCTTCCTACTCATCCCTATTTGGCAAGATAATCAAAATATTTGTTAGCCTGGCTTCAGGTAATTAGTTTCTTTATCTAAGACTTCCAGCTCATTACCGCCGGGCGAGGAGGAGGAGTGTTGACTCTCTCGGTAATTACGGGAGCCCTAACAGTGAAAGCAACTTCTTGTAATCCTCAGCTCTGGGGCAAAACAGTGTCCTCTGGAGGCGGTAATGGTCGCAAAACCGGGATCGCCGCCTTCCAGATTACGGTTCTGTCCAAGCCGTAGCGGATGAGCAAGAGTTCTTCTGGTATCTAGACGATTAGATCTTCGCTAAGGATTACACATTTTCGAGGGTCTTAACCGGAATTTACATACAAACTTGGCTACAGTCAATCGCAGATTTCCGTCAGAATTTGGTCGTATATTGAATTCAGACTTCTTTGTGGAGTAAAGATGGTGTTACGAGTGATAAAGGATCATGAAGCTCTTTAAAAAAAAATATCTTTGAAGCAATATAAGTAGGTAATCGTAAACAATTGATGAAATCAGTACTAAAAATATATATTTGTATATGTATATATATCTAGAGCGAGAAGAACAAATAATGACGGAAACTTTAAGATGTGCTCGTATTTCAGCTAAAATCCTTCGTAATTTTTACTTCATTGTCATTTCTGTTTGTCTTAGTATTAGCACTGATAACATAAAAAATAAAATTAAATAATATAAGTCTGCAAACACATTAGGTGAAGTGAATAAAACTGAGCACGTACTGATTCATCAAAAAACTGAGCAGATGCCCCGATTATATCTGAATAAAGGAATACTTGCTAAGTTTATTGAGAACGTGCTCCAAATATGAATATGAATTTTGATTCGGAGTACCTGCTCAACTATCTAAGTTCATAAAACTGAGAACGTGCTCCACTATGTGAGAAGGTACTCGGTAAAACACTGAGTCTACGAAAGAGTAGATCGGCATTTTACTGAGAGCCTATACAAATTTGTACTATGATGCAAAGTATCTTTAAAAAAAATTAGATTTTTTCTAGAATCAGTAGAAATAGGATTTTGGGAGCAAAACCCAGAATCTTGTTTTTTTTGTTTTTTTTAATTTTCAAACAGGTTTTTAAGTAAGAAATGTAGGTCTGAAAATAAATTGCATATCCATGATTTATTCTTTACAGTTTATTTTTTCAGTTTAACGTTGGAAATTGATCGGATTATTTAGAAATTGTAGCTAAAAATGTGAATTGTCATAAAACTTCATTCTCTCTTTAAGCCGGGATTTTTAATTTATTTAATTTATTATCACAAACTGTTGTAAATTAAGGAATATTCCATTTTTAAAAGAAATAACATGAATACATTTTTAAAGATCTGTGTAATTTTGTAAAAAATAAATTAAACATTATAGAGATCGTAGTGATTATTCTGGGTCTGTTCCATTTCTGCCATGTATCTATTTGACAGTTATGTCCAAACTTTTCTTCGGCATGGTCTTCATAATCATCTATCTATCTCTATCTATCTCTAGTGTATAGTGTGCACAAACATATATAAAGCTTTGTCTTAATCTTGTATTATCTGATTCCTTTATGAAAAAAAAAACTGCATGCTTATATCATGAACTTCAAGGTCAATCTGCCCTACAGGAACAGCGAAGTAATAAATAGCCTCCATACTGGCACTATTCCCTAAGCAGGTTAAATCCCCTCACAAACGGACTCGGTGATGATCTAAGCGCTTAGCTAATGAGAATTAAGAGCCCGCTCTGATGTGATATTTATCGTATAAGCAGACTATTGCCAAAATCTTGAGAAGGGAATTCGGCACTACCATAAATAATTTAACACTCAATACCCCATTAAAATAATAAAATTATTTAACTAAGTGGTTAATTATTACTGCTAATGTGTAATTCGGTGCTTGCTTATCACTTCCTTTTCTATTCAATTTTACTTCTTTCTTTTTTAATTTGGCTTTATTTCATGGAGGAATCGCCTATTAAATAAAGACACATCTTCCGTTCGGGCTAGGATAGGTTGGTAACTATTAAGGCAGCAGAGCCTTTTTTTTTCTAGTTCAGGAAACGAAACCCAATGAACACCCAGTTGGCTTTAGATTTGTTGCAGTAATTGCATCGCGATGGTTGCAATGAGTTTGTAATGTTTTGGGCTTCCTATTGAGCAAGTCCGTAACAATTAGACTAGGTTACTTATTAATCCAATTAGTACTGGAACCAACGGATAAATTTCCGAGGGGACAGACCAAAACATAGGCGGGAGTTTTAGGTTTGGTTTTTGACTAGGTTCAGTAGAGGGAGGATGATACAAATATCAATGGAGATTATCCTATAAAACAAGGGATTTAACGTTGTATGATAAACTTATTTAAATAAACAATTAAATTATCCTAATGAATTTGGTCTCGAGAAATGTCCGAATGAAATAATTCAAGGATATGCTAAGGGAAGAGAGGAAAATTAAAGTGATGTTGCTTGTCCAAAAGTGTTGACCAATCTTATGAGTATGCTAAACTCCACTGTTTCTTAAAATGTTTCAAACAGCCCCATTGGAAAGCAAAAATGTGGGATAAAAAAAAAATAAAAAAAATTATTGACGTTTTGACCTAAATTAAGATCATTTTCAGATCTAATTAAAAATGTTTGCATTTAATTTCAGATTTAATTTCAATAAACAATATTGTCAATCATTAATAATATTTTGCTTGCACATATTTCTGGTCGAGTAAATCATTGGTTGGCAATTTTAATGTTTTTCGAAAAGTAATTAATTTTTAACAGTTTAAAGACAGAAGAGATAATCAAACAGGTCTGATATACTGCATAAAATTAATGACTGATCCTTAAGCTTACATTGGACATAGGTTTCACAGTTTAAAAATATGATATATCAACATAAACACTTGCATGGATTATTATTTATAGGAAGAAGTTGGTCGAGGGGTGCGTTCAATGAAGGACACTAGTTAGTGCAACTTATTTTATTGTGCGCTAACGTTTCGGCCTAAGTTTTAGGCCATCATTAGGGCTAAACAAACGATATAACAACATTGATACCAACAGAGACCTAATAAAAGATGGCTATAAAAAGGAAATGATTATTATGATAATAGAATGTGAGGTATCTATAAAGGAAATAATAGTAACGTATATTTCAAATAATGAAAATTGAAAGAATGTGAAAAGAATGAAGGGAAGATTATGAAATTATAAAATATAATACATGAAAACTATTAATTACAATAAATACTAGTATGAAGATTTGAAAATATATAAACTCTATCAAGATAATTATGGTATTACAGATAAATGATATTAAATATGTTAACAAGTGACTAATGAAAATAAAATTAACGCTAAATAGATACAATAAAATAAAGGAATAAAGTATAAAGTTATGTAAGCTGAAAGATAGAGTAATACAATTATAAATTATTACCTTAGTGGAGGAGAAAGTATAATAAGGATAAATACAAGGAGGAAGAGGAAATGAAAAAAATAGTTAATAATTACATACCAGAGAGGAGTACTGCCGAGTGCCAACTAACTGAATCGAAATACAACTCTGGAGATTAGAAAAACGGGTAAACAAAGTTGCCAACTAACTAGTTTGACAAAAATTAACATTAAATTTAAATACTAGATTAAAAAATTAATGATTGGCAAAACTATTGATTTAAAAAACTGGTTAAACTTACTGGTAAAACGTATTGGCTTAAAGCAACTAATTAGTAAAACGATAATGGAAATAAAATACCGGAAAGGTGGAGGATTAAAAATCATAGAGTAATGAAAATTGGCAGAATTTTATTAGTAATATATTGTAATTTATTAGGGAAAATTAATTGTAACGAAACCAGTTGTCAAAAAAAAATCAATCTTGCTCGGGACTGCGAGCATCGAAATGAATAAATATATAAAATATGTATCAATAAAAATAAAAATTATAAATAATAACAATAAATATATAATTTTAAAAATAATGGAGATGATAAAAGAAAATTAGGGATTAGAAAATTCGAGATGTGAGGATGGATAAAAGTTATCTTTTTTTTTTAATAAATTGAATATTTGAGAGTAGGTCAGGAATATGTTTTGTATATCATTTTTTTTTAATTGACGGGAAAGGATTCTAATTGGATGTAGATTCTTTCTGATAGGAGTCGTTTGTCGTGGTTAGGGACTCGCTACAGTCCCTAACCATGACAAACGACAAAAGACTGGAGTATTGCCAAAATCAAATGTTAGGTGTAAGGTTAATGCGTGTTCTGAAAGTTTAAAAGCATTATGGTTACGGGAGAAAGTGGGATATTTGTGTTGGGTGATGCGATCTTTAAGGAGGTTTTTAGTTTCACCAATGTAGGAGGAGTTACAGTTGAGAATGGAACAGGGAATGCGGTATCCGACGTGGAAACCGTGTTTAAGAGGAATGGGATCTTTTACACTTGTGTTGAGGCTGGAAAGGTTGTTGTGAGGTTTAAAGGCAATTCGTATGTTGGAAATTTTTGAATGTTATCAGAAAGGGAGGGAATATATGGTAAAGATCTATATAAGAGAAAGGAAGAGGATGTCGGGGTGGGAAGATTTTTGTAGTTGTGGATGGCTTTGTTAATGGTATTCAGGTGAAAGTTGTTGGCTAATAGGATTTTTTTGATACGGTTAATGTTTGTTTCATGACGTGGGAGGATAAGGGTAGCTTCTATGAATATAAAGACTCAGCTGAGAGAGGTACAGGCCCTAACATCGACCCCTTATGGCCAAATTGCGTACCAGAGACCGCCGAGCATGTTATCATTGTCTGTACCGCCTGTGACACCCAGAGAGGCAAGCTGCCGAGGGTAACAGGAATGTATGCTCCAACGCCAAGTGATTTCTCTCAGTTAGTTACCAGAAGTAGTTAGTAGTTAACAGTACAGGGCCCAGCACACTTTTATCTAGCGCGTAGAGGACCAGTTCCTGAGAGGCCATTGGACAAAAAAGGCGAAGTTGGAGGCAATGAAGTTGGAGACGGTGAATAGGACAGTTGCGAACATAAATAAATTTGTATGTTTTATAGCAGGGATGGCATGAGTGATATATCACCACTGCAAACCCCTCTTGATAGGGAAATTAAGAAGTCAGCAAATAAATAATTAAGTATAAGATTTTTGGCTACGTTAAGATTTTGGTGGTAAGGATGTTGGGAATAGCAGTTTAAAAGCCTGCCAGAATAAGTCGGATTAATGTACCAGACTGTGTATATAATGTTGTTTGGGTTTCTTATGATGATGAGATCAAGGAATGGAAGGGAATTATGTATTTCACGTTCAAGGACAGTTGTAGGTGGCAGTGGTAGGAGTTAAAGACTGATAGAATATGAGCAATTTTATCAGGATTGAGGATGAGGAGAAGCTCATCTACATATTTTTAACTAAAGATAAAGATGAGATATTTGAGAAAAGGGGGGTTTGGAATTAAGAAGATCATTAAGGACAATGTTGGCAATGTCAGGAGTAAGAGGATTCCCATGGATTATAAACATATTAAAAGGGAGGAAAGAGGGTCTCGAAATTCAGGATTCAGGAACTATATTCTCACGATTATTCGTAATAATTATTAAGTGTTTTAAAACGGCTTATCTACTATTAAACATTGGTCTGTTAAGAGGATTGTTTCTGAAAATGTTATTTTTATATGTCTAAAAGGAAGATATTAGGTTTGGAATAAGGTTTCCTAATGGATTTTATTTTAGTCACGATCTTAAGCCATACCACATACTCTGTTGACTGAAAGGAATGATCATAAGAAGCCGCTTTTGTAGAAGTCTTGCAAAGCGACAAGAGGCAAAAGTTTATTGGCTTGGTTATTTGACTTTGTCTTCGCTAACGATAATGATTCAAAGGGCACAATGCACCTCCTGTTTACTCTCTCTTCATCTCTCATAACTAATACACTACTTTGGATAATACAACATACAATATATGTGATATGTTAGAAACATATTATGATGTATTAAAAGCTGAGATAAATAAAATTTGTATTCGTTGCATGAGTCACTGAGGATTTTTGGGAATATATTTAGTCTTGTTTTTAGGGTTTTTAGGGATAGAACGAGTATGATAAAAATCGTTTCTGCCTTATTCGAGAAAATTGTAGATATGTTTAAAATCTTTAATGTAAAGTGGCACTTCGGGTGAGTCGATTTTAGCTAAAAATCGACTAAAAATTGCTGTAACATTCCAGAGTTCATTTTGCGAGACGGTTATTTGGACTCGGTTCGGGTTCGAAATTTTTTACGATCGTAATACTTTCTCCTATAAAATATACCATAAATAGGTAAGTTAAAGTAAAAATAAACAAATCAAAAATTCTTTATCACACTAACTAAGTCCTGTTAAGTATGCGCGTAACAAAATATTTTATACTTGCTAACTTTTGAAAAATTATAATTTCTTACTATATATTGTCTGAACCATCTTTCAGCTAAGAGAACACGATATATATATATATATATATATATATATATATATATATATATATATATATATATATATATATATTTAAATAGCAGCCGAAATCTGATCTGATTCAATCATTATAGATTTGCCGAAGGGTATGTAATCAATAGGACAGCTCTTTATTTTTCTGTAAAATTACACATTGTTGGAAGATCTTTATTTGAAATTTTCCAAAACAATTTTTCTGAAGAATATTAAATTTAAAGTAAAAGGCGAGGCTTTCTTAATTGACAGGCTAATTAAAAATAAAAATTACTTTTTCTTTATTTTTGTGTTCAGTTTGACGACCTGAGTACCTGCTGCTGCTGCCGAAGTAAGGTATTTTCGTGTAGATTAATTAATTCATAATTTAATTTTTCAGTTGTCTTCATTCATTAGTTAATTAAAATTTCTGATGTTTAATAAAGTTTGACAAACTCATAAGGAAATAATTATTTTCTATACTCATTTTTTAAAAATTAGATTTGTATTTAGTGAAAAGCGTCTTTTCTAAATTGATAGATGTGATAAATATCCTTTTAAATACATACGCACATAGGCTATTAACCGTATGCCTCTACTAAATCATCCGTGTCATAATTCTATTAGGATTTTTTATATTTTATTTTATTTATATACTAAAATAAAATTCTTAACTGGAGATCAAGCACATCTTGTGAATTTGATATTGATTGAACAACTTGATAAAATCAATTCATACAATTAAGAAGAATTAAAAATAAAATTAATTTAAATTAATGAATTAATAAACCAAAAGTTAATGAGCTCACTGAGTCAATTAAGTTTTAGCCAACGTCTCAGATTTCCAGGTAACCGAGTTAATTTTCCCTTGGTATTACAATGTTTCCTTACTAACAAATTGACTAGAAAGTTGATCCAAATACATAATAAATCAGACTAATTCAAGCTATTTATGAAAATATACATTATATAAATATTTTAAAAGTATTGTAATTGTTCAAGCAAAATTATTTATATTAAACAGTGAGTCTCTTTAAATATGACTAATAATATCGACGTCGTTTTTTGAAAAATAATTAAGTAAACTTTACAGGAAAGACATGGAACAATTTTTCCAAATAACAATATACATATATTTTTAATTTTATTCTTTATTGTCTACAATACGAGTTTATTAAAGTGGCAAAACCTTTTTAATTACAATATATTATATATTATATATTAAGGCTCCTAGCACTGGTAACGGCCATAGTGACGACTGAGAATCGTTAGTATTTGGTGCTTACGTCATAGGTAGATTTTCAGACTATTTCCAATTTTTATTTTTCGATATATCGTGAGTGGGAATCGATAGAGGTAGTGTAATATACTCAAAATCTAATGTTCAAATGTTTGGCGCTTAAGCTTTTTTTAAAAAAAAAAAAAACGACATCAATATTATTATTACCATGAGAACAGGAAAAATTTTTTATGTTCGATGAGCGATAACAATTTTTTATGAATTATTATTGAATAGATCAATTAATGATGAATTGAACACGATTTACAATTAATAAAAATAATTCCGGATAGTTACCGAAAGCACTCATGCCAGAGCTGAAGAGGATTTATGAATCAAGTTGAGCTCTATTAAGCCTAAAATTGACGCTCCGATTGCAAATTAATAAAAGCATGCTTCCAACTGAAAAATATTCATGCTGTTCTTCACAACGTTCGGGTTTATTACTTTTGATGGTTATACTTTTAATTGCAGAATTTTTGGTGTAATATGAATCTTACAGTTGCTGCTGTTCTGTAAAATAATTGAACTTTTGAGTTTTGAGGAAAAAAAATCAGTTTATTATTTTCCTAAACAAATTCACAGTAATTTACAGGAAAATAAAGACAAGATTGGCAACCCCCCTTAAAACCCTCAATTTTTGGAAATTACGGGTGAAATTTGGTGGGGCACAACTCTGTCGTCGGAATTTTTTTCCCGACCTCATATTCAACCCCTTAACTTTCTCCAGTACCTATCCAGCGCACATGACTCTGGAATTTCCAATGGGATGGGATATTTTTTTTTTTATTTTTTACAGATTCTGAAAGGAAAAATATATTAGGACAAGGGGGTTATCGCATAAAAAGTTTTTATACAAAGTTCAATATTTCTCTGGAGAAAAAAAGTTCAATATTTCTCTGGAGAAAAGTTTTTTTTTTTTTTAATAAAACTATTCCAGTAAATGTTGTAGAGAATTCAAATCAGTTTGAAATGATTCTACTTTCACTACAGAACGCAAAGAATTACGATGGCAATAATAATAAGTAAGAAAACAGCAAAAAGTATTATATATATATATATATATATATATATATATATATATATATATATATATATATATATATGTATAATGATCAGTGTTATTATATGTATTTGTTATAATAATTATAGGATTATAAAAATACATTGATAAATAATCGTTAGTTTGCCCATTTGTATCTATTATTGTCACTCTAATACTTAGAATAATAGTTCTGGAATGAAAGTAGACTGATTTCAAATTTATTTTAATTTTCTACAATGTGTACTTGTAGGACTAGTTTTATAAAAAGGTTTCCCATTAGTGAAATTTGTAAATTTGTATAACAATGTTTTATGCGATTACCCCTCGGAGCGCATCGATCAAAAAAGCGCCTAGTATAAATTCATCTCCTTTTAGAATCCGTAAAAAAAAAAATTGCTCCATCCCATTGGAAATGTCAGTGTCATGTGCGCTGGATAGATACTGGAAAGAGTTAGGAGGTTGAATACAAGCTCAGAAAAAATTTCAGGCGACTCAGTTGTACCTTATATTTCTTCCACCCTATATGTTTCACCCCAAAATTCTAAAATTGAGAATTTTAAGGAGAATGTCAGTTGAGTCTTGAACACCCTGTATATTGCTTTGTTTTGTTAAATACATTTTTAACTGTTAAATCAGTTTGTATTCTTTTATGAAGACGAATCTTCAATATCAAGAAGAAAAAAAATACTATTTTATACTTAAATTTGTACATATTCTAATTTGGTATGGCAACTTTTTGAACTGAAATGCTTCCAGATAATAAAGGTGTTATATATTCTATTCGTGTTTTTAAATATAATGTATTAATTAATTGATTATGAATGTTACAGTCAAGTGATTATGATCAAGACTGCGTAAGTTTAACTAGAAATGACCCGATTCAATATTTTCATGTTTTTACTTACTTATTTTAGATAATGATATCACTGTACTTGTTAAAACAACCTACTATTTAACATTTATCTATGGGATTCCTTCCTTTTATTTATATCTATGTATTTTCTTGTTCGCAGTACCTCCAGACATCCTGGACGCGGGTACCAGCACAGACATGACGGTCCGAGAGAACAGCAGCGCTACCTTCTGGTGTGCTGCTTCAGGATCGCCAGCGCCTAACATAACTTGGAAGCGGGAGAACAATCTATTCTTTACTATCAACGGCCAAAAAAGTATTATTTATCATACTCTATTATTGTTTTTAAATCAATTTGTACACATAAGAGCTCAAAATATTTATTAACAACAAAAATTAATCCGTATAGTCCTTTTTTAAAATTTGATATTGCTTATCGTGTATTTTAATAGTTCTTATAAATTTAGGCAATAAAATATAGCTTTTATCAGCGAAATATTTATATTATATTAATGTAATACATTTTGAATTATACATTAAAACGACAATCGATAAGACATAGACAGTTTAAGGCAGCACAATTTTAAAACCCTCAACACAACCAATCATTTCAGTCTAAAGCCCTACGACTGATAGTTAATGCAACATGTTATGTTACAAACAATACCCTACACCATGATCTTAATACTCCGTATCGCGAGCGTTCAAGCCAAAGTCACCAAGCCAAGTTAGTGAACTTTGTATGATAAATAATTTCTTATTATCGAAAAAAAAAAACACAGCATGCATGGACTAAATGAATTCATTCATCAAATTATTGCCAAATAAGGTATTGAATGACTTTGTGATATTCGACAGGTGAAAATATATGGTTTACTAAGGAAATATGGAAGAGGAAGCAGAAATAAGATGCAGATTTAGCTGTATATTCCCTTATACAAACTCAATTGAAGCAGAAAACAAGGCTATCTAAATGTTTTATATGGCCAATAACGACTCACGCCTCAGTCAGTAGTAAGTCACTGTAAAAGTCAGTGATACAACAAGCTAGTCGCTTCGAGAGGAACATATTGAGACGTATTAGGTATATTATAGTAAGTCGTATTGAGGACAATGATATCTGCGCCAAAACGCGGAGTTGAATGGTGATTACCGAGATCTGAATCTCTCCAAATTCGTCAGGTTGTATCCATTTTAGAATTGATCACGTCATCAGAATGGAAGATTGCCGGGTCCCTTCCAAACGTACAGCGGGAGACTCAGGCCGTGTTGGAAGGATAATGTCTTTATAGATCTGAGACACGCAGAGCTGACCCACAGAACAGGATGTAGACAGAATCGCTTGGGGCAAAATGTTTAAGCAGACCAAGATATTGTATCTTTTAATCTCTCATTTTGATGAATCATGACTCCCACTTCCTGGTGATCACTTTTTTTTTTATTTCGGAGCTAGGTAGCTCTTTAAGCATAAACCTTTGGAAAGATTTTTTTCGACGCTTGTGGTGGAATAATGTTCACTGTTCCTTGTTGAAATAACCGAGTATCATATTGTATAAATAATTTTTCAGAACTGCATCATTTCAACATTCCTTTATTACCCGCTCCACCATTTTCTGAAATTCTCTCCTTCCTTTAGCGCATTCCAAACCCTCCTATTCCAACATCTTGCATTGCAGTCAGACACTAACCGACATATTATTATACTGTTTGGATTTAGTTGAGATTTTAAGATTTTAAGATTTTTTGGGGAGGGGAGGGAGGGAGGAGGGGAGTAGGCCAAATATCGATTAATTTTATTTACATTCAAATAAAGTTTTTATTCAGTGAAAAGATATATTGTTTATTTTACTCATCATTTTTCGAATGGCCACACATTGTTATTTAGTCTGTTAATTTATTTTCTTATTCATATTTATATTTATATTTGTTGTTTGTTTCTCTGTTACACGCAAATAAGTTTGTAGCGCGGTGATAGATTACACCAACCAAAGTAATTTATACTGAACCCTTTGGGCACTGTTGTTGTTTGTTGCATAGTCCTCTTGGTTTGCCCAATGATGCAAAGGCCAAGGACAATTTTGTTTTACTTGCAACTTCCGCTTTGCGAATATTTTTTTATATCTTGGCCTGTAAACTTCTCTGACTCCTAGATTTGTATTTATAATATTTTATTTTGAAAATATGCTTCTAGTAAATTAATAAAACTAAGGAATTCCAAAAATTCGATTTTTCACATTCTTTAGTTACAAGTGGTGTCGACGATATATGGTCCGATCATTGAGGATAAAAGAATCGAGACTACAAATGAAGACAATAAGTAGAAGCGGTTACCTCTGCCGCTATCTAAAGCTGGCCGACAATCACTGAGCGATCCCATGGGATTTAGGGGATGAGCCTTGTTGATGACCTGAGAGGATGTACTAGACCGGGTCACCCCCTCTCGAACCTCATCGAAATTTGTCCGTGATCCTCAAATACACTGTCAGCATTAGGTGTAATTCATTAATCATTTCCTTTCATCTTTTTATAGACTCCTGAGTAATTTCGATAAATCTCTCCGGTAAAAAACTCGGTAGATAGGTTATTAAAATGTTCAGAGAAGTATTATTTTAATTTTTTGAAGCTATAACTGTATTAATAATAAAATACAACAATTAAATGTGAACCATGATAAAATTACATATAAGACCTATAGAGAAACAAACCTTTCGTAGCACTCCAGTAACAATTCTAATCTAGAAGACACCGGGGCCATGTTTGAGTAGGAATGGAGTTTGTCATGGAAGGATAGGTACCTGGATAGTGGTAAATCGGCAACATATGAAGCATTGAGGTCAGCAGGGATGGTTTTATTCCTGACAGCATAAGGGTCATTATGGATCTTACGAAGGATTTTGGATTGTAATGATTGGTTTAGTGGAGCCCCAAAGCTCAACACCTTAGGTCCTAATAGGCCTTATTATAGTCATCTAAGTGAGCCTTTTGTAATTAGTTTGAAGCTTAGAGCGTTTGTCTAGTAAGTGTTGAAGTAGCCGAAAACGGGGAGCAGTTTCTTGTCGTTTCAGTCTTGTATGAGGATTCCAAGTTAGATGTTTCTCAAGAGGGAGTCCTTGGTAGGTCCTAAAATACAATGGATTTTAATATCGATTTATTTAAACTTTTCTGATTTCTTCGATATTCAGCGCGGAATATATTTAAAAAAACTGTTAATTCGAAATCATATTATTGTATCTCATTATAGAAGAAATCAGAAAAGTTTAAATTAGCTAATATTATAATATAAAATTATATTATAACGCAGGAACTTAAAATCGATTGTATTTTCGAAATACAAAAAAATCGACTGTGACCCCGAAAATATATTAGTGGACCTCAGTATCGAAGAAATCAGAAAAGTTTTAATAAATCGATATGTGAGCGCTGGACCTTAAAATCGATTGTATTTTCAGAAAGAGCGACCCCGAAAATATATTAGTGGACCTCAATATCATAGAAATCAGAAAATTTTAAATAAATCGATATGTTAAATCTTATAGTCGATACTATTTTAAAAAACTGGACCTCCAATAAACCAAAAATAATGGACTTCGAATCAACATCGACGAAATTTGAAATGACGATGGAATAGTTAAAAATGGAAAAGTACTCAACATCAGATCAGTGGCTGAGTAATTTTTGTAAGCAGAAATAAATCATAATTACTTTTTGTACTTAACTAACATTGCGTAAGTATTTTCGTTGAAAACTACTAAAATCATAAAAGTAATTCCAATATTGTCCGTCTCTAGTGGACTGGAGTCATAAATGATACAAACAGTAAGGTAATGTATTGTTTTAATTTGTCCCGACGTTTCGCCTTAATTATTAGGCCTACATCAGAGCTAATAAAAAAAAGATACAGGAAAAATAAAAAGGTGAATTATACATCCCCTTTCTAATTTTCTTACCGGACCCTCAACTTCTTGATTTCATCATAAGCATAGCATAGTTTTTCTGTTGAAGTTTTAATTATCTACTATGTTTACGATTTTCAAAGTAATATTTTTTTTTTCCATCTCCAGCAGAAGAGAAAAACATTTACCTCATGGTTGAGTAATATTTCCTTTGTATACACGACATATTATTTTATTATATTATTTTCTTTTTTTTTTTTTTTTTTTTTTTTTTTTTTTTTTTTTTTTTTTTTTTTTTTTTTTTTTTTTTTTTTTTTTTTTTTTTTTTTACTGAGGCGACAAAATCAGCATAGAGACAAGATTCCACGTCAGAAACTGTCGAGAAGACTAATGGAACCTTGTTTTTAAATTTTGGAGCGCTCGGTAGATTATGTATTTAGAGATGGCTGTGCGCAGGGGCGGAAAATTGTCTCCTGCCTTTTCCCAAGCACTTCATCAAAGTCTTTCACGGATCCGGCAGTTTTCATTAGTTTTCCCCTGTCAGTCCTTTCCATCGAATACCGCGTTACCAATTCCATGTAAATGCCGACAAAAAATCTATTTCGTTAAATAATTTCTTTTATGTAATCTTTTCTACTTAAGATAACTCGGATGCCCGATAATTTTTATTTTTATTTGTAAAATACTAAAGATAGATGAATAAGGTAATTGGTCGGAAAAAGTTCTTTGAGTTCTCAATTAATTTATTCATTTAAGGCTTCCTTTAGTTCGTAAAAGTGATTTTTAACAAATGTGGTTTTACTTATGATTATATTCTCTTAAATAAATGCTTCAAAACTGATGGGTCTTAATCGTTAGGTTCAAGACTGAATCCTCAGAAACACAAAGGAGACAAAATTTACGATGGCGGAGTTATTACCAGTCAAGAGTATTATATGGTCATAATTTCATTCAGCTTTTCGCCCGAATCATCTACCGATTACCGGATTAATTTTTAGTTTTTATATTGAAATTTCTCAGTGGTCAGATTTGACACGGGCAATGATAATTTGGGAAAGAGAGAATAATTTTATTTTTAATTTTCGTTGTTTTGTCGTTAACTACTTCTCAAAACTACTGTTATTCAATTAGGCTATATAATGTTAGTCAATTAGGCGAAAATAAGGGATTATATGTAATAAAATAACACCAAAACAATAAAATATTTTTATTACAAACAATGTATGAGAAAAAAAAAAATGAATTTACAAATATTTAAAAATACAACTTCGGTATGATATTCATACGATTGAACACTTTGACAATTTAAAAATTAAAATAAAGTTTGTAAAAAAGAAAAAATCCTAAAATGAATCATCGTTTTAGTAAAAAATTAAATAAGATAAGATTTACGTACGTAAAGTGAAACAATGTTTTTTTATTTAATTAATGAAATGTGTTGAGCACTACCAATTTTTTGATATAGTATTTATTAGAGTTACACTTTTTTAAAAGTATATACATCATTATAATAATATGATCTGAAGAAATGGCGAGCATTTTTCGCCTTTAACCTTAATTTGAATTCGTATTGAGGTACATTTCCTATTGAATTTTATTTATTTCCGTTATTGCTGAGCCCAGATACTCACTTCTCTACGTGCTCAAATGTATTCATCCGTATAAATGTATCTATCTGAATAAAATTTATGTATCTGTATAAACAAAATCATTGCCGTTTTTGCTATTAACCTTGCATTTCATTATAATAGCATTTATTCCGAGAACTGATTTACCAGTGTTGTATTAAATTTAACAGTTTTCTCATATTCACCTAACAATTGCATATGATATCATCAATTCCAAGCACTGGTATATTACTGATTTTAATAGGCGTCAGTCATTTATTAATTCAATTGTGTTTTTCTTCCTTCTTTTTTTAATTTTTTTTTTTTATGTTAAACAATTCAATTCGCCTTTTCTAGTTTCTAGTAATGGGTATTTTTAATGATAAATGTCAATATGTATGTAGCAAATTTGATAGATTTTTTAATAATACGTTCAATATTGATTTTCTTCCGGCCTTTTATTTTTTTTATTAAGCAATTTAATTAATTAGGGATTTAATTAAATTAGGGATTGATCAACTGAATTTAATTAATGTTTTTTCTAGTTCCTAGAATGTAATATTTTGTTTTTGTTGTTGTTGACAAATGTTAATGAATTAATATGTTTTTTTTGTTATGACCTATATTTATGAATGTTTAATTGTTCCTGTAAAAGCTATTATTTACAATTCTAAGATTTGTTAATTTATATTACCCTATTTAATATGATAGCCCTTTTCTTCTCCTGCTTTCAAAGATTAAAAACATCGAGGCCCGATATATCGAAATATATATAAAATATATATATATATATATATATATATATATATATATATATATATATATATATATATATATATATGATTTATATAAAATATCAGTTTTCGATACTCGAATTTTTCTATCAATATTACGTCATATCGATACATCGATATTCTTCCAACATTCCTATTCTGCAGTTGATTTTTCTTTATTTGACTGTTGATATAACGACTAACGTTAAGCAGTTAGTCGCTATATTTTTGACAAAATTGATATAATATTGGCACAAAGATTTTACATGATTGAAAATAATTTTGACGTAATTAAGAGTGATATTTCAAATATTTTTTATTTCGGCCAATTTTATCGACGTCAGTATTATTGCCACAGTATGCCTAACAACAACCCCTCAGACGTTCAATATATTGACGAAATTCGATATTGACCATGCAATAGGGCCACTTTGATTAACTTCGAAGTGCAAAAATGATTCAATTACAACAAAACTGTTTGATCTGGATATATCAAGAGCAATTGCGTTATAAACTGAAGTGACTATGGATATTCATGGAATTAATTGAGGAAACAGGAAGTGGTGTGCATAGTGACCGGACGCTATGATCCAATACAGCAGGGCTTGCTTGCATAATTTGAGGGGGTGGGGGTATAATGTTTCACATTCATACTGGAGTTAGAAATAATGATAGCCGGGTGTGTCTAATGAAATGGTAATATTACATATAATATGTTAAATTAATTTTATAACAATAAGCCAATTCTTGTATCTTAGAAAGCTGGATTACAGGTTTCAAAGCAATAAGATTTTATTGGATATAACACTTCTTAAATTGTGTATTCGGTGTAATATGAGTCTTAAGTAGTTTTTAAGGACCATGATATATCTGAAACGTCCACTGGACAAAGTTTTAGTCTTATAATTATTTACAATTACAGTTGCTGTGATACAAGAGTTTGAGGAAACAGTTTCATATAAACTTAATCCTCTGAAAATTTTCTTAACCATAGCACAATACAATCTTACATATATAGTTATAGATATATAACGAGAAAAAAAGAGCACTCTCATAGTTATAGCTTACTTAATGATAGTACCTAAATTATTAACATGTGCTATTTAATTTTTTTTTAATACTTACGTGATGCTTGAAATTTAATAATATTAAATTTATTTTTTATTTTATTTTGAGGAAGATAAAAGTTTTTATTGAGAGATAGTACTCAAGGGCAATAGTTATTAGTGCTGTAAGTATATATTCATACCATATTTCTAAAGTAAAAAAAAAAAAATAATAATAAAATGATATAAACAGAAATTTGTAATATATAAATAATAATTAAAAAAAATATTTAGGTATATCACAAATGGAAATATGCAGATAGACAATTAAATAATAGCAAAATAAGTAAAAGACCAAAATAAAGAATATTTATGTTAAGCAAATATAAAATTAATCATCTTGAACGCATTCATATATATATATATATATATATATATATATATATATATATATATATATATATATATATATATATATATATATATATATATATATATATATATATAATTTTTACAATTATGTTTATATTTACAATTATATTATATTTACAATCTACCCAGAGAATTCTGAACCAAGCTTTGCCCACCACAGGGGCTCCAGGATATCCCAACGCTTCTCACTCAGCTGCATCACTGGTATTGAAAGCCAATGAAGGCTAAGTAATAATTCTAAATTAGGAGCATAATTTATATTTAAAATATTATCTAGTGTATATCGAAATTTACAGTCTCTACTGACATAGTATCAATTGGGAAATTTAAAATTTCTCGACTTGAACAAAAAGAAATGCGGACTCATATTCCTTATAAAATGCATTTCAACATCCTCTGTCCTTTTGAAATGTTTATTCGTAAAATAGTTTTGGTCATAATATATTCTTCAAATAAATTTCAGACTGTGAATGAAAACAAAGTGCATAATATAATATCTCTTAACTTCTCGATTACACTTCAAATTATTCACAGATTTTAATGAGAAGTTTCTTTTGAATCTGGCAGGTTCATCAATTCTTTCGTACATAAATGCTTATCCGAGGCTCAAGTTAAAACAATCGTACTGTAACATTGAAAAGAATAGAAAAATTAATTTAGAGAATTCTGGATGTATAGATTCTGTTATCTGCAATTCACAGATAAACATTGATACAAAGAAATTATTTATTGCAGAATATTAAAAGGGAAATACTAAAGGAATAATTCTTTGGACGAAATGGTACAGCTAGGGTTAGCGTGTAAAAAAAAAAATAAATATTAATCCCACTACGAGATCTTAACCCTTTTAGTGCCAACGAAAGTATAGTTTAATTTTGTGTTTATTTATATTAATTTATTTTGAGCTAAAGTTCTCTCACAATGCGAATATTAAGCCAATATCATAATACATACTGTACCACTACAATCCATGTAAGGTCTTAGGTTCAGTATTTGGTAAGGACCGTACTGTTTCTAAGCCAACGGTTTTGTGCAAGGAGATGATTTGGTCGAGATTACGCTCAACCACCAGTTTTTCCACCAACTAAGGGAACCCGCTTTATAAAGGCTGGGTGAGCCCCAGGAGGGTTCCCCGACACCACAGGGTCGATCCACGACTGATAACAGAATAAATAATTATCTACCATAGCCGGTCTCAAACGTGCCTTGCCACTGAGCTACTCCGCTCCCGTCTATAATAATATAATATAACATATCATTTATTGTTTGCTCTATCATCAAACGAACAACGATGAA
Source organism: Rhaphigaster nebulosa (assembly GCA_948150685.1). NCBI lineage: Eukaryota > Metazoa > Arthropoda > Insecta > Hemiptera > Pentatomidae > Rhaphigaster > Rhaphigaster nebulosa. The sequence continues at coordinate 84,341,691 of OX411311.1, read as the reverse complement.
TCGTCTTAGCACTATGAGAGTTAATTCACATATCCTATTTCCCATTAGATTCGGTCAGAATCTAATGGGAATAGGTTCTAATCCGATCTAATAGGTTCCAGAATCCGATCACTGGTCCAAGATCGTGGGATGATCCTTCCCCGATTGCAAGGCTTCCATTTTTGCCTTGGTCATCCTCTCATTCATATTCATATTTGCAACGAATGAATCTATGAACTCTACTCATACTACAGCGAAGCATCCGTCTACAAACGCTTATGAAAATGAGCTGCTTTATTCTCTTGAACTTTATGTGTTTGCCATTTGGACTTTAGATCTAAAGTGAACTTGTTTAACATGGTATCGAGGATCGATAAACATAATGCTTCATATGTAATATGTTTAAGAGTACCTAATAGATTCCTTTGAGTTCTTCCTGCTCTTGTATTCAACACCAATAAGTTGTTTATTCGTTTCCTCTATTGCTTCCATATTTGTTTTAGAACATTTCAATTGACTAATGATTGCCGAACCTTGTTCTCAAAAATGTAACATAATGGGATAACGTAAATATTGTAACATGATCATTAAATATAGTGGGACTTTGCTATGAGACAACATTGTGTAATGAAGACAACTTCATTGAGTCAGTGAAATTGTTTCATTGATCTGGCAAGTTCTGATGTATTTGATATGAACTTACACTAAACTTTATTTCTATAGTAACTTGTCGATAGAAGAAATTAATATTTCTTATAAAGTGTAGAATAAATTTATATTTCGAACTAAGTGATAAAAATTATATACAATATGGGTGTGGATGGATGTAGTTGACCGTAGATGAATAGATAAATAAAAAATATAAAAATATGCAAATTATTATGTTTTGTGAAAATGAGCGAAATAGAATATGAAGCATTAAAATAAAAATAATAAGAACTGAAATATATAGCGAAATACATAATAATATATTAGCAGCTTAACAAAGTATAGATATATAATTTATATAAGCCAAAATAATATGCAGTAAAACAGATGAATAATAAGGTGTTATCGTAGTGATAAGTTAGCAGTAATTGAACGGGGAAATAACATACAAACAAATAAATGGATAGACTCATATAAGACAAAAGGAGGATGATCGTGATGAGGAGTTTAGGAAGAAAAAACTATATACATATAATAGGTTTCACTTTTGGAAAATATTGGCCATATTCGTCTGTTAGTGATTTAATAGAAATTCCATCAGTTATAAATCAATATTTAACAATCTAAGTCTCCAAAATTGTATTAGTTTATTGAATAAATCTTATGGAAAATATAGAAGAGTATTGGTCAATGATAATCGATATTTTGATAGAGTTTATCTATCGATTTTTTGAAATAATAATAAATCTAAAATATAACTATTTAGAAATGAAGAAGAGTTGAATATTTCAATTCCATCGTCAGTCAGCATAATGCTTTTGTCCTCTTTGTCTAAATGTGGAATTAAAAAATAAATAAATATATATTTAAAAAAAAACTTATTACTTCTTGACGAAAATCGTCCAGTGCTAGGACTTTATCTTATCGAAAATAAGATAATTTTAAATTATAGATACTGCATCGTTCATACTGACCACTGGGGCATCATTTTTATGGTTAGTCGAGTCGATGATGGGTGGATAACTTATAAATGGATAACATATCCGCTCTGCTCCGCTGGGTGTTTGTTGCCTATTCCTTCAAGAAACTTAAGAACATTTATGGTTTAGAAAATGATATAATTTGCCTGGTAACTGGTATTTTTTCATCCATAAGATGTATGTACTGTTTGTTGATCGAAAAAATGAGATAAAACTTTAAAATGTGTCCACGTGTCCATTTTGTGGTTTTGAATCTAATTTTGCCTGTTGAAACTTTGAGCGGTTAATTATTAATTGGTATTTGAGAGAATGGAGGTTTTAGCAATATTCCAATAGTAACATATAAATTATTTAGTCACTTTTTTAGATTTATTCTTCATTATAATGTTTAACTGCTTTTTATTTATGTTTTTTCAACTTAGCTTCGGTATGTTACTTTATGTGTATACATAATACCCATCCCTTGTGTCGCATTTAAATAGGGCTCAGGGTGTTTCTCGGTGACCCGGCTTTAGGCCTTACCGTAGTCCCCATAAAGATTTATCGGTCTCCTTGCTATTGGTAGTTTATCCCCACCCTATAGCATGCATCCCCTATTGGGGATTTTCAGAACCAAGGAAGTTACAAGTTGTCAATAAAGGGTATTTTTCATAAATTGCTTTTATATACTTTACTTGGTATATACCCGTATAACAATAAATAGCTGTGATATGATATTTTTTTAATATTATAGGTATTTGCATAATGTTGTTTTGGTGGTGTTTATTTTTGCTTAATCTATACTGGTCAGTTGTGTAAAGTGACATTTTTCACCGTGGTCTGTCCATTTCAAATGATCAAACCGATGTTGCTTGGGCATTTTATAATGAAATGATTTCTTTTATTTTTATCTTCATTATTGCGGTGTCCAAAAATAATAATTTTAACGTTTTTAATTTTTTTTCTTGATCTAATGAAAACCATTTCTGTTTTACTTACATATCAAGCTGCTTTTGTGATTAAAGGGATTTACGTTAACTTACATTGCTAAGAACTGGTGCAACTTAGATTGATGAAACAAAAAACATTTTATCCAGGAAAAAAACGGACTAAGTATTATGTTCAGTACATGTTTTGTGAAATTTTGATCCACAGTCACAGTCCACCTAAAAATGTGACATCAATTAAAGTCATATTAGCCACAAGGAGGAATCTAACCTCAGGTTTAATATTTTGGGGGTATAGCTACCTGCGTGTACTGTAAACAAAAAACATAAAACAGAAACCCTTAAATTGGCTTCCTCTTCAACTAACTTTTTTTCAAAAAGGTCTACCGGAAAGAGGAGTTCGGTAGGGTTTAGCTTGGCTTGTAGATAAATATCAAATATGAAATTTATACAGCAGTATAACAAATAATAGAACGTTTATCTGTAAAAAAATAAAATCAGATCTTTAATGTTAGTCCTAACAGATATACAACGCGTCAAAATTTTAATTTTTTAAAACTTTTCAATAATTGGTGTCCTCAAAACTTTATTTGTAGATAAATATCATACATGAAATTTATACAGCAGTATAAAACATAGTAGAGGGTATCTCATTAAAAATTCCAGATTTTTAGAGTTTGTTCCAACAGAGAATCAAGGCGTCAAAATTCAGATATTTTTAAATTTGAAAAATCGTTTATTAAAAAAGGAAACCAATCTAAGAGCTTATATATTTTTTTTGCAATCAGTACATACAGATATCTACTACACCTCCAAAATATTAATTCTGAGATTAGATTCCTGATTGGGATCTAATATATGGTAACGTGCCTTCAAAAATTGAAAATTTGTCAATTTAGATGGTACATTTGGGGGAGGACTTTGACTATTTTGGATCAAAATTCCATTAAACATGTACGAAACATAATATTTAGGCCGTCCATTCCTGAATGAAACGGATTTTGTTTCTCCAACCTCTAGGTTACGCCAGTTCTGAGTAATATAATTTAACATGAATCCCTTGCAAATGCAAGGAACAGCATGTTTTGTAAAATAAAAATCGCTGCCATTGGAGCTAGGAAAAATATAAACAAAATTAAAATAAATTATTTTTGGATACAGCGATAATGTATGAATCCGCAAAAAAAAAATCATTTTATTAAAAATGGTCAAGCAACATGACTTGGATCACTTTGAAATGTTTAAGTATAGTATTGCGCATTCAGAAAAAAATGAGTACAACTCAAAAAAGTTGTTTTTATTAGAACTTTGCATTAGATGCAGATTAAGTTCTACATAGAAGACCCCATACCAAGGTATTTCCTCTAACACTTGTTGGTGGTAGATTACCTATTGTGTCTATTGGGAATAGATAGATATTTGAGGGGTGGTTGGACTATGAGATGATAGGGGGCCCACTTTTAAAGCTTTTGATATTAGAACTTTTGAGTGTGTGCCTTTTTCCTTCTGGATGAAAGGTGTATAATGTATGTATTGTTTATGTAATATGTATTTTGAATATTAAATTGATTTTCGGAGAAGAAAATAATTCATCCGTAATTTTGTAAATTAACCTTTGTTCATGTTATAACTTCTAATAAAATAATTTAGAAGTAGACGTGCGATTTTTGGATCTTTAAGATTCAATCTATTAATCCAGACACCGACAATTTAAATAAAAAGTTAAAAATCATTAGAATTAGTTTCAGGAAAGTTGTATAAAAAATAAAATGCACTTTGTATATTATTATCAATGTATAATTTATTTAACTGTCAATTTTATTTATTTAACCATGCTGAAGATTTGTTGCTAGGTCACAAAATATTGATTAAAATTTATATATACTGAAAGCTGCTAACTTTACTATCACGAAATCGGATACTTTTTTTTTGTAATGAATATTAAAATAATTCCTTTTTATAAACTATTTCTTATTCCGCTCTCACCAGTTCAAACTGAATATTTTAAAAATTCATTAGCAGAATAAATCCACCTCCCACTTAGTAGCGACTCAGTCATTTTAATTAACCTATAATTAATTATTAGAATAATTAAGGTTGGCGATTTTGATTGAGTAAATATTTAAATTGGCTTAAGATAATTTTTTATTAGATTTATTTTGCTTCAATTTTAATTTTTTCAGGTTTTATGAGTATTGCTCATTGTACAAATTATTATACTAGTTTCATGAATTCGATTTTTTTTTTCGGACTAACGATTTATAAGTCAATATAACATAAATATAACTAATTATAAATTTAACTGTAATTTTTAATTTATGTCGCACACACAGATAGTTTCTTTTTTTATCTTAGGCGTGTGAGGATAGGTGTTTTTTTTTTGTCAATAATGTTAATCTATGGATTAAAGTATAAGGTAAAACGAAACTTATTTCTACAATATAATAACCAAAGTGTATTGTTTTACATAAAATACAACACAATTTTAATAATTACTTAAGTAGTAAAGTGTTCAGAATAACGCCAGTAGAGCTTGAACTGTTTCCTTTGTACAACAATTATTCACAACACCATGCTTGCCTTTTTTTTTTTGTTGCGAAAATTCGAATAATCGAGTGAAATTTCAATGCTCTTACTAACCTAGATTCAATAGACAACACTTTATTTTCTCTTTAAAGCAGTGTTTCTCAATCTTTTAGTATTTATGACCCAATTTTCAATCACAATTTTCAATGAAATCGTGCTATAATCATAAAATTAGTTTCTATTTAATTTAGTTTGCATAATCACGTAATGCATATATCTATTCTAATTTTCATATACATTATATATCAATTCAATATTCAAATTATTAATGCATATATTTGTCTCGAATATTCTAGAACGTGAGCCCAATGGAGTCACAAATAAATGTTAATCATGTTTTTAATTTAATTTTTATAAGTTAATTATTAAATACATTGTGCAATGCCTATTTATAAATATATTATATCAGTGTAAATTCTATCTTATTTGTTATTATGTCAGAATTTTTTTTGTAAAATAAATAATTTATTTTACTTTTTGTCGATATATTTTTTCTATATATACTCGCGCCCTCCCCCCCCTCCTTTAGTTTTATCGCGCCCCACAGGTTGAGAACCACTGCTTTAAAGTTTAAACAGCATACATATTTATATTAGGCTACACTGTTAGTGTATGATAAAAGTACTTGATATAATTTATTATAAATTGATATGATTTTTTTTTTTATTTCCATATAAACAACTGACCAAAAGTATGGCATCATTTGAAATTATCGGGTCTTTTCCATTTCGAGTACCGCAATTACCAACCGGTGATTTCTGTTATACTTTCTATTGTTTTGCATGCTTAATTTTAAACATCTGTTGTTATCATCAACTAACATCGTTAGCTGTTTTGTTTACACTCCAAAGTTCTAAATTCGGGTAAAATGAATTTCTCTACACTTGGTACTGATTTTAATACCGATGATAGTTGTGTTATTATATGGATCAGAGTGTCATTCCTCACAGAAAACTCTTCCCAAATGAACACGATATGAGCCTCTCCATCAAGGGAGTTTCGTCTGTGATTTGTAATGTGTATTCTACAGTTGAGGAATTGTAGGCGCTTGTCAAAAGAAAAAGCAAGTTAATGTGTGGTACCTCAAGAAAACTACCTACATGTGTGAGTTCACGTGGAGGCAAAGATACTGGAATGTGGACCGCTTTCAGAAAATCATTGAGACGAGGCATTTAAACCTGAAGATTTGAATCTATAAATCTTTTTCTATTGCCTATTTATTTTATGGTTTAACAATGTAAATAAATGTTTGTTATTGTTGGCCATTATTAATAACCTAAACCTTAGCATCATATGTTATACTAATGATTACATAAATCACCGGTAAGTAACAGCGGTACTAGAAACGGAAAAGACCACAAAAAATATCATCAAAAAAGCCATTTTGAAAAGTTGAATTGAATATTTTAGTTTGCGATTATCACAAGCAAAAAATATCATCATAATTTATATTATATAATTATTAAATAGGTATTGATAAATTATTTGTCTCTTCTATAATTTTGTTTTTATTGAAAACTAGTTTCGAATGTTATACATTCATCTTCAGTTTTAAAAACACAAAAATTCAAAAATCAGCAATTTAAAATACAGTTTGTTATTATTATACATATTAAATTAAGTTTAATAAAAATTAGTATTAGTATAGACAAGAAATCAAATACTTGTTGGTACTCACCAACTTTTAAGTAGATTATATCAAACAGAAAAGTTTGTATTGGTTTGTTCTCGCACTGAACTAGCAATGGAAGAACGGTGGGGTGTTTATAGCTAAACGGTTTAGGGGTCGTGGTTTTTCCAGTAATTCCGCCTGAGCGTCTACTGCTCTAATGCCCTCACTCAGTCTCCGGTGGCTTTCAATAACAGCGACGCGGCTGGGAGAGGAGCGCTGGGATCTCCTGAAGTCCTGAATACATTATCCTCTATATGTGGAGAACAAAACTTTGTTCGGATTTTCCTAGAATAGAATGTTGTATGTGCGAATAAATGTGCACTAGATGACTTATTTTATTTTTATTAAACTCTTAAAAATATTCATTATGTTTTTTTTCTATGTATTTTGTTATTATTTAATATGGTATGAATGGAAACTTTCAGCCCTGATACTTATTGCCCTTAACTGTGGCTTGTATTGTTATTCAATTAATGCATTAAAAAAAATATTAATATTAGTATTAATGATTTATATAGTGATAATAAGAAATTCTAATAGTTAAAAGATTATTGCAATAGTTAATTTATTATACTTTCCCGTCTATTTAAAATTATTTAGTTTTTCGCTAGAAAATAAATCATAGTTATTGGCGATTCTGAAAATACTTTTAGAAACATCTAAGTCGAATAAATTTAAAAAAAAAAAATACAAACGTGTTCAGGTGGGGTCTCTAGTAATGAAACAGTGCGTGGTACATCTCGGAATAGATTAGACTATTTTTACTTTCTTGGACGCAGTAAAGGAAGTATTGTAATCGCGAAAATTTTCGGTTTTCAGATTTCAACGTATGTATCCATTTTTACCATCCCTGAATCCATTTTGATAAGTTTCGTCTGTACGTATGTTCGTTCGTACGTATCTCGAATAACTCAAAAACGGTTAGCCGTAGAAAGTTAAAATTTTGTATTTATTATTACTGTAAAATCTTGTTATGAACCTCCCTTTTGGTCACTACATGATCACCGGAAGTTTTACTACACTTGAAGGTCCTTATAGATTTTCATGAAAAATTATATTAAAATATAATACAAAACTTCTCAAATTTGCTATTTGTTACTTATATATGAATATGACCAACATAATAAATTTTAGTTGAAATTAGAAAACCGAAAGTGGTACTTTACTTGAAGGTCATATTAAACTTTCATCAAAAATTACATTAAAATATAATGTAAAACGTCTCAAATTTGGTAAATTACTCTTTTATATCATAAATTCATATCAAAAGGTATGTCGACATAATTACAGAGATCATATGGTTTGGTGATAAAGGTTATAAACACGATTTTTTTTCCACTCTAATTAAACAATTTTGTTACTTGTTTAAAGTTTTAAACTTGAGTGCAAAATACTTCTTTTCCTCCCCATTTGTGAACTGAACAAGTCTGCAATAGGAGAATAAGATATAAGTTAAGCAGTTCCTTCCGGTTAAAATGTTGAAACCGCTGATTTCCAATGTTTTATCTAGCGACACAGACAGTTCTAACGTTGTCAAGGAACTTGTCACCAACTGAAAGAAAACGACATATAATTACGGAATAAGAAACAAGAGCTTGTGTGTGTGCGTGTGCGTGTGTGCGCGCGCGCGCGCATATGTTTATGTGTGTCTGCATGTATCAATAGATGGACGTTGTGACGCCGAGTGTCGTTTTTGAGGTACTGCTAAGTTCGGAAACTAGTAACCAAATTCAGGTCGCTTTTTGAACCACCGAATTATAGTTTAAAATGCGTACAAGAAAGTCATGGGGTGCCCACTTCAGATATTTTTTAAATGTGATTGAGAGTGATTTTATTTTACCCGTTATTTTTTGCTATGGAATGTATTATTTCAATTTCTTTATTATAATTATTTTAATTTAAAGGAACATTCATAAGACTGTATCATGCTATTGAAGTCTGCGAGTTTATGTGCTATCGGTCTCTTAGCTTCATTGTTTATAACGACATCCGTGTGGGAGGGTATCCGGTAAATTACAAATTCATGAGATTTCTAAATCTAAAAATTGTATGCTTTTGTTTTTTTTTCCAGTTATACTGTGAATTTAATCGAGGGATGAATTTCGTAAATTTTCTTTTAGAAATGATTTATTTGTCTTCTCGTACCAGGTCATAGGCATATAATGTCATCTACATACCGATAGCAGTATACGATATGTTGAGCTAGTTGAGAATTGTTTGGGTCAAGAATTTTTTATTCTAATATGTCCATAAATAAATCTGCCAGAAGGGGTGGGAGAGGGGAGCCCATCTGTAAGCCTTCTTTCAATTTGAAGAATGTTCCATCAAATTGAAAATAATTATGGTTTATACAAATAGACATCAAATTGTAAAAATCTAGTTTTTCTAGCGGTGATAGATTCGATCAGAAGATTGTTCTTAAATTTCAGGCAGATTATCTGGAAAACCCGAACCGCAGGTAACTCTAAATCGGAGCACAAGCATTATGGACGGCATAGAATCGTCACGGTATGGTTTTTAGCCTCGATAACCCCTTACGAGATTGCAACGATCCTGGAATCAACAACTAAAAGGGGAAAGACGTATCACTTGTACGTCGGTAACAAGACAGTTTGGGATCGCATAAGGTACATGTGGGAAACAACGCATAGGGGAGGGGGGGGGACAGAAACTTCGTTTTATGTAGGCATCTGGTCGAGACGATCAAAGACGAGGGACGGCAGCGGGAGCTGGTACGCGCTTACCACGAGGGCAAGACGAATCACAGGGGGGCTCCGGAAACGTTGGCGGCGCTTCAACGGCGATATTATTGGCACCATATGAAACGCTCCGTTCGCGCAGTACTGAAAGAATGCACGGTGTGCCATCGAGCTAAATACGACCGACACCCCGCGGTTATTCACCTGGAAATAACCCCGACATCAAATTCTCCGCTGTTAGACGTTCAAGTGGACGTATTTTCCTGGGAGGGGTCACACTGGCTTACGATTTTAGATACGTTTAGCAAGCTGGTCATGGCGTACTCGCTTGAGTCAAGGTCTGCCGACGCTATTTGGGAAGGGTTATTAGAGTGGATCGCTTGCTACGGGGTGCCCCAGAGGGATTGCTAGAGGGTGATCTCAGATGGTGTAAGAGAATTTCGTTATAGTCGTACTACTACGGAATGTGCCGAACTTCAGATCGACTGGCACTTCAACTCCCCAGGGAATCCGCAGGCAAGGAGGGCCATAGAGAAGTTCCATAGTACGCTAGGAGACCACTTACGCCTCTTTCATATCAATAGGGAATTAGGACCTGAGGCGGCAATGCCAAAAGCGATTTTGGCATACAATAATACCATCCACGCGGCTACGGGTTCACCCCAGTCGAAGTAGTGTTCAGGCATCCCCTGCGCAACAGGGGCGACCTCTTAATGGCGATGACTACGCAGTTGCGTGATACGGTATCACATAGGCGGCGACGGTTGTGGGAAATTACAGCGAAGACCCGCAGTAGAATCGCTAAGGGGAAGGAAGCGAGAGCCGTACGGGTTGGTATGGCTGCGCCAGATCAATCACATAGGATCAAGCTGGGTTCGATCATTTACCGCCGACCACCTTCTCGTCGGACAGAAGGGGAACCCCGGTTCGAGTGGCCGTTCAGGGTGATAGCACTCAAGGAGCATAATATAGTATCGATCCAAGAGGTCCAAGGCGCACAAAGAGTGCGACATACCCACGTCAGGCATCTCCGCATTCCTTTGGATGCGGGAAACAATTGAGAGAATTTTGAAATCATACATAGTACATTGAGCAGGGCTCATCGAAGTTTTTCCTTTTTGTTTTTCATGCCTAGCCTTTAAGTTTCGTTATAGATAGTTTTATGAGCATTGTGTCGATTCGTTTTCATTTCTGTTTCATGAATTATTGTAAATTACTAATTGTAAGTAGTTTTCTAGTTTATAAGTGTGTCCTTTTTGTTTTTCGTTTAGCAGAGTTTTTTTTTTTTTTTTTAAGAGTTGTGCTTGTGTTAGCCTGATTAAGTATTACGTAGTCTATTATTGCTATTAGAGTTATATATATCTTTTGATTTTCTGTATATTGTTGTACATATGTATATATAGTTTTAATTATTTTATTTTTTTTGTTGTGCTGATGGTTATTTATATATTCTTTCTCAGAGTTCACTTCGTGAACTGGTGCGGGGGAGTTAAGTGGAGAGTTAAGGATTATGGAGAAAAATATATAAATAAACACAACAAATCCTATATAAGGCTGTACAAAAGTAAATAAAGTCAGTTGTATTCTAGACATTGTGGTGTACACTTCATTCTCCCAACCTCTTTTTTTTTTTTTTTTTGTGTTTCGTGCCGAACAAGTTTTAACTTATATACATATATATAAGTATATATATATATATATATATATATATATATATATATATATATATATATATATATATACAGATATATAATGATTGATTTAATAATATAATTTTTATCTTAATTTAAAAATTGTTCAACGTAATGATAATTTATCCTATTGAATTGACCAATGAAAGAGCGGCTAACCAGAGAAAGTATAACAGGACAAGACTCGGAGTTAGATTAGAAGGGAGACAGAATAAAGTAAACCTCTCCTCGCTGGGTAAACTCAATTTGCAACATGTAATTAAAACTGTACAAACTCAAAAGAAATAAACTCAACAAGTAACAGTCCTTCAACAGAGCTTATTTCTGTTTCCGAGTAGCAAAGGGGTCCGCCATTGGAATATTACCGTAATTAACTACGCTTTTAGCTGCTACGTATATTATTACATTTTTTTCTCTGAAGCTTTGTCCCCATTAAGTTATATTATTAAGTTCGGATTTTTTAAATAAACAAAAAAATAAATTCGATGACGCTAAATATGTGTGTATGGGCATCGTTTGGTACCATTGGCAGCAAGAAGTAATCGTTAAATTCGATCAGAATAACCAATTTTCAACGTCCAATATATGAATTTAGACAGGATGGAGGCTTGCAATTCCTTGTCTAGTAGTAATATCTCTTATAAGGTTTTTAGAAATGTCAGATTTTGTCAAATTGATTAAATATGTTGTATAAAAGTTAGTTATTTAATAAATAGTTACTTTATTTAATAAATGTTACCGTAGGCAAAGCATATTTATTTTTAATACTAATGTAAAATATTGTTTATTTGTTTATTGGCACTTTGGATCAGATCCTCCCCCGCTTACTCTCTCTCCCTCCCCCCATCCCACATACGTTGCATTAGGATTTGGAAGATTTTGTTATAATTTTCCATATAGTTATAAGATAATAACTATAATAAACTTTCCGTTTTTCAGTGTATTTTAGAATTAGCTATTCCCCATCGTCTCGAATATACAAATATATTGTAATCGATCCCATATGTATATATATATATATATATATATATATATATATATATATATATATATATATATATATATATATATGTATGTATGTGTGTGTGTGTTAAGACTGGGAGAAAGATAACATTTCAAGTAATGCTATTGTAATAACGTAAATGTATATATAGAGGATTAATAAAGAGGAAGTTCAGTCTTTGTACAGTACAACTGTATAAAGTAAAACTCCAGACTGAAGTTTTGTCTCCTAATTTTCCTTTTTAGTATCGGAACAGGCAAAATTTATATAAATATATATATATATATATATATATATATATATATATATATATATATATATATATATATATATATATATATAAAACGTTATTGATTAAATAGTCTTCAATTTCGATTAGAATATCTGATAGCCGAAGTATAATGAAAAATGCAACTTTCTGCAAAAATCAGTTGACATCCGCATGATGGTATAGAAGGATCAATCTAATTAGGATTGATAAATTATTTGTCACTTCTATAAATTTGTTTTATTGAAAACTAGTCTCGAATTTTCAGAAGTTTCAAATTTATAGAAGCGGCAAATAATTTATCAATCCCTAATTTCTGCAAAAACGCTACTTTATTTACAGCAGGTGAAGAAAACTTTCCTAAAAGGTTTAAAGTCGACTTAGGTCATTATCCTTTTCCCCTTATTACTGCATATTACTGCATTTATTACCTATCTTTGCTGTTGTTTATGGTAACCATGATCATGAACTATGGTCAGTTTTAATTAAAAATACGTAAAAAAACAATTTTCATAATTTTTGCAGCTGCACGTTTCTCATTATAGACCATCGACAACCAAGTTTTCACCAACCAACTTATAACTTTAAACAGGATGTCAACCAGGGACGTTGCTACAGCAATGAATTGGGTGGAGGGACAAAATCTAAAATGTCCCTGCTATTTAACTGAATTTCCCAACTAAATTAAATATTTTCAATTTTCTTAACTGTATTGAGAAATATTGTGACTTTTTATTTTGGGTTTGAACTTGTTACTTATCTGTTGCGGATATAAAAACAACAATTTTTATTTGATTTTTTATACAAACACAACATTTTATCGATAATTTCATATCTCAATAGCTTTGGTAACTGGTTTAAATTTTAGTAACTGTTTGAATAAAATGTTTATACATCTTTTATAGATCTTATAGTTATTAGAATTCCTTCAGATATAGGTAGTGTCAAAACTAACACACAATTCGGCCCCCTACGTCTCGGTCTATCTTTCGAACGTTTTACCGTTGGTTCTGCTTGTATTATTGTAAATTGAATTTACAAACTATGTACTTTTTTTTTTTAATCATACCTGATGTACATGAAATATTAAATAAACTGTCCAATTTGTTCGGCCATTCCCTTGCTTTTAGGTAGTTTGTTTTACTCTAACTGAATATTGCTGATTTAGTATTCATGGTCGCTAAATATTCCAATATTCACTTCCCAAATTGGAATAGAGCATGCCTGTTACCAAACCCTCCCTGATCAATAAATGTGTACTTCAAATATTATAACGGAGTACAAATTGAAAAATTAATACATTCGTACGCAGTAATAACTGTTTTAATTTAAATATTTAATTGGATTTCCGAAGTACTTAATATGTTTCATATTAGCTCTTTCATATATTTTATTTTTATTTCTCATTCGATTTTTGTTTTTTATCAAGTGATGCGTTAGATTTATAACATATGAATAACATTGTTTATATATCAGAGTCATGGTACAGGCCATAAGACTTATTAAAACTATTAACTATTGAATCAGGAAAAACAAAATTACAACATACCGTTTATTAATTATGATGTCTTAATAAATATAATTTTTAAAATTAAAAATTATTTAATTAAAATTATTTCTCTTGAAACCGAATATTTGAAGAAAAAAAAAATGGTTGGTTTGTTGCTTTATTTTGTGGTACAAAATATTCTGGTTTATATATTTTTCTTTACGAGTGTTACCATCGTGGTAACTACCACATATATTTATTAGATAAACCCAAACTGAAATTTTGAGAATTAAGATTGATACAAATAATGCTATGAAAAAATTAATTAATAGTTGTTTTTTTTTGTCTTTATTTTTGAGTTCATACCTGTCAGTGTTGACAACCAATGAATTTGTAAAATGTTGCCTCGATAGTGAGTAATGCCCAGCAGTACCTCTCACTGCCTTGATTTTTGTATACAGTTAGGCAAGCAGATCCCTCACCCAGCTCCTCTTCAGCCTTCTGCAGTGTCATATCTGCGGGTGTTGTCAGATATGTTGTTTTTCGCCATGTCTTGTATGAGTGAATTAGGATGACCGTGTAAGCTATCGTGAAATCATTTGTAATAGGTCCGTATGTGTTCATTAACTTTTGGCATATTTTTGGCATATATTTTGTATATAAGGTAATGTTGCTGATGTACCATGGGGCTTTGGTGATAGTCCTAAATATTTTTTTATGAAAATTTTAAGTTTATGTATGTGTGTCTTTCTGGCTGTACCGTATATCTGTGAAGCGTAGGTACAGATGGGCTTGAGTAAATAAGTGTAAGTGTTCAATTTCTGTCTGTTTCAATTTTGATTGCCGTGAAATAAATGAGTATACAAGTTTTAGTCTTTGATTTAGCGTTTTTTGATTGTTCTTGATGTGTGCACACAATGTTCTTCTGTCAAATGTCAGTCCGTGGTGTCGAATTTCGTCTGTCTGCTCAATGAATCCCGAGGCTATGTTGACATTATTTACAGCTTGTGTTCCGGAATAGTCGTTAGCCATTAATAATTTACCCGTGCCTGCATTTTAAATAAAAAGTATAGTTTTCTTTAATTAAAACGATAACACCAAAATATGTCTATGTTTAATTTTTTTTAAGGTGCGTCTTTCCCTGGTATTTGAGAATTAATGTCCCGAGCAAGGGAATCTTATAAAACAATTATCGTACATCGCTTACAGCTAAGACATGTATCTTACTGCTCTGGTGTGAACCCCGTCTGGGAAAACATATTTTTTTAATGCTATATATTAATTTAATGGAGTGTGTAAAAAAAATGACCTTTCGCGGGTTTAAATGAAGTTTATTTTTTTCTTACATCTCTGTTAATTGTAATGTTGTTTTATTGGTATATTTTTATTTTCTAATACTACACTGAATCATTTAGTTAACAAAATGTATATCTGTGTGGCTCATTACTTGTTTTGGCATTCTTTCGATTATAGTGACATTGAGGTGTGAAATTCAAGTAATTCTGCGACATTACTGAAAAGGGAAATTTGCAGCCGTTGAAAACACAGATTTGATACGAGAAGTTGAATAGGAACCTAACCTTAATGAGCGGACTTTGAGGAGTGGTTTCACCAAATTTGAAAGTGGCGATACAAGCTTGGAAAGGCAGACGGGCGCAGGGCGACCATCTGTTGTGGACAGCGAGGCTCTACGACACGCTATTGAAGATGATCCCACAAAAAGTACTCGACAGATTTCCTCCGAACTTGGTTTGTCACAGTCAAGTGTGAATCCTCACTTACAATAATTAAATAAAGAGAAGAGGGCATGTAGAGAAGTTCCACATGAGCTCACCTTGCAGCAAGCCGAACGTTGCCTGGAAATATGCCACCAAAACTTGCTGAATTGGACGCCATCGAACTTCTCCCGCAGCCACCCTATAGCCTTGATCTTGCGCCTCATGACTTTTATCTTTTCCGAGCAATGACTCAGTTACTTAAGAGGAAAACATTTCAAACATTGAGTAGATTCCAGCCGAAACCCAGTGAGGTGGACAACGGGAGGGAATCGAAAAGCTGGCTTCTAGATGGCAACTAACCATATAATATAATGGGCTGTATTTCAAAGATTAGAAGAAATTTTTTAATGTTCCCTTAGGCGGGGTTCACACCAGAGCGGTAAGATGCATGCCTTAGATAATAGTACACGATAATCGTTTTATAGGATACGTATAGCTCGAGAATATTAAAAACATTAACGAACGATAAAATATCTTCGCATCTGTATGGTTGCGACATCTATCATAAGATAAATGTGGCTTGCTTGTCTCTTCCGTTACTGTCGTACGCTTTGCGAAGGATGAAGATAATAAATCCTAAGGGTGGGGACATTGTATTTGTAATTTCTTTCATTCAGAAAGTGGAATCACTTCCATGGCTGTGGGATTACTTCCTGAAATCCTATAGCAGACGCATCCCATGAAATTTAGAATTATGCTAAGACTTCTCTCTTGTAACAATGGCGGAACTATGTTTCGCCAGCATTAAATTATATGAATGGCACTGCCTTCTCCTCCTACTTCTATTCCTTCAATACCTATAGTTCACAACAACTTCATCCTCACTCGACGACGAACTCAAAATAATTGCCAAGAAAAGTCTCTTGTTATATCTTATCGCTTGCTCGTATCTAATCGCTTCGATATGAACTTGGTCATCTTAAGATAAAAATCGTCTATCTTATCGCTCCTGTGAAAAATATCCTAATGATCTGGTTTAAACACTGCCCAAGAACACTACTATCGCACTGCGGAGCTCTGGACTTCTTTACTGTCTGTAGTTCTGTTCTGGTCCATAACTAAAAAAAAAAATAACCAACAAACTCAGTTTCGACTTTAAACATAGAATTTTCTCATGTGCATGTTTAAAATAAAATATCATAGTTTTCTTTAATTGGTGTTATTAAACCTAAAAAAAAAAAAAAAAAATCTTAAGTTTCGTTTTTCTTTGATGTTTCTATCGATCCTCAATTTTGTTCTACAAACTACTGCTGATGAAAACAATATATAAATATTTAATATATACATTTTAATTTTCTTAGACGACTAACGAAACATTAGGAATATTCTTTGTTGTATGAAAGGTTTTAAATGTTAAAATTAATACATTGTTTAAAATTTTGATGATACTCAAACCACTTTCATTACTTTAGTACTGTGACAAATATTAATCTGGACCGACAGCAAAGAAGTTATCATGCCATACTAGGTACCTACTTTATAGACTAAAGTAGACTGAGTGTGCCCCAGGAGGTCTACCCACATCAATCTAAATAAATTATTAATGAATAAATAATTTTGATTTATTAGATATAAATTTTATTATATAATTCACAACAGGATGAAACATAGGTGAAAACATCTATTGAAATATTCAAAGTAAAGATTTCTTATTGTAACTGATCCTGGATGAAAGTTACGCCAGGGCGGGCGCTTTATCCTTCTGGAAATTACTTTTCAAGCCCCGAAAAAAAAAAAAAAAAGCCGTTGTAATAAGAAAAAAGAAAAGAAGAGATAAACCTCGAAGTAAGAAGAGGGTAGAAAATATTGAAAAGATAGGAAGAAAGACAGGCGGCTTATATGGGACGTAGAGATTGACTGCTACTGCCGGCAGCGGTAGGAAATGATAATTCCGAACGATTCCTTCACTGACCCAGATCATACTCCCAACGGCGCCAGGCTGTTATTATTGCTGGCACGGGGCGATTTACATATCGTCGGGGGTAAGAGAGTGAGGAGGGTGTCTCGCGCTGCCTGGCTAAGTATTTATGTATGCAAGAAAACCAAATACTGGAATGAAATCGGAGCTCTCCGAGCCTCCGGAATTTGAGTTGGCATATTGTGACTTGATAATTAGTCAGTAATACAAATTGGTATATTAGTATGTTGATCGTAAAAATATAATAATCTTTATCTAGGTGTACTGGGATGAATTTATTTAAGAAGGGAAAGAAATGGATTAAAGTAGATACAAGTGTTGTACATTTCCTCGTACCAATATAATCGACATTACATTATTTTTGGTACCTATTTTTTTTGGTTCTGTTCTTTATTTTTATTTTACTGTATATCTCTTGGGAAAAGAAGGACCTTAAGAGCGAATTTTCAGTGGAAGATCTGGGGCATATGTAAAACTAAAAATATCCTAATTTTTACAGTAGCCTGAGTGTCTACGGATCTAATGCTCTCTCTGGCTCCGTGGCTGGGAGGGGAGCGCTGGAATATCCTGAAGTCCTGCATTGTCCTCTATATGTGGAGAACAAAACTTGGTTCGGAGTTCCCTAGGGTTTCCTAGGGGATGTTGTATGTACGAATAAATGTGCATTAGATAACTTACTTTATTTTTATTTAACTCTTAAAAATGTTCTTTATGTTGTTTCTCTACTTATTTTATTATTATTTAATTTATCATTTTATTTTCCTTCGTGATCATTTGTTTTTTTCACTTTGTGTATATGGTATGAATGGAAACGTGTGGCTTGTATTATTATTCAATTAATACATTAAAAAAATATTAATATTAATGATTTGTGATTAATGATTTATATAATGATCTTAAGAAATCTTAAGTGTGTTCAGGTTGGGTCTCTAGTACTGAAACAGTGCATGGTACATCTCGAAATAGATTAGACTATTTTTGCTTCCTTATATGCAGTAAAGGAAGTACTGTAATCGCGAAAATTTTAGGTTACCAGATTTCAACGAAAATATCCATTTTGACTATCCATGAATCCATTTAGACTAGTTTCGTCCTGGCGTCTGTACGTACGTTTGTCCTTGTTGTAGTCCCTTTTTGATCACTATGATCGAAAGTGCTACTTTACCTAAAGGTCATAATTTATTTTCAGCAAAAATTACATTGCGATATAATGCAAAACTTTTCAAATTTGGCATATGCAACTCATATATTAATATAAATAACATCATAAATTTTGAATAAAATTCGAAAACCATAAGTGGTACTTTACTTGTAGGTCATATTAGACTTTCATCAAAAATTATCTTAGAATATAATTTAAAGCACCTCAAATTTGGTATTTATGATTTATATTGATTTAAATAACATACTAGATTTTGGTCTTAATTGTTGAGCAGGAAATGGTACTTTACTTGAAGCTCATAATAAACACATCAAAAATTATATTAAAATTTAATACAGAGATAATACAGATTATAGAGGTTACACGATTTTTCCACTTTAATTAAACAATTTTTCCATCATTTGTGAGCTGAACAATTCTGCCGCAGAAGAATAAGTCGGCTGCGGGTTCTCCTGCTTAAAATGTCGAAGTCGTCGATTTCCAATGCTTTATCTAGAGACATAGGCAGTTCTAATGTTTTCAAGGAACATGAAGAAATCTCTTGGGAACTTGTTATCTGCTGAAAGAAAACGTAAATATAATTATGAAAAGAGACTCCCCGGTAACATCTGAAGGTTAGTGATACCATTATAGTAGTTTGAATTTAAAACAAATTAGGACCCTTATCAAACCCAATAGACGACTCACAGCCAACAAATAAGCAGCCTTTAAATGCTTAACCTCCAACAATTTATTTAAGCGATGTGTTTAAGAATATGCAGCACTTGTTACATTCCTTCGATCTAACAAAATCCTAATGGCTTCAGACTGAAAACCTCCATGAGAGGAGTTACCGTGTATCCCGAAAATGTCGATTGATATCGCAGGATGGTGGCAAGTTTAAGAATTCAGCACACCCTCATATCAGCTTCCGAGAGATAAAAGCTCCCGAATTGTTTCAAAATATTTGCACTGCAAAACATCTGCAGCAACTATAATAATAATATAAAACAAGAGCTTGCCAACCATCGGTATATGAGGTAACAAATATAATCAATGTTTTCTTATGGTTTATAACACCTCTCCTGTTATTTTATTTCCTTGTACGCAGTACAGGAAGTATTGTAATCGCGAAACTTTTCGGTTTTCAGATTTCCACGGAAATATCCATTTTGACCATCCCTGAACCCGTTTTGACTAGTTTCGCTGTGACTTCTGTACGTACGTTTGTTCGTATCTCGCATAACTCAAAAACAGTTTGCGCTAGAAAGTTGAAATTTTGTGTTTGGGATTGTTGTAACATCTAGTTGTGCACCTCTCTTTTTTTTTACAACATGATCACCGGAAGTAGTGATAAAGTAAACTTGTATGTCATGATAGGTTTTCATAAAAAAATATATTAAAGTATAATGCAAAACTTCTCAAATTTGGTATATAATGCTTATATATTAATGTAAATAGGGTACTAGATTTTAGTTAAAATTGGCAAACCGAACGTGTTACTTTACTTGAAGGTGCTGGTGGAGGTTCTGCAATTAAAAAAAAAAAAAACAGAATACAGAATATCTCAAATTTGGTACACAAAAGTTGCATACTAATATCATTAATATTCTAGATTTTGTTTAAAATTATCTTGCCGAATGTGGTACTTGAAGTTCATAATAGATTTTCATCAAACTTTATATTAAAATATAATAGAAAATTATTCAATTTTAGTGTATAAGGTTAATATATTAATATAAAAAACATTTTCGTTTTCGTTAACATTAATATTTCTCATATTAATGTTTCTCCTATTAATATTTCTCATATTAATGTTAGTATTCGTTAACATTTTCGATTTTAGTTAAAATTAATATTACAATCAACTACATATAAATAATTTCATTAACAATATAAATAATATTCTAGTGTTGGGTTAAAATTGGCCAGCCAAAACTGTTTTTTCGTTTTGTTTTTTTATCTTCCACCTTCTCAGAAGAGAGGTATATGAATTGTGATAAAAATCATAAATCGAGATTTTCATTGACGTTTCAAGATCCGGACTAACAGTTTTTAACATTTTTATAATTGTTTTGTGTGTGTGTGTGTGTGTGTGTGTGTGTGTGTGTGTGTGTCTGTGTCTGTGTCTGTGTCTGTGTCAATAGATGGACGTTGCGACGCCAAATTTTTTTTAAGATACTGCTATCTTCGGAAAGTAGTAACCAAATTCAGGATCACTTTTTGAGCCACCGATTTATAGTTTAATAGGCGTATAAGGAAGTCATGCGGTGTCCACATCAGATATTTAGTTTTTATGTTAAAAATTTATTGCTTTTATAGATATGTTTTTTTTTTATAATCTTTTGTTGAGTACGTATTTGAGACTAGGTAGGATATCCATCTCCTCTCAGATTTTTTTGTTTAAAACTTTATTGGCTTAGAATCGAATAATTCTACTCTATCTTTACTTTTCGTGCAGAACTGAGCGGTCCATGGTACTTCTCACAAGGCAGAAAAGTACGTGCCCTTCTCCAGTGTCAGAGGATCCAATAGTTTGCTTCTCGTTGCCTCTGGGAAACGAGACCCAAGGTAATTTATCAGGTGGCTCACCGGAAATAAAAACACTTAAAATCCTTTTGCTTACGGCTTTTTAAAGCATAATACAGTTGCTATAATTGTGGTTTAATGCTATCATTTATACATTATTTATTAGTTTGTACAAAATGAAAAATATTAAAAAGCGTAGAATAGTTAATGGTAAAAGCCCTCGTGATGTTTCTTGGGTATCGCTTCGAACTGTGCTTAGTGTTATGTTTGATAATTGGTAAAAACCGTGGTTTGAACATATCGCTCTATTCCTTTAAGTACCTGACAACTCCTTCATGAAATTAGCATTCCCATATGGCAACAATCATATTTATTTGCGCACAGTAATGAATAAACACTATTTACTAGCAGATATTATAATTTTTCTTTTCCATGACTAATATGGAATGTACGTATGGAGGATACTCTCAATGTCCCCAATATATAATGCTAAATTATTCAATAGGGGTCTGCAATTTATATTACAGCAGGTGTATGTAATTCCCGTGATAAAAATTGCAACTTCCGTGGTTAAAAAACATAACTGTACGGAAATTTCATGTTACCTGCTACGGAAGTTACTTACAACAAAGCTAACTTTGCTCATCTCTTACAAAAAAGGTAAAATATATTTTCCTGTTCTCACTATTTTAGATGCATGAAGATCTAAAAACAAATTAATAAGAGATGACTTTGAAGGTTGGGAAAAATAACGACATGGTTACCTACAATTTGAATATTGAGGCACCGAGCATGCAACTTCGATGGCGGTGGATTGTGAACTCGAAGGATGGATGGGGACGAAGGGAGGTCTGGTAGTTCGATGAGTGTTCTCTTAACGTTGGTATACATTTTTTCACAAAATTTCACTTTACTCAATCCTCTACTGTGGATTTTGATTTTCGGCTATGGAAATTACATTGAGACAATTCACACATGATGCTGTACATTGAAATTAAAAGATGCTGTAACAACTAAAAACTTGAGTTTTTCAAGAGAGTCTAATGCAGAACATTACTGTCAATAAAATAATAAAAAAATAGAAATGAAAGGCGATATTTTGAGCTGCATGAGAAACAGCAAACTTCCTCGTAGTTTCAGAATCACCTTTATACCTTTAAAATAATCTATTTATCACTAATTTATTTTTAATAAAATATTTCACCAATTTCTACTAAATTGGCTATTCACCATTTTGTACCTTGACGAAACTTTTGTGCAGTTGATGGTGTATACAAAGTAAATAAATATTAATAACAATTCTGATCAATAAGATACTAAGAAAAAAATTGCAAAATTATACATACAATATTTTAATACGACTAAATAAATAAAAAAATGTAAGAATCACGATAAAAGTAAAAGTTATCCAGCGATAACTGGGCCAATTCTCATTGGCTTAGAATCTTCCCTTACTGCACTTATTTACTATCCATGAGCAGATATGCCTCAAAAACATTCTCTCTTTCTCAGGATCGATTCTCGTTATAGTATTCCCCCACTTTGACTACGGATGGTTACAACGGGTCGCTTTATCCTGATTTCTGACGACAATAACTTCTTGTTGCCTTCTTATTCCATTCCTTATGAACCAAAAAAACATGCCTTCCTATATTCTTGGCATCCTTACTCTGCGCTGTTCCATCCACCCTTTAATACAAGATCTCAACCAACCAATTTGTATATCCCTTCTAATAGAACTGCTACTATTGAAATATCCTTTATCAATCGTGTTTTGGAATTCTTTATCCAACTCCATTCTTAAAGGTTCTTCCCTAACCTCATTTAAACGCCATTTATTCCTCTATCTCTTCAATAATCAATCTACCGCATGCGTTTAAACTATTTGTATACATATATCTATTTTCCATTTTATTATTATTTATTATTCGTCTTCAAGTTCATAATTTAATTAACATGAAAATGGTTCTTGAATTGGACATTTTTGTTATTCTTAGTGGACTAATTCTCTCAGCATAAAGATTAACTTTTCATTTCATATATTGCAATGCAAGTGATATTGGCTGATATCTGGAATTCTATAGTTGAATGTTCATGGTTAAATAGAAAAATTAATCTTTAGTTATAGTTTTTTTTTTTTTTTTCTGGATTGACTGTAAAGAATTATATTTTTTTATTTTTACAACACTAATATTTCTGATACTATTATTATTTACACTTAAGTGATCAATTAATATTGGCTAATATTTTAATTTCTGTGATTTTCTAAATTCTTGGGAGGAATTGACTTTAAAACATATCTTTTCCTCTAAAACGAGCTATCGAATCGTTTTTGAAATTCCGTGGAAGAGATTTTGCTTAAACTTTTAGAATAAGGGTATCAGGGCTTCAGAAATCTATTGGCTGAAGATATCTATTGGTACCCACAAATGAAATCAAACAAGCGATCCGGTGGGGAAAAAACGTGAATGAAAAAGGAGAAAAAGCACGTGTTAAAATTGAATTAGCTAACTAAATTAAATAATTAATAAAAAATAAATAATTAGTTAAAAATTGGAATTAGTAATTTATTCCAGTCATCCAAAAAAAAAATTGTAATGAAAATCTTCGCCTTTAGTTATTTTATTTTAAATTGTATTGCCCAAGTATTGCTAAAATATGAATTTAAATATTTTAGTAACAATGGCTAGAAAATTCTGTGGTGTTTGGGTAAAGGGGTACCACTCATTTTTTTGCGCCCATGGATTTTAATTGTATTTTGTACTTGGATTGAGCTTTTTCACTGAAATAATTGAGCCAGCTTACTTAAGCTCGAACTGATTTTAGTTATTATCATAATGGGGGCACCTTTTTTTATTTATTTTCTTCTTAACCCAAATTTACAATTTTTTTTAAAACAATGCCCAATGACACTTTTCATTTTCTATTAGCAATTTATCATAGAGTCTGTGTGTGACATTTCATTTTGTCTCTTAGAAAATTATGATAACATTATTTTATTTAATGTTGTTTGTTCTCGTTCATATTTTTGGTCGTATTTTTCCCGAAAAAAATTGACTGAACTGTATCGAAGGTCAGCGAAATGAGACTGGAGTGCATCTTCTATCCGTTGCATAACCTCAAGACTCGATTATGGAAGTTATGGAGATGTCTGATTTATATATACATAATTTTTTTTCCGCTACACATGGGTCCCTCCAGCGGCTTCCTTTGGATCAAATTAGCTAATTCGGTATATAGGGTTTTTTTTTTTAGACAAAACAACACCATAAAAGTGGGAATAAATTTCAGCCAATATTTCGATAAGTCTACCTTTTAAAGTTTTGCGTACCTCTGCAGCCCTACTAAATTTAGTTAGAGAATTGAAAATTTGTATGTGAATTGAGTTGGTGTTAGGAAAACGCCTTTTAGGGGTCTCAAATTTTCTCTCCCATCCCCCACCATTTTTAATTTTCAATTTTTTTTTAATGTGAAAATAGGGCCTTTGTGGCGGCGCTCTGCTGCTCAGACTTTTTTTTTATGAAGGCATTCCATTTGAAGTAGAATTGTTTTCATTTTTTTTTTTTTATTACGCAAATCGACTCCGTGGTCTCTGCCGGTGCTTGACTAAATGGATCTGAAAGGTCAACGATGGGGTTGAGTAGAGCATTAATATTTGATTGATTACATCTGAATCAGCGAAAGGGGGGCTCTGTCTCATCATCAACGTTGCCTCATCAATCCAGTCCCTCTCCACGTTTCCCCTGAAAACAATTCAGCATCAGGTGTATTCCACATGACCTACTTTAGCGGTAAAAATATTTGAAGTGTTAAATCAAAAGTTATACGAATTCTTTGGATTCTTGTTAGTATTATTAAATGGTTAAATTGCTCCACATTTAATAAAATTAAGCTATAATAATTTTCATTCATTTTATTCTGATTATTAACTGCGAAACTTACCTTGTTATACACATTTTTTACATGTTTGCGCTCTCTTCTTATTTTAATCTTAATTTTAAGAGCTATTAATTTAGAATTAGCTATAAGCCAATGCGCAGTTTTACCCCACAGGACTTGCGTATTTTAAGCACCTTCTGTTCTTTACGTTTTTCATGGCTCAAGAGATTAGGGAACTATGTAAATATTGGATTTTTTTTTAAGAATTAAAATGTCTAATGTATTTACTATAAATATAAAAAAAAAAAGATGAAACCGAAAGTTGTAGTCTGTTTCGCATAATGGTTGGATGAATTATTATATTATATTATTGTACCAAAACTGTTTAGTAATGATTTACCTCATTTTTGTTGTACACAGCTACATTAGCACCTAGGAAACTGATCCAACTCATCCACAGACTGGTGTTGCGGTCTCATGAAGCTATGTTTATATTTTCAAAACACCACTGCGTACTTATATCCCAAGCGTCTTTTTACTCCCGTATTTATGTATATATACCTATATGTATGGTATATATACATATATATATATATATATATATATATATATATATATATATATTTCTATAAACACACACACACACGCGCGCGCACACACACACACACACACACACACTCACAGAAGCATCTAAAAAACAAAAATAAAGCATCTAAATCGGAAAACTTAAATATCTATTGAAACCTCAAAAATTTGTTTAATTTTAGTTGATATTTTTGATCCCAATACAAACCGATTTAGTTTAAAATTAAATTGTATTACTGAAATATTATTAAATATATATTAAAATGGAACCAGTGTGTTTAATACAGCAAAACGGCAGTGGTAAGATATTTGCAACAACCTCTGTTGGTAGCATTCCAACCATTGCTGTAAAGACTGTCAATTGTAATTGTCAACCATACAATTGTCAATTGTATTTGACTGATTGTATTTGAATTTCCATTGTATTGTAATTGAAGCGTTCAAAAGGCTCTAAGTGCCTTTTTTTTCTTCACATTTTTGTTTGTTTACAGATGAAGTGCCGAATGTATAGTATTATAGATATGATTTTATTACTTATACAACCGTAAGCAATCAGATTTTTTTTCAATTGAGTCATATTTCATAAATATTACTCAAGTTGAAATTTGAATTCTGAAAAATTTTGGTAAAGGCACTTAGACCCTTTTGCATTTTCCGCAATTATGTTTTTAGCATTTGGTGTTATCCTCTAAATACAAAATTAAGGACAAGAGATGGAAACTTTTTTTTGAAAACGCTGATGAAAAACAGTCAACTCTATTTTGGCTTTGGAAAATGGTTTTAATTTAACCACAATATGAAATTTAATTATCTACTCCTTTTCCGACATAATGTCCTAATCTTTTTATGTTTGTAATTCGGAATAAATTAATCTTAATTACTAATGCATAATGAATCGCAGACCAATTAAAAGTACAACAGAGAACTCATTAATAGACACCGACACAGAAAAGGAAGCTATCCGTTTGAATTATTTATTCAGAACGGCTATGGAATTAAATCGTTTAATAATATCTGTTTATGAAGGGGAGGGCTCAATGTTTAAAGGTAATTAGCAAAGGCTCTGTTTCAGTTACTAAACATTGTTTCAGAGGAAATACTTTCAGCTCAGCATTTGAGGGCATTCTGAGAACTGGACATTACCTTTTTTTTTTAATGATTTTTACATACCTACTACCTACCAAGAAAAAAAAATTATAATCATAAATTAACCAATATTTACAATGCTAATTACCATTAACATGCTAATGTTACAGCGCAGACGGTGGATGGACCATCGTTCAACATCAGCAAAGTGACGCGGCATCACATGGGTGCCTATCTGTGCATAGCCTCTAATGGTGTTCCTCCGACTGTCAGCAAGAGGATCAGGCTATCTGTGGAATGTGAGTATTTATATTTGTTTAATATTAGAGTTAAAGTAAAAGATTTAATAAAGTAGGAATTTGTTATTTATTTGAAAAATTATCGAAAGTACTTGCTATAAAATCTTATAATTTGGGATATGTGCGCACTAGATTTTACAAAGTTTCACTTTAAATTACTGTATTAAAGCTTCTTTATTTTTAAGCTAGATTTGTCCTTTCTATAAAAATGCTCTTCAGTCGATTATGTTTAAATATAACATTCAATCCCACAATCACGTTTATTTTTATGGCGTTGATAATTTTATTTAGTAGTACCTATTACGCATGTGTCCCTACCTATTTTTATTATTATTATTTTATTTTTAGGGTTTAACGTCCTATGCTATCCTATTGAGGCATACAAGACGGGTTAGTCGACAGATTACCGACCTATTCTAACCAGAGTGGGGCAGTCGGTACTGCCCTACTTCATTACGTGGGGCCGCTACGAAATAAATTTCAACCCGCTCAGGCCGGATTCGAACCTGCACCGTAGCAGTCTCGAGGTTGCTAAGGTGGCGCCTGAACACTCTCGGTCACCACGGCCTCTACCGTGCATACGAGGTATCTGGAAGACTAATTATTCAAGCAGTAATGGTTCTAAAGTAGGTGCAAAATAGTTCGTTTCTCGAGGACTATGATACTGGTGAAATCATCGAAAAAAATTAAAACTTGTCTGTGTATATTTATATTTTACGATCTTCAGTGACAGTTATGAAAGTGGGGTGTGAAATATATATGAATAAATGTTGAAAAAATGGGATTCTATTTCAATCCGGTAGTCCCCAATTGTTTCGGCAAAACATGATAATATGTGTAAGTTTACTCCCTACGCACTGAGTAAACCGAGCATTTATCCCACAATAGAGATCTGCACGGAAAAGACATGATAACAAGATCGTCCAAGAAGGAAGGGTTATCATCCTACACTCCGTCAAAGATCAAAAGGTACTATAATTGCTGCCTCTGTTTTGAACCTCAGTGGATTTGGTCTTCTTTCTGGCATTGTAAACCACAGAAATCTTTAATCTTTATTTTTCCTTCTTTGAGTTTTTTTAAAAACTCAATAAGAATTATTTAAAACTTAATATTGGTTTTAGGTAACAAGTTTAAAGAAAATTTTAAAATATTTCTTTTATTTCAGTTGACATTCGGTTGATGGTATAGAAGGATCAATCTAATTAGGGATTGATAAATTATTTGCCACGTCTATAAATTTGTTTTATTGAAAACTAGTTTCGAATGTTATAAATTCATCCTCAGTTCAACGTTTAAATGGATTATATCAAACAGAAAAGTTTGTACTGGTTTCTTCTCGCATTGAACTAACAAATAATTTGTCAGTTCAATGCGAGAAGAAACCAGTACAAACTTTTCTGTTTGATATAATCCATTTAAACCTTGAACTGAGGATGAATGTATAACATTCGAAACTAGTTTTCAAGAAAACAAATTTATAGAAGTGGCAAATAAATTATCAATCCCTAATTTCTTGTATTGTTAAAAATTCTTTTGTCTAAACATTATAGAAGATAACCGCAGTAAATGGAAAATCCAAATTGCTACTTCGGTGTGAGCCAAGCATTATCTCTTGTTCCCTGAAGCTCATTTTATATTAATTGATAACTTTTTTTATCACTCTATGTTTAGATTTTTTATTATTCCTTTCCTTCTTCAAATCCTCATGGAGACACTTCTTAGCCATTAACAGCCAATCTTTGGAAACCATCTCATTCAACCTTTAAATGAAGCTTCTCGTTTTCATGCTAAGTAGCCTACTTGCTGATAGACTGTTTTCTTCATTTGCTACTACTTCATGATGAGTGTCATATATAAAAATACTTGGCTTTCTTTTTTTCTTTTTTTTTCTGTGGTTTGCCTTGGGATTGTGATCTCACGTATAAAATTGAAGTGAAATCGTCAACTTATTAAACTTAGAAACGATGTGCTTATAGTTTATACGTATCTTTTTAATTTAAATCTTATTTCCAAATAAAATTTCTGGTAACCTGAACTTATGGCAACCCTGTACTTTATTTACGGTTAATATATCGGGGAAACGACTGTTCATAGAATAGAATATCGGTGATATAATGTCACCCTTTAAAATTACAGACTAAAAAGTGCAAAATAAGTAGAATATCTTATTTACAACATTTATTTACTGAAAACTATTTTTCAATCAGCTTAATTGCTAAGGATATAAAATAAATTTCCATTAAATCATATGAGAGGTAGTGCAACAGAAATTTCTTCTTATGGAAAATATGTTTTTCTTTCTTACTTTCATTATAGCATATCTCCTTTATCTTCCTCTGCCTTCGAGCCATTTTGCATAGTTCCTTGCAAGTAATGCTCACAGGGTAAAAAAGGCCAGCTTTACAATCCTCGGAGAGAACAAAAGAAAATATTCCGACATAATCAAGTTTATCTTCTGGAGGCAATATAACATTCTCGGAGGAGGGGGAGCGGAGGGGAAGTGGGCCCATCTGTCTCTGCTGAGAACAGGTAACCTACTAAAACGGCCCATAAGGTTCCTTTCATCTTTGTCTTGAGAATAGCTTGAGATAGAGGCGAAGGCATCCTTCCATTGTATCGTGGCTTTGAGGACATCTATGAAACGACACTCTTGCACAGCAAATACTCTCCTATCGAAGAAGCATCATGAGCTTAGGGAAAATGTAAAACTATAACTTATACTTGACGACTAATTAATTATATATTTTGTTTTTAGTCAGGATAGTACTGATCCTGGATCAATATTTCTTAATTAATTAATTAATAAAAGCAAAAAAATACAACAATTACTGCTTGAAAGTTTCCGTTATAAACCGTAGTCTCTCAAATTGCAGTAATGAACTTCAACAGACAATGTTTCTCCAATTAAGACATCATCAGGACAGAAAAAGGTAAGATCTTATGCAGACCATAAATGGCTTATCTCATGTCAACAGACTGTAAAAAGACTAATCAAATATAGACACTAAATGGATATTTGAGGGATTCCACCCTTTATTTTGGAATGCTCCAGTTATATCCTATTAAATTAAAGTAAATTGATTTCATCTCCGTAATAGCATTTATCGTACTTTTGTCCTATAGCTAAAGAAAGTAAAAGTTGAAAATTCAATGAATTTCAGCCTGTATACCTTCTTTACTCATGGAGCTGAAGGAGAGGATGACGCAATCAGCTACGAAACGGTAATGAAGGCGACGAGGGGTTGTTCACTTAGTAGCACCGCATGGAAAACACAGAAATTGGATAGACGATTGGAAATGCAACTTCTCTCAACGTTTGGAATCAAGTGTAGAAAATACACCACTGATGAATGAAAATTAGATGATATTTTTGCCAGGCCAGGTTATATAAATTAGATTTTTTTTTTTAAAGTGCTGTATACGCAGAATTTGATGCTCTACAACTGTAGTAATTTGACATTTCTAATTTGGAATAACCGTTTTGAGTTACAAGCTTTTGCAACCGAGCTCAGTATACTTTTTAGTCAAAATGATAAAATCTTCCTATTTTTGACTTCCGATTCTGACCATTCGTTGAACCAAATCTAATGTTTAAGGATTCGACGCAGAATTTAAAGTTCTTTAATTTATTAATGACTAAAATTTTCCATTTGATGGACTCTTCTCATGCTATAAGCCAAAAATTGAAAAAAATACCAAAATTTCGCCGCCAAAAGTTTAGCGCACCTCACAAAAATGTCACTATTGTTTAGAATGCCCAAAGAGGATTAAACTCATTTCTAGCTTTGTATTAATTAATTCGAGCCAGGGTTTTTTTTTTGTTTTTTTTTTAATTTGAGTCCTTACCGGTATTATATTAACTACTCTGTAGAATTATTTCATGATGAAGCAGTAATTATAAAACTAATTTATTTGCATTGTATGTGACCTATTTCATTGTCTGGACCAATATAATGCTTTTATTAATATTGCCTGCCATTAATGTTTATATTATAGTTTAGCACTGAATATCGATAACTGACAGCCTTATTACAATTAGTCTGGGTTATTATTATTAATCAATCTACTAGACTTCACCTACTAATTATATGTGTAGAAAATAAAATTTTACTTAATTTAATATAAAAATCCCGACTACGGAAATAATGTTTATGGATATCTTACAACCCTATTCTTCCTGAGGAAGGGAACGTACTAGCATATTTACTTAAGCGCATTGGTGGGTTCCTAGTTAAGTTGACACCCATGAAATATTGAAATTTGGTGTTGTAGTCGAGTGTCTTCTACACCCAAACGAAAATCAAGATACTTTTTACTCAATACATTAATTTACATGCAAATATGAAAGATGGTTTCTGTATTTTGACATGCACTGATGAATGGGACGGAATGCACTTGTAAGAGGTCCCAACTTGAAGTTTTAACCAAGTTTCAATATTTCATGGACGTCAACTTCATTAACAACCCACCGATGCGCTTAAGTATATATGCAAGTACATTCGGTCCCTTAGGACGAATAGGGTTGTCCACAGTGGGGTTTTATTTTTATTAAATTAAATTTTCTAAAGATAGCATTCTAGTTTTTCTTATTTTTCCATTGTAATCCTATGAGAGGGTCATGCATTTCTAAAGCCAACAGGCTTCATGCAACAGACATACTATCTGAATAGTTTTGTTTTTGTTAAAATTAGATCAGAATAATAAATATTTAAAAAATACAAAAGAAAAATAAACATAGCAATATAGAAAATAATAAAGTATGAAAAAATATAAAGCAAATGGCAAATCAACAAAACAAAAGAAACATTAAAAAAAAATTAAAACAAAAATATTGAAAGTATTAAATTGAACTTGAAAGTATTGATAATTAAACTAAAAATATAATTAGATAATATACAAAACACAATAATTTAAAGAATTATACAATAATAATAGTATTCTATTTAGAAATCGATATGTTGGAAAATGGAGCATTGTATTCAATATAACCACATAATGTCTGCCTGAAACGTACTATTAGCTGATAACAGGTCATCTGCTAGCTCATATGCATGCATTGTTTGTCTTGTATACAACCAATATGAATTGTTTGTATTTTGAAGTCACTGGTGTCCTATGTATCTTGTATCATACCTTCATATTAGTTAATCTGGTGTTGATAAAGTCCACATTTTAAATATCGAAATTTGTATATCTACCTCCAAAAACTAAGAAAATTTAAAATATACCACTATTGTTTAATAAATAATGTCCATAATATAAAGAAATTATGGTTTCGGAGGGCAGAAGTGGCGGTTCACGCTATATGAGTCCACTCGTTGCCTAAACTCGTGCAGCTTCATTTCTTCTGAAGAAGCCGAACATGTAGGCCGAAACGTTGATAAAAATAAACATTGAAGAATTATTTACCACGTTTTTTGCTTCTGATCTCCCTCCAACCTTCATCTCCAGGGTTTTACACTCTTTGCCTGAACTGGTGAGGAATTTTGGCCTCGGAATATTTCAAGGTGTTGTTTCGTCCAAACCGAAACATTGTAGCCTTTACAACGTAGTTAATCCATGCATAGTATATAGATAGATAGATAGATAGATAAAAGAACTTTATTCTGGGACTAGGTCCCTTAAGAATAACATGAAGGAACCAATGAAACAGTATTATTATCTTGCCATAAGACTATATAGGAAGCTTATGTATGATATTTAGATAACCCACGCACCAAATTTTCAAAGGTATATGATATATGGAATATTTATACAGGGGCATATATAATGTGGAAGTCCATCGTGTGAAGAAATGGAAGGAACGTATGCTGAATTTTTTAGTTTCAAATTTTGTATTTTATCAGAATTTTAAAAAATTTATAAATTTTCTAATTTGATAAGATTTTCTTTCTCTTTTCTAATCTTCGTTTTATTAATTTAATCTATTGTTTCATTATTTATTATATTATTTATAAAAATAGATAACCCCTAACTTTTTTTATAGATAGTACTTTCAGTTTTGTATTTTATTTATTAGAATTTTGTAAGTTTGTAACTAATTTCATTTATATAGTTTCATTAATTTTACTTATTTTTGTGCTTACAATTAAGTTCCGTAGGTTTAGCATAGGGCGAAAATTACCCAATTGGTTGAAGAGCCCTGAATAATTAATAATTGAAATCTAAAAATAAATTGTACGTCACATGCCAAAAAGGTTGTAACTATGGTGGTGAATCCTTGTTACAATTATATGCAATCACTGTGGAAGTATGTTGTAATGAAAAGATTTCACCAACAATCGCTTACTGGGTTTTTTTTTGGTTGCAGTTGTCCCAACAATCCAGGTCCAGAAACAAGTGGTGGGTGTAATGGAAGGTGACGACGTTACATTAGAGTGCCAGTCCGAAGGCTTCCCCAAGCCTGTCTCCTACTGGACATCTCCAAGGAGGGAAATTCTCTCCAAAGGTAAGTCTGGAAATTAGAAAATATATGTAGAAGTTTATTACCACAATTGGAGGTGATTATTTAATTATTTTATGTAGTTCCAATAAGATTATCATATTGCTTTCGTTAGATTGAATAAAAATAAACAAATTAAGAGGAAAAAAGAAGCCATAATTTGCTTTAATTTTTTTTTTTTAATTTTTTTTTTTTTAGGTATTGTGAAGCCTAGTTATTTAATTTTTTCAAACGAATTCATTCGTATTACCTATATCATCTATATATCCGAAATAATTTATATTTCTGCTACTAACCGTATATTTTTAAGTATATTTTTTTATTCGTATTTTCGTATTCGTGTCGATACCTAATTGCTTACCGGCTTTCATCGACATGGTTTTATTTAATTTAATAGTTTCCGAATCTTCACCTTATCCTATCCAATCAGTAATGGGTGGTGACAATATGAATTTGAGGACAATTTTATTAATCTTGATAAGATTGAATTTAAGTTTATTTAATAAATCCCTTGCGAATTGTTGAAAATAAAGAGAAAATATATTCGAATTGTAATCGTTTCTCCTTCTTCAACATAATATTTCGATCGAATAGTGAGCAGTACGATAGCTTGACCATAACATTGCCCAAGGCATGCTATGCAGTCATCATAGGTC
The DNA here is from genome assembly GCA_948150685.1 of Rhaphigaster nebulosa. Lineage (NCBI taxonomy): Eukaryota > Metazoa > Arthropoda > Insecta > Hemiptera > Pentatomidae > Rhaphigaster > Rhaphigaster nebulosa. Next base: position 84,307,437 of record OX411311.1, on the reverse strand, counting down.
ATTAAAGGCTTCGTGTTTCAGGTTCATCTTTGTTTCAGGTGTTAGGGTTCAGTTCTGATTAATTATCTTGTACCTCTTTGAAAACCTGGTATATTCAAAGATTCTTCGATCACATGAAAAAGTTCTGGGTAATAATTGAAAGATTGGATGCAAAAACCAGACAGCTCCACTTTGCGTCAAAATTGAGAATTTAGTATATTTATAAATTTTATTATATCGACGTTGTTTTTTTAAAAAGGCGTAAGAAATAGGAAACATATGGAAGGTTTTTTCCTCAATTATTAATATATATTTTTTTTTAATTTTACTTTTTATTGGATACAGCAGGAGTTTTTTCAGATGGCAAAATTTTTTATTATTGGAATATGCTTTAAAGTTTTCTCAATGACTACTGTCAAAGCCTCAGAGACAAGTCGATAGTATTTGGTGCTTATGCCACATCATCTTTAGACTATTTCCATTTTTTGTTTCGATAAATGGCATTTAATAGAGATGGAGTTTATGTCCGATATTAAATTGAAACCTAAATTTGGAATTTTTGGTACTTATGCCTTTTTCAAAAAAGGACGTCGATATATATATGTGTATTGAATGTAAAAAAAACAAAAATATTTCAAATTGAAAATTTATAGAACTATATTACATACTGAATTTATCAAGGAGTTCATAATTCATTTACTGACAGAAATAATTATTCTATTATTAATTACTTATCATCATTCATAATTTTTTATATAGTTTTTTTAGCTCCTGGAAAATTAGCGAGAATGGGGCCAGCTGGTACTTGCAACCAAACCGTTAATTCCTTGGATATTTTGTTTTGTTTTTGTGTTCCGTCTGTTGATCTATGTTTATATTCGGTTCTGTCGAGGTCTGAAACGGGGGTTCTATCGACTTCATTAATATATCATTTCTCTCCGGGTTATCCAATTTCACAATGTTTTCTAGAAAACCCCTCCAAATTGCCAATTACCTAAAAAAAAACTTGTCTAGAACAGTATCGACGTGGTGAGTAATCCTCACTATATATATATATATATATATATATATATATATATATATATATATATATATATATATATATATTACACAAGCCTGAAACCACAAGAAACTTTTGATTCTGTTCGTTGTTTCCGACAACTTCAGCATTTACCAGAAAAAACAAGGATTCATCTTTTTTTCTAAACTGCAGAATCGTTTTAACAAAAATCAAATAAAAAAAAATTATTTATACGTCATTGGATTTAAATTGACCACCCGATTATCTTCTTAGCGGTCTAAAAGTTGCCCTCGGTATCTTGTAGCATAGAATTACTAAGTTCAGATCTTTACCAATGAGTAGTATTTTTAAAGATCAATGTCACCTCATTTCAATCATACTGCTTATTTATTTATTTTTAACTACAGTTATAAATTTCAATTAATTCATTTTTTTAAGGTAGACGATGGATGCTGGTGTAGAAATGCATGAATGTGCAAAAACACATAAAAATTGTGCAAAAAATGCATTTTCATAAATTGGTCTGTCTGTCTGTACCAGGATTATATCTTAAAATGGTGGACATATATATATATATATATATATATATATATATATATATATATATATATATATATATATATATATATATATATATATATATATATATATATATATAATTTTGTATTGATTTTTTGTAGGATTTTGTCCCTCGTTGCCTATGCTCCAAATCGGCCAACCTGTGTGCAATAGCCGAAAACATATTTTTCTATTGGCTCTAGCCCAAAACGGTGATTTTGATGAAACTTTCCTGGAGTCTTCTCTTATTTCTTTATTTTCTATATTATCTATAGGAATCTATACTGAGATGTACTAGAAAAAAAATGTTATGAAGAAAAGAAAAAGAAAAAAAAAAAAAGAATACAAATCGCTCATTACTTAAAAAGCATCGCTCATTACTTATTAAGTATACAGATAAACATAATTATCTGAAAAGCAATTAAATTCTCTATAAATAAAAATCATCCAAATCGGACCAGCAATTTTTAAGATATAACATATTGAACTTAATACACATGTTTCATAAAGTATTCTGCGCATGTTCCTAGAGAAACCGGTTCAACTTTGTTTAGTTCTTTGATAACTCGAAGACTATTCATCCCCTGGACAATCCAGATTCTTATCAAATATTTTAGATAAAAAAAATCTTAATCGGATTAATATTAGGGAAGATATATTAAGACTTTAAATAAACGGAGGATAGGAAAAAAAAAGGAAGATATATTAAACAATTTTAAATATACAAACATGTTCTTGTTTTTATTAAAAATTTTGGAATGATGCTCATTTTTATTGAATCTTTCCTAATTCTTTCGGCAGGATTAATAGATATCTTTAAAAATTTAAATAAATTATGTAAAACAATTGGCATATGAGTAAGTATTAAATTAAAATAAAGAACATTGGTAGATTACAGGTTGTTTAGGAGACGTACGGAAGATTTTTTCTTTCTTTTTTTTAAACTTTTTAAAAATTATAATGAAACTTATATAGTACAACTCCTCAAGCGACAGATGTTCTAGGGTTATTACCGATTCTCCGGCCAGGAGAGAAATCCCTCAAAGGGAGGTATGATCCTTAAAGCGTGAAATTAAATTGTGGCAAATCGCTTCAGGTCGTGGGGCACGCCATCTCAGTTGTGCACGTGGCTGAAATACATGAGTGTGCCTAGTATATACGGACGTGACGAATAGAAAATAGACTCACCCAACAGATGCTCGTCTTGTTTAAATATTTTGTCATTTTATCAAAGCTTTCCTCTTATCGTTCGCATCGGTGTTTGTAATACAATTTTTTTTTTCTTCTATAAAGTAACAATATCTACGTATTAATTAAATAAATTTAAAGGTATTCCTAGTCAATTAAACACGCGTGTTATTATTACATTAACTCAGGGGCCATGTCTACTACGGATGAAAAATCTCAATTACTTAATCAAGTGATGTTAATTACATTATCTTGATTCTTAATATTTTTCATAATTTTAAGTTCTCTAAATCTGTTGCCAAGCTCAATAATTTTTAAGAACTATAAAGATTTATTTGTAATTTTTAGCGATGTATCTAACCATTCATGATAAAAATAAATGAACGATTAAAAATTTAATAATAGCAAAATACGGATATGATGATGATAAAGGAAATTAAAATAAAGTTTAAATGAAATAAATGATTTCAAACACACTTATACTTATGTACAATATTTACACTTAGCCTCTTGCAACAGCAGGACTCCAGGGGATCCCAATGCTTCTCTTTCAGCCTTATATCTGGTATTGTAAGCCATTGGAGGCTAATTGAGGCCGCTATATTCACTAACTTGAGTGGAGAAGCTGGTCATTGCTAGAACTCTAATAACATATTTACAATAGGTCTTGGAGCTATTGCCGTTTCAGTCTTTAATAGGATTATGGAGATGTTTGGAGCTAGGAATTGTGCTAAAAGAGGATATGATAAGGATGTTGTCATATGACCAGAATGATGAATAAGGTTCTGATGAAATTTGAGAATTTGGATGGAACAATATTTAAAGCATGACATATTGAGGTCATGGATGTAGGGTATTGTTTGTTACATAATAGGGAGTATTGACTATTGTTCCATGGAATTCGGACTAAAAGATTACGGCATTACTTTCTATAGTAACTGTCGAACTTATTACAACTTATTACACAAGTTTCTGTAGAAAGTATTATTTTCTAGGTGACGGATGTCGAAATCAAAATATCGATATTAATATTGATAATATCAGCATAAAAATATCAATATTTAAAAATAATGTTAATATTTTTATAAGATTAAAAAAAAAAGTTTAAACGAATTGGAGGAGGATTAGAAGATAACCTGCTTCTTGATATTTAAATCCTGCTGTTAATGAGCTTAATAAAACAATATAATAATTGTATATTCACATAAACATCGATGTTATAAAATAATAATTTAATTATATTGGCACAGAAATATCAATATTATAAAAACAATATCTTAATTATGTCGGCAAAGAGATACCGATATGTATGTGTCCCTTTAAAATATTAAAAATATCGAGGCCCGTTTTATCGTTTATCGAAATATCGATATATATTTTTCCGATGCATCGAACTAATATTTCGATATATTAAAAAACTATCGATGCAATATATATCGATATTTACATTCGCGCATAGTTCAAGTCCGTAGGTCTAAATAGATAAATAAAACTGTAAATAGTCCAAATGAAAACTAAATAGGTACATCTGTAATTTTAAAATGTGAGATTCGGTTACAAACTATGTAAATATTTTTAACTTAGCAATTTATTTGTAAATGGCCTAAGGTTGAAACACCTCGAAACCAATTGATTAATTAAATCATTATTACTTATTAAATAAATATGAATTAATTAATAAAATTAGCGCCTAAATGTTATAGATTCAGTTGGTATTTATAATCCTCTTTCATAATTAATTCATGCTTTACCTTGTTATTGTGGTCGATGTTAAATCGCTTCCAGAGGTGTCACCTTCTCACATTAAATCTTTCTATCCGATCTGGTTTAAATTGACTCGGTGTTTTCTTGCTATTTATCGATTGTTGTGAGGTAAGTCCTTACAATTTACCGCGCTACTATTTTATATAATAATTTAATGATCAAAATATAAAAGATTTTCTTCTTTACTGCTTTCGAAAAATATATCTATATTCACAGGTGATGAGAAAATATAAACTATAATTGGACTCCTACAACTTTTGAAGGGTTTTTCATAATGTTTGTAATATTGTATATTTTTTTTTTATTTATTTACCTAATTAATGCAATTTGACACTAATCATGATAAAGGATGAAAAATCTTTTGTGCAATTAATAATAACTAGTTCTATTGTTACTACACCTGCCTTTCCATTGTTTCTCTTTTATATCTGTCTTCTCAAATTCAACCTTTTTTCCTTCTTTCCATTTTACGCCTTTATCATTTTACTTCCTTGTACGCAGTAAATGAAGTATTTTAATAACGAACATTTTTGGATTTCAGACTTTAACGAAAATATCCATTTTGACCACCCCTCAATCCATTTTGACAAAATTCGTCATGACGTCTGTACATACATTCGTATCTCGCATAACTCAATATTGCATCAAAAATTATATTCAAATATAATGTAAAACATCTCCAATGTGTTAAATAAGACTTTTATATCAATGTCAATAATATACTAGATTTTGGTTGAAATTGGTGGGCCGAAAAGTGTACTTTACTTGAAGGTCATAATAAATTTACATCAAAAATTTAATACAGAGATCATATGGTTCGGTGCTGAAGATTACAAACGTGTTTTTTTTTCCACTCTAGTTTGACAATTTTGATACTTGTTTTAAGTGTTAAAACTGAGTGTAAAATACTTGTTGTCCTTCCCATTTGTGAGCTGAACAGTCTGCAGCAGAAGAATAAGATGTAAGTCAAGCGGTTTCACCCGCTTAAAATGTCGAAATCGTCGATTTCCATATCAACGGAAATATCCATTTTGACCATTCCTCAATCCATTTTGGCAAATGTAGTGACATTGGTAGTTCTAATGTTGTCACGAAACACGAAGGAATCTCTTGGGTAGTTGTTACGTACTGAAAGAAAACGACATATAATAACGGAAAGAGACACTCGAAAACAAGAGTTTATGTGCGTTTATGTGTTTGTGAGTGTGTGTGTAAATAGATGGACATCGCGAGTGTTGTTTTTTAAATACTGCTATATCTTTGAGCCACCGATTTATTGTTTAATAGATGTACAAGGAAGTCATACGATGTCCACATCAGGTATTTATTTTTTCATTATCTCGCTTATTGTAATCCTATTCTACGCCCTCTCTTCACCTATTCTATCTTTATTTTCTTATTCCTTCTTTTTATTTTCATCTCCTTATTTTGTTTTATTATATTATTCGATCCAAAGCCTAATACAAAACCAAGTGTTTTAATATATTCCGCCGTCTTCGGACAAAGCTGTGTGAGGAAGGATTTAAACGACTTGCGTGCTATTAAATAACGGTTATGATTAAGGTATATTAAAAATTTTATTTTCTGGTGTATCCCCAATTAAATTATAATTAATAATTGACCAAGCGTATGCGAGGTCCTGTTTCTACTCGACCGCTTGGCATTTCGTTTGGCTGCTTTTGTTACGCGTTCACGACCAAACCCGATGTTCGGTCTTATGCGATTTGGCACAGACGTTCCTTGAAGTCAGGAAAAACGACATATGTTTAAGGATTTTTATTATTTATACCCAATCAAAGATGGCGGTCGTTTTATTGGCCCCGTATCATCAAGAATATGTTTGTTTTACCTTAAATATTCCTTGAATTTATTTATTTTTTGTAAGCTTTCACACGGTTGGTGAAGGGAAAAAATAAAATGAGATAATTAAAATAATTGTGAGGAGGTTAATTATTTTTCGTCATGATAAAAATTTATCAATTCTATAGTGAGTTCAGTGGTTATTTGTGAATTAATTGCCTTGATGTCTCTTGCTCGAATCTTGTAGAATCTTCGCAATTTTTTGATATTGGGAATTGCAATTGTATTGCTGATGTTATTACAAGAGGACATGTGAACTGGGGTGAAAGGGGTTTATGCATAGTCGCATTCGTATTTAGTTTATTTGCGTTGTGATTGGATGTAAAATAAAATAAAAATGCCTTAATTGGTTCCGAGGTTTACTGTTCAATAAAAAAAAAAACGTAAATATGACAATTTTTGTCAGTAAAGTAAGCAATCTTTCAGTAAAATTAATACTTTATATACAGTAAAAATCAAGGCATGTAGGTCTCATTATTTTTTTTTAATTTCATCTAATTTATTTTCATTCAACAAAATAGCCAAATCTGATGAATTGATTATCCTGCTATCTGGACTATGGAATGAGTTTTGTACTTTACTTCTTTTTGCTATTCCTGATGATTACACACATAATAATAGCGTTATGTATCGATACCCTTTCGACATTTACCTTTTTGGGGGGGGAGAGGAGGAGGATTTTTATTTCCTCCCCCCCTGAAATTGTCGTCTCGTCTCAAAGAGGTCATTGATTATTTCGGGCACACGCTTCTGCGCCTTCTGGCATGATAGCTAACTTATTATTTGCACGAATGATTTTGCTCAGTAAATAAAATTTGAAAGTTAAATGAGATGAAAATTATAGAATAAATTATATGGATATAAAATTAGCCGTCATCTTGTCAAACTAATATTTCGCTGATACAACTTTTCAGCATCATTTCCTCCCCACCCCGACGCTGCCTTGGAATACGCCTGGTCCAACTTTCATAATTAAAACTACTTCACCATCTAGAACTTTATTATTTAATAAGGAACTTCTTTCAAGCAGACAATGCAGTTTTAATTACCAACTTCCTCGCTACGATTTGAGTGTCCTATCCATAAAATGTCATCGACTTTTGTTAGATCTTTATACTTTCCCTTGTTCAAACTTTTCGTAATCATATTACGATGATTAAATGTCTTTTGTCTAAGCGGTCAGACAGAGCTTTTGTACAATGTAAAGTCGCTCTCTGTTCTGAAATCTTAATATTCATAAGCTCCATATTTTCATTTTAGAAAATTTGAATCAGAACTTTTTTCCAGATTAACTTATTATAAGTCTGCCTTTCAGATTTTCCAAAGATCCTTCATATTTTTCACTGATTTCATTGGCGAAAGAAGTAACTCACGCAATGTTTTTTTATTCTCGAATAAATCAGAACTGTCTATAATTTTACCGAAATACAAATTCGTTATTTATTATTTTGTTTTCGAGCATTTACCCCATGTACTATTAAAAATATCTGATGTGGACAACACATGACTTCCTTGTACGCATATTAAACTATAAATCGGTGCCTCAAAAAATGATTCTGAATTTGGTTACTGGTTTCCGAAGACTGCAGTATCTCAAAAACGACACTCGGCGTCGCGACATCCATCTATTGGCACACACTCACTCACAAACAAATGGGGAGGAAAACCAGTATTTTACACTCAATTTTAACACTTAAAACAAGTAATAAAAATGTTTAATTGGATTGGAAAACAAATTGCGTTTGTAACCTTTATTACCGAAACATATGATTTATGCATTTAATTTAAATATAATTTTTGATGAAAGCTTATTATGACCTTCAAGTAAAGTACTCTTTTTGGCTCACCAATTTAAACCAAAATATAGGAAATACATTCATATCGGTATAAAAGACCTATTTACCAAATTTGAGATGTTTTACATTATATTTTAATATAATTTTTGGTGAAAATCTATCATGACCTTCAAGTAAAGTACCGCTTCAGGTTTTCCAATTTAGACCAAAATCTAATATGTTATTTAACTCAATATATAAGTTGTAAATACTAAAGTTGAGAAGTTTTGCATAGTATTTTAATATAATTTTTGATGGAAATCAATTATGACCTTCAAGTAAAGTACCATTTCCGGTGATTAAGCAGTAACCAAAAAGGAAGGTTCACAACGAGATTATACAACAATCCTAAATACAAAAAGTCAACTTTCTATGGCTAACCGTTGTTGAGTTATGCGAGATACGAACGTACGTACGCACAGACGCCACGACAAAACTAGTCAAAATGGATTCAGGGATGGTCAAAATTGATATTTCCGTTGAAATCTGAAAACCGAAAATTTTTGCGATTACAAAACTTCTTTTACTTCGTACAAGAAAGTAATAAAAAATGAATCTCATTTACTGGTATACTTGATCAACAACTAAGTATAACGACCACATATATTCCTAAACCTTTCATTTGGTACTTTTTTAAGTTATTAAACCATTATAATCATTATCTATATGAATATCTACTTCATTATATCTCAATTAATTATAGTTTTAAATATTTATTATTTTCTATTTATGTCTAATGTGTAATTCTAATTTTATTTTTAAATTTGTAATTCATAATTATTATATTATATAATTCCTATTACTTTTCTAGTATTAATAATATCTCTTACAAAACAGGTCGGTGATGAAAAAATTGTTTCAAATTTTATCAGTGTTCCCCATAGTATTATTTGAGCTGATAACAGAAAAAATGATGGAAAACACTATCCATGGTTAAAAGGTAAAAGGAAATCATTATAATTTTCATAATTTCATTCATTATAAGCGTTTAGAAACAAGGAATACATATGATTTGAAGATAATCTAAAAACCACAGTGATAACTGCTATTTTTATTATTTTGCGACGTTTCAATTTTAAAAAAATATCTGATGTGCACAACGCATGACTTCCTTGTACGCCTTAATATGTATTGATATTGGACAATATTATCGTTATTTAATTTAACCAGAGCAGGTGCGAACAAAAGAAATAAGGGACAAGCAGGTAGAAAGAAGGGTAACTGACAGGCGATGACAGATGTCACCACATAAGTGATAAGGGATAAGTTAATTTAGAAACCCTACTGAGAAGTTAACAATGTAACAAAGCCAAAAGCTAGGATACCTAATCAATTTTAAGAACTGGTCCCCTTAGGCTCGGCTGACCTCGAGGAAAAAGTGGAGACCGCCTGGAAAAGGTATGATTAAATTATACGAGTTGGATAACGGTTCGCAGATACCGACTGTCAGGACAAGGGGTGGAGCCATCCGATGAAATCCCAGAATTTCCTCCCTCTATAAAACTAGTCGGCCAATGAACAACGTTTTCGACTCCTTCTTAGGCAGAATAAGAGAGAAAGGGGGAAAGAAGCAAAGAGGTGAAAAAGAGGGACTTCTGAACTGACCGAGGCTGAGGCAAGACTGGGAGATTGATAGGGGCTGATGCAAGACTGCGACTCTGAAGATGAGAAATGCGCTCTGGCTCCATGACTGAAGATATGCAGGGGAACCCGAGGGAGAGATGCTGAGGAACCTTCAACACCAACTAGTACAGATAAGAGATTTATGTTAAAACAATTAATGGCTAAGTCTAGGCTGAATCATTCCATGGTTAACTTTTTATTGTAATAGTTTATTATTTTAATTTTGAAGAATAAAGATAAATGTTAGCAAGGAGGTTGTTCTTTAGTAACCATGCCCATATTTAATTTGAATATATTTCATTAAGATAGCAGTAACTTTGATTAACATTAGTATTAAACTTAAAAGTTGGAACATTATCTTGGATAATTATTAAATAATGGTAACCACAAACCAGGCCCTTGGAAAGGTATCCAATTTAGAGGACAAGGTAAGAAAGTATTCATAAGCTTACTTAATTTTGGGATAATCATCCTCAATGATTGCCCAATGGCATCCCTATATATATAGACTAATGTATTAGCAACTAAATAGAAATCAAGCTCAACTCAAGTTAGATAAAACATAACAGCCTAATGAACTATAAATCGCTGGCTCAAAAAGTAATGCTGAATTTGGCTATGTTTCCGAAGATTGCAGAATCTCAAAAACGATACTCGGTGTCGCGACATCCCATCTATTGGCACACAAGCACGCACGCACGCACACACGCACACACACACACACACACACACACACACACACACACTTGTTTCTGGAGGTCTCATGATAATTGAAATTTCCAAGAGATTTCTTTTCGTGTTCCGTGACAACATTTAAACTGTCAATATCACTAGATAAAGCATTGGAAATCGACAGTTTCGACATTTTAAGCTGAAAAACTTGTATCTTATTCTCCTGCTGCAGACTTGTTCATCTCACAAATGTAGTGGAAAACCAGTATTTTACAATCAATTTTAACACTTAAAACAAGCAATAAAATTATTTAATTAGAATGGAAAAAAAATTGCGTTTATAACCTTTATCGCCGAAACATCTCTGTAATAAATTTCAATATACCTTTTGATGTAAGTTTCTTATGACCTTCAAATAAAATACCCCTTTCGGATCTTCAATTTCAGCCAAAATCTATTAAATTACTTATATTGTTATAAGAGTCTAATTTACCAAATTTGAGATGTTTTACATTATATTTTAATATACTTTTTGATGAAAGTCTAATATGACCTTCAAGTAAAGTACAACTTCCGGTTTGCCAGTGTTTACCAAAATTTATTATGTTGTTTATATTAATATGTGAGTCTTTAATACCAAATTTAGGAAGTTTTGCATAATATTGTAATATGATTTTTGATGAAAATCAATAATGACCTTGAAGTAAAGTACCACTTCCGGTAATCATGCAGTGGCCAAAAAGGGGGGTTCACAACTACATTATATAACAACCCAAAATACGAAATGTTAACTTTCTCCGGCTAACCGTTTTTGAGTTATGTGAGATTCGTACGAACGTGCGTACAGACGTCACGACGAAACTAGTCAAAATGAATTCAGTGATGATCAAAATGGATATTTCCGTTGAAATCTGAAAATCGAAAATTTTCGCGATTACAATACTTCCTTTACTTCGTACAAGGAAGTAGTAATAAAAAGGAGATTTCATAACGCAACATCCTTTTAGTTATTCACCTAATAACTTAAGGGATTCATCATTGAATTAGTTTACCAGTCCCTTCTCATCTAGATACACTGGTAAATGTAGACGACATAGATCCATTATGGTATGGCTGCGATGAAAATTACAATGACTTATAATGCAGGCAGCAATGAGCCTAAACTTTTTTACTCAATCTGAATTCAAGGATATCTATCCTTTCGGCTAAAAGATATTTCAGTGTCAAGCAAAGGAAAATCAGTTGTTGACTCCTAGTACATCATTTTCATGGTACAGGTATAGAGAAAAATTATTCGTCTTTTTTTTTCTCAAAGAGTGATCTAGCTTTTTGTCTCAATATTCCTTGAGTGATGGCAAACACTATAATGCTCCCTTGTCATTTCTTTCCTATATTATCTAAATCTTTATGTTTTTCTTATGCAGCTAATTAATAGTAAAATTAAAACAATCATGTATAAAAATTGTTTTTGTTACTTTTTCTTAAACGTCTTACCTCGAATCCCAGACTAACCTTAGATGATAGAAATTTTTTTTAATGTCATTTGTAAAATAAGCACCAAAAACAACATAAAAAAACTAACAGTTAAAAAAACTAAAACAATTTGTTAGTGAAAATAACATCTGTTGACCTGTGTAGTTATATTATAGTTATATTAGCCTTATTTTGTTTTATATTTCATCAGTTATACATCATTATATTTCTATATTCAATTCTATATTATTTATATATTATACATTGTACATTGGATTGTAGTAATCCATGGTTTAATCTTTCAGCTGTAAGTTTTAATTTTGTGTTTTCTTTCTAAGAATGGGATTAAGGCTCCTAAAGATTTAACGTGTTGCAATTTAAAATAAATAAATAAAAAATAAGCAACAAAGGAGGCCTAGTTCACAATTGCCTATGATTTAATTTACGTGTTTGTTTTTGGCACAGATAGATGTACATATCTGATTGGAACATATGTAATTTTCGGAAATTAAACTTATATATAAAATAAATTCGGAAACTCCGTTTCATTCAATAGAATATTAAACAGGATTTTTTGTATCCATATAGAAACACTATAGGTTATGCATTGGAATTTTAAATAATGGTAACAATCGAACCAACAGTCCCTGATGAGTCAATGTAAAATTTATATCCATTAGCTTTTCTAGAATTTGGGTATATACAGATTAAATAATCCTTTACCGCGACAACCCCTGGTTGTGTGGTCAGCATCCAAGCCCAACCGTCGGATTTATTCCTCAACCCAATTATCGGGACCAGGAACCCAATATTTAAAGAATAGGTTGGATTCCAGACCCCCGAGTTTATCGCGGATGATATAACAGATAAATTTTCGGCTATCCGGGAATTAAAATTCCAGTTGTTTATCTACGGAGCTACCTACCCAACTCCTACTCGATTTTTTAAATTGTACTGTACGTTAAAAATACTTTGTTAGTGTTTTTATATATTTCGAAAGCGAATAGGATGTAATATTTATTAGTAATAAATTTATTGATTGGTTTGAATAAAACATTAATATCTCCAGGGGTAATTGAACTCAAGAGGGCTTAGTAGCATCCTTAATAAAGGGATTTGTATCTTGGTGAATATTTAAATAGGATCGCCATAATTTTAACAAGACCTCAGTCTCAGAAAGAGTGCAACCCTATCGCCTTGAGTGCTTGTTAAGGATTATTCAAAGCAAGCACTTTAGGCGACACTAAAATTAAGTGTTTAACTCTACAGGAAACAACACCATTAAACGATAAATTATCAGCTTACAATCTGAGGGGAGGAGTGCGGTTGGGCAAAATGGATCCTGTGGTCTGGGATGTTCTCTAGGTCTTTACTCCCTCCAGGATTACGCGACTCGCCACAAACTGTGGTCCGGTTATCGGATGTACAATGGGAGTCGTGATGACTAAGGGGGTATATACCGGGAGAGTATACCGTTTGTCCAAAATAGTTTAATGTTGTAGAATCAACAATTAAAACTTTTTTTATTATGATCTTTCCAAAAGTCAACAAATAGTAACTTAACAACAATAACGATTTTGTTTGTTTTAACTTCCTTATGTACCCAAAAAAGGACAAGAAGGACATGCTATCCGAAAGGTCGCCAACCTATTCGAGCCATAGTGTGAAGGTGCGAAATAAAGTTCATACCCACAGGCCGGATTCAAACATGCGCCGCTTCTTACGGAAGTTTTTTTTGGTTTCCAGGATTAAATTTATTCCATTTAATAAACAAAATCAGGCAATTTTCTGAAATAATGATCTACAATGTCGTTAAACATGATTCTATGTATAATACTAGTTAAAAAATAAATAAATAAGGAATGTAATTTCCGAAAATAATCATCTCATTTATTCTTTAAAATAAAAAGCCAAGTTAGGTTGCTTAGGTTGGCCAAGTAGATGTTGGTTGGTAGAGAATAATAAATTTATTGTATCCATCAGATTAATCGATAATTATGTTATTCGTGAATGCCTAATTTATTTTTGTCTATAGAATTTAATATTATTGATCAGAGTTATTTTCATCATCTTCGAGATATGTAGCACGTACACGAATTTATTCTTTAATAAACGAATTTACCTATTGGTTAGTGCTAAGAATACTTTAATTTATATGTTATATGTAACAATGTATGTTACATAATAGTTGCACCAGGCTGCTCCTGACGTATTGGCTTACTGATTATCTATTCGACTTCTTCCATTCATATAATTCAACTCTGAGTTGAATATACAGATTCTTGTATATCTGGAATAAGATATGGGGATAGAAAAAGTAGCGGGAGAAAGATATTAGATGCTGGATAGTAATTAACAGATATTAACGGTACTGCAATAAACTAATAAACATTTCTCGTTTATTTCTTTATTATTTTCAAATAATAATTTCATCACAATGAGCATAAGTCTGATGCTGTACCACAGTAGACCAGTCTCTTTACAAATACTAGATATGGGCCTAAGTATAAGTTATGTATGGCTATAAAAAATTAAGTTGCCATAGGAATGAAAACGTGTTATATGCCACACGGACTTTACTGGGACAGCTATTAACATGGTGTAATTAAATTGCTACAAAGGGTCACAATTGTTTTTAACATATTATAAAATTGATTAATATTTCTAATATTTGTAAAGACACACATAATTACTATTAATAAAATAATATATAAAATTAAAAAGGGCTATTCTGTAACTTTTGATCCTCCACAATATTCCCAAAGTGCGGTACAATTACCCTATCGTAGAGATACGGAAAGAGTTTGGTAGGGTTGCGCGCTGAGCCGGACTTTGAAAATGAAAAAATAATAAAAAAAAAAAACTTAGTTACTCGTTAGAATTGTGGATTTTTGGTTTTCATATTTATGTGGAGTAGTTTCTTCAGTATTCGTGGTTGGCAAAAAGGGCCATCAGGCCCACTTGCCGGACTTCGTCCCCCCACCCTTGCCAGTACCAGTACCAGTTCTTCAGTATTTATGGACATTAAGTCGAAAAAATGAACAGCCTTTTGAATGTGGAACCGCATCCCAGGTCAATTTGACAACCAGAGAACCAAATTATTATGATCTGTCTTTTCAACATATACAATTTCATACTTACCATTGATCCTAATAAATAATGAGTCTACGGAACGGGAAAAGTCATATTTTTTCTTAAATGGAATTATACTTATCAATATGTTCATCTCGTTCAATAGAATAAGATGGCAAAAAGAAACTGCCAGAGATATGGATGGTTGGTTTGTTAAAGCGTTTGCAGAATACCTATAGACTGAACAAACAATGGCCGAAATCCAAACTTTAAAACCTGATTTTCTCGAAATGCATTACGGGTGACTCATTCTCTATCTTCCGATGACTTTTGGAATGTTATTTATATTTTATTATGAATGATTTTTTTTTTTTGTAATGAAAAATAAATATATTTTGATTTATATTTAAATATATGGAATTTCTTTTTGAAGAGTGTTGCAAGAATCTTATAGAGGAGGTACACAGATATCTAAAGGTCGGGAAACACTGCAATACAAGATTGAGCCAGATAGCTATGAATGTGTGAAGCTTGAATTATTGGAAGAGATATTTAGCTGAGGTGGTTGAAGGGAGCAATAGCCAGCTGAAAAAGGAGGATGCTGGAAAAGGAGACGATGAATAATGCAGGGGAAGGGGGTTGGAGGGTAGGGAGGAAGAGATTTAGCAGAGGTGAGGATGTAGGTCGTCCTGTCTGCGCAGACCATCTGCGAGGCAACACCGTTCAGTTTATTATTTGGAAGGCGCTGGAAGGAATAATGAGAGCGGAAATTTTCGTAGTGGAAGATCAAGGTCAGGGAATATAATAGCGTTGTTATCATGGATGATTGGAAAGAGGAAGCTATATATCAAACGTTCCCTGTCTTTCCTTCTTATGAAATTCAGAAGCTTCCCTAACAATGCTTATCCTTTGTACCTTTTAGCTTGCACAAAGATTACGCTTACTGCTACAATAATCTGTTTAAAAAAAAAATCTTTATTTGTTCAACAATTATACTGGTTTTGATTTGTGTAAAAATGGGCTACTAGCAAACAAGTAATAACTTACAGACACATCATTAAGCTCTTATTCAGACAGCTTCACACAATCGTTTGTCCTCTGTTCTTGTAAACCAACAAATTCCGAATATCAATTTGGTATTTCTATTTCCCGTTGAATCTTTATTGTTTATTATTTTTTTTTCCATTTTTAATTTTTTTTTCAAAAATAGACGTTTAAAAGTGCCATCTGTCTTCTCTAAATGCTAACTTCTAACATGGTTCGTCAGCACGGACCTTCCCGCTGTTCAACCTCTGACATTTGAATTGCAGATATTTCTCGCTTAACATAATTATTCGTCTCTTAGGTTATCCTGAATAGGATATAATTTCCTTATTCTCCGCCAGCTGAAGTGCGGATAAAGGACCACAAACGCACCACGGAACGGAAAAACGAAAATTTCTATATTTACAATGATCCATGAATAATGGGATTAAATGAGAGATAGGGTGTGTAAAATAAAGGGATGAGGGATGGACCAAGATTACAGCGGCAGACAATGAATCACGAATCACGAAGACTGAACACGCTTCTTGAGGGAGCACCATTTTTCGAGTGTCTGAACCCTTAATAAATATTTAGTAACCACTTGGGATCATCTGAATTTTTAAGTTTATGCAATTATTTTTTTTTTTTTTAGCATTAGTAATTATCTTTCCTTCATTTACGCAGAAATATTCCATTCCATTTCTGTGCTCATTTTAAGTGTTGCCTTAGCATAGTCACTCATAACTACTATACTATTAGTAATTTTACCTTTTTTAAAATAAACTAATTTTTCGAGCTGATATTGCTAGAATATATATATTTTAACTGTAGTCTATTGTTAGAATTGCTGTCATGTTCAGTCTTCTGATTGGGCCATTTAATACTCAATAATAATTTAATACTAAATGGTCCTTCTGCCCAGTAGCGTGCTCAGGATTTCATTTCGGTTGGGTACATCTAAGGATTTACTTTACAGAAACTCACCCTAACCGGGATGAAACGGTGCCTTCTCTATATGTAATATTTTCTATACCTAGGTAAATTATTTATGAAACAACAATCAGCTAGGTTTATAAACTTTTGTTCATAGATAAGAATAAGTAAAATTATTTTATAATTTCGGGAGAGGGGAGGGGGATCCGGACCCCCTGGATCCTACCTCTGGCTAAGCCACTGATTCTGTCATTTCTCAATGCAATAATGACATAGTTTTATTTTTTTTTAAATTTGATCTATTTTCGAATTAAATTATATTATGAACTGATTGACTACTGTAGTATATATTTATAGTAGGAAACACTTAAGTGCACAAAAAAGTTTTAGTTTGACATCTACGCATGCAGTGACAGTTCCGTGATTCCGTCAAAAGTGATATTCTTCTGATTATTAAAATGAAGGAGTTCTGTAGAGAAAACCGGTACTGCAATTTTCCGGTCATATGTGAACACCTCCATTCTAATCCTCAGAATAGTATCATTTTTCACTTAAACGGAAACACGGAACTATTACAGCATTGGCACAGCACGCCTCTGTCTTTTATGTCTCCATTTGTATATGCCCGCGGCGTGTCAGTTCCTTGTTCTGAAAAATAATATTTTTTCGTGGATTTGAATGGGTGTGTTCCAACATATCCGGCGCAGCCCAGTATCAGTGCTGCCTCAGTATACCTTCCGTGCTATTTCGAATTTATTTCCAACGATGTTTTCGTATTTTTACGGACCTGATTTTTGTGATATTTGTTGCAAATGAACGATCAACAACTCATTAAATGCGTCAGGATATGCTCAATTCTGTACGATCTATCCAATCCTTAATATATCAGGAGCTTGGTAGAGGAAGGACGAATGTCAAAGTTGTATTTTTGGAAATTTCATTCACTAAGGATGAATTACTGTAGACAAATTTAAATAAATTTCTTACATTTGCCATTCCTCTCCTGAAATCATTAAAATTGTATAAAATTATAATTGAATTGCAAATTAATCATTTGGACTGTTATAAATAAATTTTAATTTTGTAATTTTGTCAAGCAACAATGAAATAATATTAATGGACAAAATTACTATGATATTCTTATTTTCTTTAAATATACTGTTAATCTTACTTCTGGTGTTATAGATTTTCTCCATTTGTTAAATTTGTTAAATTGTTAGCACAATCCTCACTCATACTAAAATATTCAAATTTAGTTCATTCATCAATTAATTCCTTTTACTAGCCGGCAAAATCTCCTTCACTTTCTCCTTTCACCCATGCCTCATGAACCCGTTTACGTTTTTTATTTTACTTGAATTTCTTCTTCTTCATCTAAAATTAGAGCAATCATTGCTAACTCTTGTTTTGAAAAAAAATCCATATTGATGAATGCCCTGAGACTAAAAGAAAAGGAATACTGACATGAAACTGATGTGTGGGAATTGAGAAAACAGAGATATCACTGATACAGAACTATCACTGAACTGATACACCACGGAAAGATGTAAATGGACCCTAATTAATCAACAGTTGCATTCCGGTTCATGTCCCATATACTTCTCATGAGCTCCGAATCGCAACTTTATATAAAAAAATACATTTTTTACGTTTTTATTTATCTAATAAAGTGTAATAAATCCTGTTATTACTTGATTTTTGTAGAACCACTTATGCTTGCCACTTAAAACACAGATATAAATCCATTAAGAACTGATATGATCGACTATTTTATATAGATATTTCCAAATGTTTACCTTCTTTGCTGCGATACTCCCATCGGTACTGATTGGCTGCTGAAAGCTCCATCAATAAGAGATACTCTAGCACAAGCTGACCTCCCGACCTTCAGATATTCCCCCGAACGTCACCTTTCATGAAAAACCAATTGGTGTTCATTGTTCGGTTTAAAACTATTTCGACCTGACAATAGGGGTTTCGCTTCCCTATCTCGGTAGTTTCCCAACTTTTGCAATCCCAATGTTGAATAGGGCTAGCTCTTGTATGCCTGAAGGAGATAAGAGAATATATTGTTCAGGAAAACATTTATGTGGTTTCATCCAATTATTTTTATCTTCTTCGAATTTATATTTTCTGTTTGATTATTTCAAAGCTATCATCACTACATAAGAGATATAACTCAATAAGAGATATATCTCCCAATTATTACGTAACGGATTCCAATGATTTATTAATAAATTGTTGGAGGTATTAAGAGTAGGGATTAATTTATTTGTTTATATTTTATTGTTCTTTGAAATATTCCCTCCATCTTTTCATTATCTCTTCATTCCGCCAGATCATATTTCCATTTCTGGTCATGATTCCTTTCGGCCCACTGTCCCCAATCAGGGGAGGAGCCTTTCCTCAGAGCACTCTGGCAAACTCCCACTCTGGGGCGGCTGCCCAGGAAAGGTGACCCTAGGGCGTTTACTGTAGATGACCTTAGTCTGTAGTGTGAGTGTAGTGTGCTGTGAGTATCAGTATTAGTGTTCTCCCAATCTGGGCGACTGGATCGCCACTTCCCTACGCCAGAAGGATTACTGAATGGCAGAGATTTAAGTCATAACGAGGCCCAAAACGAGGAGGTTCCTTCCTGGAAAGAGGTTGATTTCATCAGCGAAGAGGAGCTACTGGAAGCTATCTCCAAGATGAAAATCGGTAAATCAGCAGGGCTAGATAAAATTATTCCCGAAATGATAAGATATATGGGTAGCAAGGAGAGAAGACGTTTCTCCATCGTCTAAACCTTGTTTGGAAACAGAAGAGGATTTCGAAGAGTTGGGAAGTCGCAACTATCGTACCGATCCATAAAGAAGGGTGATATTAGCGATTACAATGATCACCGAGGAATATCACTCCTTAGTGTGCCCAGCAAGATACACTCGAAAATCCTAGAGGCGAGAATTAGGAGAGTCGCCGAATGTCAGATTGGAGAGGAACAGTACGGATTGAGGAGCCAGAGAGGCACACAAGATCTGAATTTCACTATTCGACTAATCACTGAGAAGTGTGTTGAAAAGGGAAAGGAACTTTCAGTGTGCTATATCGATCTTTGCAAAGGCTTTGACAAAGTAAGGAAGGATGATATAGTCCTGGCCGACAAAAGGGTAAATAATGGTCTTTTTCTAGCGGTGAGCACTCTTTAACACAAACCGAGGAATGAAGTAAGAGCAAAGGGATGCAGCCTGAGCCCCCTCTTGTTCATACTACTCCTGGATCTAGCACTGAAGATAGGCATTTGTTGATGACCTCATTCCGTTGGCTCCCAATGGCCAAGACCATTCATGAAAAACATAAATACCTTCAAAGAAGAACTAAGCACTTACAACGTGATAATTAACCCTGAAAAGACAAAATGGATGCGTAATGGAAGGAGGCCACACAGAGTTATGAGCGTATTATGGTTCATGATGAGAGACTGGAGCAGGTAACAAATTTCATGTATTTGGGTGCTCACCTCAATGAGTCTGGATACGTAGAAGAAGAGTTGAAGTAACGAATGGGAGCAGCAGGGCGAATGTTCGGGGCTGTTCGGCGAGGCTTCCTCAATCGCTGAGAAGTTCCTAAGAGGACCAAAATCGCTGTATATAAATCGACTTTCCTTCCCATCCTATCATTCAAATTTTAATATCGATATTCCGAAGCAGAGAATTAAAAATATCGATAATTGATATTTTTCCTACGTCCCTACAGCAGTGTCCTGATGAACTTTCCTTAGAATAACAAAAAATGTACAATACTAGTAGCAATTATGTGGCTTGAAGAGATTTTTGTAAAATAATTAATTTATAAGGTTATAAAATAATTAAAATATATAACATAGTTACATATTTTGTATACCAATTTGGCCTAATAAACAATAAAACAATCACAAACAATATTAGCATAGCGATAACTATAGTTCTTACATGTATGTGGAAGATGGATAGTTGAGGAGGCGGAGAAATAGTTTATTATAAGATGAGGTTAAGGACAAGGTTCTACGAATGGGCAAGGAGTTTCAAACCAAGATAGGACGAATGATTAAGGAGGCAGATCTATGAAAAGGAATAGCTTTGTGAGCTGGGATCTCGTAATTAAAGAATGGACCGAGGAACATGAGGTGAACAGATTAAGAATGTTTTTTGGCTCTATAGGATCGGAAAAGGTAGATACCTCGGAAGTATATGCATCGGAAACAGGGTAAATCAGCTTTAACTAAGCATTCCAACTGGAGACATGGGAACGCATGGGGATCTCAAAGATGAATCAATGTATATGTATATTTTTTTTAATTTTATTATTATATTTTTTTTTTAATCTGTAATTGTCTGCTCCATCATCACCTGGATTTTTTAACAAGTTAGTTTATCTTGAGCAAAATATAAATAATTTCACAATCAAGCTAAACAAATAACGGAATATGTAAATAAATATTGGAATAGAAAAAAATTAAACTTAAACAAAATTTGTATGTTCCGATTTTGACACAGATGCTCCAACAATCCTATTAGCAGTAATTTATGTATAATTTTTCTAGTTCTTCGGAAGCTAAGGAAGGAGAAAGGAGGCCAAACATGAGTGCATCCATATAAGATGTCTGCGGGGAGGCTAAGTAAACGTTTGTTTTGGGAATGAGAATCGGTAGTGCAAAGAGCGGCTCAATTAGCAAAAGTCGTTTGTCCCGGGCAAGACGATCTCATGAGTCCCGACGATCAAACGCTCTTGTCGCCTCCTGCACTTGGAAAGAAATCTAAATAGGCCTTATGAAAGAGAAAAAAAGGTGGTCGTCGAGCGTAGAGGAATAGGAGAACAATGGCACGGAGCCAGTGGACTAGGAAAAACCTCGCCGAGACAAACAATTTCTCCTGATTATGAAGCTTTTCCGACTCTTCAAAGGATGTTTAGAAAAACCACATTGAGCTCACAATCCGCTGTATGGCTGCACTTAAATAGCCTTTTTTCCGGTCTCTTTGTCTGCAGAGCCTTTATAAATCTCTTATTTCGCTTTTATCCTTTCAGTCTGTTTTTTTATTTCCTCTTTAAATGTACGCTCAGTTCTTTCGTACTTAACACCTTAAACAACGGCAATGAAGAACATTAAATAGTTGTTAAGCTACTTTCTCCTGAACTTATGCCATTCTTGTTCCATTATGTTGTTTTAAAGGTCTTAGAAAAGAAAGTCTTCCCTAGAAGACTAAAAAGTGGGGCGTATTTTATTCACAAGAAATAGTGACACCCATACAAATATGATCTATTCTTGAGAAGAGTCAAGTTAAATAGAGATAACATGTTATTAGATTGTAGTTATCTAAGAAAAAAAAAGGGGGGACTTTGAAAATAACTATTTGTTTATTCATTTGACATCCGCATGATGGTATAGAAGGATCAATCTATTTAGGAATTGATAAATTATTTGCCACTTCTATTATTTTGTTTTATAAAAAATTAGTTTCGAATAATAATAATAAACTATAATAACACCAAACTATATTTTTAACTGCTTATTTAATAAGAATAATAATTCAAAAATAAGCAATTAAAATATAGTTTGTTATCATTATACATTTAAATTAGATGTGATATAAATTAGTATTATAAAAAATTTATGAATTTAGTTGACAAGAAATCAAATACATGTTGGTACTCACCAACGTTTAAATGGATTATATGGGTTATTTGATTAATCCATTTATATCTTGGTAAGTACCAACATGTATTTGATTTCTTGTCAACTAAATTCATAATTCATAAATGTTTTATAATACTAATTTATATCACATCTAATTTAATATGTATAATAATATCAAACTATATTTTGAATTGCTTATTTTTGAATTATTATGCTTATTAAATAAGCAATTAAAAATATAGTCTGATATTATTATACATTTAAATTAGATGTGATATAGATTAGTATTATAAAATACTTATGAATTAAGAATTTAGTTGACAAGAAATCAAATACATGTTGGTACTCACCAAGATTTAAATGGATTATTCAAATAATCCATTTAAACGTTGGTGAGTACCAACATGTATTTGATTTCTTGTCTTAATTAAATTCATAATTCATAAATGTTTCATAATACTGATTTATATTACATCTAATTTAATATGTATAATAATACCAAACTAGGTTTTGAATTGCTTATTTTTGAATTATTTGTGTGTTTTTAGAACTGAGGATGAATGTACAGCATTCGATATTAATTTTCAATAAAACAAAATTATCAATAGTGGCAAATAATTTATCAATCCCTAATTATTTGTTTATTTTGATTCATTTGAGTAATATATTATATTTTATTTGTTCAGTTTTTCTTAAAAGATTGGTCCAAATTGATTTCTTTCCGGAATCAAACTTCTGCAAATTTTATTTATTATTGTTTTTGCTCTATGATTCTTTAGCTCATTTGTTCACTATGACAGAATTTGCGTAATGAGTACATTTAATGAATGCTCAGTTAACTAATTCAGCCAATATTGCTTTGCTAAGAATTACTTTTATTTATAATTATGTATAAGAATGCCTTTTACATTATGTCCTTATCTGACTACATATCGGCGTCATACACTTGCGTTTGCACACTTTATAGGAAACACATGCAACGTTTTTATTCAAATAACAATATATTTTTTTTTTAATTTTATTCTTTATCGTGTAGAATATGATTTTATTTAGGTGACAAAACTTTTATAAATTACAATATATATATATATATATATATATATATATATATATATATATATATATATATATATATATAAATATATATATATGCCATGCTTCGTACAGACCAACTACTCGACTCATTGTTGACTCAATCGATAAATGTTCTTATATATCTAGAGGTGAGCGATAGACCAGTGCCGTGGAAAAGATAGGATATTGGTAGCTGGAAAGTACTAATTGGCATAAGAATAAACAAATAAACCAGACACATGTTAAAAGCAAGTATGATCAGGGCCAGATTTACGACTAGGCACCGGTACCATGAAAAAAAAAGTTTAAATAACAAAGGAAATGTGTGTGCTGATTTGAGAAAAGCGTTCTTTTAATTTTCTTTTATACAGTTTACTGATTTATCTAATTACTTTATTATTTTCTTGAGGAAAAATGCCTGATTGTATGAAAAGGAGGCTGCAAAACTCTTAGGCCCAGGAGCGTCCAAATTTTAAATCCGGTCTTGAGTGTGATAATATGCACCTCATGTCCAGGTTTGGAACAAGACTATGATAACTCGAAAAATTATCTCATTACTGGTGAGCCAATTACAGCTTTGTAAATCAATTTATTTTAATGCTTCTGAAACATAACCGTATGAACCTGTGGTTATACTTAGTGTAGAAGAATTCAATCTAGATTGATTTGCAAATTGGTTCCATAGTAAAAAAATCAGAAGAAAAGAAGAAAGAATGCGGTTTCTGTGAGCGATAATATAATTTGCAAAGTAACCCTAATAATTATTCTTTTTAATCCGATTGCCTCTAGTTTAATGATAAATGATTTTCTTTGCCAGTTTTATTTATTTTTTTATATTTGTTTGCTTAAACAATGGCACGATTTTCAAGAGAAAAATTATGGACCTTGATCCTTTTACCCTTCTTTATATGGTATACCTAAACCTGGTTGCGAAATCCAAAAGCACAAACCCTGAGTGTTTTTCATGTCTATCATTATATGTCCATAAAGACCCTTTACTGCCTCAACAAGTAGATGACGGCAATATAACGCCATCCTGAAATCGAATAACACGAAAAAAGTTTTAGGCTAATAGCTAATAAAAGTTAGTGTAGTCAGAGGGAGGCTCTCATTCTCCATATTGATGAACGATGACTCTCCCCACTCTCACTCTCGTTTCATTGTGTTTTGTTTTTAATATTCTCCTGGTTAATGTTGTTTTGCAAATGTAAATTTCGGGCGAGTTCACGATTTACCGTCTTGTTTTCATTGTGAGTCGGATTGTTCAACAGCTTTTGAATTCTGACTCTAAAGAGAGTTTCCTGTCACGTATTTCATGCCCACATTGAATATGTAACAGTTCATTCCTGAAACCTTTTGGTGCTAGTGAAACGGAATTCAACGCTTTTTTTTTTTGTAATAGAAAAAATTGTTATTGACTTATTTTATTTCGGCGTGCTGCTTAATCCGTACTTATTAATAAGGTCAAATTCCAAAATGTCATGGACGAGATACGTCATTTTCAAATCGTTCTACGTTGTACTCTGACACGTTTTATCCTTTCCTATGTCGATTTCAAAGTAAAATTGGATACCAGATTTCGTAGTTTTGTTATTCAATCTACCGATGCTTCAGGGATTTAGATTGATATTAAGGATGTTACCATGCAATTTTGCGAAATGAAGAGCCTTTTAGCAATAGTTTACGAAAATATTGTACAGTTGATATATCAGACTTTCCCCTTCATAGTAACTAGGATACAATATGTATCCTTTTAATGGTTCTTTACCTTAAATTGAAAAAACAAATAAATGCCAACTAACCAACGTTGGCCATTTCTAGGTGTCACTCGTTCTCCTAAAAAACTCGACCGTTTTCAATAAAATATTAGGAATATCCAGTGTTCAATTTTAATTCGCGACGATTACTTTCAGGGAAAAAGATATCCAAGACGGACCATATTATGTAGCGTTGCGCTGTCTTATATAACATTAGATTATATTATATTATCCGTCGTGGATATAATTATTATATCCATTATATAAAGATAATTCGAGTAAATGAAAACATATCGTAAGCCAATTTTGCGGATTTTTGTTTTTCTATTTTAATGAACATAGACAATTTTTGTTTGACATCTCATAGAGAATTTTACTTTCACTTACCTATAAGGTATATGAGATATATAGTAAGGAAAAGAATTGTTTGTAAATATATCATACTATTATATAAAACGATAGCTCGTTTTTTGTACACTAAGCACTAACAGCAAGAACTACTGAACCAATCTTTAACAAATTTTGTAATAATAAAATCTACCGATATCGATATAGAGGCTGCGAAAAACTCCCAATACCACTGCATCTCTTGAGTGTAGCATCAAAAAAGCTAAGAGGATTTTAATGAAACTCGCCTAAAGTCTTCTCCTTAAAGCACTTTAACTATCCATACATGAACCAGATCCCCGTGAAAAAGAAAGAAACATTTATGACAGAAAGAATATTTTACTTCCTCATAACTCGAAGAGTATTAATTTTTCGCTGATTGTACGATAATTAAAAATACGATTTGATTGATAACTTTAAATTCCCTACATAACCCAAAATATATATATTATTAGCACAGATTACTAGCATTGAACATTGTAACCATGTTCTTATTTTCCTACCTCTTCAGGCCGGAGGAACTGCAGGGCATAAGTGCGCTTCTAGGTAACGAAAGTTTTGTAATCGGTTCAAATATTCAATGTGCAGTATACAACGGTTCTACGCGTTGCAGAACTCCATGAGTAAAATAAATAACAACTTAACAAGTAAAAAAAATGTTTTTGACCATTGTTCTGACTGTATCACGAATATAAATATATATAAGCCAGTAGAGGCTGAGCAAGATCTTAATAGCCAAAATATATGTATATAGACATATTCTGCCTATAAAGCTCTTGCTCAGCCTCCATTGGCTTTCAATACCTGTTACGCGATGATTAAGTAGCTCCTAAGTCCTGCTTTTGGCGCGAGATTGGTTCGGTGTTCCCCAGGCTGAGTTTAAATATTGTATATAAATATGCCTATGCATAAGAGAGGTTTATCTTATTTTATTTGAGCTAATTTTAATATTCTTTTTTTTTAAATTAATTTGTTTTGCTAAGATTTAATTTATTATTAATTGTATTTTCTATAGATATTACAAAGTGCTTGATCGGGAGTGAATATATCATTTCATAATAAAAACATTTTATCTCATGACGGTATTTTTTAAATTACTGTTCTTTCTGATTAAATCTGATTAAAAAGTGTTGTCTGTCTAGTTAATTGGACATTTAAAAATCGCTTACTTGGTATGGAATAATCTTTTTAAAGCTTATGTATCACATGCTGAAACAAAAAAATTGATTTTTTTTTTAACATATTTGTGTTTATTTATTGCTCTGAATGCTTTGCAAGGGGGCTTCGCACTTAAATTTGGGAGTTCCAGATACCGGTCAATAGAATTATTAACATTTGATAATTTCGGTAATGGGCAAGTTCACCCTTGATCATTTATCAATCTATTATCATCAAAGAGCGTGAGCTAACCAACCGAACTAGCGTTCAATTGCGTTTGATCAGTTGGCTGCCTTGAGTTCAAAGGACGAATAGCTCCAAGCCATTGGATCAACCTTAGGGCTAAACAGTTTCCAAGCAGCTCACCTGCATTTCAATTAACATGTGGGTAAAACTTATCACATC
Organism: Rhaphigaster nebulosa; assembly: GCA_948150685.1. Taxonomy (NCBI): domain Eukaryota; kingdom Metazoa; phylum Arthropoda; class Insecta; order Hemiptera; family Pentatomidae; genus Rhaphigaster; species Rhaphigaster nebulosa. The sequence goes on along the minus strand of OX411311.1, from coordinate 84,279,999 downwards.
AAAAACTTTTTTTTCGATACAGATCGTTTTAATATTATGATACTCAAAAAGAAAAATAATATTTAAAAAAAATTCTTTTTTTTTTTTTTTTATTATCTTAAAAACGGAGAATACCATCTTTCATATTATGGATTGAATAGTTTGTAATAATGAAGAGGACAGGCCAGAAAGGCGGTCAAGATTTGTTTTTTAAAGCTTCAATCCTTAATTCGCAGGTCATGAGGAAGAATGATGCCCACCATCAACTAATCAACAAAGGAAGCAAAAATAAGAGCAAATAAACGCAAATGGTCGGTTAGTTCTGATTTTTTGATAGGCTGTTTGGGTATGGATCGACATTATAAAGCTAAATTTGTGACCAAGACAGATCACCGGAAGTTTATTTTATGGAGAAAACCTCAAAACTTTCTTTAGTTTTTCATTCAATGCCCAAAAACCTGGAAACTATTGACCGTGCGAAAAACATTATGCACAACTTTGTTAAAGAACAGTAATTTTTCTAAAATTTGAGCCCTGATAGAGCTCTTTATGTTTAATAGAACCCGAGATACAGAGTTTTTAAAAAACTGCATTTTTTTTTTATTAAAAAACACGAAATCACCATTTTGCTATTTTATTTTAGCAAATATCATGGAAACTGCGATTCCCACGAAGAAAATCATCATAAACTACTTTAGAATGAACTTAACTAGCTGTATTTTGAGCACCAATAGGACGTCTGTATGTAATAGTTCCTGAGAAATCAAACTTTTCTCAAGATGGCTCATTTTCGACTGATGCAATATGTCAAGATCGTGTAAAAATATTTTTATGTTGCTCTGGAGTGATAAAAATATCTAACGCTGATCATACTATTACAAACAAAATATCATAAGTTATCAAAGTTATTTTGATTAACTTGTCGCCCCTAGACTGCATTTTTACTTCCAATGATACCCCTACGAAATTTTTTTTTTTTTTTATATTAATAACTCCCCCTCCTCCCCTCCAAAAAAAAAACGACTCTGAACTAACTACGAGCACTGTAAACACTGTGTTCAATGTTTCACACAAAAATAGTTCAGTAACTTAGTAGAATAAGATGTGTGTACAAATTTATCTCTGTTCCAAACATGCTTTTTATAATAGCATTGCTTAAAAATCAATGCTATAAATTTTTGTACTTAAGAGACTCCAAACTTAATTTACACACTCGAAAACAATGTTTTTTTTCTTCATCGATTGCTATACATTTTTTAGCTTAGATTGTTAAAGGAGTTGATTATTCTCTACATTATATTCTTTTATTCCATTGAAACTGATTGTCAGTTGGTTTTAAAACTTGTTATTACAAGTTTTTTTTTAGCTTAAATTCTGTTACTGGGCAAACGATGATGAAAGTGAAGGGTACCTTCTACAGAATTTACTTTGAACAACCGCCTGATTTGTTGTTGCAGAAGAAAAACAATTTTCTTTAAAAAATTACGATATCTAAACCTAATACTAACATTGAATTTATATGTTCCAGGAAGTAAGTTTGAACCTGTGACGGAAGAAGTGCCATTGTCTATTGCCAAGAGCAAGATGAAGTTGACAATCAGGTCAGTGTCGATAGAGGACTTCGGTATCTACACCTGCGGCTCCAAAAACAGTCTCGGAGAGACAGATGGGACTGTGAAACTCTACCGTAAGTCGATTATACTAGCTTAATAGTTTATTATTATATCCCCAAAATAAATCAGAGAAGAAAAAATCAGAACTTATTTTAGCGCTCATGTTTTTCATGCATTTTTACTAGCAATTTCTCACTGCCCCAAAATGGATTTCCAAATCCTGAGAAAGAATTTTACTTAAATATATAAAATAATAGTTTATGGGACTCAAAAATCAATTAGCATAAACCTTTACCCCAGGAAAATTCTTATTCATTAAAAAAAATTGGAAACGAGAGCAAAGTTGACTGCCAATAAATTTCATAAATTTTCTATTAATTATTGTTTTGTCCCTTCAATTTTTTAATATAAATTTTAATATTTCAGAAAAACGTGCCTCAAGTTTAAAATGAACTTGGGACGATTGAGAGTGCTTTGGCTTCTATTTTTATACATCTATAATGATTATAAACATCGTATTTTATAAATGTGTTGTAATATTTTTGCATCTTTATTGTATTGATATTGTCGTGTGTTTATTAAAGTTGTAAGGTCGCTGTAAAGTATACTATAATGTACAACATATTACTATTTTATTTCTTTCAGCTAGGTTAACTAATTAATTAAAAACGTTTTTCGAGCACAGATCGGTCCCCACGTTCTATAAAGTAAAAATGCTTAAAATGAACTTTTTTTCATGTTCTATAAGCATTCTTAAATATGAAATAAACATTAATATCAAAATTCACCATCAATTCAACTTTCGCTCTTATTAATTTATGATAATATCCGTAAATATATAATATCGCTATATTTATGATAATAATAATTTAATGTAGTACGCTACTTATGCTAAAACGTTATTCTCTTCGTTTTCAAGAAAAAGTGATTCTGCTTTCCTTCGAAAAAGCGCTCGATTGTGTCTGGTACAAACATACTTTGGAAACTAAAAACGGACTTATGTTTATCTATATTTTTTTATTTTATTTTTATTTTCACTATTTATTTTTTGACATATTCATCTATTTCTTATAACACTTCACACTTTATCGCTTAAGGTATTAAGTGCCTTAAGGTATTGCAATAAAAGATTTATCCTGAAATATATGAATGCTTGATTTAAATAAAACCCTAAACTACAAGCGTTGCTCTACATACCTTAAACAAAATCTTTGGTAAATTTTAGGTTTGTTTTTCCAAAAAAATAAGATAAGATTTGTTTGAAACAAATAATTATTAAATTTGAAATATACATTAGTTCGTTTTGCGAATTTTACAATTTAAAATACTTCTATACAAAATAATTAAAAGTAGAATTTATAAAAATCGGATACAAACATATACAAAGTATAAATTTACAATTAGAATTATTAAAATTTATGATAAAATATTAAAATAACGTGGAATGCTCATGGATCGGGTATAATTTTAAGGAAGTGATAAAAAAAAATAATTTAAAAATAAATAACAATTGCTTCGTAAAAATAAATGTAGGCAAGTAGGTTCAACTTAAACAATTGTTTAAGTATTTTCAAGTAAATGTACTCAAATTTTAATTGTTAATTCTTAATTAAATAAAATTTCACAATGTGGTCAACGCAACAAGTTTCTTTAGATTACTGGTAAGTGAAAAAGAATAAATATCATTGAATTTGGTAATCAATATCAATTACATAAGTAATAACAATTAATGACTTACTTTGACTGAGTAATAATTACACAACTGTTCTTATAAATTACGAGTCCGAGTTAGTAATGTTCCGTTTCCAAGAATAGGACAATTGAATTCGGAATCGGTTCACTTGATAAATTGAAGATAAAGGCTTGGGTTGAAAGAGGGCATTACCCAGCAGCACCGCTCAGGGCCTTGAATATATTTTCTAGGTGTCTAAAGAAGATTCCTCATTCAGCTCCTTTTCAGTTTCCTCGTACTTTTCCCAATTGGTCATGAAAATTAAAATAAAGTGTCCGTATTTGATGTTTATTTATTTGTATGGATATGTCATAATGTATTCAGGCTGGTTTTAAAAAAAAGTACTTTTAGTCATGCTAAGAAAATACCAACATGGAAACCACATACTAGACTAAAAGACAAGAGCTTAACCGGAGACACGGTCAGTTGTAGTCTGTAAGACTACTGAACAGAAAATCTCATCTTTCAATTTACAACAAGCTATTAATCTGTAAGGCCATTCTGAAACTTACTTAGACCTACCGACTGGAACTGTTGGGAACAGCTAAACCTTGGAACATCAAACGTATCCAATCCAGTCCATATTGCTAACTGCTCCATATTATATTTCAAACAAGACCTTACATCATGACCTCAGTATCCCATATGCCCTTGACCTTGTTCCATACAAATTCTCCAATTTCCACAAAAACCTCACTCATCATCCTAACCCTTTAGCACAACCCCTATCTCGCTCCAACCTATCCTATAACCCTCCTTGAAGGCTGAAGTAGTAGTGGCCCCGAGACCTTTTGTAAATATGTTATTGGGGTTCTCCACTCCTGACCGTCTGCGGCTCTAGTGCCCTGACTAGGTCTCCACTGACTTTCAATTCCAGTGCCGTGACTGGAAGAAAAGCGCTGGGATCTCCTGAAGTTTTGTGGAGGAGTAAAGCTGGGTTCGGAGTTCCGTAGGTATATTTTATACAATATAAATTAATATAGTATATATTGTATATTTGTACAAATTTTGTACAAACTTTGTTATATATACATTACATATATATATATACATTATATATATTACAATATAAATATTGTATGCAGTTATGAATGTGCTCAAGTTGGCTTATTTTATTTTTACTTAGCTTAAATTTTCTTTATTTTGGCTTTTTACTTATTCTGTTATTATTCAATCTACCCATCTATTTAATTTCATTAGTGATACACATATTTTTAAATTATTATTATCTTTATATATACTTTTTGTTTATTCATTTATTTTTGTTTTATTTTTATTTTATTTTATTTTTACTTAATTTTATTTTTATTTATTTTTATTTTATTTTATTTTATTATATTTATATTTTATTTTATTTATATTTTATTTTAATATTATTATTTTTTTCATTTTGTATATGGGTATGAATGATGTATTTATAACCCAATAAACTATCTATCTATCTATCTATCTATAGGGTATGGAAATTTAGAGTCCTAATACTTACTGCTCTTGTATGTGACAGAATGTATTGTATCGTTATTCAATAAAGCCATTTATTATTTTAAAAAAAAGTCATGTTAAGGGGATATTCTTGTTTTACCGTAGCTTCGTGAGAAATATGTCTACATAGTACTGGTACTGGTACTGGCAACGGTGGGGGGGGGACAAAGTCCGTCAACAAGTGGGTCTAGTGGTCCTTTTTGCTAACCCCGGTGGTGGTCACCAATAGAGAAAGCTTATTAACCCTCAATGTCGAACCTTCTGCTTTTGCTGATGAAATTCAGAAAGGACGCTCATTCAATGGAGGGAGCCTCTTGTTCTCTGATTCTACTAGATCCTAACAATCTGTATCTTAGCGACGAATATCTATTACATTCGGCTATGTAGTGTAGAGCAGTTTCAGGAGCCTACCCACAGAAGTGGCAGGTTTCATCTCCTGTTATTCCACAGATTTTTAAGTGTCTTTTAAGCCTGCAATGACCTGTAAGTACCCCGATAAGTCGGAGTTCCTTTCTGTTGAGGCCCAGCAGCCTCTTGGCTCCAGAAGCAGAGGGTTTTTTAATCAGTTCTTTAGCCTGTCTGAGGCCTACGCACTCCCTCTACTCCTTACCTGCTATTATCCATGTCCACTCATGGACCTTCTTTCGCTGACACCTTTTAGAGATGGCTACTGAAGGTTCTGGCCCAAGAATAGGGTTCTCAGCGCCTTCTCTTGCAATATGTCTACATAGTTTTATTTAGATTGGTGAGCATATAATTGAACTCCTCAGTCCTCTCCCTTCCACTATATCTCGGCCTTCTGACTAAATCTGCTTTTCCATAGATGAATGGCATTGATTTTTTCCCTGATCCATTCCTTTAAATCATCCAGAGAATGAGGCTGGTGTTTAAACACAATGTCCCTGAGATATTTCCAGAGAAAAATAGAATGGAGTAAATCTAGTGACCTTGTAGACCACTCCAAGTCTCTGTCAAGGAACATTTCTCTCAAAATTCTATGCGAACGCCGAGATGTGTGTGCCGTAACCTCATATCCTCTGTGCGATTTCATCCAACTTAGGATAGTCTCTGTGGCGTGGGATAGTATCGAAGATGTGCGCATAACGGCAGGAGTTGACAGAGAATTTTCAAGCGATCCGATAAATCGAATGCCTTTACCGTTTCTCAAAGAAATAAGGGTCGATTACACCGAAGTCACTAATAGCCTTCCACAGTCCCTTCCCAAAATGTGTCGGTTATTCCACCAGAAATGACTCGAAGGCTTATATGAAATTCCTGAGAACATCTTCGGCAACACGTATGGAAGATATCATTTTTTAAACTCACTGAAATAAAATTGAATCCACTGAAATAAAACTTTCAATGTATATACTTTTTTTAAAAATAAAACCAGGTTTTTTGGTTTGTTTTTTGTCAGTTACTTCTGCCCCACCCTGCATTTATCCCGGAACAAGGTTTTTTTTTCTCTCTTTTATTTCTCTTCCAGTTTTATTTTTGCATAAATTTAGTAAAGTAGCTTTAGTCACTATTTAATATTCTTGCTTTTCATTTTACCATTTATTTATTTTATTTTCATCCTTTTGCCAAATTTAAGTCCAAGATAATTATTGTTTTTTTTTTTTTTTTTTTTTTTTTTTGGAGAGAGATAAATATCTTGCAAAGGTTAATATTTAATATTTGACGATTTGTCGTGATCCAGTCGGATTTTTTATATTCTTGTAGTATTTGTAAAAAATCTAGTAATGTTGAATCATGAAATGGCCAGAAACTTAGTAATGCAAATTTGGTGGCATGTTGATTGAGATGTTTACTTTAAAACACAATTTAAAAAATTATATAAAATTTGCTGTTTAAAAATTTATAAAAAAAAATGTTAAAGCAATCACGGCAAAAATGTAGGAAAGCGGGTGGCCTTTTAATTCAAAGCGGGCAGCGGTGCTGATGAGCTTAGGCAAATAGCATTGGGAAAGGAATTTCCTCATTTACTCAAACTCAAAGCTTTCTCTAATATTTCCTGCTTAATCCAACTCAATCTAGAAACAGTTTAATAGAAAGCAACTTCTTTTTTTTTTTTAATCCTCTTTTTGTTGTGGAGTTAGTGGGAGCTAATTAAAATATGCACAAGTACTGGATACAGAAAAAAACTAGGGGTGTTGTTCTCAAGTTGTGGTTGGAATCTAATTTCAATTCAACTCTCGTTAGATTATTGATTTTTATTGTACTTGTCGACAAAATAGTTTATGGATTATACGTTTTAATTTTAGTGTGCATTTTTGTTTGTATTCATCCAAGAGTCCCGCCCAATCATGAACAAAACTAAAATCTGCCTGTACATCCGTACAAATATATATGTACACTATCTGTTTATAATTACTAGAAAATAAACGGGGAAAAAAAGCGTAAACAACAGAGCTCTGTCACTAAGGTCGGGTTTTCACTGAAATAAAAAATGGCGGGGGTGGGAGAAGAAAATTGATGCCCATAAATGGCATTTTTCTAAAACCAACTCAATACGCAGGCAAATTTTCCACCCTCTAACTCAATTAAGAGGGACTGCAGTGGTGCGCAAAACCTTAGAAACCGAAAAAAGGATTTGCGAAATTTTGGCTGAAATTATGACGATCATAGTGGCGAACATATGTCATCGCATCCTGAGTTTTCGAGCCATTTTTCCTATTTGTGGGTGAAGCCTTTCGCCTTAAAAAAGTGAAAAACCAGTGTTTTATAGGTTTTAGATATAAGCTTTTTTATGTTTCAGGAATATTATTTTTTAATCACTTAGATTATTTCAAATTAGGCCTTACTGCACATCAAAAGCATCAGAGGAAACCATCATTAAAAATTTCAGCTTCTTAGGTGTCGCCGTTTTTAAGATACTGTGATTACTAAATCAGTCAATGAGTGAGTGGTATATTTCCATTACACTGATAATTTAATTACCTTCCTTTCAAATGGCCCTCTGTGTGTGTATGTAAAATGTATAGTTTTCGAATCATTAAAAAAAAAAAAATTGAACGCTTTCCCATGGAAACCTGCAATGAAAACATGGATACAATGTGCAATTTGTTTTTATATATATATATATAATGAAAACATGAATACAATGTGCAATTTGTTTTTATATATATATATATATATATATATATATATATATATATATATATATATATATATATATATATATATATATATATATATATATATCTAGTATTTTTGTCAATAATGAACAGGGTTAAATGATGTTGTTTTTGTTTGTTATGTATATAATTTAATTATCTTTCTAATGAGCATCTATAGTTAGCTTTCCATGAGATGTATGGTTTTCGAGGTATTCGAAAAACAATTTTTTTTTTAATATCAGCTTCAAAGTCATTGTCGTTTTTGAGGTACAATGATGATTATATAGATAGTAACTTGAATTTATAGATATAGATTTATTTAATACAAGATAAAAAATGAGTTGACAAACAAGATATGTATTATTTTTTTTTGTGTTTTATTTAACTGTTTTTTTTTTTTTTTTTTTTTTTTTTTATCTTCATATTTTATCTCACAAAATTAAAATAAGAATGGATTTCATTTTTAAACAAATTGATCAAGCTTTAAATGTAACAATTTATTTATTTATAACAATTTATGTTATAATGAGTAACCAAATATTTAATTTTGCTCTTTTGGGATTTTAAAAAGTTTCTGATAAAATTTTCTTTTTATACACGTTTGTTTTCTTTTAATTAGTTTTAAAACAAAGGCTAAAAATCTGAAGTAGCACCCCCACTAATTTTATCTACGAGCCCCCATTGTTTTCTGATGTGACTGGTTTATTAACTGCTATTTGAGTTGACTTAGCCTTTCTTTGGGGGTCATTCAATAATAAACTAATTATGATCTTTGTCACTTTTTTCAATTATTATTTATGTTCTGATTTTATGTGTGCGTTTATATTTTAGCTCATTTTGATTCATACGCATTTAAAATTGTTCTCTCTTAGGTCTACCCTTAAAAACATTCTATATCCTTAGTATATATATATATATATATATATATATATATATATATATATATATATATATATATGTATATTTCTGGGCAGATAAAATTAAATTGTTTTTATAATATTTATATTTCTATGGCAATATAATTAAGATATTGTTTTTATTAATTTCATTTAAAGCAGGATTTAAATATCAAGAAACAGGTTGTCTCCTAATCTTCCTCTAATTCGTTTAGATTTTTTTTTTTAAACTTTATTTACAGTATTAACGATATTTTTAAAGATTGAGATTTTTATTTCAATAGATCGATATCAGTTTTGGACACTCAAATTATAATATCGATATTACGATATGTCGAAAACAAATAACGGAACTAAAACAGCAACATCCCTAATTTATATATTTAATTTATAATAATCTATATTTTTGTACGGATATATATATATATATATATATATATATATATATATATATATATATGTATATATATATATATATATATATATATATATATATATAAAATAAAAACAATAACTTAATTATATCGTCCCAGAAATGTCCATATTATAAACGGTATCTTAATTGTATTGACACAGAAATATAAATATTACAAAAGCAATATTTTAATTATATCTACACAGGAATATCGATGTAATAAAAAAAAGTCTTAATTATATCGTTCCTAAATATAATTAAGATAAATAAGCTAAATATAAATAAGATAAATAAGCTAAATATCGATATGCGTGTGTCGCTTTAAAAAAATAAAAATATCGAGTCCCGATTTATCGAAACTTCGATATATTTTTTTCGAATTACAATTTCGATATATTTAAAAACTACCGATATGGTAGATTGACCGTTATATGTATATATATATATATATATATATATATATATATATATATATATATATATATATATAAATATTTCTGGGCAGATAAAATTAAATTGTTTTTATAATATTTATATTTCTGTGCCAATATAATTAAGATATTGTTTTTATTAATTTCATTTAAAGCAGGATTTAAATATCAAGAAACAGGTTGTCTCCTAATCTTCCTCTAATTCGTTTAGAATTTTTTTTAAAACTTTATTTACAGTATTAACGATATTTTTAAAGATCGAGATTTTTATTTCAATAGATCGATATTAGTTTTGGACACTCAAATTATAATATCGATATTACGATATGTCGAAAACAAATATCGGAACTAAAACAGCAACATCCCTAATTTTGGCCAACTTCTTGAGTAATTCGATCAAGTCTAGATCCTTATGATTTTTCGGAATGGGCTTAGGAAATCGTATAAAACTATGCATATCTTAACAATTATTGTGCATTTTTTTTTAAACGTGATTTGAAAATATTCCTGTCAATAATTGATGAATTGACTTTCGGCTCTACAAGCATGCAAAAACGCTGTTCTCAGCAAGAACTGAAATTATTAATCATCTCTGGTTTCAGCTTTAATGATTGGATAAGGCCAATTTGAAGCGGCCACCAATTAGAGGTTTGTTTGACTTTTTTTCTCCCTTCTGGTCCACCTCAGTGGAAGTTTTAATTGCACCAGCCTATGTCGGACTTTTTTAAGTAATCGAGAGAGCATCTTTACTGGTTTTGGCATAAGCCCAACTCTGAAGTGAAACTGTGAAGTTTCATTTGCTTTCTTGTTTTTCCTGTGATCCCTACTTTAGTATAATATTAGTATAAATAACACTCGCATATGAAAATTCATCATTGATTCGTTTCAAAAGCCTGAAGCAAAACCCAGATCTTTATTATCTATTTATCATTACCTGAAATGGCTGGACTATTATCTGACTTAATTTAAGTCATAAAATGTATAAGGCATAAAAGGCACAACAGCCGTCAGGTTTAGCCAAACTCATACAATTCTAGAGTCGTTGCATGTCCTTCAGAATACAAAATAAATTTTCAACGAGACCGGTACGTATACCCGAGAGTATTTTTTTCAAAATTAAGAATTCTCTCTTAAAAAAGAATGGAGACTAAATCAGTACTCATTTCACTCAAAAAATAGCAAAATATTTTTATAATATTTTATTTATATTTCCAATAGTCCAGGCGCAATGGAGTAAATAAATTCATTTTTTGAAATAAATTGCCATGGGACTTTCTTACCGTGATAATTAGAAGAAAAATAGTAGAAACAAATTTTATATATTTTTGATAAAATCAAAATTCATAAGGGCCTCAAATATTTTTCCCCGTTTAAGATGTGAAAAAGATTTGTTTGAGAAAAATAAAAAATAGTACGTAATCGCATGTAAAGATACAGAAAAAAATGAGTTTTAAACAATTAAAGTCGGTCAACAACGTTTCACAAAAAAAATTAAAAACCGCATAACATGGCCATTTTTGGTCATTTTATTACAGGCCTTTTAATTGTCGCAGGAACTTGTTTTGGGGCTTAAATTGTGGCTTTTGTTAGTGCCTATATATAATAAAAAATTATAAACCTCTCTATCGCTCTGCGGTGCTCGATGCCCGGCCATCATAGAGCCTTCTCCCGCCCTTCGACACTTCCCCTCCGCTACTTCAACTTTAGTTCCAGTTTCGAGAAACAGCTCTATATTTTTACGTGTTTTTTAGGTATTTAATCGAACCTCACGTGAAAATAGTGTTGTAGAGAAAATCTTCGGGAACAAACAGCGCTTTGAAAAATGGCTCTAGAACCATTTTGGCCGTTGTTCAAACCTTTTTTCGAGATCAACTGTTTTCGCATTTTCTCAATCCCGGGAAACGTTATTATTATTTTTGCATTCAATTTTTAATATGTATAGGCACTAACAAAAACCACAATTTAAGCCACAAAACAAGTTCCTGCAATAGTTAAAAGGCATGTAATAAAATGGCTATATTTCGCGGTTTTCAAGTTTTTATTTTTCTTAAACAAATTTGTTTGCACATCTTAAGCGTAAACATTTTTTGGCACCTTTATGAATTTTTTCACCAAGTTTCTACATACCGATTTTATCTAAAACATATAAAATTTATTTCTACTATTTTTCTCCCGATTATCACGTTGAGAAAGTCCCGTGGCAATTTATTTAAAAAAATAAACTATCGGGCCTGGACTATAAAGTCCTTAGCCGATATGGCAAATATCGCTGGTATATTCAGGTTGTATAATAGAGCCGACAGTTGTACTTCCATCAACTATCAAATGGGTTTCGCTTTGTCTTCATCTTCCAATATCCCTCCCATCTATTTGACCCCCAATTGACAACCTTTCAGGAAAATGTTGAGGAGGTTTAATGAAAATGGCGTCTATGTTTGACATTGATCATATTTTATGTACTATCGACAAAACAATTTCTACTTTCCAATCACTTATCTAAATTGTTTATTTTCAGTCTTCTTTTTCCTCAAAGTTTATTTAAGACTTTCTCACTTCAAGATTTTATAATATAAATTGAATTACTATTATTAACGTAAACTCCTCCCCTCTCCCAGTAATCTTAATTCCTAACTACTAAGCAGTAATCTTTCTCAAATACTGCCGCTAAGATTTAGAGCAATCACGGCTAACCACCGGATTCCGGAGTGGTACCAACTTCATTTACGGTGGCATTCAATCCAACAGCCCTTGACTCCACTAGCAAAATCGAGTTAAAGTTGCACAAGTTTGTTAGTGACTCAGTACAGCAAGCCTATAGTATCATTTCTGATAGGCTTGGTGCCCTATCTCCTATAAACATTTTTTTTTTCATTTTACTGAATTTGAATACTAAACTGTATGTGTGTGTGTGTGTGTGTGTGTGTGTGTATATATATATATATATATATATATATATATATATATATATATATATATATATATATATATTATAATAAGAATAATAATTTATCATTAATCTAAATAAGAAACGGTAATGAAGTTGTTATTATAAGTTTATTTACATATCTAATAATAATAGGTGAATTAATAATAATATATTTATATGTTTTGGGGGCAATCTACAAGGTTAGCCAGTACAAGGTTTACAAAAAAATCATTAATCTAAATAAGCAACGGCAATGAAGTTGTTACTATAAGTTTCTCTATGCCTATATCTAATAATAATGTAATACTAATTATAATAGGTGAATATTCCCGGCAAAGACTGAGGAGTGAGAAATTTCTAAAATAATAATAATGATATATTTATTTGTTTTGGGGACAATCTACAAATAGAGTTAGCAAATACATGTATAGGTGTAGATACTAATATATAACAAACATTTTATACAAATAATCATATATAAATATAAAGAATATAAATTAATAATGGCAATAATAAAATTTGGCATGAGGACTAAGGGAGTCCTGAGCCACCCCGAGTTTTAGCGCTGTTTAAGTAATATAACAATACTGCATATTTAAAAAAAGGCTAAATTGTAATAATCATTGCATATTAATACTTATTCACTTCAGATAGGTACTAATATTTACGTTAACATCCATTCAGTTGGGAACTACGTATGTAGACATATTCTGGGTGATATATAGGTGCAAATAACAATTAAGGATCTATTTTAGTGGATGCTGCCAGGATTTCATATAAATAATTTAGGGTAATATTAATGAATTTGAGCGTATATCGGATTCTATTATCATGGTACCCCGGACAACTTACATATATACGTATGAATGTACTTACATATATATATATATATATATATATATATATATATATATATATATATATATATATGTGCGAGGTGTGGCTATTAAATAACGAGACTGACGTTGCAATAAAATTTATTTTTATTTTATACATAATTACTTACTATCACCTTCAATATAAACCCCTTCTCCATCCCTACAACGCTCCATGCGAATTTTCCATTGTTGGGAACAGTGCTAGAAGTCATCTTATGTCAGCTCCTTCAGGACGCTTGCCGCTTTCTCTTTTACAGCTTCCACGGTAACATGTGATGAAACGTGTTTTTTTACTTATGATCCGAAAACGAAGCGCAAATCCATGCACTAGAAGACCCCAACTTCACCGAGAGCCAAAAAAGCTAGAATGAGCAAGTCAAAATTTAAAGCAATGATGATTTTTTTTTTTGATATTCATGGGATTGTATGTCTTCACTGGGTTCCTAAAGGTCAAACTATTAATCAATACTACTACCTTGAGGTACTTGCAAAACTAAGTGAAGGAGTAAGGAAAAAGCGACCCGAAATGTGGAAGGACAAATCATGGGTTCTCCACCAAGACAATGCGCCAGCTCATTCCGCGTTATCTGTCAAGAGGTTCTTAGCCCAGTACAGCATCCCAGTGCTAGAACATCCACCTTATTCACCAGATCTTGAACCATGTGACTTCTATCTGTTCCCTAAGTTGAAATCTTCATTAAAAGGAACGAGATTTGAGTCCGTGGTGGAAGCTGTAAAAGAGAAAGCGGCACGCGTCCTGAAGGAACTGACAGAAGATAACATCCAGCACTGTTTCCAACAATGGAAAATTCGCATGGAGCGTTGTAGGGATAGAGAAAGGGTGTATATTGAAGGTGATAAGTAATTATGTATAAAATAAAAATAAATTTTATTGCAACGTCAGTCTCCTTATCTAATAGCCACACCTCGTATTATATATATATATATATATATATATATATATATATATATATATATATATATATATACGTATGTGTAGTTCTTGGACTTGTTAAAAAAGGAGAGTTTGTTCTTTCCATTCATATAAAAAGCTACTGCATTACCTTAGACAGTCTGTGTAAGAAAATGTGATTACTACATAAAAACAAAATTGAAATTTTTGAAAACGTTGGTTCTAAAACACGTAGGAACGTCACTGGTAAAGCTAATTGCGTGGTTTAAGAACCTTCGCCGATGCCTCAAATTTGGTTTGAATTATTCAAAGGGTTCCTGATTTATGAGCGATTATTTAAATCTTTAAAAAAAAGAATTGAAGGGGAGAGACTCTTGGCAAACTTTTTAGGTTGATATAAGTCAATACAGCCTACAGGTCGTTCTAAAATTCAACTATTTCGATTTAAAATATTGGATCACTAAAATTTACTATTTCTGTACCACAAATAATGCTTTCATATTATAAAATACGGCCGAAAAGGTTCTTATCCATATAAGCTATTACCATATCATCGTATATGAGCATTATTTGTGATCAAGAAATAGTAAATATTACACTTTTATAACACCGCTATAAATATTATCGTAGAAAAAAAAATAAGAAAAGTAATATTAAATATCAGTGAGAGCAAATTTTTTTAAATGAAATAATTAAATTTTAGAGCGTTTTGGCAGGTCTATTGAGTTGTATATAATATAGATCAATATTATAACAGGGTAAACATAAATTTTTTTTAAAACGATAATGTTTATAGCGGTGGTGTGAAAGTGTGCTATTTACTATTTCTTGATCACAAATAATGTTTTTATATTATGATATGTACTTAGTTAAGGACCCAGCCTTGCTTGCGATGTCATAGTATATTAAATATAATTTGAATATTTAAGACCGCATTCAAAGCGTTATAAGTAATTTGAAAACATTATTCGTGATCCAAATAGCAAATTTTAGTGATCCAATTTTTAAAACGTAATAATTCAATTTTAGAGCTATCTGAAGGGTGTATTGACTTATATGTTATGATAACGGTATCTTTTGCAGAGTGTAATATTAATAGAATTTTTTATTCAAAACTGGAATCAGATTTGGTTTTAGCATTTTGAAAAACCTCTATAATAAATTTTTTGAGTGAATAAAAAAAATTGTTTGGCCTAAAAATTTGCTCTCTCCCCTTTGAATTTTGTTTGTATGCAGTAATCACCTTTTTATACTCAGACAATCTAATATAATTCGATAGATTGAAAGAAAAAACTCCCCTATTTTGAACGATTTCAAGAACGTCGATATCGCGTAATCTGAATAGGAGATATCGAACTTCAAACCCAAACGTAATTTTGTGCCTTTGAAAATTTTGAGCACACACGGGACTGAAAAAAAAATTTTTTTTTTGTTATCGATGATGTTTTCAGCGTTAAGGTTTATTTAGGGATTGATAAATTATTTGCCACTTCTATAAATTTGTTTTATTGAAAACTAGTTTTGAATGTTATACATTCATCCTCGGTTCTAAAAACACACAAAAAATTCAAAAATAAGCAATTCAAAATATGGTTGGTATTATTATACATATTAAATTTAATATGTAATTTATTATTTAATAAGTATAATAATACCAACTATATTTTGAATTGCTTATTTTTGAATTTTTTGTGTGTTTTTAGAACTGAGGATGAATATATAACATTCAAAACTAGTTTTCAATAAAACAAATTTATAGAAGTGGCAAATAATTTATAAATCCCTAATTAGATTGATCCTTCTATACCATCATACGGATGTCAACTGATTAAGGTTTATTGATGTGCTGAATCCAAATCTGCAATCATTTTTGTCGTGAAAAATCTATAAGATTAGTTTACTTAATAATTTAAACAAGATTAATTAAGATTAGTAATTAAGATTAAGATTAAGATTTGTTTACTTAATAATTTAAATTTATTTGACCAAAAATCAATTATGTTTTAATGTTTATATTTTTCCTTCAATGTACTCTAAAAAAGAAATGTTTAGCTGAAAAAATCATGTCGATATCATTCTTCAAACACGACATATAAAATAAACCACTTTCTCCATGTTTTATTTTTTTTTCTCAGCTCCTAAGGCCCGTTGGACAAAACGGAAGGATATTGGTCAACTTTTTTTCAATGTGGAATCACCCAAAAAATTTTTATCAAAATCGGCGACGGACACATCATGCACTCCCCTTTTATAAAATACATTTAAATTAGAAAAAGGATCTAGGATTGTGTATTTTTTTTTTAGTTAAAAATTTGTTTAACACACTTCTTGGGTTATTCATTTAAAGGCATAGTTACCAGTTCTTAATTTCATATCTTGAAAATGTATACTTCTCACCATTCCGTGTCAATAAAATTTAGTTGTACGTTAAACATAGGATTCGTTAAATGCTTCAATTGCTCTAGGAATAGTTTAGAAGCGGGCTTCCATAAATATTACGAAACAGCTTTTACATGTTCTCTTGTTATAGGGGCCGCTGGGATGAAACCAATCTGCTAAGAGTTGTAAAACGAATTTCGCTAATTACCCTGCTCGGAGGTCCCAATTGCTATTTTACTGCAGTAAATTGGAAATTGTTCATTTGCAATGTTGGTCTGTTAGCGTCCGTTGTTTCACATCAGTTACTCTTATACTGGAATATTATCGTGACTGATTAAAATTCATTATAAATGATGCTATTTCAAAAGTGGGGTTTGTAATTAAAACTTAAATCTTCGTTTTTTTAGAAATAAGAGTTTAAGGCTTTAAAGATATTATTTACTGTGCAGAAATTGCCAATTCACCACCATTTTTCGTTGTGTAATCTATTTGTTAATCT
Source organism: Rhaphigaster nebulosa (assembly GCA_948150685.1). Lineage (NCBI taxonomy): Eukaryota > Metazoa > Arthropoda > Insecta > Hemiptera > Pentatomidae > Rhaphigaster > Rhaphigaster nebulosa. The sequence goes on along the minus strand of OX411311.1, from coordinate 84,262,737 downwards.
TAATTTAGTGCTTGATGTTACACGAACCTTTATTAAAAGATTTACAAGATGTCTTCCCGTTAGTTTATAAATATATATATATATATATATATATATATATATATATATATATATATAAATAAATATACTGCCTCATAAAAACACCGACCTACCTAGATTTTTCTGTTTTAAAACTGAATAATACGGATAATTAGTGCCCTTTGGTAAAAATTTATTCTATCTTCATCTTACTTGCAAAAAAATATAAACAAATAAATTTTAAAAAAACACTAAGGGGTTTCATATTACCCGCACCACATGTCACAGGCACCAATTTGACAAAATTGATATGATGGGCATTGAAGCCAAGGGGTACAAATGACCATTTAATAATTTTGTGAAAACAAGTTTAAAAATTTTTATTATACCTAAAGCGTTTAATAACTTTGTATCATACTTATATTATGGCTCTACTGTATATCCCTTAAATATTGAGCAATAATGCTTTTAGAAACCATTGACTATCCATAAACACACTGAACTCTATTTTTGAAAAAAAAATCACTGATACCCCTTGGCTTCTCACCCACAAATATGAGAAATTCGTTCAATATTTCGTCGTTGTGAGATCCCGAGCTCATTCCTGAAATTCTCTTTGACCAAAAGGTCATTTTCTTGGTTGACTTCTTTGCTTATGATTTATTCTTTTATTTTTATATTTTATTATTTATTTATTAATTTATTAATTTATTCTTTTATTATCGGATGAAGGGGTGTTCGTTTTAGTATTATTAATTGAATGCATAATCTTTTTATTGCTGGCGTATATGTCCATCAATGGTAAGGCCATTGTCCATTAATTATTCCAGCATATGAAATTCTGTGTTTGTAGCCATTAGACTGTAATATGATATTGTGTTAGATATATTTTTTTTCGCTTGTTGAGAAGCTAAAGTTAGAATCAGAAGCTAACGCAGGAACTTGAAAGGGTTCTAGTGCAAACCTTCTCAGTCAGTCCTGAGCCTGCCGAAGGAGTATCCATGGGAGGTGGAAGGAAGGAGAAAAAAAGACTAGAAGTGTACGAAAGTATGGCAGAATACGACAACAGAGAAGAACATGATTTTCATAAATAAAATGAAAAGAAATTATAGGATGTATTTATTTTAAGAAAAAACACATTGGTGGAAAATTCCGGTGGAAAACATTATATATCATAAAGTATTAGTTGTTTGTATAAATATTGTACTGTTTTATATCCATCAAATTCTCCATTAAATTGATTGGCTACCAAGAACTCGATAAAGGTTGCTTTTTGACAGCTGTGCCGAATTGCTACCAATTTTGTTTGTGTGAATACAGTTAGTAATTGCATTGCCCTGTAAGTGCATATTTTAATATGAAGCTCAATGTAGCAAATTGCGTTTTATCTTCTGTTGTCAGTCGAATTTTAAATAATTTATGGCATTTCATAAAATTGTTAAGTAACGCGTTTTTTTTTAAATGTTCATTTTACATTTATTATATAAATTCTTCATACCAGCTTAAAAATTATGCTAGTGAATTATATATCTTAAACTATGATGAATGCACACAATGATTTCAAATAATGGAAATTAATTTAATCGTTAAATAAGATATCCGAGCAAGGAGTCAATTGATTGTTGAAAGCTGTAAATGTTCGTATCCTCTTATTTTGAAACAATTTATACTTAAGCGAATGTCTCACTCACAGCAATTTCCTCTACCGTTTCAACTGAAGCCATTTTGCCTCTTCGTTCACCTGATAAGCTGATATCCCATTTTCATGAAGTAAAAATATGCAACAGAATTTGCTTTAAAAACTTAAAATATAAACCAAACATTGAGCCCTAATTTGAACATAACTAAATTTGGAAAGAGCCCATCTTTTACAATAGTTTAGTGTATAGTTCATGTTATACCTAGTTGATTTTGTTTATATTTAAGTACTTTTTAACAGAAAAAAATTATTGTTATTATTTTAAATAAAATAAATATAATATTTCGTGATATAAAAAAAAAAAAAAAAAGCAAACGTTTTTATCAAAATATTCATAATGCGGTCTTGTATTCTCAAAAAATAAAATGCTAAATAAAATTGATTAAAATTTACAAACTTGGTATTGGTAGATCTTTGGACAGTTGCACAATAAAAGGAAAACCCGGGTTTGGCCGGCATATCAGAAAATATAACTTTGGGGATCTCGAGATTCGAGAGGAAACAGTAGAAGAATGGAACCTGCAGAGGATGGCAACACAGAAAGAGCTACGTTGGGAAAGCACTTTCCCACCATCAGGTCACGTCTGTCAATAATATGGCTCTTCCCAGACTTCAGGGGTTTAAAGGTCCTCACAAGGAATGGTGGCTTCCGTGCCAAGTAGCATGACAAGGATATTGGAGATATCTTGTAGGAGCTCGATCACCACCTGGGTCAGTTAATATTTATATTGTGGCTGTCTCTAAGAAAGGAATGTTGGCATTTCCACCTAGTTAGTACGGCAGCAACGTTTAGATTTGTTTTGTCATGGGTTGGCAAAAAGTACCAGAAGGCTCACTTTCCTGACTAGTTCCCCCCACCAGAAGCAGTAGCTGCAGAGTGGAAAACGGTAGTGGGTCCAGCTCACTTCAATTCTGGAGGACCTGTTCCTGAGAGGCCACCGAAAAATGAAGATGATGCAAATAATGGCGGCCTTGGAAAATAACGACAAGATTCATGGACTATTGTTTAAAAAATATATATATTTACAAGCAGAGGTAGCGAATAAACCAAAAAGTAGTATAAAATATTTTTGAGAGTTAGGGGACAAACCCGTGTTGCCAACATGCAATTTAGGAAGGAAATAAAAAATAAAAAAAAATAATGTTTTTATTATCTAAGAACAGCTGGCGTAACAGATCTAAATATGATAATAAGAATGCTTTGCGTTACGGAGATAGATAAGGTACCAGTTGTCAAAATCCTTGTAAACTTTCTTCTCGATTCGAAACTTGTTAAGAAACTCGATAGTCCTTAAAATCAGGCCCTGTCTTTTGACGTATTGAATGATTTATTTTTCAACTTAATTTTCTGACCATTTTAGATAGATGAATTGATTGAACTGTAGTAAACCCCCATTTTTTTCCTTTGCTTCTCAACAACTAAAGCTGAGCTGAGAAAAAGATCTGAGGTGCTCTCCCACCTGGACGGCATGGAATAACGAAGAGGAGAGAGCCATTACCGACGCAGGTGCTCGAGGAGATGACCAAGAGGCTGACGACTCATTAGTGGAGTACTAATGACTGTTCGGCCCCGTCTTGGTCCTAATGGTCCTCAGCCACTGACTAGCTCAATTTGTGGTCGCTCGCCTCGCTCCTTGCTCGTTATTCTTTATGGCCTGGTAGGAAGTTGATTTCTAACCAGAAAATTGTTATTATAGCAACATAGGATCAACAAGTAACAACCACACAATACGTAATCACTGGGAACTATAAATAAAAAAAATAAATTAATCCTCAGTTTACGATTAGATTAACCTCTAAGAACCCATGAAGCTTGTAAGGAACATGAAAGGCCATCAAGAGTGACTGCTTTTCTTAACAATTTAAAAAATAAACTTACAATAACTTAAAATAATAATAATAGCAATAATGAATTTAGCACTCTTACTCATCTTCCACTAACTTTCAGCACCTTTGGCGTGGCGAAAGAGAAAGTTAGGGGCTTTCTTTAAGGGAAAGAGGGGGTTAACGGGTTTTTTATGTCCTCAGACTTGGTGTAAATATTGCAAATAAGTATGGATGTGATTTATGGTTTTCAATTTATTATCATTCCATTATTTAGTTTTACTAATTTCTAAAAAAACAAATTTATTTCACGTTTATAAATGTTTTCTTATTTCTTTCACTTACCTATACAGGAAAATACAGTAAGAGATAATATTGCGACCGTGAAAAATTTCGAATTCGAGTTTTCAACGGAAATACTCGTTTTTAAGTCATCAATCCAAATAACCAAGTCTCGAGAAATGGTCTGTTTTGTGTGTGTGTGTGTGTGTGTGTGTGTGTGTGTGTGTGATGTGGTAAGTTTGGCTCCAAAACGAAAAGTACGAAACTGAAATCGCGAATTTAAAGTAGGTGTAAGCCTGTGATGTTACGATATTTTCCCGCCAAAATAAACTTTACAGAAGAGCCACTTTATATCACAGATGTAACACTTTTTTTTTTTTTTCAAAAAAAGCTCTAACGATTTTCATCAATCTATCGAGATCTAACCAGCATTAAATTGTACATTAATATAACGAAATTAATGTACAATTTAATGCTGGTTAATATCAACTAGGTCTTATAATGATTGAAATATTATGACAGGGCTTAAATGCCGAATTTTCCAAAAGACTTCCACCAAAGTACCTTAAATTGTTTTATTTTAAATTATTAAACTATGAAGGAGTATGATAATTAACTAAGGGAGAATTATTTTCCCACGTTTCAAAACAAAGTTCGGGAAATAAGATTAGTAAAATATATAGATGTATATAAAAGCTAAATGCTTTAGAAAAAATAAAATCTTATATATAGAGCCATAGAAGGTAACGGAGTGATTTTAATATTATTAAATGATGCTATTTAATATTATAAATAATTCTATGGAAATTATAAAGTAGATAAATACTTTAAATGGTATATTTGGTTCATACTATAATTAATATATATGAATTAATTATTACATATTCCAGGCAGTGCTATAATTTCGAAAATTTGAAAGCGTTTTTCTTTCTTTTTAGTTAGCTGCCAGGCTTGATAACCATAAAGAGACATAGGAAGTATGAAAGTATCGTAAATTCTTACTTTCATGTTTTCTGGAAAATTATATGGAAATAAATAAAGTATATAAATAACACTATCTAGTCAAATTTAGAATCTACACTAATTTTAAGGCCAGCCTGTTTCCCATTATTCGTCACTCCAAGTCACCCGTAATTTTTTCAACCCTAACATCATCATAAACATTATAGTAAAGTCATATTTTTCAATATAAGCATTGCGAAATAAACACCTAATGCAGAATAGACCACTGGAAATAGCACATCTCAGATCACACAAGGCAAACTGTAATAAAGAATAGAGTGGATTACATTCAGATAGCAAACGATGGTTACTTTCCAACGGCATTAATATGTAATAAAAACGATAGTATCTTAAAGATAGTAAAAATATAAGAGAGACCTTTTTTCAGCTGAAGAGGAAAAACCATTTGAAGTTGAAGCTATGTAAAAAGCTTCTTTTTTTTTTCTTCTTTTTTTTTATGCTCCAGCTTTGCCACTTTTATTTGATGATATATTCAGATCCTTGGGATCTTTCCGGCCAAGTTCAAAGTTCACATTATACGAAATGAGAAAGAAGAATTCAATATTAATATTTGAAGAATTAAGTTGCTGGTATGCCCAGCTTATTTTCGAAAATCGTGACCTAGAAAATATGAACCCGCATAAGCATGTAATGAGAATTTTTATATGAACTGCAAATATCATTACAAAATATATTAATTAAAGAAATATCAAATAATTGAATTTTAACAGTATAACAGTGATACTTCACTAAAGGACCACTTATCGTTTAGAAGATAACTATAAGACAATTTTTCAATTGCAGTTTAAGGAATATTCTTTAGCTTAAAAATAATTAAATAAAAACAGTCAGGAATTATTTACGCAAAATAAAGAGAAAAATATCAGAAACATTTTAATATTAAAAATATTTACATGAAATACAATTTTAATAATTAGCACATTCTTCCTATAGATTTAGATCAATTCTAATAATTTTTTAGTTCTGATAAAAAATATATAATGAAAAAAAATAAAAAAGAATATCAACGAATTATTAAGTAAGAAATCTGGTTTGTGTCTACTACCTACTCAGTAATACTCAGTTTATTTTTAGAGATAATTTCATTTCATATTTAAAATTTCAAAGCTGTTTTCGCTAATTAACAGATATATTTTTTGGTAAAGTTTTGTCTTATTTTAAAAAGAAGCTTTTTATACAATGTTTTTACGTATTGTTTTACTGACTAGAAACAAAGGGGATTTAATAAATTTTATTTTTTTGTCTGGGAAAGTTCGGCACCGCACTCGGCACCTGATTTCCCTATTCTATATCGATCTCAAAAGTAACAACATCATTTATACGAAATTAAATCATAATAATAGGAGAGGTTATCCTGAAACTAGGATTTCGGTTTAATTAATTCTTAATTATTTATTACAATACAAAAGAGAAAATTAACCCTACAAACGAGGAAAATTACGTACATTTGGGAAACATTTAATTACACTGGATTTATATCTCTCTATCGACTAATTAATAATTAACTAACACATATAATCCCGTTGTAATGATTTTGAACAATGAAGAATTTTTATCAGCACCGAATCCATGTTACTGTTGCAGAGCTGATTTAATTTTATAATTATGAAGGACAAAAATTAATTACATTAAAGCAAATAAGTTTAAGCCAATACCTTCCTTTTTAATCTATTCATTGTGGAGGAGAATTAAGATAAGGAATTCTAATACTACCAAAAGGATATTTAAGGGATTTTAAGAAAATTAGAAATAATTTCGAACTCTTATAGTCCTGCCTAAGGCTTTGTAAGCCAGAATTTTGGCCATATGAAACATTAGTTTTTCTTCTTTCAAGACCTTTTGTTTATAATTTTGTAATTCTTTGTCACTTTGTGAACTTTTTCTTTGTATATTTTTTTTTTTATTTGCATTAATCCTTCAACTTGTCAATTTGTGTTTTAATGTTCTAAACCCTATTTTTTCGTCTAAAGCATTTTGGCAGCCAAGAACCCGAAAAAGTCTATATCATTCGTCATCATAATATTACAGGTGTACCTCGCACTTACGTCAAGCTCCGTTCCTTGGAAATTATCAGTATCTACTTCGACTTGCGGAGTTTCGCTCGACAAAAATGTATATACAAACAGGGCCGGAATTAAGATTGTTTTCCATATGGTCATCTCTTTTTCACAATAGCTTTTTTAATTTGTTGTGTATTGTGTATGTGATTACATCTTAATATTTATATTGTGAAAAAAACTCTGTCTCAAAATAAATTAATATAAATAAAACGATACTTTCTGTTGGCACTAAAATGGTTAAATATATACGGCCTGTGTTTAAATATAACTATTTTAAATGTTATCGTGTTTCAACCTTTCACAGTGTAAGCCATGCACTTTATTGTATATAATATTGTACTTTATTATGAAACAGAGGGTGTCTACAGAGTAAAGTACTAGATCTTACATAGTTGTTATATATTGTTAAAACATTATTATAATGTTGAAACACGATAGCATTTAAAATATTAAATTAAAAATGAAACATTATCAAATGACGATAACTAAATTCTAACCTCTAGACACTAACCTTTCCACTTGTACTTTATTATGAGATAGAACCCCGCTCGCAGCAAAGTTCAAAACCTCATGAAACCTCATCAATATCCACTGATGGTCGCCCTGAGTCCTTCCTTCGTACTTAGGACATATCACCTCTAATGAATCTTTCAAACCAACGCCGCCCTATACGGTGGTCAAGTACATCTTCATCATAAGAAACCGTTATCTTTCTTCAGAGTTCTTTCTTACTGCAGTTCGACTGCAGCTGATGATCTAAGGCTTTATTGCACGGGTCAAGGTTTTTAAAACAAGCTTAATTAATCCTTCAAACAATAGTATTAGTAATTGGTAATCTTTGAATAGGTTCAAGGTACTTATTTACAGTCCTTGAAAAAAGCTATAAATAAATTGGTCTTGAATAAAACGGTCAATTTTTTTTTAGACTTCATTATAAGCTTCATTATAAACTTCATTAGAAGCTTCATTATAAAGCTTCCATCTTTTTTTTGTTCACTCTCTTTAGCTAAGGCAGGGAATTATATTTGTACATAATTATATATTTTGGAATGGTATTCAAAGATATAGTTTTTCTATTTAATTAAAGTAGCGATTTTGTAGTCAAAGCCAGTGTGTAGTGTTGTTTCAGTTAGCCATAATTATATCATATAATGTGATTATGGGTTAAGTATCCTTTTATTTTATAAAGGCTAAATTTTTTAAGGAAGATGAAAATTTTAAAAATTACTTTTCGTTTCACCCTCTTTTGTTCCTTGAAAATAAATCGGTCATATATAAACTGCTTTAAAAGAAACAACTAAATATAAAATCAAAGAGCATCTTTGACTGAGAGGGCAAGGACGAGTATGTTGTGGTAGAAGGGACCGTTGGCCAACGAACCGCAAGGGCTTATACTAACCTCGCTGGAATACAAAAGTACTCGCCTACGAAGGAAGAACCAGGTACCACCTTTATAGGTACCAGCCGTGTTTTTCCCTCAGAATAATAAAGAAGGTCGAGTTTATTTTCTTTTTTTCTCAATTTGTTTTCCTTAATTTATCTTATTTACAAACTGAACTTGCTGACACGATTTCATTTAATTATTGCCCTATATACACTCAAAAAAGTTAAAATGCCTATATTAATTCTTTGAGGCGGTATGGGACTTATAAAGTATTATTATGAATATTTTCAATACAGTGGATTATTTTTATTGTCGTTTTATTTGTATTTTTGTAAATATATTTCCTTTTTTTTTTTTTTTTCGTTCAGCTATTTGGGGTAGAAATTGTATGGTCTAATGATAATTTGAGATAATTGAAATAATTTACAAGTTTTAAGGTCTCAAAATTGGTCTTAATGAAATTATTTAATACCGCTGTCCCCTATTTCTAAAACGAACACTCGTTTTTCTAAACTACAGAAACTTTTGATGAGTAATAAAAACTAATAATTTAGAGGTATATTCTGTTTGCTAGGTGCGAAAACCAAGTATTTAAAAAAAAAAAAAAGATATCGGAATTATTTGCATCCTAAATCCTGTTCATGTGTAAGACCAACTTTGGTGAACCAAAACAAGACTTCGATTTATTAACTTAGATGAATAGAGATACTGCATAATATTTATTGCCGAAATATAGTAAAAAAATATAATGTTTTCCAATTTTTTTTTTTTTTTTTTTATGCGTTTCGTGTAAAAAAAGGTTTTTCCTTTACTTTCAATATCAAGGTTAGCATCCAATTCCTTCAAATCGATCTAAAATATTTTTAGAGTGCCCAATTTCTTTTTTTTTTTTTTTTTTTAAATATAATAGAATAACTGGTTTCGTTAGGAGAGATGAGGATACGATATTTTAGAATCGCTTAACCACACCTGTAATTCCATAGGCATAAATAAAATGGAGGTGGTTATAAAATTAAAATTAATTGACTAATTGCAGAATTATGAAAATTTAATTTAATAAAAAATAAAAACCCTGACGACGGAAATAACTCTTATCTTGCAACCCTATTCGTTCTAAGGAACGGGATATGCTCAAGCGCATTGCTGGGTTGTTAGTAAAGTTGACATCCAAGAATATTGAAACTTTGCACAACCAAACGAAAATGAATAATCTTCTTTACTCTATATGTTAATTTACATGTATGTATATTATATGTATGTTTACCTGGACAGACGCGAGGAGGTTTATGTATTTTGATATTTACAAATCAATGGGACGGAATGGGCTTGCAAGGAGCCGTAACGTGTTGTGAATAATACACCAAAATTCATTGTTCATGGGCGTCAACTTCACTAGCATCCCAACAATGCGCTTAAGTACATATGCAAGTGCATTCCTTTGGACGAATAGATTGTAAGATATAAATGTAATTATCTTAGTCAGAGTTTTTATTTTTTATTTAATTTAAAATCATTAAAAAATAATAAAAATAATAATTTAATTAAAATATTAATTTAAATTTTATTTTCACGTTTTTAGTTTTTCAAGTATTGGAAATTTATAATTTATTACCATATGATCATGAACTTACAAATGAAATGATAACAAACATCGACCGAAAGCTGAAAATAGTTTTTGAGCCATCGTTTGATTCTCAAAAAAAAAATCGTTTGGTGCCCTCAAACGGCCAAATTAAACACATTTAATACAACATTTCCTTTGTATTTTCTAAGGCTCAAAATGTTTCAAAACATTCACGGGATCACAATACCCATCGAATTTGAAAATCGGTTGAGCCGTTCACTCAATAATCGTTACATAGCAACTAACGGTCAAGTTAAACACATTACCCTCCTTATGGCTTCCCGTAATCGGATAAAGACAAAAATAAATATGCTTTATTGTACGTTAAGCAAATATTGAAAACCATTATTTTAAAAAAAAAAATCTTTTAATTAACGCTAATAAATATGAAATAAAAATATTAATATCTTCTTAAAAAAATATGTTACAAAAAAGCATGAGTTAATTTATGAAACGAAGAACAAACATGATAAATCTATAAATAAAATTCTACTTATGACTTAAACTAAATAAAGTACAATTTTCTTGCTAGCCGTCTACAATTAATAAAGTTTATGAAGACCTCAAAGTTCGTAGCTCCTGGAGATGAATTAATCGAGCCTGACTATCAACTCTTGAGTGAATAAGGAAGAGAGAGAGAAGAAGGGAATGTAATTCCTGCACTGACTTCGTCTGGATTCGTATTGGAACTACGCTTTTTATTAAACATCATAAAAATACGTCAATATTTGTATATGTGTATAAATGTATTTTTTATTTTGGTTGCAAAAGGTTTATTTACAATTATGTAGATTTAATTGCAAAATACATCTTAAAAGTTCATTTTATATCCCTAAATTGCCTAAGAATTTAATAGGATTCGATAAAAAGTCGTGGGACCATTTTTAATTAAACAGGGACGTAAAATAGTAACTAATCTCTTGAAAAATAATGCAAAATGATAATAAATGTATTCAAGCTTATTATTGAAAATTTGGAATTTTGACTGAAAACCCTAGTATGGTATTAAATTGATAATGACTGATTTTTTTTTTTCAAATGATTTAATGGCGACATTACTTTTCGGTTAAATATCTGATTTGTTGTGCTAGCCCAGTGGAGGGGGAGCGGGTTCAACCAGACTTGTCTTAATAAATGTAAAATATTCTTAAAATTTTAGTAATAATTCACCAATTATAAAAAACAATTTAGTCTAACTTTGTACAATTTAATAAATACAGAATTTCAATGCTGTAATATTTACACAATCTGCAAATAAGTCAATGTGTGAGAAAATGTCTTCAAAATAAGCTATAACAAATAACCATAACTAATCTCACTCGTTTCATTTACTCTTCAAATAGTCCTCTTTCACTGTCCAGCTGGAATTAATTCTCATAGTCTTGATCAGTTTTCAGTTCTTTAATATCCCACCCAAATGGGTTCAATGTACAGAATAAGGATGCACAAAACTAGACCAACAGTTAAGCCAACGTATTCACACAAGTTGTTAACCCCTTTTTTTTCAAACTTTTCACTGTAACCTCCCCATTTCTCTCACATGTGTTTTATATATTGTCTACCGTGATATTCTCTGACATGTGTTTTATAAATTGTCTACCGTGACAATATATATATATATATATATATATATATATATATATATATATATATATATATATTTATATAATGTGTGTGTGTGTAAACTTCAGCTGCCGGCTCTGCACCTCAAGAGCAACAAAATAGTCCACATAGAGCATGGACCGATTCTACATAGATAAGCAGAAAATTTTCTTAAAAGTTTTGTTAAAATAAAAATATCCTTTTTGAAATAAGTTTTCAATAAGGTGAGAGAGGACTCTCAACGCTCTTACCCTCTTTAAAACAGCGTCGCTGCTTTATTATCTTGCTCATGATATTTTTATGTTTATTTTATTATGTATTTGTTTGTTAATACTGTAGTAAAATTATTTTCTTGTTGTAAATATTTAAGAATTATTCATTTTAATTTTCCCATGTTTATTTTAAATAAAACTTTTTAAATATTTTATTTCATAATTCTTTTGTTTAATTTACAATTTTTTTTTTAAAGTTTTGTCTCATCTTATTATGCAGCTTTTTATTCCGTATTTATTGACTAAAGTGAATTTAATAAATTTCATTTTCAAAAATTCTTTGTCGGGGAAACCTTATTTTTCTATTTTTTAAGAGATAAGAGGGACAAATCTGATAGAAAAAATAGTCGTAGCATATACCTAGAAAGAAGCTTTTTCCGGTTTTGAATAAGTCTCTTAATTCAGGAAAGGAGATCTCTCCTCCAGCTTCTTTTTATTATTCTCCTAATGTACATGTCAACCGTATCCATGTCGTTTATCAATCAGTACGTGTGTGTGTGTTGGTTGTTGTAAGTTTGAGAACGGCTCTGAGGTATACAGTCCCGCAACACCGTAACGCCATCCAGAAGTGTATAATCGATGAACGTCAGGAAGTCTATTTAATTAAAAGTTGTGATATCAAAACTCTCTCCAAAGTTGTCATTTCTTGGCCGAAATTCACGATTCAGTGGATTCCTTTTTTTTCCAAGGCAATAGATACAATATCATGCGTGAATTAAAATTTATCTTTTGGTGAATATTTTTTAGTTTTATAAAAATTAATTAGAAATTGTTAAGCTTAAAAATAAATGTCACCCTTGCGGTGCAATCTTTATCGTTGTGTATTTTGATTATGTTTAAAAGCGTTTCTGTATCAAACCTCTGACAAAATTTTTCTTAAGTTATTACTAATCTGTTTTGTATGAATGCTCTTCAATAAGGTTTAAAACAAATCAAATTAAATTAATTTTTTCCGTAGCGTAATCTTGCCTAAACTCGTCTATCACTATGCTAGCTGACAATTAAAGTTTATTAATTAAAGATCAATAATTAAAAGTTTTTTTACTACATATAGTAGGAATTCTTTGCCATAAGACAAGTTTAGGCCACTGTAATTGTTGTGTCTGATATACTCAAATTGATCTTTTAACAATAAAACACTTTTTACAAAATTCAAAAATATACAAAAAAGAAAAAGTTACGATACTTACCTGTTCCAATTAAAAAAGTCATATTGAACAATGAATTAAATTATTGAATTTTTTATTTTTACTTACATTTTTACGCAAAGAAAATTTTAAAAAAGGAGCTGGTGATTATAGTAGTTGATAGGGGTCATTCTATTTCAAATCATTTACCAAACATTAAAATGAAACTCGTTCTCAGATTTTCAAGTTTTATTTTTTTTCTGTTCCATTTCCCATCCTCATTAACCATGTAAAATTTTATTTTGATATCTTGAATATTTTTTGAGATATTAATTTAGCAAAAGAGTATGTTTACAAAATTTAAGGAAAATATTCATAACTTTGGCAATTTTTATCATATCATAAAGATTTTTTTCACTAAAATGTTCAAGACGGCTTAAAAAAATAAGATAAAAATGCATTTAGCAACACATCTATTAAATAGTGCAATCATTATTAGCTCAAACATAGACTTCATGAATATTTTGAAGAAAATACGTGAAACTAAAAAAAAAAAGATTTTACATAAAAGGCGCTCCAATAATCAAAGTATTTATCATTTTAAAATAATGCTTAAGGTATGAACTAACAGGATCTGGAGTAAAATTGGTGTTTCTTTTTACTGCCAGTGTATTTATTTTAGTATTACCGAGAACCTTAGTCAATGCATAACCGAAAATCCCAAAAGATCGATAGAAGCCAAAAAGGCTTAGCTAGTTGCTAAGACTGGCTTTTTCCAATCTTTTCGGTCCCTTTTATTCTGATTTTTCAATTATCAAATTTCCGTGATTTGAGTTGAGAGTATTTATTAATATAATAAATTGAACTAATCCTATTTAATTATGTACTTTTTTTATTTCAAAAATATCCCCTTTCCATATCTGTACATAAAGTGTATATCATATATTTAAAAGCAACATGGCTTATAGAATGTTCTGAACATCTTAGTAAGAAAATCATCATGATGAAAACTGCTATAGTTATGAATGTGTCTATAACGCAGTTCTCGGTAATGCTAAACTGAAAACTCCATATCCTGTTAGTTCATACTTTAAGGATTATTTTAAAACAACATATACATTGATTACTGGAGCGCCTTTCATCTAAAATCTAAAGGTTTGTGGTTATAATTAGTGCACAATTTAATGTATGTGTTGCTAATTGCATTTTTACCTTATTTTGTAAGCTGCTCTGTGTATTTTAATGAGAAAAAATCATTGGAATATGATAAAAATTGTCATATCTCATGCCTTTTTGGAAAATTAATATCTATTAAATATATATTCAAGATATCAAATTAAAAATTTTACAAGGTTAATGGGACGGGAAATAGCACGGATAAAAGAATTCATAAAAATCTTAAACCATGAGTTTCATTTTCATTTTTTGCTGGATGGTTTGTAATTGGAATGTATATGTTTTCCTACCATATAATCTCTAAATCGCTCTTCTTTTTTTTCTTTGTGTAATAATGTTAGTAAAAAAAAAAAAAATCCACTCTAATTTAGTTCATTGTTCAATACGACTTTGTTGATTGGGAACAGGTAAATTTAGTTGTTCACTTTATCCCATTACAAGCTCGATTGCCGGTTTATTTATGTTATATTCTTTACGCAGACATTAATAGAAAAAAAGATTTTCTAATTTGCATCAACACAAGATTCCTTTCGGCTCAAAAGTAATCCTTGTTACATTAGAATTACTTGCACAAGGATTATACTTGGTGAATATTTTTACAATTATTTTATATAAACGAGATGAATATATAAAATAAGTATTCTTAAGGGACTGATCTGAGCTTTGGAATATAATCTTTAAAATATTGGGGGCATTCAAGTTCAAGTCCTGTTGGTGATTCATCAATATTTCAAACCAGACGAACTATATATAATGTAATAATAATCGTAGCTATCAAAAAATAAAACATCAAAATGCCTAATGCTGGCGATTTCAATTTTAATTTTAATTTCGAATGAATAAATATTAATTTTTTTTCCATAGAAGATCGAAATCAATTATAAAAGTATTAGAACATTCAATATAGAACTTCAGATTGCACAGGCCAACGATGAAAAAACTTTTGTACTGAAAATACCTTATTCCTATAGTTTTTAAGGTGCTGAATCCAAATATGATATTAAAAAAGCTGTATCACCCACAATTTATTCACATTTTACATTCACATTTAAGCGATTTTTAAAGAATTGAACAGCTTTAATATTGAAAATAGATAACTGAAAAACTAGGTCTATTGGTGTGGATGAAGTTGGTAGCACTGCTGAAATACATTTGCTGGCCAAAAAAGGTTGATTCTTTTTTCTGTTAACAGCTGATGGTTTGTTTACTGTCAACCAAACCTCACTTTCACGTTTCCTGTACATGTGCTCGATACAATGTCTAATCGCGGTTGTAAAAATTCTGCTGACAGTTTTTGTTATGGTGAGTTTGTGATGAAAAAACAGCAAAGAAGAATTACAGACTTTGTCTAACACCCACAATGACCTTAAATGAGAAAGAAGCATGAGTATCATTCAAGCAAGTCGTTACAAAGTTCTTGGGAAATGAAAAATACCCAGAGTATGTTTCTATTGTAGCTAACATGTTACAGAAGTTTAAAAAGTTAGGATGTTTGATGAGCCTGAAAGTTCACTCTTTGAACAGCCACCTTGATTACTTCCCGGACAATTTGGGAGATGTTAGTGAGGAGCAAGGTGAGCGTTTTCACCAGGACGTTAAAGTGATGGAAACATGCTACCAGGGCCGCTGGAACACCAACATGATGGGGGACTACTGTTGGTCACTTCACCGAGAAGTTCAACAAGCGAATCATCGTAGAAAAATCTAAACAAGAAGCTTCAAAGAAAAAAGAGAAAGAAAGTTTAGACCAATTCCAGTTGACAAATGAAACCTGTATTAGGACATTATATCACTGTTTTAAGTAGCCACTGTAAATACAAACCAAGCTTATGATGTAACATAGTGTTTCATTAATTCCGCCGTATACCGTATAGGGGTTTGGATAGGGATTTATACTATATAATGCAATGCATATTGCTGGAACACTATGGGTGATACAAAAAAACTAAGCCCAAATTTAGATTCAGCACATCAAGATCAACTATCAAAGTTAATAAAGTTTAAAAAAAAAAATGTTTTGTTGGCCTGTGTTATTGAATTGGCATTGTAGTTTATCGTTCGAAAAATAAACTTCTTGCCGGTTTCGAATATCGAAGAAGAATCCTTTGCTCATCCGACGGCATGGGCCATAAAAGTGAAGGACTCTCAGAGAAAACTGCCAGTGGCAGGAACCGGAGAGAGATTTGTGGTGTAAGTGGGTCAGGTCCGAGAACCGCCTAGTAATCCGGAATCTGCTGGATCGGAGACCTCGCCTTATAGAGCCACTCCCGTTAGGGCTTTACGTGTCCTGTCTGCGACGGAGCCGGTGTCATGTAGCCATTTAATGGGCTTTTAAATAAAACATGGCGTGTGACAGGGATCTTAGCTAAGCTATATATTACGTTGAATGGTCGTTGGAGCTCTTGGGAGGCATTCTTTGGAGGTGGCTTCTAGGATGCCGTATAAGTGTTCTGGTCCCATCTTCTCTAGAATAGATATATCAATAAGATCTGTAGAATGCTCCAAGAGTAAGGATAGGTTTTCCTACTGTTCAACTTATTTCACACCAGCTATTGAGGTAAAAATTAAACTACGATTTATTTCCTTTACCACACACACACACACACAAACATTTTATAAACTTTCAACATTTTCTGATTATCACTATTCGTGGTCTCTAACAGATTGAAGTAAAATTTATATTTTTCTCAACTTATTCTTTGTTGTCAGATTAAGGAAAAATTTCACCTATATGTTTGGCAAATTAATGAAGAATGCTGATTGTTTCATATCAGATATTGAAACCTAATATCTTTTCTTCTTCTTTGTTTCTCAGGATTTAATTTATTTCCTCGCTAGCTAGCAGATATACCGCAGTATAGCTAAAAGTCTTTTAGCTTTGTTGCTAGGGCATCAGCTGTCTCATTTCCTTCGATTCCTTCGTGCCTTGGAGTCCACATTGGGTAAGCTTATTGCCACTACCTAATGGCATTAGGATATCGAGGCGATTCCAGACTGGCCATGACATGATTGTATTGGAATTTATGGCCTTTAATACCGTCTGGTTGTCTCATATAATATAGATTATTTTTCCTTTAAGGCTTTTTTTTAGATTTTCTAGAGCTGCTTCCTTTCAGTCTGTTTGGGGAAAATCTGGTGGTTGAACGTGGATGCTGACCAGTTACGTACCTTTATTCCCTTTACAACCATTATTCGTTAAACGGATAATTATATTACTACCAGGAATATATGTACAAAAATCAAGACCCTTCATGGGTTTAGGGATACAGTTATTCATTTTTTTCCACTTCATTAAATATATATATAAATACAATAATTATATTAATCTTCCCTTATTTTCAATGCGTTTTGCAAAATAATTGAACGTATTTTAAATATTGAGATGAAATATGAATGCGTTGCCCGGGAAAAATAAAAATAATAAAATAAAATAACTGAAAAATCTATTAAATCTTTTTTTTTTCATTTAATAATCTCTATTTTCATTAACCTCATATTATTTTACATTAGTTAATAATTATTATTTCTAAGTATGATTCACGTTCAGAAAGAAGCATTGCCTGTAAATGAAATTACATTACTCCTTTGAAACTGATGATAAAATAAAACTCCCCAATATCAATATCTCATCACAGATACGATGTGAAGTAGGGACATTATCATCAGTGGATGAACTCTAGTTGGGGCAAACACACGTGTCCTGAATGGGAAAAGTTGTAATGGAAGGCGGAATACAGAAAAAATGACCAGGAATAATTCAGGGAAACCCTCCCGTTTAGATTTTCCCCTCGAATCTCTCTTATAACCTGGTACAAAATTTCATTGAAATAAATTTATTTTTCTAATGTATAATAAATTTGTAATCTAAGGTTCATTACATTGTATTCTAACATGCCATAGTGTTTCACAGATCAAAGCGGAGTTGTACATTAGGCAAATATTTAAACCAAATTATTACTATCATATTTATTATCATAAGAGTTTACCATTAGTAATATTAAATGAACATAATTGTTAAAGAATTGTCGTACTCCTCACTATTTTTTTTTCCTATGGAATTTTAAAGAACGAATTTCCAAAGATCTTTTTCTCCTGCCGATTCTCTTCTCCTTCTTCAGTCTATTCCTTTGGCTGCAAAGGTTTCTTCTATACCTTCTTCCCATCTTCTTCTTGACCTTCCTCTTGGTCTACGACCATCTACCTGTGTCTCATAGGTTGTTTTGGCCATCCTTCTTTCATCCATTCTGCTGAAATTTTTACACTCAGCATGGTGAACTCCGAACCACGTTTGTCCATCCACTTTTTTAGGGCTCCAGTAAATCCCAGGGTATCCCTCTCAGCAGTTTAACTCGTATTGAAAACCAGTCAGTGGAAGCTGAGTAAGGGCGCTACAGCTTTATTGAAAATATTTTTTCGTGCTTATCACTTCTATTTCTTAGCTAGTTGAAAAAAAGAATAGAAAATACATCCCTAAAAAGTTTGTTAGCGTGTTCGCAACCTCTTAGCCTGAGAGAGCTGTGACCAGCTTCCTTACAACGATTGAAAATTTACTATCGCTCGACGTTGGATAATTGTTTTTATTGCGTTATATAGTTACATAAAAGTTAATTAATTAAATTTTTTTTAAGTTAATGTATATATATATATATATATATATATATATATATAGAGAGAGAGAGAGAGAGAGAGACAGAGAGAGAGAAAGTGTGCCTATGGGAGAAAATCCCCTAATACACGACTGAACGACTTTAGATTATTTTTAATAAAATAACTATACCTTTTAGAAAAAAAAATTATATATATATATATATATATATATATATATATATATATATATATATATATATATATATATATATATATATATATATGTAACACTATCAGGTGTTACATTAATGTTTTTGTTTTAACATATGATTGGCTCGGTAGGCTATTCAAAAATTGTAATAGGTAGTGTAGGAAAGAAGAGTCTTAAAATTCAGTTTATTTCAGGTATTATTATTGTTTTATTTGTATTTCATTATCTTTTTAAACTTCTTGTTGTTATTATTATTATTATTAATGTTGTTTTTGTTTAATAAAAATTTCAGTTGAATGATTTAAACTGGTGAATTCTTCTATAAAGAAAAATACGAAAATAGAACTTACATATATATATATATCTGTATTTCCTATAGCTATATTTTTTTTTTTTTAAATAAACTAAGGTCGTTCAGTCGTGTATTGGTAGCTTTAAAGGGGATTTCCTCCTATATAGACACACTTTTTGCAGCATTTATTTCTCTCTGTGCGACAAAACCCTTTTGAGACACTCTCTGTGCTATTTTTTTTTTTTTTTCTATTATCATCAGAACTTGTTATGAGAATAATTCAGTGCTTTTGGAGAACATGGAAAACCAAAGGCCAGAAAAAAAGGGAACATAGTTGTTTGATTTTGAAATTTTATTACAACAAAGTCGGTAATTTCCGTTTGAAATGAAAAGGAAAGATATTTTCAAACAAATCAAATAGGTTTCATCCATGTCCTTACTAATCTAAAAATAAAGAAATCAAAAATATATATATCAAATAATGTACCTACTTGAAGTTACTAAGCTCAAAATGTGGATTCTATTTTTATTAGGAGTAATGCTTATGCTTCAGAACAAAGAAAATATACGCATGGATTTTGCTGAATTCAAAATGTAATTCTTTGATTCTATTAGCTTTCCCATCGGATCTCCGACTAATGCATTTCTGAACAAAAAGTTTAAATATGGGTGTGAAATCAAGCAAAGGAAGATTGTGTTATTTATAGCCATAATGAAAAAATCCAAAAACAATTGTAGGAGTGACGAAAATGCAATATGCAATTGTAACATGAATGTTACGAATTGTAATCTGAATAATTTTGAAACTAAATTGTATCATTTTTATAATGTGAAACTTTTAATTTTGCAAAATGTTTGTTTTTAAAAATTAACCTTAGTTTTTATTTAATGTATTTGTTTTTATATTCCTTTCAGTTATTATTACAACAATGATTATAAAATAGTATAATAATGTTACCAAAAACTAAAATAATTTTGGAGGCAGCAATAATTCAAAATAGTACAACAGAAATAGAATGTGAGTGAATCGCTCACGGAACATCTCTTGCGTTAATTTCTGCAATGTTAAAAAAAAAAAAAAAAAAACAGAAAAATCTAAATAGTATCAATTTTTTCTCGATTAATTTGTAACACACGAAACACGATTAATGTGCTACAAGTATATTTTTTTCTTTTCTTTTTTGGTGATGTATGTTATAAATGTATGTTTTGTTAATTTTTTAAATATAATTGGAAATAAACTATATTTCCAAAGCAAACATTAAATACACGAGCATCCTAAATAATTTAACTCGATTATTTACTTTTCTTGTCTGCATTTATTTTTTTATTCCTGTAAGAGGAGCAGGTGAAATGGGTACAAAGGTAACTTTTATTTTTAATTACATATTCAATTAAAAAGAATATATTCAACGCTGGAGATATAATGAGATTATGTAATTTATGTTGTTTGCTTTTTGCTTCGTTATCCGCTCTTTAATCTCGGATATGGTATACATCTTATATAGATACATATAGATATGGGATATAGTAGCCATATGGCTTAAATTATGGGGGTCGTTCAGGAACATTCAATATAGAACTTCAGATTGCACAGGCCAACGATGAAAAAACTTTTGTACTGAAAATACCTTATTCCTATAGTTTTTAAGGTGCTGAATCCAAATATGATATTAAAAAAGCTGTATCACCCACAATTTATTCACATTTTACATTCACATTTAAGCGATTTTTAAAGAATTGAACAGCTTTAATATTGAAAATAGATAACTGAAAAACTAGGTCTATTGGTGTGGATGAAGTTGATAGCACTGCTGAAATACATTTGCTGGCCAAAAAAGGTTGATTCTTTTTTCTGTTAACAGCTGATGGTTTGTTTACTGTCAACCAAACCTCACTTTCACGTTTCCTGTACATGTGCTCGATACAATGTCTAATCGCGGTTGTAAAAATTCTGCTGACAGTTTTTGTTATGGTGAGTTTGTGATGAAAAAACAGCAAAGAAGAATTACAGACTTTGTCTAACACCCACAATGACCTTAAATGAGAAAGAAGCATGAGTATCATTCAAGCAAGTCGTTACAAAGTTCTTGGGAAATGAAAAATACCCAGAGTATGTTTCTATTGTAGCTAACATGTTACAGAAGTTTAAAAAGTTAGGATGTTTGATGAGCCTGAAAGTTCACTTTTTGAACAGCCACCTTGATTACTTCCCGGACAATTTGGGAGATGTTAGTGAGGAGCAAGGTGAGCGTTTTCACCAGGACGTTAAAGTGATGGAAACATGCTACCAGGGCCGCTGGAACACCAACATGATGGGGGACTACTGTTGGTCACTTCACCGAGAAGTTCAACAAGCGACTCATCGTAGAAAAATCTAAACAAGAAGTTTCAAAGAAAAAAGAGAAAGAAAGTTTAGACCAATTCCAGTTGACAAATGAAACCTGTATTAGGACATTATATCACTGTTTTAAGTAGCCACTGTAAATACAAACCAAGCTTATGATGTAACATAGTGTTTCATTAATTCCGCCGTATACCGTATAGGGGTTTGGATAGGGATTTATACTATATAATACAATGCATATTGCTGGAACACTTTGGGTGATACAAAAAAACTAAGGCCAGATTCAGCACATCAAGATTAACTATCAAAGTTAATAAATTAAAAAAAAAAAAAATGTTTTGCTGGCCTGTGTTATTGAATTGGGATTGTAGTTTATCGTTCGAAAAATAAACTTCTTGCCGGTTTCGAATATCGAAGAAGAATCCTTTGCTCATCCGACGACATAGGCCATAAAAGTGAAGGACTCTCAGAGAAAACTGCCAGTGGCAGGAACCGGAGAGAGATTTGTGGTGTAAGTGGGTCAGGTCTGAGAACCGCCTAGTAATCCGGAATCTGCTGGATCGGAGACCTCGCCTTATAGAGCCACTCCCGTTAGGGCTTTACGTGTCCTGTCTGCGACGGAGCCGGTGTCATGTAGCCATTTAATGGGCTTCTAAATAAAACATGGCGTGTGACAGGGGTCTTAGCTAAGCTATATATTACGTTGAATGGTCATTGGAGCTCATGGGAGGCATTCTTTGGAGGTGGCTTCTAGGATACTGCATAAGTGATCTGGTCCCATCTTCTTTAGAATAGATATATCAATAAGATCTGTAGAATGCTTCAAGAGTGAGGATAGGTTTTCCTACTGTTCAACTTATTTCACACCAGCTATTGAGGTAAAAATTAAACTACGATTTATTTCCTTTACCACACACACACACACACACACACACACACACACACACACAAACATTTTATAAACTTTCAACATTTTCTGATTGTCACTATTCGTGGTCTCTAACAGATTGAAGTAAAATTTATATTTTTCTCAACTTATTCTTTGTTGTCAGATTAAGGAAAAATTTCACCTATATCTTTGGCAAATTAATGAAGAATGCTGATTGTTTCATACCAGATGTTGAAACCTAATATCTTTTCTTCTTCTTTGTTTCTCAGGATTTAATTTATTTCCTCGCTAGCTAGCAGATATACCGCAGTATAGCTAAAAGTCTTTTAGCTTTGTTGCTAGGGCATCAGCTGTCTCATTTCCTTCGATTCCTTCGTGCCTTGGAGTCCACATTGGGTAAGCTTATTGCCACTACCTAATGGCATTAGGATATCGAGGCGATTCCAGACTGGCCATGACTTGATTGTATTGGAATTTATGGCCTTTAATACCGTCTGGTTGTCTCATATAATATAGATTATTTTTTCCTTTAAGGCTTTTTTTTAGATTTTCTAGAGCTGCTTCCTTTCAGTCTGTTTGGGGAAAATCTAGTGGTTGAACGTGGATGCTGACCAATTACGTACCTTTATTCCCTTTACAACCATTATTCGTTAAACGGATAATTATATTACTACCAGGAATATATGTACAAAAATCAAGACCCTTCATGGGTTTAGGGATATAGTTATTCATTTTTTTCCACTTCATTTAATATATAGATAAATACAATAATTATATTAATCTTCCCTTATTTTCAATGCGTTTTGCAAACGAATTGAACGTATTTTAAATATTGAGATGAAATATGGATGCGTTGCCCTGGAAAAATAAAAATAATAAAATAAAATAACTGAAAAATCTATTAAATCATTTTTTTTTCGTTTAATAATCTCTATTTTCATTAACCTCATATCATTTCACATTAGTTAATAGTTATTATTTCTAAGTATGATTCACGTTCAGAAAGAAGCATTGCCTGTAAATGAAATTACATTACTACTTTGAAACTGATGATCAAATAAAACTCCCCAATATCAATATCTCATCACAGATACGATGTGAAGTAGGGACATTATCATCAGTGGATGAACTCTAGTTGGGGCAAACACACGTGTCCTGAATGGGAAAAGTTGTAATGGAAGGCGGAATACAGAAAAAATGACCAGGAATAATTCAGGGAAACCCTCCCGTTTAGATTTTCCCCTCGAATCTCTCTTATAACCTGGTACAAAATTTCATTGAAATAAATTTATTTTTCTAATGTATAATAAATTTGTAATCTAAGGTTCATTACATTGTATTCTAACATGCCATAGTTTTTCACAGATCAAAGCGGAGTTGTACATTAGGCAAATATTTAAACCAAATTATTACTATCATATTTGTTATTATAGGAGTTTACCATTAGTAATATTAAATGAACATAATTGTTAAAGAATTGTCGTACTCCTCACTATTTTTTTTTTCCTATGGAATTTTAAAGAACGAATTTCAAAGCATGATTATGGATACATGTAAAATCGTTGTAGATAATATTTTTTTTTTTATAATAATAAAATTTATTGTGATTCATTTATAACATGATACATTTTTTAAATTATACAGGTCTGAAAACATTTTTTATGTACACTTTAGAAAGTAAATTAAGTGAGATAATTTTTTTAATATGATACTTAAGATAGATAAACTATTTTTAATATTAAATATTACGATATGCTACATCTTTGAAAAATAAATAATAATGATCCTATTCTTCTTCTTCGTCGAGCTCCTACCTACCGCCCTTGTAGTGGTAGGGTTCCCTTAATGAGCCTGGACCAAAGATCGTTTTCTCCTGCCGATTCTCTTCTCCTTCTTCAGTCTATTCCTCTGGCAAAGGTTTCTTTTATCCCTTCCTCCCATCTTCTTCTTGACCTTCCTCTTGGTCTACGACCATCTACCTGTGTCTCATAGGTTGTTCTGGCCATCCTTCTTTCATCCATTCTGCTGAAATTTTTACACTCAGCATGGTGAACTCCGAACCACGTTTGTCCATCCACTTTTTTAGGGCTCCAGTAAATCCCAGCGTATCCCTCTCAGCAGTTTCACTGGTATTGAAAACGAGTCAGTGGAAGCTAAGGACGCTATAGCTTTATTGAAAATATTTTTTCGTGCTTATCACTTCTGTTTCCTAGCTAGTTGAAAAAAAGAATAGAAAATACATCCATAAAAAGTTTGTTAGCGTGTTCGCAACCTCTTAGCCTGAGAGAGCTGTGACCAGCTTCCTTACAACGATTGAAAATTTACTATCGCTCGACGTTGGATAATTGTTTTTATTGCGTTATATAGTTATATAAAAGTTAATTAATTAAATTTTTTTTAAGTTAATGTATATATATATATACATATATATATATATATATATATATATATATATATATATATATATATATATATATATATATATATATATATATATATATATATATACATATATATATATATATATATATATATATATATATATATATATATATATATATATATACATATATATATATATATATATATATATATATATATATAGAGAGAGAGAGAGAGAGAGAGAGAGAGACAGAGAGAGAGAAAGTGTGCCTATGGGAGAAAATCCCCTAATACACGACTGAACGACTTTAGATTATTTTTAATAAAAATAACTATACCTTTTAGAAAAAAAAAATTATATATATATATATATATATATATATATATATATATATATATATATATATATATGTAACACTGTCAGGTGTTACATTAATGTTTTTGTTTTAACATATGATTGGCTCGGTAGGCTATTCAAAAATTGTAATAGGTAGTGTAGGAAAGAAGAGTCTTAAAATTCAGTTTATTTCAGGTATTATTATTGTTTTATTTGTATTTCATTATCTTTTTAAACTTCTTGTTGTTATTATTATTATTAATTTTGTTTAATAAAAATTTCAGTTGAATGATTTAAACTGGTGAATTCTTCTATAAAGAAAAATACGAAAATAGAACTTATATATATATATATATATATATATATATATATATATATATATATATATATATCTGTATTTCCTATAGCTATAATTTTTTTTTTTAAATAAACTAAGGTCGTTCAGTCGTGTATTGGTAGCTTTAAAGGGGATTTCCTCCGATAGACACACTTTTTGCAGCATTTATTTCTCTCTAAAAACCCTTTTGAGACACTCTCTGTGCTATTTTTTTTTTTTTTCTATTATCATCAGAACTTGTTATGAGAATAATTCAGTGCTTTTGGAGAACATGGAAAACCAAAGGCCAGAAAAAAAGGGAACATAGTTGTTTGATTTTGAAATTTTATTACAACAAAGTCGGTAATTTCCGTTTGAATTGAAAAGGAAAGATATTTTCAAACAAATCAAATAGGTTTCATCCATGTCCTTACTAATCTAAAAATAAAGAAATAAAAAATATATATATCAAATAATGTACCTACTTGAAGTTACTAAACTCAAAATGTGGATTCTATTTTTATTAGGAGTAATGCTTATGCTTCAGAACAAAGAAAATATACGCATGAATTTTGCTGAATTCAAAATGTAATTCTTTTATTCTATTAGCTTTCCCATCGGATCTCCGACTAACGCATTTCTGAACAAAAAGTATAAATATGGGTGTGAAATCAAGCAAAGGAAGATTGTGTTATTTATAGCCAAAATGAAAAAATCCAAAAAGAATTGTAGCAGTGACGAAAATGCAATATACAATTGTAACATGAATGTTACGAATTGTAATCTGAATAATTTTGAAACTAAATTATATCATTTTTATAATGTGAAACTTTTAATTTTGCAAAATGGTTTTATTTAAAAATTAACCTTAGTTTTTATTTAATGTATTTGTTTATATATTCTTTTCAGTTATTATTACAACAATGATTATAAAATAGTATAATAATGTTACCAAAAAGTATAATTATTTTGGAGACAGAAATAATTCAAAATAGTACAACAGAAATACAATGTGAGTGAATCGCTCACGGAACATCTCTTCCGTAAATTTCGGCCATGTTAAAAAAAAAAATCAAAAAAAAAATCTAAATAGTATCAATTTTTTCTCGATTAATTTGTAACACACGAAACACGATTAATGTGCTACAAGTATATTTTTTTCTTTTCTTTTTTGGTGATGTATGTTATAAATGTATGTTTTGTTAATTTTTTAAATATAATTGGAAATAAACTATATTTCCAAAGCAAACATTAAATACACGAGCATCCTAAATAATTTAACTCGATTATTTACTTTTCTTGTCTGCATTTATTTTTTTATTCCTGTAAGAGGAGCAGGTGAAATGGGTACAAAGGCAACTTTTATTTTTAATTACATATTCAATTAAAAAGAATATATTCAACGCTGGAGATATAATGAGATTATGTAATTTATGTTGTTTGCTTTTTGCTTCGTTATCCGCTCTTTAATCTCGGATATGGTATACATCTTATATAGATACATATAGATATGGGATATAGTAGCCATATGGCTTAAATTATGGGGTCGGGAATTGTCTCATTTTTGTTTTTAATCTTGCAGTTTGGTGATAAGAATTTTTAAAATTTTGATTTTTCTTAAAAAAGTCAATTTAACAACTGTTATCACATTCAATCTTTAAAGACACCAATACACGTGCATTAGTTCTGCTAAAATACGATTAACAAAATTAATACGAGGATCATTTTTAAATTTTAGTTAAACATTTTTGTATATTTTTTACGTTTTTTAAGTTTACAAGTTATATATGGATTCGATTTTCTTAATATTATCATTAATTTTCATTGCATGAGTTAAAGGGAAGGCAAGTTCTTTAAAGATTAAGAAAGTCGAGATATTTTTTTAAATCCAGCAACTTCCCATTATTTTTTTACTATCTTAGTAACGACTTGTTTCCCTGGATTTTTCGTTTGTATCATTTCTCAGGATCAGATCCAATATGTAGATCCTTAAAATAATCAGATAAAAATTTATAGTCTATCACAGGAGTTAATAAACACTTATAGAAACGCAACAAGAAAATCTAAATTTTTTATAAATGTTGTTTTTATTTTTGGATTATTAAATACCTTTTTGTAGGACTAAGTCTATTTGTAGAAATAAAAAAAAATATAATTAAAAATGTAATTGGTTGCATAGCAAATTGCTGTAAGTAACAAGTCTGCGTAGTGTTAGATTTTTTTGAATGTGGCATGGTTGATTGAGAGCCCATTAGGTCTTGAATGTGTTATTATTTAATGTTAAAAGGTCCCTTTAAAAAAATTTAAAAA
The DNA here is from genome assembly GCA_948150685.1 of Rhaphigaster nebulosa. NCBI lineage: Eukaryota > Metazoa > Arthropoda > Insecta > Hemiptera > Pentatomidae > Rhaphigaster > Rhaphigaster nebulosa. The sequence goes on along the minus strand of OX411311.1, from coordinate 84,234,975 downwards.
AATCGTATAATATTGTTAATATGTATTTATGTACAAACTTCAAAATTAACAAAAAAATAAAAAGCGCCAACATTTATAAATATTATGTACTCAAAATATGGGCAAGAGGGGAGGTACATTGGTGTATTTCATAGTGTTTCGTAGGATATACAAAATATGTATTATTTATTTATATTTGAGTGATTTTCTTGTAATAAGGGCATCTAAATATGAGTAATATAATATCTTCAAAACTTTTTAAAGTTAGAAATCCTGTTTTGTATTTTTAATTAATTTTTTTCTCATAGTTCTTATCAAAATGTATATATGCAGACCGCAAAATATACTCAAAATTATTTCATTATATTTCAATGTGTTAATAATATATACATATATATATATATATATATATATATATATATATATATATATATATATATTTATTATTATATTATATTATATTATATTTATATTATATAAAAAAATACTCTAAAACAACAAACAATAGAAAATTTTCATGTATCTTCTAAATAAATAAATGTATTTTTTATCGAAGAAAAGGATGTATTTGTTCTTTTGGTATATGTATCTCATACATGATTTCTTTCATTGGTATCTCATGATGTGTTTCCTATTTTCAAGAAATGTGTTTCTTAGTGGTATTTTTATAAATTATATTTTGATGTACATATATTTAATTGCTGTAAAAGTTTATTAATTGTTTGGTATTTTCAATTATCCTTATACATTGTACGGACTATAGTGTTCTCTTATTAGTTTGCCGTGTGTTGGGAAAATGCGGTAAAGCAATTGTCGAATTAAAGCCATTTTTTACTGTATTAATTTTTGTTATAGCATTGCCTTGTTTTATATACATAATTGTAAGACATCTAGTAAATTATTTTTTTTTTTTGTTACATATTCTGTTTATTTTCTTATATTAAGGATAAAGTATTTTGTAAACAATGATGATGACTTAAAACGATCTCTATATAATTATTTCTTTCCTGATTTAATTAACGTCAATAATTTATGTATAATTAATTTATTTACATCCCACAGAAATACCCAGGCCAACAACTACAGTCGCTACAACGCTACCAACCACAACCACAACCAAGCCAACCACCACAACGGAACCCACAACAAGAGGTACGAGTTCCGAATTGTAGACGCTTTAATCAACGTGTATAGATACTTGACTTTAATATTTTTAAGTTCTTTATTATATTTTATATATATTACATTATATATTTATATCTATTTTTCTCAGTTATTTGCTTTAGGATGTAGTAATTAACAACTGGAAGACCAATGCCCATTGAAAAAATCAAGTCCTTTTAGAAACAATAATAGACAGGTATAATTTCTAATAATCCAAATTGATGAAATAGGTGCACTCCAATGAAACACCACCATCACTATTAATACCATCATTATTGCGAATAATGTTTAATCTTTTTCCAATTCGACCCTTTCCGACCCTTTATTTTCAAGATACTTCGTGAATCTGAACCTACGTTCTATGTCCTGCACAGATATTAGACTACGCAATAGGAACTCGTCAAGCAATGTATATTTGGGATGTAAATGTAGGAATTATTTAACTATTTCAATTCCGTCATAGGCTAAGTCGAGTTTTCTACTTGATTCATCTCCTTGCGATGATATTTTAACGGACGATGTCTCCTGAGGAGACCATTTATTGTTCTCAACACTTGCCAAATTTACCTACTTTATCCCTAACCCTTCGAAGGTGTGTATATCAAACAAAAATAAAGATAAATTTATATCTATTTTACGCCAGATTATAAGACCCAGTAAGCCCTTTTCTTTTTTATTTCTCAGAATTCAATTCATTTTCTGTTTAAGCTGTTTGATACATTCCGTTTTCCCAAGCGTCCATATTAGGATTAGTTTGTCAGGTATCTTCATCAGTTGTTGAGGTACTCTAGGCAGTTCCAGACCAGCCACGACGTAGTTGTGTATGAAATAAATGTCTTTAGTACCACTCTGCTTTCTGATAATATCTAATTGAATTTTTTTTTTATAAAACTAAAAAAAAGGAGATACATATCAGTAAGCTAATATTTATTTTTCCCATTTTAAATTATGTTGTGGAGTTCTAAGCACGCCAGTGCGAGTTAAAATGTGTCCGAAGTTAGCACACGACTTATAAAAATAATAAGAAAAGGAAGTAAAGGAGATATTGTCCGATAATCAAGCCCGCATTGATGATCAACTTCGTAGTTGTTATAAGTACCAATTTGGTTATTTCAGCTTTAAGAGTTAGAAACTGTTGGAAAATGTCTGATCTACATTATATATCCTAGATCTATAACATCGAATTATAGATCGAACTACATTATAGTGCTATAACATCGAAGTACCAAAGTATACAAAAAACTAATAGGATGCATAAAAAAAATCTTAAATCTATTTTTACTCCAAACTATAAAATTTTGCAATTACATCTTCTGTAAGGTTGACCATCGATATCAACCCCGTCGTCAAAGTCACAAAATACTTTCCTATTGAGATACATCATTACTTCCTGCAAATCAAAATGATGAAAACATTCAAACGATCCAGACAGTCACAATTGACATACCAAATAAAGTGAATGTGCCAGCGTTCTCTGTCTTCTTTTTCACAAAATGTGGAATAAGATAACTAATTTCCGTTTACTTAAGGAGAAGTTTCGCGAGTTTTTCGGCGAAAGATACTTCGACGTCAGAGGGCTTTTGGTACGGAGCTATCGGAACTATACCGACTGCAGCTAGGAGCTTCAGGGTGAATCTTGGTGTCAATATTAGTTCTTGATTCCCTGATTAAGCCATCACATGCATGGGTACTAAATGTATAAGGAAAAAAAATATTCAGTAAAGGGAAACTAAGGATTATAAAAATAAAAACAAACATTTAAATGAAAAAAAGGAAATAAAAAAAACGTTTATTTAATACGTTTATTTTTTTTAAAAATACACAATATATCTATGTTCTAATAAATTGTCTAAAAAGATTTATAGTATGCTGTGCATGTTGCAAACCAATATATTTGGAAAGCTTACCTTTGAAAATAGAGTGTTTCTCTGTCTCTCTCCCCATCTCTCTGTCTTAAATTTGTCTATATAATTAAATTTACTTATAAATAATTATCATACAGCACCCAAAGTGGCAGTTGTGGAATATGGCAGACCGAACGGAAAGATAAACCTGGAGTACAATGAGATACCGCACATCCCAGAGCAGAGGGAAGAAGCGGCCAGAGCAGGTCTGAATTTAATTGTATATTGACAAATTATTTTATATTTCCTCTTTATGTGCATATTTTATTAATAATTATATAAATATATCTGCTTATTAGCAAAGTAATCCATTTTAATATGTATTAAGTTTAAAAAATCGATCTAACTCTATGTTTTTTAATGTGAATTTTTATGATTCAGTTATAGGTAAATAAAAACTTTCCTAACGATAAATCATAATAGGGATTTTATTTATAAGCACTTAAATAATTATTTTAAATATTTATAAGCACTTAAAATAATTATTTTTTAAAAAAATAAAAAGTTGTTTCAGGACAACTGTGTATTTACACTCTTGCAAAATGCGTAAGAAGAAAGTTAGATAGATATAGTAAATAAAGAAGATAGAATTCTATTATATATACATACATATATATATATATATATATATATATATATATATATATATATATATATATATATATATATATATATATATATAATAGAATCTAATAAAGAAATTAAATCTAATCAAACTATAATTTAAAAAGGAGGGACCTTGGACGTTTTTACTAATTAGTTTTCAACTTTACCCCTTTTTATTTATTTTTTACTTTATAATCGCAATTTAATGCTAGAAAATAAAATTTGACAATGTTAAAGCTCATCAAATAAATAATTTATTTTTAATTAATTGTTTTTTCTTATTTTTTTTTTTTTTAGTTTAGTAAGAGAATACATATCGTCAGTAACATTTCACAGTAAGAATATTTAATGAAGTCAATTCCTTATTTAAGGTCATATTTGCATTCAAGGCGTCAAGCTCTAACCCACATCTGGGGTTTCTTCTTAGTATCGTTGCCGAACGCTATAAAGTTAGTTGGAGGAACAATTTCTAGATGAGGGAATTTTCAAACGGAATTTGCTAAGCAAACTCACTGGCACACTCAATCCTATTGCCGGGAGGGGATCCTGTGGAGTAATATGAAAGAATTTCGTGATATCTAAGAATAATTTTAATACCTTTTAATCAAAAAGAATAAAATAAAAACTTCAAATGTAAATAAAAAGATTAATAAATTAGTGTAAATAGATAGGTAACGTATAAAATTATTAAAAAATATATAATAAAAACGCCGAAAAGAATTACATTCTATTAATCGGTAGATGCGTTATTCAATAACTCTTAAATAATACTTTATAAATTATTTTCAATTTAAATATAACACTATAGTTAGTTTTTTACTTGTACGAGGTTTGCCGTAAGTGGTACTTTATATGAAGGTTATAATAAACTTTCATCAAAAATCATATTAAAGTTTAAAGAAAAACATCTAAAATTTGGTATATAAGATTTTTATCTCAATATAAATAATATACTAGATTTTGGTTAAAATTGGCCTGCCGGAAGTGGTACTTTGCCTGAAACTGTTTTTTTTTTACTTCCCGCCTTTTTTTTTTAACCACCAATTTATGGTTTCATAGGCGTACAAGTAAATCATGTCGTGTCACATCAGATATTTTTAATTCGATATCTTACATTTTCATGAACCAAAGCAGTATGTATTATACAGCAGGGTTGCTTAATGTACCGAAGCTTAGTAAAGCAGGGATTGTAGTAAGATAGCAAAAGTAAGAATAAGAAATGATGGAACGATTCTACCTTAAGCCACTTTTAAACCCCGATCTAAGCTGACAGACAACGAGAGCAGGCGGGGCTTTATGTTATATTTAACTTAAATCTTTCTATATAAAGTGTGGTATATTATCATCAGGCTTCAAGTTTTGAAGTACAAAGTTGTACAAAAGCTCTCAACATCAGCAATAAACAGTATTTCATTCAGAGCTTTAATATAAAAATAATACTGAAGAAATTCCTTTTTTATTTTTTAAACTGGCACAAGTACCGTTTGTTAACAATTAAAGAAATAAAATAATAATAGAAAAGTCAAATTATAATAAATATTTTTAAAAATCTCGTCCGGTGCGCGCGCATCACACAACTTGCATCAACCTTCAATAATTATCGTGAGCAGTCGGTGCTATTGTAATAATAATATGCGTGAAGTTAACAACAGAATTGAACAGAGCGTATTGTTGAGTCACGATATTTGGAGTTGGAGTAGCAAGATGAAGGAAGACGTGGGAGTTCGGTCGCATCCATCTGCTTTCGGACACACTCTCGGCATTCCATCTAGGGTCCATTCTTGTAGTTCATTTAAGATACGCTGTTAGTACTGGTTTACCGATTTAGATTTATTTTTTTCTAGAAAATTAAATTACCTTTCATATGATCTTTTACATAATGTTAAAAAATTTCCAAAAAAAACTCCATACTTTTCGAGTTATATATTACTTGCATTTTCTCGGTGATGTACTACATATTTGAAAAGTTAAAGTTCTTTAAAGAGAAGACTTTAGGCAAATTTCGTCAAACTCGTTTTCGAGAAAATTGAAAAAAAAGTGTAAAATCGATGATATAAAGTTGCACTTCCTGAGTCGATTTTTGTTTAAAAGTCGTAGCATCCTAGGCATTTACCTACTTTAAATACATATTTTCAGTTTCGTACAACTTTTTTTATTTTTGAGCTAGGTTGCTAACTCGCATACACACGCACAAACCATTTGGCGAGACTTTATTACGTTATTTGGTCTCTGGGGGCTTTTAAACCTAAAACTCGGGTTAAAATTTTTTTCACGATCGCAATATTTTCTTTTACAATTTATTTCAAATATAGGTAAGTGAAAATAAACTATTCTATAAACAATTTCTCAACGTAATTTTAAGAACTGTAATTAGGGAAGGTAACGAATGTTTTTACAATTGCAAATTAAATAGCGAATTGGGATATGATAGACGTTTATTCAACTGTCATTGTATTCTCCTCTTGTGCCTTAATATTTATTTGTCTTTTTTTTCTTTATTTTAATTTTTTATTATTTTTTTTTTTTGTACCTTGTCAATATAATGATCCTCTATTTTGAAGAGTTCGAGTAGCCATCAGTCTTTCTAAATTATCAAGTAAGCCCATGCATTGGAAATTAAGTTGGGTTAATGTAAGCGTCTCATAAGTTATTTGTGAATATTCATGTGTCTAGAGTAAATCTCTGTTAATTCTGCATTTTATTTATCTTCTACTTCAATTCATCCAACATATGGTTTAATAGTAACTCATTTCCATCTCTATTTTGTCTAGGGGAAAGCAAAGGGAATCTTGCTCCGGGCGGCAGAATTTAGAAGGCGGTAAATTTCGAATACAATTTCATTTTTAAGTTTAAAAAAATATATATATATGTATGGGTATATATATATATATATATATATATATATATATATATATATATATATATATATATATATAAAGGTTTTGAAGGCATTTTTATTTCTTTGTTAAATCTGTGGTTTTTGTGGTAAGTGGGTACAAGTCATTTTTTTACGACAATGCCTTTCAGTTATGTTTTGTTCTTTATTATGAAATTTAATTTTGAAGAGGATATAAAACAACGAAGCAGTGTTCATATTTCATGTGAAAACCGTTTCATTGACTTATATCCTTTTTCTCAAAGGTAAAATTCATTTTAAAGGACAAAATATTGCGTAAACCCATAGTCTTAAAAAAATGGCTTGTACTCCTTTACACAAACACTAAAAAAATATTACATGGCACTACAGAATTATCCGTTTTATTTTGATGCCAGAGCATCAAAATTAGATAAAAATCTAACTTTTAATTAAAATAAAGTCTATATTTTTAATTAATAAAAGTCCGTTTAAAAATATTTCGAAGTGCCTAAATGAAGCGTATATTATATTTTACAGATGTAGTTAAAAGATTCATTAATACGGACGGTTGGTTCAAGTTCTATTGTAAATTAATTATTACTGACTATATCAATTGACAACTTATCTACCAATCGATTGCGAAATATTATCTTTAAATTATCCTATTCCAATAATTATTATATCATGGAGGCAGACGCAATAATAAAAGCGAATGCAATTAATATGATCCCACTAAAGAAGTCCCCAACTTTGTTCTATGTGTTTTATTAATTAATTTTACAACCCCCTCTTCTTCCAACCAACCTTTGTCGCTATTCAAATAAAATATAATGAACCTTAAAAAGTTCTCCCATTTATAATTTGCCGGCTTCCCGATGCCGCTACGTAATGCTGCTGCATTATTTTCAGTTCGAAACTTGGGCTTTTGTTTCATTATGAAAGGAACCACTTTATTAATAATGCCGTTTTTTTTAATTAAATTTTTCATGATTTTTAAATTGATTATTTAAATTAAATAAATTAATTAAAATCAGGTCTTGTTTTGCTCTTAAAAACTAAATATTTAAAATGACTGTTTTATCATCTGAACTACTAAAATTAATTAAATTTCTCTTGGACTCAGCTGTTACGAACCTAAAATAATTCATAGCTTTAACTAGTTTTGGGTTAGTTATATTCCAGAGCTAACCTTATCCCGAGACTAGTTTAGTACGAAACTAAACTCTAGGCCTAAATCTAATCTCAGCAACTCGCTCTTAAACATTTATGTTACAATTTTAAAATTAAGAAAAAAAAAATCCGAATATAATTCAAGATATTTTCCCTCAGGTATTCATTGTAAAAACTTTAACTTATTTCAGCTTCTATTATTACTTGTTGAATATTTTGAATTATTTAAAATTTCAAACAGCAGTCATAAAACTTTTCTACCTGCTTATTACAAAGTTTCAGCATGTTTTCATATTTATTCTCTGAATCGTGTTGTTCATTGCTGTTTTTTTTTTGTTATTTTATCCTGGCAGTGCGTAGATTATCATGTTTCAAACCGAATATCCCAAGACACAAATTATATCGAACAGACAAAAGCGCTGCTAACATAATAGTTTAGTTAAAATAAGAGAGGATTAATGTGCTATAGCCATTAACTAACTCAAGACTCCCCAAACTTTTTTCTATATCGGACACATTTATAGGTAGTCTTTCAGGTGGCACCATATCTTTTTTTGTCGGTTTTTATTCTTTGTTTTTGTTTTTATTCTTATATTCAGATTTAAGAGGATATTTCGTGGAAAAAGTAGCATGAAATTCTTGGGTGTGACGATAAAGGTCATATTTGTTCGATGTTGCAATGCTATTACCACACTGCAAACAAACAAATTTATCTTTAAAATTGAAAAAACAATGAGTCGTATTCAAAATTATATGTTCGTTTTCTTGTATTAGATTCACACATTTTGAGATTAGAATTGAAAAATGAATTTTTAAAAATATGGCCAGGTAACAAGGTATAAAATTAGTCCAATGTAGTGTTTCCAACACTGCCATTCAATTTTTGTTTGTGTTAAAAAAAAATACAATATTTTATTGAAAACTCGTCGATCTGCAACAGGCCTCGCAAAACTATAATAATTATTGCCAGAAAAACATAATTTTTTTATACAAATTCAATATATTCAACAATTCACTTGTATATCCAATTAGTTATTAGATATTTAATATATGTAATATTTTATTAAATATCGCCGATTCACAGCCACGCAAAACAGTTGATACAGGTTGTGTTAGGCGGGTACAATTGTGCCCGCGAGCATATGTGACGTCATGTGGGCACACTAGCGCCTACGAGCATACGGTTAGAAATTCCTGGTCTAACTGAAGGTCTTGAGGTGTATACGATCATTCTTTATTTACTTTAGAATAATCATTTGCCTTCATATTATGTTAGTTAACACTGTTTCGATTGTCAATGAGTATGGAAAGGTAAAAGTATATCATTGCTATTGTATCAGAAAACAGACTAATTTTATTAAATAATTTATAATAAATGCAATAAATTTAACAAATCTACAATTATCAATTTGTGGTTGACTTATAATAAAAATCACGATATCATTCCATTTCCGCTAACCATTTCTTTAGATGGGACAGTAAAAAAGAATAAACCCTTCGGCTATCGACAGGTCCTAAGTCCAATGATGTAAGTTTCCAGTTCGGAACTTTATCTACCCCGGCGAGATATCTACCGAGTCCACGAAGCCGGTCTTATATAAAACATCTTGTTAAGTGACCCATCCTGTAAGAGGCTTTACGTGGTATTGGCATCCCTCTCCTCATATGTCACCAATGTTCGTCCAAAGCTTTGTTATCATCTAAATCGAAAAATCGAGAGTTATTTCTGGGATTCTATGATTGTAATTGATTTAGGTCGGCCGATAGCAAGCAAAGGGTGAAATTTGATTTCGAACGATTATTTTTAGGCTTTATTGTTTCTTATTTACAGAATTCAACCATAGAATATGTCAGCTTTGTTATGTATAACAAATGTTGGCGTTTAGCAGATGCTCTTTCTGTTAAAGTACGATCATATAAACAACTTAAAATATCTTTTAAAAGTTAAAATTGTATTTCTTTTACTGATACTAAAAAATAACAGTGATATTAGTGTGGGATTAATATATTTTCAACTTAATCCAATCATTCAGAAAAAATAAAATGAATGAGATAATATAATGAACGTAAAGCGTTCATTATATAGCCCATAAAAGATACCATATAATATACAAAATATACCATTATGTAAATGTGCCATTAGTGGACTCTACTCCAGTAGTGGCCAATTGTATAATTAAATTATGAAAATAAGTCAGTCAGGCTTTGATTTAACTTAAAACGTGGAGTAAAAGAATCTTTACAAATATAAGTATTTCTGTTATGAAGTGAGAACTTTTTATTTGACGTAATCTTCCCTTTTTTCCGTTTTTCTCTTCATTTATGAGACCCTTAAAATTGTAAAACTATGAAAAATCTGGTACGGTGCAAACATCATTTTCACTTGCCTTCGTACTTGAAATCAATTTTAAAAGTTTCCATCTTGTTTCCATTGAAATTCCATTTAGTTTCCAAGGAATCATTTGTTTTCGATTAAATAATATAAAAGTAGAAATTATTAACTACAACAATCACTTAAGTTTATGAGTTTTCGGAACTCTCCATTACCTTCTACTGCTTTATATGTTAGGTATTAATTTGTCTAAAATCTTTAGCTTTCCAACAGAATTCATCTACATTACTTCTCTTGTTTCCGGAAAAAAAATTTCAATCTAGAAATATATTTCTCATTGTTTCTCCTTTAGTTAATTATCAAATTATTTCATATCATATATTTCACCACTATTAATTTAATTACTATAAATGAAAAACGGTTAATTATTTAAAATAAAATATTTAATAGAGTAATTTAAGTGTAAATGGTTCTACCTTACACAAGGCTATCTGTTATAGCTAAAATGTTATAGCTAAGGAATTATTTTTAATAAATTTTTCATAGGTGTTGCGGCGGCAACTATCTAAATTATACAGTGGTTTTAATCCAAAAATATTTACTGAAATCGATGAAAAAAATGTTGGTGCAATTTTTGTAATAAAACAGGAAATATGAATTCATAATAAATTTGTAGAAGAAAAATTCAATATTTTCTACTTAAAACAATCTTCGTCTTATTGAACTCTTATATCAGAGCTTGACGTTGTATTTGAAAATTTTAATGAATTTTATTCAATAAAAGTTCGGTAAGAAATAAAAACATATTAAATTTGAATACCATTGGAATTAAAAGGTAGTTGGGAAAGAAAGAGTTAACGTTATTATTGTTATGAATGTTTCTGTATTTTCTAGACCATTCCAAGAGGAGGAAAAAAAAAGCAGAAAACAAATGATAAATTAATGCAATTATCCATTATGTTAAAAAAACAATAGAAAAAAAATACTGTTTTCAGGAAAAGCATCGTAAAATAAAATTAAATCCTCATCAACGAGAACTCCAAAAAATTACTACTCCTTCAGATTAAAATTATTCGAATCCAGTAAATGAAAATCATCGAAACCAACATCTACTAAATTTTCAGAAAGTTGAGTTTTTCTGAATTATTTCTTGCATCAAGAGTGAAACCAACATGCGCATTTCAGAGCTACCCTAGAATAGCCGGAGAGAAACACCCCGTAATTAGCGCCCTCTGGCAGACAAGTGACATTTGGAGAAAAAAAAATTCCAGATTTATTTTAGAAGTGCTGGAGGTCACAGATGTTGTGGAATGGCAATCAGGCTGTCACTCTACATGGTGATTAGTGTTCTGTTCATCCTTCCTCCCTCCCCAATACCACCTCACTATATCCTCCCTCTCTTGTAGGAGTATTTATTTAGATTTTCTGTACGACTGGAAAGTAACTAGTGGGGCATATATATATATATATATTGTCTGTATGAAAAGTCACTCTTGATTCCGACCGGCCCACAGTGGAACGAACCGAAAAACTCACGGATAACTACTTTAAAATGTATACATACTTCTTCTTTTAGCTTCGGAGTACTTAAAGCAGGAATTGAATTTCAGAATTAGTTTTTTGGCCCGATCAAAATATAACAATTATGTTTTTTACAGAGATGCCTGAGGATGGCTTGTAGGCCGAAAATTTGCATCATAATAAATAAAGTGGTGAAATAAAAGCAGTCTGCCTTTATTTTTATAAAACAATTATGTTTAAAAAAAAAAATTAAAATCCCCATGATTTTTAAATAAAAGTTAAAATTAATAGGTATTTTGCTAAATGTATTTTGTTAAACATTAATTATTAATTTATGACTTATAATTGCTTGAAATTAATGTCAAGCCTCATTTACTGATTATTTGTTTTCAATGTTTCTATGTTTCACTTTTAGAATAATTTTTTCAAGATCACAAATAACTTTATTTATTTATTTATTTATTTTTTTGTTTGCTTTAACTTTCCTATTGCTAGTGAATTGAGTGGTTTCATTTTATTTAGCCTGAATAAACTATTAAAAATGGTTTAACCACTTTTTTATTTTGTACGATATGCTGAAAAATAAAGTACTGACAAATCAAACATAAAACTTCCCTTCACGTACAATTATATTTTTTCTACATATCTGATCTTTAATCCTTGGTTATTGCTTCAAAATATATTAAAACACGTTGTTTACTTTTGTTCATACAAATGTTGATGCATATTCATACAAATGATCAGAATAGTTTTTGCAATTTCTAGTGCGACATTCTGAATTACATTCGAAGGAACGTCGAATAATATTATTTTTTTCACGTCCCATTTGGGCGAATTCACTAGCTCAACTGATAAGTCAAAATAAAATGGAGACAAAAAATGGAATTGATAAGATCATTCATATAAGACTCAATTAAAGTTCCTCTTCCAAGAGATATATAAACATTCGTATGAATAAAAGTTAACAACTTATTTTGAAACGATAACTAAAGATTAAAGATCAAACAGGTAGACAAAATATAATTACTTACTTTATGGCTTCATACTTGTTTATTTTTTAACAAACGTAGAGATGAAAAAATGGTCAAATGGTCGTTTTTAATAGTTGTTTCCATGCTGAATAAAAGCAGGAAGTTATAAAGTTTTGAGTTTTATTTTGAGCAAACAAAAAAATCACGCTAAAAAATAAGAGTTATTTTTTATTTTTTTTACCCTGTAATGATTATTATGATGTGATTTTTAATCTGTTGTAAAATAAATCAAAGTCATTTCTTGGCGAAAATCAAAAAAAGATTTTTAAATTATAAATATCTATTCATGATTTGATTTTTTCCCTAATAAAATATAATTCTCAAATTCAATTCCTGATTTGAAGTATACAGTCAGTTGGCGAGATTTCCAACGGTTGTAATGATTACATTTTAATAAATCTGCTCAACCGTTGGGCACTTTAAATTATTCGACGCGAAAATTAGATGTTTTTAAATCTTTTGTTACCCAGTTATATTGATATTTATCATCTCTTGTTTTAAAATTTAAAAAAACATTCTGTTATGAGGCCATTTATTTTCGGATTTAATCGTACATTTTACATGTTGGTAAATTTTCACAAATTCAAAATTACAAAAAATTACCGACAAGAGACCCAAAAGTAGTTGTATTGTGTAAAAGAAAATTTTAAAAATCTTATCCGATTACGTCCGACATGGGAAGGTATTAATATTCGAATACGTGGTGTTAAATAAACATTTTTTTCATCTCCTTTCTTATGCGCTATATGAAGAAACTTATAAAACAAAATGTATTATAATAATATTCCATTATATCCTATATTTTAAATATAAACATTTTTTTTTTTTAAGAAACATATTTTTTTTTAAAATATTCCTTGTAATTTTTTTTTTAATTTAATATTTTTCATAAAAGATGTATTTAAAAAATATATACCTAAACTTGATATAAAATTTGATTAATAGACCTGTACCATGAGAATAAGTGAATAAAAGTAAGTGTAGACTCATTACCAAGTTTAGGATTAAGTATTAGGTATAGATAGAGATAGAATACTTCTGCATTAAATCTGCAGTAGTTTGAATTATATTAAGTGAAAAAAAAAAAAAAAAAATTGTTGATAGCATAGTTCTGCTCTGAAGCGACGAAATAGGTGTACCATGTACATATTCGTATTTCTTCAAGGAGATGGGGGAAAATAATTTCACAGTTATTATACTAAAAGATAATAAATTAACTGTAGAAATATGGTTAAAATTAGTGGATAATTTAAGGTTTATAGTATTTTAGCACGTTTGGGAAAAATAGTGTTAAAATGATTATTTTATTGCATTGTTCCAGAAGTTTAATCAATCCAACTTGATATCAATAAAATACTAAAAGAATTAAATATTGAAGATAATTTTTTGTTTGCCAATGGTTATATTATTTCTACTAACGCATCTGCTTTAGGTGCAATGTTATTTCCTTTATAAAAACTTTATAAGTATCGACAACTTCATTTCTGATATATCAATATAATTATGATAACTATAAAATTAAAAAAAACAAAACAATAAAAACATTTCGTTGTAAGAAAGGAATAACCAAAAGTATAAAAAAGAAAAAATCTATTATTTATTGCAAAATACGTAGGATAAAAGCTTTTCGATATATCGTTGACTTGGAAGAAGGGTGTCATAATACGAAAAAGTGGAATTTTACAGGAGTTACTAAAAGAAATTAGGAAGTTCTCCATGTAAAAAAAAAAAAAAATTCGTATTGTTCCATGACAACTTTATCTTTATCATCAATAAGTAGATGCTGATGTCGAAAATTATAACTTGTGAGGATACAGTTACAAAGTTTGATTAACTTTATATATACCTCGTGACATAATTGTAAAACATCTTCCTGCCTTTCGTTTCTGGCTTCGCCGTTTATACGAGATATTAAAGTCAACTTTTATTACCCTTTATCATGTTTCGAGTCATCAACTTCTTCACATGTAGCACAGATTAATACTTTAACAGGTTCGTTATATATTTGGTTCTAATGTATTAAAATTTATTCCTCTATTGAGAAATGAATAAGCTATTATCATTTAAGTTACCTAATAGTTTCGGTAACTGCTTAAAATTCCTATAAGTAATTGAATCAGTTATTTCAGTGAGGACATATGTGGCATTTTCATGATTTTGAAAAAAAGGCAAAAACTATTTAGTACTAAAATTCAAAAAAATAAAAACCAACTAAAGATATAAACAATCAATCTATACTCAATCTATACAGATTTTAGCAGTATTGATATCATTAGATGCTCAGGCAAAATGTTCAGACCACTCTCATCGCAAAACCGGTAAAAATGACACGTGTCTCGTTTCTGAAATAACCGGTTAAATTACCTATGACGTTTGTGTAACTGAAAGATTTTTTTATTATCGTTACATTAGGTATGGAATTGAAAATATTAATTGGTGATGTATTTAAAATATATTTATACATATATATAGCTTCATACAATTCAAATATTTATATTACTTTTTCAATATTAAGTAACTTTTATAAATACCCAGGCGATTGTTAAATTTCACCCCACACCCATGAAACAAAAAAAATAAAATCCCTTTGAAAAATATTTTTCCGAATGCGATTTATTCGGCACTCTCTTGACTGGGATTATTCCAAAAAAAAATATTAGTTTAAAATATCCCGCCTAGCATTTAGCCTCTCTAAAGCTACTGAGTTTCTACCCTCAGTGCAAAAGCTTAAATTTGAAGAATTATTATAATAAATTTATATGTTTTGGATGGCGCATTAAATCGTGATAAATGGGGCATTCTTCGAAAATAGAGAAACCACAATCCATTAAAGAAACGTTGCTTTTCCGGCTGAACGTTTTCCATTGATTTTAATTTAGAATGGTCTTAGATCGTTTTTAAAATTTTTAAAATTGTTAGCTTTCATGTTAATAATAATGTTATGTATGTAAGCATGTTCTAATTACCTAATTAATTACCTATAATTGTGTGGAAACAAGCTCAGTATTTTCTGAAAAGAAAAACAAATTCGTCAGAATAATTACTTCGACAATTAGTTGAATTAATTGCTTGTCCCTTGGTCATTAATTGCTTCCTCACTTTTCATCAAATGCGCTCCAAGTAAACTAACCGCCTTCTACATCTGAGGAAAACAGTTGGCAAGCCTTGCCAGATCCCTCCAAACCGAATTGTAACCGACCTTGGGAGGAACCTCAATGAACATGCTGTGACTGTGAGATGTTTAGTTAAAAAAGGTATTTTGTGGATGGTGATCCTCACTCCCTAACCTCCTCATAGAATAGAGAAACTAAGTCTAATATTTAATGAATTTCTATTGCAGTTCTTCAATTTTTCTGGAATTTAATGCGGTGTAAATAAGGAGACTCTAAAGTTAAGGCCTAATCAGTAAACAATGAATAAGTACAAAAACCTCACTCCCCCATTTTTTAATTTTTATGAAAATTGTATTTTATTCAATATGTCTCCAATTCAGTTGCTTTATTGGTAGACTAAAATTAATTTATGCCATACCCATTGTAATAATTTAATAATTATAAAAATAATAATGTGACAATATTTTAACTAACAATTATTAAAACTAAAGATATTTCAATAAAACTATAATTGTTTATTTTATTTATAGAAATTTATAGAAGTGGCAAATAATTTATCAATCCCTAATTAGTTTATTTTATTGTTATTATTTCCTTGTAATGTTCCCTCATCCTCAATCTACCACTCTACTATGTTCACTCCCTTACTTTTAAAAATTGTAATATTTTGATTTATCTTGCATTATAGAGACAATTACGATGGAATATTTTGAAAACAATATCAGAGATGCAATTAAAATCAATAGAAAATTTAAAAATTAATTACGCCGCTATATGAGGTAATAAGAAAATTATTAGGAAATCTTCCTATTTTCGAACAATGACTCAAATATCCAATATTTAATTTAAGGTAAAGGGCCATTTATAAGAAATAAATTCGCTTTTATTTATCAATGTAATTATAAATAATTTTCTAAAAATTATTACAATATTTTTTGAAATGAGTAGTAACTTTCACGTTTGATTTTATATAGAAGACATCGAGCCATGTTGAATAACATCGCCGCTTGTAAAAAGAAATATTTTATACAAATATAAATTTTTAAAAGAGACCCAGTAAAGATTCCAACAAACGAATAGAATAATCTTGTTTTGGTACAAAAATATTTTATCTCCGTACGTATGTTTAGGTCAGACACATTGATTCTACACATTTAAATCTTCGAAGTTTTCTTCAATCGCAATTCGTGACATGTTTACATATGCTTTTTAAATGTTTGTAAAAGTTATATCAAAATAATAGCTTAAAGTTATATTTACAATTAATGATAGGTGAATCATATAATCGGAAAAAAAAACACATGTTAAATTTGTATTTATTTGGAGTACTGTTACTCTGTTAAGTTACACTATTCATTGGGATTAGCCATTATTGGTAAAATTATTGCTGTTTTATGTAGCACACAAATGTCAACTTTTTAAAAAAATATTTTATTGGTGAGAAGTCAACCGAAAAATTCCAAAAATTTTAACATATCAAATGTAATAATATATCTTTATTTTTTATAAAATAATTTTTTATAAAAATTTAATATATATTTATTTTTGTAAAAGTTGGTTGAGGGGGAGAGGGTCAATGAAGGAAAACACACAAATAAGAAGACTTATTTCAATGTGTGCCGACGTTTTGGTCTAAGTTTTAGACCTCATCAGGGCTAAGAAAAACAAACAGTATGGAATTGGATAAACAACAGTATAGCAGGAAAATAATAAGATAGCAACTAGTATAAAAATGTACGTGTATTAAAATATATCAAGATTATTGTAATAAAACAAACTTATTGGGCAAGTTGGGGTAAGTTTATATTCGGCGTATATGTTTATATAGTGCATATATGGGGATTTATTTCAAATTGTTTTGTTGGGAGAGCTGCCTTCTATGGGATTAAAGTAATAAATCACCATAGATGGCAGTTCTCCTAACAAAATTAATGTGCGATGAACCCCCCATGTATGCACTTACCCCAAGGATCGCACTTACCCCGACTTATTTATATGTAAATAATGAAAATTGAAATCATGAGAAAAGAATGAAATATTATGTATCATATGTAAGATATCATGAAATGTATCTCAAAATATCAAGACAAAGAAGTATGATTTAAAGTTATGTAAGCCAAAAGATAAATTAATAGAATCATACCTAAATTAATATCATATGTGGGAAAAAAAAGTAAGGATAGAAACTAAAGGGAAAGAATAATATGTTGATAAAAGGAAGGAGGTAAATACTTAATAATACAAAAGGCATACCGACTGTTGTAGAGGTCTACAAACAAGTACAGTGATACACAGATCGGGATGCCCTCACAGCGAATGAAGGAGAATTAGAAAAACCGTTGAAATATAGCGTGGGTAGTGGGTTTGTTTACAACATACTGGTTTAACAGGAACTAACATTTATGTACAACTGATTTAAAGGTGTTAAACTTCTTTACAATTAGTTCTACGGCCAACGGTGCTTCTACCATCTTTTATTTTTGGTTTGATTTCCTACAAGTTATGATCATTCCTCATAAACAAAACATCTGATGTGGACAACACATTACTTCCTTGCACGCCTATAAAGCTATAAATCGGTGGCTCAAAAAGTGATCGTCAACATTCGACGTCGCGACATCCATCTATTGACACACAGACACATTCTTATTTCTGGAGATCTCATTCCGTTATTATATGTCGTTTTCCTTCAGTAGGTAACTAGTTTCCAAGAGATTTCTTCGTGTTCCGTGACAACATTAAAACTGTCAATATCACGAGATAAAGCATTGGAAATCGACAGTTTCGACATTTTAAGCAGAAAACCCATTTAACGAATATCTTATTCTCCTGCTGCAAACTTGTTGATCTCACAAAAGAGGAGGAAAACCAGTATTTTGCATTCAATTTTAACTCTTAAAAGAAGTAATAAAAATATTTAATTGGATTGGAAACCAAATCGCGTTTGTAACCTTTATTACCGAAACATATGATTTATTTATTTAATTTAAATATAATTTTTGATGTAAGCTTATTATGACCTTCAAGTAAAATACCCTTTTCGGCTCACTAATTTTAACCAAAATATAGTGAATACATTCATATCGATATAAAAGTCCTATTTACCAAATTTGAGATGTTTTTCATTATATTTTAATATAATTTTTGGTGAAAATCTATTATGACCTTCAAGTAAAGTACCACATCCGGTTTTCCAATTTAGACCAAAATCTAGTATGTTATTTAAATCAATATATAAGTTCTGAATACTAAATTTGAGAAGTTTTGCATGGTATTTTAATATAATTTTAATGGAAATCAATTATGACCTTCAAGTAAAGTACCACTTCCGGTGATCAAGTAGTGACCAAAATGGGAGGTTTACAACTAGATTTTACAACAATTCTAAATACAAAATTTCAACTTTCTACGGCAAACCGTTTTTGAGTTATGCGAAATACGAACGTACGTACAGACGCCACGACGAAACTAGTCAAAATGGATCAGGGAGGGGGGGGAGGGGGTCAAAATGGATATTTCCGTCGAAATCTGAAAACCGAAAATTTTCGTGATTACAATACATCCTTTACTTCGTACAAGGAAGTAAAAAGTTAGCGTGTCTTTAACCAATATCTATGCTGTTCATTTATGGAATTCTTCGGTGTAATTAATAATACAAGAAACCCACCTGTACTAAACTGTCTGGCGATGGAGAACAGATAATAGTTTATGTTTATCACTATTAAATACAATCCACTGTCCATTACAGTAATGTTAACTGACAGCGTACACGGCTGTCCTAGTCGGGCTTCCTAGTTTCTAGTCCAAATTGTTAATTATTTCCGAGTGCACGATTCCGTGTTTCTAGCAAGTACGCTTAGTGAGTCAATTATTTCCATCAATTTACACTCTACTTGCTATTTACTCGTAACAGAGAAGTTGTTATATTATGAACCGGTTTCTTTTCTGTAAAAACTCACATTTATACCATCTCCATGTCGTGGATTCTATGCCAGAGACCTTATATTTATAAGAGGCCATTATTATTTCGGCATACGAATTGCAAATTTGTCGTTCCCCAGTGGCGTACGCAGAGGAAGGGATGGGGGAATATACCTCCCGAAATCTACGAAAAATATTATTTTCATACCCAACATAAGGTTTTTATTTTGAGTAATTTTTTGTAATTTTTGATCCAGTTTTCATACTTATCGTTAAAAATTAAGCCCAATTTGGTGATCATAGACATTTAGGTAATTCCTTTAAAAAAAATTCTGTTGGATGTCGTCCTCTGTTGGCTGGAAAAAAAATATACGTTACCCGAGTAACGCACCTGTGAGATGGCTTATTCATTTTAGTTAAATAAATAAATTTAATAACTGAAATTACATTTTCACATTGTCATTATTATCTTGACAGGACATTTTATTTATTAATTTATTTTTTAAGTTTACAGTCCGCTGTTTGTCAATTAGTCTTATGACAGGTGGGGATAAGTTTATAGAGTAAAAATAAAAATTCTTAAATCAATGAATTTTGACAAATAAGTATCAATCCACAATTTTCAGTCAAAAATTTAATATTTTGTTTTCTACTAACTTTTTAAATTCCTATTTTATTAAAAATTATCCTACGAATTTTTGCTTAATTCAGTTGTTTAAAAAAAAAAAATGTTTTGAGTTGATTTTTGCTATATTTTAAGATGAAAAATGCCGAGTTTTTTGTTTCCTCATTATCGAAGGTTGGGATGCTTTGTAGTTATGCCGGAATTGAAAAATATTTTTACTGTCACAAATTAAAATTTCCACTCGCATCATACGTTTTAGACTTCATGGAACAAATTTGGGAACGAGAAAGTTGGGAACTAGTATACAATTCTTTCAATATCAATTTTATCATCATCCATTGCTAAATCTAATCGAAATGGCCATTTAATTTTTTTTCCAATGCTGCTTAACTGATTCAATTACAATTTTATTCAAATAATAATATCAAAATCATAAAAAAATTTGTAGAAAAAAAATTTGTTCTCTTTGTAAAAAAATTATAGTAGTTAGACATAATCAATTCAAAATTTATTTATCAGCATGAAATGGCCAACTGCAACAGTAATACTAATACTGACTTTAATGTTGTATTTGAGAATATAATAAACATCAACTGACGTATTCGAAATAATTAAATAGTTTAAGAAGAAAATTATGTTAAATATTTGCTATATATGATAATTAAAGATACTAACTAACATTTTATTCCAATAAAAGAATTTATTGTTTCATTTCATTATATAATAATCCTATTAACTCTCAAAGAATGATGTTGTGCAAAAATAAGACTAAGCTTTAAATATATATTATTTTAAGAAAGAAAAAAACCCTCGAAAGAATAAGACGGGGCCACAGAAGGTAGAAGCCGAACCAAGCCGAAATATTTCATGAGGAATTTTCAAGGGACCTAAAAATTCCAAGATTTTTTTTCGTTTCCTCCTTTAGGAACTTCAAGCTCCCTCAGGACAGAGAATATCCCCTTGCTTTTGAAGTCTTTGGCAAAAATGGCCAGTTATTTTGGTGGTTTTTTTTTCGTTGTGGAAATTAATGTCGACTGGTGAGCTGGAAGTTTGCGCTGCCCGGTGAAAACACAAAACTAGTTACAATGATTCTGCAGTGTTTTTATTTTCCTCCCAAGCAGTGGATGTGTAGAGATCCAACCATGATAACTACCGGGTAAAATATGACTACAGCGCAAACTACATACATACCATATCACATATTTTACAATAAATCCACAGAAACGTATTTTCTCAAAAGTGCCCACATATCCTCCACCCGCCCAAACTTCAAAAACGCAGGTCTTAGCTATATCACTCATGAGTCCGGAAATTGTTATCCTAGAGGGGTGAACTTTTTTTGGATTGTTCCTGATAAATTATTCTACATGTTTTATTTGAAAGTATTTTAAACTAAAATTATACTTTAGGAGCTTTAAAATCGTAAACTTATAAAATTTCTTTTTTTTAAGAAGATTTTTTTTTTAGTTATGTGTTGTTTTAAATTACTTTAATATACACCAAAACGTTGCAAACAAAATATTTAGAGCGCATTTTAAACTTTATAATGGTATGACTGGTTTATTGTGAAATGAAACAGTAACGGCTAGGGTGTTCTCAAAGTGAGCAAGTGTATGACGCTCCAACGCCTTCGCCACATATACAATTTGGGATTTTAATGACACTTATAATTCGGGGGATATTCCCTACACCATGCATATCGAATGGGACCTTCCATTATGTGCCACCTATAGGCTCGCCATATTACGGGCTAGCAACGCTCGGCAACCCCGCTTTATGTCCGTATTCTACTCCATTAAGGCATTACAGATGAAATGGCAATGCAACAAGATGATGTAGGTGTGGTCATCGATTTCCTTTTCGTTGCGTTCTGTGGCCAAAAAAAGAACTTAAGGGAACATCGTAGAAAATTATTGTTCCTATTTTACCAAGAATTGTGGAAACAACCCCACCGATTACTTTTTATTCAAAAACTTAAATGGTTGGATCATGGAGCATCCACTTTCCCTAAAATATTCAGTTTATTCACAGTAGTATTTTCGTTACAATGAAGGGAGAAGAACAGGCAAGAAGATTGGCTAAAAACTCATCATAAAATACAGATTTTTATGAAAAAATTGGCAGTGACAAAAAAAAAAAAAGTGGCATTCCTTAAAGACAAGATCAATAAGAAGAGGATGGTTAGAGCTCGAGCGATATTCCGTGATAAGGCCATCGTATGAGTGACAGATGCAGTGAATACTGAATTTGGAATGTTAGCAGCTGGAATTGAACTTCTAAATAAATTAGCCAAAGTAATCGTTGTGGAATCAAATGCAATTTTTTTTATTTTTACTAGTCGTCCTTATCACGGAATGCGTCGCCCGAGTTCTAACCATCCTCTTAGGGTTTATTCATCAATATCTATATTGAATGATGAGTTTTTAGCCAATCTTATTGCCTGTTCTTCTTAGTTTTATATATGTATAGAAAGAGGAGACTCCTCTCTTTTTAACGAGTCCAAGAACGTCAATATCGGGTATAAGACAATACAATAGTTTTTTATATGTAAGGAAATAAGAAACTCTCATCTTTTTAACGAGTCAAAGAACGTCGATATCAGATAAACTGAAGACGAGGTAGGGAGTTTTAAACCCAAACGTGGCTTTAAAAAATTTGTTCATATTCGCAACTGATTTTTTTTTTTTTTTTTTCGATGATTTTTTCAATATTAGAGTTTTTTGATGTGCTTAATCCATGTGCTTTTTTAATTAATTTACTCTAAAAAAAAAATGTATAGCTGGGAAAACCAAGTCGATATCCTTTTTCAAACTCGAGGTATAGAATAAAGTATTATCAGTATGTGTTTATTTTTGTTTCTCAGCTCCTAGAGCCCATTGGACAAAACGGTAGGATATAGCGACATTTCTAAAAGTCGACACTTTTTTTTTCACCCAATAACCTTTGACCAATATTGGCGCTGGACACATCGTGCACTGCCCATGTAAGTTGAAACTAAGATTTTTTTTTTTCTTTACCCTCGGATTTTGCTTACAAAATATTTACTAATATATACGTATATTACAAGATGGTATTGTTATCTTCTAATATGTGTATGTATTTTTAAAAATTTCAACGATTTATATTACTTTACTTACTAAATAAAACATTGAATATAATTATGTTATTTTAATGCCCACTACTGATGCATCAAGTATCCGCAACTGGAAATTTTCGAATATCTTATTCCACTTCAAAATACCGTATGAGGCACATTTTGAACCCATTGGTTTTTTTTAATCCCGTTTTTTAGAATTGTTTAAATCTAAGGTGTTCTCCCCCTCGCATGTTTTTGCTCACCTTAAATGAAAATTGGAGTAGGTAAAATGCTGAGAACTTTAATACGACTCATCCGACGGCATTTGAAAGAAAAGGTAAGAAACTGAAAGAAATGATGTTGCTGATTTAAAAAAATTCAAATGATTATTTTTTATGGCTGATAATAAAAGTATGATGTAGACACCACATGACTTTCTTTTACGCCTATTATACTATAAATCGGTTGCTCAAAAAAAAGGCGGGAAGTAAAAAAAAAAAAATAGTTTCTGGTAAAGTACCACTTCCGGTTTCCCATTTTCAACTAAAATCTGGTACGCTATTTATATTGATACAAAAGTCTTTTATACCAAATTTGAGATGTTTTTTATTATATTTTAATATAATTTTTAATGAAAGTCTATTATAGCATTCAAGTAAATTACCATTTCTGATTGGCCAATATTAACCAAAATCTAGTAGTTTATCTATATTGACATACAAGTGTTATATACCAAATTTCAGATGCTTTTTATTATACTATAATATAATTTGCAATGAAAGTATAGACCGAAAGTATAGAAAGTGGTACTTTACTTGAAGGTCATAATAGTATGACCTTCAAGTAAAGTACCACTTTCGGTTATCCAATTTTATCAAAAATCTATTATGTTATTTCTATTGACATATATGTCTTATAAACCAAATTTGAGATGTTTTGCATTATATATTAATATAATATTTGATGAAAGTCTATTATGACCTTCAAATAAAGTATCACTTCCGGTTTGACAATTCAACTAAAATCTGGTATGTTATTTATGTTAGCATAAAACTCTTATGTTAATATAAATAGTAAGTGTAGTAATTTCCCACTTACTATTTATATTAACATAAGAGTTTTATGCTAGCATAAATAACATACCAGAAGAATAAGCCATTAAACAAATTAAAAATTATTAAAAAAGTCACCGCCAAAAAGTGAAGTATGGAAACATTTTAAATCGAGAGACAGTGCAAATATTGTCACAAAATATTTCGGACATCGGGAAACACAAAAACCAACGGTCACACCTTAAAGGTTCCCATTCACACGTTTTTTCGTCTCCATCAGGGTCAGGTGTTTCTGCAACACCATCTACTTCTAAATCAGAAACAAATGAAACAGTTCCTCCGTCAAAAGCTTCTGAAATAAGAAATAGTTTTCGAAATATCGCATCATTTGAAGAGGGAGGCGAATGACGAAGAAAAATTAATGATGCTATTTTATATTTTATCTGTAAGAATACTCTGCCTTTCCACACTGGAAAGAATACAATGAAAAATATTATATAGGGGAAATGTCCCAACATTTGAAAACAAGATTAATGCAGCATAAGACAAATTTCAAAAGTCCTAAAAGTCATAAAGAAGTATAAAAGAAGTTCTCCATTTCCAAATCGATATGAAATTGAAAACCATTACATAGACATAAAAAATAAAATAGATATATAATGAAAGAACTAATAATTGTAATGAAAATAGTAAATTTAAAATAAAAATAAGATCTAAAAGAATTACAAAAAGAAAAGAAAACGCTACCATAAGTATTGCTAGATAGTGAAAACACAGGTCAGAATATTCAAGAATAGGAATCGAGTTTCCAAACAATTATTAGTAGATAAGATTGAAAAACATAGACTGTTAATTAATCCTATGTAAAGACAAACAGGTAATAATATAAATCGTAATTGTACTGAAATATATATCAGATGAATTACATGTTTTTAGATAAATGTTTTGAGAATGCTCAATGTATGCATGGAAACTTTATAAAATAGAATTTTTTTTAGAAAAATAAAACAAGGTTTTATTTTTGAAAAATTTGTTGAATAATATAATATTATTTAACTATAATATAATATATAATTTGTTGAAATATGGCAAAAACCATCAAAATAAAAATGTATTATAATACTTATTTTTTTTACTAAAGTATTATTCTTTTCTATCATTTTTTATAATGATTTATGGATACTAAAAATATTGTTCTATAAATAATAATTATATTATTTCATAACCTTCTCATAAATTTCATAACGTTATACTCATTCAATGCACGGCTTCTTTGCTTTTTCGTCAATTTCCTTTCGATATATCGATATTTTTCTACCGATTATCGGTGGATATCGTTATTTGGTCTCGCGATGTATCAAAATATCGAATATCGATATTTTTCTTTCGATATTCCAACCTTACTACGGATCCATATTTTTTGGGAAAAAACACAACTTTTTTCTCATTACACATTTTTCCTATCTTTCTTGGTTTTTAATAAATAGGTAATCAGAAAAAAGGGCCTTTTTTTAATAAAGTCATAACTTACATAAAAAATGACGAAATTTGTCGCTTCTCTGCTCGTTTTAAAGGTAAAGGTATTACCTTTCAAACTCCGTTAATTTTTATATCCTGGGATAACTATGATTAAATCTACCAGCAATTGAGCAAAAGCAAATATTTTCGATTTTATTTTATCTTAGATATCACTTATAACAAACTCAGCTATAAACATTCATAAATTTCGATACCCACTATTTTCTAATCTTGCACACCAACCGATTCGCGATAATCCTTTCAAGAGTCTGAAAAGAATTTCGTCACCTTGCATCCTTAAAACCCTTATTGGAGTGCTAGCAAAGAGCAGTGACTTCAGAAGTCACTTTAATGTAATATTTATTCTGATACCACATTTACGTATTATATTCCTAGTATATTTGTAAATATCAAGAAGTAGATATTAAAAAAAAACTATTAAAGGACTAATATGATATATACTCCCAACAGTACAATTTTTGAACATAGTTAAATTTCTTTCTTCATTATTCTAGAATTATAAGAGTTTCCTATAAGTCGCTGAATACTTTCGCAACTATTAATTTGCTGATAATGTTTGATATGCATACCTGTTTTATTTATATTTAATTTAACAATTATATTTAATTTTATCTACAGGTGGGGTAGTGAAGTCGGGGAGCTTGTACGAAGGCACGATGGACAGATCGCGCTACGGCTCTGGCGGCAGCCCAGCAATGCCCCGCCATCTGTTGGTTCTTCTCATAACTACATTGTTCATCTAGTTCTGGCAGCGCCCCTGGAAAAAATTAATAACACTTCCAGAAAATTCAAGTCATGAAAATGGAAGAAACCTAGGCCGATTCCTGGATTAGGGCTTGGTCAAGCTTCATGATTCTTTATAAATCTAACATTAATAACTATATGTAAATACATGTTTAAGTGTACTGTCCACTTATATATTTTATAATTTCGGGATTTTTTCCTTATGTATATATAAATATTCTAAATGAATAAATCTACATGTAAATATGAACAATTATGCGTATCCTTTTTG
Source organism: Rhaphigaster nebulosa (assembly GCA_948150685.1). Classification (NCBI taxonomy): domain Eukaryota; kingdom Metazoa; phylum Arthropoda; class Insecta; order Hemiptera; family Pentatomidae; genus Rhaphigaster; species Rhaphigaster nebulosa. The sequence continues at coordinate 84,208,070 of OX411311.1, read as the reverse complement.
TGTGATAATCTTGCAATGTTTTGTTACGGTTTTGTATAAGGGAGCATGGTGCAAATTTCGTATGTAGCAGTCGATTTTGAAATGGCAAAGATATGGTTTAGATGATAAATGACATATTCTACTTAAATATAGAAGTGATTAATTTTTTTTTTACTATATCAGCAATAAACCCTATAAAAACAGTTCAATTTATAATTTTACTATACAAATTTTAATACTACCCTACAAAAGAAAAAGAAGAAAAAAAAAAACAAAAAAAAAAAACAGCATGTAGTAAATGGAATACTAGTAATCATAATTAACAAATTTAAATTTAAAAAAAATGTTAACCCAATCGATTGTTTTGTGAAATAGGTTTTTTATTTATTTTTTTCAATGACTGTTTATATTTGATTAAGATATGTACTTAGTTGTTTGAATAATCATGAAATAAATTGTAAATATTTATCATTGTAAACACTCAACAAAATAAAAAAGAATGTACAGTTATTTTTCTTCTCCATAATGTTCTCTTATACCTACGTACCTTTTGGGCCTTGAAGAGCTTCCCAAATGTATGTTTTTTGGCTTTCCAAACATAATAATATATTTCATAAAAGTTTAAACATAGGTATTATTATCTTATACAAGTTTCATTGTTCAAGTAGGACTTTCTTGAAACAGTAGATAATACAATTAGTGATTTTTGAAAATTGAAAAATGTTTAACTACTTGTACGATTTAGCATAGAAACTCGCTGGCAATACTGAAATCTTTGTTTATCATGAAATTATGAAAATTAATTAAAGTAGAATGCCATGACCAGGTGGGGATAGAAGCATGTCTAACAGACTTTTAACTTTGACTTAATCTTATGATAATGATTTTTTTATTTACTAATAAATTCTTTATTTAATCTGGAATATGTCTCTTTAAAATAACATTACAGGCAATATTGTTGAGCTTTAGAGCCGTAGAGTAAAATAAAAAATAACAAGAGAATCAACAAATAATTAAAAGATAAATAATTTAATAAAAAAAAAAATATATATATATCGTTAAGAGAGAATGGTGTTCTAATAATTAAAAAGTACAAATGCTTTGGAGATCTGGCCATTGCATTTAAATCTGAAGGCTGAGAACGGATATGGAGAGAGTGGACAGTGGTATTAGATGATTTGGTAGAGGAAAGATGCTAGGAAATACATACGATGGTAGGAAGAGTGAATTCTTCATAAAATCTGGAGACAGAGACATCCCTTGGGATCCTTGAAATGAATTCTCCAGCACAAGTATTGCGCCATTCGACAATTTTTATCAGAGTAAAGGAAAATCTCAAATTATCTCGAACGTTTTCATCAATATCCTAATTTAACGGACCCAGTCAAAAAAGCCCAAGTATTATGCACATCTATTGGATCGAATCATTACATTGACTTATCTGTTATTTTGGGACCCAATAACCCAATTAAAAACTTAACGTATGACCAGCTTGTTGAATATCAGACTATGATGCAATCATCAAAAAAAACAAAGCTGTTTCTCAGCATTATTTCTTCTCTCCATTTCAAGGAGCTACATATCAAAAATTGCTGAGTATTTAATTGCTCCAAAACGCAAATTGACAGATTGCTACATTCATAAAGAGTGTGAATGTAAAAAGAAAGCTACAGTAGCCGATATATTCTTAAAGGCTCAGTTTATACGTGGTATTCGTGACAATTGGATACGGGAGCAATTTTTCCAAGCCGATCCAAATAACTTCAAAATATAACAAGAGAGAGCAATTACTTTGAATGCTTCACATTTGGATAGTAAAGAGCTCACAAATCGCATGACTAACTATCTCAGTGACATGAATAAAAGGTCATCTTACCAACAAACACGCAAGCATATTACTCAAAGCAACTTTTCTGTCAATCTAGCAGCCAGAGATCGGTCCCAAAATAGGTAATTTTGTTCCATTTGTTCCTGAAGTTCATAAGACGAGAAGCATTACATCAGGATTATACGTGGTGCCAAAGGAACTCTGTATGGTCATAATTGGATTAGGCAATTTGGGCTTGAATTAAAGGAAATCGACTTGGAGTTGGCAAAAAATGAATACTCAATGGACAAATCTGAACCAAACTTGGATAACCCACTATTTCAAATGGAAAGAATCGTGCAAGAATTTACGGAAATCTTTGAACAAAAATTTAACAAAATCATGAAATCTCTGGTCAAAGTACGAGCAGTAATAGTAATGTCACATACCTCCAATACAGATGACGTTAGGCGTTTTTTGGAAATGATGGCTTGTGACTCCAAATTTATTCCACATTATTTGACGATGTCATTTACACTTCGATCATTACTACAAAAAGGCCAGCAATTCGACTGGAACACTTTCTGTGAAAAAGCAATCTTAAACTTCAAAGAGAAAATTTGAGGTGAGAAAGCATTGGTGCCATATGATCCACAGTTATCAATCGTATTCACTTCTGATGCTAAGCCCGTGGGAATCGCAGCCATACTCAGCCATGTAGTCAAAGGAATTTAAAAATCTTTATCCTATGTGTCAAGGTCCTTAACTTCCTTAGAAATGAACTATAGTCAACTCGACCATGAGGCCTTGGCCATTATTTTCCCTGTGCAACGCTTTTACAATCATATCTTTGGGATACGATTTCTTATAGTCACAGACAACAAGCCACTTACAAGAATTTTTAGCCATAAGCACAAATGACTTCTGTCTGGGTCTTACTTTATGCCTCATTTCTCTCAGAATGAGAGAGAATTGACAAAGATTCTCAACGATTTACAATCCATCTCAGAAGACTCACAGTTCACAATATCACATGGCATCTTATTTAGGAAAGACAGAGTAGTTATCCCAGAGAGTATGATAAAGTCAATACTGAACAGACTGTGCAACACATTCCGGAATAACAAAGATGAAACAACTGGCAAGTGGGTATGTTTATTGGGAAAGGATGGACTGTGAAATCGAGAACCTGATCAATAGCAGTGAGCTAAACCATGTAGTAACCCTCCTAAAGTGATAGCTCATCCATGGGACGAACCTAAATCAAACCGGGAGTGCATCCACATCATTGACTATGCAAGGCCATTTGGAGAGCATCACTTCTTAATCATTGTTGATACCAAATCAAAATAGGCCAAAATCCGAGCCCTTCCAAAAGGAGAAACACCAACTTCTACAAGAACCATTAAGCTATTAACCGATATATTTACAATGCACGGGATACCCAGCCTATCATGTTATCAGATAACACGACAATACTCACTAGTGAACAGTTCTGGATTTAATGCTCTACACAGGAGATCTCACAGAAATTAATCATATCATTCAGCAACTAATAGCTTTGCTGAATGACACCCCCAAACTTTTATAGAAAAATAGACAAACTAATCTATCTGAATCATTCAATGTATTTGTAATTACACTAATGCCAGGTTTTAAACAAAAGATAATTAATGGAAACTTAATTAATTATTAATGGATAATAATTAATTTAAACTGACTATTATTATATGATGATAAATCTCCACAAGCTGAATGCCATAAAATATGCTGTATTTATACCTTTAGTGCTCTGAGTTATATATTATGTGTGTTGTTATTATACATATTTGTAAAGAGATGCCATCGGGTAACCATTGAAGATGATTATCCCAAAATTATGTAAGTCTGTGAATAAAAATAAAATATCTTTTAAGTCTTCTGAATTGGACACTTCTCTACAGACGTGTTTTGTGTTTAACATTATTCACTAATTAGTCAATATAAATACCCATATTTACAGGACTGATGATATTAATATATTATTAGAGTTTATTTATTTATTATCAGAGGCTTTGGATAAGGAGCAACAGCTTTCTTTATAAAATTACCTTTTATTTAATTTAAATTTATCTCTCAGAACTAATACATTTACTTAATTAGGGAGTGATTCAGATTGATTAGATTAATTTAACCATTAAATGTTTATAACAAAGTATCTTATCAGAGAGAATTGATGACTGAAGAATATCTAGAGGTTCTAACAATGACCTTCTACAATTCTTCAAGCCAGTCTCTGTCACATCAGCTTGTGTGGAGTCTCCATTGTAGAGTCCAAATAGCCCAAATAACTTGTCCTCAGTTTATATCCTCTTTTTCGGTTGCTCCCACCTCTTCCACTGGCAGGGGATAGATGATTTTTATCATTTGCTATAAAATTGTCGAGGTGGAGTCTACATCTCCAACTTCGTTATTATTGGCCAATACTCCTGCTGGGGGAGGTTGTATTCTTAGTACATTCCGGCTAAAGTTCCTCCCTCTGTGGTAGCTGCTCTAGTGGAATACGAAAGTGTTTCCAAAAATCTCTTTAATTTAACTCTTCTCAGATCCTTTATTAGTTTTTATGAAAACAGGTGTTGTACTTCAGGGTGGTCGGCTTCTCAAAATTGATTATTTCTTTCTAGAAAAGCTAGACCCAGGTGTTGTTATGTTAACAAACTTGTCATCTTTGCATGTCAGTTATTCAATATAATTATCTAAATCATATTTATGGTTTTGTTGATGCATATCAAATCCCTGGGGTTAGGAGAGAAAAAAAAAATGAACAAAGAGAGACACTTTTTCTTTACCTCTTTAAATACTTCACTATTTACTCAAATTTTCTATTTGCAAAAATTTGCTAACAATAACATGTCTTCAATCACTCCGTATAATTAGATAAATGTCTACTCTAAAACCTAGACCCATACATACTATTGCTATTCACATATGTACAAGAATATATGTTAGTTATATACATAGATGACTAGCTTACGATTTTACTATGTACAATTGGTCAGGATTGATGTATAAAGTTCGTGTGAAATAATATATATCTATTTACACTGATTATAAAATTTGAACTGCCTAAGCCTAAAACATACTTCAAGATAAAATAATAATACTACTAGTTATGTTAAATTAGTAACCCTTACTAAACCTAGTATTCATATACACATATATATATATATATATATATATATATATATATATATATATATATATATATATATATATATATATATATATATATCAATATTATTATTATATATATATATCAATATTATTATTTGTTTATACTGATATGATTGATATACACAGTTCATGTGAAATAGGATTAATCTATTCACATTGATTATAAAAGTTGAACTGCCTAAGCTTATAATATACTTCTATATAAAATAATAATACTACTAATGGGGTTAAATTAGTAACTCCTACTAAACCTAGTATTTATATATATTCTTTTTTTGTATATATTTCAATATTATTATCATTATATGTTTATTGTATATAGGCTTATCCGTATGGATGTTAAATAAGTGCAAATAATGAAGACATAAAAAAAAAATAATAATAATACTATGTTAAACCTAAGATCTCTACTTGTATTTACATTATTCTACAGAAAAACAAGAGTTTCAATTTACAATTGTTCATACAAAATTAAGATAATAAGTCGCCTATTACTTTAAAATTAACAACTCATAACTATATAAGCAGTTTTGTATAACATGTTGACACTCTTTTTGTTAGTATTAAGGCAATTTAAAGGTTAAGAGGTTTAGGTTCCGTGAAACCTCATTTCTCCTTTTTTTCTTCATTTGGCATTGTACTACACGGATTTACTCCATTTTGTCTCTGATGTTAATGGCATCTCGATCTTTGTTATCTTCTTTGACCTCGACGAGCCGAATTCCTGTGCTGGGCCTCACTTCCAATTCTCGTTTGTGATTCTATAAATGAACTTTCCTATCGCTACCGTATTAAGCCTTCATTATGAAAAAATTTCTCTCTACTTTTATTTCTCTTATTTGGGCCTTTATAAAATTATGGCCTAAGATACAATCCTGGTTTAAATTTTAAATAATTAAGAGATTTAATTTAAGGGTGTAATTTTAAAATGTAGTGTCTATCAGGATCTGGTATTTAATTGAGGTTGATCTGTATAGTCTGAGCCCATTACTCTTCATTGCGCCACTAGATAAAGTCCATAAGATTTGCAAAAGAAGGATAGTCTGGACATTGATAGAAATCTCAGGACAATCCTCACGAAATGCAACATATTTGCAGATGACATTGTATTTCTTACTGGCACTGAAGAAAAATCGCAACAAGCTATAGTTGAGTGGCAGGAAGAGCTTCTGCATAAAGGTATGAAAATGAATACTACCGAGAGCAATGTACTAATAGTCTCCAGGGACGAATAAAAGATGTGCGAATATACTGCAATGGAGACAAATTAGAAAGTACTAATGACTATGCATATCTGGGAACAATCATTAGCAAATCGGGAAGAATAGGCCAAGAAATTTCAAATAGAATAGTAAAAGCGAATCCAGATTTGTAACATTATTGTTGGGAAGCAAGAGGTAATCAATATAGTCAAAATACATATTTTTAAAGCGGTATTGCTTCCTACCCTGATGTACAGAAGTGAGAGTTGGTTCACAGTGAACAAGTATATAAGCCAAATGACCGCAGTTGACATGAAATACCTTCACAGAGTGGCTGGTAAAACAAGAAAAGACTATGTTAGGAATAAAGGAATTAGGGAAGAATTGGGAATCCATGTGTTAAAAGATTCCTTGCATAAACGGCACTTATGGTGGTTTGGGCACATTTGTAAAATGAGTCAAGATTGAGACCCATGGAAGGTGTTTGTAGCTAGACCTACAGGCATGAGACCACAAGGAAGATCCCGGACTATGTACAGAGAATATATTAGAAAGTTGGGAGAGGAAAGAGATAAAACCCTGACATAGGACTGTCAGGACTGGCACAGATGGATAGAGGCTCCTTTACACTGAAAGGTATGCGAAGGAAGAGAAAGAAGAGGAAGAAGAAGAAAACAGAATGGGGATGTTGAAAAAAATTGTAGTAACAGAAATATAGTAAATTACATAAAATAAAAAAAAGGATTGAAAATAAAACAAAGATCAATATTCCAAAGAACATACATAATTTGTTATCATTAGGAAATAAATTCAATTTTGAGTTTGAAAATAATGATAAGGATATTGCTAAAATGATAACACCTTGAAAACATTTATAATAATATAGAATCCTATGATAATCACTTAAATACAACTAGAAATAAGATATGCACTGTAATAAATAACTATATGCATTATAAACAAAGTAAAAATAAAAACAAATTATCCCCTTTAAACAGACAAATCAACAGTGATTTAAAAGAATTTTTTAAAAATCATAAATATTAATAAAGACATTATTATAATAAAATTGGATAAAACTAAACAACTAATGATCATGTACATAGACGAATAAAAAGAAAAAATAGAGGAATTATTTAGTGATAAGATGGCATATAGAAAATTAAGTAATGACCCCTTCAAAGAACTGATAGAAAAAATTACCAAATTACATGTCACCGAATACATAACACCTAGAATATACTAATTAATAAAGGTATAAAAGAAAAAAAAAATTAAGGCCAATAATAAGTTATAATTATAACTTATAGAGAGAGGGACCTACTGAAGCACTGTCAAAATATCTGAACAAAGTACTATATGAACTTAATAAAAGTAATGTTTATGACATTAAGAATTCAATATAATTAAGAATGATCCTTGATGATTTAAATATAACTGAAAATGATACAGAAATAGTCATCCTAGACGTAGAATCTTTGTTCACGAACATACTTATAGAAGGTTGTATTTATACACTAGAAGAAAATTGGGATAAGATTAAGAAAAATACAACCATAAAGGATAAAAACATGTTTATGGAAGGATTAATTCTTTGTATAAAATAACAAAAAAAAAATAATTTTTTTACTTATAATAATGAATTTTATTAACAGTTGCACGGGTTACCTATGGGAGGAGAAATGTCAGTAAATATGAATGGGTCTACTTGAACAATTTATTAAATAAGAAGCTAGAACTAGTGAATAAAAAACCATTATTAATAAAAAAAAATACATAGATGATATATTAATAATTACAAATAAAGAAAACTACGATGAAATACTGACAAAAGTAAAGTCACCATAACATAATGAAGTTTACAATTTAAAAATCAATTAATAACAGTATTATGTTTTTGAACATGAAAATCATGCTAATTAACAAAATGATTACAACAAAATGGACAAAAAAAAAAACAACATAAATAGTAATGTAATGTTATAATACTGTTCTTATCACCCCTGTTTTTCCAAAAGATCAATGTGGCTAAGAATTTAATAAAAAGAGCTAAGGGACTGACAGATAACACAAAAAAATAATTTATGAAATATTGGAAGAGAGTTTTTATCCTAAAAAAATAATAAATAATAATAATAATAAAAAATAATTGAGATATATTAAGGAAATTCTGTTCACAAAAAAACAATTTAATTTAGTAATGTAAACTTCTGAAAGTAGTAGAAATTATATAATATAAGAAAATATTAATTTATTTTGGAAGAAAGGAAAATCCCTTAAGTATTAAGGGTATTAATATTAAAAAGTATAAAAAATATAAGAAATGTAATGTAATGAATGATAATTTTCACCAAGCCAGAGGAAATTCTAGATAGATGGAAAATAGACTATGAAAGTGCTTTTTTCTGAAAAAAGCATACCAGAACTCAACGAGATGATAACCAAAGGAAGCCTAGACAATGAAGAAGCTATCTGGAAGGACGATGTAGAAAGAGCGATTAAAAAAATCAAGACAGGCAAAGCTGCAGGATATGATTGCACTTTTCCGGAAATGATTAAGTATGGAGGACAAGAGACAGTTAAAGAAATGTAGCGGAGAGATGAAACTGGATCATGACCATGTTCTCATTTACTCGGATGTTCCAAAAGACAGTTTTGCAAAGAAAGGTGTTGGCACGATAATGAAGAGTGATATGTATAACCAAGTAGAGGACTGGAAACCCATTTACCAAAGAATAATAGTGGCCGACGTACAAATCCCAGTTGGGAAATCAGCACCTATACAGGCCTATGTACCGACCGAGAAGGCATCTTTATTGGATAAGGAACTGAGATCAATATAATCCTACAAATAGCACCAACTGAAAGAAAATTTACAATTAATAGTAATTATATTGGTTTGTATGCAATATTATTATCATCGAGAAGATTCTTACCATCTTATTAAGCAAATGAGGAAAGATTACATTTAAATTAATCTTAATCCAGTAACTGATTTTCACTGATATTAATATAATTTTCCAAATTGCGCTACCTGAAAGAAAAATTATAACAATTAATAACAATAATCTTTTTTTTCTCCAGCATAATGATAATATGATCAACAGAATAAAAAAAAAAAATATATACCAACATTACATCTGGTACCATGACAACAATAAAATATATAGTCGATAAAGTAGGATGAGGTATTAGGACGAAGAGGGTGAAGTTTGGAAATTATGTTTTTCTTCATATTAGTCTTTATCCACCAATTGATTTTCATTGGGATTAATATAATCCTACAAATAGCACCGACGCCATCCAACCAACGTCACCACAAGTTTTGGAGACATTCCTAAAAAATAAGTTTTCTCAACTAGCTTCCCAGTTCACTCATGAACTAGAAGCGCTACGCAGAAAATTCGCAACACTACGTCGATACGTTCATCGCAGCCCAAAAAGAGCCAAACCTAATTACACTCAAAATCTTCTTAAGGACAGTTCAGAAGGGCGTTTGCTTTTATCACCGATGATTTGGAACTGAGCTATAAGATACACTCTATTAGACGACGATTTCGAAATAGGGTACAGTCGCACTCTTACTGGATCTGGAACCATACTATACCTTCACGAAAAGTAGTCGAAGTAGCCGACGTCTACCACCATCTGCGTTGACCTCCTCGGACTCTATAGCCTACTCATAGACGTGAGGAACTAACTACTTCTGGACGCCACTATTCTGCGAACGCCCAAAAATCAACACACACAACGAGCAGCCTGCCATTAATCAATGCAATTACAAGAGCATCAAAATTTCACAACCTTTTGCTACAGTTTCCTGAAATCACTAGACCTGAAGATATCAGAGAACGGCATCACGAAACCATATTCGCAATTCCACGCAATAATTCAACTAGGCATCGCCAGACTGTCAGATAGTCTCTGGGCATTACTTTTGCCCTTGGTCCCCATGAAAACACCGATTCGTGGATTCCCTGCGACTACTATAGACTACTAAACACTCGCAAAATATCGGACCGGTCCCAGTACGCCACATTCACAAATTTCCACAAGACTTGGTCCGTCCATACCACCAAATTCCAGCAGTGAAAGAAAGTGTAGCCAAAACAGCAATATAACATCGGCATGGCATAGATCTTCCAACGTTTCTTGCGCGATTCGGACTTCTGTTTTCGCTACATTAATTATGTGCTGATCGCTTCAGGATCAGAGAAAAACACCTAAAACACCTCCGGACCATCTACGATGGATTTGGCCAACCAGAGGTGAAGTTTCTAGGTTACTCAGTCTCCGCGGCTGGAACCCGCCCCTTACTTGACAGGGTCGGAGGCATCTTTGACTTCAAAAAGTCAACAACCGTGAAGATGCTGAGACGATTCCTTGGTCTGATCAACTTCTATAAATGGTTCATTCCCCGAACCTCAGAAACCCAGTGCCCTCATAATGACCTCCTCACCCTCGGATTGAAAGGATAAGCAGCGATCTCCTGATCAAACTAAACCACGCATCCTTTTGAAGAATGAAATCAGAAACTTGCAAACACCACAGTACTCGATCATCCAAGAGACCCGGATCTACTAGCATTTGTGTGTGTGTAATTTGTATAAATCACAGTGTGCTCCACGGCATTATTGAAGTCTCAAGAGAGCGACCTAGAGTTTCAACAGTACCTACAAGGACACATCGAACTAAAACCACTAAAGGTACACGTGCTAGATTCCCCAATAAACAATAGTGCGACTTGGATTCCGAAATAATGGACAGTATCTAGCAAGCACGGGGAAACGGGCAGAGCCATTGACGAAAGAACCGTAATCTATTTTGGAACGTATCAATATCTCATAGAGTTTAAGTAGACTAATTCTCTCGGAGCCCCAAGAAGTACAACTTAGTAAACGAATAAGGTTTAGCTTTTTAGTAGTGGTAATTTTTGGTATAAGTTAGTATAAGTATAGGTTAGTCTTCTATCGAATGTTAGGCAATTTTGTTAATGTAAGTTGTGTCGTAAATTGTTTACAGCCTGTTCAAATATCATAAGGAAAATAATATTTGTGTGACACCTTGAATTATTAAAACAGTTAAATAAAAATATTTGTCCTCATATCAATCATACCTTTTTTTTTTTTTATTTTAGAGATTATTGTTAATTATTAATCCAGCTATCATCCTCATTTATTCATCATGAAATTCTAAAAGATTAACATTTCACCAATCATTCAAATGATCAGAGAAATAAATAATTTTCTCCTATAACACCATTTTTTAAATTAGTTTCCTCTAAATTACCGAGATTATCCAACACAGTCAGAGAAAAGAGAGTAGGGCCAAGAACACATCCCTGAACTCCCTTGTTGATCTGCTTTTTTGCTTGATGCCGATTGGTCCAGAACTGTTTAATAAATTAGAGCATTTCTCCCCGAATTCCTATCGATGGCAGTTTATGGAATATGATCGCGTGATTTGTGCTGTCAAATGCTTTCAGCATATCAAAGAAGACAGAGATCATTTATCGCCCGTTAATAAACACTGGCCTTCTGTCTCCCATGTCACCAAGTGGATCGATCTTTTTGAAATCCCGATTGAAACGATTGTACGAAGTTAATCCTTTGCAAAATACAGATTAATCTTCTATTTACCATTCGCCATTTGTTTTATGCTATTTTTTAACACTCCGTTTCTACTTTTTTGTTTATTTTGTGTTTCTTATGATTTCTTATTGTTACTGTTATTGTTAGGAGAGGAGATTCAATTTTTTGTTTCTTGATCGATTACAAAGAGTCCTTATTGAAAATAATATACCCAAAATAAAACAACCAAGATTATATCAATTTATTATATTTATAAATAAATAAAATGCAACTTAGTAGCAAGAGCTCCCCCAACCAGGAGATAAGAGAGACAGACTACTATTACTACCTAAGCCCACAGCCCATCATTATTCCAGTTGCTTTTTTTTACAGCCCCTAACAAAACGCCTTTAGCCCAGACGGTCTCGATAAAAACTCAAGGGCAGATTCCTACCCACATCAGATTTTTTTTCTTTTTTTTTTGATAACGTTGCTAAGTAATACTGGCTGTAGAATGGAATGCACAAATGAATAACAGCATATCTGAAACAATGAATATACTATACATTATGTTTAAGTTTCGTTAAACCATAGTACCCAAGGAACAAGCCACGCTCGGAAATTAGGTTTTACCTAATTAATTACTTAGCGTAGAAGAATAAAATACAATAGTTACACGATGCACAGTCATTTACTTCACAACAATTTTAGTATTTATCTATTTAATATTTAACATATTATAAATTTAAAAAATGTTAAAAAGTATTTGTCTGATCGCCACTTTTGATATTTCAACAGGCAACTAAAAATCTATGGATATTATGCAGCGCATTTTTTTTTTTAAGTCAAAATAAACTTCAAGATTATTTCCTTCGTGGGAGTGATAACGGTACAACTTCACAATGAGGACGCGTTATCACCGGCTCGGGCCAAACTACGCGAAGGTCGCTGCAGTACCACTCTCTAGCGCTATTTGTGCTAACTAACTGCTTTATATTAAATTCTAAAATTCGCATTCATTCTAATTATTAAAATTATTTCATCTTTAATTACATTTTATTTAAAATTATCAGTGCTGTCGACTTCCGACAGTCTGGGAAAGTTGTAGTAACAATTAAAAGCAATAATAATTTAAATTAGGATAAGGGCCCGACCTCAACTGAAGAGGAACTTTTGGGGGTCTGTATATCGCTTGAGCCGAGCGTAGCGAGCGGAAGTACTAATAATTTTAAATAATATGTAATTAAAACTGTAATCATTTTGGTAATTCCGATGAATACGAATGCTAGAATTGAATAGAAAGCAGTAAGTTACCACAAATGGGGCTGGAGAGTAGCAGTGAGGCGACCTTCTAATAAGTTTGGCTGAAGCCTATGAAAAGCCGTCCCGGTTGTAAAGTTTTACCGTGATAACTTATGATCTCGAATCGTAAACTAAGTGAATCGAGGTTTACACTTGGGAGTATAAATGAAAAAAACATGTCTGCATTTAATTCATTGTTAAATGGAAATGAAAGCTTCTTCCTAGAATATTCCAATTGATGCCTGTTAAGCCCCTAGAGAGATACAATTATTAGAGATAGCAATTATCTTTGGTCAGTGAAGCAATTGGATAGTGGGCTGTTATAACTGATCTACGGTGTAACGAGTAACGGTAAGGTTCGACTCTAGGCTGATATGGATGCCAACGACCTCTTCAGACCTTTGCTATTTAGCGTGAAGCAGAATTAAAATCGAGTAAAATGTGAATAAAACTGCTATTAACAAGGATAATTAAAAAATCTTAAATCTTAAATTGAATATTAAAATGATAAATCTTGAAATGAAATGAGGGTCTGATTCGTCTTTTATTGTATTCGAAACCAGGAATTGAATTTGAGAAATAATTTTTTGGCCGAACCAAAAAATAACAATTATTTTTTTACTAAAATAAAAATTTCCCGTGATTTTTAAATAAAAGTTAAAATTAATCGTTAACAATTATGTACTTTGTTGAAGATTAATTGTTAATTTATGATTTACATTGGCTTGAAATTACTGTTAAGCATCATTAACATATTATTTCTTTTCAGTTAAAAAATAACTATCACTTTAAGAGCATTTCTGTTTAGGTCACAAATAGCTCTTATTTCTGAGCAATATTTTGTTTGCTCAAAATAAAACTCAAAACGCTATAACTTGCTTAAAATTGGAGCTAGCGAACTGGAGAGTGATTTATTTAATTTTATTCAACGTGAAAAAAAAAAACACATTAAAAGGTCCTTTAACCACCTTTTTACTAATACCATATGATGAACGAAACTACTAACAAAGCAATTATAAAACCTTACTTCATGGAACAATTATATTATTTTTTTTTTTTGCCAACTTGATCTTTAATCCTAAGTTATTGTTTCAAAATATACTGGATATCGTTTATAACGACCCTGAAGAGGTTGGTCGGTTCGTTGATCGTAATGGACCGTGTTCATTGTAACCTATACCAACTCTGGAAGACGAACAATTTCAAAGATATAGAAAACAAATTGCCAGAAATAGGGATTTACTTTAACTTTATTGTGAGCATGGAATTTACATAATTTATATATATATATATATATATATATATATATATATATATAAATTATGGAATTTACATAATTTATATATATATATATATATATATATATATATAAATTATGTAAATTATATATATATATATATATATATATATATATATATATATATATATATATATATATATATATATATATATATTAACAAATCCACATTGCACAGAACGAAAGGGGTGCAACCCAAAAAAGTATTTTTGTTAGAATGAACATCAGACACAGGTTAAATTCTACATAGAACCCCCAGTGCGTGTCCTCTAACACAATAATCTGGTAGATCTGTGTCTGATGGTTTGGCATTATATTTGAGGGTATGATGATCTTTGGACTAATATATTAAAATTTCTGACGTTAGCAATTTTGAGTTTTGTCTCTTCCAGTCTGGATGTGCGATATGTGAAATAATTTTATAATTTTTACACTGTTTTCCAAACCAAATTTCTCGATTATAGTACATAGATTGAACATTAAACTTGAAAAAAAAATTTATGCGGAACTGCTTCGAGCATTTGTGTATTGATAATATATCAGGTCATCCCATAAGTAATGTCGGTTTTTAAAAATGTGTCTGTTTATGTCTATATTACTAATTCCTCTTTTACAATTGAATTTAGTTATATATTTTGTTTACTATAGCATTACGTACTCTTCTATTTATCATGTTTTTGTAGGAGAAAGTTAGTTAGTCTGTACTGAAATTTCAATTAAAATTTTCCAGTCTCAACTGGGGTTCCGATGTTTTTCGATTTACAATTTTGATTCTTCTGTCAAACCGAATCCAGCGCTTGAGGTACCCATTTTACGCAGAATTTAATGTTCTTCAATTTATAATAGAATAAAATGTTCTCTACGGTGCGCCGTTTAAATTTTATAGGCCAAATACCGAAAAAAGTCCGAAGATCTGGGGGTTTCTCTCTTCTCTCCGCCTTGGCTCACCACTTAGAACGGGCAAACTTAGGTTACTATTATCTGACGTCTAATAAATAGGTTAAAACCATTTACAGCTTTCCAATACTTACTTCCAACCAGAGTCCCAGATTAAGTGGCATATTTATAGATATTCTCGTTGTTTTTTTTTCCTTTTTTACCTCTAAAAGCTTACTGCCGATTTTATAATTGATAAACCCTAAAGAAAATAATAATTTATAAAGTGAAGTTAGTATGGGCAATCATAGTGGCAAACACTTTTATGCCCCGCAGCTAACAGTAGATGACCACCCGAGCCATTGTTCGATGTCCGCTAGCTGAAGACGCTATCGGCAGTCAATAGTACATTTAGTATTCCGGCAATGGGAGTACGTCTAACGGGTTTTAACTCTGGGTGGCCTGCGTACCTTCGGCATCAACGGATCTCTTCCAATAGATGGGATATCAAAAAGTGAAAAGTACCCGTGAACATTTTTTGCAATTTTGAAGACTAATTAAAGTATCAACGCTAAAAATCATTATTCATATATTTTAATTTAGATTGAATCTGCATGGAACCTGTTCGTATAAGCTCCTGTCAAGAAAGTTTTTTTTTTCTTACTTGCTTATTCTTCAATATATATCCTACCATTTTTTATAACTTGCATCCATATCTGAACCGAAAATTAATGCTTAAATGAAATTTGTGGATGAGATCACCCTGAATTAGACTTACCAACCTGAATTTCACTAGATATGCTTAAGCATCACTCTCTATTCCATTCAGTAGCGGATCTAGACTTTACGGGACCCTGGATGATACGATATTACGGGCTGCCATGGGGTTTGACAGGCATGGAATACTCCCCAAGACGAAGGAGGAGTTCGAGGGTTCTCCGTAACTATAAATTTGTCAATAATGTATTAGTCATTTATTTAATTTTTATATGGTGCGCGGCCCTGGACGGTACATGATCCCCTTCGCCCCTCTCCCTTGGATCCGCCACTGCTCAAATGTGATGATATAATATGTATAGAATCTTATATTTTTGTTTATAAATTTAAGATTGTTGGCATTCTATTAATTAATCAGAAATTTTCACAGTAAGATCCCAAACTAAACAAATCATAATAATATAAAATAAAACAAAATATAATTTATTTGTGGAAAGATTGGTGTACCAAATAACAGTCTCTTGTCAAAAACACAAACAAAAATAAATAATAATGTTGTTTATACTTTATATTTGTTAGCTCTTTGCGTTGTATCGTTTTTACCTCTTTGGTTTGAGTGAGAAGATAACAGCGGCTTAGGGTCACCTACCCAGTACTCTATTCGAGTTCGTTAAAATAATTCAAAATCGCTTACTGTTCAAGTCTTGCTGAAACTCCATTCTCGATCCTCTTTAGCTCCTGTGAAATAAGTCAGTCCCAGGGAAGAAAACTAAGGGAATGAAACGATTAGCGACTATGAGCCAGTTGTTAATCTTATTAACACTAATTACCGAACAGATACTAGCTGGCATATATTCAATGCGACGTCAATGTTCGATGGTTAATCGATTACAAAGTGAGTCGCTACAAGATTATGGGGCCTACAGACGACCATCATGGTTGATCGTCATTCTCTACCGACATAACAAGTTGAACAACATGGTTGTCCAACATCCATGTTGACCAATCACGTTGGTCGTCTGTAGATCCCTTAACATGTGTTGGCCAACATTGCAATAGACAATTCATAGACAATTACACGGTTGGACGAAGTAGGTCCCGCCCACCAGGTATCTAGCTTTGCATGATTTTACTTCAACCGTTGGGCTTCATCCACCAGCACTGCTTATAGACGTTCAACATCGCTCTCCACCAACCATGGTACCGATTTAAATAAAACACCTATTGCGCCATTAATAATAACGTTGCACCATATTACCAATGTGTGTTTTATAGATTAATAGCAAGGAATAGAAATATATTTAAACAATGAAATTTGCAATGAACAAGATATGCCTTCACTCCAAAATCACTGTAAATATTATTTTATAAATAGCTATAACAACATTTCTGAATATTTGAAATATTTTTAAGTAGTGATGAGTAAAGATAATATAGTGTTTCTAGTTTTGCGTCTGAGTAAACACATGGTGAATAATTTTGTTGAAACACTCATAACCAGTGATTGTTAAAATAATCCAATAAAAATGGATGCTAATGAAAAGATTGACCAGTTGCAAGTAATTGAATCAGATCATGATGTAGCCGTTTATATCAAACCCGTGAAACATAGGAAATCAAAGAATGCTAAACCAGTTGAAATACTTCTATCTGAGCCTACGTTAGAAGGTATAGCGAAATATATTATAGAAAAACCCTGCAAGAGTATAGTAGTACTTTCCGGTGCCGGAGTTTCTACCAACAGTGGCATACCAGATGTAAGGACACCAGCAACTGGATTGTACTATATGGTGGATCCTGCCAGCGTGCCATATCCTCATGCCATGTTCGAAATAAGATATTTCCGAAAGAATCCAAGAGCGCTTTACAACATGCTTTATCCATACATGAACGGTAAATTTAAACCAACGCTCTGCCATTACTTTATAAATCTTCTGCAGAAGAAGAACGTCCTTTTGAAAAACTATACCCAGAACGCGGATGATCTGGAGAAGCTTGCGGGAATTAATGAAGACAAACTCGGTCAAATTTATGGCACATTTAATAGGTCTGCATGTTTTTTTTATTTTGTTCTTATATCTAATATAATCTATATATTTAATATAATTTAGACTAGAGGATCTCAAAGTTTAGAAGTTGCAGCACGTTTTATATAAGATCTTTAATCAGAAATTATATAGATTTTTTTTTTTGTCTTGTTATGCTGATTCCAAAACACCTTCCATTTCTCCTGTATCTTTATAAATGGCGGAGTTATGGGCATATAAGATCTTTAATCGGCCGCCATTTTGGAACAAACTGACAGATGGTAATGTCGAGTTCCGAGGATCATCCTGGGGTGACCTGTGACATTGATACCGAATCTCAAGAAAATCGGTCCAGTAGTCTCGGAGGAAAACCGCCGACGGCGTACGGACGGATTTTTTTTTATTCGATATTTGGATTATACATATCTTGAAACGTAAAAAATCAAATTTTGAGGGTGGTTACAAAAATTGTTTCCTTGGTCGATTCCAAAGGTCTATCGTATTATTGAAAATAATAAACCAAAAGCATTTAAAAATAGATATTTTTTATTTTTCGTTTTTTATTTTTTTATTTTAACACCTTGTTATGCTGATTCCAATACACCTTACATTTCTCCTCTATCTTTACAAATGACCGAATTATGGGCATATAAGATTTTTAATCGGTAATTATTATATATTTTTGTCTTTTATTTATTTTATTTTTTTAATCCCTTGTTAAGCTGATTCCAGAACACCTTAAATTTCCCCTCTATCTTTATGAATGGCCGAGTTATGGGTATATAAGATCTTTAATCGGCAATTATATAGATTTTTTTTTTTTTGCCTTGTTATGCTGATTCCAAAACACCTTCCATTTCTCCTGTATCTTTATAAATGGCGGAGTTATGGGCATATAAGATCTTTAATCGGCTGCCGTTTTGAAACAAACAATAAAATCGGTCTAATAGTCTCGGATAAAAGCCGCGAAAGTCGTACGGCGGATGGCGGACGGACGGATTTTTTTTTATTCGATATTTGGTTTCTACTCATTTTGAATTTTCCATTTTCCTCTGTAACAATGGAAATGGGCACTTGAACTGTTCTTGCATGACGGGATATACTTGAATCGGCATTTAGGTTTTTTTTTCCACGTTTTGACCATTATGCGCCGGTTCGAATCCACTAACGATGTAGCTTGGGCGGATTGAAATTTATTTCGTGACGGACCCACGGAATGAATCTCGACCTTCCTCTCCACTCTGGTTAGAATAGGTTGTTTACCTTTAGGAATTACCGGTCCTGTTTGCCTTAAAAGGAGCTCGAAGGGACGTTACACACGAGCAAATAAAAAAAGATAGGTGTATATTCTTTAATCATTTTAACTCTCGTGTTACACCAAGTACAATATTTATTTCTTATTTTTGCACAGATAGATGGATATTTTAGATAATTATTAATTTTTATTTTTTCCTATTTTTCATAGATTCCGTTGTCTCTTGTGCCAGGATGAATCATCGTCCTTCTGGATCAAGCACAAAATAGAGATTAGCAAAGTACCGAAATGTGACTGCGGTGGTATCATAAAGCCGAAACTGTTCTTTTACGGGGAAGCACTCCCGCAGTTGTTCTGCCACAACATGGCCGAGGACATGAAGAAGTGCGATCTCCTAATAATCTTAGGCTCTTCCCTCAGCGACGAACCTGTTGCATCGATGCCCTTCTTTGTGGATGAGAAGTGTCCGAGGCTGGTTATCAATGGGACGCCCCTGAGAGGGTCCTTGGGCTTTGACTTCAGCGGCCGCGTGCCGAAGGATGTCTTTTGGCAAGGCGACTGTGAAGATGGGTGTGTTAAGCTTGCCGAATTGTTGGGGTGGTCCGACCAACTTCATGCGATCCATCTGGATTCACTCAACAGCAATTTGCTCAGGCGGTCATCTAAAAAATCCTCTACAACTGAGTAATCAGTATTGATATACATAATATTTTATGATTGGGTCATTTTCATATATTCTCTTCATCTTTGAATTTGACTGTTGGAAAGAAAAAAAAATCTAATTACAGAATTATTTGGAATTTAAAATTAAGGGGAGTTATTAATTAACTATAATCCTTTTCTTGCGTGTATATATATATATATATATATATATATATATATATATATATATATATATATATATATATATATATAATACGGTCTTTGAGGAATGGATTCAAAATTACAGGGCTTTTATAAAACAGAGGAAAATCCAGCACACGATTAAAACCTCTTGGTAACTTATAGCATCTTAATAGTTTATCGAAACGTTTATTGAATAGCTCATCTTCTAATAAACTATGACGACATTCGTTTACGCTACCGTAGCCATAATTGGATTACGAGACATATGATATCGAGAAATAGGGATTCAACTAGACCACCCAATCCTCCTTTAAAGGTCCGTCTTACGTGTTAAGATGGAAAATTAGTAAGTTGTATCGATGTACAAAATATCGTTTGGCAGATCGCTTCTGTCCTTTCAGACCTACAAGAGCGAGTACTGCTCAGAGAATAAATCATACGATCGGAGCACAATATTGGTCCTAAATCAGTTGGTCTCCCATGGTTTAAGATCGATAATCCTCAATTCTACGGCCTTCGTGGGCTGTTTTGAAGTTGGTTTATTTATTATAATTTTATAATTGAAGAATGAGAAGGAATCATAAGGAACCCCATCTCACCACCTTGAACGATGAGGATATGGAGTTTTATAATTGATGGAAGGCTCAGTTCACTACGGATTCATCTTTATAAATAGCAATAGTTGCATCATTGCTTGATATGTTAGTTGTTAAGTTAATGCAACGCACAACTCATACCCGAGGATATTGAAACATTCAGTTATGCGATCCATATGTTTCGCATAACTCCAAATTCTCATTCAACATGTGCAGATGAATTAGAGATGAATATTAGTTAGTATCTACCACAACATATTAATTACAATATGTGATAGTATATAATTATATAACTAAACCTATTCTAAGGGGAGGAAGCACTGCTAATAAATAAGAGTTGAACTTTCTAACCTTTCCCGTAGTAGACAAATAAAAAATTGTTTGGTCAACTTCGTCGATTCGACGAAGGTTTAGTATATAAGTGTTAAATATCATATCACATTGGCTCTGATTTCAGAAAGTTAACACCATCGTATATTATCATTTCAGAACCTACATAACTAAGTCCTATCGACGAAGTTTTAGTATTTAAGTGTTAAATACCATATCATATTAGCTGTGATTTCAGAAAGTTAACAACATCGTATATTATCATAATTTCAGAACCTACTTTTCTAAAATAGATTGAAACATGAAAATATATGTAGAAAGTCATTTATTTTTTCGTTCGAGATTGAAAGTGGGGCAAGTCTATTGAAACGGCTAGGGCATTTATATTACAATTATAACATTTTCAAGAGATTAAGAGCAAAGAGAAAAAAAAAATCATATGATTCCTTATACAAAACTATATATCAACTGTCATGAATTACCAGCCTTATATGAAAATATAAATTTTTTTTAATCTTATCTGTTGACATCGGCATGATGGTATAGAAGGATCAAACTAATTAGGGATTGATAAGTTATTTGCTACTTCTATAATTTTATTTTATTGATAACGAGTTTCGAATGTTATACATTCATCTTCAGTTCTAAAAGTACTCAAAAAATTCAAAAATAAGCAATTCAAAAGTTTGTACTTTTCACTTTTGTACTTCATACTTTTTAGTACAAAACGTTTATGTTTGATATAATCCATTTAAACCTTGGTGAGTACCAACATGTATTTGATTTCTTGTCTTAATTAAATTCATAATTCATAAGTGTTTTATAATACTGATTTATATTACATCCAATTTAATATGTATAATAATACCAAACTATATTTTGAAATGCTTATTTTTGAATTTTTTATCTTATCTTCTCATTAGCTGAGACCTCACTTCTCCCCTCCCATTTATTTATTATTGACCTAAGTACCTAAGCATTGACCTATGTACATATTGTTTGATAAGCATGGGAGAAATCATTTAATATTTTAAATGATGAAACTTTATGATGATGATCGTCAGCTATACCCATACCTCAAGTCAATTTATATATTTTTGAGAGATAATTTTAGATTTAAACTTTTATACAATCTGAAGTTCCTCTGTATTACAAGCCAATATTACAACCAAATTCAACTCCTTGCATGAATATTTTGGAATATACTTTGCAAAGAAACAGTATTACTTTTACAGGAGTAAATTAGACTAATTTCTAAATTTTCATACATTAATTTTTTAAATAAATCAGTTTCATGAACTTGGTGAAAACGAATCATCAACATGCCAACAAGTATTTATTCACGTTTAATTTTTATCTTCATTATCGCGTTGAGAAAGCTCATTCAGGATTTATTTTGAAAAATGAATATTTTTTCGCTATCACACAAGGGCTAATTGTGTTTCATTATGGAGTGCTTCGTTCCGAAAAAGTTTCGCAATGCTCATTACACTTGATTAAATTGAAAAAGAAATAATTTTTTTTGTTCCAGACCTAATAATTGTACCTAATAGTAATAAATAAACTGATGAATATGAACTTAAAACAAGATCTGTTAATTAAGTTTAAAAAATCGTATATTGTTCTATAATTCATCAAGTTGTATTTTATATTCCATTGCCTATTTCTGTTTCCATATATTTTTAAATATACATTACATACATAGTTCATCTCATCAATAATTCGAAATCTGAACTAAAATATTATTTTTACGATAAAATTTTGATATTAAATATTACATTTATAAATTCGAATCAAAGACAACTTGATAACTTTTGTGTAATTATATTGCCAAAGAGAGATTTCTACATATCCTCATTAGTCGGAGGCAATCTCATGGGAACTTACAGACTCTGAAAACCGCAAGAACTGAGCAATGCCCTACGATCGCAACACAAACAATCCCGGCTTGTTCCCGTCACAGAAAGATATCTGTCATTGTTAATGTTGCGATGTCCTTAATTAATACTGTCATACAATTTTACAGTATAATAATATAATTTAGTTAGATATTAATTATTTATGCAATCATATCTTCCAGAGGAGAAATGGAAATGTATGGCGTAACGTGTCATCTCTGTAAATTCTTATAAGATTAATCACATTCCATGATTTTATAGGTAACTTTTATACTGATTTAAACATGAACTTGAGTATGTATTTGTAATTATATGACAGAAAGGATTTTTTTTTAAGTACAGTTCACATTAATGAAATTAGTATTGGACCATTTGTACTCCAGTCCCCAAATTTTCTCTAACTTTGGGCCAAATCGGACGAGCTGTTTTTGAAACATAGCTGGTTCAAGAAAAATATGTTTGCGCATGCGTATGGGAAAGAAATTGATGGAATTTGATAAAATTGATACGGGCCATCGAGGTATCAACATGCAGAATCACTGAAAATTTCATACAAATAAGATTAACGTCTGTTGTTGTTATTCCTGAAACAAGGATTTGACTATAGATTTTACAGTCCTTGTAGGCATTTTTTAGAATTTTTTTGTTTGTTTATTTATTTATTTTTTTGGGGGGAGAGAGGAAGAATATCGGTTTTCGATACTCAAATTTTAATATAGATTTTACCATATACCGACTAAAAGCTATCTAACAAAAAAATCGATATATTTCTTAGAAAATATCGATATTTCGGTAGTTTTCTAGCATCCCTACTTTTGACCTTTTTCAGAAAACAATCTGTCAAGCTCGGTCTAGTTTTGATAGCATCTGAATCACAATGAAATTTGGTTTAAGATATATACTTAACACTTTTTACTTGCCAAAATGAAGAAAAGCTAAACTTTTATTTTTTTCAACTACTAATTATTTCTTAAGGCAAAAGTTTAATTTAAAGATTTATGCATTTATATATTAAATAAGAAAATGGAATGGAGTTTTCGGTTTTTAACCCAAAATACATGAAAGCTATTTATTTATTTTTTTTATTTTTTTTTAGCAATTAACAAATAATAATGGAAATTCTTTTAAATTTTTCTTTTAATTAAATTTAAATTTTACGAAATCAAAATTATGCATACGCAGCTGTAATCTATTTTAATATTTCATCAGGAGTCTTGTTTTAATAAAAAAATAGATTTTAGACCTGCAGCTGCGTTAGAAGATAGTATACTATAATTTTTTTTTTTTATATATTGTTTCTTTGTTTACACTCATTTGAGATATTATTATTGAGTTAAGATAAAAAAAAAATATATAGTTGCTTTTTTCACTCAGTGTATTGCTTGATCTTGATTATAATGGAAAATCGCACCAAGAAAAAAAAAATGTAAGTAGCTTTGTTTGGATTTGTAAGGCACTTCATAAGTGTAAACATTAAAAAAAATCCGATTAAATTAGTAAAATATTTTGGAGATTATTCTATTTATTAATATATTATTAATATAGTCAATTTTTCTATTAATTTTATATTAATAGGAAAACATTAGGGCAATATAATCTCACCATTTTTATTAAATATAATCCTCAGCCATAAGTTATGTTAATAACTCTGATTCCGGCGTCCTTCCACGACTGGCATCATCCAGCGATTTCAGAACTAATGATGTGGCAGTGTTGTTGAGTCATGTTGATCAGAGAATTACCGGAGAAGATGAGCTATTGT
Source organism: Rhaphigaster nebulosa (assembly GCA_948150685.1). Classification (NCBI taxonomy): domain Eukaryota; kingdom Metazoa; phylum Arthropoda; class Insecta; order Hemiptera; family Pentatomidae; genus Rhaphigaster; species Rhaphigaster nebulosa. The sequence goes on along the minus strand of OX411311.1, from coordinate 84,183,393 downwards.
GATGATGGTGATATCTGATGTCATGCCAGAGGTGGTTGTTAAGTATCAATGTTCAGCCAGGAAGGTTGTACCAGTGTACATAGCCCTCAGAATACTAAGTTATAAATAAGAGGGAGAATGGTAGTTTACCGTGAACATTCGAATTAGTTATGGCAGTAGTTTATGCGTTGTCTTTCTATACACCACTTCCTTTAGTTTCTATTTCTTCAATTTGGTCAAATATTGATTAATCCCAAATATTCATCTATTTATACCCTTATTATAAAGTAGCCTTTTTAATAATAATATAGTTTAGGCATAATTTTAATAAGGTTTGCTAAATATTACATTATTTCCTCCTTGTTTCCAATTGTTTTTCCTAGCAATTTAAGTGTTCGGAAGTTTATTATTCTTCTAAGGCCCATTCCTAGTTCATCCCAGATATGTTTTGTAAGATTCAATTCAGAACCAGGAGTTAGCCATCTTAATTTTCTGGATCTTCGATTCATTGAGATTAAGAAACAGTTTGCAATATTTATTAGAGCGTCTTAATTCTCATGATTATGAACGAGTTAAATAATAAGAAAAGTACAGGAAGTACAATATTTTACTTGAATTTAAATTATTTTCCGAAAATCAAAAGGAATCTGATCCTTAGCAATTATTTTAATAGTAATTCGAGGAAAACGAATTATTAAATACTTCCTAAAAAAAAAAAAAACACAGATATAGGATTCAATGATTAACTATATAACTATATAACTATATAAAATAGATCACAAGAGAAAGTTTATTTACTTGTAAACATTATGTTATAAAACATTTTTTTCCTGTGATGTTGATCTATATGTGTGTGCGTTCAAATTTTGATGTTTGATTGGTTTAATAAATTTTCCAATTATCTAGAGTTTGTATACTGGATTAAGAAAGGGTTGCTTGTTAACTGGAAGAGAGCATTATGGAGAGGTGAGATGGATAAAAATAAATAAAAGATAGAAAAAAAAAAAGAAGAAGAAAATGCTATGAATTATGTGTATGAATGAAAAAAAGAAAGAAATGTAAAATATATATATATATATATATATATATATATATATATATATATATATATATATATATATATTATCCGCTATGGATTGATCAGTACGCTGTGTATTGTAGCAACCCAATGTATTTGGGCAGCACTGATTTTCAATAAATCATTTCTATTTATAAAAAAGTGTCAAAACTACTTAATATTATTTTTATATGATTTAAATTTATTTTTGTACAATGGAATACCATTTTTACTGACTGTAACTCCTCCTCGCGGTCTCGAAATTCATTGCCTATTTTCACTCCTATGAACTATCCATTGCGTACTCCTAAGAATATTGGTAGGCTTAAGGTTGTAAGCCACGTGGGACACTCGCAGACGTGGCAGCCAAACAGGCCCTCACACTGCCCTCCTCCTAAGGTAGGAACGCCACCATCCCAACACTTTCACAACTGAGTTTTCCCCTACAAAAAGAAAATATATTCTACAAAGATATTCAGATGCAGGGCATCAAATTCATAAGAAATCAGCTCCAAATATCCTGGCACCAAAACCACTGTTGGTCTGTGTAATTATTAAATTCTCTCAGGAAACATATCCAGATTTTATATCTACTGAATTTAAAGGAGTAAAAGTTACAAGATAATTTTGTGATGATTAATTCAGTTTTGAAGGTTTTTACTTCCTTGTACGCAGTAAAGGAAGTATTGTAATCGCGAAAATTTTCGGTTTTCAGATTTCAACGGAAATATCCATTTTGACCATTTCTGAATTCATTCTGACTAGGTTCGCCGTGACGTCTGTACGTACGTTCGTACGTATCTCCCATAACTCAAAAACGATTTGCCGTTAAAGTTAAAATTTGGAATCTAGGATTATTGTATAATCTAGTTGTGACCTGTGAGTTGTGAACCTCTCATGAAATGGTCACTGCATGATTACCGGAAGTGGTACTTTACTTGAATGTCATTATTAATTTTTATTAAAAATTATATCTTAATATGATGCGAAACTTCTCAAATTTGGTAAATTAGACTTTTATATCAATATAAGTAATATAATAGATTTTGGTTGAAATAGAAGATCCGAAAGGGGTACTTTATTTGAAGGCCATAAACTAGTAACCAAATTCAGGGTCACTTTTTGAGCCACCGATTTATAGTTTAATAGGTGTACAAGGAAGCCATGGGGTGTTCGCATCAGATATTTTAATACACAATTTTCTGTATTAATTTGGAAAAGTAAACATAACCTATAAATGCAGAAAAAATAATTTTATCAACAAATGCAGTCAAGTATACGAATACGAATTATTTCATTTAGTAAATAGGTGCATGTGTTTGAATTGTTGTTGAATATAACACAATGAGAATTATTATACCTAACATTTTTATTATAGATCTAATGAATGGCGATTCATTATTTTGTATTGCATATAATTTTCTGTATCCTCTTCTAACTTAAAAAAAAAAAAAAAACAAATATATTCACATAAAAACATTGATATGTAAATAACTTTTCCACAAAAAAAAAAAATTTCCCATTAAAAAAAAAAATAATGTGATCAAAATTCATCAAATGTCCGATCAATACTTTATGAGGTTATGATGCTTATTTCAACATACAGCAACAAAATTGTACGATGTATTCATTATAATGACTTCAAAACAATGCAAACAAGTTATTGGAGATACTTTAGCTATTCTCATGGCATTACACTTTGCTCTTCGAGTCTAACGAGAAACTTGCTCTACGAGAAAAAATACTTTATCATAAATATTTTATTAGTCTATTGACCGACGTATAGTATTTTTGAAGTCCTTCAGCTTCAAGAAAAAAACTATAGACATTGATGTTCTTAGCATTTTCCGCCGTGAAGATTGTACATACAGTTACGTAGACCTGAGTTTAAGCGATGAATGTTCAATAGTTTTGAGATTTGAGTTTTGTTTTTTGAAAAGGAACGGTTGCAACGACAGCAGAACTTTAAATATTTTTTTTATGAACTCAGGGTATTCTAAAATGTTTAAATGAAGTGAGATGGAGAATTCTATTTTGCCATTTATCCTACATCCGTGGTTCTGTAAGTAAAACCATTGAGGCACAACAATCTACAAATTCACTGTTTACTTGTTACAACAATCCTGCCAGATCCACAATGTTAATTCAATTACCATGAACTTGACAGACCATTTGTCTTCTTTTTTTTTCTGCATCGTGCATTTAAATAGTCTTGGCCATTCCTCGGCGTCTGTTCGATTGTTTACAAATTCAAAACCACACCTACCTTAAGTATTTGGATTCCTTGCGGTACTTCTGCGACACTCTTTCCTGTTACCGTTCGACTATAAAATTAGTCACCCACATTTTTTTTTTATAATCACTTATAGTTGACGAAATTTTGCTTCTTCGTCCATCAGACCCATTCCTGTAATCTCCGTCACTCTTTTTGTTATTATTGTTATTTCTCTCATTCTTTTCCCTTTATCTCCCTGGATTACCATTTATATTTTGTTTTTGGAATCCTTCCTTTGGCATCCTCAGTTCAAGCCTCAGCCCTCCTCTCCTCAGCCTTCCTCTTATTCTGTAAAGGATATGTTTTTATCCCTTTAAAATTTCTTCATTTTCTCTTATTTTAAAATTTACGCGAATCTGCTCCAATCCTTCGTTCCTATGCAACGATTATTTGTTTTCTGGATTCATTGAATTGAATACTACCTGTTCCTGTAATGTACAGGTAAGTCTTCCTTTAAGAAGATTTTTTTTAAGCATATGAAGATCGGTCTGCAACTAGAGCCATTAGAAGTCGAGAAGAAGATCCGTCAGACAAGCAAACTGATAGGTTTACTAAAATTATCCAGTGCTTCTCAACAAAAAATATCCAGAAGTATGTTGTGGAAGGAGGAGAAATAGATACAGGGACAGATTTGCTGAGGCTTCGATAGTGGGGAGGTTGGAATGAAAGTGTTTATTAATCGAGGATTGTGAAGAAAATGTATTTTCTTTTGCTTAATATTATGTTTTAAATAACTTCTCGGGGAAGTGTTTTTACCTACTTCTATGAAGGTTGAGGTTAAAAGAAGTAAAGGTAACTGAGTTTTGAAGTTATGGAAACTTGACAATGATATTGTTTTGTGTTTGCTAGACTTTTATTTAGTGAAGATTCATTAATAACCTAAGAACTATTGTTCTCATTTTAGAGCACCGAATTATTCCTTCTTTACCCAAATATTTTTGTTTGTTTGTTTCTGTTACAGCCGTAAAACATTTGGGTCATCAACACCTATAGTTAGTTCGAAGTATTTAGATTTTGAACATATTTGGTCTGCATTACAAACAAGAATAATAGACGATAAAAAAAAAATAATAATAATAAAAAAACGAGAAAGTACTATAATTTAGACTAGAGACGATGTGCTTTCAAAAACTTATATGTCACTGAAGCTTAATTTTCATTAAGAGCGCTTGATAAATTTGGGATCAGCCCAAATGTAATATTTATTGTTGAATCATAGTGAGTGCATCAAAACTATGTCTAACCGTAAGAATAGAGTTAAATATCACCATGATGGAGGTGCCAGTTTTCTGATAAGGTATGAACGCGTGAGCCTATTTTTGAGCGGACTTTTTATTCCCAAAATTGATCTTAAATAAAGCTTTATAAATTTATAAAGAACGTAAATGGTGAATCCGAATCAGATAGAGCTCGTTTCTTGTTTTTAGATCGTGAAAGCTTGTACGTGATTATGCTGCCTTTCGATTGGATTTAGTTGACAGGACCGAAGCAATATATATATTTTTTTTGAACCTCAAAGTGTCCTCTACGTGAGTGATGTACATTACCGGTCTCTTTCCGTTATTACTCTAGTATAATTTATTTTTACTATGTCTCCCCCCCTTAAAAAAAATATTGGATGTTTAAATCATAGAACATCAATACCTTGTTAGGATTGGTATGTGGAGTAATGGACTAAAACATTATCTGGTAGGCTGAGCCAGTTCTTAGGAGCTGGAGGAGACCTCAAATCGATTGTGAGTAATAAAAAAAGTAAATGAGTGTGTTCTAATCCGACCGCAGGACTAGATTGATAGACCTATCATCTAGGATGTGGCCTGGCTCTAGTTTCTGGACCGTTTAGCCTCCATTCTACGCTCTGATTTAATTTGGAGCTTCGTACGCTTTACTATTCCTCTTGGCACAGGCCGGGATAACGTCTGATAAAGAATATTTTTTTTCTTTTTCCGAAGTATAATTTTATAATAAAAACATAAATTTTAAAAATCTGCGACCAACACACAACTTTCACTTGCCTCCTTATTTGAAGTAAATTATAAAAGTTAAACAAGTTCCCAAGAGATTTCTTTTTCTTTCGTACCAACATTAGAACTGTCTATGTCACTAGATAAAGCATTGGAAATCGACTGTGTCGACATTTTAAGATGGAGAACCCGCTTAACTTATATTTTATTCTCCTGCTCCAGACTTGTTCAGCTCACAAATGGGGAGGAAAACAAGTATTTTATACTCAATTTTAATACTTATAACAAGTATTAAAATTGTAAAATTAGATTGAAAAAAAAATCGCGTTTGAAACCTTTATCGTCGAACCACATGACTTCTGTATTAAATTTTAATATAATTTTTTATGTAAGTTTATTATTATCATTAAATAAAGGACCCTTCTAGGCTCAGCAAAATCTAGTATAATATTTAAATTGATATAAAAGTCTTATTTACTAAATTTTAGAAGGTTTTAATCATAGTTTAATATAATTTTTGATGACAGTAAATTATGACATTCAACTAAAGTACCACTTCTGGTGATGATTTAGTGATCAAAAAGGGAGCTTCACAACTAGATTTTACAACAATCTCAAATACAAAACTTTCACTTTCTACGAAAAACCGTTACCATATTTTCATTACTGCATACAAGGAAGTAAAAAACAAATAAAAATTGAACGGGTTTCCATGGGAACCAGCACCGGGGTGGATGATTATTTATTTAGATGATTTTGTTTTTGTTTTGTTTAAAATTTAATTATCTTTCAAATGAGTGAGTACCTATTGTTTTCCAAGGCATGTATGGTTTTTGAGTTATTTGAAAAACTAATTTTTTCTTAGGCTTTAGAATTTTTTTTTTTCAATTACTTAGATTACGATTTTTTCCAAACCCAGTCTTGTAGCAGATCTAGAGCATAAAGTGAACCACCATTAAAAATTTCAGCTTCAAAGGCATTGTCGTTTTTGAGATACAGTGATGACTACATAGATGGTAGGTTGGCATTAATAGATACTGAAGATTATTTACAACAATAACTGAAGTCGATGCTTTTTTCGTCACCCTCCCCTACCTTCTACAAATTTATGTGTCAGATATTAATTTTTCTAAAATGTTTATCTTTCTAACAGTGCATTATACGTATACATTACAACACTTATTTACTGAAATTTGTTTTTAATCTGGGAAAATATTTTTCCTTATTTTCTCCTTTAGTTAAATATCAAATTCTTTTATAGTTTATACTTATCCATTTTGCATTACTACTAACAATGAGAGAAGGTTATTTCAAATAACCAAAATTAAGGGTTCATTAGAGGAAGCCATTTTGATAATTCGGCACTTATGCCGCCAGATTATTTCAATGAGGAAAAGACACAACTGATATTGAAGACCATTTTATTTTACATTGGTATAACAGGTTTCATCAAAATCGTTAGTCATTTTCGAAAAAATTACAAAAAAAAAGTGTAAAATCAATTATATAAAGTGCCATTACCGATATGTCGATTTTATTGAAAAAGTTGCTGTAACATGCCAAGCATATACCTGTATTAAATCGATGATATTAAGTGGTACTTCCGCTAAGTCCAATATTCTATATCTTTGGAATATTGGTCCGATTTGGATAATTTGTTTTTTGCTTTGTAGGGAATTTTATTTTCTTTCAGATGATTGTGTTTATGATGAATTATGATTATGTTAATGATGATTTACCATAAAACTCATAGCTTTTGAATTATACAAATATAACAATCCAGATGTTCATTTTCGTTATGATAAAACTCAACATTAACAACTAATTGTAAAAAAGATTATTTATTTTAATAATTTTCTATCGTTTGGGACTTTTGAACCATTGGGATCATTTTCGCCCTGTATAAGAATTACATAATATTAAAGTATAACAAAAATTACAAAAGTAAAAAATTAAATATAAGTCCAATACCAATCAGATTATAAAATATTCAATGTTCAAGTGCTAAATACAAAATATTATATACAGTTACATATTTATTGTAATAAAATTGCAATTAAGATAAAATATTTTTATTTTTTCAAGGAATAAAATTATAAATGGAATATAACACAATTGTACAGATTTCCATAAGTACTAATATAATTTAATTTAATCGGCACAGGCTAAAAATGAGTAAAATATGGTAGGAAAGCATATTTTATTTCAGGGAAATCATCTATTTGACATACCTTATGTTAATACCTTGCTTCTGTGAATTAAAACCAGTGATTTATTAAAATAATATATTATAATCAAAGTCTTTTTATTTCATAAATGACAAAAGATCTGTAATATATAGCATAATTTAACTTTGATTTTAAAAAAGTTCTAGCAGAGCGTGGTTTCGATCCACGGACCTCTGGGTTATGGGCCCAGCACGCTTCCACTGCGCCACTCTGCTCCTATAGGGGTTGATCAAATTTTTGGTCTGGACCGGATTTTTGTAGATAATAATTGAATAAAATTTTAAGGTAATCGAGTAAGATTAGCAGAATTTTATAAATAGGAAAAAAAAATGTTAAGACTTTAAAAATGCCTAGCATAACATTTAGCGTTGGCGAAAAATAATTTAAACTTTTCTCGGGAAGGTTACAACCCATACTATATTACTAGAGATTGCAAGCCTGTTTTTTAAAAACTCCGAGTTTTTAAAGAATTGTTAATACAACCAAATGATTTATCTGAAAATACTAATATTTGCTAACACTTTTGGTCCAGCCAGTGCGGTTTGAATAAAATCAATTTTTTTAGGCCTATTTCCTGGCTCTTCATTTATCGTAAAGATGGCCTATAAATTGGGCCGAAACCTCGGCATTCATTGAATAATTGTGTACTATTTTTGCTTAATTTTGACCTCCACCCTGATTTACTATAATATTTTTTTAATTATTGTTTGTAAATTTTTTTTATGAGGTCATATATGCCTCCATTGTTTGTAAGTTTTACATGACATCTGTCGCTCAAATAGTTACAGTAAGTGGATACTATTTGAATACAATATAACTGGAATGTCAGCCATGAGGAAGGTTACCACCTAGCAGCACCTACATCTTCCTTGCAATGAACTGTGTAGTATTTTATCTAAGGAGAGCCATTCCATATTTCTTTGGGCACATTAGGCATGTCCATCGTCATCATGTTCTGCAAAAGATTTTAGATATGCGAATTTCATTTTATTTTTTTTTTTGAATGAAACATCCTTTCGTTTATTTATTATATATGTATATAATGTATATAATACTCTTTAAACAAAGAGGTACCGCAATGTTATATAAAGAGGATGTTTTTCATTTGGGTATCTTTTACTATCTGATTACTATTGATGGAATAATTATTGACAGAAGCTTTTTATGGTGTAAGACGCATTAGAAGACCACGACATTTATGGGCATACGGAGTAGCATTCGATGGCAGTACAATGTTGTGCCATCCAGTTTAGATGCCACGTGAGACCGTCATAATAATTGATGAAAGCTATTGGAGGGGACTATGGCTTGTTAACTTTTTGTGTTAACATCTTAATAATAATCATGTTTTATTATTTTATAAATTACTTACCGACAAATAATTAAATTCAGGTTTACTAGCTCACGCTGACACGGAAATTTTCCATTTCCTTATGCTCCTTTTATAGCCAGGTTCCATTGTAATCCAATGGGCCTATTTTACGGTAACACTTCCTGCAATGCCACAAGTACCCTAATGGAATGCAAGGGGAAATGAAAGTGATTTCATGGATTAGCCGACTTCTTGTAGATCACTGGTGTACCGGAACAGGTAACAGGAACCTAATCATTGTTGGGTTCACTGCTGTCACCTATTTTAATACCCTGAGTGCCATCGGCCGTACTGATGTCTTTAGTGACGCTTCGGTTCGACATAGATCGTGTTAGCTCAGCCCTAGTTTGCGACTGGAATCCGTTTCTATTTAATTCAGGCATCAAATGCTGTGTGTGTGTGTGTATGTGTGTGTGTATCTAATTTCCAAATGGTATTCAGATTGAAAAAAAAAATTGAATTTGCAAGATCGAAATAGATATAAAGAATTGATATCTTAGTGCGTTCAACGGTTTAAAGTAAGAGTGGTGGAGAAGAAAGAGTAAGTAAGAGATGTTAGGTGAGGGATGCTAAAAAAAAACACACCAAAAAGAATACTTGAATGTGAATCGACGTTTCGGCCAATGTTTTAGGGTTAAGAAAACTTGATTAAGGCTAAGAAAAACATTAAAAAAGGATATCAACCAGTATGAAATAGGATAAAAAACAAGAAAATAAGATGATAACGAACAGTTATAAAAAATGGTGACAAACAGTAATAAAATATGGTAACAAACAGTAATATAACAACAATACTCACAATACAATGAATGCCCTTAGTTAGATGGCATTTTGAGGACGAATTAAGGGGGAACTAATTTGAAACTTACATCTCCTTCCTAACCTTTCAAAAAGTAGCTCCTTTAAAAAAGTAGTGCCTACCTTTAATTGGTAGGTTTACGAGTCGGTAAACCTACCAATTAAAGATCGATAAGTCGATTGTTGTTTACTAGTTTGTGCTTTATTTTTTTTTATTGTTCCTGTATTGTGATTAATTGGCTTGTATATTGACTTTCTCATTCGGAATATGGAATTGCATTGTTTTAACGGCTTACTGATTGCTTTTTTTGGTAAAACTGGAGTAGTGGACTTTTTATTTTTGTGAAAACCCGGTTTTGAACTTGACACTGGTTTTATTTCGGAATACAAGATTTGTATTGTTTAAACGACTTACTGACTGCTTCTATTTTTTTTTTTTAACTTGACATCGACTACATCTTGTGGGATGGAGTCCTTACCTGAATCAACAACAGAAAAAAAAACTTGGCGAGAAGTGTCCCTTTAACAGGTCAAACACGAAAAATTATTCTTGACATGTTTATTTTACGTTCAAACTAAAAAAAAATTGAAGAAAATCTTGAATATCGGCTAATGTTATAGAAGCAACTATCGAGTGCACGGGACTATCGTTCAAGCAACTATCGTTCAAGAACGATAGCCTAAACAGGAAACGTTGGAAAATAATCCATTGAAACCATTGGTTCTTTGTGTGTTCTGTTCTCTTTGGCTTAAGCTCTACAGCTCGGAATCAAGCCCCGAAGACATCGACTTATCCGATTTTGAAACTGAAATATTGTGAAAGGGACAAAATTATGTTACAAAATCAATATATATAAATAAAAAGTGTGTTTGTAGAACATGTTCTTCATGAAGCTTTAGTATTTTTTTTCGTAAATAAATTTATGAATACTCATTTATTTATTAATTCTTGTTTTCATTCAAATTGTTCCTAACGAATTTTCACAATTATTGCAAATTGAACCATACCTAAATTTTTTCAAACAAAAATATTTAAGAATTTAAATTTCTCTATTAATTTTTGTTTTCAATGAATTTAACCTATCTACGGCGAAATGATAACGAACATGTGATTTATATTTATATCATGTCAACTGAATGTGCTGAGGGGAAAGAATTACCTCCACTCTCGCGGACTGATTCCATTTCCCTGCTGCCATCTAACTGTGGGCGACTTGTAAACTGAAAATATATCAAAATTATTATGATAAAACAAATTCTTTCTTGTGATTAGAAATATTTTTAAAATGATCTTTCTCATTTTCTGAATAGGTTATTAAAAAACAAAAGGAATAATACCTATATGAAGTAAGGATAGATTTTTAGGGAGAGAACGAATATTAATAACTGGTTCCTTAGAGAAGAAATCTTGTCAAATACGTGAAGGATTCTCTGACATGTTGATTTCATCACTCACTATTTTGAACATGACGACACAAGTGAGTAATTGGGCGTTTTCGAGGATGGAGGAACCTGCGGCCACATATTTTTTCCATCAAAGCGGAACAAGTAGTGTATAATGTTATCAAAAACTCGAAACAGCGCTTGACGGAGTTATCATTGGATAAATTTGACACAGTTAGTTTAAGAAGCTTAGAATTCAAATGTCTATGGTGTAATGTATTCCAAAGACTTCCTGATATTGTTGCAAGAATATAATATCTATTTACTGTTTGAGAAATATTTCCTTGAAACAAAGAATCAGAAACAGCAATTATATCTGTCAGATTTTTCTGCATCCCAAGATTATATCAATACCGCTAATAGCAGCGTGTTTCCAAGCGGTGAAGAATGCATTAGAACTCTAATTTCAATTTCGTTACATTAATTCCTCTGTTATACCTTTTCGTGTTGAATAGAATTATATATGATCATTACTAATTGATTTGTTTATTTAGTTAACCGACCTTAGTGCTCCGATAAGGACAGGAAAGACGGGTTATCCTACCTATTCCAGCCAGATTGTGAAGGTTATTATTTATTACGAGTGTTCGCCATGAAATATAAGTCAGCCCCATAAGCCGGAACTGAACCGATAACCGATGCCGCTTCTGGCTCGAGAATGCCAATGGGCTGGACAAACACAATCTGCCATCATGGTTTCTCGATTTTATTTTATGTGTATCTACAGTTCAAAGAAAGATATTAGCTACGCTAATTTTTCGATTTTTATTTTATTTACTTTTAATATTTAGAAAATCGAACAAATCACATAAATCATTTTAAATATTTTTTATTACGCATTTTTAAATAAATACAAAAAATCGAAGAATAATAGTAATCAACCCAATTTTAATTTTATATGCGGGATAAAAAAATAATATAATCATTATATATTTATTACGTCTAGGATATTTGTTAAAATTAAATTTTTAACATGTATTATGAATAGGTTCCCACTCCCTCATTGAATTAAAACTCCCAACGCACCCGTTACCTGAGAGGGTTCATCCTACCTGAGGTTGAACATCTACTCACACTATATTTTGGTCTATCAGCTAGCCCCTGATTTTTAAGTGAATTGCTTTTTATGTGAATGGCTCACTTCTGCAGTAAAGTCCGCATTAGTGTAATTTTTTTCATATTTTTTTTTCGTAGATTACGAATATCGTAATCTGGAAATCGAAATAGGTAGCATTAATATGTTTTTAGCCAAAATAAACTTTTAAAAAATAATTATTTTTTTTTATAGGAAATACGCATTTTGTCGGAAAAAAACTTCAAACAAATGTTTATTCCCTTAGAATTACCTACAAAAAATATCCAGTTGCATTTTAAGCTAAAACTAGCTATAACGGATCTACGGAGCGTCAAATCTGTGACATTGTCTGTATTTTAAGAAAAAAACTGTCATATGTGGGTATAATTTTTCTAGAAATGTGCATTTCGTCAAAAAGAAAAACTAAAACCAATAAGAACTAAAATGATTTTTTAAAAGTTTATTTTGGCTAAAATCATAAGAAATATGATATACAAACGACTATCATTAAACGTTAAACGAAAAACGTTTTTTTTTTCATTTTTTTTTTTTTTTTACCTGAAAACTGTTCAAGACTTCACTTGCTGATCCATGTTCAAAGAAACTTTCTTTTTCAACTTTCAATAAAACCGCCAAGGTTATCCTTCTTTTCTGGGATTCTCTGCATGTGTATAAATATATATATATATATATATATATATATATATATATACTGCCTCATTTCAACACGCCTTTATTGCCCGTTCTATCATTTTCAGGAATTCTCTCACTCTTAAAATGAGGCATGATCCCTCCTTTTGCACATTCAAAACCATCCTATTCCAATTCCTCTTCAATATCCCGTTAGACACTGGCTTATGATGTATTATGAAATAAGGATTTGGTTTAATTAACAACTTTTTTTTAATATGAACATATATTTCATTTCACTTTTCATGCACCTACACATGAACAATCTATGTACGAATAGCACAGTTACAAACACGGCCAGATCCCATTTTATCACGAAATGAGTTAGAACTGGTTTTAGTCGGGATGAAACCTCTATAGAATACTAAAGCTCTTTTGTTACTAAAATCGCCATAAAAATGTTAAAATGCATTTTTAAACTTCACTTCTATATTATATTTGGTTAATGAGTGCTTCTGAAAAAGTTTACAAATTTGTATCTGAGCTACTCATATTTTTTTCTTTAATTTTATAAAAATTAATGACTGCATTAAAAAAAATTATCGAGGATACATTCAAATGGACCATTGATTTTTTTGTGTGTTTGTGTGTGTGTGTGTGTGTTCCCAAATGCAAACTCATTTGGCCATCTATAAGTCGATAATTTTATAACTGATGGTGGGATGAAACAGTTTTGCTAATAATCATATTGCAAGTTAAAAAATATATATATTATACTTTGGTCTGATTGGGGCTCCTGTCTCAATGGCGCCACGAAGTCTGGGAACATGTAGAGCGGATATGATGGCTATCAGTTAATAAATGACCGGTTAATTGACTTATCTCTATTAGATTGAAATAATATTAAAGTATTACAAACACCGGTTTCTACCAAATAATTGAAGGGACTTGAGAGCTCTTACTGAGGTACGCCATAGACCACACCTCGCGTGCCTCCATGCTTTCCAAAAGGTTATGGAAATTATGGCACTTCCTGGATCGTTGCACCCACGCATTAAAATTTCCTTGGCATTAATTCATGAGGAAGTGAGCCGAGGATCTACCGTTAGTGAATTCTGGATGTGCTCAGCACCAACACACGAAGCTCCTTATTGGACGAATAATTTCATCATAATAATAAATGGTATATGCGGGTTGTATATATGGACATCCATCTATTACATAATCGTATATATATAATTATAATTGTGTACAAACGATCACCAGTAGATTAGCTCCACCGCTTAAAAAATAAAAAGTAGGATATTTAATTAAACAAAAAAAAACATACACAGGTATAACAATTTTTAACCACGTAAATCTTTACAGATATAAAGGTTTGTCTTAAAAACCTTAAGAACATATCGTGTTTCATAATTTTATATATTATGTATATTATTATACATATATTGTATATATATTGTATATTATATATTGTATATTATTGTCCTTCCAGAAGGACATGAGCTTAATTCTATAAGAACATGGCTCATTTCATTGATGGCTGAAAAAAAAAAAAAATCGCCTTCAGCAATTCATTGGTGTTTTTGAAAATTAAAAAAAAAAAAAAAAAAAAACATTAATTTAAACAGAAAAAAATATTTTAACATTGGGATATAAAAAAGTCATCACCAGATTGCCCAGTCTAGGAAGCTTCATTTTTAGCACATAACACAAAAATATTTTTCCTATTGTTTTAATATTATATATAAAAATTATTTTTTCAATATTCGTTTTTAATGTTAAATTTAAATTTCATACTTATTCATCTTTTTTTATTCATATCATATCATGAGGCAGTTCACATTTGTAATTATAAAGGTCTGCTAATTTCATTATCATTCTAAATTTTCTTTTAAATCAGGGAAAAGCAAAATATAAAAATTTAATTTGTATTTAAACTAGTCTCTTATAAAATAATTTTATCTATTGTCAATCATATGTCTTTGTATATGTACTGCAAAGAAAATAAATAAGGAACATTCACCAAAGTTTTAAAAACAGAGAATTAAGAAATTAATAATAGTCATTCTTTTCGTACAGATTTAAGTTAATTTAATTAAACTTTATTGATTGTTGCACAAATCCCAGACTATTACTGGCATACTTCTCATGAAATTATGTTGTAGTTGCTACGTAAATGCTGAAATAAACGTAACTAAATCAAGAGTTGAAAATAAAATAAAAATTAATATTAACAAATTTAGAATAGGAACTCAAAATAAAATCTGATAAACAATAAAAATAAAATTGATCCTTGCATATTATTTGTATTATTGGTTAAGATTATTTATCCATTATATTGGCTATAGTGAAGAGAAGTTCTTTTAATTATATTATTTTATAAAATAATCATAGCTTAGTGCTTATAACAACTACCCCATCTTCAGAATATTTTTTCTATTTCTCTTTTTAAATTATTTATCAATTTAATATCAGCTATTACTTCTGTATGGCTTAGTGGCGTAATAATTTTATTAGGTAATTATTCTTTTTTAGCATTGTATTATTTATGAACTACATAATAATTTAAAATAAAATGACGAAATATTTATATGGATGGAAGGGACGAATAGGAGTCATAGTTGGTGTTCATAGTCATAGTCATAATTTAAAAGGACAAATAAATAAGACATCTTGAAGATCGGGCAGAACTCCGAAACTTTAATGGCACCGTGTTACTATTATTTTAGATAATAAAATAATTTAAGGAAGATCTTCGCTTTAACCGTTATATATATATATATATATATATATATATATATATATATATATATATATATATATATATATATATATATATATATATATATATATATATATATATATATATATACTACTACATAAAGCTGAAGAGTTCGTGTGTTTGAACGCACTAAATTCGGGAACTACCAGTCCGATTTGAATAACTCTATTTCGTTAGATCGTTTATTGAGGAAGAATTCAGGCTTTGTAGCATCATACTACGACCCATAGGAGCGTAGTAATATCCACAAATTAAATGCTGAAAGGAAATGGGTTCAACTTGTGTTCGTGTCGTTGTCTGCTTCTTACCCGCAGAAACAAATTAGCAACACAAACTAGTTAATAAGTGTGCAAATTACTGTGTGGAAAGATTATTTTGCAAAGAAAATGGGAGGGGTATAGTATACTATATAAAGTGTGAAAACCTGAAACTTATTTAAGTGAAACTTAATTGCCGTTGATACAATTTTTTGTCGTTTTGGCCCAGTTCGTTAAAAATGCCAGTAACAAAGGAGACTGAACAACATATAATAGGTTAGTATTTTAAAGTCTGATTTGTACTTTACGGGTTCAATCAAATTTGAATTGGTATAAATAAAATTGGTATCATCAAGAAAGTCGATCTTTCATTTTAATCACCTGTTGTACAAAAATTATACCTTCCCTAACTCAAAACATAAAAAAACATTATTCAAATTACTAACGAATTATAATTGGAAGGAATCATATACGAACACCTACCGAAGACGCAAGTTCTCAATTGGACCGGGCTCAGTTTCAGAGAACCGGCTGGCTAACAGTACCTAGTCTACCGAACTGTATTAACATATTAAACTGACTTGTAACCTTCCTCGTCCTATATCCCCGATCATAACACCCTCTATAACATGTCGGACTTGTACCTCCATCAGCTTCAACACAAGTAATCAGGAATGCAAGGTATGTGTGACCGGATATGATGTTTTACAAGCTAGTGAATGCTTAAACCAGACAGCCATAAATAACATGAGTGGATGATAAACTGATCAAATAATTTTAATTTTGGCTACGAACTTGGAAATGATACAATACTTTCAGCATTACTAGAAGAATGCATGGAAATTTTTTAATTCTAAATCTCGTACTCACGCCAGTCACAGAATAATAACAATCAGCGAATATAATATTATTTTCATTTCAGGCTCAGAGCGAGACAATACCCAACATCACCTCTTCCCAGGCTTGATTTAGTAATCATAATCAATGTCTCTCATCTAGCTCCTATTTATTCGTCTACTCGTATGGGCAAGTCAACTGTAGTCATAGTCATAATTTTATTGGTTCGTTCAGTGGCGTACACAGAGAGAGATGTCGAGGAGGGGAGAGGGATGAGAAGGAATACTCCGAAATGCAAAACATAAGATATGATTTTCATACCAACCAACATAAGGTTTGAATTTTGCGTAATACTTTCGGTATTTTCTAACAATAATTGTTAGTTGAGATTCGCATGATGGTATAGAAGGATCAATCAGCATCAATTAAGGATTGATACATTATTAGCCACTTCTATAATTTTGTTATTATTGAAAACTAGTTTCGAATGTTAAACATTCATCTTCAGTTCTAAAAACACACAAAAATTCAAAAATAGGCAATTCAAAATACAGTTTGGTATTATTATATACATTAAATTAAATGAAATATAAATTAGTATTATAAAACATTTATGAATTATGAATTTAATCAAGACAAGAAATCAAATATATGTTAGTACTCAACAAGGTTTAAGTAGATTATATCAAACAGAAAATTTTTTATTGGTTTGTCCTCGCACTGAACTAACAATGAAAGAAAGGTGGGGTGTTTATAGGTAAACGGTTTAAGGGTCGGGGTTTTCCAGTAATTTCGGTGAGTACATGGTGAGTACCAACATGTATTTGATTTCTTGTCTTAATTAAATTCATGATTCATAAATGTTTAATAATACTAATTTATATTACATTTAATTTAATATGTACGTAATATAATACCAAACTGTATTTTTAGTTGCTTATTTTCGAATTTGTATGTGTTTTTACAAATGTAGATGAATATATAACATTCGAAACTAGTTTTCAATAAAAACAAAATTAAACAAGTAGGTGATTATTTGTCTACTTATAAAATCTTCTCTCTCCACGAAAAAAAAATTTAAATCCACCGTCCGAAAAAAAATTCTCCGTATGCCCCTGAGTATGTTGGTGTGTCCATGTAGTTTATTATAGAAGGGAAGAACCTTTATATATTGGTCATTTGTTGATTAGTTTACGTAGAATGGACGTAGCCGGAGAGGGGGGGGGCAAGGTATGGCAACTGCCCCCCTTCCAACATGGACAAAATTTCGTAGCTAATCCCTAGCAAACTATTGTTTAAGAATTACTGTTACTTTTTTTTTTTTTTTAAATAAATTGTGTTCCTCCGAATAATACTCTAAATCATTGCATGGTGTCCTGGGTCTCCTCGCCCACTTCATGGAAGAAATTAAATTTAGAAAATTAGCCCTCTTCCTGGCTATACCATTGGTATACCATATATATATATATATATATATATATATATATATATATATATATATATATATATATATATTCAATTTACGTACCAAAGAGCTTTTGTCTTTAGCTTTAATATTTTATATTGAAAAGATTAATTCTTTTTACCCAAACCGTATTATATATCATTGAGGCACTAGTCCATTTGGGATAATGTACGAGTTTGCTCTTATGTTTTAGGTTTTAATTACGAAAATTTGGAAAAAAAAAAAAAAAAAAAAGAATGGAGTATAGTCGTATCAGTTTTCAGCTTTTTTTTTTTAATTGTAACAAGTGTGACACAAATTATCCTACTTTCGAATGGGTCTGTGATTTTTAGCTATAATTTTTTATATAAATTCATATAAAATTTTTACTTAATTTCAATATTAAAAAATCAATTTAAATTAAAATTAGAATTAAATTTCTATAGTGTCGCAACACTCAAGCATGCAGGAGATAACGTTCTTTATATTTGTTGGGACATTAACCGAATATAAGAGCCCGTGGGACTTCATTACCAAAAGATAGATAAAATTCAGTTTTCCTTTCGAATATTATTGCTAATATTTATTTCACTGTTTAACTTTTTTATTCCTTAATTTAACAAAATTTACTTATAAATAATAATATATATACACTCACTTTTGCAGTGTGACAACTTAAAAAATAATTTTGGAAAATCGCGTTTGAAGTATTGATTACGCCTATCTAAATAAATGTCCATAGTTTTTTCATACAATGGCGAGTTTATTCTCTTTAATAAGAACAGCCATAATTCTGATTTTCTTTAAATTGTCCCATAATATTTTTTCTGTGCCAACTCTTATGTTTTAGGTTTTAATTACGAAAATTTGGAAAAAAAAAAAAAAAAAAGAATGGAGTATAGTCGTATCAGTTTTCAGCTTTTTTTTTTTAATTGTAACAAGTGTGACACAAATTATCCTACTTTCGAATGGGTCTGTGATTTTTAGCTATAATTTTTTATATAAATTCATATAAAATTTTTACTTAATTTCAATATTAAAAAATCAATTTAAATTAAAATTAGAATTAAATTTCTATAGTGTCGCAACACTCAAGCATGCAGGAGATAACGTTCTTTATATTTGTTGGGACATTAACCGAATATAAGAGCCCGTGGGACTTCATTACCAAAAGATAGATAAAATTCAGTTTTCCTTTCGAATATTATTGCTAATATTTATTTCACTGTTTAACTTTTTTATTCCTTAATTTAACAAAATTTACTTATAAATAATAATATATATACACTCACTTTTGCAGTGTGACAACTTAAAAAATAATTTTGGAAAATCGCGTTTGAAGTATTGATTACGCCTATCTAAATAAATGTCCATAGTTTTTTCATACAATGGCGAGTTTATTCTCTTTAATAAGAACAGCCATAATTCTGATTTTCTTTAAATTGTCCCATAATATTTTTTCTGTGCCAACTCAAAATTTGTATTTTTTGAGTAGTCACATTGCTAAAGTCGGTGCACGATCTATTATACAATTTTTATTTTATTAGACCACATTTTTACTATTCATTACTTTACTTACTCATTCAAATTATCATAGCTGAAAATTATCATATTTTTATTTTACAGCGCATAAAAAATTGTAGAAACAGTCTTGCAAAATGGAGAGGAACATATCACAGTCTAAATTCCAATATTATATCCTATACTTCTCATGAAAGAGGATTTTATTATATATTCCCATTCTTTTAAAATAGAGAATGAGTCTCAGAGACTCTGTAGCCCAATGCAAGGGTTAAAAATACAAGTAAATATAATAAGTCAGACAAATATGACAGGACAATAACATAAGGATAAATTGCCCAATTTAGCACTCTAATGGTTGTTATTTGTGTTAGAAGTCTTGGGACTATAATTAAAAAATATAAATATTTTAAAGTAACAAATGCAAGTGTAAAACTTTGACACAAAATTCTTCGTAGTAACCAAAAACAAATCCTTAAAACCAGGTAGAAAAAATGTTTAATTTAAAATTAAAAATCACGCATCAAAAAAGAGTAGTTTAACTATGATTCTTGGCTGAAAAAAGCAGTAATTACGGCTATTTTCCGTTCGAACGGAATAGACAAAGCCACAAATCAGGGAGGAGATTTATTTGATTGTTCCTAAATATCACATCATCCCTAGTTCTGCGTGAAATATAAATGAAAATGGCATCATCTCTGCCCTGTTTTCCAGATGAGTTTAAATGATAACGAAACCTTAGGATACTGTTAACCGTCCCCCTTTCTGGCATGCCTTTCATATTCTCGGTGTAGATTCCACTAATAAGTGAAACTCTTTTGTGTTTCAGAGGTGCACACTGCGGCTCTTAACTGTGTCAAACCGACTCGAGGAGCGCCTACTTTCCTGGCGTTGAAGTCACCGGATCTATCCCCATTCCAGACCGGCTAGTTTGCTGTCACCGGATTCTGTGCAATGGAGATGTTTTAAGAGAAAAATTGAAATTAATAATTTATTTTAAAATAAATGATTAAAGGAAAAATGTCTTGGAACAAGAAAAAGTTGGCCATAGCCCACTGAATTCCCGATTTAATAATTTATGATTTTGTAATTTTTTTTTTAAACAATGAATAAAAAAAGACAAGAAACATAATGAAAAACAAAATAAGGTCCATTTACTAAATTTATATAAGTGTTCCATTTCTTACATTTGCTTCATCCATCTCATTTTTACAAAATAGTAGAATAATGCAAAAATTCAATTTAAAAAATGTGATGGGTTGAAATTTAAATAATATTTAATTTAAAAAATGTTTTACACTCTTGAAATGTTTGAGAGCTATTAATAAGATATTTAAATAAAATTTTCTGAATAAGTTTTGCAAACAAATGAACTTCATTCTACGTTGAATTCAATTCCAGATAATTCTCTGCTGAATCTGAATATAAAGCGTATTTTTACTATTCAGTTCTCCTCATCAGTCCAGATTTTTTTGTAAAATACAGTTGAAGTTCCTAAATTATATTTTTTGACGTCAGTAATTGTAATCCTATAAACACACTCTGATATGCAAACGGTCAAGGGAAATGTACATTAAATAATCCTATGTTAAGTAAGTATTCATTTAAATATTTAATTAAAATTAATTGGGGCTACGTTCTAACAAGAGCAGAGTGGCGCAGTGGAAGCGTGCTGGGCCCATAACCCAGAGGTCCGTGGATCGAAACCACGCTCTGCTAGTATGTTTTTTATTTCTGAATAAATAAAAATCATATTCCAATCAACATAATATTGAAATATTATTTAAAAAGTATGAAAACGTAACATTTTTTTTTCGTTGAGGGACTCGCATCAGCCACAGTATGCAACTACTAAGGACTTAAGGACATCTTAAACTATTATATTTTGAGCCTCAAACCGCAGAGCTTTCACAAAACACACCTCAGCGTACCCCAGTTTATTTTTCATTTTTCTGTCTAATGTGCCAGATTCTTTTTATTACCATATTATTAGCAATTTACGTTGTTTTTTTCAAATGGCTTATTCTTAGGCCTTAAATAGTCTTAAAAATAACTAATTAGCTTTGATTTAAACAGAAAGAAGTATCTTAATCTTATGAAAAATGCCAGAAGATCCACGCTATATACCGTTTAGATGCAATAAAACACAAGAAGAAAAGAGGAGAAGAAGTGACACCAGAAGAAGTTACTTTTCTAAAAAATTGTATAAGGCAAAGATTAGGTTGTTTTTTCAAGCAATAAGTGCGGAATTTAGTGAATTGAAGCACACAATTCTTTTTTGTTAACTTTTTATTATTATTACTTATTTATTTATTGTTACTTATTTATTTAGTTATGTTAACATAACTTTGTTTTGTTCTTACTTCCTTGTACGAAGTAAAAAAGATTATCATCAAAAATTATATAACAATATAATGCAAAACTTCTCAAATAAAGTAATTTAGACTTAAATATTAATATAAATAATATAACAAATTTTTGTTAACTTTGGCAGACCGGAAGTGGTACTTTACTTGAGGGTCATGTTAGACTTTCATAAAAAAATTATATTAAACTGTAATGTAAAACATCTCAAATTTGGTAAATAGAACTTTTATATTAATATGAATGTATTTACTAGATTTTGGTTTAAATTGGTGAGCCGAAAAGGGTACTTTACTTGAAAGTCATAATAAACTTACATAAAAAATTATATTAAAATTAAATACAAAAATCATATGGTTCGGTAATAAAGATTGCAAACGCGATTTTGTTTCCACTCCAATTAAGCATTTTTATTACTTGTTTTAAGTGTTATAATTGAGTGTAAAATACTGCTTATCCCCTATTTGTGAGATGAGCAATATTGCAGTAGGAGAATATGATATAAGTTAAGTGGGTTCTTCCGCTTAAAATGTCGAAACTACCGATTTTTAATGCTTTATCTAGTGATATTGACAGTTCTAATGTTGTCACGGAACACGAAGAAATCTCATGGAAACTAGTTACCTACTGGAAGAAAACGACATATAATAAAAGAATGAGACCTCCAGAAGCAAGAGTATATGTGTGTGTGTCAATAGATGGATGCCGCGACGCCGAGTATCGTTTTTGAGATACTGCAATCTTCGGAAACAATTAACCAAATTCAGGATCACTTTTTGAGACACCGATTTATAGTTTAATAGGCGTACAAGGAAGTAATGTGTTGTCCACATCAGGTATTTTCTTTGCTGTATCATCTGTAATAATTTAACTATTTATATATACAATCTTCTTTATAAAAAATAGGATTTGGTGACAAATCTTGAAAGTCATCTGTACTATAAATAAAATAAGTAGGTAGGAAAGTGAAAGATGTGTTATGCGCGCAACAGATTTTTTTTCATTGAGATCAAATTATTGAGAACCATTGAAGTCTGTCTTAAGTCTGAAGAGTTTAGAAAAAATCGATTTATATTTCATGTTCTACACGCGTAACGTAATACGATATCCTTTAGTGTGGTTCCTAATTCTTCCTTAAAATGAAGGTCTTCTTCTTCTTCTTTATCTTCCTCCTTTAGTGCCTTTCAGCGTGGAGGTGCCCCGATCCAAGACTGCCAAGCTTCTCGATTTCCAGCCAGCGCTTTCATTACATTTATTGACCTTCCCTTCCTTTCACCAATCCCTGAGATGTGGTCCATCCATTGCAATCTTGGCCTTCCTCGAGGGTGGCGTCCGGTAGGCCTGGCTTCAAAGAATTTCTTTGGGTCCCGGTCCTTATCCATTCTGCACAGATGACCAAACCATCCCAGCTGTCGTCTCTCCACTGTTTCCCTCAGTGCAGTCACTCCCAGGTCTCCCCTAATTCTCTCATTCCTAACTCTGTCCCTCCTTGTTTTGCCTGCCATTCTCCGGAGGTATTTCATCTCTGCCGCGGTAGCCCTACTCCAGTGCTTGTCCAACGGGACCCAGCTCTCACTTCCATAGATGAGGGTAGGTAGGTATATGGACTTGAAGATATGTAATTTTACATTATTTTCCAATTCCCTTTTCCCCACCACTGTGTTGCATAGCTTGTAGTATATGCTATTTGCTTTTTTAATCCTGTTTGAGAGCTCTTGGTCCATTTTCCCATTTCTGGTGAGCACTACTCCTAAATAGGTATACTCCTGGGCTGTCTCCAAGGTTTCTCCCCTGCAGTGAACCAAAACCTCCTCTTCACGTCCGATGTACATCACCTTGCTTTTTCCAACATTCAATATCATACCCTTCCTTTCTAGCTCAGCCTCCCACTCCGTAACAGCCTGCTGTAGATTTTCCTTGGAATCGGCAATGAGGACAATATCATCTGCAAAAACCATTACTTGCGCTAGGATTGTCCTCATGTTCCACTTTCCAACGACCATCCGTGTTGTCCTCCGCTAGCCGATTTTCAATATCTCGTCCATAAAAGTGATGAAAAGAAGAGGACTAAGACTGTCCCCCTGTCTAACACCCCTTCTCATGGCGAAAGCCTCTGACATTCTTCCATTAATTCTAACCATGCCTTTGGAGTCATGATAAGTGCTTTTTATGGCATTTATTAATGCTGCGGGCACATTTTTAGCGGCTAGAGCTGTCCAAATTTCTTCTCTAGGGACTGAATCGAATGCTGCTTTTATGTCCAGGAACGCTAGGTACAAGTTCTTTCCTCTATCCCATGCCTTCTCAATAATCGTCTTCAGCGAGAAGATGTGATCCTGTGTTTGTCGGTGTGGTCTAAAAGCTGCTTGTTCCTCTTCCAATTTGTCTTCAATGATTGATCGGAGTTTTCTTTCCAGTATAGAGGAGTAAAGTTTATAGACTACAGGGGAGATACATATAGGTCTATAGTTTTGGCATTCACTAGAGCTACCCTTCTTGTGGATCGGCATGATGATATTGCATCCCCATTCCTCAGGCATGGATTTGGAAGAGAAAATATTTTGAAACAGGTCCTGCAAAGCTTTATGTAATTGTAGACCTCCAAATTTTATAAGTTCTGGAGCAATACCATCTTTGCCTGCTGCTTTGCCACTCCTCATTTTCTCTATAGCCCAAGTGACATCTTCCTCCCATATCACGTCATCATATTCTTCTGTTTCCCACCTGTCCTCCACTCTCTCTTCCGAGACGCCAGAAAACAATGCAGAATAATGGCGTCGCCATCTCTCCAATATTTCCCCATCTTCAGTAATCATTCGCCCTGATTCGTCCTTAACATTTCTCACGGGTTTGCACGCATTTCCCTTCATTGATTTTATTCTCTTCCAAAAAATCTTGGTATTTTCCCTGTAATCATTTTGTAGACTTCTGCCAAATTTTTCCCAGCTTTTCATCTTTGCCACTCGAACAACCATTTTCGCTTCCCTTCTTCTTCTGACGTAGAGCTCCCAGTTGGCGGCAGACCTGATTTTACAGTACTCCTTCCAGGCTGTCTTCTTCCTACCCACCGCAGCTTTCACCACATCACTCCACCACTCAGACCTTTTACCTTTGGTACAGACTACCTTCATTCCGCATACACTTTCAGCAGTCTCTAGAATTGCATGTTTCAATGCTACCCATGTATTGTTAATATTCCCTTCCAAATTGACATTTCTAAGTTTTAGATCCAGAAGTTATGCATATTCCTTTTTCTTTTCGGATCCTGCAGTTTTGCAATGTCAATCCTCTTGTAAGCTATGGGTCTTTTCTTTCTGGGTCGTAGTATCTGGGTGTCTCCAGTCAATAGAAGATGGTCCGAAGCAATTTCAGCACCTCTTATAACTTTTATATCGGTGAAGTATTTCCTTATTCTCCTACTGTATACAATGTAATCTATAATACTGTTAACACTCCTTTCTTCAGCTGAGAATGTTATTTTGTGCACCGCCTTATGTGGGAAGAAAGATAAGGTCTCAATCAATCAATAAGGTCGTAATCAATACAGAAGTCGATGAGCCTTCGGCCATTTCCATTTTTGATGTGTTCCCCTCCATGTAGGCCCATAACATCATGAGCGCTTGCATGATCTCTTCCCGTCCTTGCGTTGAAATCTCCCATCAGGATAACCCCCCTGTTACCATCTTGACCTCTGATGACTTCTCTCTCTAGATCAGCATAGAACTGTTCTTTGTCGAGAACGTTTGCATCCTCCGTTGGGGCATATATTTGTATGAGAGCGATCTTTCCTATTGACAGATCCATATGCACTGTTATAATTCTTGAGGATATGGGCCGCCAATCCTCTACTTTAGCGAATAGGCTTTCTTTCATGATAATGGCCACACCTTCCTTGGCTCTGAGCCCAGCGGGCACTCCTGAGTAGATGAGCACATAGTCCTTGTTGAGGCGTACTTCCCCATGCCCTTTTTTCCTCACTTCACAAATTCCTAGGAGGTTCACCCTGAAGGTCTCCATCTCTTCCACCAGCTCAACCTCTTTGCCAGTCAGAGTCCTGATGTTCCATGTTCCAAGTCTAATATCCTTTTGAGCGCCGCGTCGTAACCGCTTAGACTGTCCAAATCCGAGGCTATTTAATGTTCTCTGAATCAGATGAACTCTACTGCGGGTGATTGGCCCAGCAGAAGAGGTCCCGTATCCTCGGGACAACTGGCCTCCTGAATATTTATGTCCCCCCAGTAGGAAGGGTGGCCGGGCTATACCCCCCAGCACTGGGTACCTGTTGGTCCACGGGTCTTTATTCAGTATATTCAGACCACCCCTCCTAAGAGGGATTCCCCATCCGCCACCCGGGGGACGCGCTCCCTAGTGGACAGGCTCCACCGAGAGAAAATGAAGGTCAATGGATAAATAAATTGGTGATGCTGTATTATTCAAATTGAAACCGCATATTTAAATCTGTTGAATTTTTTTTAGCATAGTGTACTGGTATGAGTACTGATTCAAACACAAATAATCTTAGAATTAGTCTTGGAATTCTAAAATCAAACTCTCTGATTTTAGTCAAGCACTAATTACCCAGGCCTCTCTGTCTGAATTTCAATATTTACTACTTAAATATGCTTTGGCTATAATTTTTGCCATTTTTGGCAAAATTTTTAATATATCAAACTATTTTTTGGCTATATCAAACTATTGGAAGCTAAAAGAAAGAAAGAAGCCGAAAAGAAAATTGACTTTTGGGCCTCACATTTTTACTACCCAATCGTTTAATTGGGCTGATTTTAGATTCATTCGATTCAGCACCTCATAAAATATATATAACGATACCGAATTTCTAGTAAGTACTTATTGTTAAAGATCATAAACGGTTTAAAAAAAATATATCTTTTGTTGCAATACCATATTTTAAAATGATAATTATTCATCTTGATCAGTTTGTTTAAAAGCTACTTTGCTCTTGAACTATTTTTTTTTTAAATAAACGGAAAGTAAATACTACCTCAGCTACCTGCTAATACAAATTATCACTTTTTCTAATAGATTAGAGGTCGTAAAACATGGTATCTAACATTTTTTGTGAATTAAAGTTTTTACAACATAGAATTCTATATAACTAATTTCTGATATTGAAAGAATCTGTAGGATTTTTTTTAAAAGTATAATGCTGGTATTAAGTTAATGTAAGTGACTGCTGGATGTTTGAAAAAATGCAGTTTTTGTTTTTGCGACCGAGTTCCTCAATTTAAAAAATATATTTTGTTTATAATCTCCTGCTTTAATTCTTTTAAATATCGATACATTTCTTATTGTATCATATACAGCTCTTTTAATCTTCACCAAATTCACCTTATTATGATCAAGTATTTGATGTAACATTAAGTAAAAGTTTACAAAAAAATCTTTAATTTTTTTAAAACATCAAAATGGATAGGATTTTATTTTAAATCAATTTGTTTTGTTTTTTTAATGTTAAATCTGAACCTGAGTAACAATTTAAGCTAAAATAGGAGCTATGAATTAAACGATAAAATTTTAAAAAATGCTGTTATTTTATGTCGGCTAGGAATCAACAAAATTATATAATTAATAAAAAAAAAAAATAAAGTTGAGTTTTGATTGACCCCAGCTATGAATTTGGCTTTGACTGCATCTTTAGTTTTTTACGACTCTAAATTTATCACTGTAGAATAAATAACCCTAAAGCTTCAATTAGCTAACGAGAGCTCCTTATAAATAGAGACAACCGAATAACTTTAATTAAAAATAATAAAATTCGATTCTTAACACTTTTTTTTTTTTATAATTTCTTTTTATTTATTCACATATGTTGGTTTATGTGATTTTATGTCATCTCAATAACTATTCGTATATTTCAATAAACGATGTTTTTTTTAAAATAATGACCACAAAAATAATCTTATACGTAATAATGTTTATTAGATCATCTTAGTGGTTACCATTTAATTTCTCATGGCGCCGCATTGGGAATAGAATATGTCTCCAATGTCTACTGTGTAGCAGGAAATTTATTGAAGTAATCTCTTTTTTGTGCCTTAAGAAAGATTAAAATTTATGTTTAAAATAATCTATTGCGGTGCGCGCATCAATCTATTTGGTTTCCATGTAAACATTTATTTTTCATTAGATAATATAAAAGTAGAAATAATCAACTACAATAACTTAAATTTATGCGCTTTTTGTCATTCTCCCTTACTTTCTATTCCTTTATATGTTAGACATTATTTTTTCTAAAATCTTTAGCTTTCCAACTTAATT
Source organism: Rhaphigaster nebulosa (assembly GCA_948150685.1). Classification (NCBI taxonomy): domain Eukaryota; kingdom Metazoa; phylum Arthropoda; class Insecta; order Hemiptera; family Pentatomidae; genus Rhaphigaster; species Rhaphigaster nebulosa. The sequence goes on along the minus strand of OX411311.1, from coordinate 84,155,085 downwards.
ATATATATATATAATGTTACCTTTTACCAGATGCTAGTTAGGCAGTAAGTAGGTAATGATAAATAAATTAATTGTAACTGGTCAGAGAATATTCCATTTTTCTTTATTTATTTCATTCATTTCATATATTTCAATGAACTAATTAGTAAGGAGATTGTTATTTCAATTACAAACGATTTTCGTTTGGCGCTTACACTCTAAAACGTTCTTCCTTACATTACAATTTCTGGTTTAATTATACAAAACTTGCCGGACAAAATTATGTATCTATTAGAGAAGAGGCCGATTATAAGATTTTTTTTCTTTATTTTTCTGAACTATATATATATATATATATATATATATATATATATATATATATATATATATATATATATATATATATATATATATATATATATAATAGGTATATTAAACATATAAGTACTACTCTCATTTTCGGAGATTTTTTCTACTCTTATTTCAACCTGGGAAAATATTTCTCCTTTAGTTAATTATCAAATTGCTTCATATTTATAATTATTTGATTATTTAATTATTTTTTTTTTATTTTTTTTTTTATTTTTTACTAAAGAGGCCTTAAAAGTTAAGTTAACTCTATGTGCCCTATCAACAACATCTGTTAGTTGCTGAAAGAAGGTCGTATTCTTTTTTAAATAAAAATTTACTTAAACAAATGTCAACCCAGGTTGCACTTAAGATAAATGTCAATTATTCTCGTTTATATAATATAATCAAAGCTAATACTGTTCAGCATAACTGGAACCGAATTCAGCGATTTTCACCATTTCATACAAATGTTATTCTTATACAACTTAAATACACATTCGTCTCATATATTTTTTTTTCCCTTCTTAATCGTTGCCATTGTATAATGGCCTATTTATCTGTTAGGTTGTGAGACAAACCAGAGATATGGTTGATACGACAGTATTGAACCATTTCTGGAAGATTTCTTCTCTCGTCACTATATACGTCTGGAATCCCCATAAATTCCGTTATATACTACTGATCTGAATTAACGCATCACCTTCATTTTAAAGTAAAAATCCTATCAAATAAAACTTAACTAAAGCCCTTCAAGTTTATTCGTTTATTCATGTTTCAGAAGATTTAAGGATGGTCTACAACAGGTATTATTTTCTCAAATCCCATTTGGAATTGAATTTGTTAACTACTAGAGGAGCGGAGTAGCTCAGTGGTAAGGCACTGTGTTGCTATGCTCCCGCTTCCGGGTTCGAGACCGGCTGTGGCAGGTAATTATTTATTCTGTTATCAGCCGTGGGTCGACTCTGGGGGATCGGGAGACCCTCTTGGGGATCACCCAGCCTCTATAAAGTGGGTACCCTTAATTGGGGGAGAAAAAACCTGGCGGTTGAGCGTGATCTCGGCCAAATCACCTCCTTGCACAACCGTTGGCCTAGAAACAGTACGGTCCTTACCAAGTACTCAACCCAAGACTCTTCATGGGCTGTAGTTGGTACAGGCTAAAAAAAAAACTACTAGACAATTTTCTTCTGGTTGATTCCCGAGATACCCAGTTTCACTGGACTTGTTAGCAGGTAACCGATTTAAAATGTTAAAATTCGTGTTAATTTAGTAATTCAGGATTTTTTTTAAATTAAGTGGTGGAATAATAAAGTGGTTCTTACCTTCGCCATAAATAATGTTTAAAAAATGAATCTTACTTATTTCGAGAATATTAAACCACTAGATACGATTCTAAGTGTTTAATGCTAATAATAATGGGAAGAAGAAAAATTCTAGTGACGTATTAGTGGAATAAGTTCTTCCTTATATCTCCATATGGTATATGTTACATTGTTTCTCCAACGTTTCGGAGTACTACCCCATTCTCAAGATCTTTTTTCTCTATACTCCTATTGTCTAGATATATTTATATTAATTTCGTCTGTTAATTAGAAATAAAAAAACAAGTACAAACTGAGTTTTATATGCTTTAGAAACATTACAAAACATAAATTTGCATGGAGTGTATACTGGATATATTTTCATCGTTATCATTGTGACAATGATGAAAATTTCCAATGACAACCGGTGTAAGTTTAAGTTACCCGAGTGAAAAGAAGAAAAAAGTCCCCCGCTGGTCCAGCAAATCACCGTACAATATTAGAGACAATTTGCAGTGATTCCTGTCACTCTCTAAACATCCTAAAATTTATACCAATGTAACAAATCATAAACAGGCTGTAACGAGTCAGGTAACACTTATTTCGAAGTGACGAAACTATTTTTAACTCATCTAAAAAAAGGACGAGGTTCTCAATTCCATAATTTTTTTTTATATATGTTCACTCATAACTTCACTGGTCTTGAACCGATTTCTCTAATTCTATTTTTAATCTAAAGGGTACATCTGCAGTGTTGTCCCGTATAAATTTTATCTGGATCCGATGAAAACTTATTGAGGTAAAAACCGGAAATCTTAACGAACAACAGTTAATCACTCGCGGTAATTGCAATGGTTTAATTTACAGTATTAATTTCTAGATCTAGCTGCTACATTTTTTTTTTATTTAAAAAGAAAAAACAGGCATTCGCCCAACAGTAGGACACTTAATAGGCTATTAATTAGCACAGGTACACAAATAAATAAATAACAACTCTTTGAAAATAAATCAAAAAAAATTGACTACAAAATGCTACAATATAAGAACCACTAGTAAGAAATAAATAATTGTACTTAATTACGGTACAAAACTATATTATTAAGTTACATTTGATTTTGGTACCCAGCCACGCCTCAACCCTTAAGTTGTTATAAGCTATTCATTTTTAAAAAGTTATATATATATATATATATATATATATATTTATTTATGACACTAAATCATAAATAAATAAATATATATATATATATATATATATATATATATATATATATATATATAACTTTTTAAAAATGAATAGCTTATAACAACTTAAGGGTTGAGGCGTGGCTGGGTACCAAAATCAAATGTAACTTAATAATTTAGTTTTGTATATATATAATATATATATATATATACGGTTCGGCTTGGCACCGACATCAAAAAATAATAAATTATTGTACTGTTCAGATTGATTTGGAATAGCTACCAATGTTACTTAATAATATATTTTGTAAGTAAAATTCTTTCTTTCTTTATTATTGTAGTTCTTGTATTGTGCCGTTTTCAAATCGTTTTTTTTTTTTTTTAATTTCAAATGTAGCCAACAATTTTTTCCCAAAGTCAACAAGTCTTGCTTTTGAGATCACCCTTCTTGCAAAATACTGAAACAGTAATTAAAAAAAAGGTCTTTCAGATAATTATATTTTATGGCAAAACCCTACACACCCCACAGAAAACAATTCATTTTTAAGCTAAAACGGGAAAAATTGCCGATTTTAATTGCTACTGCTGCTAATATTACTATTTAATAATTAAATAGAACTCCCCATAAGAAGTAATTTGCATTAATAATAAAATTTGTGTGTATTGATAATTGACCATATATCAGGAAGTGGATGGTCTTGGAGGCGGTCAAGAATAAAATAAAATAGTTGTAACTATTTATTTAATGCCAGTTACAACTATTTTATTTTATTCTTGGCTGTCGCCCTGACCATATTCCAAAAATAAAAAAATGTTAAGAAAACTGATTGATGGTCTATAACTTTGTTGTAATTTCGTTCCGTTCGTTAATAAATAGTAGCCAGTCCATATCCAGATCTGCTAAGTTAACAGTTATGATTAGCTATTAAATTAAAATAATTGTAACTTAAAAATAAAAAAATGTTAATCATCATAGCTGACTGCTTATTAATCAGTCAAACTTATGAATCACTTTAAACACATTCATTATTTTAAGTTTCAACTTATTTTTATATTGAAGTGTCTTAAATAACATTTTCGATTTGATAAAGTTGAATTCAAATGGCCTTTATTCAGATAGGCAGATTAAGGCAGATGTGTATCGTCACTTGGCACCGTTATCAACTCAGTTCTGAACCAACTATTGAATTTGTTTGAATGAATTGAAGAAATAGTAAAAAATGCATCACTTTACATTCTTATTTAAAGCAATAATTCAATGTTTTCAAAAATGTCACTTCTCGCCATTAACCACAAGAGCATTCAATTACATGATTTTCCTCTAACCAGATAAATGCACCTCGAAGTTTTCCACTAGAATAAGGGATTCTGATAGGTTTGTGAGAATAAAACCTAGGAGAATGTACCAACGAATATATAAACTCTTATATAGATTTTTTTTTATTCGATACCCTTTTAAAGTTCCATTAACGGTGCATTTCGAATATTAATAGCCCAGGGCTCATTAAAACAGAAGTTCAGAGGAATAGTAAATGTTTTCTGCTTTATATTGTTCATAAAAAGAAGTATGTAATTACAAAATAGCCAATCGCATTCTTTCTTTTTCAAGAAGTTGAACGGACTCCTTTCTTAAAGAAAATGCTACAGTTATTCCTACCTATTTGGTAACGGGAATCGAATTATCGAGCAAATCAGTGGTTTTTGATTGCAGAAAATCTTACAATAAGATTTATTATTGATATATTTGTCCATACCCAATCCAGTTTATGAAGGTACCTCGAATAAATCAAAACCGATTTCCAACTGCTTTACTGCTAGTTTGTTATGGTAAGAAGATGAGCCCTGGGATATTTGATGTTTTTTTTTACTTCTTGTCAGAATACGTTTAAAGAACAGTAATTTTTTGCACTATTTATTTGTAATTCATAGTATTTTCCCTGAACTATCAGCTTGAATAAATATAGAAAAAAAAAATCCAAAATCGATATGATATAATGTTTATTTGGAATGTTTTAAAAATAGAAAATAAAATTTGTCTAGAATTTAAGTATGTCGAATACCTCTTTTCTCTGCAAACTTTTTTCATTTTGTATTCTTTTCTTTTTTCATTTTTTTTTTTTTTTTTTTAGGTGACGCTTAAATCATAAGTTTGATCAATGGTTTTATTTATATTTATGGTTAATTTTGAAGAAGAAAAAAAAAAGAAAAAATTTTTTTAAATTTTTTTCTTATAATTTTTAAGATTTAATCGCAAAAATCTTCTCGAAACATCAGCTTTTAATTTATTTATTTATTTATTTATTTATATAACAAATCATTCATTAATGATAAGAAATAATTTATAGGAAATTAGGATTATAATTACAGCATAATAAGAGAAGACGTAAGAAAGACCAGCTTGATCTCAAACAATATGTAAAAGTGCGTTGGTATTTGATTTATTCGGTAGCATATCATTGTATCCGATTTTTCGACAGTTGTACTTTTCATGAAGCTTATGATGGGTTTATGTAAGTTACAAAGTGATTTTCTATATTTTCCATCACAATGCCTCTGTATTTTACTGAAAAAAAAAAAAAAAAAAATGTGTAAAAGGCAATGGAACAGTCTACACTAAAGATTCGAGCAACCAAAGAACCCAGAAAGAATTTCCCTTTTAGCTCTAAGAGCAGCCATCCAAAATTCGCGTTTAGGAATTTCTCAATTTTTATGCTCAACGCGTCTCAAGTTTTATAGATTTTATGTCGTGCTAAAACATAACGGTTATGGCTTGATGAGGTATCCTTACATAACGGTGCCTGTGAACTGCTTGAAAACTTTTAATGGCTACTGAGTTCCATACCGTGCTCATCGTTGATTGCATCGCTAATAAGTAACAGGATATTGGGTCGGGACCATATGGAGCGGCTAGTCGAGGAGTCATCTTGTTAATCATCAGAGCGCAATAGCCATTAAGTTAGCCGTTTAATGACCAACCATTAGAGATCATCTTTGCTGAAGCAAACTTTAATATTATTCAAAGTTTATAAACTCTGCAAATATAAGACTACAATCTATAATTTCCAAATAACTATACATAAAAAATATATATATTGATTTTTTTTTTATTTATTGATTTTTTTTAGCCTTTGGTATAATGATTTCAAAAAACACTTTATATTTTTCTTCTATTTTCATAAATGTCAGGACATATGAAACCAAAAATTGGGGGCCATTTTAGAACATAATGGCTGGTATTAATGCCGAGTTCCAAGGATCAGCCTGGGATGATCTGTTACTTTGATGCCTAATTTGAAAAAAAAATCGGCCCAATCGGAGAAAAGCCGCGAACAGCGGAGGGATTATATTTTAGAATTCTATGTACCTATTAGGAAACGTAAAAGCTCAAATTTCGAAGGGGGAGCTATTTTTTTTTTCTTTTTCTAAGTCGATTACAAAGGTTCATTACTGAAAATAATAAACCAAAACAACAGTAAGTTAAGATGACATAATCCAAGAGCTCTATGCTGCCACATACTTTTTAGATGTACCATTTGAGGATATCAGGCTAATTCTTCCTTTTTTGGAAATTGTCGACTTATATTTTCGGAACTGCCATGTCCATTGAGATGACTAGTAGTGTAGAAAATATATTTCCTTAAAGGACCTCAAAAGATTGATTTAGTTTATGACATACGGAAAAAAAAAAAAACATGATGCTACCAAAGAAGAAATGGCCACCATTCTATGCGTACATTTTCCGTTTTATCACTTCGACCATTTACTACTATTTCAAGAAATTATTTACGTATTCAAGTTTCATATCACACGTTTCAAATGCCTCTCAGTCATGATTTTTTTTTAAATACTATATTTTTTTGTTTTGTTTTATAAGAAAAATCTGCAAAACTGTGTGATCCCTTTTTTCAGCCATAGTTTTCTTCTATATCAGGTGTTTTTATCCCTTCTCTATTTTTTTTACCTAGCTAACATTTCTCAACACATTCTAACTACTATCTATAATTTTGCCGACGACACAGCTGTCCTTTATTCACACTAAGATTCTACCCACAATTCTTTCCTTCACCGACCATATTCTAAAAACAATACCACTCTTATATTTTAGAAAAACGGTTCGAAAGCTCCGAAAGACCCCGAAAATTTGACAGACCCCCAAAAGTCCTCTTTAGTTATAATTTATAATAAATGATATAAATGGTGTCTCATCTTTACGGCGAATTAAAGGAGCTCTTCCCCTCCAACCGTAGACAATGTTCCTATACCAAACCATCCAAAAAATCCAGCACCCTTCCTATATCTACTGCCTCTTACAATTTAAATCCTCGGTCCACGCACAGGAAACAAGATCGCGCCTTTCTGAACCTTCCCACAAAATCAAAACATTTTTACGTTCCTTTCTCGTCCGCACCTCTATCCTTTGGAATACCTTTCCTTCTAATATCCGCCAGGCTTTTTCTCCATCTTCATACCAATCCCTCCTTTTCCAACACCTTCATTCTTTCCAAAATGATTTTGAAAAATGATGCTCGCTATTTATAGTTATGAAATTGCAGTCTAAGATTAACATCTAGATCAGAAGTAAATAATAGTTTTTAATGCACTAGCTTCAGGTTTACTAATCATCCCATTATTTTTGTATTTTTCATTTTCTCTCATTTTCTATTCTTTTATCTTTTGCTTTTTAAGTTTTGGTTAACATTAATAATTCCTTTCAAATTGTTTGCTTATTATTTTATTGTAAATATTAATTGATCTTTATTTTGTAATCTTATGGCCAGATATTTTTCTGTTTTATTTGTTCCATTGTGTTATTCTTAAGGGACCAAGTCCCAGAATCAAATTCTTCTTCTATTCTATTCTGAAATGAATAATAATACGAACAGCACCCGGATGCAACTTTCTGCTAAGCGCCCTTACAACTTTTTTTTTTTTAATTTTCAATTTGTTCAATTTTCAATGGATATAATTAGTATACATATTTTTATAAGAATAATATCATGAAAATACAATAAGTTGTAACATTTTTTTTCGATAAAAAGATTAATTTGGCGCCCCTCTTGGGACGACGCCCCTATGCGGCGCATCTTTTGCCTCTCGGATAGGGCCGGCCCTGAATATGAATAAAAGATATACAAAGGACCTTTCTGAGAGCAGTATCAGAAGACTTAACATCCTTCGCAACCACACGATTATCGCACGAGGTCTTGGCGCCTTTTTGGGCCTAATATTGGATTTTATCTCTTGATTAATTGTTTAATTAATGGTGCAGGGGTAATAAAACAATCTGTAGAGGATTGGGCATGGAGTGGGCGTGGTGGATGCCTCCACGTTCTCTGGCCACTGACCTCAAGAGGAATGCTAATCCGGAGGCTAGTTTTGTCAACTAGTTGTACCGAGTTCCGAGTAGCGGGATTTCGGAAACGGATCTCGAAGTCGTAGTAATAGTTTTCTTTAAAAAATTTGAGGTTTAAATGTGAAATAACAGATACCGAGAAACTGATGTGGCTACAACGATATTTTGAAAGATAATAATTGGGGTACCCGTTACTAAACTACACCAAACTACATGCTCTATCCTGGAGACGAAATTAAATCATTTACATAGTTACTCCATATCGATACACACAAATTAACTTACAAACGTATTAAGTCTAGAAAATAATCGGTTACCAAAAAAAATAGCCCTTAAAATGATCGACGAAAATTTAACTTGGGTGAGAGCCTTAAGAAGACTAAGTATGACCATTGGTATAGAATTTTCAGCCGAGGATTTACTAGTCCAGCTAATAACATATAAAACTTCATTCATATCCAAATTTAATGAGCAAGCATAAGACGGATTTATCGAATGAGCCAAGAGTGTCGAGGATCATATAATGTAAAGTAAATTAAATTATGATATCACCTATTTCGAGTCAGGAAAAGACAAACATTACGTTAAGCTTATTTTCAAAGCTATAGAAGAATTATAAATCTAAACTACCAATCTTGGACACATAGAAGAAATAATTCCGATATGATGATGCATTTCATCTCAAAAAGCATATCTGTAAATACTTGTAAATAAACGTATTCATTTCTCTATCTATCTATCGATGTGGCTTCATGATTGAAGGTTGCCTATGACTCATGGATTCAATTTTTGAAAAAGTATTTAATAAATCAAGGGCATAATAATTAGGAGAAAAAAAGTTAACGAAATTGAAATTTCCAAAACTTAAAATCAATAAAAATTGATAAATGGCATTACTAGTTGGAGGGCCCGTCCCAAGGACGATTTTAATCACTGGGAAAAAAAACAATGCATAATATTCATTTATTTATTCGTCTTAGTTTCAGTAAAAAATTGGATTGCAGCAAACAACAGCAGCAAAAAAAATCATCAATTACAATCTCAATTTTTAGTAATAACCCGTATTTTTAAAGGATCTTAATGTTATCAATCTCTTGATGTTAATAACCTAATAAATAAAGTTAATCAATGATAATCCATTTTTTTTTCTGTCTGTCAGAGATTTTTACAGTTTATTTCACATTACAGTATATACAACAAAAAACACACACATCTTATATATATATATATATATATATATATATATATATATATATATATATATATATATATATATATATATATATATATATTTAGATATATATACACGTATATTAACCTTAGGGTATAGCTCAGTGATAGAGCATTCGACTGCAACGTCAATCCAAAGTAATTATTAGCCTAATAAAGTCAGAGTAGTGAACTTGATCCCACGATTATGATGGAAATCAACCTACCTATGTTACCTATTATATACAAAATAACAAAATTAGGATTCAAGATTTGTAAATAAAATAAAATTTTACAATAAAAGAAGCCTATTGCTGGACATTGTCTGAAAGGGACAAGTAGTCATTTGACGTATTCATACATATATATATATATATATATATATATATATATATATATATATATGTATATATATATATATATATAAATATAAATAAATATAAGATACTCCGATGTATTTGGCCCCAGGGGATAGCTGAGCCCAGGACATAGCTGGGAAAGGGGTTAATTATAGCCATTTTTGTAGAAATTATAATGTCATTTGGTTGGTACACCAGACAAAAACAAAGCAGAAAAAGGTGTGCCAAGTAAATAACATTATAATGTTCATTATACCAGATCATACCTAATCTGGAGTGTCCTCTCTCCGCCGCACATACGGGAAAACTGGAAATAAAAAAAAAAACGTCTTAAAGTACCTAGTGATTTTTTTTCCAATATTTTTAAATGCTATAACAAATTTTAATCAACTGTAACAACGAATAGTAAGATCTCTAAAAATATGCACATCAAAAAAAAAGGTTTTGCATCACCCCTTGTTTGCCCAATAACAGTTTGCTCAAAGGAGTCTTTTGACCCCAGTAGCAAAACATTCGAGAATAATGAACATAGAGAAGATTCTAGTTTAACACCAGATTAGGAAACAGAATAAGACAATTCAGCTTTTATCTTTAATTGTGATTTAGTGTTCTTTACGCGAGCCTGTCCTATTGTGAGCATGTTCATTATGAGTAGGAACATACAACATAACAACCGGTTAGTCTTGCCGTACGAGAGCAAGGCGTATTTCATCTGAAAACACGTAGAGATAATTACTCTACTCCGGTAATGTTCATGGTTTCTTGCCCAATGAAGGCGCTGTTGTCTTCGAGCTCTATTCAAGTGAGGAGGGAGAGCTTAGGGGTCTTCTAGCACAAAGTTTAGCATCGTGACGAGTTTGTACATTTTGGTCACTCATTTTTATCCTCGTCATATAGTGGAGCAGACGGTATGTCTCCAGATGTTGAGTTTCGGTTCTTTTTGGCACTTAAAAAGAAAAAATCTTCATTGCGGCTGGTTTTTCATGGTTTCAAAACGAGATCTATCTTTTCAACCGATTTATCTTCAAATAAATCAAAAATTTATTCCATCACCTTACGCTTAACTGCTGTGCGATCTGGCTTGTTGAAAATCCTTCCTCTCTCAAAGCGATAATTCGATAGTGTTCTCCTGGTGATAAAACGTTCCTACTCATCATGAACAGGCTCACAATAGGAAAGTCTCACATTAAGAACACTAAATCTGTTTCGTCTTCCGAAAATGAAAGGTGAACCTGGCGCCATCTCACGGTAGTCGAGACAGCTAGACCCTAGTAATGCTCTCTGCAGGAAGTAAAAGGCATAGGGGGGGCTTTTTCAAATCTGAACATTCAAGTCTGGAAAAGTCCAGACAGCAGGCCTTTTTTTGATTGAGAGCTATTAAAACCTCAACAATGACATAGTAGTTTAAGAAGCTGTTTCATCATCGTCATCATCAATAGACCCTGCTATCAAAATTTAATTAACCCTGATAATCCTAATTGTTCAAATTTTGGCTTCCTCATTCCGCATGTGTAATTCAGAAATAAATTAATTCATAGTATCATTTATCTTAAATAGTCTTTTTTCATACAGTCCACTCCAACTTTCAGCCAGATTAAATTTTCAATAGATATTAATGCTTGACCATGAAAGATGAAAGTATTAACACCGTAAAAAATCACAATTAAAGATAAAATCTAATCAAATATTTGTTAGGCAAGTCCGATTGATTGAAATTCTGCTTTACTGACCATTAAAAGATTAACTGCAACCTTTTCAGGTAAAAATTGAATTTACAAAAATTAAGTTCAAACGCTTCCTTAAATTGTATGGAAACAGCATAACACAATTAATTATCACTTCTGATCAATATTGGCCTTCTTTTGTAACCGATTGGTTTACCATAGATATTTATTTGAAGGTCCGTGCAATTGATAAAAGGACGTCATTAATCAAGCCCACGATGTTTTATTTCCTACTAACATTCAATCATCAAGGCCAGAAAGTCTTTCGGAGAGCCCTCAAGTCTATACATCCTCCAGGAAGCAAAAAGCTATTGAAACATGTGTGCGCGATTAGAAAATGTTAGCAATTACAAAAATACCCCAGCAGATGCCATAAAATACAAGAGACAGCAGGTATTTCTCCAAAGCAACGCAGGAAGTCACATGTGGTCAATAGTAGCTAGTCAAGGGTATTTTACTGGCGCTTTAGTGGTTGTTTAAATACTTAATTACTGCTTCTAGTAAATTCAAAATTACTTTCATTGAAACCTTCAAATAACTATATCGTTAGAATTTGACATTTTATCAGAATCAAGTATTTTTATTTTTTTATGAGAAAATGTCAATATAAATCTCACTAGTTTTCAATTCATAACTATTCATAACCGATAATCCTACCACATGATATCCTATTAGTTGAACCAAATAGAGCATAACCAAATTTTATGTCGTGTTATTAACCATTCCAAATAAAATACTGCAGCAATTCTAGAATGGTGTTTTTAAAAAAAACTTACCTGCCAAAAATTAGTCTATTGAGAATGAAAAGGCATGAAATTATATGACTTATTTAAATTCCCCAATGTAGAAGAATTTATTAACAGAAGAAGTATAAAATTTTATGGTTCGTTAAGATATCTAATTAACCCTCAATTTAGTAGCCTTAAGTTTCTATCGGCTCCTCGGTGATGGCAAAAAGTTATGTAGTAGATATAAGTTTAAATTTAGAAAAATTTCAAGACAGAGGTGAGCTTCATCGACCTGGTAGACAGATATAAGACATCTGGTGTCTCCAATCACATGACTTTCCTTAACAGATTTCGTGCAATACCCAATAATAAAATTGTTTGCTGTATCTTCGCTTATACTAAGTTGTTACAAAAGTCCTTGTGCATTAGTATAGCATTATTTCAGATTACTTTATTTTAAACATTAGTGAATACTACTCTTCAAAGTAAATTCCATTATTTTCAACTACTCTCACCCATATTTCTGCCAGTAATTGGATTTGATGCCGGTGTCACTCCTCTGAGAGCTATTTGGAAATTTGCCAAATATTTTGAGCTATAATATATCAACTAATGATAAAAATTTGAAAAGAATCTAAAAAGAACTGCGGGCGTGAGGTCAATCAGAAGTTGAACTAATGAAACTTTTGGATCTGCTGACCCTGGTTTACTTATTATGTTTCCAACAGTTCTTTACGGATGCGAAACGTGGACGCTTATGTTAAGAAAACAACGCCTTAAGGTTTTTGAATATATAAATATAAAAGAGCAAAAACTCAAAAAGAGACATAAATTACCTACTGTAAACAATTGGAAAATTCCAAGCCTTAAGTCTCTAAATTACCGGCAACCAACTAGCCAGTCAACGTTTCGCCAATTCAGGCATCATCAGGACATACATCAAATATCACATCAATGAAGATAAAACACAGCACATCTCACATCAAACGTCCAGAAAAACGGATCAAACAGGGACAGCGCATCACTCCAAGACATCCAATCACATCCAGCTTGTCTGATTCAATATAGATCCAATGTGATTGGTTGTCTTGGAGCGATATGCTATGTCTGTTTGATGCGTTTTTCTGGACGGTTGATGTGAGATGTGCTGTATTTTATCTTCATAGATGTGATTTTTGATGTATATCCTGATGATGCCTGAATTGGCGAAACGTTGACTGGTTAGTTGGTTGCCGGTATTTTAGAGACTTAAGGCTTTGTGTTTTGGAATTTTCCAATTGTTTATAGTTTTTGAATATTATATAGGTAATATTTTCGAATATAAATTTATAATATATTTTGAATATATTATTGAGTATTGTGTAGATTATTAACCGGAGACAGTTGACGACTACGCAACGTGATAATATCGTGATGAATGAAGTCGGTATGCAAAGTTATCGGTATTCAACCACCGAATCACTTAAAGGATAATCAGCACTAATCCGACGAGCAAGCGTCCTAGGGTTCGACCAAAACGTAGATGGGAGCATTATGTCAGGTCCGACCTTGAAGATTTGGGTTTTGATCGTGTTCAATAGAGGAAGGTATGTGGGCTGATAAAATCGTTTGCGTTATCGGCATCGAACCTTCGGGTTCTCCAAGTATTTTTATAATTTTATTTTACATTTTGTAAACTCTGGTAAAATTTTCTCCCATTTTCCCAATCATTAGTTTGTAGTACATGTAACATGTCTGTTTATTTTTGCCGTTACATGGACAGAAGAGATTTTTCTGACAAATCTTTTATCTCAACGAGCTAAAAATGACAGTTGTGAAATTCTCGATTCCCACGAAAGCTGAGACAATCCGCCGAAAAGTTTCCCTTAATTATCGACTAATAACATTTTATGTAATTTTTTTTTTTTAATTTTATTTTAAACAAATATTTCATAACGGTTGTATATGATGCTGTGAAAGTAGCCGCAGGCGCAATGTGAGTCAGTGGTGGTGGAGGAATGTGGGCCAGAGTGGGGGAGCCGTGGTTCAGTCTTCACCCTTAGCGGGTATCGTGCAGTGTCTGTGTTTCGTCTTCGAAGGAATCTCCTCTGGACTTATGCTTTTACTTAGAGGATTGTAACTATTTCGATAAGGTACGTCTTTCAGCTAAGTCTTGCCAAGTTTTACGATTTTCTAAATCCATTAATCTGATATCTAAAACCCTTACAGTTCAACGGTAGAAAGCCGTAACTAACGAGTATATTTTAAGGAGGTAGAGCTTCATCATAAATTTGAACCTACTCATAATTGTACTAGAATCAAAATATTTTACTGTCTGAGTAACTGGAAAAGAGCTAAGTTCATTCTTCAGTTGTATTCACCTTGAACTTTAATTATCTCCTCTAAACCTCACTGCTTCAAAATAGAAACATTTTATTTGTTTATGCACTTTATATAAGTCCATTCAACTTAATCAATAAATTAATCAACAACAAACGAAGACTTTGCTATTCATTAAATAACCTTTTATCGCTTTATATGATTGAACAATCGTTTAAATAATTCCAGTTATTTATACTACTAGTCCTCCTCGCTGAGGAAACTTCTCATGCCTTTCGTTTTGGCCATAAGGAAGGAAACCCTACACAAAGCTCTTGACCCACTAAACGCATAATCCATTTCTCATGCCCATACAGTTAATATGTAATTATATAGAAAAATATATATAATTATTAGCTTATTATAGTTTTACTTTCGGTATCAATATACTAAGAATAAGGAATATTTCTTTATGTGTATAAGGGAGAATGCGGTTTCTTGCCTTGCCCACGACCTGAATATTCGACATGAAAACTCCCACCATCTTTACCGTTTGAAACTTAAGAGTGTTCAAAAAATGGTTTAAAAAAAAAGTTAAAATTAATATAATTTCAAAAATAAATAATTATATAACTTCATTGAAAAATGATGTATTAAAATAAATTTCACCAGCTAATCACGTTACATGCCGTTGACTGTTTTAGTTTATTTTTATGCTATCAACATTCATAATCTTATAGTGTTATATTTTGATTCTGATAAACATTATTTTTTATAATTTACATGTCGTTAATAATTGACGCTATTTAATAAAAATTAACGCTTAAAATTTGTATTACCCAGTAGATCTTCTGAACTTTGAGAGTAATACCATTGTTCTTTTTGACAAATGAATTCATAATAAATACTCAATGAATGTTACAATTGATTATCTCTTTTCGTTTGTATTTAATAAATTATTGAATATGGTTTATTAGTTTTTACTATCGCCGCACCGATTCTGCCTTTCATTTATCTTCTATGATAGTGCTCTGATGTAATGAAATAAAATTTTCGTTTTGTTTAAAGCCAGAACTCAAATTGCATGGCCCTCCATATCCTTTGTTGAAGGTGACAATACCTTTGAACTATTGAAAATGTTCGTGCAAGACTGATTAAACTGTCTGTAAGAAATTCTCATTAGATAGAGCTAGGTGTAAAAGATCAGCCAAGTTTTCAGTACCACTAAACTCGTGCATACTCACCAAGGTGTAACGGAATTTTCAGTGACATGAGCGAAAAAGGAAATTCCTCGGATTTTTTATTTGAAAAAAGTCAGCAATAAATTGTATTTTTAATAACATTATTACTTTTATTGTAATTATAATTATAATCTTTGAACAAGATCCCAATCTACCGATTTGTATAACAGGTTTGAACACCCTACTTTAGCACAAATTCTTTATAAATCGTCCTAGCACCTTCTGAAATTCTTCACCCATATCTATCCGTGAATCCCTTCATTCAAGCACCACTAACTCCTTCACATACTTAATTATTAATCTATCTTAATCCTATAGCAGTATCCATTTAGGCTAACTACAATTAACTGGCATCAACAATGAGTGTTGACAATTTGTAATTGACAAGTTTAGGTTTCTAAATAATCCAAGAAAAAATGTGCACATGACCTGTGCAATTCCGTTATTCATAACAGATAATATTTCCTAGAAGAAAAAGTATTTGTCATCTCATTTATTACCTACTTTAATTATTTTTTACAATAGAAAGTTTAGCACATTTTAATATATATGGTCTGCCATTATCCCATAAGTTAATAGAAAATAAGATTTGCTAATTAAATTGTTTATAATTGGTTCTACCGTGAGTTACTTTAGAATTCCTTTCGGTAAATAGCGGCATTAAAGTCTCCGACTATAAGCTACATGAGTCGGATGTGTTCTTGATAAATTCAGTAAATATTCATTTTTTTTTTATTTATTATTTTTCTGACATTCAAGAAATATGTATAAGTATATTAATCATAAATTTTGAAAAACAGTATAATTTATTTTTTAGTCGGTACTACTTAGGTATCAATCTTTCATTATTTAAAGTTTTACTGTGTCCTTATTAAGTTAATTATAGCCATATATTAATGGTAAGGTAGTATCTAATGATATTCGATGTAATTGTCATGATCTGGATTTAAAGCACTCCTTTCCACTTTTAAATGAGCCGTTAATAAATGTATAAATTTTAAGAACTATCAAATTCCTAACAATCTAAGACGATAAACCTTAGGAAAAATATTTGTTTAAAGACAATATAAAATAATGTAGTTATTACCAATTTAAATTAATAGTCGATTTACAGGATTCCGAATCTCTGCATTCACGTCCCTTACGTCATTGCAGGCATTAAAGTCTCCAGATTCTCTTTCTCTGTATTAAGTAGTTCTACTGTCAAAGTTTCAAATATATACAAGTTTATTATTTTTAAACTTTAATTTATTCACTTATAAATCGCATTTTTTTGTAATCTATCATTGTTATTAACTTATTTAAAAAAAATTAATTATCTATATCCGCCAGTTTTAATTTAAAATAAAATATCTGATGCATAGCGATGCGTGTGTCTTCTGTACGCTTATTAAACTATAAATCGGTGGATCAAAAAGTGATCCTGAATTAAGTTAATAAGTACAGGAGTATTCATGTACACATTGTAATGAAGACTAAGAGAAATTTATCCTGAAGATGGGGAAACAACACCGAAACGTAGATACAGTTAGAAGAATGAAGTGGATGTAAGAAAAGAAAGAAAAAATGTAAGGAATGTCATCATTACTAAGAGTTAATAAAAATTGTTAGATGTTTAACATTGTATTTTAATATAATATTCGATGAAAATCAATAATGACCTTATTGATGCCTTTACTGAGTAAAGTATCACTTCATGCAGTGACCATAAAAGGAGGTTCACAACTAGATTTTACAATAATCCTTAATTCAAAATTTTAACTTGCTACGGCTAACCGTTTTTGAGCTATGAGAGATACGTACAAACATACGTACAGACGCCGCGACGAAACTTGTCAAAATGGATTCAGGGATGGTCAAAATGGATATTTCCGTTGAAATCTGACAACCGAAAATTTTCGCGATTACAATACTTCCTTTGCTGCGTACAAAGAAGTAAAAATATTAAAATAACTAAGTATTTTTTTTCGTTTTAAGTAATGAAAACATTCATTTGCATGTCTTTTCTGTTATGTCAATATTGTAGATTTTTAATATTTGATCATAAATAAACACTACAGATCCAGTTTAATTTTTTATCGTAAAATTGATAATACATGATTGAGTATTGCCAAAAACTCATGAAAATATTTTGAAAATCTGGTTGCAAAGCTTTTTGGATTATTTTTTAAATACAAATAAATTAAAATGTTACATTATTTAAGATTATTTTTTTATGTGTTTCATTATATTTAAGTAGTTAGGTACCTATGAAATGCTTTAATTTTTTTTTTTTTTTTTTTTTTTAGTTCGAAAGATTAATCTGTTGTGAAATGTCTTTCAGACCATCAATTATTCAGAATATAATTTTTAAAATTATATTAATATATATCTTACAGTTGATGTAATTTAATTCTTAACAGTACTCTGCACCTGATGGGTATACCTATAAAATATCGATTCCTCTAACTTCCTTCTTGAACGTACAGTTACTCCGGAACCATGCTAACGCCCCGTGAAGAGAAGGCATCCATCATCCACGCTGGAGCATTAAAATCACCTTAGAGTTTTCTTCGTGACACGCTCCGTCGTCCTATTTAACTTCTTCTTTCATTGTTTGATTTTAACTACTGTCTGTATATTGTGATAGTGGTATAATAATAAAAATGTACATTATTACGGCTTAATAATTGTGGGAGTTATATTTCTCCCATTTTCATGTCCAAAGTCATAATAGCTTAAATAAAATTGGGAAAATCCGATACTGTATTCAGACAACATAGCCGAAACGGCTATTATTCAGACCGTTTGTTCATCATTAAATTAACCAATCTTGCATTGGTTGTGTTATTATGATTGTTTTTATTAATTTGATTAGACAAGAAAAATATTTAAAATAACACATTCAGGAATAATCAGTAGTTAGTTGAGAATAGATGAAATATGAATTATTTATGGATAAAATAGATGTGCAGAAATAAATGATAAATAAAAAGTAAAAAGAAAACAAATATTAATTGCATATACATTGAATCAAACCTGGAGAAAGTAATATTAAATCATGAAAAAAATAAAGTAACATAAAATAAATAATGGTTGTATAAAGAGTGGATAAATAAAACTTTCTATAGATCTAACAACAATAATATTTTCGTTTTTTAATAATATTTATGGATGAAATGGTTCGTTTATTTAGTTTACCTAAAATTAAATAGTCAATCCAACATCGAACTTGGCATTGCATTAAAAGATTGTTTAACAAGACAGTAATTTTTGTTGTGATTCTTTGGGCGCAAAATATCGAGACCATTAGTGCAAACATTTTTTTAAAATAATTATGCTAAATTAATTTTATATATGCATAAGAAAATAGTAATTTTGTTTAATTTCTAATTCTCAACACCTAAGTACATCTTCCTCTGTAACACTGATTTAACATAAATTTTAAAAATAAAATGACCTGTTATATAAATATTTTCTAATGTAATCATTTAATAATTGGAGCTACAATACAAACTATATTTACGTTGAAAAAAAAAAGAAACTATAATAATACCTAAAAATAAAATTCGATATAAATATATTAATATAAATCGATACTTTTTATTAATCGATCAATAGCTTATTGCATTGTTTGATTAATTAGTTATATGATTGAAATGCTTATTACAGTTAAAGAATTGAGTTATATTTTCTTGAAGGATATCAATTCAGAAAACAAAGATCTTTATATAAGAATTGTATGTTTGTTTTTTTTTAGACCACAAAAATGTACGAGGGAATTTTATTAATATTAAGATTGACTTTTTGCTCAGGAAAAAGAAAAGTGAATTGCTCTCTTATATAGTTAACTATTAACGTAATGTAACTGAAAACAAATTTGGCCTTAAAAAAAGTTTGTTTAAAAATAAACTATACGTATAGGTAGGTAAGTGATAAATTTTATCTTTATATAAACTTCTAATTTTGTTTGGCCACACTGTTCCTATTATTGTAGCTCATTTGGCATATGTTTTATATATATATATATATATATATATATATATATATATATATATATATATATATATATATATATATATATATATATATATATATAGTCGAGTTTTAGATCGTAACTAATAATTATTGGTATAGATTGGACTTGAATGTTTTAAAGTTAAAAAAGAAAAAACAGAAGAGAAAAAAAATTGGAAGCAATTCCAGAAGGCAATAACCTAAAAAGGCGGATCCTGAAGGGGCCGATATTCTCAGTGACCGGTTAAATCCTATTTGCATGGTTGCTAATCGATTATCGAGGAAGAAGGAGAATCGAGTTTAACAGCCTCTATATTCTAGACCGTCTAGTATTATCAGTGTAATTGACTTAGGTATTGATTTGACAGCTTGGGTTATATATTGTGTAACCATATATAATTATATATATATATATATATATATATATATATATATATAATTTATTAATACTCTCCCTATCGGCTTAATCATATTTTTATTAAATAGAGGGTATAAACATCAATCAAGTTCAGTTTGGACGCGGAGTCTGCAACTACGCGGCTTTAAAGTGTCAAATAATGGGACCATTCTGAAAGAAAACGTTACAATTTTTTTTTTCTAGCACTTTTCTCTCGTACCAATTGTTTTTCCGTGAAATGCGTTTGTGCCGTCATAAAATGAGCACCCTATAGAAAGATGCGTTCAAGCCTTTGCCAAGCCTAGGCAAGTCGAAAGGCAAACGTGTAAAAGTGGTTAACAGAAGCTTAGCAAACTAACCCATTCACACGTTATGGTTCCGGCTATTCCAAATTTTGTCGGCTGTTAATTTCGGTTTAAACTATTTTTATTTTATAAAGAAACGATTAAAAATTCAAAATAAAAACACATAATTTATATAAATACACAAATATGTGGATGATACACTAGCTCGAGAACCGGATCGGACTCAAACCCAGCCAAGCCAATCCGAGCCAAGCAAAATACCCCTTAATAAGAGACATGATAATTAAAGTAGATTATCGGTAAATCGATCCTCAATAAATCATTTTTTGATAACACTAATATATTTCTGGTCGTATATAATCGATAATTTGGAATAAAAAAAAAAACTGCCGATTTTTACAATTTAATTAAATTTTTGTCCCTCCCCCTCCCCCTGAAAAATTGATTTTTTATAGCGCACTGCTCATCCTGCTTCACTCACATTTACAAATCGTTTTGCGTGTTAAATTTCTTAATAGTAATATAACCACTGTTTCTATCAAAAGCTTACGTCACAGAGATTTACTATAGATTAACCCAATCATCATTCTGTTATTAATTGATTTTTTTTTTACTTCATTTGAATGTAGAATTGTCTACATACCAATAGTAGAACATAATTTATTTTCGTTTTTATATATATTTACTTTAATATCAACAAGTCGGTTTGTTTAGACTTGAACGAAACAAGACATATATCAGAAATAATCCAGTTTTAAGTACAATGAGGGAAAAATATTTAAACGCATCAAATTAATATATATATATATATATATATATATATATATATATATATATATATATATATATATATATATATATATACCTAATAAACACCAAGATACAAAGGTACCAAATACCTACATAAAATAATTTAAAATAAAATCGTAAAAATTTATTAATTTATATAATTGTTTATCTGCTATCACTAGAGCAAGGACGGTTAGGGGAGAGAGACACTACGTTAGAGAGATACTACGTTAATATAGACCGAAGAATAAAAAAAATTTCCTCTTCACATTCTTGGATTCATTTTTTCGATACTTAGGATCCCAGAGGAAATGCTATACCTGAAGAAAAAATGCTCAGTCACCAAACCTTCCAAATAAAAAATCTATACCTGCATACCTGCATCCAACTTAAAAACTTATGCTCCATTATTAACATTTATATAAATCATCAAAATATTAATGTTTATCCGACAATCCTATTAGCCGGAGCATATGATTTAGCCTAATATTTAAGTAAGCTACCTGTAGAGGATGACCTTGGCCACATGTAAGGCGAAGTCTCGAAGTCATTGGCCAATACAACCTTCAAACTGAACATAAAAAAAAAACTCCGCCAAATTCGCAGTTTTCAGAAGGTATCTGACATATGTCAGTCCGTTTATCAGTCTGATATCAACTGTGGTTGTTTAAGAAATAGATAAAAATAGGTACTTAAAAATATAAACGACTTATCTAAGTATTATAAATATTGAAAACAATTATTGGTTTCTGTTTTGAATTAATTATTAATTTTAGAAGTTAGATTCACTATTAATGCAGTGGTCGACTGTGATGTTTATTATGAAATAAATAGCCTGGATACAGACAATATGATATTTTTTTATTGTAAAAGTCGTCGTTTGGCCTTTTACCATGAATATATATATCATGAATTATTCGTGGTTTTGTCTTCGAACATCTCAATATTACAGGCTGAATTCTCAAGACCTTTATTGATTTAATATGTTTTACTCTGGATTGGGATCCACTGAGCCTTGTAATGGAGATTGGATTTGAGTATAAATGTAGCGGTTGGGATTAGAAACCGAATTCTGGTCGTGGTATTACGAACGACAGGTTTTATTATTTAATTGATATTTGTAGACAAATGTTGACTAATTTATATATATTTTAATATACCAATGGTCTCCCAAGATCACAAATAAAGAAGCGATCAATATGTTATTTTATCAACGGATAAATATTAGTTTACCGGCAAGTTCATGACATATACGACGTATAAGAACTGAATTCCTCCTCAATATGAATATTTACTAAATGCAAATATTAGTTCGTGATAATATATCAGTTATCTTTTGCCTCTATTTTGCTCATGTGGTATAACTATTTATAGTTACGATCCTCCGACTGGTCCGATGCTTGCAGACAGGTCGCTAGTTAGATCCGGCAACGCCGCATTATACACCTGACTCCGAAAATTTCCATGCCTTCGATGACTAAGGCTTCAGATGTGTTTTTACGCACGAATATATTTTGAAAACTAATTAAAAAAAATAGATCCTTATAAATCGGTATTGAGAGAAGAGAGATTTATTTTTATATAATGCATGCCTCATTTAGCTATTCTCAATGCATTATAATCCTAGATTACTCCTCTCTGAATTGTGATGCTATTATATCTTGCTAAGTTATATGTTTATGAATCGATTACTTTATTTTCACATATGTTTGCATGATTGATATTTTAAACATGAAATAAAAGCCTTTGGTATAGGTTGATTACCACACACAGTCTCAATTCATTATATTTTATTTTAATTCATTGTGAGTAGCTTTTGGTGTCCAGCAGCATATTCATCTCTTTCAAATCATTACTCCGCCATAAGGGGGGATTGTTATTTTGAAAATTAGTCCATCGTCTAAAATATTATTTGTATATTATTTTCCCAGACCTGCATGGAAAAGAGAACATACCGGATCCTCTGCTTACTAGGTTCTTTATTCTCACCCGCAATGAAATAAAATAAAATATAATGAATTGAGACTGTGTTTGGTAATATACCTATATCAATTGGAAATAAATTATAAAACATTCTACCCTACAGTTTCTAATATAAAAATCTTTTTGTAACCATTACTTATTATCTCAGAAATAATTATTATATTAATAATTATATTAATAATGATATTAATATATATTAATATCATGTAACTAAATCCTACAAAGTTGGAAAATCTAAAACAAAAATAAATATAGAATTTTTTTTTATTTTATCTTTCTATTTAACGAGCTGAACACATCCTGCTTTGTATGAATCATTTAATAACAGACAACTACAAATGCTTGATATCAAGTCACGAATTCGCGGTTATAAGCGTAAATAGATGCTACTTATTCAGGTAAGATTCATGGAGCGGTCACCGAAAGATTATTTTTTATTTTTTTATTCTTATTACTTCGATAAACATTTGTTGCTTGACGATTCGCGTGTTTTACGATTCGTAATCTTTATTCAGTTTTAAATAGCGTAAGTATGGTCTGATGCATACAACACGCTTGCACACAACAATATGAATGGAATGCGCGAAAAATGTCTAGAATTATTGACGATTTTCTACATATATGGTGCTTGTTTATACTGCTGATATATTTTTAACTAGGTATTTTATTTACGTAGTTACTTAAAATGAAATAGTAATAACCAGTGAATTCGCAAAACAAGTATGACGAAGAACAATACCCAGAGGCACCTACGATGCTATCAGACCAAGAGAGGCCTTTGCGAATTTTAGCTGGCACACGCGTTGCAAACTTGCGAACAGTGGCTTAAATAATGCAACCGATGCGATGCATTGAGGCACGGAACCTGTAGGGGAGGAGGAAGGCACGGTGTATAGACGGATGTATTGAAGAATGTTTCAACCGAACGAAAAAAAAATGTTCTGAAAAAATTGTTTATTTATTTAAGGTGAGAATAATTATGATCTGTTTTGTATGCTAAGGAGTGCGTCTGAAAAATGTTACCCAAGAGTAGGAATAAAGTTGGTTATTTTTTCTGAAGGGGAGAGAGAGGGACGAACAGAAAAACGCTTGTATTGGGGCGCAATCATCTTTAGTTTTGCCGCTGCTTGTGAAGTTCGAATGCTCTAGTGTAACATTGTATTTTGTCATGGGTCCGTATGTTTTCATTAACTTTTGGCACTCGTAGAGCTGTATAAAGATTCATGATGCTGATGTATAGGACTCTAGTATGATTGTTGGATATGTTTTAATTGTAAAACATCTGGTTTCTATAGAAACCATCTAGTTTAGTTTCAGAAACAGATAAAATCGCTATACCTAATGTAGTGAATAAAGTATATTTAGAATTTCGATATTTGGTTATGAACGTTGTATTGTCTGCTAAAGTTGATTTCAGAGTTTCAGAATGGTTAGAAAATTCGTTTTATGCAAACAAAATAAAAACAAATGACTACTAATACTGACACTATTTTTTATCGACGTTCCCATTCAGCACAATAGAGAATCAATACGCCCCACCATTTCACTTCTTCAACTAACTACTATAGATAGTAAAGCGATCGGTTGGCATTTTTTCTCGAGATACCACGTAATTTTCTGTTAGGAGCCATGAAAGTTATTTTTACAAAAATGTGATAGGTATGTTTCTAATGACTCCTAGCATTCTTGAACTGGAGAACCGAATTTCAAAACCACAGTGAATAGGTACATAAGTACAAAATATTCACATTGACATGCTAGAAACAATAAAACGCTGGAAAGTATCCGGACTAAAAATATCGTGCAAGTCTTCGATGAGGTACTATTATCTTGGATTGAACATTATACATCATATATCATCCACTAGATGAATTTGTACATTTATATTTATTAATACATATGCCTTATCCGTTTTCTAAATAAATGAATGTTTGTATATATTATAAAATGTAAAACATATGTATATATAAAAATGCTTAAATATATTTTGTCTTATTTGCCGTTCAACGATTGAAGATATGGCAGGATAGTTTTCTTTCATTAAAGTGATGTAAAGAAGGTAATACATGCGTAGTTATTGGCAACGCTTTAAATACATAACAAATTATAGAAAACATTTATTTAACCTTCAATGTACATAATGAAAAATTCTCAGATGTTAATAAAAGTTATAAGATTTTTTTACAACGCAAGTTCAAATGTTCGGAACGGCTTACCATTGTACTAACGAGAGTGTTCTTCGAGTTTCTCTCACCTTTGGCCTGGCGTCTACCATTGTCTGATCCTTCAGACTGAGGTCATCTTCCTCCTGGGGAAATGTTAATGGGCCGGATACGAAATTATATATTCCGAAAAGCCTCTCTTCGTGTCTTCCTCGTCCTGAGGCTCATCCGAATCGCTCATGGTTGGCAACCTAACCGGATATATTCTTATACTTATTGCCACCCAATAGGACATGACTCTACAATCTGAATATAAACTAAAAAAAAAAAAATAAATGTGTAGTTTTAATTAATCGATGTTACTAAAATAAGACTAAACAATTATATTTGTAATTATTTCTGTTGAATGATAATGGTAAAAATAGTAAGCACCACATACTTATAAATAAATAGATATTTATAAAGTTCTACTGAATAATAAACTTCCAAATAGGTAATTTACATTAACAGGCATGGTGGCTGGTTGTGCTACTTCTTCGAGAATTTCAGCCATATAGCTCCTACAACAAACTGTATTCTCGTTCCGGAAGCTGATGTGGCAAAAGTTTAAAATTACCAAATATATACAGTGGAGTATATCTGTTAGTATAATATGGAATATATATATTGGAGATATAATTATAAAATCACAAAACTCTTGTTGTCCGGCGTTTCAAATTCGTGCAATTGCTTTTATTTATATTTATTGCTGAATTATTATTATTGCCAGACTATTTTTTTGGTGTTCACAATGAAAATTAAAGCTATTGTAAGGTATAGGGTACCTCTTGTGAGACAAAATTCTCGTTATCAGTGCTCTACGGCTGTAAAACTCTCTGAAGATCGTTTCGGCTGACATCATTGCCGAATATTTGGGTATATATTTCATTTATGGCATTTTCTTTTAGCACTTTGAAATACAAAGCTCTTCAAAATGTTTCAATTTGATATTAATTAAATTGAATTTTTTACCGACCGATTCCGGGAATATTCAAATTGTGATCAACTTTTTTTATTTTTTAGTTGTTATTATGCCAATTATACAAATAACGCCTATATTAATATTAGTATATTTCATTTACGAATCCATGATATCTCCTTGTCCATTTTACATAAATTACAAATCTATAAATTTAATATTTATTAAATTTTTCCTAAATTTATATAAACCACTGAGATAGATAATGCATGGCTAATGAATTAATCTTTCTCAACTGGGAACAAAATATATATATATATATATGATTAGATTCTAATAAAAAAAAAAAAATTAACTAAGTCAATCATCGAAAGCTTACCTTTACTTCAACAATTCTTCAGTCAAAGAATTTATGGCGCTTATAATTATCGCTTTCTGATTTTGTAATGTTGACTCATGATGACTCATTATTCCCAACACTTAATAGATATGCTTTCTCCCCATAAAAATTAAATATTCGTCCTTTACAACGAGGTACATCCTGGTGGTCCTCAAGAGGAATTTCTTTAAAGGCTTTGACTTATTTTTATTCCAGTGATACACAAGTTAAAAACGTTTAAGGAAATTAATTTTTTTTTTTTTTTTTTTTTTTAATATTTTCGTAAATATCTAGTTTAATATTGTGCACAACGTTAAAACCACAATAATACGTTGTTACATTAAAAATGAAGTGTTTCTTATGAAATAATCATTAGATTAAATGATTGGATACTATTACATGATTATTATAATTATAAAGTAGCAATCATTTCAGCGCACAGCCAATTGAGAATAAACACGTTGAAATTATTAGTTAGTTCGACTTACGTAAGCACCTCACTTCTTAGAGTCTTGATTTGTTTAATTATACTAGATTATTACAGGATAACTTGTTTATTGCATGGTATTTCATAAAAAAAAATCAAATGAGGTATGATTCATAATTATTTCCGCCAGCCTAACTCAGCTAGAGGAATTTTAATAAAGAGTTATAAAATGGAGATGATAATTCGAATAGCTTTTTCCAATTCGATCATTTTTAAAAATAACACAAAGATTACAGTTAAGATGATCCGCCATGTACATTTTTGAAACGTTAATTTATTTCGTCTGTTATATCCATAACGATGATTCGGATTCATTCCCTAATTAGTCTATTTGGATTTTTCAAAAACCTAATATGAACTAACTGCTTCTTAATGGATCATTGTCATCGACGCTATAAGTAGAAGAAGTAAATTAAACAAAAAAAATTAAATAAAACTGTCCATCACAATCATAACTTATTTACAATATTTGTCAGCCAAAGAGCATAAGAACAAATCTCTTCCCTCGCGTTTGGTATTCATAGTAGGACCAATGCGACGTCCAAACGTCCCTAGTTTTGATAGCCAGTAGAAGCTAAGTAATTTCACTATTGGACAACCTGGCCATTGGCTTTAGACTTCAAATTTTTAAAAATCTTGGTTTTACTACCGTATTAATTTTCCTGAAGGGTTAAAAGGGTTAAGAGTTTGATAGTGATTAAGCCACAGTGAAACTGATAAGATATATGATAGTAGTCTCATGATGATTTTGATGATATTTGAAAAAATGGAATGTATGAAGCCGAGGAGGAAAAGTATTGTGAGGTCGTAATGTTGGATGTTATAGGTAACATAATATAAGTGATAGTTCGAAGGATTCCGAATCGGAAGGCACATACACTTCGCAGTACATCTCAGTCCAAGTCAATTGGTTTGCACCATAGATTTGTTTATAAGAAGTTTGTTGTCTAGTAAACATTGGGAGATCCTATTTAGCCGAAGTTAGCTGTTCCGTTCTTTGAGTGGTTGTCTTCAAATTCCCGTGTCATCCCTGTGTAAGTCCTATGTAAGACTGTTGTCTGCGAAGAACCAAGATATAAACTTAAAACAAGATAGCGTCTTAGTTATTCGTCAGCACGGGAGAACAGAATCAGCGGCGAAGAGTGGAAATTAGGAGCATACACACGTTAAGGTCCTTTCTCACCCTTGCCAATATAATCTCTTGTTACAAAATTCACCACTCTCCATTTACTTCAAACGCGGAAGCCACAACCCACCAGCTGACACGCAAGATAACGGCTCCTGTTTTTGGAACGGAAGCTCTCTCTAGTTTGGGACGGCATACCAAACCGTTCGGACCGGCGTGCCGGCGGCCATCGATGTATTGGACCGGTCCTGGCTCAGAACTACCGCTGGTCTTCATGAATAATCTCTCGGCAAGTAGGATGACCACTTAGTGAGCGGACCGTTACAATGGGGCTTATCTGCATTGGATGATGGCTGGCCCGTTGAGTCCTAACATAGAAACAAATGATTTCTTTTATCCAATGGAACCACATTCTACTGAGACTTCCACATTAAAACTAGTCTAATTTAATTTGATATTTATTTTTAACCCAGATTGAATTTTACGAATTTTGAATTTTTTAAATTATTTAAATTAAAAATCACATTGATACTGTCACAAAGGGATTGTTGGTGATTAGAAGAAATGAAATTTTTCATTTCAATAAATTTATTGAACTGTACTATTAATAAATACCCAAAAGTTTGTGTTGGCCCAAAATCATAAAATTTTCATTTATTTAGATGGCATTTCAACTTGATTTTAAAAAATTCTAGAATTTATAGAATTTTTAGACCATACATTTAGACCAACAAAAAAAAAGTATTTTTATTATATTTTTTTCGAAATCTTGTTAATATAAATTCCTTTTTTTTTTCAAGAACCATCTCATTTAAAGTAAATTTAAATATTTTTTCAAAACTTCCTTGTTATTTAATTAGTTTTTACCATCTATTAACAATTATTTAAAGTATTTAAAAGTATTTATTTTCGAGCTAATCCAGCGTATTTAATTTTTAATTCGTTAATATATGAAGAACCAATTTTTAAAATCAATAATACTTTTATAATAGACAAATCTGGTAAAATATGCGCGCATTACATAACTTTCACTACTTGAATTAAATTTTAAAATTATCTACTTAGTTTTCGTGGAAACATTTATTTTTCATTAAATAATATAAAAGTAGAAATTGTTATATAAAACAATCATTTAAATGTATGCGCTTTTCGTCACTCTCCATTGCCTTCTACGGTTTTATATGCTAGAAATTATTTTTATAAAGTCTTTAGCTTTCCAACGGTATATCATACATCAACCTGGGAAAATATTTCTCCTTTAGTTAGTTATTAAATTCCTTCATAGTTTATATTTATTCATTTTTTATATCTACAAACAATAAGAGACGATTAATTATTTCAAATAAACAAAATTTAAGATAGTTTAGGGGAAGCCATTTTGAAAATTCAGTATTTAAGCCCTGTCAGACTATTTCAATGTGGATAAGACCTAGATGATATTAAAGAGCATTTTACTTTACATTGATATAACGAGTTTGACCAAAATCACTCGAGCCTTTTTCGAAAAAATATTAAAATATACAATCGATAATATAAATTGGCACTTCTGGTAAGTAGACTTTTGCTGAAAAAGTTGCTGTAGACCTTAAATACGCAATTTCAGTTGCTTACAACTTTTCATTTTGGAGCTAGACAATCCACATACACAGACACAGGCATACAGACAAATACACTATTTGCAAGACTTGGTTATTTGGACTCAGGGTACCCTAAAACATGTATTTCCATTGAAAACTCGGATTCGAAATTTTGCACCACTTTCCCTTACTATATTTTCATATATAGGTAAGTGAAAGTAAAAAATAAAAGATAGAACCTAAAAAAGTGAATTATTTTGGTTTATTATTTTCAATAATGGACCTTTGGAATCGACCAAAGAAAAAAAATTTTAATTCCATTTAAAACAAATTAATTTAAAATTTAAGTTGCTTTTGTTTGGAAGACAGGCCGATATTTGATATGATTGTCCCTTTAGAAACGTTTGATGTTCTTTAATACATTGGTGTGTTACATAATTATATTTGTATGCATATGAAAATAAGAAACTGTTTTCTATACTCAGCACAGACTTCATTTACGTCTGCTGATGTTTTCCTGAGATAATATCTGCACGCCATTAGCAATGGAACAGGAGCTAACGTGCTTCGGAGTTGTATCAAGGTTCAGTTATGCCGTCTCGGTCTGGTTGCCTAGGTCCACTTTACGTAAGGCGGAAGAGACACCTTATATAAAATGGACGGTGGGTTTATGCTTTCTGCCGTTTAGGAGGAGTAAGGATCGGAAAAGCGTTTGAGAAAAATATCCCGGCGGAAAAATTCGCCATTTTCATGGAAGTAAGTAGCTTAATAAAAACAGGAAAGGAAATTTTTTGTTAGATGTGTTACATTTTCACCCTTTAGTTCCTAGTTCACGGGACTATTGTAGCTATGGTCTGATATAATGTTGGTTAGTGGGTGAAATATTACTGCAAATCCGGTTTCGAATTTCTTGGGAAGTTTAGTTATATAGTCCAAGAACGGAATAAGAAAATCATTTAAATATTTTTAATAAATGTCTAAACTATTATACAATTGGTTTCCAGAGAACTAATTTTTTTTTTTAATTTTCGTAATATTATTACATAAACCGTGTGTATGCTTTTTGTTTCTAAACTATCTACTGAAGTGATTTTGATAATAAGGGTGATTTTAATAAAAATCAAATATATAAAATGTTGAAAAAAATAAAATTCATGATAAAATACTTTTATTACTAAAGCCTTGAAAATTATCTATGTGGAACATTTTTATCTGATTTCATTAGTGCCTTTTATGTGTATTTCTTCAAATGTAAAATATAATAAAATGAATCTTCTATCCGAAGTTAATACATATAACATGGATCGAAGATTTTGTTTATTTATTTTTTCGAAACATAGGTCCGATATATTAATATAACATTTAAATAAATTCAATAAATACTTTTAAAAAACTAATAAAATAAATTTGTCCAAGTGTACTGAAGGAGGTACTGTTAGCGAAAGAGAAAAGAATGACCCGGATGTTCACATTTCACACTGAAATGCAAGTACTGTGTCATGATACACCTGCCCCGCCTTCCTGACACATTAAGTCCGAGAGAAAGCCTGTAACCATACTACTTTATTATTCCTATTCATCTTTTTTTTTTATTTTAAAGTATTTTTTTTTAAGTATAAATTCCGATTTAAAATGTTACGTATAGGATCGGGAAACAGGAAAGAAACTACATACCGATTATGAGTCAAGGTCAACCATACGAGTTTTGCAAAAGCAATACATGACAAACCACCAACATATCGACTTCGTTTTTTGATTAAGGTATAAGCGCCATTTAGCAACCTACAGGTAACCCAAAAAAAACTTTTTTCCTCAAATAACAATCCATTTTGTAAATAAATTATTCTTTGCTGTGTACAGTAGGAGTTTATTAAAGTGGTAATAATGCATTAATTGTAATATATTGTTAAGACTTCTAATGCTGTTCAAGGCCAGAGTGACCGCTGAGAGCCGTCAGTACTTGGTGCTTACTTCATCAATAGTCGATTTTTTTACCAATTCCAATTTTTTTTCTCGATATATCTAGAGCGGGAACAATAGAGGTGGTGTTTACGTCCCACGATAAACTGAGACCTAAATTTCGACTTTTTGGAACTAAAGCCTTTTTTAAAAAACGATGTCGATTAATTTACGAAATCAAGTTTTTATTAATATATTTTAATGCAACAAATTTGGAATTGCGGATTGCCTGGAAATGAAGATACTGATGGAGTTGCCAGTATTACTTGCAAAATTATATACATTTTTTTTTTTTTTTTTTTTTACATATTTCTGTGTTTTGGCTAACGGACAGAGAGGTGGCACTCCATCCCAAAGATCCAAGTATTTTTAGATTATAGCTTAGTGGCTTCCTTTGCGGAATCACCTACAATCACCTCCACCGTTTTTAACAAGCAGACGACCCCCTTCTATGTGTGGTTTGCTGGCAGGAATAAGAGTCCCTGAGTATAGCAATTCTCTTGTAGTAGATGCCATGTAAGAAATTAGGGAAGAGATTTCCTGAGGCTTTAAGGATCATGTGCCTTTCACAACACTATTCTAAAGAAAATATGCTTTTGACTCATCAATGTCGAATGAAGAAACTTATACGTTCGTATTCAGAAGTAAAATATGAAGGACTTATCAAATCGCTTTTCAAAAACGTCTGATGACTTCTTTTTTTTAAGGGTTAAGCTGTAAATAATTTTAAACATCAAATTCTTTTAGAAAGGAAAGCAAACAATCAAAGTATTTTATATGGCTGATACGTATATTACAAGTAAAATACAGAATTTAGAAGTTTTCTATCAAATCCTAATATTTGTTCATCAACTTCTCATAAAGCCAGATTTTACATCTAAAAATTATTTAATTTGTTTCAAATCTTTATTTTTCTGCTAGCAAATAGGTATTACAAATCAGCAGATTCAATAGCAAAGTCCATTATATTCGTTAGATGTCTCTATAATAATTTTTTTAAATGCTTTTTCAAAAGTAGATATATCGACATTGGATACAATAGTCCTCAATTGATTTATTATCAAAAAAAAGTGTATCAATATATTTTTTTTTAAATATAATTCTAAGCTATTACAAAACAATCACACTAAAATTCCTATTTCTAGAATTTTATATTTAGTTTTAACTTACAGTTATATATATGTGTGTGTGCATATAGATATACATATATATATATATATATATATATATATATATATATATATATATATATATATATATGTATGTGTGTGTGTGTGTGTGTGTGTGTGTGTGTGTTTCCCACTGCATTTGGGCACTTCCAGGGATCCCCTTTGGCAAGGGGAACAATGCTACAAAGTGGCATTAATTTCAGTCAAAATGTCGTTATGATTACCTTTTTTTTTTTTCTCGCGGTTTTTAAGGTTTTGCCCACCTCTAAAATCCCTTCAAATTGAATTAGATGGCTGAAAATTTGTACGTATATACGTATATCGGGTTGATGTTAGGGAGGTGTCTTTGTGGGTTTCCAACTTTTTCCTCTCTCTCCCACCATTTTATAATTTAAATTTCGTATTTTAGTGAAAATACGACTTAATGACGGAGGTCCGCAGCTCTCCCAGTTTTTTATTCAATATATGAGTGCAGCGGATCATAAATATTTTTTTTTTCAATTCTAACTGGCACAATCAACGCGTGGTTGGAATCCGGAATGATCTTCGGCGGTTTCAGGAGGCCATCGACCCACGCACTTCTACGCTATCAAAAACCTCAAGTCGTTCCTCCTCATATCTTGAGAAGTGTAAATTGATTCGCCTACGTTCTGTTATATGCATGGCGTAAGTAATTTTTAATAATTATTAAATGCTGAATAGTCACCAAGTAACTGGACTGAATGTAATTGTTTGTTTATAGTTAAACACCAATTCCTGCGTTAATGTCGAATTCACTTAGGATGAAAACGAACTCTAATCAAATAAAAAAAAATCAGGTAAATACTTTATTTGATATGTTCATTTTCATGTTCAAAATTTAAAAATAAAATGTATACTGTTATCAATTTAAAAGATATAGCTTATTTTATAATAATAACTATTTTTTGTTGGGGATCAGTCTTCAGTTAATCAACATAGAAACGAAACTATTATTATTACTTAATAAAGGAAGTATTGTAATCGCGAAAATTTTCGGTTTTCAGATTTCAACGGAAATATCCAGTTTGACCATCCCTGAATCCATTTTGACTAGTTTCGTCGTGGCGTCTGTACGTACGTACGTTCGTAACTTCGTATCTTGCATAACTCAAAAACGGTTAACCGTAGAAAGTTGAAATTTTATATCTAGGATTGCTGTAAAATCGAGTTTTGAACCTCCCTTTTAAGTCTCTGCTTGGTCACCAGAAGTGGCACTGAAGATCATAATTGATATCCATCAAAAATTGTATTAAATACTATGAAAAACTTCTCAAATTTAGTATTTAGTACTTATATAGTGATTTAAATAACATACTAGATTTTGGTCTAAATTGGAAAACCGGAAGCGGTACTTTACTTGAAGGTCATAATAAACTTTCATCAAAAATGATATTAAAATATAATATAAAACATCTCAAATTTGGTAACTAAATAGGACTTTTATATCGATATGAATGTATGTTCTAAATTTTGGTTAAAATTGGTGAGCCGAAAAGAGTACTTTACTTGAAGGTGATTATTAACTTACATCAAAAATTATATTTTAATCAAATCATATGTTTCGGTAATAAAGGTTATAAACGCAATTTGGTTTCCAATCCAATTAAACATTTTTATTACTTGTTTTAAGTGTTAAAATTGAGTGTAAAATACTGGTTTTGCTCCTCATTTGTGAGATCAACAAGGAGAATAAGATATTAGTTAAGTGAGTTTTTCCGCTTAAAATGTCGAAACTCTTGATTTCCAATGCTTTGTCTAGTGATATTGACAGTTTTAATGTTGTCACGGAACATGAAGAAATCTTTTGTAAACTAGTTAACCACTGAAGGAAAACGACGTATAATAAAGGAATGAGACCTCCAGAAACAAGAGTGTGTCTGTGTGTATGTTTTTTTGTCTGTGTCGCGAGATGGATGTCGCGACGCCGAGTTTCGTTTTTGTGATACTGCAATCTTCGGAAACTAGTAACCAAAATCAGGATCACTTTTTGAGCCACCGATTTGTAGTTTGATAAGCGTACAAGTAAGTCACGTGTTGTCCACATCAGATATTTTTTGACTTCCTTCTACGAAGTAAAGGAAGTAATGTAATCGCGAAAATTTTTGTTTTTCAGATTTCAGCTGAAATGTCCATTTTGACCATCCCAGAATCCATTTTGACTAGTTTCGTCGACTGTACGTTCGTATCTTGCATAACTCAAAAACGGTTAACCGTAGGAAGTTGAAATTTTGTATTTAGGATTGCTGTAAAATCTAGTTGTGAACCTCCCTTTTTGGTCATAATTGATTTCCATTAAAAAATATATTAAAATACTATGCAAAACTTCTCAAATTTAGTGTTTATAACTTATATACTGGTTTAAATAACATACTAGATTTTGATTTAAATTGGAAAACCGGAAGCGGTACTTTACTTGAAGGTCATAATAAACTTAAGGTCATAATGTAAAACATCTCAAATTTGGTAAATAGGACTTTTGCTCATCGAAGTCAAGTGGTGCCTACATCAGATATTTTTTCACTTGATGCCAAATATACTCTTATTTTATTAAATATTCACGATTAATTAAAATATTATGGATAACTTAATATAGTTAATAAAAATGAACTTCAAGAATTAATCCTTTTATTAATTTATTAATCCGGTATAGAGGGATATCGAATGGAATTATTCGGTTAGTATAACATTTATACTATATTAAAATGTTCGGAACGAATAAATTTACAACTTTTTTCTTTTAATGAATTGAAATATTTTATTAATTCTATGAATCTGTGGAATTTGCATTGAAAAATCATAATTAATAAGGTAAAACTAAAATTACTCCATTTTGTTGATTTATAAAACTATCTGAATCTCCGGGTGCAAGGAATTCTTAAACTTAGTCATAGGCTATTTGGAGTGGATTTTGATCAACTTTAACTACTGAGAATTTATCGATTTAAATGAAAACACTCAATACTGTTTTTTTATGACTATATCTTTTCCAGATTTATGTAAATGATGCTATGATATGCTAATATACTGGTATTAATTAATAAATAATTTATATTATCAGAATGATGACCTTTATAACCTCCACTGAGAATCTGCAAGTCTAATCTCATACATACGCGAAGCTCTCTTCTTTAGTGTAATTATTATTACGTCGTAAACTTCTAAAAACCTTTATTAAAACCAGTTATCTTTAATGATGCAGAAAAAGATCTAGAAGAAAGCTTTGAAAATCACAGATTTGGGTGAGAATAGCGCGCGTCTTAAGAATTTTATTCTCCCGGTCCTAGTCATCAAATGTGCGACTTAATGTTTTGTCCGATTTTTGAAAACCAGGTTTAATTGATAATGTACCTTAATTCTTCTGACGCTATGGACCTGTGTTGGATTATCCGAAGTTGTAAAAATTGATATTTTATTGTGTTCCTTCAAGGCGATAATGGCTTCCATTATAGATATCAGGTAGGTTTTTGGCATTGATAAAAAACTATAATGGGATCTGTAAAAGATATGTTGAGTCCTTATGTAGTTTTTTTTAATTATTATTATTAATAGTAGCTTCCATAATAGATATCAGGTAGGTTTTTGGCATTCATAAAAAACTATAATGGCATCTGTAAAAGATATGTTGAGTCCTTATGTAGTTTTTTTTAATTATTATTATTAATAGTAGTATAACTTTAAGCCATCCGTAAATATTGAGCTATTTTAATTTATTACTTTCTGACTCAGAGAGGTACTCTCCCAGGATGTACTTTCATTTTTTCGTTCAAGGCTGGGCAGGATTCTTCTCAATAATAAATCTTCGGTTCCTGAAAGCTATTACTTTCTCTTTACAAGCCGCCTTTAGCTGCCTTTCACAATAAAAAAATTAAAACAATCGAATTTATTTTCAAGTTGAAGATGTTGTTTTATGAAATATGCCATGAAAAGCATTTAAAAAGATATATTTCATATTGTGTAGGTGTGTAAAAAATATTGCGTACATCTTTTTTAAACAAAGAAATTTACTAGCGATCTATAAAGCAATGAATATAAAATAAAAAACATAAAATAAAATGAAGCTATTGATGTAATCATTTAGAAATCAAATTTTAAATAAATGTGAACAGAAATGGATTGATCAGTAAGATAGAGATAAATATTCTTTTGCCTTTAAGGTCATTCTGAAATAAACTGTTATTATCGAAATATGGAAAAAATAGATAAAAAAAAATATTCACATTCGTGGAAAGTAGTCTTGGGCTCAGTATAAGTGACAAAGAGTGCAAAATCTGACTTGGTTAGTGAATTTTACGATTTTTCGATTTATTATGAACTTAAAAAAATAGAAAATTGTCTTTTCGTCACGAGAGTTACGCGCTACAAAATTACTAGCGGCACTTTTATTTTTTTATTTTTGTTTGAATCTGCGAATTAACACCGAGATCAGAGGAATAAAGATGCATAAACTTGTTCTTTTCAGAGGTAAGAGAAAAAAAAAACACTCCGTAGTCATGATTACATGAAAAAGCTATTTTCGGTCTGACCGCTCTCAGAGGAACGGAGGGGAACAATTATAGTTTTTTAAATTAGTTCATCAGAGAATTGCCCTCCTCTAGTCAGGAGTCCCTCTTAGGGCACACTCAGCCTCTGCACTGTGGACACCTGACTCTTCAATGGATCGTTGGTGGTTGGTTGACATCGCCTTCTTGTATAACCGTTAGTGAAAAAATAACAGTACTGAGCCCAACGGTCGTTCATTACTTGTTGTTGTTCATAAATAAATAAGAGTTAGTTGAACCTATCTTACTTACATACAGACAATCATATTGAGATAATTACATAACGTTTTAAACCCCAGCATGTGTTTGAGAAAGCAAATTAGAAAGTCCTTCGCTGTAACAGTTGTCTAGATATATATATATATATTTAATTAATCTCACAATGATAAAAAAAATGTATTCATTTTTCATTTAAATTTATCTAGTAGGGAAACAATAAAGAAATATTTTTTTGAATAAAAAACAATATAAAAAGACCTTGTTAATTATAGATTTCCAGTCTTAATATTAATTACGATTCAGCACCTCAATTCGGTTAAATCACGAATCACATAATGAGATAGGAGAGATACGGAGTTGACATGCAACATTACGCTCCCGCTATGGGATGTTGTTTGATTAATGAGTTATTAATATTATCAACAGAAAGCTAATTCAACTCCGAATTAGTCAAACTGTGTGTGACTAACTGTTGTGGTAATATGTATTTTAATCAACAGTAGATTAGCACCATCGATTGATGAAATTAAATTAATCTGTGAAGTCTCATTGACGATATAATTTTCAATTCATTCCATTCATCTGCAGGCTTGGTGAATTCGAAGCTATATCAAAATTTCAAGTTTTCAGATTTCAATATTAGTTACATTCAGTTAATTCCAGCTTCCAATATTTTTTTTTTTTAATTACGTATAACGAATAATTTTTTATTCGCTATTTTATTTATACATTACTATATCTGTGGAGTTTGCGTAAATGGATGCAGGTCATTGTTTGTTGCGAAAATGGATTTAAATTACAATTTATTCTTCGTAATGAACTTTACCTTTGAGAAAAAGGAAGTAAGTCAATGAAACAGTGTTATCATTCCATCTGTATAATTTCAGTGACTGGTATACTTTTTGTAAAGGTAAAGCTTATTATAAATAACAAAATATAACTTATAAAATATAATCCATTTTCGAAAAAAAAGTTAATTTTACCTCTTTACCCAAACACCACAGATTAGATTCATAAAATATAAAAAATTATTATTCTTTATCTATATGATTAAATTTTTTTTTTATCGAACTTCATTATTTTGAGTAACTAAAAATATATTATTTATTGCTGAATACCTATTCAGCAATTTTCGATTAAATAAATTTATTATCCTCAAATTATTTAACAATTTATATCATAAATCAACTTATTATCCTAAATTTTTAATTTAATACACATTATTGAATTAAATTAAAAACAAGAATTTTATTTTCGAATTTAGTTTTATTTTCTTCATTTACTATTTGAGAATAAGAAATGAAAAAAAAAAAATTATGTATATTTTTTTTCAAAATGAAGGATAACTGATATAATATCTGATAATTCACGAATGAAGAATAAATGTGAGATATTCGTTATTCTAAAAACATTTTTTTCAAATCTGTTGTAATGTACTTAAAAGTTGACTTTGAACCAAATTTATTTTTTATGTATTTAATATTTTTTACTAGTCAAGCTAACTTATTGATATAGATACTAATGTAATATAGTAGTTTTATATACAAAGTTTACAAAAATAATTAGTCGTTCTGTAGCTGAACTTGGTAATGTAAACGAAGCCAATATCAGTTGACATCCGCATGATGGTATAGAAGGACCAATCCCTAATTAGACGACAATATCGTTGAGATTTAAAAATAAATTTAAATTCTATTAACGATCGACCTATTGTAGTGTTTTAAGGACGATTTCAGCGAAGGATAAAACGAAAACCATACATCATGGCAAAGCTCCCACAACCTCGTTTGTCACATTTCCTCGTTGGGAGGTTTATGATTAAAACTAAGCCAATTCTATTATTTTTGCTTATAATATTTTTGCTTACATAAATCACCTTTTTCAGAGCTGATCGAACCTATCAAAAACTGTTATAAAAATCATTATTTTACTTATCAATCAAAACCTAATCATACTGAATTTCAACTAACGGACAGATAGCATATTTCACTTGTTGCAAGATCCCTAAAATTAACTCATGCCAGGCACTGTAACAACAAATTTGCCCAACAACTTCTAGAAGCGTGATAATAAAACCTTCTTCATTGACATTGTAAATATAGTTTCAAGAAAAAAGGTGCCATCATCGGACAGTATTCATTCTTATTTCCCGTAGTGATTAGTCCTCATTTGATCGGTCTCAGTTTATTATTGGCACTATAAAATTATAAATATTAAAAAATCAAAATAATTTCCAACTCTGGATTCCGCTTTTAAAATACTTATCTCTAAACTAAAGATGTTGTAAGAAGAGCCATAAAGTACTATTCGTTATCTATAGATATTCTATTACCATACTTTACCAACCATGCACTTCCTTTTCCGTGAAGAACTACCGCATTCTTCGCCCAGAACGACCAATGCGATATGGGAACATTTTTTTATACAAGATTCAGGTTCTTGGCCTTGAGAAAACGGCAAATCGGTCAATGTATCGATTCGATACATCGACTCAGCGGTTAGTTCAATCGAACTATTAGATTTGTCACAGATCGCGTAACCGGCCAGCTTAGAATTGCGCCGCGTATTCAGGCTTATAAGTATTACTTATTATAGTAGTTCACAAAGTTTCTCCTCAAAGTGGTATAATGATACATATTTTATATATATATATATATATATATATATATATACATATATATATATATATATATATATATATATATATATATATATATATATATACATTTTTTTTTAATGCTGTTTAAGTATTTTTGACATCACCCTTTTCTAGCCATCTGAAGTAACCTTTATATGGGGAGACGTCCATAAAATCACTAACTCCTCGGTTTTTATCACAGTCTCTAAAAGTGCTTCTACCTCAAAGTCAGGATTTTTTAAAAAACACCTTAAAATTACCGTTTTCAGCGACGGCCGAAGAGGTCTGTAATTCTTACTAATGAACACTCTGCCTGGTTGCCGCTGCGGGAACAGCTGCGAACCGTTATTTAGATATTTAAAGCGGTTACATAAGTCAAGTTGACCGTTACTGTAACCGTTTGTAATTCGAGACCATGATCATCATCGCACATATGGTATGTGCACCATGAGCCTGTGCACCATGGTATGTGCACATTATTAGCCTCATATTCTAACTGCAGACTGTGCTGTTTAACTTTACATACATCATTGTATAATGAAATACCCTCTTAAAATACGATGGAATATCATAAAACTATGCATATATATATATATATATATATATATATATATATATATATATATATATATATATATATGTATGTATATATTTATAACATACAAGACACCGTCATATACATACAAGGTAAGCAGTGTTATAGAAGAAACATATTACTGTCTTAAAATAAATCGTCATTTTTTCACAGGCTGCTAATAAAAGTCTAAGTCACGGTTCTCTATTCTTGTCAAAATTCAGATATACAATGTGGAAAATAATATGGGTCATTGGATTATTATATCGTCGGCAAAATCGTGAAGCTGTCAAATCACCTTTGCCTATGATATCGACTATTTTTATTTTTTCTTAGTTTATAGAAAATGTACAGTAGGGATATGAATATCGAAAAAAAATATCGATACATATCGTATTCATAGTTTTCGAATATATCGGAATAGTAATTTGATATATAGAGAAAAAATATCGGTATTTCGATTTATCAAGGTGCCTCCATATTTTTAATTTTTGAAACCTCCTCCTTTTATAGGATGTTGGAATTATATCAAGGATGTTGGAGAAATATCTATATGTTTAAAGAAATATGTTGATATTTTTGTCTGATCGTTTTATCTCGATTGATCATAATATCAATATTAAATTTTGACTATCGGAAATCGATATTTTTCCAAAAAAGAATTAAAGAAAAAAAAAAAACTTTAAAATAATAAAACGTTTTTATGGGTTTTATGTTTGATAGGTTTTAGTCATAATGGATTCAATTGTGATTTTCTTCCTTCTTTTTTTTTTTATATTAAGTAATTAAATTCATGTTTCTCTAGTTCTTAGTAATGAGTATTTCTAATAGTTATTGTTAATAGGTTTTTAGTAATTACTTTCAATATTGATTTTCTTCCGTCCTTTTATTTTTATTTTATTTCTTTTATGTATGAGCAATTTAATTAACGTTTTCTTTAGTTCCTAGTATGTAATATATATATATATATTTTTTTTATTGGCAAATGTTTATAAATTAATACCGCTTTTAGTGATAAGGTATTTATGAATATTTAATTGTTCCTCTTAAAGCTATTACAAATCTAAGACTTGTTTATTAAATATCGATATTTTTCATTGATATATCGAACTACTATTTCGATATATTTTAAAACTCTCGATGAGATATATATATCGATATTTACATCTCTAACCAGAAACCGTTAAGAAGATGGCTAAGTTGAACGCAGTCACTACAGATAAAACACGAACACACCACAGCACGGGCTTTTTTGGTTCTTTGTTTTTCGAGCTCACCGTTCTTTGATATCTTTTTTATTTAATATTATTTTTTTATTTTTTTTGGAAAACATAATAGTTTTCGATATTCAAATTTTAATATTGATATTATGATGCATCGATATTTTTCCAACGTCACTTATATTGGTAATCATTGATCAAGGAAGACGGTATCTAACGCTTTACAAGTCTATACACAATGATAATGATTTTTGCTATTAATATTATATTTACTAATCAAGAGGAAGTAAGTAAAAAATATTATTTTATATGTTTATTTTAACCATTTTCAGCTTTAACGAAATTAATGGTTCTGACACTAGGTTCAAAATGAGTTTGGTTGCTATACACCTGGGAACTTGGTTAAGCTTGATAAACATATTATCTCCGACTTCAATTATTACTCAAAAAGCTCTACTCCTTGTTCAATTACTACACCCATGACTCCCCATAAGCTATACTGCATAGCATTATGTTCGTCCCATGCAATAATTATACCAAAAAATTGTAATTACAGTCAAACCTAATTTAATTTTCGGCGATCCTACTTAAGGTATTGTTCTTACCATACTTTAATTACCGCTACTTAAGTTATGGTTTCTAGCCCCAAAATTGGGAAATTACTAAAATTTTCTTTCTAAATCAAGTCTAAGCTTCCTCAATTGCTCTATACTAGTTCAAACAGGAATATTTTAAAAATTGATTCTGCCACGTCATTTCCCGTTCAGTATTACTCTGCCTAAATGTTTGAGTGAGTAGGTGCAAAATAGCACGAGAAAGTCTTCTGCTTGGAAACCTGTTCGACCGTACATTGCGAGATTCCGATGGTCCCTTGATTCATTTCGTAACGGGAATCAGATTGCGCCGTCTTGTTTGAAGGTGCTCGATTCTCGATAGCTCATTGCTAGCGACCCATTTATTATTGATAACCGTCCGGGCGGTAACATTGTTGTTGGAATGCAGACCGCACCTCAATTGATATGTGGTATAAATTAAATAACGCAACAGTGGGCGTCCTTGTGAAACACCGTATAGCATTGAAATGTTAATGGGTAACTGTGCGATAACATATATATTGTTTTGATCTCTAATTATAATAATAATCTCAATATTAAATATATTGAAAAAAAAGTATAATAAACTTAACTAGCTTTCTCCACATTAGTCTATCTTGACCTAGATAGACCATTGTATTATTTTCCAAAGTGGTTTATTCTGTCTATCCACCTGGATTTCGTCTTCCCACATAGTCTCTTACAAACTACTGTTGTATTCATGTTAGTATAGGAACACTCTGATATACTGATACAAACTACATGATCTGCCCACCTTGACCTCCTTCCCTATATGTCTTGAGATCCTGCGTCCTTCCGGTTGATGTCAGGAAATAATTCAATGGTTGTCTAATAGAGACTTCTATAAAGATCCATTCCCAGAGTAATTTGAACATATTTTTCTTCTGAATGTAACCTTATAAATAGTATAATATAGTAATCTTAGTCCTGGTATGTTCAGTTTTCCCTACGCAACAACGCAAGCGTACTGAGTTCTATTTTGATTTCTTTTCCTGATAAGCCCTGTTTATAAGAGAAACTCGGTAACTTGACTAAACATTCCAGCGTATACAGCTAGTTGCCTTTCTGCTATTATTAAATACAAAATATTTCAAACAAATGTTGAAAATTTGAACGCATTTTTCTCTTACTCAATTACGGTATTATCAGCAAATATTGAACCGAATGTGTTGAATGTGCCCAGTTGACAGGTGGCACCTCTGATTGATGAGCCTTTTAACGTTGGATTTGGCAACCTAATGTCGTACTCCATTCTTGGCAGCGGTAATAAACTATTACCAGAGTCGAAATCTTTCCTTTAAACATTAATCTTAAAGTTCAAATATTAAACAAATCTCAGAGATAAAAGAAATCCTATTTTATCTTCTTAAATCCAATGATGATTCATTTTATAAATCCTATAAACTTTGTGTGATTTTGGTATTCAATCATAAATAATGTAAGCCAATGAATTTTCAATTTATTTATTTAATTTACTCTTAATGCATACATACAATCGGATTGGACGATTATCTGCAGCTCATACATAAAAAAATTCTTTTAAGCTCTTTGTGTTCCTCATCAAGGGCGTTTCCAGCTCAAAACAGAAGGGAAGGAAGGGATTTTCTAAATTTAATTTCGTTCATGTAAAAAAGGAGGGAGGGAATATTTAAATATATATATATATATATATATATATATATA
The DNA here is from genome assembly GCA_948150685.1 of Rhaphigaster nebulosa. Taxonomy (NCBI): domain Eukaryota; kingdom Metazoa; phylum Arthropoda; class Insecta; order Hemiptera; family Pentatomidae; genus Rhaphigaster; species Rhaphigaster nebulosa. The sequence continues at coordinate 84,110,563 of OX411311.1, read as the reverse complement.
TATATATATATATATATATATATATTAAACAATAGTTTGGAAGAGTTGGCTTCGAAATTTTAATTTTTTTCCTTGTTGGAAGGAGGGAGCAATCACACCATCTCCTCTCCCTCCCTTGGCTACACCTATATTCTTTATGATTCTAAACTATCCACAACCATCCCTAACCACCACCCAGAAGTATTTATAATGAAGTATAAAAGGAATGTAGAAATAGAGAAATAGAGTTATAAATATGTATATATTTTTATTTATTGAAACTTACAGCTGTAAAAAACTAAAAAAAGTAAATGTGCGTACAGACAATTATCACATGACACTGGCTTTTGAAGAAACTACCCATTAAATGCAATACAATGACATTTCCATTAAGGAGGTCTCGTTACTAACTTCTTTTCAGACGTCTCAAAGGGTTATCGGGAATAGCTTGGGATGATAAGTTACGAACTAATGAGTTTCTACAGTTAGAATTCTATTTGTAATAAGTTATTCTTATGAAAATTAGAATTTTCTATTTATAATTTATGAATGCGACATACAGTCATCTCCATTGTATATAATTTTGTTGTATAGTTAGGTGTAAATTAGACTACTAGTTGAAACACCTTAAGATATATAAATAAATATCATTTAAATTTTGTTGAGCAGTTTAGCAGAAAAAGAGGTCCTACGAAAAAATAACTTATTTCTAATCAAGCATTTATGGCCAATGATCATACTTTACGTTAAGTAGTTTCAACATTTTATTTCAAAATGAAGACAGCATAAAGAAAAAGTCGTAGAGTTAAAAATGGATTTTGTAACGGAATACTAAATGCCAGCTTCCAACTGAACTGTACATTCCCCTTCCACTTTACAGTATAAACAACCCATTACCTTGTTAAGAAATATCCACAAAGCAGCCTTGTATAACGGAGCACGTACAACATAAAGCGTTTGCGACCAAGGACACACTATGAGACAGGATCACGAGCACAAGAACTCACGTGGAGCTATAGTTCTGGAATTCGAACATAGTTAGATATTTACATACACAAGCAATTGAAAATTATATAAAATGGTTACATATACACAAAATATATTGATAGTGCTTTCTTCTTCAGTTTTTTTTTCCGTTACATTTGGGCTCTTCCAGCGGCTCTCTTTAGGTCAAATGAGCTAAAGTTCGGTATCCATAGTTGTTTTCTAGGCACAACAATACCACAGAAGTGGGTGTAAATTTCAGTCACAATTTCGGTTTTGTCGCGGTTTTTAAAGATTTCCGTACCTCTTCAGCCCTTCAAAATTGAGTTACAGGGTTGAAAATTTGTACGTGAATTGAGTTGGTGTTAAAAAAAGTGCCTTTAAAGGAGGTCTCAACTTTTTTCTCCCACCCACGCCATTTGAATTTTATTTTTCCCTCCCAGTACCATCCATTACCTGGATGAATTTGTGATTAAGAAGCTTCTTTAAGTTGAAAGAATAGTTTTAGGATAATTAAATAGATTTTATACATTTATGCACTAACATTTGTAGATAGTGAACGTAGTGAAATCTGTCAGACCAACATCAAAAGCAGAAGGTCACTGGAAGATGTACCTGAGCACCAAAAGATAATTCAGCCCAATTTTCTCATCCTTCAGCGTGCTCCGTCTGCCATTATCCCTACCACAGTTGGGACGTGAGTTCTTCCCTAATTGTAGCATATTCGCTGGCTACTCCATGGATTCAAAAGTCAGTCTCTTGTCAATTTGAAGAATATTTTTCTGATTAAGAAAATATTGGGAATAACACGCACATGATCGGAACCTTGCTACCAGGTGTGTACGTAGATTTTTTTTGCAGGGGAATTTAATAAGGTGAAGACAAATAATCACTCAATAATCCCCCTCATATACCTCCCCCTCCCCTCCCATCACCCTGCGTACGCCACTGCTTGCTACTAACTTATAAATTAGTGATAGATTATAACTTTATGAATGTAATTCATTGTCTTAGATGGTTATTCAAAATAAACATTAAACATTCTGATTACTTAGTTCTTCAAACTATGTTTTATCAACCCAGCTGTTCCACTATGACTTCGCGTGTTAAGGATTGTTGAAAATGTTATTCTGCATTAATGTAGTTGTCTTAGTGCTGAATCTGCAAATATTGGTAGAGCGAGTATTATAAATCATACCGGATGTATGTTTAGGTGATCCAAATATCCATTTTGTATGGTTTAATTTATTTTTTTATCGATATTTCTATCCACATTGTATGTCAACATCGGAGCTAAAATCCTAATTACGAATAGAGAAGTAAATTTATATAGATGTGGTAAAAAAAAGTTCTTCTTGAAGTTAAATAAAAAAAAAAAAAAGGCTTTCAAGTGTATATTTTTAAAAATAAACATCGGAAACCATTCCAGACCATTTATAATGGAATTTGGTTTGGCTCGTATTCACTGATATTCAGCGATGCTTTTACGGTGTGTAAGCCTCAATTTTTAATATTTCATCTAACCTTATATCAGTGTAAAGATTTTTATCAAGATTATTGTTGTTTGCACAGACTAATTCTTCCTAATTTATTATTTCTTTAAGTATATTAATTATTATATTTTACGTTTAAAAAGTATATATGATATGGTTGTTTGTATTCTTATTTGGGATGCTTATATTTTTATTTTATTTTTTTCAGGTAAGAGATTCTTTAAATCATTCCTGTTACATTGGCTACCTATGCTATTCAGTAAGTTTAATAATTATTATTATACATTATGAATTCATTTAAAATCACAAAGTCTAATTAAAGATAATTAATATCCTGAAGAGGATACAGTTTTTTCTGTATCCTCTATTGCATCTCCTAATGAAAGATCATTGAAGAATTTGAAAACTAAATTTTGATGTTCTCTATAAATTGAAATATTTTGACTATTCCGTAAGTTTTATGTTTACTTATGCTACATGGTGGTTAGAAGACCGTAAATTAATGAAAAACATAACTAAAATTGTAGTTTTTGCCACTCTTAGTTTTTTATTATAAATTATGATATCAAGGGAACTCTTTGATTTCTGGTTCACACGATTTGCATTCTCAAGTTACGCACTACCATTGAACTGGTGACCCACATAATGTTGAAAACAATAATAATGTGTGAAGAATTATTTCTACATATGAAATTGAAGCAACCGAAATCATCTGTAGACAAACAAATTAAAGAAGGACTTAGTGGGCGGAGCTTAGGCTGGCAGGATACACTAATTGAGGAGAGAGCCTTCCTTACATAACTTCAGACAGCTGCCTTGTCAAATATCCAACTTGAACTTTGTTTAATATTTTGAAATTCGTTTTTACTTCCTTGTACGAAGTAAAGGAAGTATTGTAATCGCGAAAATATTCGGTTTTCAGATTTCGACGGAAATATCCATTTTGACCATCCCTGAATCCATTTTGATTAGTTTCGTCGTGGGGTCTGTACGTACGTACGTTCGTATCTCGCATAACTCAAAAACGATTAGCTGTAAAAAGTTATAATTTTCTATTTAGGAATGTTGTAAAATCTAGTTGTGAACCTCCCTTTTTGGTCACTGCTTGATTAACGGAAGTGGTACTTTACTTGAAGGTCATAATTGATTTCCATCAAAACTTATATTAAAATAATATACAAAACTTCACAAATTTAGTACTTATAATTTATATATTGATTTAAATAACATCCTAGATTTTTGTCTAAATTGGAAAACCGGAAGCGGTAGTTTACTTGAAGGTCATATTAGACTTTCATAAAAAGTTATATTAAAATATAATGTAAAACATCTCAAATTTGGTAAATAGACTTTTATATCGATATAAATGTATTTACTAGATTTTGGTTCAAATTCGTGAGCCGAAAAGGGTACTTTACTTGAAGGTCATAATAAACTTACATCAAAAATTATATTTAAATTAAAAGAGAAATCATATGTTTCGGTAATAAAGGTTACAAACGCAATTTGGTTTCCAATCCAATTAAACATTTTTATTACTTGTTTTAAGTGTTAAAATTTAGTGTAAAATACTGGCTTTCCTCCCCATTTGTGAGATCAACAAGTCTGCAGCATGAGAATAAGATATTAGTTAAATGGGTTTTTCCGCTTAAAATGTCGAAACTATTGATTTCCAATGCTTTATCTAGTGATATTGACAGCTTAAATGTTGTCACGGAACATGAAGAATTATCTTGGAAACTAGTTACCTACTGAAGGAAAACGACATATAATAAAGGAATGAGACCTCCAGTAACAAGAGTGTGTGTTTTTATGTGTGTGTGTCAATAGATGGAAGTCGGGACGCCAAGTGACAATCTTCGGAAACTAGTAACCAAATTCAGTATCAGTTTTCTGCCAGTCGCACGCACTTATCCGCAATTCGTTATTTGAATCAATTAAAAAAAAATAGCTTGATAATTATGAATTTGTTTCTTCATTTATTTATTGTTATCAAAGTATCCTAAGAAATTAATCATTCATTGGTTATAATATCAGTAAAGTGAAAGAAAATTTCTAAAAAAAGAAAAGTCAATGATGAAAAATAGCATTTATGTATTTAATCACAATTTATAATACAACTGGAGTATTTTCAAATTAAAATATTTTAATTTATGGTGTTCACCATTCCTCATCCGAAGAGACCTATTCTTCGGTTACTACTTTCTCAACTTCCGAAAACAGTATGAAAATTGAAAAGTTGTATAATAGCAGTACTTATAATAGCATTAAATTTAATGATTTAGTTCGTCCTCGATTTTCATGATCAGGCAATCATGATTTATTTGTTTTGCGGTTATTATACAATCAAGATTTGACTACTATCTGGGCCATTGCCTTTTTTAGCTTGCGCTCTGGTTCACCGGGTTACTGGTAGAATAGAGAATATGGATTGGTGTGTTTTGGCTGCATTTGTTGCATATGTAACTGATGGTGTGTTTCTGTCGTTGAATATGGTGAGATTCGAAATAAATCAAATCGCTTTTGAGCTGGTTGAGGATTTTTATGTACAGTGTTTGTATGATGACATAAAAAAAGTTACTTGTACGCTTTAGGAATGAATTACTTTGTTTATAAACCAATTTAAATTGTAGGCACACCTACTCCAGCTTTTTCGACCACAAACTATCGATTTCTCAAGCCCCTCGATACCCCTTCGCTCCATATAATCCAGCCATATTAGTGGCATACTCCAACAACCACAAGGCCTGCCATAACGATGTTACCCCCTCTTCCTCTTGGATATACCGCAGAATGACCGGACTTTCATACACGGACACGGGAAGAAAACAATGATCCTGGTCCATCAGGTTGGATATCCCTCCCTTGGTACAATGGAACGCGGCATATTGACTTTCCCGAGTTGGATAACGCATGGAGCATCCCCAAGTAATTTCTCCCAGCCTCTCTTACGTAAGACCGATCACGACTCTTAACGCTTTCTTATTCATACTTCCATAGGAACTTGTTTTTTGTTGTTTTCTTTCGTGTAGTCAAATTAGAAGGCGTTTTAGCGGTTGTTGTAATAATCTATGTGAAATTATCTTAGCAACGTACTGCGGTTTCTTTGAAATGGTATTTTTTTTTTTATGTACTTCACAATAATAATGATATCAAATTATCCTCTATGGCTAAAAAATCACAAGCGATATGTACAATAATATTCAAATATAATCTTTTTATAATTCAAATACATATTTTTATAACGTCATTGATAGTTTTATATTCTTAACATCCGTCACAAAATTAAGATTAAAGAACACGTATTATCGTTGAAAGTCTAAATAACCAAATCTGGGTAAACATAAAACGTCATGGCTTCTACCTTGATATTCAACTAGGTTTATTAATGTCGAACAGTGAATGCTTATTATGCTTTACTGTTACCAACGATTAATATTGTAATCTTAAGTTAAATTACGTCGTCACCAAACCGTTAATCATCTTTGATCGGTATCGTTTCTCTGGTCACTATTCAAAGCATTCCACCAACCACTGTACCGTTTCTACTTCCTTTTCTCTTTGTATCTATCCTTGCCTCATTTCCAAAGTGAATGGTGAAATGATGGACAGAATGAACCGCTGGTTAAACTCAGACTGTGATCCCTATAAAGAATAACATAATGCCAACTTTCTCCAAATCTAAAGCATCTTAGAGGTAAAACTATCAGTTGAGTCGAAAAAACGTTAGACGTTAAATTTAACTGAAATATCATTTATTATATTACCTAAAAATAACTGCTAACAGTTATATCTACTGCTAAAAGTAGATATATTTATGCAATAACAAATTTAAGGCATTGCAGAAGAAATGTGCTGGCAATATTATTGTTTTTATTTCATTCAGGAATGAATTGAGCAATGTAATAAATTCTCTAATAAATTAATAATTCCGATTTTATTTTTTTATATGAGTTCATAACACGCATTGTTTTGTTTAAAATTTTATATCTTCAGGAGGAATAAAAATAGATTGGTTGAATAACTCCTCCATTAATTAAAATCTGATTAACTCATACGATTGCCTAATTTTCTTCAAAGTTTATGGACACTAACAGAGTAAAAAAAAAATCTGGTGCGTTGCGCGCATCACACAACTTTCCCTTACCGCTCTACAATAATTATCTTTTAGTACAATAAATCTGTACACTACCTCTATATTTTAACTTTGTCAAGTTGCAAATATATTTTAAAAGTTGCTGGTTTAGTTTCTATGGAAACATTTTCTTTTCATTAAATAATGTGATAGTAGAAATTATTAAGTTAGTTTCCGTTTTTGTATTCTTAAATTACTTTGTTACAGAGCGAATTGTTTACAACAGATTGGCGGATTGGTGGGATGAGGTTTGGTCGCACATATCTCCTTTCGGATGCGCTCGGTTATCCATCTATTTTATGCTCCTCATAAAATGCACTGTATCTTTGCTAATACTGGTCCGATTTTGATGATTTTTTTTTTTAGATACTTTAATAACCTTTCATACCATTCTGTACACAATTTACTATAAATTGCATACTTTTTAAGCCATGTGAAAATAAAATATTCTTTTCTTCATAACTTTTTTTCCTGCATTTTCTCGGTGATTTACTACATAAATGAAAAGTTAAAGGCCTTTATGAAGAATAATTTTGGCAAGTTTCATCAAAATCGTTAGAGCCGTTTTTGAGAAAAATATAAAACAGTGTAAAATCCATTATATAATAGCTATTTCCGGTTAGTCCGATGCGCTGCATCTTTGCAATTATTGGTCCGATTTTGATGATTCTTTTATTGTTTGTTAAATAATTTAATTATCTTTCATACAAGTCTATAGATAATTTACCATAAATTGCACGCTTTTGAAGTTATGCGTAAATAAAATATTCTTTTCATCATAACTTTTTTCTCTGCAATTATTCTGTGATGTACCATGTATATGAAAAGTTAAAGTTATTCTTTATGAAGAATAATTTAGGCAAGTTTAATCAAAATCGTTGGGAGCGGGGTAGCTCAGTGGGTAAGGTACTGCGCTACTAATCTCAAGGTCCCGGGTTCGAGACCGGCTGAGGCAGATAATTATTTATTCTGTATTCAGCCGTGGATCGACCTTATGGGATCGGGAGACCCTCCTGGGGCTCACCCAGCCTCTATAAAGTGGGTACCCTTAATTGGGGGAAAAACCTGGCGGTTGAGCGTGATCTTGGCCGAATCACCTCCTTGCACAACCGATGGCCTAGAAACAGTACGGCTCTTACCAAGTACTGAACCCAAGACCCTTATCGGGTTGTAGAGGTACAGTTTTTTTTTAATCAAAATCGTTAGAGCCGTTTTCGAGAAAATTGTAAACAATTGTAATATCCATGATATAATTACCATTTCCGGTTAGTCCGATGCGCTGTATCTTTGCTATTATTGGTCCGATTTTGATGATTCTTTTATTATTTTTTAGATGATTTAATTACCTTTCATAAAAGCCTATAGATAAATTACCGTAAAATGCATACTTTTTAAGCTATGCGCAAATAAAATATTCTTTTCATCATAACTTTTTTCCCTGCAATTCCTCGGTGATTTACTTCATAAATGAAAAGTTAAAGACCTTTATGAAGAATAATTTAGGCAAGTTTCATCAAAATCATTAGAGCCATTTTCGAGAAAATTGTAAAAAAGTGTAATATCCCTAATATAATAGCTATTTCCGGTTAGTCCGATGCGCTGTATCTTTTCTATTATTGGTCCGATTTTGATGATTCTTTTATTGTTTTTTAGATAATTTAATTATCTTTCATACAAGTCTATAGATAATTTACCATAAATTGCACGCTTTTGAAGTTATGCGTAAATAAAGTATTCTTTTCATCATAACTTTTTTCCCTGCAATTACTCGGTGATGTACCATATATATGAAAAGTTAAAGGTCTTTATGAAGAATAATTTAGGCAAGTTTAATCAAAAATCGTTAGAGCCGTTTTCGAGAAAATTGTAAAATTGTGTAAAATCGATTATATAAAGTGGCACTTCCGGTTAGTCGATTTTGACGAAAATGTTGCTGTAACATCACATGCATGTGCTAACCTTAAATATGTAATTTCAGTGTCGTACAGCTTTCCGTTTTTGAGCTAGACTGATCACATACACACAGACACACAGACCATTTTGCGAGACTTGGTCATTTGGACTCAGGGGACCTTAAAACATGTATTTCCGTTGAAAACTCGAATTCGAAAATTTTCACGATCGCGACATTACGAAAGTAATATTATTGTAAACACTTACAAACAATAACAAAAAACTAAAGGGATGTAATCGAGTGGTTGGCCTTCTATTCAGACAACTCATACGATTGTCTTATTTTCTTCAAAGTTTATGTTCACTAACGAGTAAAAAATAGTTATCACTAGCACTAACAGAGTAAAAAATATTATTGTAAACACTTACAAATAATAACAAAAAAATAAAGGGATGTAATCGAGTGGTTGGACTTCTATTAACATCTTGGCTTGGCATACTATAAGTTTTCTTTAGAAAATTACTGACCATAAAGTTCAATTATAAGCCTAAAAGGAGCGTCTTATTTTTTTTGTTTTCATTTTTACGTTTTTCCTGCTTAGTAATATTTGTCAACTACTCGACTTTATTCCCAATCAAGGAGGATGTATCTTATTTTCAAATAACAGAAAATCATTAAAGAAATAATACATATCTTGGAATAACTGGTGAAATCCTACAAAAATTGGCAGTATTTCAGTGTCCAGTAGCTTATAGAGGTTTTTCACAGCACCCATCGAACCTACACCGCTTTGGAAAAACGCTACAGCTTTCTCGTATAACTCCAAATCAAGAGCTATTGAAAAAAAATCCATTATCGTTCGGATGAATAACGCTTATATTATATTAAAATTGTTAGAAATCATTGAATAAAACTACATTAAAATTTCTTCTCTGATATAGAAAACCGTATAAATAAACTCAAAATTAATATAAAGGTTTAAGTATAGTCCAATCGACGAATAAAATTATTATTTAATTTATAAATAGGTCAATGGTGGAGTTCGCATTCAGCGTTCCCATGGGAACAGAACCACTCTGGGCTGAGAAATATATATTAATGAAGATATTACGTACGAGCCCAACGAAAGCTTAAAAACATTTTAATGTATATGACATATTTAAATCAAATATACATACATATCCATGTAGAAAACGTATGAAAAAAACTTATATACATGATTTAGATTTTCAAATGGAAAAGAGAATACGTTATTAGAAGGCAATAGCGAATTCGTGAAATCGGAAAATGCAATAGCAATTAATTTTCCACAAAATATTCGTTATAAAATTTAGTATATTTTGTTCTGAAGATTAATAATTAAATTTCCCTTTATATGCTGTTTAGTAACTGATCTTCTAAGCATTGTCAAATTGTATTTATTTATTTTATTAAATATAAAAAGGAAGTAGTTTGGCATAAGAAAATTCAAAATAATCTTTATTTCAAGTGAAACCTTTTTAAACAAACTGGAAAGCCTCCCTTTGTTAGAAGAACCATTGAGCATCACTAAGGACGAGAAAGTACCCGTTTGTTGGCAATTCCTTAGTGGTTTGTAATTCGTGAAATTTATTCTACAATATTTTGATTGGGTTAGTTACAATTTGAGAATTTATTTTTTTAATTTAAAACTAAGAGAAACATAACCCTTATTATTAATGTAGTTACTGTTATACCTACATATATTTTTAGGAATTTTAATTCTTCAAAATCGATGGGTTAGAATAATAACTAACAAATGCAATAAGCAGCAATGTACAATTTACAGAAAAATATTGTACATTTACTTAAAAATTGAAATCTCAAATCATGATAGTTTAAGCCATCATTTGAGATTCTCAGTTACCTGAGGCGTTGAAAAAGGACAAAAGCTTTAAATTTTATTGAATCATTGACGGCAATTATTAACTAAAATAATATACAAAAAGATACAAAAATACAGAATCTTGATAAGATGCTTAAATACACATTTCTCTTGCAAGTAAAACTTTTTTATGTTTTAAAAAATATTAAGTTACGTGATTTAGTCTTTGTCAATTTTTAAAAAAAAACAAAGAGATCTTAAATACACAACGTAAGAGATAAGTCTGTTATATAACATTCCACGGTGGACTAGGATTTTAGATTGTTGTGTTTTAGATCGATGGTGAAAGGTTCGGGCTTATGTTTTTATTACGTCAGGTGAGACCCAGGTTGAAGGTTGGGTCCAGAATGACTAGGCAATGTGTTAATGGTTGTGAAAATCTTTATAGTATTATTGTTAATATTATTGTAGTACTATACATTCTTTTTTAATGCTTTAATCCATGAGTATACATTTTCTCTTAAAAGTGCTTTATAATTTATGTAAGTTCAAAAATATATTTTTTTATCAAACAAAAAATAATAGGTACCTATTGTATTGGTGATCACACCAAATTCTGTTCCATAAACATACTTTTAATATTGCAAGAATTGAACTATTTCATTCATATACAAGTGGAAAACAAAAATCAAATTACATTTAACGAAAAATTAAATTCAAAATGTATTTCTTTAAGTTAAGAAAATAAATTTTATAAACCATAAAAAAAAAAATATAAATATTTTGAAATAAATCTTCAATAAAATTTTAACATTTTATTTTATTTTTTAGTCTAGAGTTTCAGGCACTTTGAAGCTGCAAAGAACAAAAAAAAAGATTGATTGTTAAACAGTTATTACTGATTGAAATATTTTTTAAATTGATGAATTCAGATATTTTAAAAATTCATATCGTATGTTTGGAGTGTTGTGGAAGTGACAGAAGTTAATTTTTCAATTAAAACAAAATCTAATCTTCTTCAGTGGGACAGATCGTGCGCTTTCATTGTCATGTACAGTCAATATTCCTGTTTTCTGTACCCAAATGTCTAAACCACAAACCACTTAACTCACACAGTTCAGCAGAGCTAAAAATGTGGATAATATTTCAAGATGGGTTTTATATAAGCTGACAGTGAATGATGGATTCCATGAATATATAAACAGTGAAAGCTAACCAAGAAATCTAGCTACGCCTAGGAGAGAGACCCGCGCAGTGGCAAAGAGCCTACGCTTGCATTGGTAATTCTGGATAATTTACTATCCATATATAATTTATTAAGTTCTAAATTTTAGCTTTGTTTATAATGGTAATTGCTTGTATTTTGTATCAATTTCTATCTGGATCGAATGTCTTAGAGTGCTCATTCGTAAATAAAATTTATGTAAATAAAATTCACTTTAGACATTTAATGATAAACAAAAAACATTGAAAAATAAAGAAAAAGTCGAAGGTCCCAGGAATGAGTACTATTAACAAGTTGTTCGCCAAGTCTAGAATAATATAAAAGGCAATCATTCTAGCTGCATGTCCGAAATGGCTATGGAAAAGACTCGAGAAATTACGAAGATTTACATTAAATGTATTTACAAATCATTTTTTTATTTTATCGTTGAATATAGCCATAAACCGATCAATTGAATAGTTAATAAACTCAAAAATGAGTCAAACACTGTAATTAAGCAATTATTGGTTCCTAAACAAAGACTTGAGTCTCTCACTAGTAAAAACTTCGCCAATTTAGCCATCTGCAGGGCTGAAAAACATAAGGTCACATAATTAAAGACCCGAGGTAGCACATCTTATTCCAGCAGCCTATAAAAGCCTAACCAAGAGATGCATCATTCCAAAATAGTTGTTCAATTGTACGTAGAACATATAGGTATGTCTTGAACTGTTTTGGAGTAATACCTATTTATGTTTGGTTATTCTTGTTTAGGCTGCTGAAGTGAGATTCGCCACCTCTGGTCTGCATGTATACGATCTTATCAGTCGAGATGATATCTGCATTGGTGAAACGTTGGATTGTTAGTTATTTACTGCTATTTGAGAGACATGGCTTGGTTTTTGGAATCTGCATATAATCAATAAACTTAACTATAAACCTTTAATATACAATAACAGTACATGATTCACTAGCACCGAATAAATAACGGGTCTTTTCTAATTTACTCCCCTCAGCGGGATTTTTATTTGGGAACAGTTATTTAACAGTTAATCTTCAAATAATAGTGGTTATTATAACCACATATAGGTGGGAAGTTATTACCTCCTTGGTAATAAATAACATATGATCAACCAATATGGTTTCATAGGTTAAAATAGAAAAGGAAAAAATGATATTCTCCAATTTGTCACTGGTCATAAGAAGCAATGATGGATTTAAATTATATTCATATCTCTGTAATGATGAGAAGAAGGCATTCCAAACGCTCTAAGATGAAGAAATACTTCATAAAAGTAGGATTTTTTAGAATGGCCATGAACTGGAATTTTTTGTTTCTTCTGGTTGGAAGAAACAAGAAATTCCGTAAAAATATCACATTCATTTAAAATGTGTCCCTTCTTTTTATAAAAATCAGGTTATATATTAATAAAACAATTTCAGAATAAATGTATTATTTAATTTAAATAACAGTTCCAAAAAAAAAAAACTCACTGAGAGGAGTAAAGTAGAAAAGACACTAAATAACTTTATTTAATTGGAAAAAAAAACTCTTCTCTTCTCAGAAAAGTGGTAACCGTGCTGGGAGTGAAGATGGTGATTCCCTAAAAAGAAATAACACTGATTCTTCGCGACTCACTGGTTTCACGCATCAATTGAGTTAAAGCTATCTATTTGAATCAAAATATCAGTATATGTGCCTGATGTTGGACTACTCGCGACTCTTGATTCTAGTATGCGTTATTCATTTATTTTACCAACCAATTAATAGGGACACAATGTGGTAAACACTATGCTCCGAACTGCCTATTCCATTCACTGATACCAAACACTAGGATTGAGAGAACGCAGGAAGCGTCTGTCAAATCGTTATTTCCACCCTGACAATGCCCACCAATACTTCTTTTGAGAAAATTTATTGAGCTAAGGATTTGAATAGGAGTCATTTATTACAGGAAACGCTATACCTGCTACGCCACCTCGCTCCTTTCCAGCCTAGTAGGTTTAGATAGTGAATAAGGCAAGGTGTTTCTCATGGCTCTACACTCAACCACTTTTGTCTTTCTTATTTATTTATTTTTTTCAATGTGTTATAATCAAACCTATATATAACATATGGTTTATGCATTCTACTATACTTAGGAAGAACAGATTTTTTTTTGTTTACTCTTTTACAGAAAACATACATGTTAATTCAATTTTTATTTTTTTTTTTTTAGTCTAAATTTTGTCTTATATAAAAAAAAAAGATTAAAGAACAATGGAGTTACCAAGAAGTTTGAGGAAGACCAATATCAGTGATTCTAAATAGATATGGACGCCCAAAAATCGACGTTTTTGCAAAAACGGTGTTTACTTTATTTTACTTAGCAGTGGGATTAGTAGAAAACTAAGAAAGCTGTCCGTGGATTGATTAATGCGATAGAGTTAATTCGGTTTATTTTTAAATAGTTTTTTTTATTGAATCACTTCTTGTAAGACGCAAGTGAATCATGAATGGTAGACATGTAGTGAGAGATTGATTCTGATCCCATCCTTGAAAGAAAGGATTTGCAAATCTTTCTTTCGTTCTAAAACATAACTTACACCATTATCTATATTAGGCCCATATATTGAACAATACAGATTTTTTAAATTTATAAATTCGCACTAACTATTAATGGGAATCAGTTCATTTCCATGGTGAACTCTTGATCACACCATCGAAAATATATTATATTTAATAACAATAGTGATAAACGACATTGTTATTTTTTTATTTTTACCATAAACGAAGTGAAGATGCTAGGAAGCGTCCCTGGGTGACGGACGGGCGGGGCATACTTAGAGAAAGTCCGGCAACCGAGACTGCATGGCTTGCCTGTATTTAGCCAGGCTACTTTCCCACGGCTTTCTAGTCGCTGGCACCTGTGGCCGCTTCTTGGAACTGCCCTCTTGTTCGTCTGTATGTCGGTCCGGGGTGTGTCAGTATTGTGATATTGAAACAGCCGGCAGAATACCTGGTATTATACACAGTAAAAATGTGACGTATACCTACAAGGCAGGGATATACTTGCTTGGATATATATATATATATATATATATATATATATATATATATATTTTTTTTTTTAATTATAAATAAAATGATTAAAACGGATTTTAAAAAGAATAAACAATAAGTTTGATTATAACACATTGAAAAAAATAAATAAACAAGAAAGACAAAAGTGGTTGAGTGTAGGGCCATGAGGAACACCTTGCCTTATTCACTATCTAAACCTGAAAGACTGGAAAGGAGCGAGGTGGCGTAGCAGGTAGATCGTTTCCTGTAATAAATGGCTCTTATTCAAATACTTAGCTCAATAAATTTTCTCAAAAGAAGTATTAGTGGGCATTGCCAGGGTGGAAATAACGATTTGACGGACGCTTCCTGCGTCTCTCAATCCTAGTGTTTGGTATCAGTGAATGGAATAGGCAGTTCGGAGCATAGTGTTTACCACATTGTGTGATTATATCTGCCCAATTACAAGTATAATTAATCGTCTCTATCAATTCTATTAATAATTATTGTATCTCTGTTCCCAGTACTCAGTATCTTACTTAATTATTTGATTGTTGCGGATTGGCTCTGAGCCCACTGAGCGTTCAGTTTAGGGAGGGAGCCCTTTCTTGTTCTGCAATCTCATTGCCTTTGATTACCTCCTGTTTGGTCTTCCACATCAAGTTCAGCTTAATGACCTTCACCAGTTGAGAACAACAGATTCTGCATTGTAACAACGATATCATCTCAATACAAAAGTAAGGAAAAATGTGGTTTTAGATTCCGTCATATTCTTTAGTCAAATCTCTTACGTCGTTCAAGTCATTGCCGGATCGGAATCATTTACAAGTTTTCATCGATTATTTAAGGTCATTTTGCATAATTTGTTTGTTTCCTGGTGAAACCCAACTTTCTTCTCATGTCCGAAAATTTTTCTAAAACCCGTGAGGGAAATATTTCCGGAAAGTTGAGTAAGAGAACAGACCGCCTAACGAACCCCCGAGCGACGCTCTTAATTAATTTAATAATACTGTTCGTTGAACCTGTTCGTTCCACTCGGCATCCCGTATGCACTGCCTAGTGCTCGTTCGTGTATCTTCCCATAGTCATCCATAACGAGAAGTCATTTTCTTTCCACCTTTTCTTATAGAAAATACTAAGTTATTTCAGTTCCGTGATGAAAAAATATAGGTAAGTTGCTAATGAGTTGTTATCTTTTCAATTAATCAGAATGTCTTTATACCTTTTTTACCGATTGTATTTTATCCTTCTTTTTTGTGGACGGAAAATTAGCTACGTTTATTGCTTGAACTATTTTTACTTCCTTATACGAAGTAAAGGTAGTATTGTAATCGCGAAAATTTTCGGTTTTCAGTTTTCAACGGAAATATCCATTTTGACCATTCCTGAATCCATTTTGACTAGTTTCGTCGTGACGTCTGTACGTACGTTCGTACGTGCGTATCTCGCATAACTCAAAAACGGTTTGCCGTAGAAAATTAAAATTTTGTATTTAGAATTGCTGAAAAATCTAGTTGTGAACCTCCCTTTTTGGTCACTACCTGACTATCGGAAGTGTTACTTTACTTGAAGATGATTATTGATTTTCATAAAAAAATATATTAAAACGTTAGGCAAAACTTCTCAAATTAGGTATACAAGACTTGCATATTAACATAAATAATATAATAAATATTGGTTAACATTGGCAGACAGCAAGTGGTACTTTACTTGGTCATATTAGACTTACATCAAAAATTATATTAAAATATAATGTAAAACATCTCAAATTTGATAAACAGGACTTTTATATCGATATGAATGTATTTACTAGTTGAATGTGTTTATATCAATATAAGTAATATAATAAATTTTGGTTAAAATTGGTGAGCCGAAAATGGTATTTTACTTGAAGGTCATAATAAGCTTACATAAAAAATTATATTTAAATTATATACAGAAATCATATGTTTTGGTAATATAGGTTACAAACGCGATTTGGTCTCCAATCCAATTAAACATTTTTTTACTTGTTTTAAGTGTTAAAATTGAGTGTAAAATACTGGTTTTCCTCCCCGTTTGTGAAATTTATAGTTTATTAGGCGTACAAGGAAGTCATGTCTTGTCTACATCAGATATTTTATTAGAAATGATTTAGCGTACAGATATTAATTATGTGTTAACCCGATCCAAACTACGTTCACGTATATAAATTAGCCATAACTGTAAATTATAGTAATATCTGTAGCTTGTCGTATGGTATATGGTATTCGTATGGTCGTATGGTCCTGGTAGCGGCCAAGAATAAAATAAAATATTTGTAACTATTTATATAATTCCGACGTTTCGAACCACACTGTAGGTTTTTATTAGTAATAGAAATAAAGATACAAAGGAGTAATGTATAAAGACATGTATAAAAAACAAATTTAAAAGCTAAAACTAAAATTGAACAACTACAAAATAACAGATTAATAACATTGTAAAAATAAAAAATAAATCTAAATACTTGTGTCTAAAAAATGAACTCACTTCTATAGCCTATGAAGGATAGGATCCCTGAGAGGTAAGTTCATTTTTATATACCACAATTGGCCTTTATTTTTCTCTGTTTATTATGTTATTATTTTCTATTAATTAAATTTTAATTTTTATATATGCCTTTATACTTCTACATTACTCCTTTTAATTTCTCTTATTTTCTATTTGTTCAATTTTAGTTTAATATATGTCCTTTATGCATGTTTTACATGTCTTTACCCCTGCACTACTTTGCGTGATTTTTTATATGTCGGTATGATCTACTGTCTAGGCCCATCCAATATCAAACAAGAATAAAAGATCAGAATTTTTTTTATCCATCCCCTTTATATTTAATTTTATTAACAGTCCCTAAGGGGAAATTCCTATTTGATATGGGTTTCTTTTTTATTACCTATATTTTTAATAAACCCGTCCTTGGCCCTGATACAATATAATAAAATAATGTTGTCGAAAACTTCATACATTGCCTTATTCTAACTAATTGCCATGATTAGGGATTGATAAATTTGCTACTTCTATGATTTTTTTTTATTGAAAATTAGTTTTAAATATAACACCTTCATCTTCAGTTCTAAAAACACAAAATAATTCAAAAATAAGTAATTTAAAATACAGATTGGTATTATTATACATATTAAATTAAATGTAATATAAATTAGTATTACAAAACATTTATGAATTATGAATTTAATTAAGGCAAGAGACCAAATACTTATTTAAATACATAATTAATAAATGTTTTATAATAATAATTTAAATTACATTTAATTTAAAGTGTATAATAATACCAAACTGTATTTTAAATTGCTTATTTTTGAATTTTTGTCGGTTTTTATAACTGAAGATGAATCTATAACATTTTAAACTAGTTTTCAATTAAAAACAAAATTATAGAAGTGGCAAATAATATATCAATCCCTAACCAGTTTGATCCTTCTATACCATCATGCATACGTCAACTGATATCTACCATGGCATTAATATGCAGTGGAAAAAAAATATCATGGAATAGCTTCCCTCTTAACACGTTTTATATACCGATTAATACTTCTTTGATAGTTTCCCTCCCTTATCAATTCATAATGCTCACTGATTTGATTCGTAAATACTGTAATTTTATTTTCTTGATACTTTCCACTTAGAGGGAACTCCTCGAACAGCCGCGGCGGTGAGGAAGCGGCGATCAAGCACACGTCCGCTGAGCCCCAGAACTGCGCCATTGTCTTCAGATCACGTACCGAACCGCCTGTTCCATATGCGATCGTCCCGGTGTCCTTTCTTATTTCTGTCGCGGAGGGACAAAACGATCAAAGAGAAGCACAATGAAAGACGGTAACTGCAGTGTCCTTCTCTATTCCAGTCTCCTGGTGAATTCATTAGAAGAATTTCGAGTGTTCTTCCTTTGTCTGCTATATGCTTCAAGAAAATATTCATCCATATATATTCGTTCATATTTCGTTCCTGAATACATGCTATAGGTATTCAACAAAAACTTAAACTATCAGCATTGAGCCTTGTCTCTTTGGATGACGAGCCTCTGATTTACATTTATTTAATTTGCATAATCCAGTGGACATATCAAGTGGACAAGATCCAGCTACCTCAGCGGACATAATAGAGACAGAACCTCATTTAGAGTGGGCATATTGCTCTGTCAATTACCTTATTACAAACAGGCCTAGGACATAATAGACAAGAGCTTGATGAACTCATAATCCGACAACAATAGTGAACCCTAATAGCTACTTCTAAATTAGTCTCCCAGTGACCTCCTAGCGGGAGCAGGAAGTGAAATCGTCTTGAGGAGTTTTCTACTCCTGAGGAAACCATAACGCTAATTTCTACTTGGTGAAATGTCGGTCTCGGAAGAAACCCATCTGTTGATGGTTCCTTTTATTTTTTAGGACTTCGTTTTCGGATGTGAACTAGTTCCATAAAACCAGTTGTTTCTCTCTCTTTATCGTTTAACATTTTATGATTTAAAATTAAATAAATATTATAATCATGTATGTGCATATATAAATACATACTTTTTTTTTAGACTAAGCGATGATATGTATTCTAATTCAAAATATTTGGATTAAATTTCATTTTTATACATTGTAATATTATTAAAATATAAAACATATGCCAGGTTTGGTGAACCTAGGACACTCAATCATATTCTGTTAGAATGTCCAAATTTTACTTTTTAAAATCATCCAAGACGAAGAACACTAAAATCCCTAATGGACTCCTTACAAATAACATTTTACAACCGCTCGGTTGTATATAAATAATCATGAATCGCCAATGGCCATAAGGGCGATCTTAATAAATGAATAAATGTTGAATGAATTAATATTATCTGAAGCAATAGAGCATCCAAGTCGATAAAATAACCTTAGGTGTATAATCATTGAATAAGGTATTTACCAAATAGTAAATCCTAGACTCAAATAATGCGTTGATTTGGTTAAAAGTTTTTTTTTTTTTTTTACAATTATTTAAAAAAACAAAAATGTCAAATTAAAATGGCGTGAGCAGCTGCAGCATCACTTAGGTCGTATTTTATGGGATTGTTCTGCCTAGCATAAGGAGCCGCTGGGGGTGCTCAAATGTTGAGGGAAGAAAAAAAAGAAATATATATATATATATATATATATATATATATATATATAGAGAGAGAGAGAGAGAGAGAGATATCAAAGGTCTCCAAAACATCCATAATCTTGTTCTAGGGGTTATGAAAAGAATAAAGCTCTCGCCACTCTCCACTAACTTACTCAGTGCAATAGTCTATTTTATTGAGGGGGAAAGGGAAATACGACTAAAAAGAGCCTCATCATCTGATATTTATGGCTTACCAGGTGTTGTAAAAACAGCTAGAACCAAATATTAACTGAAAATTTAGTTCTTTCAACATTCGAAAACATGGTTGGATGTTATTTCAACTCTAACTACCATTACTAAGGATCTAAAATAGGACGATCATATTTTGTAACAGAGATAAAAAATAAAATTAAAAAAAAATAAAACTTTAGAATTGAATGAAAACTTCTTTAAACTTACCTTCAGAAAATTTATTTGGATGTACATAATGCTGTCTTGTTGCAAGAAAAAAAAATCTTTATAAAGAAAACATGGGTAATGTAAATAACTAAATATTTCATTTTCATCATATACCTTTTACAGTATCAAACATTATACAGTATTAATAATTTTCAGATTAATTAAGAATTGGTATTTTTATGATACCAGACTATATTTACACTTTTTTTTTTTTTAATGGCACCATTCTCAGATGTCTTTCTATAATTTCTGCCATACGTCGCTTCAAAAGAATTTCAAGGCTAAAAGAAAAAGTAGAGCCCAAGAGACGGTATCGAAACAAGGCAAAGAATGGTGGTATTTCAAACCATCTCGTCTCGCCTTATCCGTCTAGGAAATTGCCTCGAGTAATGAGCAAATATTTTTAAAATAAATTTATTATTGTAGATTTCAAAGTTTTCTTCTACAGCAGAAATATTTGAAATATGTCAAACTAATATTGGTTAAAACTTCAAACAACGCCATAATATATGATCAACACCTGGTAAATTAAATTAGGAGGTAAACACACTAAGAGTCTCCTCTCGTAGGAGGTAAGTGGTGTGCGCGGGGGAGAGATGAAGGGGGAGGGAGGAAGGGGGCACGGATAAATATTTGTTTTTTTCGCTTTTATCTCGGAAATTATACGTCGTAGCGATAAGGCCGTTCTATACAAAATTAAAGCAGACAAATTTTTTAAAAAGATTGATTCTTTTAATTGTTTCTATTTCAGATACTTTCCGAGATATTCGCGTACGAATTTCGTCAATTTTTAAAGAAAATAAATTTGCCTTGTTTGACTAGCTAAAACTCTTTAGTCCTTCGCCCTTCGCATTCATTAAATTGTCTTCAAGAATATGTAGTATGTTACTATATTACAGTGGAATAATGAAAAATAAGAAAGTTAATTTTTTCCTCAAAATCACGAAATCTACATTTTTGAAGACAATTTAATGCTCTACAACTTTCATTACTTTTATATTGGACGAAGGGTTGAAGAATTAGTCAAATAAGACAAAATACATAAGGCAAAAATTTTGTTAAAAAAAAAAAACGAATAGCGACTTTTAGTATGTATACCTCCTAACCAGTCCAAATAAAAATCCAAAGTCAAAAATCGTGTTCCTTCCGTTTTCCTCCTTGAGCATTCAAATGGCTGGTCTACAGATATGATGTTAAAGATGTGGATTATGGTGGGGTTCAGTTCAAAAATTCGAAGGATTGTTGTTGACAAAGATAGTTGGTTGCTGGTTAGTGGACACCTTTTCAACTGCCTACACTGTATTTTTCCTGGCTTTTAAGGATTGGCGAGTGGCCGAACCCGGGAGGAGCGACAACTCAAGACACCTGTAGCTGCCGGATCCCAAACTGGGTCGTCCCAGGAACCCGTTAGTTCAGACCCGCTAAAAGCTGACACCTCTCATGTTCGGCTTTCTAACGTGTCCTCTGGTTCCTCGTCCTCTCTGATCGGCGTCTCAGTCAATGCTTTGATTGGAGCATTGTTAGGAAGAGTGAGCGCATCCTCTTGGATCTAATGGATTTTTCTCTAGAAAGGATTTACTAAGATCGATCTGTTTGATAATGTTCTCCTGTTGGCAAGAGGTGTCATTATTTCCATCCATTAAAATGTATTTTAGTTCTGCTTATATTCGGCAGTGACCTTTCCGACTCACTTCAGCAAATTACACGTCCAAGGTTAGGCAAACCCATTGTTGGAACATTAGACGAGACTGTTTCCTCATATCGAGCAACTGTTTGAACAATACCTAGATTATTCGACCATTGTTTATTAAATATATCATCACTGTCGACGTGAAAACTCCTATGTGATTTTGATTTCATTAAAAAAAAAAAGATCTTATCTCCTTTAAGCTGGTTAAAACCACGTAGCATATGTACCCCTATGTTAAAAAATCGTAACATAATTTAACCCCTTCTGTGCCGAAGTCGCAACTGTTGCGAACATCAATGCTTTGTGCTGTGGCCGGGGTCGCAACAATAACGATCACAACATTTTGATAAAATCTTATCCTTGAATCACCTAAATTGTCCTTTTCTCTTGAAATTCAGGGAACGGTTCAGTAACCTTTTCATCTTTCAATTAAGAAGGTGGCCTACGGAATTCGAACAAATTTTACCTCTTTAGCTTCACCAGAATACCATGCTTATTTTTTTTGTAGTAAAAACATATATACATTTATGAAATTGCATTATGTTTTTCCTTTAACTATTTTTAATGAATTCCTGTTGTTGATTTGAGAAAATTTGGAGTATATGATTTACGAAGATTTTTTTTTTCTCACAAAAACCATTGTTGGTGTACCTCTGGACTCCACTTGGTATTTTACATCTATTTTAAGTTTTAGGTAAGATTTCAATTATTTATTTTCCTTCCAATGTTTACAGCAATTAAAACAAGCAAAAATTGCAAAATAGTAAAAATTAGATGTATACAAAATGTTTAGTCTTATTTTTTTTCACCTGGTGTTTAGAGCGTTAATTTTTTTTTTTTACAATTAATTTATGTTATTATTTTTGTTTATTTTCTCTTTAATTTTAAAAATGCCTCATTTCGTTCTCATTCCTAAAGATTCTTCGGCATTCTACCTGAAGTGTTGTTATTAGTTGTTATTTGTATTCCTTGCTGTATAGGAAAATATAATGTGCATAGCATTTTCTTTATATCAAATAAAGACCCTTGCTTTATTCAGTAACCCCTACCTCAGATAAAAATGTGGCGATAATGCCAAAAGGTTATTTGCCAGGTAAGGTCATATTAATTTATTACACTGAAAACCATATCGCATGGGATTCCATAGCTGAAAGTAACATTCCATCCTTGTATTTATTTTATATATCGTCATCCTAATTATGAAACCTCTGTGTTTACTTAGTAAAGAGGTTTTTTAATTAGGGTGACGATATCTTCGTATTAATTTTTTGATTTTTTAAAAACTCTTCAGGTTTACTATTGCTTTGGGGTCTTCACTTAAGCTATGTCTACACTGATCGATTTTTCATGCGCTTTCGTTTTCGACATCGCTTTTCGATTTTCAAGGACTTGTTTGATATTCACTCAATGTGTCAATAACGAATCATTACGTTTTAGATTACGTATGTATTTCTTTTTTCGTGACTTGAAAACCTGAAAAAATTAAACAATTCATTCATTAACAAAATAAAACTTAAGATTAGCATTGATTGTTTATAGCAAATTTTCGGGCTATGGTCCTCTCACCGCCCTTGACGAATTCTACTCAAAATTCTAGAAATTTATGAATATTATTGTTTAAATTATCATGTCCGAGTTGAATTTTGCATGTTCTACTCCTGCTATGTACACAACCCTTGTTAATCCAGGAATTTTGATCGAGATTTTAAGACATGATTTTGCTAAAGATACTACTGTCATAAATTAGTAAAAAATTGTAATTTTATGTAAAATAAATGTATCTAATTTTATATCCTATCCAAATAAATAAATACATCTAAATTCCTAATGCTAGAAACTACTCATATATCGTTCTAAAACAGTGTGGACCATCTCGTAGACCTAATCTATTCGAAAAAACTCTTTGGGGCATAGAGTGCCCCTTTTTTTTTGTCTCTATTGTTCTTTTTGTGTGATCGTGACATGCCACGGGAAAAAAATAATATTAACAGTAGGTTTTGAAAGTTTTTCGTCCCTAAAATCAGTGTGTGGACGTAGTGTGTTTATTCCCATCTTCTGTATGTATTATTTACAATCATCCCTTATTTTATAATATGGGTTACTGTGAACAAATATTGTGAAATAATAAAAATATTGTGAAAAATATACTGCACAACAATTTTTTTTTATGTCAATTTTTTCACACGCCATATTGTACTTTGTCAAACTATTTTATTTATGTATTAAATTTTTATTAAAATAATGATTTTAAAATCTAAATCAGTTTACTATATAGATTAAATTGCTATTATAGATTAAAAATTTAATTAAAAAGCCATAAAAACAAGAAAAATTAATCGTGTAGGTTATAGAAATTTATTTAATATGAAAAATATTGCTTTCAATGAAAATCTTTAAATTTGTTTATTTATTAAACTTATTTCATTCATCTGAGCTGACCTATTTTTCATTCTTCTAATTAAAATAATGATTTTAAAATCTAAATCAGTTTACTATATAGATTAAATTGCTATTATAGATTAAACATTTAATTAAAAAGCCATAAAAACAAGAAAAATTAATCGTGTAGGTTATAGAAATTTATTTAATATGAAAAATATTGCTTTCAATGAAAATCTTTAAATTTGTTTATTTATTAAACTTATTTCATTCATCTGAGCTGACCTATTTTTCATTCTTCTAATTAAAATAATGATTTTAAAATCTAAATCAGTTTACTATATAGATTAAATTGCTATTATAGATTAAAAATTTAATTAAAAAGCCATAAAAACAAGAAAAATTAATCGTGTAGGTTATAGAAATTTATTTAATATGAAAAATATTGCTTTCAATGAAAATCTTTAAATTTGTTTATTTATTAAACTTATTTCATTCATCTGAGCTGACCTATTTTTCATTCTTGGTATGAAAAATAGAGATATATAAATAAGAAACAAACGTGAGTCTAATCGAACTCTCTTTTCTTATTTAAAATCATAGAATTGAAATTAAATATAATTTGTAGAATTATTTATAAGTCAACAACTGCTATTCGTTTTTTACATATTTATTTAATGAAATGCATAGGTTTCTTTTAATGAAGAAAACATGGAATAAATGATTGAATGGGAGATGTAGTTTACATTTGTATTATTTTCTGAAATAACACCTTCGAATTCAATATCTTAAAACACCTTAATGTTTTATATTTTTTACGTTTCTAAGTAATATTTTTCTTGAAATTCAATTACTTTATGTTCATTTGTTCATTCATTAGTATATATATTCATGTTAATTCTTGAATTGTCTTCAACATATAAAATTTTTTTTTTGTTCGCACTTAAATTTACATCATTTTGACGAAGGGATTTGGATGCAGTAATAGCATTTGTTAATGAACCCGATCATATGAATAATCAAGTAAGGCTCGAAGTAATTTTCAACACTTTCTAATTTAGTTTATTTACTAAATAAACTCATACATCAGTGGAGCCGAACTTGTTAGGAATTATTCCAATAAATGCTTTACTGAGTTTGAAACTAGTGAAATTAAGTGAAAAGTAAAAAATATTATCAATCTAGAAGAGTATATATGAACAATTAAATTCCAGAGTCGCCCTGGTTACATGATTTGAGACGAACCAATTTCTATCCTTCAACGGTCCCGATCAGTTTCGCAAAATTTGGCGAAAATAAATGTTTCTTAAGAAATATCGTAGACCGAAACTGATTTCGTTCTTGAAATTTCGGAATTGTACATACATAATCTCGTGCCGACAATAGGTATTGCCAGTCACAAAGTTGCTATGAAAAATAAGTCGTAAAAAGTACTTTGTTGTTGTATGTTATGTAGGTATATGTTTATACTTACAATCATTGATGTGTTATATATGATCAAATGTGCCAAGTCACACTTAAATTCATTTAAAATTCATAGAAACTAATTTGGCCCATTTAAGGTATTATAGTCAAAATATGTAGAATTATGTTTTCAGAGCCAGTTTTCTCTGTCTTGATCATAGAATATAGAATAAACTAGAAGCAGCAAGTACTAGTTGGAGGATGGTACCAGTTGCCGCCGGACCAGCTGTCCCTCCACTCCTTCAACTCCTTCTGCACCCTGTTGAAATTTTCTCTAACCGCGGTCCTAGGTTCTTATTTCGTTTTGTTTTTACTACTGATTCACATTCCATTTTTTTTTGCTTCGTTAGTTATTGTCATCTGTTGACATTGTTATATCAGTTTATATAATATGCCTTGTTGTTATAGCCAATAAACAATAAACATCCGTCACTCTAATAAATTTTCACATGTTAGTTTCTTCCTTTCATCGTATGAAAAAAAATGTCTTGACTAAATTACACTTAGTATTTAAAGTAATCATAAAGATTTAAGTTTCATGCTGAAGAAAGATAAATATAATTTTGAATAAATCTTGTTACTTATTAGATTTAGCATTTGATATTTAAAGTTTAAACTATTACCTCTCCGTGTGATTATAATACATAATTATTAGATAAAGAATTATTTTGTAAATTATTAGTATTTTTCTTTTTTTCGCATTCTCTTATTGAAAAAATAAGCGCCTCTAGTATCATATTGACAAAGTGTAACAGTCATTAAAAATCACTTTACATGATAAATAAAAAAACATCCACCCACGTCTTTTTTGTGGTTCAATAACATTGCAATATATCTATAAATTATGAAAAGGCCTTGCTGGTTGTTAAAGGTTGTGGGGACACGACTATCCATGATAGGGGAAGGGGGATGTCCGGACTAATGGTACTATGGACTGAGGGATCAATGGGCCTGATAAATTTAATTTAGTATGTATTGGAGTTTTTTTTTATTTGAATTTTTTATGTAATTGGAAATTGTAAAAATATAAATTATGATGGATGTATAATAAATGAAAAATTAAAATATATAATATCATTAGATATATCGTATAAAATATCTACCATCATGATATATTTTCACAAACACTCAGGCGCGCGCATACACACATACGCAAGCACGCACAGACACAAGCACACACAGACACAGACACACATACATACATACACAAACACACACACACTTGTGGAAGGCTGGTTATTTCCGCAAGAGACGTGAATTTGTGAACTTTGTGAGAAAATTTTTCTGTCACAAGAATGAAAAAAGCAAATATCAGAGTCTACAGAACATCACTATTTTTCGACTTTAATAAAGCAATTAATTTGTAACAACTTTTTTTCACAATCATACTTTTTAAACGAAATAATTCAATATTCTTCTCAAATAAAATCGATGGGGAAACTTTATTTCATAATTGGAATTTACCATTATATCAAAAAAATAATGACAGCATTAAAAATTTTAGGTTTACATCAAATAAGCTAGTTTTATTCAAGGGCCAATAATTAATTGACTTCCCACGAAAATACAATAACTTACGTTCAATGATAATTTTGATGTAATTTGGGAAAAAAATGCCCAGTAAATAATTGCAAACGATCTTATCCCAATTTATAACAGTCGTATGAACTTTAATGACGAACTATATCTAGTATATATTTATTTTTTATGTAAATGGCTAAAACAATGCTAATGGCTGACAATATTATATACAGGTGTGAATATATTAAACAAAGCAATTACTAAAGTAATAAATTATGGAAAGATAAAACGTTAAATTAATGTAATACATAAAATGTTGATGTTTTTATTCTTAATAAATTTGATTGCATTTTGGATGTTATAGTTATTGTTACTCTCTAAATAGATTAATAACATAAAGGCAAATCCATGTAGCTAGATGAGGGGGCTGAAGTGGAGGGGAGCGGAGAAGCGCTGATGGAAGTGATGCCATTCTCTCGCAATACAACTAGGCCTGAGTAGCGCTTCTAGTTAATTCAATGTTCTTTAGTCTAGGTGTCTCTTTAAAAATATCTGGAATAAATATATGCATCAAATATCAAGATGCCCTTATATTGCAGTGTAACAAAGACTAAGTTTGCTGAAATTGTATTAATATTATTAGGCTACAATCGCATAATTATAAGAACTCTGAGTTGATCCCCTCTCTTGATATAACTATAACAATAAAAATCTCCTTTAATAGATCTTAAAAATTATTCGAAGAAATGAAATTTTAAAACATAAAAAAAATTGATTTAAAGTTTCAAGCATTAAAAACAACATGATGGGCGAAGTTCCGATAATACGCAGGTACTTTTCCCTCCAAAAACGGTTAATTTTTGTGATTTTTTGCACATTTTTCTTAATTAATTAAAATAAAAATGGCATGAAATGCCGCGAATGATCTACATTATCTGCATCAATACTGGTGGGTAGAAATATATTAATTTCATGTTATGTTCATGATAGAAACTGATGCTTAAACAACTTGGCATTTTCAGAACATGTTAACTCTATTTTCTGATCCAGAAATATATTAGAACAATAAGAAGCATAAATTCTTAAATAGAATTTATTTGAACTCATGTTACAGGCCCACAATATGAACCTCATTTTTGATTTCTATGATGTGTTATTTATCAGTACATTGTCACGATTTATTACTTGTTAATATCAGATAAATTTGGAGATATGACCACAAACCACTAACCACATCACATCCCAGCCGTGAGATGGAGGAAGATCCAAGGGGTACGACCTTGTTTGACCCAGGCGGGGCCGATGTGGGAGTTAGGTCACTCCCCTCAGCTCTGAGACTTGTTGCACCTGGGTTTCCTGATCATCTCCTAGATGAGGATAACCAGCTGAAGTATAGGATAGAGATAAGAATAAATGGATCAAACAAGTTTATAAAAAGTTCATCATAAAAATTGATGATCCTTATGCTAAATAACTAAATATTATATCACATTTTAAATTAATGAGGGCATGTTGGAGTTAAATGAAACCTCCAAATAAACATATAATACGTAGAATGTTTTGAAGTAATATTTAATAAATTTGTAATTTTTATAAAAGCTTAAGTAAAAACAATTACCACTGATTGTCGTTTCCATTATAAGTATTTCCGTTTGTCTATTGAAGATTTTTTTTTTTGGAGGGAGCATAGATTTTTATTTCATTTGTCATATTTTTTTTTTTATGTAACTCTGATTATCATCACTTCTTAAATTTTGGAAGTTTTTAGGTAAAATTCAATAAAATTCTTCTTCTTATTTTTTTTGTTATTTATAAATATATATGCAACTTTTATTTTAACTTCTTTAATCTAAATCGATTTTTAAAAAATCTATAAGAACCATTTTATTTGGGAACGAAAAAGTATCTTTTTTTTATCAAGTTCTGAACCCACGATCCTTCGTGTAGTTTTGTACTGATTCCTATAATTTGCATGAAGGATTGTCAAGTACTTTTTTGATATATACATATTGGTTTAAAAAAACAATCAAGTACTTAAAATTTGTCTGCAATGTTAAATTGGGCCTAATCTCCATAATTTTTTTTCCAATTTTTTTTTTTTTTTAATTTTGAAAGCTTTATTTATGAAGTTGCGTAAATAGGTAAATACGGAAACCTGTGACGTTTTTCATTCGAGTAAAACTATTTCTGCAATTAATTCAAAGTTGTGTTTAAAAATGGAATTAAATATAATTCAGCTTGTCGGATTTCATCAAAATAGAGAATGAATTGATTTATTGGACTTAAACAAGCTACAATACACAGCGTACTAATCAATCCTTAGTTGGACATAATTTACATATATATATATATATATATATATATATATATATATATATATATTGATAAAGATTTAATAAATAAAACAAAAGATAAAGCTTTACCCAAATAGGTGAAAACCTATTTTCGATTGAACTGCTTTTCTAAAAGTGAAGATGGTTGAGATAATGATACTATTATGGAATTTTCTTGAGCGCCATCTTTAAGCATTGATTACCTACAATTGGTTTCTGATTGTTTAAATCGGGAGCATCGAACAATTTCCTTCGTTGAGCACCAGTGAAGTTAACAGCAAGAAATATTAGACAGTTAATGTAACGCTGTTATACTGTAATGTCTTCATGTAACTTATGTTGTGGTCAATTCGGTTCCGCATCTTTAATCCGTAACTGAAAACAGTGTATAACAATTTAATAATTATTAATTATAGGAAGGAGATTTTATTCAGACTTAAATTAAACTGGACTTAAAAATTGTTTTAAGAGGTTAATTATTCAATTATTATTTTATTAATTATTAATAGAGATATTATCCTGCAGGCTGTGAAGGAATATTTAGCTTGTTTGTCAAATAAAATAATCGCTTTGTTAATGTGTACCGTAGTTGTTCCTAAACATTTTTGTCTGCTGGCATCCAGACATTATTAAACGAAATTCACGCCACCAATATGATTTTATTTATTTATTTTTTTACAGTTAGTGGTTATGAAGGATGAAAAGAATTTGAAGAAAGTAGTACCTACTATTTGTTTACATGTCTGAACAACATGAAAACATTTTTTAAAAAATGTTATCTAGATTAATTATCTTGGTGACGTAACATAATCTCAAGATATAAGATTGTTAAATGAAATAATAAGCCATAGAAGTAAATAATATTAAATTTTAACATTAAAAAACATATATTTATATTATAAAAACCAATATTATTTTTAATAATTGTTTTAATTACATATATTCTGAGTACACTTCTCTTCAACTACCTAAGTTGCAGGATATTTTGTAGACTATATATATATATATATATATATATATATATATATATATATATATATATATATATATATATATATTTTTTTTTTTTTATGTTTCAATTTATTTATTTTAGGTTCATTTAATTTAATGCCTTCACTTGCTCCGAAAGATTTATCAATAAAAATGTCATTATCATCCTTCAGAGCTTAAATAGAAAAAAAAAACGACACGCAAGACAACATATTAAGAACGGAGATGGTCAACTTACAATTGAAGATAAACAAATTCAAGACTTTGAACTTTTTTAGATTAAAAGGAACTTATAGCAAATATTAGAAAACTTTTAGAGGTATTTGACATGATATAATACTTTATAATTCAAATTCTAAAAATACAAGCTAACTTTACAGAAATGTTCTCCTCTCACAATTGAAAAATATACAATAGAAGCGAAAATTACAAATATAATAAATATATTGAAAATATATAAAAATGAACAAATATTTATAATTTGTAAACTGCAGATAATTGTTTAAAATATTGGAGGCTTAAACTGCTAACAAAAAAAATGGTCACTCGCGACTGAACCAAAATACCAAACTACACTCATTAATTTATCGCATTTATTCATTGAATATTAAAACATACCGTATATGGTTAGAGGACTTAGAATTTATTGAATAATTTTTTTTTTTTTAAATGTACGCTTTCTGAGATAATACATTTTTCCAGTAGAGATTAAAGACGATCATGGATAAGAGGGGCTATTATCGTTCCGTAACTCTTAACGTCAATCGCGAATAACGTTCGTAACAAGACGATTATGAAATCGTATTTAACATCGTTTAACTATTGTGATCGTTGTAGAACCTGTCTGTACTGTGTAATCAATTCGATCAGAGTACAATACCTGTCATTTCCACTTAAAAAGCAGAAGTGTTACTTTTTTTTTATGGTGTTATGCTCAACAAATAACTGTAAACGGTATGAGTATATATGTACATATTTATCTACTTATGTCGGTATGAAAAATAACACTATTAAAAAAATACAGATTTAAAACGAGTGTCTATTAATTTAATGGTGAGAGTATGGTTGACCGTGGAAAACGTACCTAGGAGAATCTTGGTTTGGGATGCGGACAATAAATAAACACACAAACAAAAGACACAAATAAGAAATTGTCACACATAATAATGTGATTTTTCTTATTTGTGTGTTTATTTATTGACCGCATCCCCAACGAAGATTCTCCTACGTCTATTACTATATTTTAGTATTTACTTTATAAAGGAAAAATTTTTGGTTTCAGTTAATTTTAATTAAAATAACAGTTAATTTTAATAAAATATTTTCATTTTAATAAATTAAAGTAAGGAGTCCGAAATGCGTCCCGTGACCTAAATTCATCCTCCCTTTTCGCCGTTATCTGGCGTTGATATTGCTGCTACGAGCTGAAAAAACTCTTAAAACACTTCAGTACCACCCAGTTTACTGTTGATAGCAAAATAGTTGTGGCAGTTTCTGTTTTTCAACTATAGAACAAGGAGAATCTGGTTATATTTTTTGTTCAACTTCAGAATACTTTTCTGGTGCATCATGGAAAGATATTTTATATCATATCATTACTATTCCTAGCTGTCATTGTTTTCATAGGTCGAGTCCTAAATTCGTCCCCTCGTGGTTTTCCATTTCGTCCCGGAGATCTGGGGACATTACGGATTTGGGTAATTATAAAATTTTAAAATTAGTTCCCCTTTGTTTCTGTTATTTCCCCCTCTTATTTCTAATTTAAAATTTAAATCTAATCTACAATGAATTGTCACATTTTTTTAATAAAATAATCTATGACTACATTTTTAAAGTATTTTAATGTAAATAAATTTTCTTTAGGGGAGTTAGGTATCTGCCTTTATTTGAAACTGCCGTTCTCAGCAAACATTAAGTAATTCTATCCAATACTTTTGAGGCATCGAATTGTTCTATGTCCTCATCTGGAGTTTCAGTTTTAAATTTTTCAATGCTAATTTTATAAGCGCTCAAAGATCCAGCATAACATATTTTTTCATCAAACTAACTTATTGGTCTTTTACTTGTGTTCATCATTTGGCTGATAGCTTTATATTAGTATTGTAAAAGCATAACAACATTCACTATTATCCCATTGTATTAAATTTCAATAGTAATCCATCTATTTACTATATATATATATATATATATATATATATATATATATATATATATATCAATTTAAATGCGAACGTGCAATATTGTCGTTTTGAACAACGCAAGTGTTTTGATAAGGACATCTTTTTTAATAACTCATTCTGGTAATAGATAGTTTTTGCACTTTGGGCTTTTATTACTCATATTCTAAGCTAAGTAATATAAGTAATTTTTCAGGGTTATGAAAAAGGTGAAACATCTCTTTTTTTTATTTTGTTTTTTTTGGAATTAACATTTTTAGTTGTACATAGTTTGTTGTTGAGAAGCTCATACTCTCGAAAGTCAGTTTTCTATGACTTATTTAAGCACCTGAAAAGTGCGTAGTAAGTTTAACCCCCTAGCGGACCTTATATTTTTTTATATTGCCGAAGGATTCTTTCCATTTCCTCTGAACATCCATCCTGAAGAGATTTTAATGGTTTTAAAATGTAGAAGAAAGGACTTCTCAGACTCACCCAA
Organism: Rhaphigaster nebulosa; assembly: GCA_948150685.1. Classification (NCBI taxonomy): domain Eukaryota; kingdom Metazoa; phylum Arthropoda; class Insecta; order Hemiptera; family Pentatomidae; genus Rhaphigaster; species Rhaphigaster nebulosa. The sequence continues at coordinate 84,077,382 of OX411311.1, read as the reverse complement.
TAGAACACAATCATAGTCAAAAACTGTAGCGAGAGCTTTGTCATAATAAATTACGATCGTTCTTAATCAATTTAAACTGTAATTATGGTGATGGTGTTTGGTAACTCTTGTCCCTCTCACTATTACGCCAACAAATGGAAGAAATTGTTTGTTTCTGCTTTAGTGCTGCGCGAATGACAGTAAAAGTATACATTAAAATAAGTTGTATGTTAATATTTTAATAATTATATTTTCTTAAATTTCATTTCGGATGAAAAAATCAAACTAATGGCACCGACATCCCTTGTTAAATTATTTCAAACAATAGCGATGTCTTCTTGACTTTCCGCTGTCATTGGATAGAAGGATTACTGTAATTTTGTTGTTTGCATTATTTAATTTATTTTTATAGTTTAAATAAAACCCTTATGTACTCTAAACCTGTTAGGAAGCATGGATTTCCAAAAGAACATAAACCTGTAATAACATCATTAATAAATTAAGGGGGAAATTTTAAAATATTCCTAAAGTTATGTAATGAAATTCTGATTAAAATGCTGTGGGGATTGGACTGAAATCAGATAAAAGGCACAATAGTAAGCAAGTTGCTACTTCCTACATCCTTGTTCAGGAAACTCTAAATTCACACGCGGAACGTAGAACGTATTTCCTAAAGAAGTGAGTAAGTAAGCCCTGTTTAGCTTTTAAAAAATAATTGTAATTTAAACTTTAACGAGTTGCGTTCCACAATCAACGCAATGCAATCTTCCATTTCCCGTAGATAATTATATAATCATATTATTGTGTAAATGCAATCTAGTCATTCAATTGTTCGTCATAATCGTGTGTAATTGTAAATGTCCCCACATGTAAACGTTTACGCAACGAAAGTCCTCCGTTTTCAAGAACGACGCGACAATAAGATGTACTTGATTTTCTTACATGGAAATCAATTCCTGTCCAGAGTTATTAATACGTCCTTCACAACTTTGAACAAGCGTTCTATCATCTAATATTGTATGTGAAAATTGCTGATAAAGATAAGATAAACAAACCATTCCTTAAATTCTTTAATAGGTATGTTTAGGAATTATAATACTCTCGACTGCTTCATATTTTTTATTATACTAGTTTTTCATGTTTCGGAAATAATAGTTCTCAAGATGGGATGTGAATCCTTAGAAACGCTCAAGAAAATATCTGGAGCCAACATCACATCAGCTGAGATGTGCCAACAAAATAAAATAAGAGAAAATTCAGAACATAAAAATTATAATTAGTACTGCCTTTAGTAGTATTTTTAACAATATGTTTTATGTTGTAGGCGACATAAAATATAATCTGAAAATGGCCAATAATTTTGTAAAATAAAAGGCCGAAACGTTAAAAAATAAAATAAAGACTTTGTAAAAAGTTTTTATTGATAAAAACAATTGTGGGATGAAAGTGGTTCTATCATCTCTTAATCCATATTGATTAATATTATAAAAATATTTAAATCATTATATCACAGAAAAAAGGATGCTAAAAGTTTGTTATCTGAGTTAATAAAAGTTTAAGTTTGTAAATAAAGGTTTATTCGATCATTGTTACTGTGATTTAATTATATTTATTGTATTTGTGTAGTTATACTGTATATACTGTGTAAACTGTGTTTGATAGTTTCATTAAATCAAGTTTGGTTTTATTTGTTCCTCATGATTTATTCTAAACGGATTTTTTTCTCAGAATAAAGTTTTTTCTTCTCCCATTTTAATAATAACCCTAACAATGACTTCTATAACTATGTTATCTAAGCAATCTAGATTGATGTATTTGGAACACTAAAGAATTCACAAGAGGTACTCTATATCGAATGCCTAAGAGTGCCGGCCGTGTTGGCAGAGGAGTCGAAAGCTCCAGATCCGGTGAAACTCGTGTTCGCCCCATCTCGACTGCTACCGAATCCACAAAAGCCACTGGCCCAAGAAAGCCATTAAGACTTTCGTTCGATCAGAAGTAGACAAAGCCTCCAAAATCGCTCACTTTCTAATTTATATCTCTTTATTATAGCCTTCGCTGATCCATGGCCACGCCCCCTATCCCCACTTTCCCCTCTGCTTGTCTTATTTGGGATCGTATTCGTCCATTGATGGACGTACCTAACGAGATCATTACAAAGATATTTCAACATGAATCACTTTTTTTTTTTCAATCAATCTGATAGAAATTATCTATTGTGTGTGATAAACAAGAAGTGGATATATTGAAAGCAGGAGCGGATCTAGGATTTAATTTTGGGGAGCTAACACCGTGGCTCTGGAGATAGAGATACCTCATAATAACAGGGGGATCCTCCAAGTTAGACAAGTTATTTCTTTATAATAAAGAATTATTGTAGCGTTTGTATTCCATAAAATTTACTATGTATTGCAGTATAAAAATTGTGGTTCTTAATATTGTATTTTGTACTTGTATGATTTGGAAGATGCTTCCGTTTTCAGGAATTATTTCTAAAGGAAAAAAAAAATATATTATAAAATATTTGACTTGCTGCAAGAATAAATAATGAAAACATTTTTTGTCAATTTTTGATGATGTCCAAACAATTTTTCGGCTGTCAAATAAAAAAGATTTAATTTCTGCAGATTTGTGTTTTAAAAAATGGAGAGCTTTAGGCATCTGCAAGAAATATTTTATTTAATCGAAGATCTGCTATTAACAATTCTTTAGTATAGCTTTGGTACGTAGTTAGAGAATTCAGAAGAAATTGTCGATCATTGGCTGCGAGAAAAATTCCGCATATCATTGGCTGGTTAAGGTTATTTGAGATACTAGTTAGGCAATAAAAAACAAATTTCTTCCATTAAGTTTCGAATTTATAAATATCATAGCTTATAATTTGATTGGCATGTTATTTGAAGTTTATAAACAGAATCGTGAAAAGTGACAAATCATGATATAGTAAAATAATACTATTTTTTTATAATTCTATTGAAATCGGGCGCATCCAGTCTGGAAAATAAAATGAACACCAAAAACTGGAGAATAATTAAAGGTAAATGAGTTGGTGCTCAGCTTGACGACTTGTATCGTAGAGACAAGTGCCATATTATTCTTGATAGGATTTTGAAAAGAAAAGTGCAGTTGTCATAAATAGAGATGCTAGTTTTTATAAATGGAACAATTGAAGAGTTTTGTATCAAAAGTTAGTATATCCACTTTTAGAAAAAAATTACAAAAAATTATTAGGGGGCATCTCATGGAGATAAGGCAATTTTTTTATTGAAAATGTTGATTTGTAACACCTATTTGCCTGTGGAAAATTTAGGATTTGAAATAAATTGAATAATTTTTGGGTGTAGAATAGTTAATTCTTCAAAAAATTCCTCGTTTTTGAGAAGTGGACATATTAACTTTTGATAGAAATCTCCTTGAATATAATTTTTATACATAGAGGAAATATTTTCAATTATTCACTGAAAGTTATCATGAAGAGAAAATCAAATAGTGCACGCAATAATACATAACTAACTCAAGTTTCGCAACTAATAGACTGAATGTTGCCTTGACGAGCTCGCTTATCAGACAAGCTATGAATAGTGGGACAGTCTCATAATGACAGCTCAACAAACCTATACCTAACCTATTTCCAAATTTTCAATTTATTAAAACAACTATTACTTATTATGATGAAATAAACAGTCAGGATGCAGTCAGCAAAGTATATATTTTTTTAATATAAACTGACGTTTCGGCTCAAACGTGTGAGCCATCATCAGGGCTATCTTAGTTCGAAGTGGTGGCTGAACTTCTCACTTCTTTTACTACTTCGAACTATAAGCTCAGTACTGTTACCACTTCTTTGCTGTCACTTCTATACTTTGCTGATTGCATCCTGATTTTTTATTTCATCATAATACATCACAATCGATCAAACATCAATAATTATAACTTATTATGATCCGTTCCCATGTACCACCATCCACTCTCATCTCCATTATCAATACTAATATCTGGTTAACAATTGATTTCTTTTATTAAGTTTTTATTTTTAATTCATTTTAAATATGTTTTGTTTTTAAACTTGATCTATTTATTTTTATTTTTTGTTTATTTTCGTTTTTGACTACTCCTTATTTAATTAAAAATCCATTCGATCTCTCCACCTACTACCTTGTTTGTCTCTTTACACCAGAATTCCAATTTTATTTATTTATATTAATTATCCATCCAATATTTAAATCAATAGGTTAAACCAATCCTTCATATCGATAGTTTTTACCATAGGTTAAATATTATTCTAGTTTTATAATTTAAATATTATTCTAGGCTTATTATATAATATTATTAGACATGTTTACAACTACTCTGAAATATGACTACTGAATGTTCGCGGATTATCTTTGGATCGCCAGACAACCTTAAACGAGGCCAGCTGCCCCTCCCCCCTTCCAAAGTGGAAAAAAATTTAGATTTCTTTGATAACCCTCGCAAACTATTGCAACAGAATTAATTTAAAAAAAAAAATAAATTGTATTCTTCAGCATATTAATGTAATTAATGTAAATTATCCCTCGACCTAAGAATGAAACAAATTAAATTCAGAAAATTGTTCCTCCTCCCCCTTTGAGTAATGGTGAAGAAAGAGTTCTGAAGACTCTGCAGGATTAAATAAATCCGTACCAGGTTGACAAAGTCTGAGGAGAAAGCTTGTCAGGCAACCGAAGGACAAGACGGACCCCTTTGAGTATAGGCTTCACCACTTTTTTTTTTTTATTTTTTTTTGTTCTGATTCAACCCCTTTATTCATTCCAGTTGAATAGATTTTATTTATTTTATTTTTTTCGGCGGTGCCATCAGTGGTTCAATAGGTGTGCTACTGGGATTCTGCACAATTGAATGTCATGAAAAAATCCCACAGGTATGAAATTATATCCCTGAATCCTACGTTGCTATTCATAATTTTATTTTTGTTTATTATTTACTTCCTATTTACTCAAATTTATTTTAACTTTCCAAAATATCAATGAGTTCTGATGAATTTCAAAATCTAAAATATTTTTGGGGCATACATCGTAAATGCTGTATTATAATAATCAAATAATGTTTCCTTGCCATTAGTGCCGCAGTGTTGTTTTGCTGTTGACTTGAGATGTGATACTCGATATGTTTAGTTTACACTAGTATTTACGCTACCAATCACATATGAAATACTGCATTGGCAACTTATTTCTTATGATTTGATTCAGTAATGTGAATATGATTTGAGAGACTGAAGAGTTTAGCTTGTAATCTACCATTAATAACCCATTCATAATTTTGGCTTTTATTTTTTTAGTTTTGCTCTAATTACTTTTTCAAGAATAAATTTAACATAAATTAAAAAAAAAATAATTAACATACAATCGTTTTTTTTAGCCAGTTATTGTCCTATATATTTATATTTTAAGTAACGTTTGATGAGAAGTATTACTTTGACCCATGAAAAAGTAAAGTATCTTTGACCCCTAATTTATTTTTAGTAAACATAATGACACCCACAAAGACCTATTAGAAGGAATTTGTTGCTTGTTAGTTGAGTCTAGCCTTATTCTCTCCAATCTAGTAGAAAGAACGTGCTATCCTACAAGTTATTTAGCTTTTCTAGCCTAATGCTCATCCACACCTGAGGAAGCGTGAAGACGAGCAGTGTCCCCTGCTATTGCCTGCTTCTTCCTCGTAGTGTGGCAGCTCCAATGGATTTGTTATGTAATTTACGTCATTTCAATTCCTTCGGCAAAATCGTCTCGTCTTTCCTGTCCCACTAATGTGGCTGAGCCTATAGTGGGAATGTAGAAATTTATTGCGTTCGTCCACAAGAAATAAAAGTCAAACCACTCAGGCCGGATTCGAACCTGGTCGTTTCTTACTCGAAAATGAAAAAAATCTATCGGCACTCTACCATAACGGTCGCTTATATTGAATTTTATCTTACATTTTTACAATTACTTATAATTATAATAAAAACAATAATAATAAACATTTTATTTATAAAATGTTTTTACAATGTTGTCTGAGGGTTGGATGACCGAAAAAATGCAGTTGAATGACAGCATAAGATTTGAATGATGCAAAAATATAATTTTTAAAAATTGAGTGTTACGTCGTTTCATCTTAACACCCTCGATATCTTTCAGTTCGTCTTAAGAAAAATTGTCGATTGTAGGAAGTTACAAGTCCTGAAGCATGGCATGTAGTTATGTATTATTCCACGTTTTCTATAATTAGTTGGACAAGTTAAACTAAACGCTAAACGGAACACCAGCATAAGTGTTCTGAGGTCGGATTTCTGATTTATATAAGTTTATTTTGGGGGCTTAGTGAAGATTTTTTTGTTAAAATATGGAAACATATTGTAATTTTTTTTCTTTATCGGTTTTTCTATTGATGTACTCTGTGAATGTGAGAGATCTGTCCGGATTTAATTGTTTGGATTAAGACCAAGAGATGTGGTTCGAATTTGAAAAATATGTGATTTATGTCTGGATGGCGCTTTCAATTACTAATCTTCAGTATAAAATTTAACGTAAGTCATGCTTGATGACTAATGATACCATTTGTGACATTATAATAATGCTTTAGGCTTCATTCTAATTTTATAGGTAATTGATCCTATGACAGAAATTAATTAATTTTGGAGAAAGATAAATTACCATAACAGGAAGCTCAGCTCGTTAGTATTAGAGTCTATGTCATCCATCATGTAAGGAGGTCCTTGTGATGGACATAGTTGATGACCAACCCAAGGAGAATACTACAAAGGATCTCATTATTGATGAATCACTATACTTTATTATCGGGTTATATTACTGACACATATCGTTTCAGAGGGAGATCGATTCCATCTATAGCTCTGCTCCATATAGATCTTCTCAATCCGAAGAGAAGGGCCGGGTAGTTACTACTGCTCTGATTTATTCAACGAGTGATCGTTCAGCAATCTTTGCACAGATGAAGTAGAATTCCTGACAGAAACCTTTGAAAACCAGTTGATTATAGGTCCTGAATCGAAAGGAAATGTTACGCAATTTTGCGATCCTTTAAGGAATAACAAGAAAATCTAACATTATACAACATTCCATTTGTCTGTGGTAGATGTTGTATACCTTTTGGTGAGAGGTTGAGTGATGAAACTCGAAATTAATATGCAAAGTATCGTTTTCACAATGGCGGAATCACCGGGGTTGCATAAACATGGAAAATCACACAAAGTGGTGTTCGAAAAAAAAAAAATATATATATCTGGTACGTCCAGTCACACGACTTTCCTTTTCGTTTTAGTTGCAAAAATGGTTTATCGAAACTTCGCTAATATCAGTAAGATTAAGATTTTCTTTCTCTTAAAGTTTAGCTTTGCAAAACATTTAATTATCATTCAAATGAGGATCTGGGATGTTCCAGGAGCAATATTGTTCGAATTATTCGATTAACTAAAAAAAAGTGAACGGTTCTTAAACAAATGCAGATTCTGTTCAGATCAGTGGCGTTTAAGTGAACGATAATCCATTAAAAATATTTTCTATTTATTTATGCAATGATCACAACCATCCAAAGATAATCTATGCGTTTTAAGTAGAAGCAGCCATTTACATATGCAAATAAGATAGTATTCATTTCTGTTTCTAACCGGAGTCAACGCGCTCAGCAAATGCACGTATAAATATGTTTCTCATAATATTATTGAAAGTGCGATGTTTTGAGATAATAGCATAAAAGTGAAGATATCAATAAATAACAAACTTCAACTAGTGATCGCGAATTATTCACAGACAAGGCGATCATACGGTAATTTCCGTCGTAATTTTTAGTCCTTTTTTTTTAAATTTATATATTTATCAATTTTCGTAGAAATATAAAACTAACTTTCGGTAATATTTTCTACTCCTTGAGTAAATTCTCATGTACTGTATCACTGAAATATGTTAAAATATTTTTTGTTAAATTTCTCTTTTAATTTGTAATCTTTCAACCAGTCTGATGGGGCTCACATCTATTTTTCTTACCCTAGTCTTATTATATAGAGGAGTGGAGTAGGGCAGTGTGCTACTAATTTCTAGGTTCCACCTTCGAGATCGGCTGTGTAGATAATTATTTATTCTGTTATCAGCCGTGTATCGGCCTTGAAGGATAGAGAGAACCTTCTGGGGCACACTCAGCCTCTATAAAGTGGGTACCCTTAATTAAGGGGAAAACTTGGTGGTTGTGCGTGATTTAGGCCGAATCACCTCCTTGCACAATCGTTGGATCAGAAACAGTACAATCCTTACCAAGTACTAAGCCCAAGACCTTCATGGACTGTAGAGTTACAGATTTTTATTTGTCTTATTATATAGCTCATGTCCTGCTGGATTAGACCCGCTGTATTGCTGGTATTCAGCTTGACTTCCACTTCAAGTTAGTCTAATAGGCTTTCGAATCATGCTAAGAAATTTTAAAAATCGTTTACTTCCTACATCCACTATGGATAGCGGATGGATATATATCTAGGATGCCCTTTGCTTCCGCGGATTTAATGGACTCATGAGGATAGCAAGAGTCTCAAAATCAGTCCTTTATGGAGGATCTTGACTAACGGGGACAAGCTCCAGCAATTGGATATTCAGCCTCAAAAATAGATACCTACTCTCCGCTAATGAAGTTTCTCAAAATAATTATACTGAGATCCCACCGATTCTAACAAAATTAAAACCGTTTTCGTGATAACAAAAAAGAATCGACATAAAGGAACGTTTTTAGAAACGAAAAAATACTTTATTTTATTGACAAGTTCGAAATTTGACATTACCATCACGAAGAATAAAACTTCACAAACCAAATCGGAGAAAGGTTTAATGTCGTCATATGTTCCCGAGCACCATAATGACCAGCTTTCTACTTTTGGAAGGTTTCGAGATCTGATATGGCGCTCATTTTAAGAAACGCTAACAATGATACTTTATGACACTCTCCATGAACCGTTTATGGTATTAGCGCATGTCTTCAATGTTGAAAAGTGAAAATAACTTTCTTCGTGACGTATTAAGGAGGAAGTTTAAAATTAATCATAAAATAAGTCGCTGTACTCGTCAAGCATGTCTAGAAAACTAATTTATTTATGTCATAATAAACTAAACAAACTTAAATTTAAAATATATAAAATTGGATTGAAACCTGAATCAATACAAAAAATTGCAGTTATTAGATTATTTTAGAAGATTCTAAATGAATAGTCACTTTGAATCCAGACAACGATCCACTAAATTCAATGTTCTTCTGGACTGATATATTCATTTACTTGAATGTTATATTTTTTAAGAATATGCGTTCATAATAAGAATGTTTTCATAAGATGTCTGAATTTAGTCCAGAAATTGTCGCGTTAATAATTAAATTTAATTTGATAGACTTAAAGCTATAAATATTAAATAAAAAAAAGAAGTTTTTTGTTTGTTTTGTGTTACTACTGAATAAACATTTATTGAGCCTTGGTTACTGTGCTATTGAATCTTAATTTTCTCATACAACAAACTATTAGTCCCAATATAGTGAACATATTAGATGCCAAGATGCGGTAACACTTGTTTTTGTCGGTATGCATATAATATATATTAATATGCTTGATAATGCACATTCCTCAGAACAAATTTGCCTTTTTTTTTTTCTTTTTTTTAAGCAAAAGCTGAGGTTTCTGTAGTCAATTTTAGCATGAAGTTTAATAATTCGCCTGGAGAAAGTAACTATTGTAGGAAAAAAAAATTTAAAAAGAGCAACTCAAAAAGTATACATAATTTAAGAATGAAATTACGTTTATTTTAAACGTTTATAGCTAGAAGAAAAACTTATCAATCAAGCAACGTTTTCTCCTTAAATCATTACATTTTTTCAAAGAGAAAGTCATGCCTATTCTTTAAGAAAGAACTTGGCTTTCTTGATAGTAATAACAGAAGAATGGTCTGTACGGAAGTGACAATTATCCCTTTCAAACTACGAACAATAATTATTTAAAAAAATTATTCAGAAACTAAACGATAACTTTTACAGCTAGTTTTCATTTTTTCCATCAAGCCTAGGGCACTAAAGCCCGGTGAGCATTGTGATGGAAGCTGAAAGAAATCCTTTATCCACCGAGTGGGATAGAGGTCCTTTTCACGGGTGTCCTGCTGGAGAGGCCCCTTACCGCCATTTCCAGGTAGACGGGAGTACGTGATCTTCTGGGTTCCCACCGCAACTAGCGGTACTCCAGTATTGGAAGGCTCCTATAGTCTGTGACTGACCGCAGGTGAGGTAGCCATCTCAGAACATCCAATGGTATGCCAGGGTAGAGGATGTGTGATGCAGCACCAGGATTCATGGATAATGCTTTTAAAGTAAAAATCTATAATAAAATTACCAGTCCAATCCGAACCTATGGTCGCAATCTTGCACAAAAGGGTTATTTTGTATGAATTTCGGTCTTCCAATTCGGGGAACAGGTTGATAACTTGAAGGGTAGCTCGCCCTTTCTCCCCTATTTGGAGGAAATAAGGATTTTAAACCTTGTAAACAAACATCCTTTGTCGACTCCATCGTTTTTGATATTTATATCGTTGTTAAAAATGTTTTATCCTTTACCTTAATAATGAACCTCAGCCATGTTTATTATTTCTATTAATATATTCCTGTCATTCAATGAAAAGATAAGTGATACGTGGTATTTTAAAAGATCATTTGAGAAAAGAACTATGGGAAAGGTTGAAATGCATTTAGAAGCACCGTTAGTACGTGATGCAGCAACGCTTTTTTTTCAAAATAAAAATCCTCTTCATCGCCATCCTTTGAGCCAGACAAAGTTTCCCATAATCAAAATAAGTGGTTATATTATGTTGATTTTTGCAGAAAAATTAGATACTTTCGCAATTCAAACTTTATTTTTATTCAAATATTTTTTTATTTAAACCATTATTTTTAATTCAAATATTTTTTAATCGAATATTCGATTGTTATTCGATTTTTTTTTTTATTTCAATAATTATTTTTTATTCGAATTTTTTTTTATTATACCTTTTTTAATTAGAATAATTTTCTTTCATGCGAATAATTATTTTTCTTTGATTGCTGATTACAAAATGGTGAATAAATTTATTAAATGAATAATAACCAATAAATGAATTATTCGTTATCCTTGAATAAAATAAAAGTGATTTAAAATATTTATTAATTATTTTCTGAATAAAATTTGCCCAATTACTGGTTAACACCAAGGAGAAATAGATAGTCACTTTCATTTCTCTGACTACCTACAATCAAGGTTAATCGTGTATTTATTCATATATTTATCTGAGAATTATTTTTATTTATTTATTTAAGAATATTGCTCTATGACTAACGGATTCTGGAAATTTTGATGAATAACTTTCGATCTTTTTGATTAACAAATATTTGTTCTAAAATGCTCATCACAATAATTAATACGCCTACTGTGTCAAACAAATTGATATAACAAGGCAGACACCCTTATAAAGAGCTTCAACTTCTTTTCGCATTTATATTATTTATTAATCATTCCAAAAATGTGAAAGCGGAACGAAAACAGGACTGTTAAAGGTTGAAGTAATCAAAGGCGACTTAAATTCTTGTTCTTCCCGAATTTCGATTTCAACTCACTTATTTCGCTAATTAATAGCCCATAATTGGGTTTTTCATTGAAGATTTTGTTTGTAAATTGCTATGTACTCTTGAAAAAAATACAGTATATAACTCTGGTATGGAAACTCTTTGGGATCCTCATAACTACGAAGTAACCACCACTTACAACTAAGGTTCCATCGAAAACGTCAATAACATGAACGTCAATAAATATTTTTTTTTTATAATACTTTTTTTGATTCATGGGTTCCTAAAAGGTGTAAATTAATTAAGTGCGTAAGTGCGAGTATTAAGCAGGAAAAAAAAAACGATTACCATAAATCCTGTCCATTAGATAGTAGAGGGATTCGTTAAAAGTAAAAATCATTAAACAAGTGAATTAATTACAGAATTTTAGAAGTTGTGGAATAGTATTGACTGATGTTCAAAAGAATGACCATTTCAAAACTTTATTTCACTCCACCACAGGTATTATATTTAATGGATTATATTCAGTTGCATAATTTATTAATTATAAATTATTAAAAATAAAAGAAATCGGTTGATTTTTTTTAAATTACTGCTTAAATAGAGTTGTTATGTTATAATTAGAAGGTTCCAAAAATTAAAGCCTTTTATTTCTCAAATACCAATAAATAACTAATCATTCAACGTTTCACCAATGCCGTCTTCATCAGGACAGTAAAAGACCAAATAAATGCAGAACAATGATAGTTGCACGATATCCACTTAAAGTTGTAACAATAATTTTTTTGGTAGCTTTTTTATTTTATTTTTTTATTTATACTATGAACATGTTATAAATTCTATTTTATGAACAAATATTTTTAACCGTGTAATATTGGATCTCTTGGAAGATAATTATTTTATTGTATTACGATTGCTACTCTCTGTTTATAGCTTGCTGGCTTTGATCGAGAATACTTTATTAAACAGGATACATTCCTCTGACAAGAAAACATTCATAAAGCTACATTATTTAATAGATAAGGAGGAAAATTGAATACATTTAGAAAGCAGTGACTAATGCTGGAAGGCTTGGTTGATCGGCATGCGGCCCACTTCCTATGCCCACCTGTCCGTCCCAAAGGTTACGTCTGTCTCAATGCTGTTTGCCAAAGTGAGAGAAGGGAGGAGGGGTATGATAACGTCTCCATGGTAACTTTTCTGTAGAAACGATACTCTGAGGAAAAATGAAGAAATGCTTCAAAAGACTTAAGATAAAAATTCTGGAATTGAAGCTGACTGCTAAGAAAATTCCTTCGGCGACAGCCTTTGCGTTTAAACTTTTTTTCCAGTAATGTCACAAAGGCCGCGAATCACGATGTTTTCTTCTGACATTGAACATGCGTTGTAAAAATATAAATGACCCCATAAAGCCAACTCAAGTCACAAGCAATTAAAGGATTAATCAAAGTAAACATTTAAATAAATTTTAGGCAAAAACCTTCTTATAGGATAATTTTGAGAATTAGAATTAAGGGCTGTGTTCAAGGATTTTTGTTACAACCTAGTATGTTTAAACTACGGAAGGGGTGCGGCTGGATACTGTTTCCCCTTATGTCTAACATGTAATTTTATTGTTGAACGATTAAGTCAGTCCATCTGCTGGTTGACAGTTACATATAATTTACAGTTACATTAATTTTTTTTTTATAAATTAATGAAATAATGGTTTCTGATCTTTAATTCATCCCGAAAATGACACATTATAAAAAAATATGTATCGATAACATATTGAAAACTTTATTGGATATGAAAATCCTAACACCAACATTACTTCCGTTTTTTTTTTTTTTTTTTCAGATATGGTCTAAAAATTACACCTTTTCATGGCATTAGATAACCCTAAATCCAATGGTTGGATACAGATATTTTATTTTAGGGCTTTCTTATATCATAAAAAGGTGAATTGTTTAGACCAATTCGGAAAAACTACAAAAATATATATAGAAAAATAATTTGGAGTTAAGACCTTTTAATTTATCACGGCAGATAAGAAATGTGCATGAGGCTGTGATTCGCAATATAGACTCTTTCAGAATTAACTTTTAACTTAATGCATAGATTCGAACCCATACCTTTGCAGTTCAACAGAAATGAAACTAGAACGGTTTACTATATAAAATTTACAAACTTTATAGCTTATATAGGTATGATACTTTCTTCTCAGGAAAATGCTCCACTCGTGGCGAAATTATTTCAAAGGAAATTTCTTCCACGGCTGTAAAAATAAATCGGTAATTCCGTTGATGGAATAAATAATTGTTCTTTTCATTTTTTTTTTTCCTTAACTGCTAATTCATATGCAATTACATTCATAATTTTACCTGCAGAATTAGTTATGGAAACACTCAATCTCAGAAGTTCAACAACATTTGATGAAAGCTGTGTAACGCTTTAAAGTTAAAGAATTATTTGAATTAAAATTAGATATATAATATAAATGGAAATTCAAATGTTCATCGCGAAACCATTTCTTTTAATTATAATTTTAATAGGTAATTCCTGATTGTGATAATTCATATTCATAACTAGCATAACTTATATAAATGTTTATCTAATGATTTCAAACTAATAAAAGTATACTAATTTCGATTAAAATATCTTATTATTTTTAAATTTCAGGCTATACAAAAATGTTCGAAATGCGTTCTACTTAATATTCTTTATAATTACTAAAGTCTCTTCTCGTGAAATTTTCAACTAAATATCTGCTAACTGCTTTTTGCATTTTATAATTAATATTGAAGAATATGTATGATTTTTAGTAAAATATTTAAATACTTAGCAGTCAAATATTTTTATGTCAATATGCATTAGCATGCATAGTACTAACCCCACTATATTCCTGACAAAAGCAATTTCAAATTGCACTGTATGTAAAACTTAAAAGTTTAACTATTTCCTTATACTTTAGTTTAAGAGTAGTGTTAGTTTAATTTGTCACGAAACATTGGTGGTAAACCTTTATTATTTAATGAACAAAAAAAATCCTAATGAATTTATTCTAACTTCATAAATTCCTTAGAATGTAACACTGTTACAGTAAAAGAAAAAATCATCAAAAAGAAGATTTGAATCTACGAACAGCTATTAAATGCTCATGAGAGACTATGAAAAAAAAAAATTATTTTCTTCCTTTTTTTTCATAATTCTATTTAATTTTAATTTTGTTGTTTTATAAGTAAAACGACTTAAGAGTCGTTTTAAGAAGCTCAAGTAACCCTTAGTTCAAGTGCGTTCCGTTGAACAAACACTGAAAAGTAATTAGGCTCTTACTCAAGAGTAAGCAGACAATACCTTAGGACTTTCCCATGGAGGAAGGCTAGTGTATTCTTAAGTAGCTCCTTAATTAACTAATGTGTTCCTCCGTACTCTGAACCTTTTCTCTTCCATCGGCAGAAATCTTCCATTATTTAAAATTATATTTTAATAATTGAATCTTAACATATTTTTTTCAAATAAACGTAGAAAAAAAAATATTATGTTAAGGCAGTCTGTATGATTAATTAATTATGAAATTATCCAAACTTAATAGAAAATTATATCGTATTTACAACAGTCAATTGGTCACCTATTTAAACCATATATGATCCAGAAAAAAATAATATAAAATTTTTCAAAATGAATTTTAAATATTTGTTTACTCCTTTTATTTTTTTTACGTAGAATAAAAAAACATGCGCATAAGAGATTTAATGAGCTTAGACTACTGAAAATTTCGAAGAGCATGTCGCTTAAAATGAAGTCGGTCAAAAAGAAAAGTTTGTTATAAAAAGAGTTGGTATTTGTTTTCAGCATCTTGGAAAACCCTTATCTATCAGTTTTCAAAGAGATTAAAAAATAAAATTTCCTTAACCCAAAGATCATTGTTTCCAAAAAACATGAAAATCTATCATAGTTCCCGATCAAGTTCTATTCTTTATTCTATCAAATGGACGTAAAAATATAGCAAAAGATTATCATATAATAATAGAGTATTTGGTGAGGCTATGTACTGGGTCCAAAAATCGAATTTGAGAATTTTAATTCTTACTTTTCTGGGCCTCCCGAACATAAACATTGGGCTAAAAAAAAAACTTTTGATGCGGTTTTGTGTTTAAGCTTGTAGTTATGGTAACTTTTGATATAATCGAGCAAGTATGACCAATTTTTTATTTGAAAATAATTGTTCAAAAGCTGAAAGAAGTTCAGACGAAGTTGTAGATTGTGAAAAGCTAACAAAACTTTCGATTATAAACGTTCACCCCATGTATATGGGTGGGTTTAGATAATATTTTCTTGACAAAAAATCCATAAGTGATTCATTATTTAACTGTAATCTAATGAATCATTTATGTTTTCTTTCAAATCTTTAATCTTTAATTCATATCTTTAATGAAAACGGCGTAAGCACCATTTAGCAAACTTTACAGGAAACACATGAAAAGATTCTTCCCCAAACAACAACATTTTTTTTTGTATTTATTCTTCATTGTATAGAGTAGTTTATTGCCCTGGCAAAACCTTTATAATCACAATATATTTTAAAATATTCTAGCACTGGTTTAGGCCAGAGTGACGACTGCGATCCGTAAGTATTTGGTACTTAGGTCTTTAATATTCGATTTTTAGACCATTTCCAATTTTTTTTTTCTCCGTATGTCATGAGTGGAAATCGATAGAGGTTGTGTTTACGTCCCAAAATCAGTTTTTGGGCGCTTAAGCCTTTTTCAAAAAACGGCGTCGATATGGTCTAATATGAAATGGTCAGGAAATCTCAAAGACCTCCTCCAAGATTATGAAAATATTGTAAAAAAATTCATGAACTTCTTGAAAAATATTTCTATATACCAAGGGATTTGAACAAGGAGATAAACAGCACAACGCCAATGACCCTTTAGGGTAGAGGCGTTAAACAAATAAAAATCAAAGATATAAAAACTGGAATGGCCTAAATATTTTCTGGTGTTAGCGAGGGAGTTGCGAAGTTACGAAGCAACAGTTTCATGATTGAGCTATAAAACATAATGGTACTCCATTTATTCCTCTCTTGCAATAACCCTCAAAACACGCCCAAAATTTAATGACAAGGGTCTGGAAGATGTTAACAAATGCTGGATCCCAAAGACTGGACCGAGCAGAGGTAAGTAGGCTGTGCCTAACGGGGCGGCATCCTTTTCGGCCGCATTCCTATCTCACTTTATCTCATAGAACTTTTTAAACATTTATAAACAGTGGTCAAAATAAGTGTCCCTAGCCTAAATTTTTCGAGTAAAAATATGTTTAGTAATTTATTGACAATTTATAAACAACATTCTGCATTATTTTTTACAGCTGAAGGAAATTATAAACCCATACGACCTAATGAACAACAAAAATTTAACAATTCATCTTAAAATAAATCATTTCTATTTACGGCCCATGTTTGGGAAATTATCGTTCGATTCGGATCATTTGGTCCATTTTGGGTTTGAATTTGAATAGTACATTATGAATTAAGTGAAAACCATGGACTGAGAAATAATTAACAAGTTATTTTCACGACAAGTAACAATTTTTGTGCAAAAAAAATTATATACAAAAAATTATATATCACTAGATACGTGTAATAAGTATATAAATTAGTATTTACATGCCACCGGAATGGGAATAAACGTTTTTGATGAGCATGAAGTCCGATGCTATAACCCGTTTATATTAATATCATATATTTAATTATTCCCAGACATTAGCAACGTTTCGGGTTATGCCCATGTGTTTTGATTTAATAATACCGTCGTTCCTATGGTAAATTTACGAATGTAAAAATCACTACAGGAGAGCAAAAAAACTGTTACATTCTTCTTTGTATTAGCGTCGATTTCGATTATTTAAAATTTTTTTGTTGGTGTATTTCTTTTATCTCATTGTTACATGTGTTATTACTATTTTACCATTATAATAATACGCATATTCGTTTGTTTAACATAGAAGGATCAAACTTTCAGACGTCTTTCATGAAAATGTAACTGCGATTTCATCTCATTCTAATCCCGTAACAGATTCGTAACTTTACTATAAACCGAAATAATATCGAAAAATAGAAAAAACAAAAATCGAATTTTGCACTTTGCAGTAAATTTAACATGGGATCGACGATTATTACTATTACTAATAATCGTTATATATCACTATTACTAAAAAATACTTAACTACTAAACAATCTTATCATAAGTTTTCTTATTTTAACTATCCGTTATTAAGTTCAGATCAGAAGCTCAGACACTTATAATAGGAGACAAGGATAGTTAAAATAAGAAATATAATGACAACTAAGGAAACATTATGATAAATAGAAAATGATGACGTGAAATATAAGAATTTTGACATTGATAATTTAATATATAATTAACTCAAAAAACGAGACGAACAACTTTAAAATGGGTACAGAGCACAAAACGTCGTTGATGTGTGAAAGTAATTAAATGAAAGATACTAATCTAAAAGAGTTATTAATTGAAATTTTCTGAAAGCTAAAAAACATTAAACAGCGAAATTAAAAATAATCAAGCGAAAGAAAAATCAAAGTATAATAACTTGCTGTAAATTTATTGAAGGTTAATGGAAATGTTTAATTTAAAAACGCAATTAATATTTACAATTGAATAATATGCAGGTCTCTTGAATTTCAGAAATCATAGTCATTTAAATCGAAATCTTGAAATTCGATTCATGACCAATGAAATTTATTAAAGATGTTTATTTCTTCGGCATATATTTAGTTCCTGCAATTATGTTAGATATTCAATAATTGTGTCCTGATTATTTTAACAAGTTCAGAGTAGCCTTTCCGACATTCCTGAGATTAATTACCTTAATAATCTCGAGTTTTAAGAATTTGTAGAACAACAGTTTACTGTTTACTGTTTAAAATGTGTTAATTATTTTTAATTGAAATTAACGGAAACAGTAATTACATTTGTGGTAATGCAAGCATAGATAGGCACTAGAAGAACTACTCCGAAATCGATTATTTTTTGTGGGCAAATGCTCTATTTTTTTTTTTTAATTTTGGCCTACTTACTCAAGTTTATGAAAACGAATATACTCATTTTCTGATAAAACCTTTAATTTTTTTTTTTTTTTTTTTTTGCCAGTTGATACTGTACGATTAAACAGTGAAACGAAGCAGAGATTATTTATCATTATTGGCCTTAAATAAATATTGTTAAGTAAAATTGGATTTCTAAAATATTTCTATAGAGTCGTTACATTTAAATGACCCACTATTGCCTTATACAGATTAAATTATATTAAACACTAACCTTTTCTTAGGCTCTAATTTCTGAATTAGTTGCAGCAGTATCTTATTATCAGTTCATAACAGGGCCTTGTATAATGCCCGATCAGTTATTATTTCTAACCCGCCGGGAATGGATCTGGAATGACTAAAGGTAAAAGAGCATGAGGCACTTGGTTCCAGAAAACTTACACAACCGCCTCTCATTGTCTCTTGTATGTTAGGTAAGGGCGAAATTAGTCCGTGGGAGACCTTCCAGGAGGAAGTCAAAGAGAACGACATAGGCTTGTCTGGGGTCTATTCTCCATGGCCTCCCTTCTCCGTGGATATCTAGAGTAATCGATAACGGTTGATCTGCCAATCGATATACGCCTAATTGCTGTTAATAGCTTTTCACCTACGCCCACCTGCGGGCAGGCCTACGAACAATTGAAATGTCATTTTCTGTGTCGCTGACCTCAAGAGCCTGTGGATAATATATAAATTGAGAAATTAATTCAAACTAGTGGCATGTTTGCCTAATTTGCAAATTCACGGGAAACCGAATTCTGGAGAACCATTTCACTCAGTAATGTACGAAAATTCGACTGCTCGATTTCCATGCCTACTGTCAGATATTCAGTATATTGATTGAGTCGAACCAGGGCTCTATTTCATAACAATGTAAAAAAGTACAAATACAAGTGAGAAAAGTACAAGTGGAAAGGTTTGTGTTGATAAGTTACAAGTTACTTATCGTCATTAGATAATAATATTTTTTTTTCTGTTTTTAATATAACTAAATCTTATCGTGACTCAAAATTATAACAATGTTTTAAAAACTATATAATATCTTGTACTTTACTTTGTAGACACCCCCTGTTTCATAATAAAGTACAAATGTACAAGTAAAAGTTAGCCTATAACTTGCTACGTCTATGACTAATACCGTAAAATGTCAAAATAGGATAATATTTAAAATAGTTATATTAAAAATAGTAAATTAAAAAAAAAGCATTGAACACAATTATTATTATCTAAAGACGATAAGTAACTTGTTACCTATAAAAGTAAAACTTTACACTAATATTTTTACCTCTTATACTCGTGTTTTTTTACCTCATTATGAAATAGAGTCCTGGAAGGATCAGCCAGAAATCGGTTTTGCTTTTGTCTAAAGCAAATTTAGACCCGGCTGATTTTATTTTTTGGTGAGTTAACAACTATTTTAATATAGTAACTACAAAATTCAAATCCTCTTTGATTTTGAGCCAACTCTTCATAAGTAAAGATATTATTATTGTTTTTTTAGGTCTACCCGTCTAAGAATTAGAACCTTATTATCTGCTGAAGGAAAAACCTATAGGAGGATATTGGAACAGGTCAGCCATGGGCTGATTACACTTTTTTTTTTCTTTGAAAGATATCCGTTGTTGGTTGTTGTAGTTGTTTAGTTCTCGTAGATGCATCCCTCCATTACTCAATAATACAGGTCTCCATCCCGTAATGATCTGATAATGACGTCAGAGGCGAGTTCCCATGGTTTACCCGCACTAGACGGCTAATGCGCACACATTACAGAAATGTCTGCTTTCACCTGTGTCGTTGATGGCCCAAGCCTAGGCTACGGTGTTTCTCTGATGGTGGGGTAGCTTCACGAGGTGATTTAAAGTATTTATTTCTGTTATCTTACCTTATAATGCAAATTAAATACTTTACTTCGTATAAGTAAAGAATTAAATATACGTCTAGCATCACCTTTCTTGCTCTTTCCATTTACCCGAAGTCACCGGTTCTAAATAAATGAAGAAATTAGAGTAGACATAAAACATAAGGAAAATTCTCTGCTATTCTGCTAGTTAGTATTTTTTAGGTTGGCCGCCTCGGAGGTGGAACAAATTGTGAAATAGTTCTGGTCCCAAACCGCTCAATTACCCTCCGGCATTGGCCACGGCTGGGTGAACCCGGCAGTTTGTTACAGGTAGTCTTATGGGCTGTAGCTTTGTCGAATATCTTTCAACATTATACCAAACTCTACCTGACGGTTCTTCGAAAACTATTAATCCTAAGTGACTTCCTCGGACTTTCGTCCTCTTTCATCTCATGGCCTCTTCAACCTTGTTGGTCTTACCTCATGGAAATGAGGTCAGGTGGATGCAACCTATTCTTTGTGAACGTTAGACATTGCTGTTTCTTCGCTTTTTCTTGTCGTGTGCGCCTACTCTTAATATTGCCTGAATATCTTGAGGAAACTATTCATGTATGTAGGAGATGAATATTGGCACAGATGAGACTCAGGACTGCTGTGTAAATTTATGGGGCACAACACATAAATACAGGTAAAACCGTTGGGTGATCACCTTAGTCTGTAAAATCTTAACCTAAAAATATCATAGTTGTTACGATTTATTATAAGGCGATTTTAGCTTTCCTTGGTGTTTGTGTTTCACACACATATAGATCAGATAATACTAATAGTCGCATTTCTTTTATTTCCAAATTTTTTATTTTATTCCCAGATTTACCGATAGGTTTGGGTATGATCAATCTACACCTAAAGCCCAATTAAACATCCTGAATTTCATATATCACTTGAAGAGCCTTTGTGGAATAACTTGAAATAAGAAATATATTATTTTATTAGCCAAGAAAGTTGTAAGGATCTTTATCAAATTTAAGGGTAGAGGAATATTGGGTTCACCGCGAGAAATAAAATACAGATATCACATAAAAAAAGTAATGAATGAATAAGGCAATATTTATTTTAAATATTTTTGTATTTTGTAAAAAACGAATCGCTTGATTATTTTTATTGATATTTTAATCAAAACTAAAGTTTTAATCATTAATAATAAGAATTGAAGGATTATTGCTAAATATATTTCAAATCAAATAAATATTTTAAATTGCTTGTACCCACAAGTATTGTAGTTGTAAGACTAACCTCAAGCAAGACACTATTCCTCTTATGCAAATGACATGACGTAAACCCAACGGTGTTTCATGTAAATTTGCCCTCAATGTATCTTTTTTTCCTTTTGTTTGAGCTTTCTTTGGTGGCTATTGTTAAACAAATTCTTGTTCTTGTTCACCCACAGTTCACCCACATTAGTGTAATTGTGCTAAATATTGTAAAAAAAAAAAATTGGCAGTTCTTAATTGGAATGTTTGACCTCTTTCCGTGTTGAACAATTGTATTTCTTTGGCAAATTTATAGTTTTATATTATTTAATAGTTGCATTTATTATGCAGATTGTAGGAAGTAAATGAGAGATTGTAATTAATTTTATCTTAGCTCCTTTTAATCTTACATAATTTCTGTTTTTAGTATAAGATTATATTATATTTAAATTATTTAAATTAAATCCTAGTCTTCCCCAAGAAACTGGAACTACTTCGGGGTTTAAACTGAAATTTGAAATATAAATTATATCTAACTGCGAGGTTGTAACTCTCGGCTTTTAAAAGGGAAATCATTTTTTATAATTGTTTCTTATTGGTTTATAATTTTTGGTTTTTCAAAATATTCAAAACATGATTTAGTTACGTGAATATAACACCAACTAAAGGATTACGGTGTTCATATAAATAAACAGTTTTTTGTTTGTTTAAATATAGACTTCCACAATACATGACGTAATTTTTAATAATTTATATAATTTTTTTATTTAATTACTTAATTTTAATTACTAGTATTTTGTAATATTTTGATGCAGTGAAGCACTGATTAGAAATTTTATATGGGTATATATAAAGCTCCTAAATTTCTATTATAAAATATATATATATTTTATATATATATGTATGTATATATATATATATATATATATATATATATATATATATATATATATATATATATATATATATTTTGAATATTTATATAGAGTCTGCCGTATAAGATAAAGTGAAGGAATAATTTAAAAAGTCGTAGTTAGTTCCTTAAAATAAGTAGATATCCGGAAAATGATAATAATTATGCACATGTCCGTTCTTTATGTCAATAATTTGAAAAAACATATTTTTTATGTATCTGCTGTTATTGTTATTTATTCATTTGTTATAATAGATTTTAATTAGCCTCTTATTATTGTTGTTTTTAATTATTTTATTGTTTGTGCAGAGGATGCGGCACTTGTGTCTGCTGGCGGTAACAGCCGTCGTCCTGGGATCATCTATAGCTCAGCAAGTGAGTAAACATTTATCCCATTTCATACGCATAAGCATAATTCCTAAGTATACCATTCGTTAGTTGTATTTTTAATGCGAAACTTCATAGTCATTTAGCTGCATATTTGTAAATGAATAAAATTAGTTAATATCAACATTGTTTTGTACCATAGCATGTAGTGAAGGATAAGATGGTCTGGGTGGTGATACTGAAAAGAATTAAAAAAGTAGTAAAAACTATTTTTTTCTTTTCTTTTCAGCCACCCAAACCATTTTATATGGTCTACTATTAAATACTCAACATAATATAAAGTTGTATCATGTGTTTATTATATTATGGGAGTTGTTGTCCCTTTAATGTTGGATTATACCTTGAAAATTGTATGGCATCATTTTGCGCAAATGAGGTTAAGATTAATAGATTAATATAAAACACGTAACAGTTTGGAATTAGTATAGAAATTCGAAGATTCTCAGAGGAATTTCGAAGGTGGCCACATAGGGTAAAGAGGAGGCAAAGAATGCAAAGAGAAGGATATCTATCTTTCTCAACCTTTCTAGTAAAATCAACCACATTCATCAAGTGAAAATGAAATGAAAATAAAATTTTTATTTTAAAATAAATGCTGATTATGGAAAACTGTCGGATAAGGCATGGCCCAGCTACTTGTGGTAGCGTAGACAAGGTTTCCTGCTAGATCGGTGTGTTGAGGAAGACATAAATTCTGTAATAAAACTGTTTACATAGGCATTTCCGTAGGGAGGTTGTTGTCACCCAGGCCCTTAAGCTGAGGATGACTAGGTAGGTACTTTGTATCTGACGGAAATGTTCTTTGGATGTCGTACCCAATTCGTCACGATACTCAATGGAATTTTAGCCATCCATTAAAAAGAGTGTTCTACAATGTGATAGACCAACATACATAAGAGTATTCGAGTTTTAAAACACATCAGTCTTCATACTTGATAACTGGCTTATCAAACTATAATCGAATAAATATCTTCTACTATTCCCACTTCTTGTAAAGTCAATCGGAAATCTGACATTGTCAGAATTTCAAGTCCCATAGTTATCAGTGATTTTATCTGTTGTTTCGCGAACTAAATATTGTGTTTATTTACATATATTACTTTAAAATTATCATTTTATTGATTTATTGCTTTCATTTCTCGTTTACGAACCATGCTTAATAAGAATTATCCTCTTTCTATTTTATACTGTTTTGTTCCATTATTAGGCGACGTTTCGGACAATCGTTGAGAAAACTAAATAATAATTATTAATTTTAAAAAAGAATACATACACATTATTTTTCGCAGTTAGGAAAGTTAACAAGTCATAACTTACACAAAATTCTGCGTATAATACGCAGTCAAATATTTGATCATAGTCATTCTACTACAAATTTAAAGATAACACGAATTCAAGATCTTTCTAAAAGAGACAAAAAACTCACATATTACATAGACACACAGGCCTTGTACATAGGTTATAAATGAGGCATTGCAGGTTGACTGGTTGAAAAATAGGGTGATAATCTACCTAGTGATTTCCATTCAAGTCAATTTTTAAAACATAGCATAATGAATCTTTTCAATAAGAGACCCTGTTATTTAACCTGTCCTATAGCGGTTCGGTAAAAATTGGGAACCTACTTCCGTCGGACTGGTTCGACCAGATTCAGCTTTTTTTTTTTTATTTTAGGTAGCATAAAGTAGAATCAGCCCCGTCGTATCGAAGCTTAGATTTACGTCCCTGATACTTGGAACCCACCTGTTCTCACGCATGAACGTTTCTAAATGGATAAAATTGGTTTTATGAAACTCGAACTTCGTTTCGAAATCGTCCGAAGCTTAAACAGATAAAAAAAAAGCTAGAACTATTCGTTATTATTTACATTAAAACTTATTTCCAACTTGATCATTTAAAAAAAAAATTAACGACTAAATCTTTATTTTTTAAAAATGTTCGTTCCACGTTCCTGCTTGTTCAACTACTTCCATTGATTATTTATTTTAATCTGATTATTAAATTTATTTAAAAAAAAACTATCATATTTAAATTTTTCAACAATACCAATGAATTTAGTTGAAAATGTCGAATTTAAAAGGAACTTAAAGTTTTAGTAGAAATTTTAATATATTTAATAGGCAATTATTAAAGATTTGGAATTGCTGTTGATAGCCTATATTTAATAAAAAATTACCCATATCACATGTTCAAATTTATTGACGATTTCATCATCTAGCGGTTCAATAAATTTCATTAGCAGTTACCAACTATTAAAGGTTCAGTTACTTTTCCCATCATCCCTAGTACCAAATCCAAGAATCTTTCAAGTTTTTATTCTTATTGCATATATTAACATTTGCATTGCTATATTAATTTTTGGTTTATTATTTTCCGTATGTACCGTTTTAATCAAACAAGAAAAAAAAATTAACTCCCCTCCCCTTAAAATTTGTTGTTTTAAATTTCAAGATATTCCAGACACGTAAATCCAAAAATAGAATTTTAAAAAATGCGTTTGTCCGCTGTCCGTCTTCTGCGGCTACCTTGAGGACGATCCTCGGAACCCGACATTATCATTCTCCAATCGTTTCAAAATGGTTTTAGATTTATCTTGAGCATTTATGGAAGTAAAATATAAAGTGTTATATGAATCATTTACCTAAGCATAAAAAAAAAATAATTCTATATAAATTTTTAATTTTTATTATATATTTCACTATTTGGAAATAATAAACGATTGTGTTTCTTTATCTTCATTATTATTTGTTTTTATTTTTTCCTAATGATTTAATAATAGAAAATAAAATGTGCCGCTGGGGATTTCTTCAGTACAAGATATCGCTTGGTCAATTGCTAAATTTATTGATAATTGCTATAAAAAAAGATCATTAAGCGTCAAATCAAATATTGAAGAAGTTTATTTATAACTGGGCACTAAATCATTTATAACAGTTTATTATAGAAACAGTATTCATAAAAGTACTTTATTACTTATTATAAACTGATTTAGTTTGAATTGTCCACAACTATTCAATAATAATATTTTTTCTCCACCTTTCAGAATATTTCTGAAGTTTTCCACTTAAAACATCCTTTATGCATGTAAAATCTAGATTTAAAGCAGTATTTATTTAACTTGGGTATTTTATTATATATAATATGGTCTCATTTGGCTATTATACTTTTATTTGTAGAAAACATGAGGGTCATTACTTTAATTCTTGTATCCCATTTGCAGAAATAAGGTAATCGCTGGTTTTGGGAACCATTCTTTCACTTTGTAAACTTGTTCCACTTTCGGTCTTTTCGAAAAAGAAACACCCTAAAAACTTGGCCGATTATGCCGAAGATCGTTTATTGCGCCAGGAACCTGAGAGCATCCGGTAACGGCCTTTATGTAATGCATGTCCCTTCCTGTCATCCTAACAGTTCCGCAGATCCGGCTAATCACCGATCCACTTTCACCTCGCTTATCCCTTGGGATGGGCGTCCGTGAACGCCTAATTCACTTTGCTGTCCTGTCTATTCAACACATATCGGAAGTTGATTTTGGAAAGTACAAAGAATCGTACCGTTGGGTGATTTTGTATGAGCTGTCTAAGGGATAAGGTGTCAGTATTGATTTCTATTTATCGATGCTTCCTTTGTCGAGTTGGGAATGCAATAACACCGTTGACAGCTACCAACACAGCACTGTAAATGTTTTCTTTAACTTTTACATGGGATTATATAGTTGTTTATTAACTCAAGAATGTATTATGTAACTTGCAAAAACCGTGAATAATCGGGATTAATCTTGTTCCTGAAAGCCATCTCGTGTGACGCTGCCATTAATGGAGTTTTCGGAGGAACCAAAGGGGCTTTTGGACTTATGATGTCGCTAAATAGATTTGACGAGACACAAAGGGTGGAACTGATCACTTAGATAGGTGTCGGTTTCTTTTTGTGTGTGGTTGTCAGGCTCGCCCTCCGAGACCTGATGCTGGAGATTTTGGGAAAAGATACGTTACTGTTACTACTATTTCGTTTACATGTTAACTTCTAGAGTTTATCAGTTTACTGTGTAGTGATCTGTTATTTTTCAACTGTCATATAATATTATACGTTTAATATTAATATATCTTTTCCAGCTTGGTTTTTGTTTTGTTCATATTTTAAGTCAATTTCTACATCATTTTTTCTATAAAAATTAATATCAATGGGGTAGTCGCATTTATGTATAATGGAATAAATTCATAAGCTGAACATCTCAACACAAAAAAAAAAAAAACAATTAAAAAATCAAATTAAAAAAATAGTCTTGCAGTTTTAATTGATAGTTCTGCTCATCTGTACATTCCTGGGAATTCGGAAATTCCTTGTTAGTCATATTTTCCGCGAATAAAATAGACTGTTACACTATATTGAACGTCATCGGAGAGAGCAGTAAATTAAATCACATTTTTGTTTTTTACACTAAAACTCATTTTTAGGGGTTTCGGGGATATATATATATATATATATATATATATATATATATATATATATATATATATATATAGAGAGAGAGAGAGAGAGAGAGAGAGAGAATAGAATAGAATAGAAAAGGAACTTTATTCTGGGACGTTCTCATAAGAATAACCATGGTCTACAAACAAAAAAATAAACATATCTGGCTTACATGTTTAAAGAAACAAATAAAAATTATTAATAATAAAAAAGCAATAAAAAAAAAAATGAATTCTTGTGGAAGAATATAAACGAATGAAAATAAAAAAGATCAATGGGAATCAGAAAATAAAATTACATGTACCTGTTTACCAAAAACTGTTAAATTCATTAAAATAATTAATCACATAATGAAAACAAAATTATATAAATTTATTTTGTCATTTGGTACAGGAAAAATAAATCAAAAAAGAAAATCAATATCTAAAACACATTGATAAAAAATAAATAACAAATATTTTATTCGAATTTCTTTAAAATCGAAGATAATAGAAAAAATAATTCATAAATAAAATGAATAGAGTTAATTTCATAGGTCAATTTCAACATCATTTTTCCAATACAAATACAATATATATATATATATATATATATATATATATAATTTTCGCTACATTTATACTGTACATCCAGCCTCGTTTGAATCAAATTGACTGAAATTCGATATGTGAGCAGAACAATACCATTTTTTTACGTTCATTATTAAACTTTTATGAAACCAAATAACTGTCAAATTCTCATACGAATTTCACTAGAGTTCGGACCAGTTTCTGTCAGACTGATTACGTCATAGTGTACCACTTCACATTTAGTCGACGTCAGATTAACTTTTTTGAAGCGTTTCTTACCCCTCAGATATTATAACCGAACCCAGCATGGCTGATACCTGCCAATTACAAGTGTAATACTTTTGATGCATGAGTAACCCATCACATGGCAGAAGCAGAAAATCGTGTGGGCCACTTCTTTGCAAAAACAAGATGATATAACGCACCCGGTCTTTGGACCGTGAAGTTTTTAAGTGAATTGGGAAATTAGCATTTACCTGTATTTATGATGAAACTGTTCTCTTTGCTTTCTCCTTAGCAAAAATATTTATGTTATTTCTTATATATCTATTTGTTTGAGAAGCATAATATATTTTTATAATTAATAATTATAGATCTAAAAATTTAATTTTAAATTTAGGAAAATATGAATATTGAATAAAACTGTATCAATATGTTATACAGTTCTGACATAATATACGTTTATCACACACACTGTAAATATAATTTATGTGACATACGGAACATAAAAAAATAACTTTTTAATTATTAATAAATTTTGATTTGAATATTTAACTAAAATTCTCTGAAACGTCAAAAATTATATGAATATATTTCTGACATAAAATTAAATAAAAGGAAAATAATTTTGTTCTGAGATGAGAAAAAAAAAATCATACATAAATTTGCTGTAGCTTTTAATAGAGTTCTGTTTCTGAATATTAAGAAATGTTTTTGGATTAATATAAGTATTTTTTTAATATGATTTTATAATACGAGTATTTTTTGTTGTTAATGCGATCAAAAGAAAAAAAAAATCAGATAAATTTCTTATCATTTTGATTGCCTATAATCCAATTCGAAAGCTGTTTATCACAATTCATTTTATTTAATCGACTTTTATAACACGCCCATACTATATTAAAACCTTATACTGATATTTAAGTGAAAGTAGGAAGTTTTTAAATATTACCGAACTCGAAAGTACTGTGATTATTGTAAATCGCTTATATGTGATTAGGAATATTTTTTAAACGTTTCCCAAAAATCTCATCATTCATCAGTCAGAAATCAGCTTATAAAACGCTTTCTGGGTGCATTCAGTTTAAATAATTAATAACGCATATAAGATTGTCAATATTCCTTAGCCTATTGAATTTTGAATCAATCAATAAACTTATTTGAAAAATACTAAATAAACAATGGCTAGGAACGAGCTACGGTATCAGAAACATCCAATATACATATAGATAAAATTGGAATTCTAAAAGCTGATCGCATGATAAAATCATGCTTTATGAATATGTACACTAACAACTTTCATGCCTATGGAACTAACAACTTAGAGATCAATCTTGCGTGGTTGATTGTGTTTTATCAACCTGGTTCGATCGGTTTAGTGCTCGAGAGAGATTAAATATGGACAAAATATTTATCTGCTTGTATATAGTGAGCTACGTATAAAGCTTGCCAGCCATGAAATTAAATTCAAAGTATGAGTAAAAAATCTATACAAGTTTATATATTTATGTTTACTTACAATTGTTCCTAAAAAAATAATATTTTCCAAAATATATCATTTTCTGATATAAAAGGGGTTTAGATCTGGGTGGTAGAATATCCGTGCTGGGGTTTGCGGATGATTTGGTATTATTAAGTGAGGACGCGGAAACTATAAAACTGAATACAGCAACGTTGATGACAGCTGGGAAAGAGGTTGGCCTCAAAATAAATACGGATAAGACGAAATATATGGTTAGCAATAGAAACAGAGGCGATTTTGAGGATATAGATATAGGAGAAAATAGGTTTGAACACGTTGAGAAATTTAAGTATTTGGGGTCTGTGATTACTAGAAAAAACGAAATTCAAGAGAAAATAAAGGCGTGGTTAAAGGCGGGAAATGCTTGTTATTTTTCGGTGTCAACATTACTTAGGTCGCGCATTTTGTCCAGAAACTTAAAACTTAGAATATACAAAACTATTATCTTGCCTACAGTTCTGTATGGGTGTGAAACGTGGCCGCTAACCTTGAAGGACGAACAACGCCTTAAGGTATTCGAGAATAAGGTACTGCGTAAAATATTTGGTCCGAAAAAGGATGAGTCAACCGGAGAGTTTAGGAGATTACACAACGCGGAATTGCGGAGCATGCACCCTGTTAATATAATCGAAGTGATATCATCGCGACGGTTGAAATGGGCTTGCAAAGTTGTTGGGCTCAGTAACGAACGAATTCCTAAAAAGTTAATAAACGCTGAGCTGACTGGTAAACGTCCGAGGGGTAGACCGAAACGTAGGTGGGAGGATAGTATTAAGAGTGATCTAATGAATTTGGGTTTGGAAAGTAGTCGGTGGACCGAGATTTGTAGACAGCGATTAGTGGTATCGGCATCGAACCTCCGGGTTCGCTAAGCCTTTTATTATTATTATTATCATTTTCTAGAAACTTATTTTATATACATATATAAATAAATACATATTTCTTATTATATTCACAATTTATATATTTTCTATGATTTTTTAAAAAATATTTATTGAAAATTTACATGTTAACAATTTTCTATTCCATTAAAGGTTCCTGGTATTTTTCATTAACGTAACAACTTAAATTAAAAGATTACGAAATCTCCCTTAATTTAACTTGCGTCAAAAAACCTTATTTTTAATGACTTTCATTAATTTAGTAAATTAAAATCTATCATATTTTTTTTTTTTGCATTTGAAAATATAAAAAAAAAATTAAGAGGGTAATTAGGCAGATGAGAATGAACAAAGAAAACACGGACCAGCAATTACATGTAGCGTTTTGCAATAAAGAGTTCTCAGAAATTAGAATATGATGTTTTCGGTGTTAATCAAATTCGTTTTATGATGGTTCATCTTCTCCTGAAAACACTTCTGTCCATATGAAAAATAAAATCTATATGTTAAGCTTAACAAAATCCTCTTACTTACATCTCGTTCTACCCTTCAGACGTCGGGACATTGGTCGCTGGTAACCCTTCATAGGGATTTGGCCATTATCTATCCCAACAGCTTTACTATTATGACTATTATAGAAAATTGTGATCCTTCCCTGCTGGTATCGAAAAGATCTGACTGTAAAATCGAACTTTAGAAAGTCTGCTTTGAAAAATTGGCATTTCGTAACAACATTGAAGAAAAATCCAGAAAAAGAAAAAAAATCTAAAAACTTGTCCATTGACGCGCCTAATAGCCTGAGAATTAAGTGGAGGCACAGCAATCCGTTCTTACTTTTATCGAATTTTATAAAAATGGAACCTTTTCATTGACAATTTTTTTTTTCTTTCTGAGCGATTTTACTTTCTTTAGAAACACTGAATTCAAACTTTCACACGTTTCGGAGCTATTGATAGTTATTGATAGCTTATTAATGTTTTTTGAGAAAGTTTTTTTTATAGATTTCTTGTTTTGAAATTCAATAAAATTAAATGTAGAGATATTCAGTTTTTTAATTTTTTAGAAGTTTTTATTTTTCAAATTAAACTATCTTTTACTTTTAACTGACTATAAATGTTGATTGAAGAAAGTTTTTTTATCCATCTCTATAGTGTGAGATGCAATAACTGTTTAGTTGATGTTGATGTTCCATGCTAGACTAAACTGGTGGACTAAACCCAAGTCAACTCCCTCCCTCTACACTCGTTTACTTAGTCGTAACATAGGTAAAGAAAATGGCTTCGTTTAAGACTTAAGAGTGAAGAATTCCATAATTTAAATAATTAACATTCCAAAAAATAAAATAAAATGACTAACATTACCCACATCATAAATTTACTTTGTATTTGTAACTAAAGATCTTATCTGAAGAATATTATGGACGAACTACGACTCTCATGATTTTACACATTTTACATAATACTGATTTTTATTTCTCTGCCTTAATTGTATTTTCTATGCCCTTAGTTTTATTTGTTTCTTTTTAGCAATTTTTTTTATTTGTTTTCAACTTTCATCTTTCTTTTCTGTTTCATTAACGTTTTTTATTTTTCATTGACTCGTCCTCATGAAAGGCACTATCGTTACAATACAGACCATTAGCTAACTTTCATGGAATCTTAAAAATATTATAAAATTTTTATATATGATCCTCATATAGGTTTAATATGGAAAAATTATAAAATATGTATATAAAGGAATATGGATATATGTACGGGGTCCGGCAGTGAAACGGAATGATTATTTATTATTATTCAAAATTAAAATATTTATTGAATAATTAATGTTTTTATTAATTTTTAATGTATACAGATAAAGTACTAAATAAGTTATAGCCATTTATGTAAAATACATTAAAAAAAATTTCTAAATACTATTTTAGCTTAATATCCTCTATGCAAATATAGCCATACATGGAGTCGTACATGGAAGTTTTGCATGACCTCGCAGCAAATTGACAGGAATTTCTTCAATCTCGTCCCGAATGCGTTATTTGAGGGCTTGGATAGTTCTGGGAGGATCGGCCTCAAATTCTTTTGTTTTTAGCTATCCCTATTAAAAAAAAAAAAAAAAAAAAAAAGTAACAAGCCGTTAAATCGGGAGATCAAGGCCCGTCTTGTTGAAAAAGAAACTTTTTTTCGTATAAAAAAAATATATTGTTTTTGCTTTATACGCCAAACTATTCTTGTACTTTATATTTTTACATGAAAGATTAATAACAAAATTAAAATTTGATAATACATTTTGAAATAGTCCCGTTTCACTGCCGAATCCCATATATCATCTTTACCATGCACAACTATCATATAAGCAAAAATATGATTTTCATATTGAAACGCTCTAGTTGAGGCACGCATTGTGGCATGGTATTGAATTCCAAATCCTAAAGGGTTGATGCCCTATGCCTTTTAGAGATTAGTAATTCAAGACTATGCCTCAATGCGAGCCTCAACTAGAGCGTTTCAAAGTGACGAATATGAAAACCGCATTTTTGCATATTCCATAGAGACGATATTTATGTCGAATTGATAACTTCCTAACCTCCTCCTTAAAAATAAATGTTTCAAGAAAATTTTAAAACATAGATACAAAAGAATAAAATAGTCATGAATCGTGTATTTGTTTTCTTGATGACTGAACATGGTAATTCAAGGCAAAGATATATTTTCTAAATGTTTCCTGGATTACTTTAAACAAAATTAATAATCCCCCATCTCTGTTTTTTTTTTTCCATTGCATCACTAAGCAGGAATATCCTTTACAACTACAGACACGACATTTGCTTCCCTCAAGCCAGACAGTGTGGGTAGATCACGCCCATTAACTATTCCTACGTCCACTCAAAGCAGACAGGCGACGTTATGGAGTGACATGGTGCCCCAGTGTGATATCTAGGCCAGTAATGTGTAATACGAGCGTACCGTTAGGGAGCCATTGTGAGCAAATGATATCAGCATACACTAACACAGCACCTACCTCCATGTGATTAGGATAAAGTACATGCTCTGGTTCCGTCAATGCTTCAAGCCATAACCATGCTGGCGCGTTTATGTTGTGCGAGATGGATAATTCCATTAGTTCTGTATCACTAACTCTCGCCAGGGTCATTAGGAACGCCATTAATGTAACTGTTGCTTGTGAATCCTAATTTACAGCCAACCTTATCGAGGTTGTATCAAAAATTAGCATGCTGTAATTAGTAACAGACTATACCGGATGGTTACTGTTAGGCGCCAAGATGGATTTATATAACGAACTGACCTTCGATGAACAGTAATTGAGGTATACGATAAGCATTCTTAAATATCTTTCTTTACTTATGGATAATTCAAAGGATGATTTGTATATATTTTACCATTATGTTATATATAGGTATGTGGAGTCGGGTGGCCGAGCAGATTAACGCGCTTGCAAAAGTGCACCTACTCACAAGCCCAAAGATTGTGAGTTCGAATCCCGGTATCGGCATTACATTAATTTAATTTAATTAATAATTCAAGCAATTTACCACCCGGGTTATGTAAGACCCGTTAGCCTACTAGGCTACTCACTAGGAGGCAACTCACATAGGCCCGGGCGTAAGAGTGGTAACCCCGGGTACCTAAATTGCGAATCGCGGTGTGGTTTTCCAGGGCGTAAAATAGCCGCCCGAAGGTATGGTCCATGGACGGTCTGCTTCAGAGAAAGAAATATAGGTCCTCGTGCGCCTGCTGACTCCGAACAGCCATAAACCGTGGATCTTAACCGGTTTGTCATTGTCCTTGAACCCGAATGAGTCGATGGTAAAGACATTGCCGAATTGGCCCCAAAGGTTATGAAGCTATGGAAAACCTGCCGCTGCACCATCGAAACCATCGGTCGTAGCAACGTGAGGTTGGGTGACCCCCTCCAGGCTGTCTGTTCTCCCGCAAGCAATACATATCTGTATGAATACCACATCGCGCGGCCAAAGATCTCCATGGTCTATCGTGCCAACCGAAAAAAAAAATGCATGTATGTATGTTAGATAGGAACGTCATTCCAGTTTCTGTAAATTCGTCTATACCTATACATAATTTTACTGTGTCGATTTAAAGAAAAATGGAAGGGTAATGTTTGAAGATTCTAAAACAGATCCCTAAGTTTCTCAAATACCAGTAGATAACTAAGTAATCAACATTTCGCCAATTCAAGCATCATCAGGACAGAAAAAGATAAGATCATATAAAAATGCAGATCGAAGACAGCACAACCTCACATCAACAACTTTAAAAAAATCTAACCCAACTAATCTAATCCAATACCTGTATTGGCGGAAAATTCTGTAGCTAGTATATCTCGCGATTAATTTATGGATTAGTGAATTAGTTAAAAGTCATTTGTTTTTTACAGCTATTTGAGGTGCTTAAGGATCACATCCATTAAACTATCTCTGGTTTTGGAATAAATAATAGTGTTCAAAGAGTATTTTTTGTCTTTTCTTTATTATCTAAAATTCTCTCCAGGCTTATATATTTTTTAAATTTTTAAGGCTTTAGTTTAAAAATTATTTTGTAAGCTCATAAGCAAAGTTAAACTTCCTACATATAACTGTCTCTAATGGTTGCGTATAGGTATCTTTATAATCTAGCTGTAAGTTCACCAAAATTATTTACCAAAAGCAATAAGAAGAAAATATTCGAGATATCTCGTGCGATATATCCGGTATAATTTCCGAGGAAATACAGGATCAGTGCAGAACAGTTTATTTTTCATATATACAATAATTTATATACATATGCACTCGACTCTCGATAATTTGAAATTCAAGGGACCAGATAAAAAAGCTCAAATTACCGAGAGTTCAAAATAATAGGAGTTTAAATAGTTAAGATGGAGGGAGGAAAAAATTCAAATGAACGACTTAAATTTAAAGTATGCAGTATGTATACAACGAGAACTCTATTTTAAAATGATAAACAGATATGGTACATATATTGTCAAGGGACCAGATAAAAAAGTTCAAATTACCGAGAGTCCAAAACAATAGGAGTTTAAATAGTCAAGAAGGAAGGAAGAAAAAATTCAAATGAACGACTTAGATTTAAAGTATGTAGTGTGCATACGACGTGAACTCTATTTTAAAATGATAAACATATATGGTAAACACAAAAATGAAAATATTATAGTTAAATGTTCACTTTGAGACACATTCGATGAAAAGATCTTTATTTTTTAAAATCATCGTTAAAGTAAATGGTAAAATATCGAACTCGTTTGCAACATCTTTGTTAGAAATTCCACTCTCCACAGCTTTATTAACAAGCCTTTTTTTCATTAATTTAAAGATACTTACTCTTTCTAGAGCTCATTTCAATTTCACAGATATATAAAATACACGGTTTTGCATTAAACTAGGATGAAAGCAGACTGAAAACGAATTATATCATTCAGAGTATGCAAACAAACGAGAGATTTGTGCATGTTAATACAATCACAGAAGTAGGGAACTTAAAATTGTAGAGAGTTGGGAAGCTCTGACTTCAAATTATAATGTAATCGCAAGCAAGATGGCATTGCTACAACTTCAAATTACTGAGGGGTCCAAAACACATTGATTTTTTTCAATTCATCTAGTATTTCTCAAGGGATTGGGAAAAAACTCCAAGTTATCAAGAGTCGACTGTACTTCTTCATCTGTGATGAGTATGTCACATGATTATACTGAATACAGATGATATTCAGATAATGCTTCTTGTTTTTGCAGTTGTCTGAACAATGAACAACCATTTGAGATGGGCAGTCTGCCCACGAGTTACTATATCCAGCCACTCCCTCCGCCATGACATTATTCGTGATTTTGGTAGTTAACCCTTTTTAGTGCATTTCGACCCCATCACTTGCCCTTAATACCTCGGAGTAGCTCCTTTCACTGTATCTTGAAAAAGGGCTAATTTTTTTTTTCTCATATTTCTATAAAGAGAGGTTTTACCCATACTATTCCAGAGAAAGATTTCATCTTAGAACTTTGGAATGACAAGGACACAGGAGATATTGGACGTATTACTAGTGTAATTTGAGCGAAGAATTTTCCTCTCCGGTTCTCAGTTTTCGTTCTGAGACACCTAAATCTCTTAGTTTCGCACTAAGGAAAGCCTGACCAGGAAAGTGTCCTGTGCGAGTATTGTACAATCCCCGTTCCGTTAAGAGGTCGCGGAACCATAACCCGACCACAGGCAGTGGTCAGCGTCTGAGGTATAGCGGGCCCACACGCTGGAATGAAAGTTTCAAAGGAAGTCCGCTTATTATTTCCCCGGACGAAGGAGTCGATGAACCTAGACCACGAGACGAATCAAGAGGCTTTTTCAGCTAGGGGTGTAGCCAGCTGGGAGACGGCCGCTTCGTGAAGATCCTAGTCATCGGTTTGGTCAAGTGCATTGCCCGATATTCTAGGGAACGAAGGAATAATTTTGATAAGGCATATAAATATTATGATGTGTGCGCATTATTTTTTTTTCTCCTGTTGGATATATTGCTATATCCTAGGCTACCTATTGAGCCTATTCCAACTTTGTTTATATTCCAGTGTTTCCAAGTTAGCTATCAGTAGTAAGTAATCGTGTTTCTTTTCTATTTGTCGTAATGGTTTCTTGTATATTCTTATGGCATTCATGGTTGTGTAAAACACGTCCTGATAGGGAGCTTCGAAACCATCTTAATTACCTTGACTTCATATCGGGAGATAGTGTATAATGAGTTCCTGCATTTTCTTTCCTATAGAATTATAAGTTCTAGTTTTCTATTAGAAGAATGAAAATAACTTTTATTATAAGGCATATGTTTCCCCGATAATAACATAGTTACTACGATATAAACAACGTCTTTTTCTGGTTATATAGGAAGAATTGAGGATAGAAATTGGTAAGGAATTCTGCACAGAGCTAGTGCGAATAATGAATGATTTGCTAAAGGAAGCATTTCTGCAGAGGAAGGGAGTTAAAAATATAGAGAGGGCTTTTTATTTGTAACGGATTGGAGGAAATTTTCTTCAAACCTCTGGTTCGATTAAAACAAAATTCTTGTTTGCCTATCAAAGACTTGTAACAGCGAATTAGGAAAGGTTTCATTACAGCATCGTGCAGCCTCATCTTAATAAGCCTGGTTTACGCTTAAAAACCAGTGCGCTAAACGCTAGGACTCAATAGCCATACCTGAGGGTGTTCACATACACTGATGTGTTCCAGTGTAGTGTCTCACTGGAAATATATTTGCTTATCCTCACTAAAGATGTTTTACAGAACTTCTTCCTTACCGAGGAAGTTATATGTACTTTCATTTCTTATTTTAATTCAGAATAAAAGATCTTGGATTCATAGACGAAAAAGGGAGGAATTGGGTGAATACCACCGCTTAAATCGAGAACTTGAAGATCTTTTTTTTTTATTACTTTCGAATGTCGCTAGATGATAGGCTGAACCCAGTTAAACAGACAATAACCACAAAAAGGAGAAGGCCAATTTCTTTGAGAGAGGGAGACGCTTTCAATCATTGTGAGATACGTTTAAAAAAATCGTTTATTTATATAAAAATAAGTACATTATAATTCACAAAACTAGAAGACATTTCTTTTTTCACAACTGTATCGCAGTACCGCTCTGCCAAATCTGTAATCTGAAACAGAGTATTTAGTGCGGGTGCGTTATACAGCTTTTCGTGTGAATAGGATGATTAAATACAATTTAAACAAATTTTCGACGGTGCACTATCGCATTCTGGCTTTTGTGTGAGCCAGCCTTTACGGTTTTAAAGATATTTGTATTCTTAAGATTTCAGTGTTCCTGAAATGTAGAAGGGGCTTGCACTAGCTAAAGGAACTTGGTAAGGAAGGCCCCTCCTTTTCTAGTTAGAGGCCGTAAAACCCAGTGAACAGGTGTCCGTCACGCAAGCGTAACCTCAAGCAAGATTGAACTACTAAAACATTACTGCAACAAGACGGTTCTGAAGAAATTTATTTTGATTAAAAAAAAATTTCCTCGTCAGTCACGCAAATTTGGATATTATTGGTTTGTCGAAAATATAATCAATAACAAACATCTGAAAAAACATTTTTAAAAAAACATACAAAAATACACATTTACAGAAACTCGTTTATAACCCATGTAAGCAATACGATTAATTTTTTTTTTGTCAAATTCTTATAAATTAATTCAGTCAGTCTGAGTAAAAATATATCCTTTATAATAATTATTCTGTAACACGCAGCCTAATATGAAATGTAGCCATTTCTTAAATAAATTCTTAGAACAAATATGATATTTACTATTTGTAACTTAAACATTCGTTGTAAAATTCAAACCTTATAAAATTATAACTATCTCTAAATTTTCTATGGTTTGTTTTATAAAAACAACTTTTAAGTTGTAAATGGCAATTATGTTTGCTTAAATTAAATTAATTTAATTATAAATTTACAAAAATAATTATAAATTTTATGTTGTGATATTAAACTGAATTTTATTATACAAATAAGCAATTTTAAATGTGATAACAATGTTTTGGTATAATAGTTATATAAGAGACAGGGAGCAAAGCAATGTTTATTGATATTAAACATATAAATGCATGGTAAATACATTCTTAAATTTTAAAGCAATCGAATCCAATGAAAGTTTCAATGAAAGCTGAAAATCCACGTTTCCTCGTTTTATGGATATTACCATTGAAAGATGTTCAGACAATGGGAAGATTACACACCTCGTCCGGTTTCACCACAGTTTTACGAATTATCTCTTTCTCTGTTGTGTAAAATACCAGAGGGCGTCTTCTGAAAACGGCACGTCAAGGTTGATGAGCGGAGGTCTAATCACGCGATGATGACAATGCGAAATGTTTTTGATGATTTCATTATGCAACTTCACCAAGGAATACGAACGATCACTTTGGATGTAGAAATATCGGATAGTAATTTGATATTTATACTAGAATAGGGTTCAGTCGGTAACTGATTTACTTAAAATATGTGATATGTTAAATTAATTTATAATGAACGATTTATTTATATTGTATTTGTAACTGCTCTTGAGAGACTAAACCAAATTTCGTTTCATCAACTGATTCCTAGCCCGTTGTCTTTTTAACCTGTGATCTAGGTAACCTGGGTTTTGTTGCTTTCGAATCTGTATGGATTGTACTATATTAGTGAATGAACGATTTGACAGTTGGCGTACTCATGTCATTGTATATTTCGTGATTTGAAAGAAACCACAAAAAACTATTTGCAGTTTTTCTGAGGGTTTTAGACTTTTATATCTTGGGACAGAGTTAGACCCCAATTTTCTAGTCAGTATGCCTAAATGTTTTAATATAGCATACATATCGCACATCCAGAATGGAAGAAGCACAACTCAAATTTTTAATTGAAATAGTTGGACCCTATGAATCAGTAGTCAGCCCACAAATATCAGGCCAAACAAATAGACACAATACGAGATCTACTAGCAAGATTTGTAGAGGAAACAGCTCGGGGCTTTTATGTACTTAATCCTTATCTTAAACCTGATCCAATGTTCATTTTAAGCAATTTTTTTGGGTCGTGCCTCTTTCATTCTGAATGTGCTATATACATATTTAAACAAAGTGCCTGATTGCTTTTATTTTACGCTGAAATTAGAACAAAAAATTGACCTCCCTTAATTTTTTCTACTGTATATTTTTAATAGAAGACAAAAAAAAATGAACCAGTTTTTCTATTAGATATAAAAAATTTGGAAATAGGCTTTTCAAAAATATTCTGGGAACCGCTCAAACGAGCCTACTCAGCCCCGGAGAACAAAAGTCAAAGTGAAGCTCCAGAGATTGGTGAAAGGACATTCAAGGCTAAGCGAAATCAGAATTGCAGATTTCGAAAAGGACCTCTCACAGATGTAAAGTGAGCCCCTTTACTAATTTTTTTCTTAAAACTGGGAATTTTAAACATCCAACTCACTCTGTAACATGTTCAAAAAATATTAAATAAGTGTTTATACATAGCAATTAATGACAAAATAATCAATATTTTATTATATAGAAAACCAAATCTCAAAATAATGATGAAAATGTGATCTATAAATAGTGAAATAAACACATTTTACTGTGCGTAGTCAATAATTATTATATAGAAAACAATTGTTCGTAATAATCAACCAATAGCATTATTGTATTTCAGTTAGTGGTATTTATATTTGTGGCGATTAGTTTCAAAACAAGATCAATTCACTGTTTTCACAAAATGCATTTTGTTTTTTCAATGTTCTACATCGCCTAGCTAATCCTTATTAACCAAAACCTTCTCATCCCAGTTTAAATATGAGTTCAAACTCATGGGTTCACCTAAGTCAAATGCCACACAATCATATCTCTTTGGCATCTCCTGTAAAAATTTTGAAAATGGTTCGAGCTGGTTTTGAAACTAATTGTCCCATTTGCAAAACCCTTTTATAACTATTTTGGTTTATTATTTTTAATAATGAACCTTTGTAATCGACCAAGAAAAAAAATTAACTTCCCCCTCAAAGTTTGAAGTTTCATGTTTCAAGGTATGTAGAATCCAAAAATCCGTTAGCCTCCCACGGCTTTTCTCCGAGACTGGTGGACCTAATTTTTTGATATTTGTCACCAAAGTCACAGGTCACCTCAGGTTGATACTTGGAACTCTACACTAGCATCCATCTTTCAGTTTCAAAATGGTGCCTGATAGACGTTCGATAAAGAAATCTCGGCCGTTTATGAAGATAGAGAAAAAAATATGATGTGCTTTGGGACCGCTCTATAAAAGCAATTAAAACAAAAATCTTTGTAAGAAATTATTTTAGTAACTTTTTTAAAAGTAATATTTATAATTTTTTAGTGTGATCATTTTCAGTGTTATTTTAATATAATTAGATTAACACTAGTTAAACAAATTATAACCATTACGCGAGCATTAAAACTCGATGGACTGGAAGTATCACTACTAATTATCTAAAATCATGTCTTTGAAAATTTAACTGTCGGAAGTTCAATGTTTTCTTGATTACTATTATATTATACTATCATATAGAAGGAAGGCCTGTTTTTCGTTTCTAAGTTCTTACCCCGAAACCTACTGAACCAATTTTTACCAAATTTTAATTATATCATCTTCATGGTTCCTAGATGATTGGCAGTTATAAAATTTACCGATATCGATATTGCTGTTGCGCAAAATCCGAAAAACCACTTCAATATTTCATTTGCGCATTAATCGAAAAGTATACATTTTTCGCTGATTATACGAATGTGGCGATCATTTAAAAGATATTTGAATTACCTAAAAACCAAAAAAAAAAATAAAAATCATCAAATGTACAGTCTAGGAGATAAAAAATAAATAAAACACGTTGTAACTGCTTTATTTTATATCTCGCGTTTGAAGAATGATATCGGCTTTTTTAAGTATATTAAATGAAAAAATAAACATTAAAAAATAATTAATTTTTGGTCAAATAAATTTTAAAAAGTGTTTAAATTATTAAATAATTGAAATCCCTACAAAATAAAACGCAATGATTACAGCTCAATGAGCGTTGTAGCCATGTTCTTATTTCCCTACCGCCGCAAGTCGCGGAGCAACTGCAGAATGTGAGTGCTTGTGTAAGGAAAATATTGTAATCAATCAAATTTTCGATGTGCCGTTTTCAATAGTTCTTCGCTATTCTGAGCCCTCTGAGTAAAAAAAAATGAAGTATTTTTTGGCCGTTGGTCTGTTTATCTTTTGAATGGGCGAACTTATTCTATTTTGAACTTCAATTAGTTTGATTTTTTAATACTATATTTATACAGAGAATTATTTTTATCAAACTTTCAATAGTGTTCATTTTATATATATATATATCAGTTATCCGAACGTTCGATTATCGGAACGTTTTTTGTTTTTTTTAAGTGTGTAATTTTAATTAATGATCATGAAATTTAATATGCCACAGCATTAATTTTGATAAAGCTTTGATTAGATATACTTTGATTATTTTTTTCCATACACTTAAATACATATTTTTGTTTCATTTCATTATGTACATGTGACTAAGTTAAACAATTTATATGCTCTTTATGACACTGTTTTTTTTTCATTATGCACATACATACTATATTTATATAAATAAACAAAAATGTTTTTTTACAAAGTTGTTGTGTTATGGCTATGCTATCCTTTTCCTTATTATATATAAAAAAATAAATAAATAAAAAATGAATTAATTTATATATATATATATATATATATATATATATATATAGTGTATGCGAGTACGTGAATTTCAATTATCCGAACCACCACTGACAACATTAGTTCGGATAATCGGCGCTCTACTGTATGTATATATATATACTCAAATCCAGCAATAGAGAAGCATAGCCATGTCAGCTAGTTTTTTTATAACTATCAAGAAATTTTTTCCTTAATGTCATTTTAGCGTTATCCTGAGTCAAAGAATTAAGACCAAAGTAACTCACTGCACTATAGTGTGCTTGAAGATAACTGTCAAATGATAACAATGACCTAAAGATTATTACAGTGTTGCGTTTCCCTCTGCAAGAAACGATCAGTCACCCTTGTGACATGTTTTCCTTCAGGCCGATGACAAAACAGAATGACTATATTCTTCTCCCAATGGAAACTCAACTGTTTCAGTTATCACGAGTTGTCAACTGGTCTCGGGGTCTAAGCTAAACACGGGGTAGGTTGTAGATGCGAACATAATCGATTAGCACTGTATTTCTATTCCTACCAATGATCATTCAACAGCAATGATCATCCATTATAGTTCTTTTTATTTTCTCTATTTGTATTTGTACATGTACTGAATTTTTAAAAAAATACCTCCGAATCCAGCCGAATAAATCCAATAAGTATCATTCCGAAATTGATAGGTAAACTTTAAAATTTAGAAGTTTAATGTTTTTTCTCTTATATTTCGTTTTTTATAATTGTAATATTCTTTTTATTTAAAATAACCCCAAGAACGTACGTGGAAGGAGAGTTTTAGAGGAGAAAACAAAATATTTTGAGACTATGTTAAAAATTTTCTTAGATATGAATATGAAATTATGCATCGTATCAATTTATAGATTGTCTTGAATTATTTTGAAAATACATGAAAACATAATTTAAAAAATAAAAAAATATTTAATAATTTAATATAATTCGAATAAATGATCTATACTTTATATTATTAGAATAATTGAAATTAAAACAATCTTGTAATAACTGGTAATCATTCTCAGAAGTTTTGTGACAAAACACACTCGAAAAATAAAAATTGCTTTATATTTTCAGCAGGTAACTAATCAATAATCCTATTAAACACTACTTTATGCACTGGGATAAAGATGGCTTCAAAAGTCCTTTTAGATACATTTTTTATTTACCTAATTTGTTTATTTTACTAACTCTAATTTTTGTCAAATGTTTGTCAAAAAATGCATTATATTTTTGATTACAAACAATCGACAGGACTATATTTATTTAAAATCACCTTTTTGAAACCAAGAGATGCAATGACGTATAAATTAAAACTTTTTTTTCGGTTTTCATTTTGAAATTAAAATATTTTTATAATTTAAATATTTAAGGAAGGAATATTTGTGAGCGTGTGTGTGTATATACGTACCTA
The DNA here is from genome assembly GCA_948150685.1 of Rhaphigaster nebulosa. Taxonomy (NCBI): domain Eukaryota; kingdom Metazoa; phylum Arthropoda; class Insecta; order Hemiptera; family Pentatomidae; genus Rhaphigaster; species Rhaphigaster nebulosa. Next base: position 84,033,009 of record OX411311.1, on the reverse strand, counting down.
TCTACAAATAATTCGTACTATTAATAAATATTCCTAATTTATTTATTTCTTTTATTTAATGGATTTTCAATCCTACTTAGCAGCTTCGTGCTACTTCTGAAGTAGAACTTAGCACGTTACCCCAGAACCAACAAGACTTACAGGTGCAACGACTTGGGTTGCCGGCTGGCCGAATTCCACAAATAGAAATGTCCCGTTATCTTAGCTGTTAGATGAATAAATTATGAAACTATTTTAAGGTTCTCGGTGTACGTCCTTGCGATAAACCTTCTGACTGTCTTCCGAAGCTCGTAGGTACCTGCTATAAATGAAATGAAATTAAAATAAAATTTTATTCTGGGACTTTTAGTCCCCTTAGAATAACAGAAATGATCAGTATTAGTACTATTTGTCTAGCTTATATACAGTGAATAATTAAGATAAGTTAAGTAGTAAAATAAAATAAAGGAAATTTTAATAATTACAGGCATTCAAATCGTAATTAAATATAAATGTACACCTGTCTACTAACGATAGACAATAACTAACAAACAATAGACATAATAATAATAATAAACATAAAACTATAAACAGTAAATATAAGATATAAACATAGAATGAATATATATATAACTATAGTACTTACATAAATGCGGAAGATTGATAGTTAAGGAGGTGGAGAAATAATTGATGCTTGAAGGAGGTTAAGGATGAGGATTTACGAATGGAGTTGGGTAAGGAATTCCAAAATGAAGTAGCTCGAAAGGTATAGGATCTTTTGAAAGAGGCAGTTCTATGAAAGGGTATATACAAGTTTATAGGTTGGGATCTGGTGTTTAAGGAGTGTACAGAGGAACACGGGGTGAACAGATCAAGAATATAAGGAGGCTTTTTGGTTTCGAGGGTTCGGAAAAGATAGATACCTAGGAAGTATTGCCGTCGGAAAACAGGTTGAAGCCACTTTAACTCGGCATACCAACTGGAGACGTGGGAGCGCCTGGGGGTTCCGAAGATGAATCGAATGAAGCAATTCATTAGTCTCTTCAGTCTCATCTCAAGCCCGCCAGACAGTCCACCATACACGAGGCAGCCATAGTCGAGGTCTGGAAAAATGAGGGAGGATACAAGGAGGTGACGGGTTTTAGGAGGTATAGAATCTCGAAATCTTAGGAACTGTTTAAGGATAGCAATGGACTTTCGAGTGTTTTGGGAAATGTGATTGTTCCAGGATAGGTGTTGATCAAAAATTATTCCCAGGTTTCTGTCAGTGGTGTGGAAATGGATAGGTAGGCGGTTGAGGTAGAGTAAGGATATAACTGCGTAACTGTTATCTAATTCACAATAACAGTTCTTCCACCCAATCACGAAATAACCAACAATCGAGAATTAGCCGTAGAAGTGTTCTGCCGAAACTTAATTGGTTTCAAGAGATTTAACAGGAATTCCTTCTTAGGGTACCGCTATCCGAACCCGAAATATCCAAACATGGTAGTCCGAGAGATGCCGGGTTCAATTGTTGTTTATGCTTGGTGTTATATCTTCTTTATTAAATGACAATAGCATTTGAACACATATTTTTGAAGTGTAAAAACTTAATGTAGTGTAAAATTTATTAACATTTTAACATTAATATATCCACTCAAATCCTTAAATACCTTTAACTATTGAATCGAATCAGTACAATGAAATATTATAAGGGCACAGGCGAAAATGATTTATATATAATTTAAAAAATGATACTGTTAATAGCATTTTAATGTAGAGCTGATTAATAATAAAAATAATAAAAAAAAAACATATAAGATAATGATCAAGTCTGCCGTTTTTACGTAAAAAATATCTAATTCTCTTTTTTTTCTTTCTTTTCGATGGGTAGATTTATAAATGTTAGATATTAATTTCTGGAAATTAATAACAACTCGCCATACTCTATGTTTTTGTTATCAACTGGTTCTGAAAGGTACATGCTAATAAATTTAAAAACGATCCATTTCACCTGTTTATTTATTATATTTATATTGCATTAACTGACTAGTTTAACCGTCGTTAAATTTGGATTGACCCCTGAAATTCGAAATAACCTTTTAAATAATAACCAAAAATATCTCGTTCACTCTCATTTGATGCAGATATTCTCAAGTAACTGGGTCAAAACGACAATTATTTTTTATTAACGGCAATAAAGTTGCGCTTAAATAGGCTTCACGTTTTCAAACTTTTTTCCCTTATCCTCCCAGTTTATTTGCAAAAAAACGTTTTCATTCTATAATTTCACACTTATAAAGAAGAAGTAGGTCGGAGGGAGGAGAGGGAGGGAGGGTGCGGTCAGTGAAGAAAAACGCACAAATAACTGAACCTTATTTATTTATTATGTGCTAACTTTTCGACCCAAGTTCTAGGATTTCATCAGGGCAAAGACAAAAAAAAAACAACAGTCACCAGTTCTGTCACCACTTTGAAAATAGTCCTGATGATGGCTCACATGATTGAGCCGAAACGTCGGCTTGTGTAATAAAAAATATACATTGTTGACTGCATCGTGATAAAGAATGCTTCATGATGGACCATTCGAGCCCGAAAGGTTGCAGAACGAGTTGATAATAAAAACATGTGAATTTTATTAACTTTCAGAAATTAATATCTATTTAACTAATTTTTCACAAAATTGATCATAATTCTTTAGATTGGATACTATAGTTTCAACTCGTAAAAATATATAATTAAATGAATAAAATGTAATTAACATTCCTTCATTTCTTTAAATTAATCACCGCATTAGTTTAATATTCAATGTAAATAATATCACGTACTTTCTAGAAAATTGCTAAGGTCGATTACTATAAATATTTTATAAACAAGAAATGGAACTGTTATCTTACCGCAGAAGAGATAATTAATAAAAAAATAAAATTACTAGAACTGTTACTTTACCACCATTTTTAGAAAGTAACTAAAAGAGTTCCTGACAAATCTTTCTCATTTAAAAAAATGCGCTGCAAAGTAGGAGTGAAGCCCCAAATTATCAAAAAAAATTATGAAAAGTATTTTGATTTGTATTCTCTTTACCTACTCTCTTTCTAAACCCATCCAATTATGATTTTTTTTTTTTTTTTTTAACGTAGAATTATGTTCCTCTATCTGGGGTGTCAGGCCAGAAATATTTGATGACTTTTTCGGTGTTATTTTTAAACGCGTATAGATCCGCTTCCATAATCGCTAGATGGCAAGAATTATTATCATTTAACAGAGAAAATGCACCATTTTAGATTGAAAAAGAATTTTTGGATTTGGACTTATTTTGAGTGTTGAATTGATGACGTCACCGTTTACGAGAATTTAATTTGCAATATATCTTCATTCACGCGATTGTTATTTTATAATTATATATTCTTCTTTCCAACACTCCATCATATACTTTCACTCAAAGTAATTCTTCTTATTTAAATCCCCGCGGGATTGTTGTAGGCACAGACTGTATATGATGTGTATATTTTCTAAATAAGCGAGTCACTTTTCAAATTTATGAATGATAATAAAAATGTATTATTATCAGAAACCTAAATTAAAAAATAAAAATAATATTTCAAATTTATAATATAAAATTTAATTAATTAATAACTAAAAACGTAGGCTTTCTTTCAAACAAGGATTGGTATTCCTTATTCACGTGAAGGTTATAGCCTTATTCACACCCACACAATCCTCATTTTCCTTTGTTTCAACACAATTGCCGGTTACACTCTTTCTTTTTTTGTTTTTCCCATGTTATACAGTTATCTGTAGCATTGATTGTTATAATTATGAGTGAAATGACTTATCTTTTAGTATATAATACAAATGATGATTTAAGAAAAAAATTAGCTTTCGTTTTCAATTGATTTATATTCAGATGACATATTAATCAACGTGCTTTGTATAGTGATCAAATGAATACTTTCTTTCTCTCTTTTTTTTTTACGGGACAAAGAAATAGCGAAGGAAAAAAAAAGAGAAGTAAAAAAAATAAATAAATCTTGAAAAACATGGAGGGGGGTCAGAAACCAACGACACTTCCTCCTGGCTTGTTATTAACATTTTATGTCAACTAGGAGATCCCTCATCAAACTACATTTCTGCCTTCTTCAAGGGTTTCTGTCATATCTGTCATATGGGTTTGATATTGTGATATATTCTTAAAATTTAGTTAAATAGTATATTTTTAATTTATCATTATTAAATTAAGATAGCAAAGGAATTTAATATGAGGTATTTCTCTTCTAAGCCCAGGTAACATTCCTGAAGTAACACTCATGACTGATTTTTAGGGCAGTAATAAAACTTGATCAAAATAACAAAGGGATTTAATATGTGGTATTTCCCTCTTAAACCCAGGTAAAATTTCTAAAGTAACACTCATGACTGATTTTTAGGCCAGTTATAAAACTTGATAAACTGACATTGTAAAAATAATTGTTATGGCATATCTTGCATGACCCTTTTTTACTGGTTCTCCTAATATAATTATTACAATATTAATTCTTAATTAAATGTATTTATTTATATTGAAGTAATTAAATATGTTACAACCTGGTTAAGGACAAGGGAAAAACAAATCGGCAAAATCTAAATTTTTTTTTAACTGTTTAGCTTGAATGTTACAATTTAATTATTTAGTACCAATTTCTTATAAATGCTTTTTTTTCTTTTGTAGAATTTTAAAAAACATCTCTAAAGTGACGTAAAAAATTTAATAAGTGAAACCAACGGACTACAATGTTGCATAATTTTTAAAAATTACCATCTAACTGGATAATTCTTTAATCCTACGGAACATTTAAGTAAACAATAGTGATCAAGATATATCGTATCACAAGAGATAATATCGTAAATGCTTCCTTCCTACGCCGGAAAAAACATTTAACGCGATTTCGCAACTGAATAAATAATGAATCTCGCAATACAGTTTCCTCGTTAGAGTACATTGTATTTGTGATAATTGGAGTTTTATTCTCGATTAGAGGTTATTAATTTTAAATATATATATATATATATATATATATATATATATATATATATATATATATATATATATATATATATATATACCTAACAAATATGTCTTAGGTACCTAACAAATATATTGTATTTGTGTTTTTATTAGGTGGTAAGGATTTACTTATATATGCATTGTAACATGTTAATTAATAATATTTATAATTTGTATTCATTAATTTATATTGATATGTTGTTTCTACTAACCAAACAATATTAAATAAACTATATAAAACTTTTCACAATCTAATTTTTTTATTTTATTTTTTTTAGACGAACCCTTCAAATTTATTCACGTGTCCGAATGGTAAGTGTCATAACTTTTATTTAATTAGCTAATTCCAATCATTTAATATATAGTTTATTAAGTAGTTCATTTTTAAAACAACAGTTAAAGGTTCTGAAATGAACTTCTTTGTTGAGACGGTTGAAAGTATCAACCTTGCAGTTTGTGCTGCAAACATGAAACCGAGGTCAAGTATAGCATGGTTAATTTCTTTTACATTTATTCATTTCATAAATATATCAGTATGTATGTCACCTCCAGCACTGACTGTAATAAAAGTTATCTTTTTATCCTTTAAAAAAGAATTCTTCTGTCGGAAATATAATTATCAACAGTTAAATCAGTAGAGAAAGTTTTGCCAATTTTCGCGTAGCGGAATATACCAGAAACTAAATAGGCCAATTTGAGATAGCCTTTTCAGGCGAGAACCTAAATTCAGGAATGCGGATCGTTTATTTTAGTGGCTAAGATAAAAAAAAGTGACAAAATCATGGCCTCTAAAACGAACCCGTTGACCTGCTCCTTGAGTCGTGGGGAGAAAGAAACAGAAACGTATCCAGGTATTCCTAAAATGCCTTGTTTGATCATGAATTTTACCATTTCATTATAGAATTATTATATCAATGGTAAACTATAAATGAAAAGAACATCTGTTCACTTTCTATGGATCATTTTCAGAATTAATGTTTCTAAAATGAACTTCCGAACCAACAGTCACAGAAAATGAAGTTTAGAAATTAATAAAAACAAACTAACCAAAAATAAATATTAAAAAAACTCTCCGTTCAAGTGAAAAGTAGTTAGATGAGAGAAGAAAATTAAAAAAGAAACTACCATGAACACTAATAGGAGAAGAAAGAAAATAAAAAGCCACTTCTGACGATGCAAGATTCTGTTTTTATTCGGGGTCTTTTTCAGGCGTCGCTTTTCTGTTACAAAAATTGTGACACAAGATTATTTTTTCTATTTTTTCGCCACTCTACCGTGTCACTATTTATGTGTAATACATATACATATACATATATACATATACATACATATATATATATATATATATATATATATATATATATATATATATATATATGTATATATATATATATATATATATATATATATATATATATATATATAAACTGTCACTGTGTAAGTACCACTTAAACTTTTCATATAATTCTATTCAAAAATACAAAATCATAGGTTATCAATTTCACATAACAATAAAAACAGTAAACAAATTAAAAATAAACAAAAATTTTGCAAAAAAAAAAGGTGTATCCATCAAAAGTAAGAAATTTGGACATTGTGAAGAAAAGCATCAATATTTTTCAGTTGGAAGCATATTATTGTTTATTTACTACCGCAGCATAAATGTTAGGCTTGATGGAGCTAACTTGATTCTTAAGTCCTCTTCAACATTGATTGTTTTCGCCTTTACTACGGTAACCATTCTGAATTATCTTTATTAATTGTAGATAGGTTTTATTGATTTTATTATCGATATATTCAATAATAGTATTTAAAAAAATTGTTATCCCTCATTGAAAATGTTAAAAAGATAATTTTATTCGTTTTTTTTTTTTTTTTTAATTGTTCCTATAACACCTGGAGCGTCCTTGCGTACCACCGACTGGGAACCACTGTTTTACAGCTCTGGAGAAACATCATAATGGTTTAAAAAATCTCAAATTAGATTGAGACAATAGCTCATAATACTTTCTCACTTATTCAGTTGAGCCCCAATACCCCAAGCCAGTAAGATTAATTTATCCTAACAAATTATGTTAGTATGAAGGCTTACAAAGTTACTCACGACTGCTTCAAGCATCGCTAATAACAACTAACACGACACGGTAATAACCCAGATACGAAAGATATTTTAGCAGAGTTCCAGATGGTCAATCTTGGCTACAGAGATCTTTACGTCATGGGGTAATGAAAGATTAAAATTATTCGTAACGAATCAGAACCATATTATCCCTTTCAAGTAAAAACTAGGTTTTACTGAAATAACAACCGTTCTTAAATGGCGAAAGTAGAATAAACACTCATCGTTTTAAGATTAAGCTTGCTAAGTTATTAAGGTTAAACTTAAAGCCATGTTGTGCACGTTGATTAAAATTAATTAATCTTAGAATCTAATTTAATTCAGCACTGCATCGTGAAGTATAAAATTATAATGTAGAAAGGTTATTCTTTTTTAACCCTCTGCCGGGGGCTATGCCGTCTCTTGGTCGGCAATCAAACATTTTCGTTATTATTAAGAAAAGTAAAATTCCGTTGAATTTTTGAGGTCGCATTATAATTCTAGCTGCAACTCTTCCTATACAATATGAGATAGGGTTACAGACCCTTACTTGAGTCATTCTGTGTTAAACTGTGAGTTGAAGAGAAAAAAGTGTGGCCTGTCGTCCGTTGTAAGGCTAGCGGCTGGTGTCACAAAATTTTCAACTGAGTCTAAGTGCGAATTTGAGTTATTTCTCTCAACTGTATAATTTTTTATTACTGTATTAAATTAATTTTTTTTTAATATAATTTATTTACCATTTTCCGCTTGATAAAATATGAATTATTATATATATTTATAATTGTTTATAGTTGTATAAAAAAATAGCCTAAAAATACAAAATAGCCTGTAAATAATATAAAACAGACTAATATAACCTAATAATATAAAATGTAGTAAATATAATAAAATAAAATAATCAAAAATCTAATTATATAATTAGATCGATAGATAGAAAACTTGCTTTATTCTTGGACTAGGTCACTTCAGAATTACAAAAATAAACAAATAAAAAGTACAAAAAACATCTGGCCAAAAAAGTACAATAATAAAAATACATAAGTTTTTACATCGATATTTTTGAAAATAAATAAACAAAAAATGAATTCTTAAATGTTTACCAATTGTTGTTTAGTTTTTTTAATAACTAGTTAATCAACAACAATTACAAAAAGTTTTGACCATGTAGGATTTTTATTAAATGGGCCATTGAATAAAAGCGAAAAGTTGTGAGATGTTAAATTAATGCCATAATTCTTTCTCGACCCGCAGTTAAAGAGTCTATGATTTAGGAGGTATAGGTAGGGATAGTTTTTGAAATTTTAAATGTTCTTCTAATTTCGGTTGCAGATCATTAATAAAGTTTTACCAAGCTCCAATAAAACTGTTGATCTTTGTATGTACAAAAATAATATGTATGTTCTTTTATCTCTTCTTTCTCCTGTAGATACATTGTGTATAAATATTAGTCCGTTCTTCGGCTGCTGTTTGGCTTGAAGAGTAAAATCTTGCTTTTTTTTTTGGTTGTCAATAAAAATTAACCAGCCATAATTACAAAGGTGCTTTTCTTTTTACTACTGAGGTGCAAGCAGACAATGTATTTATTGGTTAAAACGTATTTGTAACGTTTTCTTTATATGCAATTTAGTATTATTTTCCACTTTTTTTATGTTATGCTATCCTAATATTAAATTATTGACGTATCTTATGAATCACGAATGTTTCATTGAAAATATTATTATTATTAACTGACGCTGAGGACCGGCAGGCATCCTTATATTGCTGGTGCCAGAAGACGATTTTTTTTTTTTTTTTGCTTGGAAAGCTGCTATTCATTTATATCCCTTTGAGAAAAAATATCAGATTTTTAGTCACAATATTTTTTAAATATTTAATTTTTTTATGAAATGCTGCAGCAATTATTTAGTAAACACGATTCATATCTAAATGATCAAAAAATGAAGATTAACTTTTTTTTAAGAACAAAAAATATAAGTAATATTGACTGAGAAAATGTCCAACTTCACGTTTCAAAGTGAGTTAGAGACATCAATAAAATTAAATAGGCTAAATTTTAACGCTTCTTCGGTCAAATTCCACTTTTTCGTATTGTGGCACTCTTCTTTCAAGCCAACGATATATTCAGCCCTAATATTTCGTGTTGTTACGCAGTAGGATAAGAGAATGGGAATAGTTTTTTTTTTCTTATTTTTTTTTTTTTATAGTATCACTTGTAAGAATTGTTCTTCGTATATATTTAACGTCCAGAATATAAAGCCTACCTCACAAGTGTCATCTATTTATGACATTGATTCTGAAGAAACTACCTATTTCCTAATAGTTACCAACTTTTATTCTAACATGAATTTTAAGAATTCAAGGACTTGAAACACTCAATTTATTCACTAATATTGAAATTTTAATAATTCAGTGTACTTTTAAAGAATACTGGAACGTATCAATTTCATTGTATGCATCTTTGGCATTTATTTATATATTTTTTTTATCAAATAAGGTAATAGAAATGCCAAGTCAATTTGAAATAAGTCATGAAATATACCCGTCACTTGACAGGAATGTGAGAAAATATAACCGTTAAAAATAATTAACACAAACGTGAGGAAGGAACGCAAATATTTTAGAAGTATTAGCCGTTAACTTTTATATCTGTGTCCCTAATTTATGTTAACTAAAATACACCAGATTCCGAAAATTTATTGTGAAGAAATTTTTCAAATGATATATTTAATTATATATATACGCCGAAATTATAACAGTTAACAGCTTTTATACTAACATGAAATAGGATTCAAGGATACACGCTTCAGCCAATTTATTCACTAATATTAACTCTTTATTTTTTTTATTTTCATCGTCTTCAATAAACACAGAAAATTCTTATTTTTAGAGGCATGTTTCTCTGCTCACGAAGTATACAACTAATGAAATTAGAAGATACTATTCATTCTTTTTTTTTTTTTGCAAAATGATATTAAAAAAAATATTTGAAACTACCTGAGCCAGCAATACTTCGCTATTTTTAGATTTGAGTATATGCTTATATAGATTAAATAAACACAATTGAAAGTTTGATATAAATTATTTATGAGCCAACCAAAAATATTTCAACCAAAAAAAAAGTTATATATCTCCGTGAATGGAGTCCAACTTGTTTTATTATCTTTTGTTTTGTTTTTTTTCTTGAGTACCGAACCAGATTAGGATTCTTTCAGAAACAAAATGAACTAAAACTATTCTTAAATCATTGAGAAATCGGGTTTATGTATTTTATGAAGAATAGATTTTTTATTATTTCAAAATTATTTGTCATTCAATGTATTTTTTAATGATATTAGCAATGTTTGTACAACTGCTTCCTACTTTTGTAATAATTTCCGTTGGTGCAAAACATGCTAGTTTTTGAAATAGAATTACTTTTTTTTCTTTTTTTCGTTATGGGTATATGCTATATTTTCCTTGTTTAATCATAAACCGTTCCAAAATTTACAATTTCACAACACAAAAGTATTAATCAGCATGTATCTTCGAATTCAGCTCAACGTCAATAATAATATTGATCAGTCATAAACTTTATTAACAGAAACAATATATATCCAATCATGGCTACTAAGTAATTTCCAATAATGCTAAATTGACTTTATGATAATAGTTATTTATGAATTGAAACATTCCATTCTCGGGGGAAAAATAATTGCAAAAAGGTAACTTCTCTTACTCGTTAAGAAACAAATTCTGATTATATGCCACAGGTCACGGTTAGTCGAAGTTCTTCTGTTTAAAAGGTATGGCGAAGGAATGTAAGAATCTTATTAATTTAAATTTATTTAAATACATTCCAATTTGTCCCCCGCTGTCGAAGCCAAAAATAAATGAAGTCCACTAAATAAAAGAGAGAAGGACTGATGGAGGAAGAGGGAGTGATACAGGAGGGTGCGATGATCGGTGGTCGGCCTTGCGTGCCTATGTCATGACTCCTTGGGTCCGGGGTTGCCTCCACGAACACTACAGCCGTTCAAATCTTATCATATGTGTTCTACAAGGTACATCAACCACAATAATTTAAAATTAAAAATCATCTCTATATAATCTAGTTTCTAATATTCGTATGACTTGTGGATGCATGAAATATTAAATACGGAAATCCAAAATCAGGTCCGTCTCCATTTTCGCCATTTTATTACCTCATTAATCGTCTTCGTTCCTTTTAAAGATGTGGCATACGCCCTGGAAATAGAGAATTACAAAGGAAATCCTGGAATGGAACCTTCAACATCATTTAGGGAGGCATAGCAAAGATTGGAACACATATGCTAGAACATAATATTTCGTTTTTTTTAAACTATATTAAATGTAACATTAATCAACGTACACAAGACATCTTAACATTAACATTGATAAAGTTATTAATGTGTTTTTCCTATACATTCATCGAATAGAGGGCATTAAATCGGAATTAAACTGTTTGTTACTAAAATTATTAATAGAAATTTTAACAACATTTATTCGCAATAAAATCTATGGAGATCTAACAACATATCAATAAAATATTATGTCAATCATACCTATGTACTCAACTATCATGGACATACTATGTGCAAACTAAAACATTTTTATGCTCAGAGCTAATAATTGCAGAGAAGAAAGATAATTTGTTCATTTCGTTGCTCTACTTAAATCAAAGAATATACAACTATTAACGATAGTAATTTTAATAATTTGTATAAATTATATACTACTATGACATGGAGTATGTGTGAATCTTAGAGTAATAATAGTTTAAGAAGAAAAAAAGCTTACTTAGCATGCCTAGTTGGCAAATATGTAAAATTGAAACATTTTCATCAATAAATAATTTTTTGAAATAGATAACAGATGTATTTTGATGGCTCAGAAATATGAAATAGCTCAAAAATAGCCTGCTGATATTAATGTCACAAAAAAAAAAAAAAAAAAAAAACATTTCTCTATTCATTGTTTTGCAGATATAATCAAAAAGTCTCTACCAATCTAGGTCAAGAACATTTAGGTCAAGCAGTTATTTTAATATAAAAAAAAAAAAAAATATCGGAATATTTTGGTTATATATATTTAGCCGGTAGAAACGTCAACTAAACTAGTTAGCTCTGCCTAGACATTATTTTATATTGTTTATTTTCGTATCTTTGTTTGACTTGGCGTTCTAATCTCTGAATTGGGGTAGAGCTAGACAACATATCTGGAGTCTTTATATCCTTATCTCTGAACAAGCAGTTCAGACATACTCAAGGAAACACCTTTTTACGCACTCTAGTTAGGTATCTTCTCTACCATAAACTAGACAAAAGGCCATTAGCTTGAAACCTTTACTCGGCTGTTAGAGGCCAGACCACTGATAAGAGCTGGAAGATGATCATTTCGAAGATGAAACGAGGTAGCCTTCTGATAACGCAACTGAAGGTTATCGCGTTAGTAACATTTTTCGTTTCTAAGACGGTCATACATGTTACAAAAATATATAAGCAAGATGTTGCGTTTTTTGAATTTGCGTATTGTTTATATGTGGGTAAATTCAAGGAATGTGTTCCCAGTCCGCCAAGCAATATCAGTACAATCTTGATAATCCACAAAGTTGGGTTATCCTACATGCTCGTTACATTTTGGCGGGTCATAGTTGAGGAAGCGGAAGGGGAGGGGGAGGGGGGTTGTTTATCCTATCACAAGATATTCGTCAATCACCGTTAAAAATAACAATAAAATAATAATGGTCGTGTAAAAATAATAACGACAGTTAATTATATGTGTCATAAAATATCGAGAATAAAATTTCGTAAATTTTCTGTTTGTTTGAGATAACATTCAAATTATTATTTTTCTTTGTTGTTGTTTTGTGTACTTTCTTTTTTAAACTATATATTTCAATATTTAAACATACCTATGATCACTGCTTAAAAAAATCAATGAAATCAAATTATTGTAGTAAAACATCCAACTTTATGACTTTCCCAATAATTTTTTATTTAAAAACTGTTTTTGATTTTTCTTTACTTATTAAATCCCAAATTTGTCCTAAAATTGTAATAATCAAGCGATTTTAGCTACAAAATTTTTATCAAAATTAAGTCTTGCATTTGCTATAACAATTTCCAAACTTCATATTAATTTATAGGCTTTGCCTAATTTAATTTGACTATATAGTGTAATTTACACAGAATTACATAAAAGATAAGTAAAAAATAAATAAATAAATGGATATATAAAATAGCAGTATTGTTAAAGACTATCTGTGCATGGAATCGGTTTATTCAACCAAAACAATATAGTTGAGATTGATCCAAAACAAACAAAAGTGCATACCATCTGTTTTAGTTATTTTTTTTTTACCATTTGTAGAAAATAATAAAAAATAACAACGAACAGAAGATTTACGTTCTAGGAAACTAGAACAAGGTTTATGTTGTGAAGAATTGAAGATTTTAATTTCCATTTTGGACCAATCGGGTTTTCTTGTCTTGATGCTATTTCATAAAACTATATATATTTGTGTATGTAACAAACAATTTATCGTATCCAGAACTTAGTCCTGAAGATCCTGACTTCTGAAAAAAATCACGCAATCTGAAAGAGCATAATCAAAATCTGCATCAGATCCTCAAACCGAGCCGCCAAGTAAAAAATCAGTGTGAGAAGATAAAAGTGTGCCGGGCAGTTCTAAGTGGAACGGCCCATTCAATAAGCTTTCGTCCTCACTTCCTAGATCCTTCTCAGCTTTCTATCAACGGCCTCTTGAAAGTTGTCGTATCCTGCTGTAACTGGAGGTGTCTTCCTCAACCGACAAGATGGCCAATATTCCAGTATACGGATGAGTCTACTTGGAGAAAATTACATCATGAAATTTTCAATGTTGTATCCTGATTACTTCTTTCTTTTGTAATCATGAGCTTCAGATTATCAAATTCACCATTTTAATATGCAGGGCTTATATCATCCTGTGCATTAGATATGTCTCTTCCCAACATGGCGCAGGAGTTCTCTGCTAACAGAGTTTTGAATAGTCACTGTAATTGGCTTTTTGGTGTGCCCATTTTTTAATTTTAAAAAAGTTAATATAGATATGTTTTAAAGTTGATTTAAAATATAAAAATACTTAAGACTTTTTAAATAAAGTAAAAACACCGTTTTCCAAAGATACGCTAAAAATAATATACCTTAAGGTAAACATTTTTAAGTCGGTGCCAAAAAGAAAATAAGTAGAACCAATATTTTTTTTTTTTTTTTTATTATAAACTCTATAAATTAACTTTCAATATCTTGAAAGAAGATGAAGCCAATCTCCCACAGGAACTCAAGAACGACTCAAACATAGTGTGGTCCTAGTTGTGCATACATATATATATATATATATATATATATATATATATATATATATATATATATATATTACGTTAAAAGTTCAATGATCTATATGAGAGATATTTAAAATCATCGATAGCCAAACATCGATTTTACAGATACATCGGTCTTAAAAAATCAATGACGAAATGTCGATGGTTTATGTAAACAACAATGCTTCAGAAGCATCAATGATTCATGAAATGTTCTTTTAAGAAATCCTATAAGAAAAATATATTAATACAAAAAATTAATAAAACAAATAGTCTATGTAAGAAAGACAAAGCAGTCTGGAACTATTATTCTAGTTTTTCAAACTAACAATGTAAGGGTTCTTAAGCTGTCATGTTGTCTCACAGGAGTTGAGTCTGTCGTTTGGTTTTTCATTAATGTATGTTTATCTATAAACTTCAAGGCGATCTGATAACGATTTAAATGATACATTGATATGAGATTATGTGACTAAAATATATTTAATTTTAAATCCAGAAGTCATGTTCCCTACAACCTCTGGAATTTAATACTCATTTATTTTTATATCAGAAATAAACTTCTGTTTATCAAATATGTAATAATAGAAATTTTCCGCTGTGGAATATGTCTGTTGTCCCATTCCATTCGCGAGATTCTCTGTTAGTAGAGAAATGAGAAAATAAATTGAACTTTTCAATATTGGAAATTTTCTATTAACCTTGTCCCCAGGATCGGCATGGGCTGAGGATGGTTTTCCCTCAATGGATGATGTCTTGCGGATCCTTATTGATGTCACTACAGTTGCTCGGATCTTCCTGGCAGTCACTTTCTAGCTTCTCTAAAATCTTTGATGGAAGTATGAATGAAATTTATGAAAGCCCCTAACATCGAAATTGATAGTGATTAATAAGGTATCAAATTTGTTGTACTGACAGCATCCTTGTTCCCTTGCTTAATGTTTTTCTACAAGAGTCTAATGTTAAATCGGGTATAAATTTAATAACTAGTGTATACTTATTGCTCTTAAGTTGGGAAATGTAATTACCTTGGTTGTCCCAAAACACGGTTTTATGTGCGTTTAGCATGTCCTTTGTTGATATCTTACCTCAGTATTTCAGTTTATGTATTATGGAATTATCTTTTGTAGAAGTGAAATGGCCAGAAATTAAAAGAAAGCTTGAATTTCGGGTGATCAGTAGATGCAATGGGGGGGGTCAAAAAACCATTCATAAAATATAATATATAATTACCGTGCCAAAAAAACAAAAAAAAAACGGATTTATATATATATATATATATATATATATATATATATATATATATATGTGTATATATAAAATTAGTTAATTACTCGTATATTAATCCAGACTTATGCTGATATAGTTATATAGTTTAACGAAATTCATTTATAAAATTCATTAAATAAAAATATAACAGTAGTCAATGGAGAACGCAGAGAGAGGGATAGGGGGAATATGTTCTCCCAAAATGCACGAAAAATATAAATTTCATATAAGATTAGTATTTTGAGTAATATTTTCGGTAATTTTTAACCATAATTTTGATCCAATTTTCTTGCTTATTCTTAGTACTTAATTTGATGATTATAGATATTTAAGTGATTATTTACCTTTTTATTATTAAAACTCCCCAACAAAAAATTTAAATCCCCCAAAAAAACATTCTGCGTACGCTTCTGTCTGTAGAGGGGTGGGAACAAAGTGATATTTCGGACATGCTCCGGCCCTTGCCTGGAGAAATTGTAACGCACCTTGAACTCATTGTCAGATCTTTTCTAGTTCGTGCTTTGAGATAGTAACGCATGCCTTGAACTACAGTTGAGCACATTGCGCAACAAGTGCGTTACGTAGGAAAAAAAAGGACAATAAAAACTACTCTGAATAATTTTATGTATGGCAAGTGCATGCATAATGAATAATGTGCGTTATTGTTTTATTAATATATATTTTTACATCTTATCAATTTCCGTAAAATGTTAGCTTACACTCTTGTTTTACAATAATAAATACCTATTATGAACAACAATAATATATATACTTCTTATTAAACCCCCTTCCCCTCCGAAAGAAAAAATTCTGCGTACACCCCTGCGAAAAAAAAAATCTTCATACGCCTCTGATTGAGGAAGATCATACTTTTTTAAATGGATCAATTTTTTTTATTTGATAGCTGAAATTTACTATATGTATATATATATATATATATATATATATATATATATATATATATATATATATATATATATATATAAGAATAAGAATGCACCCAAATTGGTGGTCTATATTCCACCAATCCCTTCTTCCCTGCGTACTCCACTGTCCTCAATTACATG
Source organism: Rhaphigaster nebulosa (assembly GCA_948150685.1). Taxonomy (NCBI): domain Eukaryota; kingdom Metazoa; phylum Arthropoda; class Insecta; order Hemiptera; family Pentatomidae; genus Rhaphigaster; species Rhaphigaster nebulosa. Next base: position 84,016,212 of record OX411311.1, on the reverse strand, counting down.
TTAACAGCAATGATAATTTATTTTAACCTGTTTTTTTTTTAACTACTGTTTAGTAATAATTTAAATAAATAATAATTGTTATTAACTGTTAAATTTTATCAGGACAATGGACAAATGGAAAAAAATTATAGGCTCAATGTAGCACACATTTGATTTTAATTTTAATCGGTCACAACTATTTGACTATTTCTATTAAATATTTTTACTGTTTCTGACTTGAAATATAAGTATTGCGATCGTGAAAAATTTCTAATTCTAGTTTTCAACGGAAATACACCTTTGAGTTGGGGATAACTTCAAATAACAAAGTCACACAAAATGTTCTGTTCGTGCGTGTGTCTGTGCGTATGTGAACAGCCTAGCTCAAAAACGAAAAGTTGTACGAAACTGTAATTACGTATTTAAGATAGGTATATGCCTGGTATATTACTACATTTTTTTCGTTTGAATCGACTTATCGGAAGTGCAGCTTTTTATCAACGATTTTACTCTTTTTTACAATTTTCTCGAAAGCGGCTCTAAAGGTTTTGATTAAACTTGCCTATGGGGATATACTCTTATGCATTTTATGGTAAATTATGTATATTCTCTAAAAAAATACAATAAAAAAATATCTAAATCAGAGACCATAGTAGCGAAGATACAGCTTCGAGTGCAACTTAGAGCCCGACCTAAATGGAATGCCGAGTGTATCCGAAAGCAGAAGGATGCGACCAAACCGCGCTTGTTCTCAACAATATCCTCTGTTCAATTCTGTTGTCAATTTCCGGCTTAGAATTATGACCCGCTTCACGATAATTTTTATAGCGCGGTATGTGAACGGAAATTGTGTGATGTGCGCTGCAACAGATTTTTGAAAATTATGAAAAATTATTTATCCTGGCTTATTCGGCAAGTGATATTATCGTGGATCTTTTCCTGAAATCAAACCGCCAATATAAAATATTAATTACTTTTTTTTTTATATTGAAACCCAACTTCTGCAACTTCAGAGGAAATAGACATTGAAAAAAATCATCATGAGTAGCTATAAGTAAGTTAAGATTGACTACTTCATTACCCCTCGAGGCAATCATGGAACAAGTAATAAAACGGAATGGACAGGAAACTTTAAACTATTAATTACAGTTTTTACCCTCGGCGTTGTATGCTGACCTTCAGAGGATAATTTAATGAAGGTTTATCGACTATCGTAAAGTATGGAATTTCTTTTTTCACTCAGATCAAATCAATAAATATTCTTGTATCTTTGAAAAAAGCCAATTTAAAAAACAAACAAAAAACAGAAATATGAAATTGGTTATATTCATATAAGATTAGTTATATCCAGTAATACCAATTTTTATTCCGGGTCAATATGCACTTTATGATGAACAGAATCGCATAGGCTATGTGTACATTCGTATGGCTGTATATTTATAAAAAGGCATTGCTTAAACATCAGAGTTAGCCATTTTTACTCGTTATAACAAGAAAAGAAATTAGAGCGGTTGGGAACCCCGAAGATGAATAAAATAAAACTATACATTAGTCTCTCCGGTCCAATCGCAAGCCCGTCGGGTAGCCCTCCACACCAAGTCGGCATTTGTTTGGAAATTGGAAAGAATTGAACCAAGCAATAGTTGAAGCAATAGTAAACAATCCCTTAAAGAAGATGAAAAGAAAGAATTAAAAGATTGGATAATTAACAACAAATCTCTATTCAGAAGCAATTATATATCAGAAATATAACTTAAGATCCTAGGGTATTACAGATCACACAAGCTGTCTTGTTTTCACTGATTCAGTCTGTGAATAAGAATTTTCTGAAGGTAAATTCGTTTGGCACAACCGAGCAAGTGATGCCAATTCTCATAATTTATCTGTACAGTTAAATTGCCCATTGTTGTCAATGTGAACATAGGATTGCTCGCGCTGACGCATTTATGCATATTGCGGAAGCACAATCACACGGCCTATTCCCACACCGTTATGCAACTGCCCAGATCAAAAGAAAACTCTTTAAGATCAGAATCTACTCGAATTGCTACATCTCGTGAGTACAGGTCCATTTCCTTCCAATTTTCTGGAAAAAACATGGCGTAATGCTCATGGGAGAAGTTTGGTTCTAAGACAAGGCCAGCTGGAGTATTTCTAATGTTCGATCACCAACGATTGTTCTCATACTTTCATCTCAATATTCTTGATGTTATAATTTTACATTATAATTCTTGATGTTATAGTTTTACATTATAATTCTTGATGTTATATCTAATCGTACGTACACAATCAGATGAATTCCACTTAGCATAAAAAATATGAACCAAAATATAGAGAACGCGTCATGTATAATTCAGACAAACATTATCGATAGAGGAGCTTCTCTCCTTACAAGCATATTGTAAATAAATGCACACGCTATTTTACGACACCATAACAAGTACAATTTCCATTATGACCGGAAAACTTGAAGATAATGAAGAAAAATTAAGAAGATTGTTAGTTCATTTTAGTCATTAAAATAACGAGCGTCTCTTTTCCTCCTTATTAAGTCAAATTTACTTGTATAATACTGCCATCTATCTGGTTATATATTGTAAATATCAAAAGCATTACAAAATTTCACCTTATATATATTTTTTAATACAACTATATCTACAAAATTTAATTTGTTTACAAGATTTTAAACAATTAAACTTTCACCTGTCGGATTCAAAACTTCATGCAGATTAATGCAGAGGTTAGATATACAATTTGAAGCTAAAACTACCCACCGATTTCTAAACAAGAAATTTAGTAAAACTAGACAACTGATTTTTTTAGATAAACCCTTTTATTGACAAATGTTAACAATCTGCCACATTTAAGGACGATAGATAATACTCGTCTGATTTGCCAACCATAACGTTTTCATAATAAGAAAATAAACAAATTAAAGCATAGCTAGATAAATAAATAAGACAAATAAAGTAATTTAAAATTATATAATAAAAACTGATCTAACAAGTATAAGCTAATTACCCTTTTCTAACTCTTGGACAAATGCAGTATCCTGGATAGAAATTATGCTCATTAAAAGTAATCCTGAAGATGGGAAAACAACTCCGAAACGTGAATATAGTTGTTGATAAGTAAAATACTTGTAATATAAGAAGAATAAAAAATTTATGGAATGTCACTATTGCTGATTGTTAATAAATATTAGGCTTCCTAAAGTGCTTTGATAGAAAAAGAATAAAAACTAAAATAAAACACATCCATACTAATGTATAATATTTACACTCAGCCTGGAGATTGCTGAACAAATCTTGTTCCCCACCCTCTTTGTGGAGGGCAAATCAGAAGCAAAACTCCAGGTGATCTCTGAGCTTCTCTCTCTAGGCTAGGGTGCTATGAACTATATAAGCAGTGAGATTGTAAAACTTTTTGCTACCTGAACAAATAAATAATTCATAGAAATCAAACCCATTTTAGAATATCTTTTTTTTTATTACATTTAATTTTACAAACCCTCTTGGAATTCATGAATAGCCTGGTATTACACCATGCCTGATTCAACATACTAAATTTCAGATTGAGTAAAATAAAAATTTAAATTAATTATTTACTTAAACTTCATCGGCAAGTGAGTTCACTATTCTTGAAAGGATATGCCTAATTTTAGATAGAGAACACCTGCCATTTTTTCAGCACCTCCCCCCAGTACCTGGACAAGAAGAGTACCTTTTGTTAGGGGGTTATTCGGAACACGAAAGCCAACTTATGGCGTGTTCCACAAGGGTTTTAACTAGTTATTTTTTTCAAAAGCGACCCCGTATGATCCGGGCTGTGAGGTTTAAAATTTATTTTCTGAAAATACCACGTAAATGAATCTCGAATTCTAATATTCTCACTGCTATAGATAGCTAAATGATTCCGCTTGTTCTTTACGAATACGAAACCTACCGCTTATTTTAAGGGAAGAACAACGCCTTACAGGTGCGTTCAAACATTTCCCAAGCCAAGAAAAATCAAACGCCAAGCCAAGCGGCAAACGTGTTGAGGGAGTTTACAGAAGCCTAGCATTCTATCCACACGCTACTATCTATACTACGCCACACGTCTATACTATTCCAACTTTTGTCGGTGTTTAATTTCGGTTTGAATTATTTTTATTTTAAAAATAAACTTTTAAAAATATAAATTTAAAAAAATATATATAAATACACCAATATGTGGAAGCAGTAGATGCGTGGCATTCTCGCAAGATCTTCTCGCAAGAACCATATCGGACTCAACAACAGACAAGCCAAGCTAAGACAAACAAAACTACCCCCTTTACATGTCTGATTTGCCAAGGTTTGGCAAGGGTGTGAACGCACCTTAAGGCCCCTCCTTTTAAAGGAGTGGATTACAAAAATTATAAATTAAAAAAATATATAGTTTTGATGAAATTCAGTGGAAGTAGAATCGCTAGTATTATTGGTATCGAACCTCTGGGTTCTTCATTCTTCATAGGTTCTTTTAGCAATTTATTCATCTAACACTTCATGCGTTAAACTGTGAATAACATAATCTTGTTCCAGATACTTTTACTATCAATTTTTCAATACAGGGGTATTTAATATTTCATTACAAACAAAAATTATTTGTTTTCATAAACTCATATTTTCTTTTCACACAATATCATGTATTTAAAAATCCTTTTTTTCCTGGAGCTTAGAAATTTAAGTGGGCATATATGGATGTCTATTATTATTGACATTATATATATATATATATATATATATATATATATATATATATATATATATATATATATATATATATATATATTAATGATGAATTCTTTATTTATTCCGGGACACTTGTTTTATAATAATGGGTGAACTTATACTTAGAGTAAAATTAATAAAAACAAAAGAATTAAGAAGTATCAATAAAAAAAATAAATAATGATAATAGGTAAATTATAATAAATCATAATGAATTAACTTTTAAGCCTTTAAACAGAAACAAACTAAATTCTAATATTAATATAACACAATAAATATGATTTAAAAAGGAAGTAATAATAATTAAAAGTACAAATAATGCATTAATACACATTTATAAATTTTTATTTAAAACAAGGAACATCAAATTTTGTCTTCTTTTTCACTCTGGATTAGAATAATAATTTTTCTGCTGCTAAATTTTAAATATACCTCGCAAAATATTTGCAATATAGTTGCGCGAGGTGCGGTAGAAGGCGAACTAATGGTCTTGGGGCAAATGTCAGGGCCGCCTTGTTCTTCGATGCGAAATCTCTCTCGGAGTGGGACAAAGAAAATAAGGATGAGTCAGAGATCTTCAAAAAACTAATGATTAAAAATAAGGAAAATTGTTTTTCCTGTTTATTTTTCGGACTGTAAAATAAGCATGTGCGAAAACACAAAAAATAAAACCCTTAATCCGTCTCAATAAAGAAGTAATTGTAATAAAGTATTATATTCATACGATATTTACAGATAATATAAATAAATTAAATAAGGCAAAATAAATAAATAGAAAAAATTAAGAAAATTATAGTTAAATGAAATAAAATAAACATCTTAAACACAGGCAAATATAAATGAATTAAATAATAGCAATTTATATATCTGAAAGAATAAAGAAATTTAAATTTTAAGTTAGATAAAATAAACAATTTGAATAAATTAAATTATAGCTACTAAATAACTAAAAAGAAAATATAATGAAAATTAAAATTAAAGTTAAATAAAATAAAAAAAAGTATTTGTATAAAAAAATTAAATAATCGCAAAACAGATTAATAGAAAAAAAGTTAAGAAAATTAAAATTAAATGAAATAAAATTGACAAACATAATAAAATAAGCATTGCCTTCTTATGAATTCTTAGGAAAGTATGTTGAGAAAACAAAATTATCTAAAAGTAAATATTTTCTTAGTGCAATGTTTATGAGACAGCAATAAAACTTGTTGAATAAACACAGAAAATTAAATTGACTAGGAAGTAAAACTAAATTAAAGCCTTTATGTTATAATTGTCTTATAATTAATTAATAAAAATAAGTTGAGAGAACTAAAAATATATAAAGTATGAAAGAGACTTTACTGCTTTAGGTAAAGTGTTGAATTCGTATAGAAATTTAGGTATTGGGATCTGCAATAACTGAAAGAAACGAAATTTAGGTGGAAAGGCTGGTAATGCTTGTGATGCCAGTTTCAAAATTACATCTTGCCTACTTTCCAGAAAACTGAAAGTTAGAATTTTAAACCATTAATTATCTCTCCTATTGTTCTTTATGGTTTCTAAACGAGACCAATTACTTCGGAAAAAGAACAACACCTAAAGGTCCTAGAAAATAAAGTGCTGGGTAGAATATTTGGCTCGAGGAAGTACGATTCCGCTAGTAATAATTGTAGCTGTGATTACAACTCACATCAAAAACACATTACTACATCAAAGCTTTGACAAATATTATTTTTTAAGGCTCGGATTCATTAATGAGTGTAAGCCATGAGTTGTAACGAGTGTAAGCCATGAGTTGTAATCCTAACGATGCTTCTTAGGAAAAAAGATAGGCCAGATGATCTATGTGGTTAAGAGTTCTATTATGAAATAATAGGCGTTTATGATGTATATATAAATTTAGGAACGGAGAGGGAGAGGGGATATTGGGTATCCTCCTATAAAATTTAAATCTATTATTGAAAAGACAAAAAGATTAAGGGTTAGAGGGTTGGTTACTTATGTTCAACAAACCCGGTTCAAATCCTGGAACAATAAATTTTCTCTGGGCAGAGTCAGCTTTGTGTGGGTAAGAACCGTGATTCGATAGACGCTTCCTGGGTTTACTCAACCTTAATTGAAGTACTTGAAAGAAATCAGGCGATTGGATCGTAATGTTTATCTTACTGTCTCTCGAAAATTCTGTGAGGTTATAGGATGAGGCATCCATAAAGAGTCTTGCCCTGAAGCTATTTATTGGAATCCGTGGTACTGATTTTATTACAAAAAAATATATTTTATTATTTAAGGTTTGAAGGCTGTGAAAGCATTTAGTATGATTTCATATTGGCTTATCATTAGTGATTGCTCAAATTAAGCCTTTCCAATGACATCTGGTTACTCTGGATGACCTTTTCCAAGTCCTTATATCCTGACGTCCATATAAGTACTTCCCATTTCTTTAATAACCACTTCTTCAAGATAATCCCTTGTGCTTGGAATTCACAACGGCTTTGCCATCCACATAAATCTATAGAGGTTCTATAATATTGCTAGGTAATAATTAGTTATTTAAGAAAGCAAATAATTTATTCGCATCGATTATAAATATATAATCCCTCAACGATTTATTTTAATTTTTTATTAATTTTCCTTACAAAGGAAATATTTAGAAGATAAATACCCTTTAAGTACGACATTCCAAAGCAAATAAAATCGTATTTCATACGGCGCGTCGTATAAAATTCACCTCATTAAATATTGATACAACTTCCGAAGCTAGTGGTATTTTAGAATGCCGGATAGGTTGCGATAACGTGTTCAAGCTACCAACATCGAGGTCCACCCTGAATACACAACTTGGAAGAATCGGACGTGCGGGCGTTGAACTTTGTCTAAATCAAAATAAAAGTAACATCTAACACATCGCGATGATGAAAAATTCTGCTGGTTTAAACAAGTAATTTTAAACTTAAACAAACCATTTTTTTTTTTTAAATACAATTAGTAAAAGTTACACGATCGAAAATCCCTTGTATTTAGGCCATATTTGGAATTTAAATTTTTGGAATTTCAGTACATCATCTGAAAAAAATGGGACATGACAAAAATTATTTTGTTAGAAATATATAACTTATTTCTGTTTAAACCTGATTTATTTTTTTTTATGTTTTTGTTTATGGTTTGATTTGTGACTTTATGGAATAAAAATGTATATTATTATTTTATTTAAAAGAAAAATAAACTAAATCCATTAATCGAGGAGTTGAACATAATATATTCATACTATAATGTATTGTAGTTAATACGTTCATATTATGATTAGAGATTGATGCCTTTACCACAATAAAAAAAATCTATTATTAAATATTAGGTTTATAAAATTATCAAAGTATCACGTAATTACCTTCTATAAAAAAATAATTAGCTACGATTTTAATCAATTATAACAACAATTAAAAATGGTGGATAATGGCTTACACTTATAATTATTTTTTTTCACTAATGATCAATTATGATGCAAAAATAAATTTAAATATCAGTTTTAAAAACGTTAAATTTGCTCGTTGTTTTTGTTTGTTAAATTATTACAATTTACGTAGATTGTTTATTTTTATTACTTCATTAATTATTTCATCTTTATCGATATCGAAACAGTTGCCTAAAATATAAATATGAAAACAATTAAATGTAATTTATGTTCTTTGATGGTGTACCAAATTTCAGTAGCATTGAGGTACATCCTGTATGTATTCATAATATTGTGTGCTATGATTTTTTATTAATTTTTTTTCCTCAACAGACTCGAGCTAGATAAGACAGCTTGTTCAAAGAAATGGTCGAAGACGTCAGATATAACCTCCTTTTACGGTGGCCGATTCACGGAACCACAGTAATGCCTTGATATGCGACAAATAAGCGTTAAATGCCCACACAGTTAGCCCATTTTCCGGCAATTTTATTAAATAAGCAAACCCTTCACGGCCAGCTCCATGTGAACTGGGGGAAGTGGTTGTCAACAAGAGCGGGGGGGAAAAAAAAGCAGTTCGGAAGTGGATCTCTAGGTCGTCCAGTTTGCTCTACCATTAGTCGGCAACTTGGGCTCATTATTATTGATTATTGCAATAAATAATTCATTAATAACCACCAGTTAATTTATTATTATTATCTTTGGCCAGATATTTATATTTTGATTGTGATGACAGAACGATCTGAAGACAAACTTCTTTTAAGACCGCAATGTTATACATAAATATTTGTTTTTAAAATTTCATTGTTGTAAGAATAGAATGGAATTTTATTATGAAAATTATCAATTTTTCTTGAACTGATAATTTGTATTCACTTGTTATTTTTTTATACCATAAAATTAAAGGGAAAAAAATTGTTCTTTAAATGCAATAAAAATAGAGGGATTTTTTTTTAATTCCATAAAAATACAGAAATTATTTTAATATTTTAACAGCATAAATACATAAAATAAATAAATGCCTGTGAATGTATATCACAAATGAATTAAACTTCAGTTTGAGACAGTGTATTTATTTTATTTAAGAAAAAAAGGTAGAGATTTTTCAAGATATAAATATGGTGACATTGTTCGTAAATCAAAAGAAAGTGATGAAGGAAAACGCTTTAAGTAAAACATTATAGAGTAGTGGCTTGTTTTCAAATATAGAGTAAATGAGGTTGCGGATAATTAAAATAAAATATTTTTCAAAACGTTTTATTGCTCAATATTCAATGGATAGACAGTAGAGCCATGGTATAAGTATGCTACAAACTTAAACGTTTTAGGTTTAACTAGGTCAAAATGTTTTACCTTTAAAATGCTATTTTATTAAATTATTTCTTGAACCTATAATTATTAAATTAGCTTCTCACCCCCTCATACAACTTTTTTTTTTAATACTATAAAAAATACATTATGTAAATTATTAAACAAAAAAAAATAATGCCTGTGAATGAACGGAAAAAATGATTTTAAAAAATGACATAAAAAATAATATTTAGTTAAGGACAGTACATTAATATTATTTAAGAGAAGAGAAATGGACAGCAATATTGTGACGTTAGCAAAAAAAAAACCGTTGATAAGATTAGATATTTTAGATTACAAAAATAAAAGTCACATTTGTTATATGTTACTATATTGGCATTATAATCACTCTTCAATCCCTCGAGCAGTCTAAGTTGCTTTTCTAAAGAGCTTTTCTATTTATTATAGCGGGAAAAGTAAAATTGTTTTTATAAATTTAATTTTATTTAATTTTGCAGCCTAACCTAATAAAGGAAAATAAAAGTTTGTTTATGTTATACCATGCTTACGTGTAATTAAAGTCCAATTTCTAATTTTTAAAAATAATTAAATCGACATTTCTTATTTTATAAAATAACTTTTCTTCTTTGTATCTTCACTTCTGGCTGTAGATAAAAAAACGGGTTGTAGGATTCTTATAATTTTTGTAATCTTTAAATATAGCTTCCCAGATTAAAATTAAAATATAAAGTAAAATTTTAAATAATATCTAAATAGATTTGATAACATTTAATGTTCTCAAAGCTCATTAATTTGATTTCTTAAAAAATAATTTACAAACCCGCCCTTTCTTTCCGAACCATTCTAAAGCTTCACCAAGATAATTTATCCATCTATTGTTTATAAATCTAGAACTTATACCAACCACATCATCATCTTCCAAAACCGATACATGAACCTTCGGCCAGTAATATAGCGGGCCAAAAAAAGGCAAGAATTGCGTAATCAGGAACGAGTGGAAATCTCGAAGGTTAAAACGTGATGATGACCGCATCACCTCAGAGGAATGATAGCGGTTGGTCAATAAAAGATTCCATATACAGAACTATACTTTTGCGCAATAAAAATAGTTTTATTGAACTCTTGATTTCTTTAGATATCGTCACTACGCGTATTGGTAATTTGAACTCGATCTTTCTTAACCATATTCAGCTATTATTTTTATTTCCCATTAAAATTATTTACCTGAATTGATCTTTTAAAACTATTACAAGGATAGATTAGTTATACTTACTGATCTATTTAAACAATAATGAATACAAACATTTAAAATATAATGTACAACAACCGAAGTTCTTTGCTTATTACTTATTATTTCCTAAAAAAAAATGTTATGTATCCGTTAGGCCTCTTAAATGCAAATCAATGACGTATGATTAAGTTGTAGACTAGAACAAGGCGTGTTATGAAAGTTGGCAGTTCTTTAAGGGTACGACCTTTCTTCGATCACGAAGCTGAAGGCACGATCAGACATCTCAAAGACCATCCGGGTAAGTTCCCTCTCAGTCATTCAGAAATGTTTGATTCCTTGATTCAAATTATATTTTCAAAATGTAGAAAAAAAAATTAATGATTAACTCATAGATTTTTATTCTGATTGGCATGATCAGTTGTCGAATATGTATAACTGAAAGATTATTTTTTAAAAATGCGAAAAATAAATAAATAGTGGAATCAGAAATTAAATAAACTTATGTAATTTTAACCGAAATTTTTTTTGAGAGAGGGGGATTTAAATTATTTTTTGGGGAGATTTCTATTTATTTCGGAGTCTATAATTTATATCTATAATCATTAAGTGTCTATAATCGCTAAATATAGCATACGTTTTAAGAATAAGAATGAAAATTAGGTCGAAATTTATAACTCAAAACGGATATGAAAATTATATGTTTTCAAAAATTTCGGGGTGGGGAGGGATATATCATCCTGATCCCTCCTCTGCACACGCCACTGGTATGCATCTGTTAAAAATTCTATCTAAATTCTTCTTCCATCTTCCATCCCTGTTCTCTTCCACCCGTTCATTGAATACAAGAGCATAGCCTACCCCCTTGTACATCTCCTATTATTTATCCGTTTCATTTGAAAAATCCTTTATAATTCTTTCTAAATCCTTCTGAAACCCTCTCCTAGCAATAAAAAGAATAAGATGTTTTAAATAAAAGATGAAGAGATCGAGAATGCAATAAGCACCTTAGTTAAAATAAAACAAGGATATTGATATGATAAAATGGACTTTTGTAAATCAAAATTAATTTATAAAGTGATTATTTGAAATTAAAGATAAGTGTTAAATTATTTGATGTTCTGTACTTTAAAATATCTTGAAAATTATATATTATGTTTTATAATTCATTTTTATCCCCATGTTAAACTAATAATACACTGTTTTTATTATTAAGAAAAAGTTTCAAAATAATTTTTAATGTTTTATTTATTATTTTGAGATCTGACGTAATCACGTTTTCACGACCTTTTTTTCCATATTCATTTACCTTTTTTCCGATTTTTTTCGACTATTGAGTGTATAAAATGTTTCTATTATTCAATAGATTGGAAGTAATATACTTATATATTATTTTAATTACACGTAACTTAATCCTATTTGAATAATAACTTAGTCATCTGATTTTGGAACTTATAAGATACACGATAAATTCTTTTTTGTTTGTAATCAACTCTATATTTATTAATATGACCGCTGATTTTGAATAGTAGAAAACTGAGCTTCTAGCGGTACAACTGTTTAAAGAATTGTCATTTTCGTATCTTACTTAGGTTTACTTACATAAATGTATATATTTTTTTATTTTATTTTTTTTTTCATAATGGGCATGACCCGCAATGGACGAAGCTATTTATGTAAAAAAAAAAAAAAACAGACAAATATGCGTCCTGATGATGCCTGTATAGGCGAAACGTTGGTTGCTTAATTATTTACTCGGTTTTGAGAGACTTGGGTCTTTGGTTTGGGGTCTTCCAATATTACTCTAATAATATTTATAATATCATTATGTAATATAATAAATTTAATGCTCAGCTCAAATTCTTCATGAAATTCCAAGATCTCATGAAAAAATAAAGATTAAAAATAATAAAATGCTGAAACTATAAGAAAATTGGCCCATTAAACAGTTAAATATATAATATTATAGAGATAATATTAATAATAATTATAATATAATATATAACATTAAAGAGAATAGAATAGCAAACACCATCACTAAAACTAACAAATATACAATCGTATTTTATCTAGTCTCCTACAATAATTTTAGTTCTACAGAGGGACATGAAAATCCTCTCTTCCTTAGCGGGTCAGTCTACCGGTCACATATCTCCAAAGTTAATGGTAAACAGCAACCCGTTTTTCTCTGGAATCTCATCTACTTTTATCTCTGAAATCCTCTTTTTGTTTTTTAAATGACTAATATCAAACATGCATTCCCCATCAGAGGTATCAAACGTCATTAATGAATTCAATTGTAGACATATATCCTTATGTTATATATTCTCTATAGAGCAGTAAGGATAAAATAACTTTTTTTTCTAATTTAGATAAGATCAATAAATATTTTTTATGTCTAATAATTAGAAATTCGAACATTATTAACAAGTTTATGTTCCTATCGTGAAATTCATTGTAACTTTATATGAAGAAATAAATAAATTATTTATTAATATATATAAAAATTTTACTCATTCTTCACACAACTGTTCTACCTCGATTTGACAGTTTTAGTTGTACGATTTAAAAATATTTATATGTTCCGGAATAAGTTTCTAGTGGGATGGCGCGTAGGTTTTAGCAAGTGGGTCTCAAAATGTTAAATATTTTAATGAAGCTTGCTGTGTGAATACAAAAAAAGTGGCCCACGACTTTATCATACAATTTATATGATTGTCACCCCTTTGGCACTCAAACGCCCATGTTGGGCTATTGTCGTTTTGCTCTACTTAAATCCCTCCATCTTGATGAGTGAGTATGCGCTTTTAAACAGGCTTTTAAACCGTTTGATTGAGGTCACTGCTCAAGTTTTCTTCCTATTTATTTTCTAAAAGTTTCGTTAAGAATAATTAACAATAAATAATAATTTGTTTGGAAGAAGTTTGTGGAGATAGTAAATAGTATATTTATATTTTATTTGTTATTCATGAGATACTAATAACCTCCATGTTTAACGAGTGACTGAAATCCGATTAGCAGTTTTTGAAATGTTGATTTTGCATTTTTATTTTTAGAAGAAAAATCTACATAAATTTGGATTAAACTTCCAAATAGGGACTACTATATAAAGGTGAAGAGTTTGTGCGTTTAAGGCGTTTATTTCAGAAACTACCTGTCCGATTTGAATAATTATTTTTGCATCACATATTGAGGAAGGCTTTAAGTTTTATAACACCAATCTACGACCTATAGGAACGAAGCAGTAACCATAAATAAATTGCTATGATAAAAAGTGAAATGGTAGGGTAAGGGGGAAAAAAGTATGAAAACCTGGAACTTCTTTAAGTGAAACTTTATTGCCATTTATAAAAATTTGTTGTAGTTTTGACTCGGTTTCTTGAAAATGTCTACACCAAATGAGACTACCATAATTATAGGTTTTTATTTTTAGTTTATTTTGTATTTTTGGGATTATTGCAAATTTAATGTGGGTATAACCACGGAGTACAGCTAGTCTGATATAGGCTTAAAACTTTAGAGGTTATATTTCATTTAACATCACGAATTTAGCTTTTCTATGATGAAGGGAGGTTATAATTCAATAAACAAAGAAACTGTGACAAAATTTGCAACTTGAGTTTGCAACAAACTTTAAAAAAAAACTGAAAAATTAATAACTTGTTATTTTTATTTAATAATATAAACGAACTATATAACTTTTGGGCCAAATCCATGAATTGGCAAAACAACGAGTATGTAATACGCAACGTTTTATATTAAATTAATTTATTTAATTTATTATTATTAAAATTATTTAATTTATTGTTATTAAAGTTATTTAATTTATTGTTATTAAAGTCATTTAATTTATTATTATTAAAGTTATTTAATTTATTATTATTAAAGTTATTTAATTTAATATTATTAAAGTTATTCCAGGTATTATTAATAAAGTTATTTAATTTATTATCATTAAAGTTATTTAATTTATTATTATTAAAGTTATTTAATTAATTATTATTAAAGTTAATAATAATTTTAATATGTTATCTATGGTAAATAGTATAATGGTTCGCATTAATATGCTTACTTAATTAAGATGTATAAGTACATCAAAATACATTAAAAGACAGAATAAATAAATTAATAAACTGAAAAATAAAGAGACACAAGAAAATCTGAATTAATATCAAGTTGTAATCCTGAAGATGCCTGGTAATTGTGCCATTCAGATGATAGGAATTTTTTATTTATAGGCTGATGATGCTACTTATTCAGTCTCTATTTCGAGGTTAACCTTCAAATTATATTGATCTAAAATAAAAATTAAAGAATCAACAGTCGAGATATTGCTATTCAGATTTCGATCACAGGTCAGCATACATTTATACAATATATTAAAGTATATAGAAAGAAACGGGAAATGGATGCGCTCAAGAGACGAAGAGCATAAAAAGTAAACTAAGAAACGGAGTAGAAAGTCTAGGAAACCGTTAGTGAAGAAAAACATTCCTCAGCCATTATTTCATGGATTCACTTCTGAAGGCGTCCAAGTGTACCTGACCTAGAAGCTCCTGTTGGACGAGACTATTGGTAGCACGTAGCGACCAATGGAAAGCCAGGACGTATGTGACCAATAACTGCAACGGACGCTTATTGGGTCGTTGTCTTCGCTATTGTTACTGCACTATTGCTAATTATTGTGTGCAGCACGTAACTACTTTTCCATTTGTCTGTATACCGTTGTTTAGGCCATCTAAGTATTGTGTACCAAACAGAGAAAGGCATTTTTTTTTTACACTGTCAGTGGGTGTAATACTTTTTTTTAAATTAAAAAGTCCGTGGTTCAATATCTGTTCAATGTTTATATAATCTATATGATAATAATTCATTGGGCTTTTGAAAGGAAATTAATGTATAATAATTAAAATAAAATGAAATGTAAATATATTTATTAAAATAAGAACAAAAAACATAATGGCGCATTACTTGCAGAGACAGATATAATGTGTAAAAATGAATGAATACAAAAAGGATATGATTAATAATGATTTTCAACATGAATAAAATAAGTAACATTTATGTAATAATGAATATAAAAGTGAAGTATCAGAATAATATTTATTCAGATTTTATAAAGTATTCAGATATAATATTTAGAATGTTAATTAGATTAATAATAATATAATTATACCAATGGTGAGACATGTATTGTTATGTATTAATTAAGTATTATGTATTATCATTGTATTATGTGCGTGGACAATATATAATATCAACACACATAGCAGATCCAAAGTGTAACTACAAAACGAAAAAAAAAATAAAATAAATAAAACCAAAGATAAAAAAAATAGTTTTGAATGTATCATCGTTCCCACGGTAAACTTACGAATGTGAAAATAATTGCTTTTCAGGAGAGAAAAATAAAAAACAGTTGCATTCTTCTGAGATTATTTAAATTTTTTTGTTGATGTTGTATTTCTTTTATTTCGCATTTTCAAGTGTAATTATTGTTTTACCTTAATAATAATACGTATACTCGTTACTTCAACGTGGAAGCTTCAGGCTTTAAGACGTTTTTCATAAAAATGAAACTGCGATTTCAGCACTTTCTAATGCCGTAACAGATTCATAACTTTACTACAGGCTGTATCAACCGAAATACTATCGAAAAGTAAATAAGAAAAACAAAAAATCGAATTTTTCACATTCATAAGTTAACATGGGACCGACGATATAATTGACGAATCAGTTTCCAATATGTATTTTCAAAGGACTGAAAAAAATTTTGTAGTAAAATATTTTCTATTATCTTTTATTTTGAAAACATCTATATAATGTTTCCAAAATTCGTTTTACCAATTTATATCTTAACAAATGCGAGAGACAGATAGGAGTATCTTTGGTTGGTCGTATAATCAAACAAACGCATTGCATAAATGGTTAGAGAACCATTGTTACAATAATAATGACTGTCTTCGTTAGTGAGACTCGAACCTTGGTGTTGGCATTGGCTACCAATCGATCGTAGGTGAAGATATATCCTTTGGAGACAGAGGTGTGGGCCTATAATTAAATATATATTGAATTAGTCCTTATAAATATTCAAATAAGGCGTGGCATTATTTACACCTCTCTCAAAGAAGAAAGTAATCTCGCACGCACGGATCCTGTACGCTTTAGAGCTTTATATATTCAGTTTATGGATTAATAATTTATGAAGTAGCTTTCCGTATACTTATAACATATCACAGATTATGTAATATTATTATTATTATTATTATTATTTATAAAGGCAATCCAAGACAAGGTGATGTCTGCCTACTCTCAACTATGTCGGCTATCCAAGATTGACCGATATCAGTTCATAACGCACCGCAGTTATATCTTAACATCAGTTATTAATTTATCAGTTATTAATTATCAGTCATTAATTATCAGTTATTAATATCAGTTAATAACGCACCGCAGACGGGAAAAAAAAAATATATATATATATATATATATATATATATATATATATATATATATATATATAAATGGAAATAAAATTAAATAATCTAAATAAATTATGTCATATAAGTCATCTTCCTTAGAACTAAAGTTCTAAAACTTCAACTAAAACTTTATTGTAGTCCAAAAGTGATCCCCAGACTCCCACTCAATTTGGGAATTTGGAATACTACAACAGCTTAAATGTATTGTTAATATGCTTCTTGAAAAGTTGATATTTAGCTATGCACTTTAAATACATATTAACCGGTTATTTCTAGTTGTCATTTCTTTATTAACCTATACCATTACTGAAACTATACCATTATAGACAGCCACTATAGCATTTTTTTTCTTTTTCCCAGTACTACAATTAAGAAAGTAAATTTTCAGACATCATACAAAGTTGATTTCTTGAAAATTTGCCTGAGAATAATCTTTATAATTGTTATGGGAACAGATTATCTAGTTAAGCATAAGTTTATTTAAACTTACCCTCTACAAAATACATTTAAATCGTTCGATCGTGATAATTCAATAAACAGTGAGAAGCTTAAGGATTAAGATGAAATCAGGGGGGAATCCAGAGAGGCCGAACTGCACCTTTGATCGATTAGCGAACAAAAGGATTCCACTGACGAAAAACACTGGCGTGGCAGACACCATCCAATGAGGAAGCAGAAAGAAAGTGACTTCGAGTATCCGACAAGAAACCGAAACCTACCGCCCCCGACGGCGTTAACGGTAAGCTAATGAACAACTTGCTAAGAAAGAAGAGACAGTTGAACCGCCCTGGTTTTCTTTCTCGGAAGCTGACTGGGTCACTCCTATATAGGGGGAGGCTCTCACATCCTCCAGAGGGGAAGGTTGGTCAGTAGGCGACGGGGAAAATAGCGCCAACTCGCCTTGTCGCATAAGTGTCAGCCTCTACGAGGTGACGAATGGAGGCGGATGTACCAAGGATGAAGGCAGGCAATAAAAAAAAATGTTTTTTTAAGAGCTTGGGGACAAAAGACATATGAAAAAACGTTAGATGTTTTTGTGAATTATAACATCGTAAAGAACAAAATCTCCAGAAACAATATTTAAAGTAAATGTTTTCTTTATTTTTAGGAATCGGGGTAGCTCAGTGGGGTAGGGCAGTATGCTACTGATTTCAAGGCCCCGGGTTCGATACCGGCTGTGGCAGGTGATTATTTATTCTGTTTTAAGTCGTGGATCGGTCCTGACCCTCCTGGGGCTCACCCAGCCCTCTATAAAGTGGGTAACCTTAATTGGGGAGAAAACCTTGCGGTTGAGCGTGATCTAGGCCAAATCACCTCCTTACACAACCGTTGGCTAGAAACAGTACGGTCCTAAGTTCTGAACCCAAGACCCTTTACGGGTTGTAATGTTACAGTTTTTTTTGTTTTGTTTTTCCAAGAGCTGAAGAATATAGGCTTATCATATACTATTAAACAATAATTTAGACTCACCAACCATACGGTTTATGATCGTGGTATAGTATGCCGTTTATTTTCTTTTAATTATTTTTTTAAATTTAGACCCCCACGATAAAACTTACTCTGCATCAAAAAGAGATCACCAAGAGTGTCTGTATGTTCCGTAGCGATCCTAAAAACGATTAAAACGCTCTTATCCCCTCTCTCTCCTCCGAAAAATTTAGAACCAAATGATAGGAACTTTTTAATATCAACAGTCAATGATATGAAAGTTGAAGTTATATTTGTTTGGACATATCTTTCATTCTCCATCTGTCGCATTTAACGAATCATCCTAGTACACCTATGTACATTTATTAATATTCCATGAAGATCCTTCAAAGCAATGGAATCTATCTTTACCAGGGACATGGGTTCATATCCCTCTCTCCTCCCCCCGCCGAAGCATAGTGTTATGTATGGTACGCGTGATAAGCATACCTTTAGGCTATTTCTGTATAAGCTGCACTTTAAGGGCTGAAACATATGCCCTACATATTTATAGTATTTAAAGGAATATGTAGGCGGTTCTGTCCTTTTTTAAAATCTAAACGTAATGAATTTTTCTAGAATTATATTTATTTTTAAAAATTAAAATAATAAAAAATTGAGAAATAAAATGGATTGTTAGCTTTAATCAAAAAGTGGAATTGATAAATTAAATAATATGGACATAGAAATGCCTTAGCAAATTCATGGTGAAGTTGTGGAAGTTATTTCATGAAGCTCTATAAAATAACATGTTCAACAAATTCTTTCAGATTTTAGCAATCTCTTTTTTCGCATTAATTATCTTTTAAAATCAGAGCAATGACAGAATAATACTTTACACTATCATAATAACAGTAAAACACTAATATTATTACAAAAATCGGAATATTACAGCACTTTTTACAACCCATTAGCATATACTCTTCTAATTATTTTAAAATATTTGTAATACGTAAAAATTACAAATAGTTTGCTGCATTTTAACAATTATGACATTATTAATTATCGCTGAAAATTAGTGCTGAAACTGTAAACTAATAAGTGTAATGATAAGCTTCAGTAGAGGAACCCTATTAGTCTTAAAAGATGTTTATGGATGAAGAAAAATAGAGAAAAATGCTGAATTTGCATGGTATTATATTAATTTGGTCACCTGTATGTAGCTCCTTGAATTTAAAATTAATTTGGTCTAATTTCATACTTTATTAATTCGAAAATCCATACCGAAGTTGTGGAAATAATCTGAGAAACTAAGATACCTTCTTTATCTCAATCCTAAAATCACCAAACCAAAAATAAAGTTGGATTCATTATGGTGAAGGTATCGCTGACCGTATAATTAATTTAATAAGAAGTTCATTGGTGGGTGCGATCAGGAAGGAACATAGATGAATATAAACTTATTTAATTGTGTGCCGACATTTCGGTCTAAGTTTCAGGCCTTAAGCAACAAGCGCAGAGTTCTTCAGCGGGTGAGAGTTGATAAAGGTCTGAAACTTAGACCGAAACGTCCGCACACATTAAAATAATTGTATGTTTATCACTGTCTTTTCCTTTCCTGACCACAACCTTCCCTCCCAATCAACTTCTTCTTGTGCAAAAATAAATTTTGTTGCGTTATATTTAATTTATTATTTACAAACCATTACTTCTTATGGGTATTGTTATATTGGCAAGATCAAAAGTATTACTATAATTTTTTAAAACAGTCATTTAAAAAAAATAGGCTTCCATTTGATAAGTTCGGCCCGAGTCAGTGATAAAAACGCGTCCTGATTGTAAAGTTGTACCAAAAAAAACAGGCTTTCATTTTATCAGCAACATCACAGATCATATCTTATATATCTGATCTTGGATGATACGGAAGCGATAATTTACAACTTCTATGTAAACATCGACTATTATTGATTGTTATTAGTAATGTAACACGCAGATATAAGTGTACATATTCGGCTGCTATCTAAATATAAATCTTAAGCAAGGCAAACGCCACCAAGACCCGTGAACTTTCCCCTTTTCCCAGAAGCAAATATCCTTCAACCGTAAACACTTTTCCCCTCCAAATCTTAGCGGTTCACCAGTGACTCACAATGAGTCAAAAGAGAAAGTGACGCAATTTGCGGCCCGGATCATCCAGGATGTCTGTCTCGGAACATTCCGGGTTCAAACGATGTCATATTATGGTGGTTCATCAAGGTATTACTGGGTGAATCATCAGAATCAGTTTGGAAATTTCGCTCATCAAAATTCTACAGCCAGACAAACTAAATTAAATCTAAAAAAAAAAAAAAAAAAAAAAAATTTACTTTACTAACTTATACTATGTGAGAACACTTTTTTATATGATATCTCTATCAGCCACAAGCACATAACTAAAAATTCTATAATAAGACTAAAAACAAATATCCGCTGAAGACGAACAGCGGCCGCGAAAAAGTACTATGGTTCTCGAATTGCAGTTGAAAAGCAGATTACTATCCCGATTATCAAAGATCTGAGAATAGATGTGAGATTCTCTTTAAAAATGTCGCCTCTACCCCAAAGAGTGTATTAACATATTCTCTTTATGAATTTAAACAGTGGTGATTTGCTCGTTGTTACCATGTAATATTTCTTGTAAGATTTTATACATGCTAATGTTTGTCCAACTGGTTCAAATGGCGAGCACTTTTCCAACAAGTGTTTTACTGATTAAGTTATACCACACTTTTTATTTATAGGTGTTTCGAAACCTATGCGTCAACTGGCACTGTCCTTAACGAAGTCGGCATAATATGGAATTACATTTTATTTCGGTTTATTTCTGCTTGTTTGTATTTTTTTTCCCCCCAATTAACGAGAAGTTGTTTCTTTGGTCGGTGCACTATGCCTTTTAAGGTGACCTCTTTTAGTTTAGTTACTCCTTTTCGTACCTAATGAGCTGATCGTCCGCTTACAAGATTCGGCAGCAGAACATGAACTCAGTTATAGCTTCTTGTTCTTTATCCCGCCAAATGTTTAATATTTCCCTAATTAAAGAATTTCTTGAATATCGAAGTTAAAATCAAGGGCTTATCCAGCTCAATACAGATGGAGGACGGGAATTTAATTTCTTTGGTGTAGACATGGAAGGGACCGTGGTTTCATGCGATAATTTACTGTAACGTTCAAAAGAACATTTATTTTATTAAAAATCAATTCTTAAGCAATTGTTTGCGAGGATAAGCTGGGAAATTTTTAATTTCTCACGTTGGAAGGGGGGACAACTGTCCCACCTCGTCCCCACCTCTGGCTACACCCATGGTTATAGATCGATATTATAATAATATAATAGATAGATTATATAATAGATAGGTATTAAGTTGATGTAATGTTACTAATGATTTTCATAGATAACATCACATCAACTTATTCAACAATTTTCAATTGTTTGAAATAATTTTTAAACTATACCTGAGAGATTCCATTATTGGTTAAAAAATTGGAACTCTGCAGTCATTATGTCAACGTCGTTTTTTGAAAAAGGCTTAAGCGCCAAAAATTCGAAATTTAGGTTTCAATTGATTATGGGACGTATCACGAACTCTATATATTCCCGCTCACGATATATCGAGAAAAAAAATTGGAAATGGTCTAAAAATCGAATATTGATGAAGCACCAAATACTAACGACTCTCAGTCGTTAATAACTCTGTCCTTAACCAGTGCAAGAATCACCTAAAATATATTGTAATTATGAAGGTTTTGCCAGATTAATAGACTCCTACTGTATACCATAAAGAATAAAATTTTAAAAATATATATTATTTGGGGGAAAATCGTTTCATGTGTTTCCTGTAAAGTTTGCTAAATGACGCTTAGGCTTTTTTTTCAAAAAACGACGTCGATGTAATCGCACCTTCACCAGCCCAAGCTTTTCATAAAACAATCGATTCCAGGAAGAAAAAACAAACAAAAAACAAGTGAAAACTCCAGACAATCGCCTTAGAGACAATAGAAATGCGAACAAAATTAAAACGAAAAAAGCATAGGCAAAGAAGCCGAGTCACAGCTGTGGTACAATGGATTAGTAAAGACCTTAGCCGCGTTAACTAGTCCGTTATAGGGCCTTTCGACACGCTACTGCTGCTTCAACAGGCAAACATACTCCAAGCAATCTTTCTTTTATGTAATCAACGCTGTTATAATGGCTTCCAAGATGCCTAAAAGCTCCTTTTTTTACCTCGTGAGGTTTTTGTCATCCTTCGTAGAATGTCCAAATAAGATTGCAGGCACACACTTTACAAAATGCCGAAGAGGCAATGAGATAATCGGGTTGGGTGTGAGGTATTGTTCACTCGGCCACATTGACGGCTGTACCACACAATGCCCTATAGAGTCCGCCCTCAGACCTCACTAATAACCTAACTCGGATATTCTGGTTGTTTTTTTTTTCTCGACCAGGACGATGGGGGCAGGCTAACGGGAACCGATAATTTGTCACGATTAAAAACTAATCACCGAAGCAGAGGGGCCGGTACTAGGTCATTAAGTTGTCTTCAAGGCTACACGAAATCGGGTCTCGCTCCGGGACCAACTACAGCGTTGGAACCGTTAGCTATGACAGCATCCAATATGCATTCAGTGCACGGGAATATGTAATCAACGAACATCTGCCGTGTTGGGAAATTGCCGGTTTATGTCATACAATCAATACCAGATTCGACATATCTTATCAGTAGTTCGCCTAAGACCACGTTAATGGTGAGATGTGTGTGTCCAGAACTCATCGTCAGTGCATCATTGGTTTCACATTCATTTATGAACTTGAAAAAACTAAAACCAGTTAAGTGTCTTGGGTTCAGTACTTGGTAAGGACTGTACTGTTTCTAAGGAGGTGATTCGGCCGAGATTACGATCAACCGCCAGGGTTTTTCATCCTATTAAGAGTACCCAGTTTATAGATGGCTGAGTTAGCCCCAGGAGGGTCATGTACATGTACATATTGCGTAAGAATATCTACGATCAGAGGGAATAAATAAGTTAGTAAGTCAAAAAATGACAAACATTAATTTCATGCTAAGAGTATAACTATAATGTTCAATGAGTTCTTCAAATCGTGAATAATCTAAATTTAAAAATATTAGGACAACTGAAATGTCATGTTTTTATTTTGTGGTATTTTTTCCACAAGTACTGCAGGAGTTAAAAAGTTACACTTTTAGACTTGCCTACTGATTCTCTTGATGGTTATGACTCCAGGTATACCATAAGAATTAAATTACCCTCAATTCTTAATTTATCTTGGGATAGACAATGGATTGATAGTTCAAAATATCGATATTACTGAAGACAGACTATCGATACTAGCGATAGTCCTTCTATAGTTTTTAAAATTTCGATATAGTGAGGAGCATCAATCATTCACTGATTTTGACTGGGAAACAAATACATTAAACAACAATAAAAAAAATAAAAATATGAAACAGGAATTCAATATTACAATTTGTGTTTAACTAACGCTAATTATGAGGGTACCAAGATGATGATAACTGGGGAATGTACGTCCTCACTAAGGAAGTTTCTTCGGCTGGTAAATGAAGATAACTTATAGCGGTACATGTTATCATGTAAAAACTTAAGGATTCAAGTTTCTACCTCATAAATGACAAAAGTTTATTTTAATGTGAGTGTTTTAGATTGAACTTGTTGAAATACCAGACTTTAACTTTAATAGGAGTTATTTTTCACGAACTCCTGGTTAATCTTACAAAAGAAATTGTGAAATATTTTTTTATGTAGCCTATTGGCATGCATATCAAACAACATTTCGTATACATCAAACAAAATTGATCTGCTTAACAGTGGCCTACACCAGGCGTGCTTAGATTGCGTAACTAAAATAAGTGTGAAATCATTGGCAATGCTGGATTTTTTTTTCTAAATATGTGTCCATCCAGCGGATGTTTTTTATTTATATTTCTTGATCAAACATTAAAGCCTATAAACACTTGCAGACAAACGTATTACATAAAACCGAAATATTTTCAAAATAAATAAATTAATTTTAATTAACTCGACAAAAAAATTTTGACGAAACTTTTCCATACCATCCATATTCGTCATACCCGGTATCAAATAATTGCAAATTTTATGTGAACTCTGCATATCAGGAAAAGGAAACAAGATGAG
Source organism: Rhaphigaster nebulosa (assembly GCA_948150685.1). Lineage (NCBI taxonomy): Eukaryota > Metazoa > Arthropoda > Insecta > Hemiptera > Pentatomidae > Rhaphigaster > Rhaphigaster nebulosa. The sequence continues at coordinate 83,991,411 of OX411311.1, read as the reverse complement.
TCATCAATCAAACAATAATTGAAAAAGTTTTGGGCCAACATGTGGAAATGTCTTAGAATTAGTTAACAAAAGTTCTTTGTGAACAATGGAATGTACCTACGTTGCATATAAAATGTTATATTAAATTAATTTTATTTTGAATAGATACAGTGGCGGCAAAAAGTATTTGCACAACACGTTTTTATGAATAAATTAGTTCAAGGAAACAAAAAACTTCGCTTTCCTTTGCAAAAATGAAAAGTACATTTATTGAAAACTGAAAAAACCCTTTTACAAAAAAATAAAAACACTTCATAGTCAAACAAAATAATTAAAACAATAAAAGTGCTTGGAAAAAAGTATTTGCACACTTCCACATTTACAAGTTAAAACTCGATTTTAATAGTTTTCATATTTTGTAAATAGGCCATTTGCGTCAATAATTGCTTGTAGACGTCTGGGCATTGAATGTACTAGGTTTTTAATTAAATCTAGGTTTATTTGTTCCCATTCTTGAACAAGGAGTTGTTTAAGGTGAAGTCCACCAGTGATATGGTGTTTTCTTACATTTTGGTCAAGGGTGTGCCATAAATTTTCAATTATATTTATATCTGGTGACTGAGGAGGAGTGTGGAGCTGTCTTGGAACATTAAATATTAACCACTCCTTTGTTCTCCTCGCAGTATGTTTTGGATCGTTGTCCTAGTGGAAATAGTACTGATCCTGGATTCCCATTTTTGCGACACTAACACGCAAATTACGGCGCAAAATGTTCACATAGCCTGCTGCATTTAAATTGCCTTCAATGCTCACAAGCTTTCCCACGCCATGGTAGGAAACACACCCCCAAACCATAACATGCCCTCCACCATGCTTTACAGTCATTGAAACATTTTGCTTCTTTAGGGCTTCATTACGATGTCGCCAAATCGTCCTTCGACCATCTGAACCAAACAAATTAAATTTGCTTTCGTCAGAAAATACGACATTTTCCCAAAAGCTTAAGGGTTTCTGTACGTACTCCCTAGCAAAAGCAAGGCGCTTTTTGCGATTCGTTTCACTGATGTATGGCTTCTTTCTTGGAACTCTACCATGGAGCTCTTCCGAATTCAGGGCATATCTAATTGTTCTGCTAGTAACCTGGACTCCAGACGTTGATTGGACCATGTCAGCCAGCTTCCGAGAACTTATCACGGAATTTTTAAGAGCTTCTATTCTTATTTTCCTCTTCAGCCTGGGAGTTAACTTTTTTGGACGCCCTTTACGCTCACTGTTTTCAGTTGAACCACGTTCCTCATACCTTTTTATGACGTATCTCACTGTAGAAAAATTCAACCCTAAGAAATCGGCAATTTGGCGATATGTATTTTGCTGATTCTTCAGTAAAACAATTTTTTCGCGAGTAGCGGGACACAGTTCACTTGTCTTTGGCATGATAATTGTCTATTGACTCAAGGAAACTGATTGAAAGACTTGAGAATACTGGTAATAAACGATTAGATATAAATTAGTAAACAAACATATGGACACAGGAGGATTAATGCAAAAGTAAACAAAGCTTGTGAGTCATAGTAGACCAAGTGTGCAAATACTTTTTTCCAAGCACTTTTATTGTTTTAATTATTTTGTTTGATTATGAAGTGTTTTTATTTTTTTGTAAAAGGGTTTTTTCTCAGTTTTTAATAAATGTACTTTTCATTTTTGCAAAGGAAAGCCAAGTTTTTTGTTTCCTTGAACTAATTTATTCATAAAAACGTGTTGTGCAAATACTTTTTGCCGCCACTGTACATCACTTGCCAACCCAATAATTTTTCATAATCATAAAGCATTCATTTTAAGTTTTTTAAAAAGACTTAAGCTTTTTTTTTTTGGAATCTTCAACAAATTATCCGAAATATTTATAAATTTTTTTAAAACAAATCTAATGGTATTTTATTTTTATTTATTTGATTTGTAGGGCGAAAAACTGCTGATTGGCCCATTTGCTATGTTTAGATTAGGCTGTATATTCCTATTTCTTTAACGAAATTGAAATATCTTAAGGTTCATATTTACCTACATATTTTGTTTATTATGCATCCATAATATTTTAATTAAAAAACCTTTAGTAATCAGCCACAAAAAATTTGTGATATTATCAATTTGCTCGTTTGGACAGTCCTCATTCAAAAAGATTCTTTGATGAATTTTTGGGATATATATATACACATAGCTATTTGTTCAGAATCCTGAAGCATATTTATTATGGTATTTTCGGTAAAGTTTTTGCGTTTTTTTGATGATTCTTCGCCAAATTAAGCAGTTAATAAAAACAAAATCCTTTATATCCCAGGTGGTCATATATAATTTAATAATCTTACGTAATCCTTATTATGCAGCCGAGGACTTCTAAGTAGAAATCAGTATAGGTATAAATGAGGAGGTGGAATAAGTGACATTTTTTATTGCCCGCAATTAACATATAAATGTCCATTTGAGACGTGTGGGCCCAAGAACCTGTTAGATAAGGCAGTTTATGCTGAGTTTATGTTTATGCTGAGTTTATATGTTTATGCTACCGGTCTGCAAGGAGTGGTCCTCCATCATAGCCTTGGTATGGCAAGGTCGCAATCTGCAGAATGTGTCGATGCCTCCTCTTGTTCTGTACGAAGTGAAAGTATGCAGAGTTCTCTTGAATTGTTCAAAAGTATTTTACATATACTAAGAATATACATTATGTCCTTGTATTAAAATAATTTAAAAAAATATCTCTGGTTCCCAGTTCTTAAGGAAGAGATATGGCCTTCCGGATCGGTTGCCCAAAGTTTATTCCTCCCATACCTGGATTATTTGGAGTTGGTATACAAGCGGCTTTTTTTTCAAATAGCTACTCAGTTTTTCTCAAAAGAAAGACTAGGCATCATTTCAGCTCTTCGTTTTGGGCGAAAATCCTATAATTTGAAGCAGCCAAGATTAAAGGATTTCAAATGAGTATAGTTGTTTAATCAATGGTCAAATTTTAAAAAATAAGACACATTTATTGTGAAATTAATTAGCCAACATTTACACTCGTATTACATTTCTTCAAGACCTTCATGAAACGAAGGAAATAGATACATATTTCTTATGCATTATTTTGCCTCTACCTGTTGCCGTTTTCCTTTTCTTCTTGGCTTACCATTTGTCTTGAAGAAGAGAGGAAAGACGAAGCCTCTAACATCACCTTTATTCCTATTTATTTTTTTTTTAAATGATAATTCTCGGTGCTCATTACGTTATTTCTTTTTTCTGCTTATATTCCATGTAAACTGTCTTCAAAGATTGGCGTAGGTCTTTCATACACAATCACAAGTGTCCATTTTAATTAAATTTTAATGGAATATTTAACGCTGATTTCATCAACACAACGCATTTTTGGTCAATTAAAATTTAACACACTGTTAAATCTTCTGTTTAAATTTAACGAACGGCCTTAAAATAATTAGGTATTTAATTTTATGCCTACTGCCCTGACATAAGTATTACATTATTTTGTTTTAAAGATTTTACTGACATATTTTGCGGTGTTAGTGATTACGCAGCATTCGCAAATTTAATTTTGATTTAGGTTAGCTTTCGCGAACTGTTATTTTGAAGTGACGGAACTTATTATTCATTTAAATATAACGAAGAACAAAATTGAGTTATTTTCTTATATTTCCCCATGTTGCTTGACTCGTACTAAAAATAAATTAGTAAATAAAATAAACAACGTTTTTTTAATTATTATCCGCAGGAGTTGTTAGAAAGCCAACGAACTTCTGATAATTTGAACAACTTATGATCATTTTTATCATGTTCAGTACTTTAATGATCAAATATTAAATTCTAATAACAATGTAAGTATTGCATTATAATAGTAATTATAATGTTAGTAGAAACATAATGTTGTAACTAAATTATAGAAAACATGGTTGTTGGATCAGATTGCTGTCCTCACCACTTCCTCAGAAAAAACCAACTTAGGGTTCTATAACACGTCCCTGGTAAGAACGGAATAGGCTGTTTATTCATGGTCAGCTGTGGTTAGTTATTATTTCTAATACTTATTATACTGATGCTGGAGTTGTTAGTTACAACCTTGTATACGAACACAAACTATTTCCTGGATTCATAATACATGAGCATTGTTAAGAATCCCGTACTAAACAGATTTGAGTAAAAATTGTATACTAAAATATTACATAGGACTATAATTTTATTTTAACTTAATTAAATTCAGAAACATGATTAAATTTATTGTAAATATTTTAACATTTTTTCCTACGGAAGAACCATAACTCAGCCGAAAAACCAGAACAGTTAGCCTCCACCATAGCACGTAGTGCGCCTCACGGCAACGCATACCGTTAAAGTTCTCTTAGTTCTCGAAGATAGCAGTAACAGTTATTTCTGTTACTGAACAAAAAAATATAAAGGAAAAACTTGTAAGAGTACTAACCGTTCCCAATCATGTCATCGGTCGATTTGATACATTTACTGTCCACTTTTTCCATTCGCATGAACGATATAGCTTTGCAATTGCCAAAAAGTTACAAGCTCAAGTTACAAATGTTCTTGTGCAGCCACCGACAGTTCGATCCCCTTTCGCCTTGGCTCCAAGGGCAGTATGTCATTAGTGCTTCCGCAATTCAATTGTAATCTCGGCTTCTTTGTAACTGCTTGGGATATCTACAATAATTGTACAGCAAAACATAAGAACACACTATCCTCTTATTATATTGTTTCCTGTTTTACTATATTTTGTTTAAGTTTACTATACAGAACAAAATTTGCATTACATAATTTATAAGTCCACAGTGAACTGACATGAGGAAGGTTATTGTTGTACCATTCCATTTTAAATCCTGAAATTAAAAGTTTTATTTCATTAGGTTTGTTTGTTGCACTTGTGTTAATCTTCTTTGGTCCGTTTGTTGTAAGTTAAAGACCTGCAGGGTATCTATTTTATTGGTTAGTGATGGATATGTGTCTTGTTCGGTACACAGAAAAATTAAAATATTAAGGTAAATGTAATTAAAGCACGAAATAAATCGTTAAACAAAATTCGAAATATTATAGATGCTTAGTAGTTATCAACTGTGCTGAAGTAGTAAAGAAAAGTCCCACAGTTAGCAAGTTCTGTGTGAGTTATTTTAGAGCTCATCCTTTTCTAAAACAATCTTATTCCGAAACTGATAATGGGTTATCTCAGAGCGATACGTTCCATCTCTCTCAACTATAGCTTATAGCTGTAATTTAAAAAAAATGCTGAATAGACAGGAGAGAGGTTCTACGAATGAAACAATGTATTTCGTTTTTATTTTTGAAAAATTAAATTATAAGGCAATATTTTTTTTTCTTTTATGGTGGCGTAGGCATTACAATTTTATTGCCTCCCGAAATAAAGTTTATGGCCCGTGACCCATATCACGTGGCGGAACAAAAAGTCAAACAAACCTTTGTTTCGGTCCCTTGGGCCTGCCTAATGTTTTGTTCTTGAGTATGTGAGCGTGACTGCTTTATCCTGATCAAAGCTAGACAGAGTCCTTTGTCTGGTCGTAGGAAGGGCTACTTTCGGATGGCCTTCAGGGCATGGGTTGATAGGGCTTGGCAAGCTTATAGTCCGAGGCGGAAAGGAGTGAAATTTTTATTTCGTAACCACAGGAAATGGTTGCAGGTCAATTTGAATCCACGGCTCAAGAATCCGGTTGGGAATTTCACAACGAAGTTTTTATCCAGTTCTCAGGATGCCGATCTTAAGTAGATTGAAGTGTTATGTAATAAAATTTCTGAAAATTTCATAGAAGATTTTATGTTGAGCTGTGTAGAATTCAGCATTTCCTGAATCAATTAAACTCATTGACTAAGCGGCCCAGTTTATATTGAACTCGAAACAGACGTCTTACCTTCACGCCAGCTTTCTTAGATCTTTTTTTTTTTTTTATTTTTTTTTAAATAAATTCTTTATTTATTCCCGGCATGACGTCCTTTTAGAATAACATAACAGGCAATATTAGTTCAGCTTTAGAGCCTTAGAGCAAAGCAGTAAAAGAAATATAAATAACAAAAAAAAAATAATGAACAATTAATATAATGAATAAATAAATGAATAAAAGAGTAATAAAAAATAAAGCATTATTTAATTTAAAAAAAAAAAACTTCCAATATTAATAAATTAAAAATAAATATAGTTAAAGAAAATGAATTAATAATAATTGGAAAAGTAAAAATTATGTATTAATACATAATTAGGTACACATTTTAATTGGATATAGGAAATACCTACTTACAATTCTTTTGGAACTGAATGGCTAGGAAGTGAGTGAATTGACGGGATTAGAAGGTGGAAAGAGAATTGGAGCGACGGGTGGAAGAAGGGATAGAATCCCATAAGAATAAGGATCGGATAAGGAAAGATCTATCAGAAGCTGCGGATTGGTGGATTTGTATATAAATCGGAAGGTCGTGAACGGGTATAGACAGGTAAGTGTAACGGGTACAGAGGATTTGAATTCAAGGAGGTCAAAGATGTATGATGGACGGCGAATGTATCCTTCTAATAATGTTGAACAATACTGTTTATATATTGGAGTTTTTGAAATAAAAATTAGCCATATTTCTTAGATTGTATACATTGTAGGGCAATGTTATTGGTGAACAAGGATTTTTCAACAACGTATTATAAACAAATCTAAAATGGCTTGTATTTGAGTCCTTGTCGGAATAACATAATTGTAAAGATTAAATTGAAATTGTCATAAAAACTGTTTGATGATCAGGTCCAGAAGTTATAATGGGATTAAAATGGGAATTGGAGGTTTTAATCCATTTTTATTTTTTATTTTAACAAGAAAACTTTAAAATAGATGTTTACAGTTCTTTCTTATTGTTAGAAATTTTCTAATTTTCGATTAAATCTTTCTTTATGAAGCATTTACACATTTTTCAGTTTGTCTTTATGCATTAATCTTTTCAAAACAACAAAAAGAATTCGCTACCCCATTGGTGAAACCCGTCTTAAGGACTTTTTGAACACCCGGTTTAATTTAACTCCCTTTCGACCTTTTGCTAAAAGCCTCGTTCCAAAGATAAGCATTAGAAAGCAGGAGCTGGGCAGAATGGAATAGTAACACAAGAGGACGCTGCCGTCATACACATGAACTTTCTTCCGCTAAATTACAGACAACAGAGACAAGTCACCACGGTTGAGTCACGTATCAGTAGCGATCGAGAAATTTCTGAATTGTAAATGCTGCGACGAAATACTCCTCGATTCTGGAACATCCTTGCAAACTTCGGTAATAACGAACAGGTTGATCCTCAATGGATGACTCCTGTTCATAGACTGTTCCTCTAACCTAGATCTTGGCCCTCAAAGGTCACCGTTCCGAAATGGATTCATTAGTGGCTCTCTTTAAAATCAACATTTGCGACCTGTATCTAAATGTCACGCTTATTAATTATACATTCTTGTGACTCAACAAACCTTTTGTGATTCAGAGAGCGAACGTTTGTCCAATATTTAACTTCAATTAAACCTTTTTCTTCCTTTTGTTACTTGCAGACTTAAAAATTACATTGTTTTTGTCTAGAGTTTGAAAACCTTTGAGATGCAACACGTATCCTAATATGATTTGAATAATATAATTGCTATCAGACTTCGGCATTATTCGAGAACAAAGATGTATTCATAAACGAATATTTTTTACGTTATTCAAAATATAAATCATTCATAAGCTTTATAATTAATCTTTTATTCGTTTAATCGTTTTATTTCTTTATTCTTTACAACGAATAATATGTAATTTATTAGGTACTTATTGCTTATTATGGAATATGCTATTGAGCTCCCCTAACCATCCTTAAACATCGCAAAACAATAAAATCAAGATCAAGGATGGTAGAGGGGAGGTGATTGTATTGAAGGGACGGCAAAAGTATGCTTACCTCAAGCAAAAATCCACCGTTTAAGAATAAGCAATTTCTCTCCTTATTTTTTTCTGTTAACAGATTTTGCGCACATTTAACTGTCAATAGAAACGATTTAACTGTCAAATAGAAAAGAATGATTTCTTTATATTTTTCTTAAATATTTATTATTATTATAATCTATCCATATTTTAATTCAATTCATTTTCATAATCTGATTATTCTTTTTAGCCTAAGAGATGTGTAGTTAGGGCATAAGTTAGCATTTTATCACATTTCTTTTTACTTATTTTTCATGTATAACATTTTAATCTAGTTTTTTGCAATGCATTTTCAATAATTCTATGTCACCCCTTTGCAGGTTGGGAACTCAAGGGACTACACTGCTACAAATTCTTCAGCATTAAACACTCCTGGGAGAGCGCAGCACAGCTCTGCAACAGGTCAGTTTCCTTCCTTCCAAATCCAATTTGAATACAATGAACCCATCCTCCGGCTGCGGGTTGAAGAAGTTTGCTAAGAAAAAGGACGAAAAGACAATAGCGGGCGTGATCCTTGAGTCATCGGCTTCGACATTGGGAGGCGGTGACGTGGGTTGGCGTCCTACGCTTTGCTGATAAGGCCAAGCTTTCACAATGTATTTAGGGGTTTAAAGGTCACATAACTGTTATTATAGAAATGTTCTCGAGTTTTTCGTTATAAGAAACTAACTAAACCTTAATCAATATACTTACTATTTGTCTTGGGTGAGCAAGGTTACTATGTTTTATTATGATATAAAGAGAAAATAGTTTAAGGCTTTTGGAGAATCCTGGAGCCCTTACTCGATCTCCACTGGTTTTAAATACACGTTAGTCGGATCTTGGATCTTCTAGCGTCCTGCTTTCTGCCATGTATTCATGGGCACCCAGTCTGGGTGAGACTATCGGAAATATGAACGATTGTGATTTTTATTCATTTTTTGTTAAGAAATTCATTTTTATTTATTTCTTTTTTTTTTATAACGGGACATTTGTGACGTTGCAAAGATAAATGCTAAAGAATTAAAAGAGTGTTAAATGCTCTTTTTTTTCTTAATTTTATTTGTATTGTATTCATTTTATGAATGCAACTGATAAAGATAATTGAGGTAATAACATCGCGCTATTTGAAATGGGCACGTAAAGTTGTTGGACTTGATAAAGAGTAAATTCCTAAAAACTTAATCAGCGCTGAATCGACGGGTATGCTTCCGAGGAATGGACCGAAACGTATGTAGGAAGATTGTGTGGTCTGACATTGTAGATTTAGATTTTGAAAAAAAAACATTTCTTCCATAGACTGTAGCGCCAAAACGGCTCAGATTTTTATGAAACGCCTCAAGTCTGCTCCAAAATCCAAAAATTCTTTTTGCATCTCTAATGGTACATCGTCTCTGTTAATTATACCAATTCTTGCATACTTAAAAACGGAGTTATGAGCGTCTAAAAATTACACCAAAAGTGTATTTCTCTCCTTACACCCCAGATGGAGGAACATGATTCTAAATTAAAAACTAACCTGTGCTACTTACTGATTAATTAATTTTTATTTGTTTATTTTATTAAAATTAATCAATTAAATAATTTTTAAATTTAAATTTTATTCCATATTTTCGGGATTATAAATGTTTTTTCATTTCTTTAGTTAAATTATCATGTCGAGGGCGTTCGAACAAAAGTCACTAACAATGTTTGTCCTAAACAAGAAAATGAATTTTAAATATCAATTCCAACCAAATGAGGCGTTGAATGACTTAGTGATGTTTGAAAATATATGGATTTGCTATGTGAAGACTGAACTGAGAATGTGAAATGTAAACGTTTTATTATTTTTGAATTTTGCTCGAGCGCCCACGATATGGACGAACCATTATTAATCCCAACGCGTTGATTGTAACGTATCAAACCTTTCGAACATATACATCGCCTAATAATTAAAAACTTTTTCGAATAATATTAGCCCAGCTTATGTAGGTACATTAATTTTTATAATTTATTTAATCATTTTTTTTTTTGCAACGCCTTTAATAAGTATTGTAAATTAGCTAAAAAGGTAATAAAATATGCAACTCTTCTAAATGTTTACAGTCTTCATGGGTTTCACACGGCGATTCTTTCTAATATGAAGTCTGTAATTATTATTTACAGGTTTAATACAAATTCTGTTGAAACAGTTGATACCTACGTAATTAAATCATACTATTTAATTGTAATGTTCATAAAAAAATTGAGCCACGAGAAGCATAACTACCGTTGATTATATTTATTTCATTATTTTTTATTTATTTTTTTTTATGAAAAACAAATCGTTTCATAGTAAAATATTCTTAAGGAGCCTCAAAGAAAGAGTAGATGTATAGCTCTATTTACTCATACATAGTTTTTAGTTGATATTTGTTTTAATAATTATAAAATAAGCATATTAAGTTTGAATTTCTGGTATATATTAAAATGATAATTTCTGATTAACATATTTTCTATTATTGAATAATTCAAAATCATTTCAAGTTATTTTTTAAATTTTGTGCATAAGCTACTACGTTCTAAACGATCTATTGTCAACTCTCCCATTATAAATAACTTTTACTTACTTGTTTGTTACAGTTAAAATAATTTATATAAATTTCGAACTTACCGATGAAGTTAATAAAATACAAACATCATTTTGTTTTGTAGAGTGAGGTTTTAGAAATTTATTGGAAGGGAAGAAATATTTGTCAAGAAATAAGACCTCAACAGTCGGGTCGCCATCTTGGAAAGAGGTCAGCGGGATTCCTAAACCAGACCTAGTTTACCATGAGTGTCCTCTATAGCTCCATCTACTCTTTCATTGAGACTCCTTAAGAATGTTTTACTATGAAATGATTTGTTTTTCATAAAATAAAATAAAATAATAATAATAAAATAAATATAATCAACGGTAATTATGCTTCTTGTGGCTCAATTAGTTTATTAGCATTATAATTAAATAATACGATTCAATTGCGTTTGTATCAACTGTTCCAACAGAATTTGTATTAAATCTGTTAATATATAATTACAGACTTCATTTTAGAAAGAATCGCCGTGTGAAATCCATATAGAATGTAAAAATTCAGAAGAAGTGTTGCATATTTTATTACCTTTTTAGCTAATTACTGAAAATTAAGTTTGACTTTTAGTGATGACTGAAAATACGGCACAAGGGGTCATTCTAAAATCAACTGTCACTTTGTCTGTCCGGAGATTTCTAGAATTTTTTTTAATTTTTTTGGTTTTATTTTTATTTCAGCCTCTTAATCAGCAATAAATTCGTCTCAAATGAGAGTATATTTAGATATATTAAATGTTTGAAAATAAAAAGTTTGTAAACACCCACTTCCAGAAAAATTTCTTGTGAAAAGTTCGTGCGATTTACATTCTGTCCGAAGTGAATTTAAAAAATTTTCACTAAATTTTTCAAATCAAAAACGTATATTTTGATTACTGGAGGATTCATAGCACAACAGCAACTAGTCATACTCTGTAATAACGCAAAAAAATTTGAGAAAATTAAGAAAAGAAATTTTTAGAGCATAATTCACTTGACACAAAAGAGTTTCCTAGTTTTTAAAGTAAGTACCTAGAAAATATAAAAATCATAAAACTCGCAAACCATGTCAGATTTTGCACTCTTTAATACTAATATAATAATTATATATGATTTTGGAAATGGCATCTTATTTGTGAATCACCCATTCCACAGCATGCGAAGAATACCGGATCTTTAACGTTAATATCGTCTTATTCAGTGGCGTTTGCAAGACGTATGGTTAGGGAATAGTCTCATATAATTTTTCATTTTTTATTGTTTTTATTTTCAATAAATGTATTTTATATATATTTGTATAAATATATTTAAATATTTATTTAAATAAAATATTTTATCAATATTTATTACCATATGACAAGGGGTGGCAATAACTCCGATTCCTGTACTTCGTGTCAGAACTGTGCTCATTACCATACAAGTAATAATAATACTATTGCAATAAAAAGTACTTTGATATTTTAAAAATAATTTTTTGATATTTTTTCTATTTTTACACAGTATTTAGTGATTTTGTTTCACAATATTCCTATGACAAAGAAAAGGGACGGATTTTCAGTATTAGATATTTTCTATTTATAGTTTGCAATAGGATTCTTAATACAGATTAATGTCGACGAGTACTGAAGAATATATATAACTATTTAAAATAAATAGTTATCTATATTATAAATAACTAAATTACTATGTATAAATAAATACTTTCCAAATTTAACAATTCGTAGTTATCTATATGATGAATACATAAATTGCCGCTTGTTTTTTCAACGACGAACTATTATCATTCCCTAAGGACTATTTTCGTTTCGAAAAGGGTTGTTTAATATTCTGAGCTATACCCTGGACAATAAGAAACCCTTTCTGACGAAGTTGAATATAAAAAGAAAAAACAAAAAAAACAAAAGAACAACATGAAACTAGGCGACCCAAAAAGAAAATAAAAATTCAGCTCACAGTGAAAATCACTATGCCGAACACGAACATAGATTTAATGACGCTATAAAAGTATGTACCACCAAGCCACACAAGTCAGAGAGATTGTAAAAGGCCTCTCTCTTGTGCCAAGGTATGTGTAAACTGACGTTCCAAAATTAAACTTAATTTAAATCTATATTTAGCAGCCGTTCCATTTAAGCTTGGATGAAATATGTAATTTAAATTTTATAAAATATTTGTTCTGTGCAAATAATTTATTTATTTTAATGTCAAATTAATATTTCGAATTTGAGCATTACTTTTCAAACATTTTTTTTTTCTAATATGTTTTCGGTATTTCTTCTTATTGGCTTTTTGATACAACTCCTTCGCTTACTGATTTTTTTGTTTCCCTTATTTGTTTAGCAATATAAAACAAATTATCTTAATTACAATTACAACAATCTTAATTACAAGAACTATGCAGGAAGATGTTGATCATCAATACTACCTATATTAGTGCAGACCGATAGACAGAAAAAAAAATGATAATCCTATTCATTGGCAAATAACTTCACTGCAACCAGGTGCGTGTACGATACCAACCCGCATATCCTGGAAAGGATTGGGCTTTCGTTCTCTCTCCTAAAGACATTGAAACCTATCGATATATTATAGAGCTCCAGATTTCCTGGTAGTACTTCCTAAGAACCTTTTCTTTTTTCATTATTAAACTTTCAAGCTGTACTAATTTATGTATTAGCTAGGGCGCCGGTCTAAATCTCAATAGGAAAGATAAAAAGTTATATTTTAAAATTATGAGTAAATATCCTCAACGAAATATATATTATTGAAATATGACTTGCGGAATAACTAATCATTTATTACTGTACAGTCAATGAATGCTCAAGTGTAGACGGAAATGACGAGACGCCCAAAGGTGACTTCGGTGCTTTCTTTGGACTTGTTAAAAAGATAAACAGTTTAAAAGTCCTAGGATCTAGGAGCAGAGGCAAAGAGAGGAGAGAGAGAGAAGTTCATGTTTTTCGTTTATATCTCGAAAAAGCATGATCCTAGCTGAAAACATTACCTTAAAAATTTGAAGATCATTAAATTTCCTTTGTTTCTTTGAAGAGTGTATATTTCTTAAATTATAACAGATTCGAAAAAAAAGTATAAGAACATTCTTGCAGGAAATTTAATGCTCTTCAATTTTTCAATATATTTTAAGGTAGGACCAATTGTTTTCGATATATAAACGAAAATCCGATAAATATGACCTTCTCCCTCTCTCCTCTATTCACCTCTCCTCCTAGATCCGGGGAATTTTTGTATGTTCACCTCTTAAATAGTAAAAAAAAAAGCCCTGAAGCTAATTTAGCCTGTTCCCTTATTACCGTCTACAACCCCCTCATTGATTGGCCTATTATACTTATATAAGAATTGTGTTGAATTGCTTTATCACAAACAGAATTATTAGATGACTTTGATTATTCTCAAACGCCAAAATTTATCAAAATCTACAGGTAAAGGTTTTTGAATAAATATTTAATAACAGCTCTTCGATTTCAGTTATCTGCATTTATTTTGTCCGATTTTCTGCTATAAATAATTTAGACATTTTATTTTAAAATCAAATTATTATTCGTCCGCACCGTCATCATCGGATCTGTGAAATTAGGGAACATGACTTCAGCAGACTAGCGATCGATAACCCCGTACCGCCTGTCACCGGACACTGCACCATCAGGCGAACAGGAAAAAAACCTGGACGAGGGATGATCAGCCGTTCAAGCCGACACAAAGATAACGGTAAGGAGCAGAAGTGGGTTGTACGGATGAGAGTTAATCTATTAGTCGTTACCGAAGCGGCGATACCGTATGAACACGTACGTCTAGGTACGGTACCACTCCGGGCTCTTCAGGTTCCCAAGGAAGATCCTCGCAAGAAAGAAACTGCTGTGTCGATGGAACAGATCGCTTCAAAGCAAGCTAATAATAATGGGATGGCACGCCGTTAAAAATTATGGTACATAAAGTTCTTAAGCAATTAACTGCTCCTGGACCACTCTCATGAATGGGTAGATAGAGTCCACTGCAAGGATTCGGGAAGCATTTCTTATCAAATTTTATCCGTATACTATTAATAACACTATATTCATCAAAGAGGATAGCTAATAATAATATTAACGTCATTATCCATTAAACAAATAAAATTAAGAAAATAATAAATAAATAAAATAAGACCTGTCGATCCAGTGGTTCGATGGCGACAACACTCCCTGTACAACTCTGTCTACTGATCGTCAAATTGCAAATCTACAAGGTCAGACTTAACTCAATCTTCCAATCTACATTTAGTACAAATATTTTATACACCCATATATTCTGCACAATTCTTTATTTTTGAAAATCTCAGTGCGTTTTTCTTTTCTGTACTTAACCGGCCAAATTTCTCATCTTTAAAGAACAGTAGGAAGTATGAAAGTATTGTATTTTGACATTCAAGTTTCTGGACTGAAGACTCGACCTGAGTGATTTTACGCCTGAAAAATAGTAAACATTTTCTGCCATTAACTTTGTTTTCATTTCATAAAATGCTTAAGTATTTAACTTATAATTAATATGAGAGGCTTTCACAATCTCAATTCTTGTTAGAGTTGATTTAAACTTACTTGGAAAACCTCTTTTTCTGCATCCGATGCACGTTTAAGGTTTCTTTTTTTTTTTTTTATTCGCTTTCTGAAAAGTAGAAATTTTCATATTTGACAGTTCTGTATTTTTAGTGACGTTTCTTTAATATATCTTTTAGTACCGAAAACAGAACCTGCATTATATGTTTGCACAATCTTGTTTTTGAACGTCTTTGTTTTTTAACTATTGTGAATTAACGAGTGAAGTAAAAATTGGGTATTTTATATTGACTGTAAACTATAATCGCAAAAACTAAAATTGATTATATTTTTTCGCTTTCAGGTACGGAAGTGACCTAGTTCTAGTCGAATCTTATGGAGAAAATAACTTCACAGCTTCGTTGGCCCTGCGACAGCTGAACCCAGCGGACAGAAGAGCACAGCACTATTGGTTAGGGCTCGCCTCCTTGGATGACCTAAGGACCAACACGCTGGAGTCTGCGGCGGGTCTTCTCGTATCGCAATATGCAGGTGAATGCCGTGTATGGCAATTATCATCGAAATATCATCAAACTTTTTTTTTTTTAACCACTTACTCTATCCTCTTTTTTTATATAGGCTTTTGGTCCATGGACCAGCCGGACTCAAGCCTTGGCGAGTGTGTTGATGTGACTGTGACTGATGAACAACAGTCTTGGGAGCTGCAGACTTGTGAAACTCTTCTTCCATTCCTTTGTCGAGCTAACGCCTGTCCTTCTGGTACAGAATATGTTCTTTAATCGTGTCATAATATCGCAAATCCATATTTTTTTTTTTTTATAAATTCAGCAAAATAATCTGAACATAAGCCTATGGTACTCCTAATCCTAATAATACTCCAAAATGGCACTCCTTATTATGAATTGAATAGAGAAAAAATGTTGCCAATCTGAAATAATCTATAGTTTTGTCAAAAGAGTGGTGTGATAATTTTAACTATCTGAAACTCTACTTAGCAATGATTATAAAATATAAAATACAATTGTTTCATAAAACTAAAATTTAAAACAATCTAGCTGTTATATTAAGATCAAATGAATTTTATTCACATTATTGTCAGTTTATTTTTATTAATATTTGACAAATGGCGAAAAGGAAAAAAGGATAAAATTTATTGGAATTACTATGGTGGATTAGTTGCCTCTAATAATTTACCAATGTTGGTATGAATTCATTCCAAATGCACTCTGCAATGCAATGTGTTGCTTGTTGAACAACTGACAAAATTTTTTTATCAATTTCACTTTCTTATTTTAGCCATCCAAAATATCAACTCAGAATAATTGCAAAACTACTGCTCCCTAGCAGTGAGGGCATATGATGCTCAATTTCCTTCTCCTTCCTTCCTCCAGGTTTGTGTTCTCTTTTCCATTTAATTTTCAGATAAATAAAACATTGCTTGTTTCAGGATCGTTTCATTGTTCAAATGGGCAGTGTGTGAATGGAGCATTCAAATGTGACAAACAAAATGACTGTGGTGATTGGTCTGATGAAATTGACTGTCCTTCCAACTGCAACTACTATATGGCCAGTAGTGGTGATGTGGTTGAGAGCCCCAACTACCCACAGAAATATGAAGCACTAATGAACTGTAAATGGACTCTCGAAGGTCCTCATGGACATAATATTTTGCTTCAGGTAAAATTACTTGCCAATAAATTTTTCCACTGAAATATGGTAATATTTTTATTCTATAATTAACCTTATTTATTTCAGTTTCAAGAGTTTGATACTGAAAAGTCATTTGATACTGTACAAATCCTTGTGGGAGGAAGAACAGAGGAGAAGTCAGTAAACTTGGCTACTCTTTCTGGAAAACCAGAAATCGCTAATACCTCATTTGTATCTGCTTCAAATTTTATGATAATCAAATTCAGTACTGATGCCTCAGTTGAAAAGAAAGGTTTTAGGTAAATTTCTATTTGATTTCAATGTCATCTAGTGGTAAATATAACAGCTTGTATATTAATTAACACTTTTTTAAATATTATATATTCATTTATTAAAAATGGCCGTTGAATCAATTTCATATTTTTTTTCTATTTCAGAGCTTCTTGGAAAACTGAACCACAGCTTTGTGGTGGAAATTTAAGAGCTACAACCCAACCACAAACCATTACCTCACCTGGTTATCCCAAGAAGTACCCTGGTGGTCTTGAGTGTCTCTACATTGTCACTGCTCAGCCAGGGAGAATTATAACCTTAGAAGTAAGTCAATTGTGGGATGAAAACAAGATTGATATTACTTAATTGTAATATTTTTTTTGTTAATTTATTTAAATTATTGATTCAATAATTTTGGTCCTAAAAATATTCCATAAAATAAATATAAAGAAATGAATAAAAAAAAATAAAAACTTTCAGAGGAAAATATTTAAAGATCCCATTTTATTTTAATAATTTCCTTTATAAAATCACTCTTATCTGCAATTAATTTCTGCAGATAAGCTGTCCTTTTCTACTTATTCTTCAATAAATTAAATGCTTTGATTACTTCCTCCATTGCCCCAAAGAACCATTTACATTTCTACTTATTTTTAAAATATAATATTTCATCTTGCAGATTGAAGATTTAGATCTTGAATTAGGAAGAGATTATATCTTAATTCGTGATGGTGATACTCCAAAAAGCCGTCCTATTGGTAGGCTTACTGGACAAAGAGAATCAAACCCAAGGCTTGTAATGTCTACTGGAAGCCAGCTATATCTTTATTTCAAAACAAGTCTCGGTGATTCCAGAAAAGGCTTCAAAATTAGATATTCTCAAGGTATCATACTAATTATTTTACTTTCCATATTTAAATTGTAAAATGCGATATTAGATATAAAAAGTAACAAAAGAGGAGTATTTTAAAGATTTCGTTCTTTTAGTATAATGTTATAAATAAGATTCTTTTTTTGTTATTCTAATAGCTAATAAGAAAATTGCTCGTCGAAACCATTCTGTAATCAAACATAAATATTTAGATTCTTGGAAATAAGCAAAGTTTTTGTGCAAACAGAATCAAAATATTTATGTTTAATCAAATTTGATGCTTTATAAAATTTGCAATAGTGTTTCTAAATGTTTTTACATTGATTAATATATTAACATAACGTTATATAAATTAACCTTTTCAATAAATTGATCTCATGAGTTTCAAGAAAATAATTAAAAAATTAAATCTCTCAAAAATAACTTTCTCTTGATAAAAATGAGGATAGAAACAGTGATTTTATATGTATATATGTATTTATATATAAATATATATATATATATATATATATATATATATATATATATATATATATATATATACATACACACACCATATACATATATAAACCAACTAAAAGGAGCAATCACAACTATCTACCCTCCATTTGTCTAAGACAATCAAATTCTATTTGTACTAGGAATTTTAAAAAGTTTGTTTTGATTTCTTTGTTGTGTATATTCTTAAATATTTCTTTTGTAATATAATTTTTTTTTTACTTTTGAAAAGGTTGCCGTGCCACAATCGTTGCAAGCAATGGAACATTGACATCTCCAGCCTTTGGTTTATCAAACTACCCCAGTAATCAAGACTGTCTTTTAAGACTCCGCAGTCCATCAAGAGCTCCAATTTCCTTGCGTTTTGATTCTATGCTTGTTCATCCTTCCGACAGTGTTCAAATCTTTGATGGTGTCACAACATCTGGTCTCAGACTTCACCCAGGAAATGGATTTTCTGGAAACTCAGTACCTCGTATAACATTAACAGCTTCAAGTGGTGACATGCTGGTCAGGTTTACTACTGATGCACTTCACAATTCCAAAGGATGGCATGCCACATTTTCTGCAGGTTTATATTAATAATTATTCTCTAAATAATATTTAGATAGTGCTATTCATTTTATTATTCAACATATTCAAAAATATTTCTAAGATTGCCCTGTACTAAGACCTGGAGAAGGTGCTTTAGCTTCAAGTAGGGAAACTGCATTTGGAACAGTTGTCACATTCACGTGCCCCATTGGTCAAGAGTTTGCCACTGGTAAAGCAAAGATCACTACAGAATGTCTGCCAGGTGGCAATTGGTCTGTGTCATATATACCAAGATGTCAAGGTAAAATTAATACAATAACTAACCTTTACTTTAATATTTAAGACAGAATTTGTATGAATTTTTTTATTTTAATGTTTTGATCATTATTAACTCTGAAAAATATTTTATTTACAGAGGTGTATTGTGGACCAGTTCCTCAAATTGACAATGGCTTTTCGATCGGATCAACCAATGTTACCTTCAAAGGTGAAGCTATGTATCAGTGTTATGCAGGTTTCGCATTTTTATCTGGAAGACCAATTGAAAAGGTATCATGTCTAGCAGATGGTCGGTGGGAAAGATTACCAGCTTGCTTAGGTAATATTTCAAAATAAGATTTTTTTACCATATAAGTTTTATTTTGTGAAAATTCAGTTTGAAAAATTGGAAATATTTTATTTATTAATTTGTAATTTTATCTATTTTCCAGCATCTCAATGTCCACCTTTGCCAGAAACACCTCATGCCAATGCAACAATTTTAAATGGTGGTGGCAGAAGTTATGGTACTATTGTCAGATTTGAATGTGAACCAGGTTATACTAGGAATGGTCATCCAGTAATTTTGTGTATGAGTAATGGAACATGGTCGAGTGATGTTCCTGTTTGTTCAAGTAAATATTCCTAAAATTGTCATTCATTATATAAATAAATAAGGTCTCCAGCTTTAGTAGCTTTTGGTAGAATAAAGATATTTTGGTTAGCTTGAGATTGAAAGTTGCAAGAATTCATGTTACGTATGCCACCATGCATCTCTTTAATGCAACTATAATAATAGTAGGAACTGATTAAATAAGCCTTGTCTCTAAGAAGAGATTTTCAACTAAAGTTTAATGTTGTTTATTCTACAAGTATATAAATTATTATGTTTTTTACTTCAATGATATTATTTTCAGGATCGCAATGTCCCATAATACCTGAAATAGCCAATGGTTTTGTACTTGACACGACCAAAAGTTACTTTTATGGTGACGAGGGAAGAATCCAGTGTCATCGAGGCTTTAAACTAATTGGCTCAAGTGTCATCAGATGTGGTCCAAACCAGGAATTTCTTAATCTTCCCAGATGCGAAGGTTACTTTACAAAGCTATTATAATATTTTAAATTCATTCATTGCCCACAGCATTAAATATATTTATTTTACTTATGAATAGATATCAATGAATGTGCAAGTAGTCAATGCGATCAAGCTTCAACAGAATGTGTAAACACTGCTGGTAGTTTCCATTGTAAGTGCCGTACTGGTTTTGTCGGTAGCATGGAATGTCGACCAGTTGGGGACCTCGGTTTTACTACAGGAGGTATTCCTGATGAGGCCATAACAGTGTCTGGTTTGGAAGCTGGATATAGTAAAGATGTTAGTGTCATTATTATCCATTTTTTTTTTACCTAGTTAAACTAATAAATTCTTTAATCATAAATGAGTATCAAATTTTTATTTTTAATAAAATATTGAATGTTAGATGGTGAGACTCAATAGTAGACTAGGATGGTGTGGCAACAGTTTAGAACCTGGCGGCAACTGGGTTCTTGTAGATTTACGAGCACCGACTGTTATTCGAGGATTCAGAACACAGAGCACTCCCAGACCTGATGGTTCTATTGCTTTCACTTCTGCTATTAGAATACAAGTAAAGCATTTATCTTTCAATTTTTTTTTTTTAAGCTTTTTTATTACCTTTACTTTAAGATAGTTTAATAATCCAATTTATTTATTTTAAAATTAATCATTTTATTTTAGTATACAAATAACCTAACTGATATAATGAAAGATTATACTAATCCTGATGGGACACCTGTAGAGTTCCGAATTTTAAGCCCAAGCTTATCTGTTTTGAATCTTCCAGTTCCCATTGAAGCACAGTACATTAAATTTAAAATTCAGGTATGCAAAATAAAATTTAGTTTTTTTTTTTATACAAAAGTAAGTTTTATGTTAATAATTTTAAAATCTTTTCTTTAAGGACTATGTTGTTGCTCCATGTATGCGTTTAGAAATTATGGGATGCACCAGGCTTGAATGTACAGACATCAATGAGTGTTTGGAGAACAATGGAGGTTGTGATCAAAAATGTATTAATAGGTATGGATCTGTCTCTTAAGAATTCCATTATATTCAAAATAAAACAAAACTATATAATTATTCATCTTTACAGCCCAGGAAACTATTCTTGTGTATGCAATGTCGGCTATGAGTTGTATCTGAAAAATGGTACTGCAGGATTTCCTATTGACGCATCAGAAACAGGAGAAAGAGATGGCGATATTTTCCAAAGAAATAAAACTTGTGTACCTGTTATGTGTCCAGCTTTAGAACCTCCAGAAAATGGAATGATTTTATCAACTAAAGTAAGAAACATATCCCCTTTTAAATTTATCTCTGATTAGAAATTTAAGTTAATTGATAATTCAATATCTAATATTGTTGATAGAGCCTGATTTCAACAGTAACCAGATAATTACAGAACCCATTAATATTTTTCAGGAGAAATATCATTTCATGGATCTTGTTAGTTTTCAATGCCAATTTGGTTACGTTATGGTAGGATCCGCATCTCTTCTCTGTACATCTGGAGGAGCTTGGAATGGAACTGTACCAGAATGCCAACGTATGTTTTAGATTTTGTTTTTATTATACACTTAATTTTGGAATTAGATGAAATAGGTATTGAATATTTATTCTCCTTCATCACAGATGTAAAATCCTGGACATATTCATAAGGTTTTCATTAAATATTGAATTTTAAATATTAATTAAAAAAATAAATAATAATTATTGTCTTTCAGATGCTCAATGTGTATCATTAGGAGATAACAAAAATGAAGGATTAGAAATCGTGAGGTTGAATAAAGAATCAAAGTTAGTACCATTCCAGCAAAATGTCACTATCCAATGTAATAGCCCAGGAAGGCAATTGAGAAGAACAGCAACATCATCTTTTAGGCAGTGTGTTTATGATCCTAAAATGGTAAGTGAAATCATTGTACTATGATATTTTATCATTTAAATAATTAATAATGCTTCTTGTTGCATTGTTTTACAAATTCTGTCCATTCTTATGCAGTTTAATTTAATTTTTTATTTATTTGGCTTTTATAGGGAGTACCTGATTATTGGCTCTCTGGTGCTCTTCCTGCATGTCCTCGAGTAGATTGTGGAAAGCCTGTGCCTACTCCAGGAGCTGAATATGGTAATTACCTTGACACAAGATATCAGTCGTCCTTCTTCTTTGGATGTCAAGACACCTTTAAATTGGCTGGACAAACGGACAGACATGATAATGTTGTCCGTTGCCAAAGTAATGGTATTTGGGACTTTGGAGATCTGCGATGCGAGGGTCCTGTTTGTCAAGATCCTGGTAGGCCAATAGATGGTTACCAGATTGCTACAAGCTATGAACAGGTTAATTTTTATAATTTATTTTTTGGGTTGAATAATTGAATTAAACACTTTTAGAGATAAGTACAAAAATAAAAAGGCTGTTCTCATACTGTATCATAATTGGATCCTGTGTAATGTAACCTTTCCATGTATATGTTATGATACTTTACCTTATTAGTCCATAATTATCAATGTTTTTATTTGTATACAAAATAGTTATATATTTTAGTCAATGTTTTGTTACCCGCCTGTTAATTAGTTTGATAAATTTTACTTTTTCAGTTATTAACAAAACTACACATTTCCATTTTTAAAAAAATTATATATACATAGAGCATTCTTATTTCCATGAAGGAGAGCAGGCAATTATCATTGTCAGATTTGTTAAACTTGAACTCTTTTTATCTCAGTGAGCACCCCCTAAACATCAGATGGTCTAGTTGCAACTTGTTATAAAATAGAAAAAGCTGAATAAAACTTCTATATTTTTTATTCCATTGATCCTAATGTATTGAATTCAAATAAAGAAAGTTCTTCTGTATATAATTTTTTACAAATATATTTTGATTGTATATGTGAACTTAATCCTTCAAAGTCCTTTTAATTTAAGGGTTCTGAAGTTCAGTTTGGCTGCACTAGACCAGGTTACATTTTAATTAATCCACGCCCTATCACATGCATACGAGAACCTGAGTGTACAGTTGTCAGGCCTCTTGGTTTAACTTCAGGAAAAATCCCTGATTCAGCTATCAATTCAACCTCTGAAAGGTATTATATTCTGATTTTATTTTTTAAAAATAATTTACAAACTTTTCATTTCCATCTATTATCTGATTGCCCAATTACAATAAATTATAAAATCGATTACAGGCCAAACTATGAAGCAAGAAATATTCGGCTGAATTCAGTAACTGGTTGGTGCGGAAAACAAGAAACCTTTACATATGTTAGTGTTGATTTAGGACAAGTTTATCGTGTCAAGGTAAGCAATAAATACAGGATAATTATTTTTGGTTATGTCAAAAACTGATAATATCAAGAAAATTGACATATTTCTAATAAATTTTGTTTTCCAAAAACAAATACAACCCTCATTAAGGCATTTTTAAATATTCTCCTTTTTTAATTGATTGTAGGCTATTCTAGTGAAAGGAGTGGTTACAAATGATATTGTCGGACGTCCAACTGAAATTAGGTTTTTTTATAAACAAGCTGAAAATGATAACTATGTTGTCTATTTCCCTAATTTTAATCTCACGATGCGTGATCCTGGAAATTACGGTGAACTTGCAATGATTACTCTACCAAAATATGTTTCTGCCAGATTTGTCATTTTAGGTATTAATTGAAAGTCAATGCTATAATTTTATAAAAACTGTTATATTATGTTTGTCTTAACTTTTCCAAACTTTTTTTTAGGTATTGTAAGCTATATGGACAATGCTTGTTTGAAATTTGAGCTCATGGGCTGCGAAGAACCTAAAAGAGCTCCTTTGCTTGGATTTGATTATGGCTATTCTCCATGTGTTGGTGAGAAAACTATTGTTGAATGATAAAAGTTTTTTAAATGAAAGATATTTTCTTAAGATCAGTTACTAAATAAAAATAATCACTAAATTATTGCAGGATCATTATAAAATTCAACAGTTTCTATAACAATTGTGTTACATTCTTTTGCAGATAATGAACCACCAGTATTCCAAAACTGCCCTCCACATCCAATTATTGTGAGGAGAGGTCCACATGGTATAGAACCAGTTAATATAACCGAGCCAGTTGCTGTAGATAATAGTGGCTCTATAGCTAGACTGGAGGTCAAACCACATGGCTTTAAGACTCCTGTTACAACCTTTCAAGACATGGCTGTGAAATATGTTGCTTATGATTTCGATGGAAATGTAGCCATTTGTGAAATTAATATCACTGTTACAGGTAATAAATTCATTAATTATTATTTTATTTTTTAGTTTGAGTTGTATATACATATATATCCTTTATATATTGATAGCTAATCATTAAAAATCTGAAAATTTTATTATTATTATTTTGTACATAGATGAAACACCTCCTCTTTTAAGCTGCCCTCAAAGCTATGTTATTGAACTGGTTGATAGACAAGACAGCTATGTTGTCAACTTCAATGAAACTAGGCGGAGAGTTAATGTCTCAGATGCATCGGGAGAAGTGTCAGTGACATTTGTTCCTGATAAAGCAACAATTCCTATTGGATCATTTGAAAATGTCACAGTTGTTGCAACAGACAAATATGGAAACAAAGCTATGTGTCATTTCCAGGTAATCAACATTTACAATCCATTGATTATAACTATATTTTTCTTTTTTGGGTGGATTGGAAAATAAAATAAAATAAATTATATTTAAGGAAGAAGTTGGTTGGGCTTTGACCGCACCCCCTCCCCCCTGACCAACCTCTTCCTTTGGTCATCCAAACTCACTCCAAAAAAATTAATTATAGTATTAATTTCCTTAAACTAATAATTCCTGAAATAGTTAGGATTCTTTTTAAATAATTCTAAACAATTTTAATTTAAAAATCAGTCATTTGAAGAGCCCACGGAAGAAAGGAGGAGAGCTACCCATAATGCATTTTGAGAAAATCGAGTATTAAAATTTGGAGCTCCTACTTTTTTTAGTCTATGGGTATTCTTCAAATGATTTTAACAAACTGACCATCCACATTTCCGGCTGTTACTTCTTACCATCTAATTCTACTCAAGTATGAACACATTGATGTATATAACTCCATTTCGGGGAAAAATGTTACTCTCTCTTTTTCTTCCGTGGACTCTTCATTTACTAAACCTCAATGTTGTTATCATTCTATTAATTACATAATCATTTTAAATTACTATTTTTAGATGAGTTTTGATTATAAACAATTATGTAACAGGTCGCTGTACAAGCAACATCATGTGTAGATTGGGAGTTGAAGCCACCAGCAAATGGAGCTTTAAATTGCATTCCAGGAGAACGTGAAGCTGGTTTACAATGTATTGCAACATGTAATAGAGGATTTAGGTAAACAAATTATTTTTTAAATACTTATATGAAATTAATCTCATAATATTCTCATTTTTATTTTTAATTTTTGAACAATTAGATTTACTGATGGTGAGCCAGTAAAAACATATAGCTGCTCAAATAAAAGTCCATGGACTCCTAGTTCTGTTGTGCCTGATTGCGTTTCTGAAGGTGATAATAAATCATTGTAAATAATAATATAATCAAATATTTTGACACTAATTCAGTTTTCAATTTATTATTATTTATTTTCCTAGATACACAACAAGCCGACTATAATGTCATTGCAACAATGACCTATAGGGCAAATGGAGCCGTCACCTCTGCCTGCTTGCCACAGTACACTGATTTGATGTCTCAGTATTATGGTCAGATCAACACTATACTTAGCCAACGGTGTTCTGCTGTTAATGTCAATATGAATGTTTCCTTCATCACAGCAACGCCATCTTTACTTGATGACAATGTAGTCAAGGTATATTATAACTTAAAAAAATATAGGTGTAAATAATAATATCATAAATAATTTAAATCAATTATTAATATTTTATTTGTTTATCAGGTTGATTTCACTTTGGTCATTATTCCTGCAGTAAAACAACCCCAACTATATGATCTTTGTGGCTCAACTTTGAATCTCATTTTTGATCTGTCAGTTCCCTATGCAAGTGCAGTTATTGAGCCACTTTTAAACATATCTGCAATTGGTAACCAATGTCCTCCACTGAAAGCTTTGTCGTCAACTATTTCAAGAGGCTTCACTTGTAATATTGGAGAAGTCCTTAATATGGATCCTAACCAAGTTCCTAGATGTTGTGAGTATTACATTGATTTTACTTAGCAAAAAGGACTATCCTTATACAGAAATCCTTATGATCTTTAAATAATAAAATGAAATAAGCTCTTTTATACAAAAAAAAAAAAGGTGAATAAATTTATTGATCCACATTAAATGAAAGAAATAAGGCATACTAGAACACTAGCTGATCATTTATTATTCCTCTCTAGTATGAAATTATTGACAAATCAAATAATTCTTTAACGAACTATCTTATATCAGTTATCCTCATGATCCTGAGATACAAAAATAACACATTTATAAAAATTCTCGAGGTTACTGGTGATCCAAATCTTGATCTAGAATTCTTCATCAGTGAAATACCCACTAATTATCAGCAAATTTATTTGAAAGATGAGCATTGGAAGAAGTTAGGTTTGAGGGAATAACAGTACAATGAAATGAATGTGGAAACTTATGCAATAAATCTTTTTTAAACCGTATTAAGACATAAATAATTATTTATAAAAAAAAAAAAACAATATTTTTCAGTACACTGTCCTGCTGGAACTTATGCTGCTGTGAAGCAAAAAACATGCACACCCTGTCCAAAAGGCTTTTATCAAGACAGAGACAGGCAAGGAGCATGCCTCAGATGCCCTCTGGGAACATATACAAGAGAAGAAGGTATATACATATATTTTACATATTTATTCACAATATTTTAAAATATTATTTAGAAAAAAATAATATAAAAACTAAATGATTCTAACATATCACATTTAAATATAGGATCCAAGAATATCAATGACTGTGTTCCTGTCTGTGGTTATGGCACATATTCTCCAACTGGCCTCGTCCCTTGTCTGGAGTGTCCGAGAAATAGCTACACATCTGAGCCTCCAACTGGTGGTTATAAGGATTGTCAAGCATGTCCAGCAAATACTTATACTTATCAACCGGCAGCACCTGGAAAAAGCTTTTGTCGTTGTAAGTTACTAATTCTGTCTTATACTAAGCAATGTTATTGTGAATTATTTTGAAAACATGAGTTATCAATTAGTTAATAACTTTTCATAGCTATTAAAGATGTTATATTTATCATGTTGAATCCTTCTATTATTTTTAGTTGAAAATTGAAGAATAAATTCGAGAACATTCGTTTTGTTAGTTCATTAAAGTGTTGATTCTTTTTTTAATTTCTAAAGTTCTGCTTATAATATTTAGATGTTTACTGTTATTTTTTTTTTCTTAGCTAAATGCCCTCCAGGGCAGTACTCAGACACTGGTCTTGCCCCATGTGCATTATGCCCAGCTAACTTCTATCAGCCTCGAAGCGGACAGATTTCTTGTATTGAGTGTGGTACTAGCCTAGTTACAAAAGGTCCTGGTTCATCAGCTCGGGAAGATTGCCATCCTCTTCAGTGCTCTGAAACATCTTGTCTTCACGGAGGTCTTTGTGTACCCATGGGTAGGTTAATTTTCTTATTTTAGCCTGAAAATTTGAAAGTTTATTAAAATATCTATGAAGGGAATAGACCTTTTTAAAAATGTTTCATCTAGTCTTTTTATTTTTTAGAACATTTTCTATAAACAGAACTAATAAACAAAAAAAAAATATATAAAATCTTAAAACTGAATTCAAAATAAGTTTACTGGTGTTGCTGAGTAAATAAGCTTAAATTATTAAAAATACTTAATGTTAAGTTTGTATTCCTTTGTTAGCCAGAGAACTCAAAACAATCCTTGTTAACTGTTTATTTTAATACTCATAATTAATTTAAATTGCAAAAATAAATAAGTATATTAATTATTAAGGCATAATTTCAGCCCATAGCATCCAATGTTTCTGCCCCGCTGGATTTTCTGGAAGGAGATGTGAAATTGATATTGATGAATGTGCATCTCAACCATGCTACAATGGTGGTACCTGCAAAGATCTTCCTCAGGGATATAGATGTACTTGCAAGCCAGGTAAATTGAATTCTGTAATGATTATTCTTAAAAATATTATGTTAATATAATTTATTAGGGTAATTGTTATGATTGCAGGGTATAGCGGAATAAACTGCCAAGAAGAAAGATCAGATTGTAAAAATGATACTTGTCCTGAGCGAGCCATGTGTAAAGATGAACCAGGCATAAATAACTATACATGTTTGTGCCGTTCTGGATACACTGGCCCCAATTGCGATATCACAGTAAGTTGATTTTTTTTTTTTTTTCTCTCTACGTTCCAGGTAATAGAAACTTGGCTTGCTCTAGCATTGATCACCAGTTTTCTTGGTTAGTTGATGTTGCCCTTCAGTTAGTGAAGCAGAGTAGGGTGTTTGAATCACTATCTTGCCATTACAGTCTAGGTCTTCCAACACGTCTGGTTCCATAAATTTGTTCGGTTAGGGGCTAAGCACGTATTTCCTCCAAACTAATTCTAGCGACGTGGCCCGCCTAACGTACCTTGGAGAGCTTGATAAATTGGCAGATATCCATATCGTTATACAGGCTTTGAATTTTTGCATTGGATCTTCTTTTCCAGGTCCCTTCTGAGTATATTACACCGAAGATTCAGAGAACTTTCCTTTCAAACCGAAGGATTTATAATTCATTGTTTTTAGACGTAGTCCAGCATTCGGACCCTTGGGTGAGAACAGGTCTGACAAGAGTTTTGTATATTCTCAGCTTAGCATTCCGAGACAAGATGCTGCTCTGCAAGTTTTGCTGTAGAGAAAAATAACAACAATTGGCAGCTAATACGCCATTTTATTTCCTCATTGATGTAATTCCGGACATTCACCTGCGTGCCTAGGTACACAAAAGCTTAGATTAATTCATTTGTGTTGTCCCAACTTCACATGCCCATCAGATGATTGATTAGGAGGCTCGATACACATTTATTTGGTTTTTTTCTCCGTTTATGAGAATTTCCAATCTGTTTGCAGATTTTTCTATCACAGCAAATGCGTGTTGCACCGCTTTTAATTACCTTCCGACCAGATCTAAGTTATTGGTATATCCAAGGAGCTGTACACTTCTATTCGTAATCATGTCTTCTGTCTGGATTCCAGAATATCTTAGAGCTTTTTCTATAGAGAGATTCAAAATAAGGCAGATCAGACTATCTCCTTGTCTTACACCTGTTGTCATGCCAAAACCTCTTGTCAACTCTCTATTCATTCTTACAAAGCATTTATAACCTTCCATCGTCATTTTTACCAGGCGAACTAATTTTGTGGGGATGTTCATCTCCGTCATAGCCTTTGATAAAGTTGATTTTATATTTATGAATATTTTTTTTAATCTTTTAAATGACTATAAAATCAGTAATAATGAACAGAACATTAATTTACTTTTTATTTTATAGATTAATCCCTGCACTGCAAATGGAAATCCTTGCAAAAATGAAGCTACTTGCACAGCATTATTGCAAGGCAGGTACAAGTGTGAATGTCTTCCGGGATGGGAAGGCCAGCACTGTGAAATCAATACTGGTTAGTTTTAATCAACTAATTAATTTAAAGTCTAGAAAGTATATATTATTCAAACTTTATAAAGCATGCTACTAACAATCATTTTTCCTATTTTGTTGTTTGTTTTTCTTATTATAATTATTTTCAATAATTATTATTTCTTATATTTTAAAGTAGAAAGGAGGAGTTCAAAATAATCTCTATGGAATAGTCAAAATTTAAATTTCATCTTAAATAGAATTATTAAAGTTATATTTTTTTAAATTATGTTTATTTTTTTTTTTATTGGTGTGAATATCTATTCTGGATTCTCTATAATACTATACGGATAATAATATACCCGTCTATAAAAAAAAAAAAAAAAAAGGTAAGTTATTTCATCTGTGAATTTTTTATAAGAAGTTTTATATCATTATGATTGAGCAGATAAAAAAAATTTTAAGGAAAAGATCTTGGGTATGATCAATTATCGTAATAAGAGAATTTATTTAATAAAAAGATATATCAAATTATAGAGACAGTAGATAGCAGGCTGAATTTCAAGTTGATATTTGACTACTTGAATCGGGAATGGACTTTACGAAAAAAATATAGATATATATATTTTTTTAATAATGATTATTTCTTACTGAAAATTTGGTTTTGGATGAAACATTTATTACAATTTTCAATACTGAACTTAGTCTAACATATCCTACCTGTGATATGAATAAATGAGTTCTCATCATTGTATTGCTATTTATATACCAATATGTAAGAGAACAGAAGCCTAACAGCCCAAAGCTGTTTGATAGATGGATGAGGGCTCATGATATCCTCAATCCACCATCTTAACCAGACACCATCACTGGTGTCTAAACCATAGAGGTGATTTGATCTGAAGAGTCTGAGTGACCACATATGGTCATAACATCACATAACTTCCCCTTAGGCTCCTGAATCTAGTTAAGTGTAGCTTAAATTGCGGGTTCTTCATTATAAACTCACTTTTTTTTTTAATTATTGTCTGGTTGAAAATTTTTTATTGTAAAATTAAACTTATTTTGTAAATTTAATGTAACTAACATATTATATCAATATCACACATAATGATTAAATAAATGTTTTGCTTAAAATACTATTTTATTTTGTTTTTTTGCACACTCAATTAGAAGTTGTAGCTTTTTAAATCATTATTTCGGAAATGGGTAATAAAAAAAATCTATTGATTCTATTTCAGCGTTTTTTTAATGGTTTAAATTTGTTATCATTACAGATGATTGTGCTGAAAAACCATGCTTATTAGGTGCTAATTGTACAGATTTAATAGATGATTTTAAATGTGACTGTCCTCCTGGATTTAGTGGAAAACGATGCCAGGACAAAGTGGATCTTTGTACACCAAGCCCTTGTGAAAACGGTGTTTGCATTGATAAACTTTTTACTCATGAATGCATATGTTTCCCGGGGTGGACAGGTAAGTGTTCTAATCATTAATTAAACTTGCAACACCTTAAACTCAATTGAATTTTACACCTTTTTTTTTCTCATAATAGGTGAAAACTGTCAGATAAACATCAATGACTGTGGTAGTGGCCCTTGTGAAAATGGGGGTCTTTGTACCGATCTTGTCGATGGCTTCTCATGCACTTGTGAACCTGGTTATACTGGAAAGAAATGTCAACATCTTATTGACGACTGTGCATCAAACCCTTGTCAAAATGGAGGTTCCTGCATAGACATGCTTGATACTTTTGTGTGCAAATGTCGACCTGGTTTCTTAGGTAAATTAATTAAATATTAGAAGAATAGCAGATTAAATTTGTTTTCAATATAAATTATTAATTTAACTTTCTGAATTATTTAATAAATATTTCTATTTACATATAAAAAAAAATACATGGATGGAAAAGCCCTGGAAACATGATTTCAAGTATTTTTCATGAAACTGGTTTTTAAAAATCAATTTAATCTCATGTATAATATGAATAATAATATGAATTGAAAAGCAATTAATGAATTAAAACATAACTTTTTAAATATATATTCATAGAAATAACGATTTAGCTCACAGAAATAAATTTAAAACCGATAAAATCAATATTTTAAAATAATTGTAAATCAATTGTAAAATAATAACTTATTGTCCCTAGATACATGAAGAAAAATGTGTTAACATTAACTTTATTGCGTTTTTTTTTAAAAGTATTATTTGATAAAAGTATTTTTTCAGGAATCTTATGTGAAGCTGAAATTGATGAATGTCAAATTGATCCTTGCAGTTCTGAAGGAACAGATAAATGTATAGATCTTGATAACAAGTTCTTATGTCAGTGTAATAAAGGCTACACTGGTGAATTATGCGAGGTAACTAATTTTTATTTGTAATCTGCATACTAAAATAAAAAATTAAAGTATTCATTTATATTCAGCTCAGAAGTTTATTAATTCACTGACCAGTAGTTTTTTAAATTAATTTATTTTGTTTTTAAAGACCAATATAGATGACTGTGCATCTTCACCATGTATGAATGGCGGACAATGTAGGGACGGAGTTAATGGTTACAGCTGTGAATGTCCTGCTGGCTGGACCGGTCAAAGATGTGAACACGATATCGGCTCATGTACTAACAGGCCGTGCCAAAACGATGCAACTTGTATTGATCTCTTCCAAGATTTCTTCTGCGTGTATGTTTTTTTCCTGTTGTACTTTTAACATATTTAATAATTGACTGCAGTAAACTTTTTTTTATTACCTATTTACTATCAACTACCTACATTCAATTACTGAAAAAGTCAAAACAATTTTATTTTTATTTTTATATTAATTATATTATAGTAGTTTATAATTTTGTGCAATTCTTTCGCTACAAAATTATTATACTTTTTGTAATTCTTGTAGTTAATAATAATAATAACTTTTTCTCCTATAATAAAATCCTATTAAGTTTAAACTGTTCCTACTTTTCTAATTATTTTTTCTTCTAAGAAAAAGTATTTTTTCTTTTAGTTGTCCTTCAGGAACCGATGGGAAACAGTGTGAGACAGCGCCTGAAAGATGTGTTGGTAGTCCTTGCATGCATGGTGGCAAGTGTCAGGACTTTGGATCAGGATTGAACTGCACATGTCCAGGGGACTACAGAGGCGTAGGTTGCCAATATGAGCTTGATGCTTGCGAAGCAAATGTATGTGAAAATGGTGCCACTTGTGTGGATACTGGTCCAGGATACATGTGCATTTGCCCTCCAGGCTTCACAGGTCTGACTTTCTTTTTTTTTAAATATTTAAATACTTTCCTTCATAATGATTTCTTAATTTCAATCAATTTTATATTTTAGGTAAAAATTGTGATGAAGATATTATTGACTGTAAAGAGAATTCATGCCCACCAACTGCCACCTGTATTGATCTTACTAACAGATTTTACTGCCAATGCCCATTCAATTTGACTGGAGATGATTGCAGAAAAAGTGAGTGGCTCAATTCTTCAATAATAAAATATAAAGGTTGGCAATGTATCATATTTATGCCTATGAAATTGTTACAGCTATACAAGTGGATTATGATCTTTCTTTCCCCGAATCTTCTGATAGTAGTGCAGCTCTTTCTGTTCCGTTTGTTCTGTCAGGCAAATCCAGTTTTACAATAGCCATGTGGGTTCAGTTTGCTCATAGGGATGAGTCTGGAATATTTTTCACCCTATATAGTGTTGAGTAAGTCCAAAGACTCATTAGAATATTATCTATATCATTTAAAAAAAAAATGTCATTGTTTTTATAGGTATGTGTTTATTTTTTTCGTCCATTCAGAAAACTGGAAAATGCATTTTGTGATGAATTTCAATCTTCCTTAAAGTTTTTAATCTTTAATTTTAATCTTCCTTAAAGATTACATAACTGTACACAAAAACTAAGTAACATTAGATCACAAATGTAATGATAGTGAGGACTATTGTTAAACTTAATTTATATTGTGGTATAATTTGTTACAGCTCAGGCTATATGGCAACTGGCAGGAGAGTACTTGTTCAGGCTCACTCAAGTGGTGTTTTAGTTTCCATCTTCCCAGAACTTCAAGATGTCTTCTTGGCTTTCCACGAATACGCTACCATAAATGATGGTCAGTGGCATCATGTTGCCATCGTATGGTCTGAGGGCACACTGACCCTAGTAACTGAAGGCTTAATTGCTAGCAAAGTTGAAGGCTACGGAACTGGAAAACAGCTTCCAGAGTAGTGAGTTCTAAAAGATAATTTTCAAATAATTTCAAGAATAATTGTTTAATAAAATTTGAAAAGTTGCTGTTTTGTATTTATATTAATATATGAATGCAAATGTTTCAGTGGTTGGGTTGTTCTTGGCAAGCCTAGGCCAGATACAATCAAAGCGTATACAGAAGCAGGATTCCAAGGCCACTTAAGTAAAGTTCAAGTTTGGGGAAGGGCTTTGGATGTTACAAATGATATTCAAAAACAGGTACTTTGAATATCTATTAATTAAAGTTCATAACCCATTGTATTTTTATTCTAGTTTCATATATGAAGTAGTGTTAGGATCCTCCCCTTTGTGGGTTCCATGAAGTAGTCATAGTAGCATAGCCTGGGTATATTAACATTAGACAGAAATGTTTAATACTCAGACCAATTTTTTTGGTTTACTCACCACCTTTATAAATTATATTATAAATTTCATTATAAATATATCACATTTAAATCATTCACATTATATCACATTATAAATTTTTGTCTTTTTTGTCTATTAATGTCCTCAATCACATAATCTTTTTTTTTCATTTTATGTAATGAGAGCCTTGTTAATATTTCATCAATCAATTGAAGGGGCTCTATACATTTAACTCTAAACACAACCATTAACTGAAATACTAATTACAATTAAAATAAGCTTAAAATTGTTCTATGATCCTTCAGGTTCGAGATTGTAGAACAGAACCAGTTTTATATCCAAACCTAGTACTTACATGGTCTGGTTACGATGATATCACTGGAGGTGTTGAAAGAAAGGTTCCATCACAGTGCAGTCAGCATTCCTGCCCAGCTGGATTTACAGGACCC
Organism: Rhaphigaster nebulosa; assembly: GCA_948150685.1. NCBI lineage: Eukaryota > Metazoa > Arthropoda > Insecta > Hemiptera > Pentatomidae > Rhaphigaster > Rhaphigaster nebulosa. The sequence continues at coordinate 83,956,543 of OX411311.1, read as the reverse complement.
AGCTGTGACCAGTTACAAGTCGATAAGGTAAAATATCTAAATCAAAATAATTATGCAAATGATGTGCTTATTGTAAATAATTAGTTTAAATTATTAATGCTAAAATGTATTTTCTCTCCTCAGATCCCTCCTAAAGTTGAGCATTGCCCTGGAGACCTATGGGTAATTGCAAAGAACGGATCAGCTGTTGTGACATGGGATGAACCGAGATTTACGGACAACATAGGCGTTGTAAAGGTTGAAGAGAAGAGTGGTCATCGACCAGGCCAGAGCTTACTTTGGGGCACATACCTCATAGCATATGTTGGTTTTGATCAAGCAGGAAACTCTGCTACCTGTTCTTTCAAAGTTTATGTATTATGTAAGTTTTTAAATTATTGGCTATTAACTTTATCTTTAAAAAGAAATAGATTATGAAATGATAAGAACCATTTATTGTTCTAAAATTTTTTAAAACTATTATAAATTTTTTTTAGCCGAGTTTTGTCCTTTGCTCGCTGATCCGATTGGAGGAAACCAACAGTGTAAAGATTGGGGCTCTGGAGGACAGTTCAAAGTTTGCGAGATAAGTTGTGGACCTGGATTATCTTTCTCACAGCCAGTACCTAAGTTCTACACTTGTGGAGCTGAGGGTTTCTGGAGGCCTACTGACAACCCAGAACTTCCTTTAATTTACCCAGCTTGCTCTGGTAAGTTAAATATTCACTGTTCATTGATTCATTTTTTCCATGTTTAAGTACCGAATAATATTTCTTTCTAAATATATCACCATTTAATGACCTAATAAATGTTTTTATTGTTTTTAGCATCCAAGCCAGCCCAAAGAGTCTTTAAGGTGGACATGATGTTCCCTACATCTGTCCTTTGTAATGAAGCAGGACAAGGTGTTCTGAGACAAAAGGTGAAAGCAGCAATTAATCTAGTCAACAGGGATTGGAACTTCTGCTCTTATTCTGTTGAAGGTATTTATTATATAAGTAGTCTATGTTTATTTTTGTTACTGTTTTTTTCAATGAGGATAGGTAAAAAAAGCCCTATATATGTTTTCAAAAAGACATAGGGCTGTACATTTCCATGTGTGGGATTTGTACCCACTAAAACCACCTCCTTACACCTGTTTCCCACTCTCCACGGAATCACCATTAGGCATTACATCCTAGAAGGAGAGTGGTTATTTGCTGCCTCATGTTGTTAGGCTGTCTTCTAGCTTGCCTCTCTTTTCCTTCTTCTTCAGTTGCTTGAGGGTCTGTACTGCTAGATGTTGCTCTCCCAGCACCCCTCAGAGAGTAGCATCGGGCTGATGATGTTAGCAGCCCATTTGGTATGGCCCACAGATCTGTCAGAATTCTTTCCTCTCTTACTGAAAACTTAGTGCGTATGTTTGTGTGTGTGTGTGTGTGCGCGCGCGTGTGTGTGTGTGTGTGTGTGTGCGCTCATCCATGTGTGGATGCTTGCAGGCATGAATATTAAGTAAACTATGATATCACTATTATTACTATGTTTATATTACATACATCTATTGACTGGAATAACAAAATATTTGTAATATAATATAAAAATATATTTTGCACTTATTACATTTTGTTAATTTTATTTTAAGGAACTCGTGAATGCAAAGACCTTGTAATTGATGTCAAATGTGATCACCGTAATTCAAGACCATCGAGAGAGGCTGACCTCAACAGGTAAATTTTATAACTGAATATAATTTGTTATTTTTATAAATTATTTCTTTTATAATTTTAATTAACATTTCCAGGACACCTCGACAAACAAGTGATACTTACAGTGTACATATTTCATTCCCGGCAGTGAAGTGAGTAATTATATTCTCTATGGAATTTATACATTTTGCCTAGATGATAAATTGACTATTTGTATATTAATTTTTTAATTCTTCAGTGACCCTGTTGAGAACTTGAACTCTAACCAAAGGTCAACCGTACAAAGACTCCTCGAGAAACTGATACTTGAGGAAGACCAATTGGATGTCCATGATATTCTTCCCAATACAGTGCCTGATCCAGCATCTTTATCACTCACCTCAGATTATGCTTGTCCTGTGGGACAAGTCGTCATGGCTCCTAACTGTGGTATGTAAACATCATATAGCCTCAATTATCTAAGATTTCTTTTATAATCAACAAAAAACTGAACAAAACTACTTATTATTGAATAATGCATTGTTTTCCTATTAATCAAGACATTGCCATCCAGAGACACCATGTTTTTACTCGGCTGCTTCTGAAATTCCAAACACAACAACTAGGATTTTATAAATCATTAGTTGTTTCAAACAATTCATGCATGCTTCTATACATTTTATTATATTGTTAATAAATTTATTTGACCTTAAATATCACTTTATTTTGATTTCTTGTAAATAAATCATTTCCTAATTCTTTTTGTGTGTTCTTTTTACTTCCTTGTATGAAGTAAAGGAAGTATTGTAATCGCAAACAATTTCGGTTTTCAGATTTCAATGCAAATATCTATTTTGACCATCCCTGAACCCCTTTTTGACTAGTTTTGTCGTAATGTCTGTACGTACGTTCGTATATACCTATGTACGTATCTTGCATAACTCAAAAACGGTTAGCCATAGAAATTTTGTATTTAGGATTGCTGAAAAATCTAGTTGTGAACCTCCTTTTTGGTCACTACATGATTACCAGAAGTGATACTTTACTTGAAGGTCATTATTGATTTTCATCAAAAATTATATTAAAATATACTGCAAAACTTCTCAAATTAAGTATATATGATTTACATATTAATATAAATAATATAAAAAATTTTTGGTTAACATTGGCAGACCGGAAGTGGTACTTTACTTGAAGGTGTTATCAGACTTTCATCAAAAATTATATTAAAATATAATGGAAAACATCTAAAATTTGGTAAATAGGATTTTTATACCAATATGAATGTATTTACTAGATTTTGGTTAAAATTGGTGAACCGAAAAGAGTGTTTTACTTGAAGGTCATAATAAACTTAATAAAAAATTATATTAAAATTAAATACAGAAATCATATGGTTTGTTAATAACGGTTACAAACACGATTTTGTTTCCACTCCAATTAAGCATTTTTATTACTTGTTTTGAGTGTTAAAATTAAGTGCAAAATCTTGGTTTTTCTCCCCATTTGTGAGATGAACAAGTCTGCAGCAGGAGAATAAGATATAAGTTAAGTAGGTTCTTCCGCTTAAAATGTCCAAACTGTCGATTTCCAATGCTTTATCTAGTTACATAGACAGTTCTAATGTTGTCAAGGAACAGGAAGAAATCTCTCGGGAACTTGATACCTACTAAAAGAAAACGTCATATAATAACGGAATGGGACCTCCAGACCTCGCGATATCGAGTGTCATTTTTGAGATAATGCAATCTTCGGAAACTAGTAACCAAATTCAGAATCACTTTTTGAGCCACCGATTTACAGTTTAATAGGTGTAAAAAGAAGTCATGTGTTGTCCAGATCAGATATTTTATAATTACTTTAACATAATTGAATATTCTTATTTCCAGTTGCTTGCTCCACTGGAACATATTTTGATAAGAACTCTGGAAGTTGTAAACCTTGTGCTACTGGAACATACCAAAGTGAAGCAGGACAATTACAGTGCTCAGTTTGTCCAGCCATTGCTGGTCGGCAGGGAGTGACTATCGCTCCAGGAGCTCGTTCAGCTGCTGACTGTAAAGGTTGGTCAAGTGGCAAACTTTTTTTTTTCTTTCTATTGTTTCATTTTTTAACACATCGATCATTTTTATAGAGAGATGCCCTGCTGGAAAATATTATGATGAAGAAGCAGGGCTTTGCAGAAGCTGTGGGCATGGCTTTTACCAACCCCAGGAAGGTAGCTTCAAGTGCTTACTCTGTGGACTTGGTAAAACAACAAGGACAACCGAAGCTGTCTCCCAAGAAGTAAGAATCTCTAGAATTCATGTTATTAGTAGATTTTCATTGTTTAAAATAAGCAATAATCTCTAAAATTTGAGAATATTTTTTGTCATACTTCTGATTTATTGGTTGAATATGATACATGCCAACAGTGGTTTTGGATTTCATATGAATACACGGAATTAGTTTATGCCTAGGAGCTTACATTTCTAAGATATAACTTTTTAGTGAAATATTCCTTACATTATTTTAAGTTAAATATATGGATCAAATAAATAACCAAACTCAAAATTTATTATTAATATTAAGTTTTAAAAAAAATGTTAAAGGAACATAAAAATCATAGAGAAAATTGCAGTAGTACTTATCTAATTACAAAGGGCAAAGAAAGAAGAAAAAGTCTTTGTTGAAACCAACTAGTCACTAAACAATTCAGAAACTTCTTTCCTGTGGCATTCTTGAATGTATTTTGGAACCGTCACTTTTTAAACTCCAGCAGTAATCTGGTGTCACATTCTTCTTTCATTTTCGTTCAGTGAACAATCGGTATTGAACCATATTTGTTCCCATTGTGTGGAAGAACATATTTCAAACTTCGCTTTGAGCTATCAATAAATATGTACCATTTTTCTGAGAGTCCTATAAGATCTTAACAAAATACAAGATTGTCTTCTTGAGAGAAGAAGGCAGGTAGATCTTTTTCTCTTGCACGGTAAAAGGTAATTTTGTTTCCTTGTTCCAGTAAATTTTTATCGTTCAACCTCATTCACTCACAGTCTGGCACTACAGTCCCTGTAGGACCTGGGTCTCCTCCAACACTTTACTCCACTCCACCCTATCCATGGTTCTCCTCCTCTACTTCCGCAAGTTCCGCACCTTACGAAGGTCCTCTTCCACATCTTCTATCCATCTTAATCCTGACCTCCCACATTTTCTCCTTCCTCCTGGATCCTCATACATCATTTTTTGAGGTAGTCTCTTTGGATCCATGTGTTCAATATGACCCAACAATCCAAGCCTTCTCTGTCTAATGACCGTGACGAGGTCTGGCTCTGCTAGCAATTCCATCAGTTCTGCATTGCTTCTTATTCTGAATTGCTCGCCTTCCTTGATAGGACCATATATTATTCTTAGCAGCCTTCTTTCCCATATTCTGAGGGAATCTTTGAGTGCTTTTATTAGGACCCATGTCTCACTGCAATATGGTACAATGGGGCATATGATAGTCTTGTAGATTATGATTTTAATCTTCCGGGAGAGGTTCCTAAACTTCAAGACATTCTGCAAGCATATAAACACTTTTTGTCCGCTATAACCCTTGCCTTGACTTCCATTGTCATGTCATTGTTTCTTGAAAACATCCCTCCCACGTATCTGAAGGACTCACATACAGGGAATTCATGGTCTCCGATCTTTACTGGTCCAGGCCTAAGCATTCTGCTTCTCGTTGACTGCATATATTTTGTTTTTGCTTCGTTTACCATGAGGCCAAGTCTTTTTTCTACCCCCTCAAACTCCTGTACAGCCCCGGCTAAAGCTGCCATTGTCCTTGCCGATATAAGAACATCGTCAGCATATACCAGATGTTGAGTCAGTCTATTATAGATTGTGCCATTTAGTCTCGTCTTTATACGTCTGATTGCTATTTCCAAAATCAGGTTAAATAGCACCGGTAAGAGAGGATCTCCTTGCCTAAGTTCCTTGTTTACCTTGAATTCTTCTGAAAGCTTTCCCTGGATCTTAACTCTACTCCTGGTATCATTCAGCGTCATTCTTATAAGCCTATTAATTTCATCAGTAGCCCCAGAATCTTCAATCCTTTGTACATTTAATTTCTCTCCACACTATCATATGCTTGACCAAAATCAATAAACAAGTCATCACTTCAGTCTTCCATCGAGACCCACGTTAAATTCACAGGACTTCTCCAGCATTTGCCGCACTGAGAACATGTGGTCCACTGTTGCCCTCTCTGGCCGAAAACCACATTGTTACTCTCCCGGTATTCTTTCCGCCCACTCATTTGCTCTTCTACAAAAGGCTGTTGATAGAATTCTACTAAGGAGGAATATTGGACGATAGTTGCTACAGTCTTGCCTGCTACCTTTCTTATATATTGGACAGATGACTGATTCTGACCACTCAGGGGGCATCTTCTCTTCCATCTAGCAGTCCCATATAAACTGGTATACTTCTTCCCAAAGGTCCTCTCCAGCATACTTTATTATTTCTGAATTTATATTGTCTAGTCCTGGAGATTTGTTATTCTTGAGCTCAATTATTATTTTTCTAATTTCTTCTCTATCGGGAGGCACCTCTTCATCTACTTCGTCATCAGAGCTCTCAATCCTATTTTGATCTCCCACATTGTTTCTCTGTGTTATATTAAGCTGCTCTGTGAAGAACCTGATGTCCCCCACAAGGCTTCCATTTTCGTCTTTTATAAACTCTGTCCACTGGCTTGATTTATTTTAGTCCTTTGTAGAACTTTCTACTTTCCTTTCTTTTGTGATTTTTCTCCAGTTCTTCTATTTACCTATTCTCCATTTCTCTCTTTGTTTTCCTACATAGGGACTTGGCCATCTTTCAGAACCTTTTGTATTCTTCCACAGAGTTTCTTATACTTCTCTGGAGAATTTTTAATCTAGCTTGATTTCTTTTATTTATGGCTTCTTCGCATTCATTATCAAACCATTCATTTCTCGATGCTTTCTTCTTCGGTCCCACCACTTTTTGTACAATTTCTCTTATTGTTGTTTCGAAGGAATTCCATTTTTCGTCTACTGAACAGTTTCCAGGTGCTTTGTTCGTAGAAAGTTTTTCTTGAAATTTCTTTTTTAATTCTTCCCTTGTTCGCTCTTCCGCTACCAACCTTACTAGATCAATAGGATCCATATGTCTTTTGCTTGCCTTTTTTAATCCACAATGTATTCTCTGCTTTATTTTTCTTAGAAACAAGTAATGATCACTGTTACAGCTTGCACCTCGGTAGCTTCTACAGTCCAAAACAGCGGATGAATGCCTCGAGTCGATGAGTACATGATCTATTTGGTTCTTTATAAGTTCATTCGGGGAAATCCACGTCTCTTTATGTATTTCTTTATGTGCAAACATTGTGCTCATTATTTTAATCCCACTGGGCATTGCAAAATTGACCAATCTTTCACCGTTACTGTTGGTGGTTTGTAAACTGTTCTCCTATCGTGGGCCTGAATCCTTCTTCCTTTCCTATTTTGGCAAGGTCATTCAACCTGGAAGCCAGTAATTCAGAAGTTTCTTTTGACAGGTTGAGATCTCTATTAAAGTTTAGGAATTTATGACATCCCCTCATAATCACTATCACCTTCATTAGTATCAGAAAGGGATCAGAGGGGCAATACTCATCCTTGCAGAACTCTGGTAGATGATGAAACATTGAAATTGGCATTTCCTCTGAGTGAGGGACAGGTTATCTTGTATATATATATATATATATATTGTTCCAATATAAACTCTCTTTACAAAGTCACTAAAAGATTTTCTCTTTACTTCTAACCTGTATTCTCCACATGTGTAGTTTCACACAACAGGATGATATTCAAAACTTCTTCTACTTGATCTCCTTTTATTTTTATTCGACAACAATCTACAGCACAGTATGTTTTATGTTAACTTTATAACAACTCTATGTAGCTGAATAACCTGAAGTTAGCTGTGGAAGGTTGGCAAAAATGACTATAAGGCAGGCCAAACTAGTTCCCCCTACCAATACCAGTACCAATACCAACACTTTATCTTTGCAAAGATAGTCTAAGAGGCTGCCCAACTTATTATATTACAATATAAAAAGGAAAGAGAGTTAAACTCAATGTGAATCAAGATGGAAGGAAAGGAGTTTTACCAGCTCCATGTTACATCAAGCATTTTCAATTATTCTGATTTATTTTGTAAATGCCTTCTTATTTGAGTAAGAACTCCTTTATTTCTCCTATGATACTCTAACATTATGTTTTATATGAAACAGTTGATTCAACTATGCAGTGACAGATTCTGTTTTAGTTCATAACCGGATGTGAACTGTAACTTGACAATAGGCTTTATTTACTTACAAGAGACATTTAATTTGCTTAGTTTATACATGATTGTTTACATTTTTTATTAAAATCAAAAGATAGTGAATATGATCAATTAGTTGTTTTTTTTTTATTAGCTAAATATTTAATCGAATAATCATGCAGGAATGCAGAGATGAATGTGGATCAGGCATGCAGCTAGGACTCGAAGGTCAGTGTGAGCCTTGTCCTCGTGGAACTTACAGGACACAAGGTTTGGAAGCTGCCTGCCAATCATGCCCCACCGGCAGAACTACAGCTAGGGTTGGTGCTGCAACTGTGGAAGAATGTTCTCTTCCAGTCTGTCTTGCTGGTATGACATTGACCAGTACTTTTTACTAATTATATTTATTTGTTCTCTGAATATCCAATTATTAATATAAACAATGATTTCTATACAAATAGGTACATTCTTGAACACCAGTCTAAATACTTGTGTAACATGTAAGAAAGGCACATATCAACCAGCATCCCAGCAGACATCATGTTTACCATGTCCAATCAATACAAGTACCAAAGGCATTGGTTCTGTAAGTATTGTTAATGTGTATTTTTGTTGTAAGTTATTATGCAAACTTGGAATTACTTCAATTCATTTACTTTTTAATTTATAGACAAGCAAATCTGACTGCTGGAATCCATGCGAAGTCAACGGTCCAGAGATGCTTTGTGATCCTAACGCCTACTGTTTACTTATCCAAGAAACTAATGATTTCAAGTGTGACTGCAAGCCTGGTTATAATGGAACTGGAAAAGTTTGTACAGGTAAGTAATTTAGACTTCATCAGTGAATGAAAAAAGTTTGTCCTACGTTGTATTATGTATTAATTTTTTTTAGATGTCTGCGATGGTTACTGTCAGAACAAAGGAACTTGTGTCAAGGATTCAAGGGGAACACCCTCTTGCAGATGTGTTGGGTCATTTATTGGACCCCATTGTGAGGATAAATCAGAATTTGCCTACATTGCCAGTGGCATTGCAGCAACTGTGATATTCCTCATTGTAATTGCACTTTTTGTATGGATGATATGTGCTAGGTAATTAATGTTTTATTTAAATCTATTTATTTATTTATAATATATAGAACAGAGAAATAATCTCCGAAGCAAAGTGAGATATCTGCACAACTACATTGATAATCTGTTGTTAAAATAATTACTTTATTCTAAGATTTGATAAATATTTTTGACTATTAATTACTAATTGTGACCAATAAAAGTATTGAATAAAAATTAATTTGGTTGGTTGTTGGCAGACAGAAAATACACTTAAGACAAAAATTAATTTATTTATAACAAATAAAAATTATAAATTTAAAATTATGAGAATAAGAAAATCACAGAAACTTTTTTATAAAAAAACAACTAAAATTATAAGTTTAGTTTAAAATTATAAGTTTAGTTTAAAATTATATTTTGTATATAAAGGTGGATTAGTTTAATAATGTGGAATATTCGAAAAATAATAAATACAATTTTTTACATATCTTAAATCTAAAAACAAATTATTAAATTTAAATCATTAGAAGTCTTCCTAGCTCCTGCTTATATTCCTATTATTTTTTCATGATTTCAAATAATGGTGTTTTCCAGCTAGAAGATGTTACAACTTAACTTGGCCTTAACTCACTGGCCTGTATTTAATTTTACTTTTACTGACTCAAATTCACTTTAAAATAGACTTGGCTAACTTAAAGACATTTAATCCGGTTAATGATCTAAGACAGATCCTCATCCAAGCATAGTTCTGATCAAACATGCTCATGACTCTGCAAAGTGGTGAATCTCCTCTGACAATGACTTGCTTGTCAAGAAGGCGACATCAAATAGTGCGCTAATATTTTTTGTTTTTCATTTCTTTTAAATGTCCGCATTTATATTTTACTGTTTAGTTTAAACAAAACACCCTCTGATAATACACATATATGTAAAAATTCAAAATTTGTATCACTTTAACAAACACCACTGCTCTTTTGATTTAACATTTCAATAATTTTAATGTCAACAGTTCTTCTCTTTAAAACAAATTACCCAAAGTCCATTTGTTTTATACTTTATTAAAATTTTAAATCTAATTAATTAAATCATTACACTATATTCTTAAATAATTAATATAAATGAAAGAAAAAAACAATTAAAAACTATTCTCCATTAAGGTTAAAAATACTGATTGAATATTAAATGTAAATTAATTTTGGTTCTGTATACCTAATTGTGATATGACTAACAATAACATTAATTTTTATATGAATCTGAATCTAGAATTGTTTCTAATTTTAACTACTTTCTACAGAGCTGAAAGGAGAAAAGAACCAAAGAAATTAATAGCTCAAACAAGTCCAGATCATACAGGATCACAAGTCAATTTCTATTATGGAGCTGCACCTTATGCTGAATCTATTGCTCCATCACACCATTCGACATACGCTCATTATTATGATGATGAAGAAGATGGTTGGGAGATGCCAAATTTCTATAATGAAACCTATATGAAAGGTAAGGTTATTCTATTAAATTGGATTCTATACTAATTATTAGCTCTTGCTCAAGCAGCTTGCTTGAGTAAAAAGCAGCGCCCATTCGTATCAGGCCTATTGCTTCATATTTGGCAGCAGATCCACATATTAAATCTCGGCCTTAACACTGACTAGAATATCTTGGTGATCTGGAGGATTACATTTGCCCTTATCGGCCCAGATGGAGTTCATGAAACACAATCGTAAGAAAAATTGTCTTTAAAAAAAAAAATATATCAATCCTTCTAACTTTTCATGATGATATTTTTAATTAACTAAGTATTACTATTTTTAAATTTCTGGTTCCATCAGATGCTACTCATTAATCTATTGAGTTTTCTTTCTGATGCTCACGGTAGACCTATTCTCAGGAATTGAACCAATGTCACCATTGGTGATATAACATTATTTTTCATTTATTTATTCTTGTAATTATTTTTTTTTCCTGTTGTTTTGAACTACTTGTTTGTAAAAAATTACTTATAATACAAAATTCCCTTGAATACTTATACAATGTCTCATGGCATGGAACATGTTTTAGTCAAAAAATAGAGACTCTATATGAATTACTATTATTACATTAGAAAAGGTTGCGTTAAAAATTAAATTTAATCATTTTACACCTATAATTTCCAATTGATTGCTATAATCAAGTACGGATATTAGTAATGGTGGGGGGACTAGTCTGGCATGTGGGCCTTATTGCTAACTCCTGACGGCTACCTAGAAGTTGCCACACTGTCCTAATCAGAATGGGTTTGTCAAGATACCTTTCGCTGCTGCTGCACAAAATAAATATTACCTAGTCCAAGAGGGAATCGATCTCACAACACTCTGAACTGGGGACTTTGGGACATATGCTTCAATGTGTATGGCCATCACGGTCTCTTTATAATAAGTTCGGATTTTAGCAAGAAATATATAATGCCAATTTTTATTATCACTTAGTAATAAAGTTTTATTAATGACATTTTAAAATGTACCTCTTTTTTTCTTAGGAATGCATAATGGCAAGATGAACAGTTTAGCTAGATCTAATGCCAGTATATATGGAAATAAAGAAGACCTTTATGATAGGCTAAAGAGGCATGCCTATCCTGGAAAAAAAGGTAACACATTGTTTTAATTTAATAAAAAAAAAAAAATTTTTGTATCTGTTCAATACAGTACTAGTCTTTTAAAACACTACAGAAAGTATACCCAAGCCAGCAATGCAATAGTTTTGGATGTGACTAAATGGAACGCTGAAAACCAATAGTATAAAAAATTTTGTTTATAAAATAAAATCATTCTTATGCATCATTTTACTTACGATTCATGCAATTAATAAAAAAAGTTAACCTGTGTTTACTTATGAATAATTCTTATTATTCTGATGATGATAGTTATCATTTAGATTAAACAATCTTGTCCGTAGGACTTGATTGCAGTAATAGAACATTTCTTAATTTCAGAGACGGAAGACAGAATTAAAACTTCATGAAAGTCTGGTTAAATTGGTTATGAAAGGTAAATATTTTCTAACCATTTTGTTGTGGGGAAAGGAACTAAAAACACAAAATGAAATAAAAATGAAAGAGATCCACTAGCTCTTAAAGGTTACAAATTGTCAATATTTTGTAATTGAGCTAGTAATCTTATAGTGGATTATGGTATTTTATGGTGTTAGTAATTTTTGGAACTATGTGTGTACATAAAATGTTTAAAAAGTTGAAGAATATGATAGGAATTATATTTCAATTTACAATTAAATTAATTAGGGAGAAAGGGTCACATTGTCTATAACTCATCTACCACACAACATTTTGGTGTTGGTAGTTTATTTCACAAAGCACTTTTACTAACCTTAACATTTTCTTTCCTATATAACAAATAAGCATTGTATTAGGCAATGGCAATGAGGCCAAGCTTGTTTTCATGCAATAGGAAATATTGGCATGCTCCATTATATTTTTAGTCTGTTTTATTGGAAATCAACAAAAAGCCAAGGCCATCCAATTAAGATATCATGCTCTAAAACCAAAATTCACATCTTTCAAATTTTAAGTTTTGCAATGCTAATTTAATTTAGTTATTTATGTATTTATTATAATAATTATGATTTTTGCTGGCTCAAAGTTTAATAAAATACAAGTGTAAGTTCTTTTAAGGAATTAAATGCAAAAGGATTTTAATTGCTGATAAAATACCTTAAATGTATGAAAATGAAGTATTTATGTTTATTTTGTTCTTGTCTAAAATTATTATAACAATATATAAAATAGGCTTATTGGAAATTTGTTTAGCTGTTTTTTCTTAAATAAAAAAATTCAACAATTAAATCTCTATGTAAGAGCAACTATAGTTTTTATATTATTAAACAATAGATCAGTACCCAAAAATAAAAATAAATCCAGTTGACACCTTGTGGTATTTGACTGATAGTCTTTTCCAGGATTCAGTTTAACATATATATCAAAATAAACTAACTGGATAAATATTCTGGTAAACATGAGGAAGTTATGAAATCTCTAGGTTGCTTATCAAGTTCTTGATAAAGAAACTTAGAATAAATACTGGTAATTATGAATACCATAATTTATTATGGTAATAAATACTGGTAGAATTATGAAGTATTCAAAGCAGTTGGTCTCGAGAAAGCTCAGCTTCAAAAATCGTTTTCTACAAATAATCCTAAGGTGCTAGTGTGGATTGATACCTACAAGATGGCAAATGATACAAACAGTGTTAAATAAAAGATGGAAAGCAATTATCAAATTCTGGGAACGCCAATATCAAATCTGGTTCAAAAAGCTAAATAAGGATGGAAATGACTGAATGCAATAAAAATTACTCAACACTATCATCTGATAAAACTTCAAACTGCCTGATAGCCTTGAGCTGCCTATTTTTCTCAGTTATTAGCTTACCAACAGTCACAACACATAGAAGGAATGCAAGGTAATATCTAAGTCATTCACCAGTTGAGTGAAGTCACTGTCAATTTATTAGAAAAGAATGAAGAATAATACATCACTAGTCCCAGGAAAATTATCAATTGAGCCCATTTAGTCCCATCTGAAAAAACTGAAACAAATACAACAGAGTTTTCAATTTTGAAGATATGACCTCAGATCCCGAAATTGTGATCTCAAATATCTCTGCGCTATGAGTTTCAAGTGAGTCAATCGATTTGAAGTTTTTTAACCTATTTAAAAAATTCTTTTATACTGGTTTAGATTAAACTTTAAAGGATTCCTGCTTTTCAGACTTTTTGACTGTTTCTTTCAACCGTTTATATTTTCAAGTAGACAAAAGGTTTTATTTTCGACCGAAAAAATATTGTTAGATTGAACCTGATTTTGTAAAGGTGGTGTCTAATTTGACAAAGATTGCTATGTAATTTTATAATTTGCACATTTGAAAACTAATGAATTCAACAAAAAATTAAATATTTTAAGTATTAGATGAAACGCTCTGCTGAACTATTTATGCAATTTCAAATGCATTAATGCAATGTCTCTATGCATCTAACCATCATTTATTACAAGGGTAATCATACTTCAGATAAGCACAATTAACAGATGTCGTGATATGAAGAGAAGTCAAATGGTTTTTATAATTATTGTATGCAATAATTATAAAACAACTTGAAGGAAACTTACAGAATTTATATAATTTTAAATCAATTTTAATAGAATACTGGAATTGAATACATCAGTTCTGAGAATCAATAAAATTTATTGCATCACAAAAAATGTATTTCAGCGACTTTTAAATATCTTTCATTGAATTCTTGTAAATAAAATAAAATATATTATGCCACACTAAAGGCTCAAGTTTGATTTCAAATACCCGCTATCTGAGTAAAAACAATTTAAAACTGATTTGATATTTCAGAACAATACTTTAATGCTGTTTATACTATTACTTTACATATGAACAACTATTTTATCTCCTATTATACTGATTTATTTTTGTCTATTTTTTTTTTCAGATAAAAGTGACAGTGAAAGTGAAGGACAATAATTGTAATTATTTATAATATTTTCGAGATAAAGATCTAATAAAACATAAATTATAAAGACATTCTCAATTCTTAAAAATTGAGATGACAAATGTCTATTTACCATCTGTTAAGATGCTTTAAGATTAATATTTCACTACGAGTACCATGTTTTATATTTATAAATATATATATATAGACTGTATATTACTTCAAATAATGTTTTTAAACCAAAAGAAACGAGTTAGTAGAAACGAGATGTAAAAGTGTAAATGTATATACGGCATTGGAAGCATTGTATCATAGTGCCACTACGTTATACCACTTTGTAAATGCTCAAAAATGAAATAGTCATGAGGTTTGTGGGGCGGAGGATAACTGTGGTATTAATGTTAATATTTAGTAAATGAATTTCCTCTTAAGTGATTGACAACATGAAACAATTTTAATTCTTTTGTTTTGTCAAACACACCTTATTTATTCTAGTTGTACATTCAACGAACAAACCCTAATAATGTCCATCTTTTTTATTCAACATTTGTAAAAATGAATAAGGCAGATGGATGAAATGAACTTGTTTTTTCTTTTATATATAGTAAATTATAGATTTTTATTTTTTATTTATGTTTCTGGTTATTCTATCAAAATTATTAACTCCTCAATGTTAATTTAATTGTAATGACTTCTTATAAGATTAGTCAATTTATATATATATAACCTTGAGATTGTTGATAATATTTTATACAAATAATATGTATATACGAGAGATTATATATATATGTAAACACAATAAGAATATTGCAACAATTGTTTGAATGAATGAGGTACTACTTGTAAATCTATATAAATAAATACAATGTGTGTTGAGTTTTACAAGCAGTTTTAAAGATCTTAGTAATGTATTGTACATTTTTTATATTATAAAGTATAATTTTGTAATACCTGTTTTGTTTCTTTTCCTTTCTGATTGTTAAAGTTGAATGAATAAAAAGTAGATTTGTTTAATAATATTTGTTCAATTGCATTAGTCAATATTCAAATGTTACATGACAATATTTCCTATAACATCTTTAAATTTATTGATTTATTTGGAAAGTCATTCAAAATGACTTATTTTTCATGCAATAAACATAAGGCTTATAATTGGTCAACACTTCAATAAAACAAATTACAGTAAACTTTCTCTAATCCGGCATCCTACGGTCCAGCACACTGGATAATCAAGCAGGACTTTTGAAATAAAAAAAATTAATATTGATCACAAAACATTAATGATGTCTTCAACAAGGGTTGTTTATGAAAAGAGATGAAGAGAGAAATCAATCAGAATCAATATAAACAAAAATTCCTCTAAAATTATAGAAAAATACATTTTCAGTTATTACTATGAATAAAATGTGCTTGTCGATTTCTGTAATTATTTTTTTATAAAAACCATTTCATCTGGGTTAAAACTATTAAAAGTGAGTTAAAGTATGTCATATTACAAGGCTAACGACCTGGAAGAACTGAAAACAAAAAAAAAGTTTGGGATTCAATAGACCCCTCCTCACCAGTTATATCTGTAAATTTCATCTCACCTGTTAAAGTTGAGATGAAATTTCTAACTAAAGCCTTAGTAAGATTTTAACTGCAGATTTCAAAGAGAAAAACAGACCATTAGGATCCTTGTCAATTGAAGGCAAACAAAAATTGTATTTTTTTATTTTTATATAAACAATTCTTAAATGCTCCTGGAAACTATTGATAAGATCATACTGTTATATAACAGAACGAACTGTTTTTCATTTGTAAGCACTAACCGCAAAAACTACAGAACCATTCCTTACCAAATCTTAATTATATCATATTTTTGCAATAATAATATCGAAATAGCAGCTGCGCAAAAGCCAAAGAGCCATTTCTTCCTTAGAATGTAGCACCAAAATGGCTCTGAAGATGCTGGTTCCAACTGGTTGGACCTGTGCATTATCAACTCCATACAGAATCTCCTTTCCTCTTCTCGGGTGTCAAACCCCTTTCTATCCTCTCATGACCTGATCCAAACTCCAATATAATATCAAAACTTATCCAATTAAATCTAGAACCATTGCTTTCCACTACCATGATGCCTTCACATATGAAAAAATCTTTCCTGATCCTGAAACCTTAGATTGGAATGGTGTATACTCATGTTTTTCTATTGACACATTCTCGTTTCCAACCTTCTTAATATCCTTGATGCACATGCCCCCACAAAATCTCTAGCGTACTTCGCCGGCCTGCACCTTGGATGCATCATGAAATTATGGATCTGCTGAAGAGGCATGATGCTGCCCTTAGCTGCATTAGACGCACTAAACTTGCAGACGCTTACTTTTAGGATGCTCCACGACAGTGAGCTAAATCAGCTCCTGATTTCAAATCAAAATGGTAACTCCTTTGCAAACTTTCCCTTTGTGAATCTTCTCTCTCTCTCACCTGCAAGGTGGAAAAGCATTTAAACTCCACTACATCTCCAGTGTTGGTTGAGTTTCCCATTCTTCAACTGAAAAAAAAGTAGGAAACAAGCATTTCCATTTACAATATAAGTTAAAACCTGCTATGAAACATTGGGCTTAAGAATCAACTTCGAGAAGGCCATAGAAGATACTGGTATGCTTCTGGTAGACAGAGAGACCAGTGAAAAGGTTAATATATTTAAGTACCTAGGTTCTTATTTGGATGCTACCGGGTCGTCTGAGCATGACGTCAGAAAGAAGGTGGAGCAAGCCCGTAAGGCTACCCGAATGTTGCATCCAGTCCTCTGGAATACGGAGATTTCCAACGAGAACAAACGCCGAATCTCATCAGCCATAGTGGAATCTATTCTTACATATGCTTCAGAAACGTGGACAATGAACCCCCGTTTGTACTCAAAGGTGCAGGCAGTTGAGATGGATTTCTGGAGGAGGTGCCTCCGTGTCGCCATGCTGGATAGAATTAGGAATGAAGTAATTCGCCAGAGGATAGATGTTGGTACATCAGTAAATGAAAGGATCGGGGCACGCCGCCTAAGATGATACGGTCATGTGAAAAGAATGTCGGGCGAATGTTGTTCGAACCGAGTCCTGGATTGGGTTACTTGAAGGTCATATTAGACTTTCATCAAAAATCATATTAAAATATAACGTAAAACATCTCAAATTTGATAAATTAGACTTTTATATCAATATAAATAATATAATAGATTTTGGTTGAAATTGAAGAGCCGAAAGGGGTACTCTACTTGAAGGTCATAATAAGCATACATGAAAAGGTGTATTAACATATAATACAGTGATCATACAGTTCAGTGATGAAGGTTATAAACGCTATTTTTTTTCTGCTCTAATCAAACAATTTTATAACTTGTTTTAAGTGTTAAAATTGAGTGTAAAATACTTTTTTTTTCCTCCCCTTTTGTGAGCTGAACAAGTCTGCAGCAGGATAAAAAGATCTAGCAATAAGTTAAGCGGGTTCTTCCGCTTAAAATGTTGAATTTCCAATGCTTTATCTAGTGACATAGACAGTTCTATTGTTGTCAAGGAACACGAAGAAATCTCTCGGGAACTTGATACCAACTGAAAAAAAACGACATATAATTACGGAATGAGACCGCTAGAAACAAGTGCTTGTGTGTGTGCGCGTGAGTGTTTGTATGTCAATAGATAGATTTCGCGAGGCCGAGTGTTGTTTTTGATATACAGCTATCTTCGGAAACTAGTAATCAAATTCAGGGGTACTTTTTGAGCCCCCGATTTATAGGTTAATAGGCGTACAAAGCTTGTTTCATGCGTACAAGACGTATAAGGATTGTTTCAGTATATCAGGCTACCATTTGGTATAGCATCGGGGCCAGTAATGTTTAAAAAAATTATGGACTCTAGTATATCGGGATTGGAGGAAACAGCCGCTCTATTGGATTGCATTTTAATTGGAGGAAAATATTTAAGTGAACTTAAACATAGGTTAATAAAGGTGCTTCAGCGATTGAATGATGCAGGTATGCAGGCCTCACGGTTTCCAAGAAAAAATATGAAATAAGGTAAGCATCATTGGAATATTTAGGATTTAGATTAGATGCTGATGGGTCGCATACTACTGTGGATGGATTTGAAATGGGTTTAGGGGCAGTCTTGATGGAAAAATATTCTGATGGGATTGAAAAACCATTAGTCTTCGCTAGTAGAACTTTGACATAGGCGGAAAGGGGGTATTCGCAGTTGCAAAAGGAAGCAGCAGCTATTGTGTTTGAAGTGAAAAAATTTCACAATTCTGAAAGAGCTGCATTCAACACATTTAGAAATAGGAAACTTAAAGGCTATGGCTCGATCTTATGTTTGGTGGCCGGCCTTAAACGCAGATATTGAAGAATATGTAAAAAATTGCAAAATTTGTTAATCATTAAAAGGTAATCCATCGAAAGCAGACTTAATTCCATGGTCCTGGCCACAAAAGCCATGGGAAAGGATATAAATTGATTATCTGCGACCGTTGGAAGGCAAATATAAATAAATTATTCTGAACAGTCATAGCAAGCGGTTAGAAGTTTTTCAGATGACTAGCATGACAACAGTTACAATTCGAATATTAACGGAGCTGTTTACAAGATTTGGAATTCCTGAAGTCTTGTTTTCAGATATTTATTTCGCCTTCGAATTTCAGGATTTTCAAACATTCCTGTCAAAAAATCAAATATCACATAAAACAGGAGTTCCTTACAGCCCCAAAACAAATGGAGCTGTGAAAATAGTGTAAAAACTGTTAAAAGGTGATTGCGTCATGCTTTGCTGGAGAAATCGCTGGCAGATATTGAACCTGTTCTTCAACGATTTCTGTTAGATTATAGAAGTTCCCCGCATACTTCCACTAATATTGCTTCCGCTGAGACCATGATGGGAAGGCTGTTGCGCACAAGATTTAATTTCATCCGTCAAGTTTTTGTTCCGTTTGTAAGTCCAGAATGAATTCGACATGCAGACCAGATACAAAGAAGTTGTGTTAAAACTCAATCTAACAATGTTTTACCGATATAGAGACAGCAAGAGACTGATGTGACTGAAGATGTTTTATCTGAAGTCATAATCGAGGAGAATGGTCAACAAAAGGCAAGAACTCAAGAATTTCCAGCCGACATAGAAGGTGAGTTTAATGAACCTCAAGCAGAGATTCTTCAAACCACAAAACGGATAAGAAAGCCTGTTAGAAGGTTAATTAAGAAATGAACTAGTCAGAAAGCATATATGTATATATATATTTTTTTCGTTGATTGAATTTTCAATATCAATAATTTTTTTTGTTTATTTTATGTACTAGTAGATTTGAGGGGAGGGGGAGGAGGTTGTTGGGATCATTGGCAACAACTATGTGATTGGTGAGAGAGACCATGTGGGTGTTACTGAATGACATTGTTAGAAAACATTACAAAATAATTAAATATAAATTCAAAAACTTACTTCACTCTTATTAAACCAACTTCGTCCCAGTACTCCTAAACGATCAATTGGAATGATATTCAAACAGACGATTGATCGGAATGACAATCTTCAGTTTGGATGTCATTCCGATTGACCGTGTAAGAATACTCTTATGATTTCCTCGTAATTAATCGATATTGCTTATCGAGGAACAGTCGTTTCGAAAACAAATTGCTAATATATTACAGGAATATTCTTTTCTGATTTATAAAATTGTGTGTTACTGTTTAAAATCTGAACCTAATATAAGACTTTGGTTACAATATTTATAATATTCGGACAGTGAGGTAAGATTTTTTTTTAACCTCTGATTCAGTAACAGATGGTTAGCTAACTCATTGGATCTATATGTTTACTGACCTAAGAACTGTCATAGTGTTCTGAGTTGCATGGTATTGAACAATAATATAAAAGGTCATGATCAATATATTATTTTCTGTTATAAAATAACATTAGGAACAATTTTTTTCAAGCATAAATTTACCTAACTCCTTATCTTTATCAATTCAAAATTAACCGTCACTCATTTTTTGTTAATTGTACTTACAGGCTGTAGATAAGTATAAAGTCATAGACTATGCCTACTGTTACTAATAGGGGCAATTCATCTGATGCTGGTCAAGTCACAATGGAGGATGTAGAAAAGGAAGCAAAAACCATAATTGAAAAGATTGTCAAAGATGTCGGAAAAGCTTCAGCTTCTAAACAACTTATTTTTGGTTGTACCTCAGGATGGTGAGTGCTTAATATCTATTTTTCTCTTATCTTATCTTGAATAAAGTAAAGTGATTAGTTGTTTTTAATTTATCCTCTTAATGGTGATTGATAATATCCTAAAAGTTAGTTTTAATTTTGTTTTTTACGAATAGCTCTGATACAATAAGAATGAATGTTTCAAAAAATTAAGAGAACTATGTTGTAACTCAAATATTTTTACTCTTTTTTTTTTTTTTTTGTGAGGGAAAATATTAGTTACAGATAATGAAAATGCCTAGTAATGGGCGGTATTTGATGTAGTCGTAACATGTGAACCTGGAACCTCCTGAGCTAGTTGGGTATTAAAATCTTTAAGGTTTATAAACTGAAATAAACATCTTTTTCATTATTTACTGTGTAAAATGGGATAAATAAAGTTGATTACCCCATTTTTTATTATATCAACTCATGTGTTTTTTTGCTAATAATATCGTCCTTAACGACTCTACTCTGTTACCAATTTTTGTTAAGATGAGTATTAATAGAGTTAGGTCAATAAAGATATTTTAAAACTTTGGTTATTCAAAAACTTACTATCCTTGTAAAAAAATATTTCACCTATATGCAATCCAATTCTTCATCAGGAATGTCAGTGTCACACTCAATTTATATTGTTTTCATTCTCACCCTCTTCTATTTCTTACCCTTCCTTAATTTCAGAGGACTGAAAAAGTGGTCACTCAGGGTGAAGCATGCTTGATCAAGCAGTTTTTGCCTTGTTCACAGAGGAAAACTTAAAGAAAGAACGCGATATGTGTTGTAAACAGTTGTTGATGAAAAGGAAAACATATGCACATATTAATTTATTGAATGAATTAAAGATATATCCATATATTAATTTAGGAATATATATATATATATATATATATATATATATATATATATATATATATATATATATATATATATATATATATATATATATAATGTATTGTACATCTTTTCCTTACATGGTAACCCCGTATAAGGACTGTTTATTGTTGTATGCATGCTCCATGCATTAATTATAAGAACAATAAAATTTACGTATTTATTGAAGTTGAACAAAATTTAAGTATTCAATTGAAAATAATTAACTAATAAAAACATATAACGAAACCAAAACTGAATCAAACAAATAAATAAAAACTAAATAAAGCCAACAAGAAATTGCCTATGCTGTCGAAGTCTATATTTTTAATAAATTTAAGCAAGTCTGTCTTGAATTGAGAAAGCAAATTTTTTTCTGTTTCAGGCCATTGTCCATTTTTGATAATTATACTTTTAATCAAATGATAACGTTGCATGCATGTCATATAATTTATAGTCATAAAGTATATGTCTAAAATGTTTAAAATTCTGCCTTCATCGCATAGGTCTGTTTGAAATATTGTTTTGTGTTACCATGTTGACAGTAGTTGCGTTAGTTTGTAATCATTACTGTGCATAGTACTGTAATTATGTAATGTAATATGGAGTATAAATCTGTGAAAGCTAGGTGATTTGACAGAGTTCACCCATATTTGATCCCATCTTTTAATCCTTTAGCTGCGGAATACTCGTGCGGTGGGAGGATATGGTGGTGCAGGATAGTCTAGCGCCTGCACTGCCCCATGTGCGGAATACTTTTTGCGTTTAGCATTTATCATTATATATAGCATTTATCTTTATCATCGTTCTCAGAAGATAATTGCTTTGAAACCCCACTAGTTCCAGGCCTTTCTCCAACAGAGACATTTTGGGATCTATCTTCATATTCCTCATCGTAATCTGAAGAAGACTCCCCTTCACTTTCACTCGTACCCGCCAAAAGCTCTAATAATTATTCTTCAGAATAAATTTTTGTTGACATCTTTACGCACTTAACTATTCACTACCAAAGCAGAAAATATACTGAAGAGAATAGGGAAAATGTCAGGTAAAGAGAAACCGTCTATGGTCATAAAAAAAGGGACGGAGCAGGTACGAGGGTTGGCCGAGTAGAAGGAAGCTATAAATGACAAAAATGAATTCCCGCGCCCTCTGTCGTCTTTGAAGGACATTGCTACTTCTTTAAATAGTCTACAGATGGCGATAGTCGAAGAACTAATACAGAAGCTAGTAGCAGTCAGGCGCAAAACAAGTCTAACTACTATAGAAGCTCATAGCACATGGGGCACTGCAACCGCCAGACTACTATAGAAGCTCATAGCACATGGGGCACTGCAACCGCCGGACTACTATAGAAGCTCATAGCACACGGGGCACTGCAACCGCCGGACTACTATAGAAGCTCATAGCACACGGGGCACTGCAACCGCCGGACTACTATAGAAGCTCATAGCACACGGGCCACTGCAACCGCCAGACTACTATAGAAGCTCATAGCAGCAAAAGGGTTAACCAAATCAAATTTCAGATCCCTCTTTATGTAGGATAACGGTACTTGATGGTATGAGGGCAATTAATCACTTTTTGCCGCTTCTTTAGCATGGTAATCCCGTTCATTACCCTCAACCTCTGAGTGTGCCTTTACCCATTAAAGAGTCACTGATTTCCCTATGTTTTGTAGCTCTATTAAATTTTGTCTAAGTTGGTCAGTCAAATGGTCGTGAATGTCTGAATTAATTATAGGGTCCAGCAAAATTTTGTTGTCTTTATGTATAGTGTAGTGATATGTGTGTTCGTTTTTAGCAGGCTGTTACTTATGCATGCAGTCACTTTTAGCACAGCAAATTTTTCTGCCTTGTTATTCAAGTAATACGATTCCAATTTGTATTTTTGTTCCACATTGCTACCATCTGGTGCTTGGAATAATCATGCACATCCAGTATTCTCGCTGTCCTTACTACCGTCATTATAAACATCAGTGTTTTCGGTGGTATGAATAGTACATTGTGGTCTAGTCTATAAATTTGTTGCTGGGTGTAGCCAAAACATGCAATCAGTGATTCTGTCCATTTTGTCCAGTGTCATGTCTTTATTACCTGTCTTTCCTTTTCTAAAGTTAAATAAGGTCGTACGTTCCTCAATTTTTAGGTGTATTGGCAAAAGTCCTGTCAATAGAACTGCGACCTCATATGATAGAGTACGGAAGCCCTTACATATTTTAATTGAAATTAACCTTTGAAGCTTCTGCAACTTCAAGTCTTGACAGAAAGAATAGTCTAAAATATATATTTATATATTTTAAAAATTATATATAAATATTATACTTATATTATTTATAAATAACAATCATAATATTAATTTATTTTATACATAAACAAAAAATTAATTATGTATAATAATTTAATATAAATTAATATATATATATATATATATATATATATATATATATATATATATATATATATATATATATATATATATATATATATACATACATACATACATACATACATACATACATACGTACATACGTACATACGTACATACGTACATACGTACATACGTACATACGTACATACGTACATACGTACATACGTACATACGTACATACGTACATACGTACATACGTACATACGTACATACGTACATACGTACATACGTACATACGTACATACGTACATACGTACATACGTACATACGTACATACGTACATACGTACATACGTACATACTACTACTATATATATATATATATATATATATATATATATATTAAATTATTATATATAATTAAATTTTTAATACATCATCTCAATATTAATAATATACATGACCGACACCAGTACAGATTCAGGCCCCAATCAGGAACAGATGACGCTCTCAGTGAACTGGCCGATCATATCACTGGTGCACTCCAGCAGAACAGTAACTTATTAGTTGTATCATTGAATATTGCTGATGCTTTTGACAACTCCTGGTGGACTGCGATCTTGACTAATCTAAAAAACTATAACTGTCCTAAAAACTTATACCAAATCATTCATAATTATTTTACTAGACGCAACAAACTTAAATTTAATTCGGAGAAGACTAAATACATAATTTTTGCCAAAAAAATAGAGTACCAGAACTAGTACATTGAGTCGTATATCTAGTAAAAATTAGTTATATATAATAATTTAAAAAAAAAAAAAAAATATATATATATATATATATATATATATAAAATTATTATTTATAATTAATTTTTGTTTATGTATAAAATAAATTACTAAAAATAGGTTAATGCATCATCTCAATACTTGACCGAGACCAGTACGGATTCAGGCCCCAATCAGGAACTGACTTAAATTACTGCCTTAAATTACTTAAGGAACTTAATGTGCCGTTATAAAGATTGTCCAAATGTCTGTTCAAATTTAGTTTTCTGTCAAAGAGTAGACCTAAATATTGTAATGTGTTACACTGAGTTATCCTTACTGAATTGAGTCGTATATTTAGTTCCGGTACTCTATTTTTTTGGGCAAAACTTATGTATTTATTCTTCCCCGAATTCAATGTAAGTAATTTAAGGAATTGAGAGCGTCATCAGTTCCTGATTGGGGCCTGAATCCGTACTGGTTATACATATTAAATTATTATACATAATTAATTTTTGTTTATGTATAAAATAAATTAATATTATGATTGTTATTTATAAATAATACAAGTATAATATTTATATATAATTTTTAAAATATATAAATATATATTTTAGACTATTCTTTCTGTCAAGACTTGATAATTTTTTAGACAATACGAGTACTAAAAAGAAAATTGGTAGACCCTCAAAAAACAATTCCGACAATACAACAGCTTTCCAATTCTAATTCAATAGAAAACACTTCACAAAGTAAATTTATGACCTACGAATACCAATAAAAAATTAAATATTTTTATAATAATGTCTTATTAATTCTTATTTTTCTATTATTGTAACCAAAATTGTCTCCTTAGGATAAGATAAGGATAAATGATAATTATTCACTGGTCCGTAAATAGCTGTCGATCTAGACATTATAAACTGCCCTGATGAAGGTCTACAATGTTGGTACGTAATAAAAAATATGTTTTACCGATAATTATTCAAATTTTCTGTTTCTATTCAGTTAGTGGTGAAAAAAATAGTGAACACATTCATTTAGCAATAGGTAAAATAAGCTCCAAAACTTTCTCACCCTAACAAATAAACCTAAATCTAGGAGGTAAAACCTCAATTTGGCTACTAAATAAATAAATGAATTTTCCATTACTAGTTCAGTGCGAACAACAAACCAATGCAACCAGTTCTGTATGATATAATCAACATAAGACCAATGCATAACATTCAAAACTAGTTTTCAATAAAAACAAATCCAGTTGACATCCACATGATGATATTAAAACAAATTTATAGAAGTAGAAAATCCTTAATTAAATAAATAAATTAATATGTGAATATGTTTTCCTTTTCATCATTCACTCTTTACAACACTCATTGCGTTTTTGCTTTCGTGTTTTTCTCCTGTGAACAAGACAAAAAGCAGCCAAAGTGAATGCTTCGTTCTCCGAGCTCAACATTGACCAGGAAAAAACTTGGCACCTTTATAAGATTTTAAGCTTTTAATAATTTCCTGCCAAGCATTCTTCAGGTTGTAAAAAAAACTTTTTTTACTTGAAACAATCTGAGCATTTGAAAACTTTCAACCGTTCACGCCAAATGGAACATGGAACAACCCTGTGTGTGAAATTCTGAGTGGATTTTTTTTTATTATAGAGGGTAGCTGGAATTCTGTCGGTCCTAAAATCCATCAACCTATGCCAAAATCCAATCACTGCAATTGATCATGAAAGTGGAAAAATGAACTGCACAAGTTTTAGACTGTGCTGTATTAATAATAATAAAAATCGTTCGTCAGTAGGCAGGATAGTCAACATTTATGATATTGATTGTATAAAATATGTTACAAAAGTATTGATATCAATAACACAATTTTATTTTTGTTACTCTTAATTATATTAAATATATTAATTATTACTTGAAAGGAAATAAATGTTTTTAGTGGATTTTATAATTTCTAATATTCTTAAAATTTCCAATATTTAATTATTTATTTTTTGGGGGGAGAGAGATTAAGATTTAATTATTCAATGTTCTTTCTATTGTAGAGAGCCACTATTCATATCCCATTATTTCGCAAGAGTTGTATTAATCTACGCACTGAAATATTTTTAGAGTGTTTGCATGTATACTTGAGCATGAATCATTACTTTTTTATAAAAAAATAGAAAGATAGAGTGGAGTGATCGTCAGTAGGGCCCTTGAAATCGTCCCAAGCACTCCAGTTGCCCCACTTCATTATTCAATTTTGAGTGATCTTCATTGGCTTCCTCTAGATTACATAAAGTGCAAGCAGTCAGATGGTACCTACTGTGAATAATCCATATTAATATCAATAGACTGGAATGGCAATTAACACTTGGTGATGACTCTAAATATTTCACATAGTTGGTGAATTCTAAAAACTATATACTATCTCCTAAATCAAGATAGTCTAATGAATCTGTAGAAATTGAAATGGATAATGAGAGAGAAATAGTGAGAACCAAAAGCAACGGGACTAATTACTTCCCAGTAATATTTACACATTCGAAACCTGGAAACTTTGCTGTACAAATTAGGAGTACCAGAAGTGTCAGATGTAGCCTCTCTTTATTTAAAAAAACAGAAAGCAATAAATTCATCATTGTATCTTAATAATATGCATTCTGCTCCAAATAGTGTTCAGAGGATAATGTATTCCTGTTTGAAAAGGAAAACATATGTTATAGCCTTTTTTACTTCCTTGTACGAAGTAAAGGAAGTATTGTAATCGCGAAAATTTTCGGTTTTCAGATTTCAACGGAAATATCCATTTTGACTAGTTTCGTCGTGGCGTCTGTACGTACGTTCGTTCGTATTTCGCATAACTAAAAAACGGTTAGCCGTAGAAAGTTGAAATTTTGTATTTAGGATTGTTGTAAAATCTAGTTGTGAACCTCCCTTTTTGGTCACTGCTGAATCACCGGAAGTGGTACTTTACTTGAAGGTCATAAATGATTTCCATCAAAAATTATATTAAAATACTTTGCAAAATTTCTCAAATTTGTTATTTACAACTTATATATTGATTTAAATAACATACTAGATTTTGGTCTAAATTGGAAAACTGGAAGCGGTACTTTACTGGAAGGTCATATTAGACTTTCATCAAAATTATATTAAAATATAATGTAAAACATCTCAAATTTGGTAAATAGGACTTTTATATTAATGTGAATGTATTTACTATATTTTGGTTAAAATTGGTGAGCCGAAAAGGGTACTTTACTTGAAGGTCATAATAAGCTTACATCAAACATTATATTTAAATTGAAAGAGAAATCATATGTTTCGGTAACAAAGGTTACCAATGCAATTTGGTTTCCAATCCAATTAAACATTTTTATTACTTGTTTTAAGTGTTTAAATTGAGTGTAAAATACTGGTTTTCCTCCCCATTTGTGAGATTAACAAGTCTGCAGCATGAGAATAAGATATTAGTTAAGTGGATTTTTCCGCTTAAAATGTCGAAACTGTCGATTTCTAATGCTTTATCCAGTGATATTGACAGTTTTATTGTTGTCACGGAACATGAAGAAATATCTTGGAAACTAGTTATCTACTGAAGGAAAACGACATATAATAACGGAATGAGACCTCCAGTAACAAGAGTGTGTGCTTTTTTGTGTGTATGTGTGTGCGTGTGTCAATAGATGGATGTCGGGAAACCAAGTGTCGTTTTTACTGCAATCTTCGGCAACTAGTAACCAAATTCAGTATCAATTTTTGAGCCACGGATTTATAACTTAATAGGCGTACAAGGAAGTCATGTGTTGCCCACATCAGATATTTTATCATAGTAACAGGAGCAAGGGATCATCAGTATCCCAGCATCAGAGAACTAAATGTTAAAATAAAAGTAAAATATTTGCAATACTTTTAGATGGATTAGTATAAATAATAATTTTAAATTGTGACCAGCTCATACGTTTGTATGATTTTTTTCTAGGTTAACAGGATATTTAATGATGAAAGTTGGTAAAATGGCTGCAGTAGCACTAGGAGGTGGTATAATACTTCTTCAGGTGGCGAACCATAATGGTTTCATTAAAGTTAATTGGGACCGGCTTTACAAAAAGGCCAATGAAGTAGGAGACCAGTTGGAGACAACTGCGACTAGCAAGGGACCCAAGTTGATGGACAAGGTTAGCAAAATATGTTTTCTTTGAATAGGTTTGAGTTAAGAATTAAAACCATCACCTCCCTCCTAGTACCTTTGAAAAATAGAGTCTGTAGCAAAATGAATCTTATATAATTTTTTCAAAAATGAAATTATTAATTCTTGTTTTTTTTTTGGCCCAACAAAATTTAATATTTAGAGTAAAATGACATGTCATGTATAGTTCAACTGTTCATAAGGTCAATTTAATCTGTGAAGAAAAAAAGAGTTCCTTTCCCTCTCGTAGACTGTTCTCATTTCCCCACTGCCATATTCTTGCTGTTGAGCTGTAGATAGATCTCTTGATGCAATATTTCTTAATTATAATCAAGCCTGAAGCCTGTGGCAATTGCCACCTGCTATTTATGCCCCTGGCATAAACTACAAAAGTTTACTGTTTATCTAGCTTTTTTTCTAGTGCTTCAATTTTTTTTTAGATATAATTGACAACCTAAGATTTGTACTGTTACATACTCCAGAATATTTTAAACATTTAACGTAAGCCACAGAAAGGAGTATTCTTTCTCAAAATTTAAGTTGAATAATATTATGTTGCTCATCAATTAGAATACAATGTAATTATTTTGTTTTTCCATAAACTCAACTCAATCAACATAATGTGTTTTATTTACCACCAATTAGATATTTATTTATTGACCAATTCCGTTCATCTTCTCTCATCTTATTAGTTTTTAAGTTGCATTGCCAACTTTTATATAATTTTTCAAAGGCCAAATGTTAGCTTTGATATTTTATTTGAATCAGCTTTGGTTTTATTTTAAAAAAATTAATCATGCAGGGTGATCAACAACCTTGAAGATCAGGAATTCTGCTTGAATTTTTCACATCAGGAAAAAATCGAGAATTATGCTTGAAAAACTGCCATTCATCGAGAATATTTAGTTTTTAGTTTAATAATTCATTTTTCCATCAGGAATAAGCGAAAAGTGTATAAAATATTGAAAAGAAGCTTGATTTAGATGTTCCCTTTTCCATCTCTAATTCCATGAAAACTAGAAAAAGCCTCCTTCCACTAATTTTGTTCATCACATACTCATTTTACGTTCTGTATCACCTTACTGGGTTGCTTTACCTATCGCTAAGGATATTAAGGAACCGTAAAATAATGTATTAGCGCCCAACAGCAAGAGTTTTAATTTCATTCATACTTGTCTTCTTATATGTTCACCCCTCACCATTGAGATCGATAATGGCGTGACAAGAATAAGGAGTTGACAGGATTCATTTTATTTCTGTAATTATGACTATTTTGTTTTTTATTTAAAAATAGTTTATGAATAAAATTGTGGTAAAATTTATTCCAATACGTGAATTGTATTTATTTACATTTTTGTTGTTTGTTTTTTTTTAGTTGTTTTTAATTTTGGCGATGTGTTGAACTGTAAGAATTAAATAACAATTTTTCATTATCAGACAGGAATACAACCGTTATAATTATTCAAATTCATTTTCAAGTCCTAATTTTGCATTTTACCATAAGTTGGCCAAATACAACATTTCATGATTCCAATTTTGAATTTTACAGTTCTGAAATCCTCAAATTTTTAATTCGTTTGGATCATGCCAAAATTGGTTTATTAATCAGGGTACATAATTTAATACTCAAATCCCTCACAGATTTCTTGATCACCAGTTACCAACTTTTGCTAAACTGTCTTATAAAAGAGGATTTCTCGTTACAGAGAGTGGTTAGTGGTTCTGTTCATTGAGATTGTAACTTCGTTGAAATTAAATTTTTTGGTAAGTTTTTTATTTTAATGTACTCCAACAGCTTCTGGTGAAGATAGGTAGTTTGGAAGCCAGCAGCAGGTTATTTTGTTGGAGTTGCAGTCCTTACGAAGGCATTTTGAACCAATAGGCTTCTTATTACTTATTTCAAAAATTATCAAATAATTAATCAGTTTGTTATTTCATTGGTTATTATTTTTTTTTTTTTTCGTCAGTATTCAGTGTCATTTTTCTAAAATAAATAAATTTCCAAATAATACCTGAAAGACTTTTTCATTAAGATAGAAAAGGATAACCTTTTTAAAAAATGATTTTATTATATTGTTTAATAAATGATATAATTTTACAAATTTTATTTAATGTTTAAATTCATAGCAAAATTTTTCTTTTATATGGGGTTACATTTTTTGCATTTGTCATTTTAAACAAGTTTAGACTTATTTTTGAATTTTATTATTATTATAAAATACTTATGATTGTTTTATTATACTTATTATTGAATTTTCTTTAATACTGGAGTACATATTTAAGTGTCCCTTACTTTCAGTAAAATAATTTACTTTACTAAATAAAATTATTTGTTTATACTTTCTTATATAATTGTCTTAATAAAAGGTTCCTTTTATTCATTTTTCAGCATCTTTGCTAGGTGAAATTTGGTTTATTAAAAAAAAAAACTATTTTGGACAATTTTTGTGGAACTTTGATAGTTATATTATAGGTACCATTATTATTAACTCTTTGATCCATTATTAAATATAGCACTTCGGTTATTTGAAAATAAAAAAAATGTAGGAGTTGTTTTTATTATGTTTCCTATTAAAAAAGCAAAACAAAGGTTGATATGCTATGCTATTAGCCTTACACTTTTATTACCTAATGAACTGCTAGTTTGTTTTATTTGTATTTATAAATAACTTACATAAATCCATAGTAAATACTTAAGAGCATAGGAGAGGCCTTACAAAATCATCCACACAAATTTACTCCTCCATATTACTTTATTTTTTACTTCTCTACTTGGAGTAAAAATCCACCATTTAAGTAAATTATCCATACAAGTAAAAATGATTATTACAATAAATATTTCAGTACACTGCTAACAGAAATCTATTTCTCCCCTCACCAAATTGATAGTATAATAATTAAAACATTTAAGCTTATGTATGAGTTTTATCCTTAAATTTTATCAAATATAACTTTAATATCACTGAATACTTCTTCTTTTGATTTTCCAGCATCCATAGTTTTCACCATATTGAGTGTCCTATAATGTTCTACTATGGGCAGCGAGTCATTGTAAAATGTTTGTATTCTCTTTTTCAACGTTTCTTCATTGTCATCCGACCGACCGCTGCCCTGAGCACCCCTTTTTAAACAACGGTCAATACAAACTTTCTCATTGCATTCTAGAAATAGAACGAAAAGCAAGTCTACCTTATCTTCCATTTCTCTCTTCCATCCTTCCAGATTGTCCTTGTTTCGTGGGAAGCCGTCAATTAAAAAGTTGTTGGTCTGAGCATTTTTCATTGCGATTTCGATCAACTTACAGGTAATTTCGACTGGAACGATAGTACCGTTCCTGATGTGGTTCTCTATAAGCTCTCCATATTGTGATCCAGCTCTCTGTCTCTCGTCCCTCAACAGATCGCCAGCAGACAAATGCACGAAACCATATTCTTTGACAATGTTAGCACACTGGGTCCCTTTCCCCGCACCCGGGCCTCCGAGAACAAAGACAACTTTCGGTTTCACTATTTGAGACATTTTTGTGAGTAAGGTAACACTACCGTTTATTATACTGTTAATCATGCAATGCTCAAATTTAATGACTAATAATATATACACTAGACTACCATCGGTACCACCACTTCGTTGTATGAATTCGGAACCTTCTACGGAAGGTTATCGATTTACTTCAACTGAGCGCTGCCAACCAGACCGCTGTATTTCGTAATCCATCCCCCCCCCCCTTCTTGTTTATCTCAACGCTCTTGTAAATCTGTATTTCACAGAGATGTAAAAGGTAAACAAACTGGCACGTGTATATTAATACCGTATAATTTATCAAGGCCCCTTTCTTTATTTAAAATAACAAACTTTGAAATAGTTATACAGATAGACTGTATTTGTTGATATTAATTATTCACATGAAATAATTTGCCCTAAAAAAATATATAATATCATATCTCTAAACTATGCAAATTATAAATACAATTATTTTCACGAACAATTGGATGTATGCATGAAAAATATATTTCATTCAATTTTTCTTTTAATCTGTATTGCTATTGACTAAAACCTAAATAGGCCTCTCTTTCCAAATTTTCGCTAAACAATAAGTTTTAATCAAACAAAAATGCAATAAATACATGCGAAATTTTAAATATCTAAACGCAATGCTATTGGTTAGACCGCAGTATGACGTCAAATTTCATGTTGCCGGGCGCTTTCTTTAAGTGATCGACGATAAATTGAATTATATCACGATTTCTTTCTTTAAGTGTTGTATGAAATCATTAATTAAAATGACAAAGAAAGAGGGTTTGTTCAAGCGCAGTCGAATAATCTTCCGAAAATAAACGCGGGTATGATAGTTTTTTTTTTCTTTCTTCAAGTCCAGAAGATATTTCTACTGAATTTAAAGGAGTAAAAGCTACAAGAAGCTCTTTTAATAAATAATTTCCCATATTAATTTGGAAAACTAAACAACCTATAAACGCGGAACAAATAATGTTTACAAATGCAGTCAAGTAGACGGACACGAATTATTTTATCGAGTAAATAGGTGCATATCTTTCAGTTGTTAAGGCCTTCGTACACGCTAGAGTTTTATTTCCAAAGCTCTGAAACATGCCAGAGTTAATAACAGAGTGCTCTGTTGACAGAGTTCTAAACACTGTAAAAACTTCTCTGGCAATGCACTTGTTGCATATTTATTTCTTTATTACTCTGGTTGAATGTGATACCAGAGTAAATTCTTTAGTTATAATTTTATTTTTGTATTCGATCTACGTATGCAAGCTTTCTATTATAGAGATAAATATATAAGAAGATGGCTGTACTACAACTAAATGTAAATTAACGAGAGCAAATACCCAAAACAATAGACAAAAATCATCTTAAGGTACTATTATAAGATTTTAGGGACTCCAGGATAAACAAATTCCCTACAATAGCCGTAAATAACTGCTACCGATCAACGTTTTTTTTCAATTCAGGCACCATTAGATAGATAGAGAAAAAAAAAAGAACACATAAATGCCTTCTTGATAGACGCTGACAACACACTTCAACAGCCTAAAAAAGCCTTACTAAATAGAGATAGTATATCACTCCCAAACAAGATATACTGTGACGATATGAAGTGTTATATCTATTGCAAGCATACTAGGTTCACTATTTCTCAGCTCCAAGTTAATTGGATTGTAGTAACCGCCATAATGCGAAGTACATTTTGTCAGAGAAATTATCACAAGAAACAGATCTGCCATAGAAAATATTGCCAGATTTTCTCATATGTGTAAACGCCTTTGACAGAGTTCTGGCAGCTCTGACGCCAGAGCTCTGTCACAAAAAATCTAGCGTGCACGAAGGTCTTTAGAACATAATACAGTTAGAATTATTATATCTAATAATAACCTAACTAACTTTCCTAATTTTTTTAAATTTAATAAGAATGATTTTATGAATAATTTAATGTTTTCCGTAACCTTTAAGACGAAAATAATTTATTTAAGGTATTTTAAAAAATCATGCATATATGCTATTGTTGATCTCTGAATTTATATTTTGGAATTTGAATGTTTCTTATTATTAGAAAACCCAAATTAATTAGGGCAGCAGTAAAAAAAATCTATCTTTTATCTATATTATATTAGGTGTAAAGCCCTTTTCCCCCTTACCCGGTGAATATTATTGAAGTAATGTTATTTAACGTGGGATATGGCGTATATTGCTCGCGTCAGTATTATTATTATAATATACCCCTCAGGTGGTCGATATATTGATCCTGTAAGGTGGGCTTAGTTAGAATGTAGAAGAAAAAATATATTTTTCATAAGGCTCGAAGGTCTCAAGGTTTAAATTTAAAATGTCGTAAACATTTTATTGGTCTCGTCCCAATCATGATCATTTTTTAATTTATTTCTTATTAATTGGTTTCTTTAAAAATATATTTTACTGCAACCAAAAAAAATAAGTATGCAGGAAATGTTGGCTAATCATTTTGCTAAATTTTTAAATCACAGTCGAAAATATACTTTTTTGATAATTTTTACGAGCTTTTAATTTAATCCTGCTGACCTTTCAAGAAAAATTAATTTTATTCAACTAATAATTTATTTAATTTTTTGAAATTTACCAAAGCAATACAAGAAAATATCCTGAACGATAAATTTATAATATTAAAATATCTATATAGGTAATAACAATTATGTAGTAGTGACCCATTAACAAAATGATGAGAGTAGGTTTGAGATAAATATTATCTCAGTGTACTTTTATAATGAATCTCCAACATAGTTCTAATAGCTAGATTTTTTAATTTATATTTTGCATAAAGTATTATTAATTTTATAGTTTTTTTTTTTTATTTTTAAATTAATTGGTTCTATACTTGTTTATATGTCCAAACCTCTCACGAGAATTGCGCTATTAATTTTTAAAAAATTCACATCAAAGCTCATGATGTGAAATTTTCTAGGCAGTGTAGGGCATGAAAAACAAATAGCAATAATTGCTGAGAACTGCTATATAATTGAAGGTCTTAAAACTGGCCTTGTATTTAAGGCAATTATTCTGCCAATGAGCCACATGTGGAACGTGCTGAGCTGGGAACTATTTACTCAAACTTAATATGCATGTCCATGGTAATTTTTTTTTCTGATTTAACATTCACTATATATTCCTTCTTTTATATACCTGCTTGATTGACAAGAACGTATCCATCCGTTGTCAGGTTGCCTAGCTACACGGAGAAGTCAGAGATTTTTTTAATTTCGGAAAAATGGAAATAGGGCTGCCGAGAAAAAAACCGGAGAACATCCGCGATGAGAAAATTCACGTTTAAAATAAAAAAAAAATGGTCATAATCTAAGTATCTTGGCATATAGATCGTTTACTACAACGAAATTTAAAGAAACTTCTTTTTGGCTTATTATTTTCAATAATGAGCCTGTGTTATCAAATCAAGAAATATTTGCTATTAACTTCTACCGGCATAACAGGTGCATGAAGCTGCTCTTGGGCTACTCAACAGCTGCCAACCACTTCTCTCTAGCTCTTTCATGGGCAACAGAGATCCTCAGTAAGGTCTTAGATCTTCCGCAACACTTTGCTTGGCAACCCCAGTTCATGCAGAGCCAATATGAGTTTATTCCTTGCTAGCTATACCCGCAGGGCGTTGTCCGTGAAAAGAACTACGAATTAAATACGCTCCCAAATTTAAAGATTATTATTTATTTTTTATTTAGAACTTTTAAAAGATAATGTGAGGAACAGAAGACAGTAGTTTATCATTATCATTCATCATACTGTAAAATTTTAACAAAACTTTTACAAACAACTTTAAAAAAAAAAAATTTAAGTTAGTTTTTTTTTATTTTTTAACATATTACACATTTCATCATACTTATTGCTCTATGAAATGAATGGGGAAGTAAATAAAAGTATTATAGTGAACATAGATTCACCAAGGAAACACATCATTCAATCCAATACCCTGGCTTTCTTTGCCATGGCCATATGGAATGAAGAGAAAGGAAGAAAAATATGTTATTTTAAAAAATTCATTTCTTTATTGTAAAGCTGGTACTATTATAAATGTGATTTTATTTCATTTCTTTAATATTTTTTTAAGTTGAAACTTGAATTCTGAAAACATTTTCTAAAGGAAATTAGGCTCTTTTGCATTTCTATGGTTCAACTATTAGAACTCTTAAGGCTACCATAACTTTCAACGACACAACCGGTTACCAACAAAAATTTTGACTAAGGCCAAAGGAGTGAATATCTTTCTCGGTAATTGACTGCATTGTTTAGAATTCGTCTCATTTCATTTAGACCATTTTTAGGAACTTATTTTATTAACAAATGAAGCTTTCACACAATAATTTCACTCTTGTTAAAATGTTTTTGTAGTGGGCTTGCTTCCACATGTATGAAGTTGTCATGACAACGATTAAAAAATTAGTTGACATCCGCATGATGGTATAGAAGGATCAATCTAATTAGGGATTGATAAATTATAGAAATAGCAAATAATTTATCAATCCCTAATTAAAAAATTGCTTTTATTTTTATATTATATTATCTTTATTTTTTAGTTATTCCCCACTTTTCCCAGGAGAGCATTTCGAAACATTTAGTGCATATAAACCTTCCGGAAAAAAAATCTCTAAATGATAGTGAAAACTGCATCAAAATCGACGAACTATTTTTCGAGTTCTTCGAGCTCAAACATACGCAGGCTGAATCTTATAAATATAGATACATAATTGGGTCATGGTTTGCTCTAAAATCAATAAACAGCTTTCAAGTTGTCTACTGATATTCTTTTATTTTCTCAAAGATCTGCCTCAGGGCGAGCATTTGATCAATAGTAGACATATAGGGCCTTGGTAGTCACCCAGTTATGGGGGAGAGGGAGAGGGGGGTTATGTTGATAATCAGGGTTATGGAGAAAATTTTATATGCGGTGTTAAGCAAGATACACTTTTTAAAAACCATCTCAAAATTTAAGGTTTTACATTTCAAGATATGTAGAATTCAAATATGGCATAAATAAAAATGATCAATGTCCGCTGTCCGCGTCTTTTCTCCGAGATTGCTGGACTGAATTTTTTACAAGTTTTACACCAGAGTCATAGGTCACCCCAGGATGAGCCTCGGAACTACATTTCTATCAGACGTTTTGTATCAAAATTGCGGCCATTTACAAATTTCTTACACCCATTTCTCGACCAATCATGAAGGCAGAGGAAAGTTTTTTTGAAATCATTATATCAAATCCAGCAACATAAAATAAAGTCCAGTCTTTGTATAATGATTTCAGAATACTTTTAAAAATGTTGTTAAGATTTAATAATATAAATTTAACAAATAAATAATAATAATAATAATGCATTGTATGATAATTTGCAACGTTTTTTGGTTTATTATTTTTAATATCAGTGTCCAATAAATAACTTCGTGAAATTTCTATTCACTATATAAAGTTTACCTGTATCAGCCAACCATGATAACTGCTTTTAATAGTTAAAAATGGTGGTAGTGGACGGTGTATAATGATTAGTATTTAATATATTATTATTTACCTACTGGTGTAACAAATATTATCGGTTTGAGTAAATTTCGCTATTTTTGGTCAGGATTAAAAATATGGAAATTTCTTCATGGTGCTTTGCTATTCATCCTCACTATGGGATAACTGATTTAGGCGTATTACTTTTTTCGTATAAATCCATTTAAATATTACGAATAAGCTCATTTGTTTATAATTTCAATATTGAAAAGATGGAACATGTTCTGTCATTTTTTATATTATTAATATTTTTCGCACTGTTTTGCGTTCTCTCAAAGGTAAGCACAGGCGCAGCATGGCCTTAAGCCTTAACCCCTCAAAACGTATTAAGTCAATTTAATTTTACGTTTAAAGTTTGAATTTGGGATTTCCTAAAAAATTTATAAATTTGGATTTATCCCCTTTTGCTTCTCCACGCCTCAATTAGTTGATTTCAAAACAAATTATTCTTTCAAATTTAGTTTTGTACGAATATCAGTTTCTTGATTTTTTATTTAAACTTTTCAAAAAAAAAAAAAATCCTCAAATATTTTACAGCAAAGCTATAAAACTCTTAATGCATTTTATCTCAATTATTTTTTTGAAGAGCTATTTTCCACTGATGACTAAATACATGAATAAACTTATTGCTGAAGATCAGCTGCGTTTACTTTTTTCGACATCTTATTATAAAAAAATGTATTTATTTAAAAAAAAATTATTAAGGTTATTACTATGAACAAAACTTTTTTCAATACCTTCTATGCTTCATGCTATGGAAGATATCTTGGGAAACAAATTTGTTTTTACATAATTAATTCAGATGTGTTCACCTCATTAATTAGGCCAACGCAAATTGACGCATATAGTATAAATTTGTTCAGTGATATATTTCTTTTTGTTGTAGGTATTTCAAATATGTTTTAATTTAAGATCAAAACAATTCTATAGCTGAAATAAATTTTCCTAATCGTAGATCAATTCTTATTGGTTCTCAGTTCTAGCCACGATATGCTCTACTAGGAGATACTGTCTGTTGTGGTATTTGAATTTTATTCCAACGCTGCTGACGCAATACATAGAATCGCGTATGAGTCACATCTTTTTAAAGATGTGTTATGGCTCAACAGGCTGTTTTGAAAGCGCAAAGCAATATCGCTTATTAGTTTGTTTTGAAGATAAGCATTCCTTATACCTTTCTTATTTTGTTGAAAGCCGGTCAAAATTTGAGGCATGATAAGATATTGATGATATAGCTGTTTTGTCTGCATAATAAAACCACTGTTTCAGTATAAAAATATACTCATTTTAATTAATCTTACGAATAATTATAATTAAATTTTATTTTTGTTCATGCTTTTGGGATTAAATTATCGTTGAACTCCCGAATCCTAGGCCGGATTCTAATCTCGAAAGAAGATAATGCTCTATTTTCTGTTTAATGAGCCATGGGACGACCAAGAATCAGTAGAATCTTCTGGAGCACACCTATAACCTCTATAAAGTGCTTAATTGTATCGTCCGTATAGTCAAAATTTTAAAATAAATCTAATGTCTTTCTGCATTATTAAGAGCATGGGGACCTGACCGATCACTAGATTTGAGGGAAAGCCTGACGGTTGAGCGTGTTACTGACCCCATTATTTTCCGATTTAATCGTTAGGTTAAGTACTATACAGGATAACGTCAATAAATAGATTTTTGTATTTATTGACTCAATTAATAAAGGAAGTAAAGAAAACACATATGCATATTTGTTTATTTTTACATACTGTGGTAAAAAATAAAAGAAAGAAAAAAATCTTTTCACATCTAAATTTAAAATAGTTATGACTTTCTTTGATTTATGCAAACCGTTTACAATTGTCTTTTTGTGCGCTAAGAACATTTAACGTGTTTACAAGGAATATAATGAAAATTGCTTTTCTGGAACCTCCCCTCCCACGCTTCATACATTTGCTCCCAATAATGCAGTAAGATATTCGATTTATTTTATATTTTTGACTATACGGTCTACACAGGTAAGCATTAATATAGTTACAATATTAAAGCGAAATAAGCAATTAAAATGAAAAATATCAAAAGCACAAGCTTATACCTAATATGGTCTTAGAAATTAATAGGATAAAGAACGAAACAGAAACAGCTATCATACTATTATATAAAAGGATAGCCCGTTTTTCGTTTGCAACTGCTAACCGCGACAACTGCTGATCTTTACCAAATTTTAGCTACATATAATTTACTTCATGGTCTCCGGAAGGTCAATAATAAAATCCATCGATTTTTCGTTTAAATGTTATTTAAAAAATTATTAATAAATTTCTAAGAGAAAAAGTGTACAATTTGTGCAGGTGTCGTAGCCATGACAACTACATACCGTGGACGAAAGCTCCGGGGCATTGCCTCTGTTGCCCTAGTCTAATTACATTTTATAGCTTAATTATTAATAGGCACCCTGTGCCTCATTATTTTGTTGATCTTTGTCAAAACGGAGATTGTTTTTAATAATTTATTCCGTTGGGTAAATGTGATTCAATTCAAGGCAAACAGCATGACAAATTCTTTTTAAAATTTCCTTAAGTAGTAAGAAGTTTAATTTTAATATCTGTATGTGGGCAAGAGTTGAAGTGCAATGACATGATGATTCGATAGTTTTATGTTGGTTTTCTCAAGGAAACACTTAATTGGTAATCGTCCGATGTTTAAAATGATAGTAGATTTAATTAATTTGAAAGACTATATTGTTATAAGCGCTATCATCAAATGGGCGTTATCAGCTGTCATGTTTCATTTGATATGCCTAACAATAAGGATTGGGAGCTTTATCTAGTTATTTCTGAATTTATCGATTTAATTTTATCATCGTATATTCATAATTAATTAATCTACCGATTAATTTTTATAATAATTGCTTTAATTTTCTTGACTGATTGTTGTCTTGTTTATTTTATTTATTCTTTAACCGTCCCCAGCTGGATGGTTTGTATGCCATTTTGATAAATAATAATTAAACAACGTTGGCGCATATGGACGTGCTTCCTCTAATTTATTTATTAATAAGTATATTTTAATTTTCAATATTATCCATGAAGAGTTTGTTGTTAACATTGCAGAATTCACAATTCTTTTTTCAGTTTTTTGTCGTACCGATTATTCCGCCTGTATGCATAGTAGGGGGGAATAGATATATCATTGGATAGGTATTATATATGTGCACAAATAAAAATTGTTCACATATTTTTCCGTTAAGGTAGGTAACGGAAAAATATGTTTTCTCTCTTTTCAAAATATGTTCTCTGTTTCTTTGTTATCTCTTGGACAATTGGACTCCTATTTTGGTGCTTTCCTTTTTGTTTTGTATGGCTTGGGCCCTTTCTACCCATGTACCAAATTGAGCACCCTATGCGTTATAGCGGCTCTGTAATAGCCGAAAAACCATTTCTTCCATAGACTGTAACGCCAAAAAGGCTCAGAAGATTTTGATGAAACTTGCCTCAATTCTTCTCCCTAAAGCCCTTTAACTATCCATACATTGGCAACATCCTTGGGAAAAAGAAATACGTGATGACAAAAGAATATTTTATTTGCGCATAACTCGTAACGGATACATTTTTCGTCAATTATACAAATGCTCATTTGAAAGATATTTCAATTCTCTACAAAACAAAACAAAGATCATCTTATGTGGACCCAAGGAGTCGAAAAAAATAAATAATAAAACACTTTGAAACTCCTTTATTTTATATCTCGAATTTGAAAAGTGATATCGACATGATTTTTGTAGAAAGGTAAAATTGGACTTTGAATATAGAACACTTGTATTAATTGTTCACTTCGTTGTATTAATATGAAACTAACACCGAAGGAACCATTTTTGTTTCTTGCCCAGATTATATATTTCAACTTTTGAAATCAGTTCCTATATAACTTTGTCAATCTTTTTCTTGTATAAAACGTTTTCAGGAAGTCGATAAAGTTCATCAGGAAGTCCGTGGGCGTCGTCGGGAAGTCTGTTGGCGCCTTGTTGAACTTGGCTGATAAGTAGTTGTTATTCATCGCTGTCAAGTTGTCCAGTCTGTTCGCTTCCCTGTACAGTAGCATACTAATGTGGATTGACATGGTACAGGGAGAAGTTTGAATTATAAGTTGCTAAGGTTGATCGGAATTGTAATTGGTGCTTGAAAGTTTCCCATTATCTTTACTTTTTTTTTTTTTTTTTTTTTTTTTTTTTTTTTTTTTTTTTTTTTTTTTTTTTTTTTTTTTAAGAACCGAATTCTTATGATTTTTAATTTTATAATTTTGTAGTTCTAAAAACATGAAAAATTTATATCTTCAACTATTACGTTTGTGTCACAAATAAATATGGGATTATGACAGTATATAATACAAATTTTTACCACCTTATTTTAAATTACGCATTTTTATACTCGTATATTCCTTTCAGATTAACTTGTAATGAACACACATTTGCAGTTAACAGTTAGATAAACATAACTAACTGGTTTTTATTGTGACCTTATCCTTGCCTTTTTCATTTCAACTTCTGGCTTCCATCTTGTTCTCATTATTCATTATTTAATTAGTTGATTAAAGCAAACATTCTCAACCATTTTACTTTTGCTTTTACTACCCACTCAAACCCTCCCCCAATTTGTTTTATAGTTAAAAATTTAGCTTGTACATACTGGCTTGTGATTTGTTTTTTTATTGCTTTTAATATCAAATTTGCAGCACCTCCATTAACGCTAAATAACAGTGCAGATGTGTTATTCTGGTTTTGTTTATAAAGGAAAAATGCTTATTTGAATCTTTTGCAGTTTGTCATGAAATCTAAGGGAGAATTCTTCGAACCATCTTGGTTTAGAAAACTCCTGCATTAAATAAGTAGGAAACTATGAATCCTTTAGATTATGCTCGGGTCAGGTAGCGGTGGCCCATTGCTCTAATTTTAAACTAACAATAGTCACTAAAAGTCATTGAAAAATAATCTACTACTTTTCAATAGTAATATAGAGGTTGAAAAGACCAATAAAGTTGGCAAGAAATAAATATAAATGTGTACTATTAAGGTTTACTATTAGCACTATTATTTTGCTCCTTAAGGGATAACATTGCTTTAGTAATACCAGAAGTTTTATTCTTTTTTTGTTCTTTGAGTGTTGCACACCAGTGGTAGTAAAAGGCATGAAAGGAAGTATTGATGGATGCAAAGTTTAGTGGGAGGATAAGCATAAATTATTTGGTATTTCTCTTCCTTCTCCTGTTATACTTCCTGTCTCAAACTTTTATACTTCCTGTCTCAAACTTTTATTGCTGGATAGCTTCTTCGTGTAGTATAAAGATGATTGTGAACTCTAAATTGTTCAAAATCTATCTCTGATTAAGAAGCAAATATCAGTTTTAATTATTAATCTATTTCTTAGTTGTAATTTCTGAAAATGTGATTGTTAGAGAGTGGTGCAGATTCTCCCAACCAACCCATAAATTTTACTCCACTTTTTGATAATATCAAAAGCACAAGCTTATACCTAATATGGTCTTAGAAATTAATAGGATAAAGAACGAAACAGAAACAGCTATCATACTATTATATAAAAGGATAGCCCGTTTTTCGTTTGCAACTGCTAACCGCGACAACTGCTGATCTTTACCAAATTTTAGCTACATATAATTTACTTCATGGTCTCCGGAAGGTCAATAATAAAATCCATCGATTTTTCGTTTAAATGTTATTTAAAAAATTATTAATAAATTTCTAAGAGAAAAAGTGTACAATTTGTGCAGGTGTCGTAGCCATGACAACTACATACCGTGGACGAAAGCTCCGGGGCATTGCCTCTGTTGCCCTAGTCTAATTACATTTTATAGCTTAATTATTAATAGGCACCCTGTGCCTCATTATTTTGTTGATCTTTGTCAAAACGGAGATTGTTTTTAATAATTTATTCCGTTGGGTAAATGTGATTCAATTCAAGGCAAACAGCATGACAAATTCTTTTTAAAATTTCCTTAAGTAGTAAGAAGTTTAATTTTAATATCTGTATGTGGGCAAGAGTTGAAGTGCAATGACATGATGATTCGATAGTTTTATGTTGGTTTTCTCAAGGAAACACTTAATTGGTAATCGTCCGATGTTTAAAATGATAGTAGATTTAATTAATTTGAAAGACTATATTGTTATAAGCGCTATCATCAAATGGGCGTTATCAGCTGTCATGTTTCATTTGATATGCCTAACAATAAGGATTGGGAGCTTTATCTAGTTATTTCTGAATTTATCGATTTAATTTTATCATCGTATATTCATAATTAATTAATCTACCGATTAATTTTTATAATAATTGCTTTAATTTTCTTGACTGATTGTTGTCTTGTTTATTTTATTTATTCTTTAACCGTCCCCAGCTGGATGGTTTGTATGCCATTTTGATAAATAATAATTAAACAACGTTGGCGCATATGGACGTGCTTCCTCTAATTTATTTATTAATAAGTATATTTTAATTTTCAATATTATCCATGAAGAGTTTGTTGTTAACATTGCAGAATTCACAATTCTTTTTTCAGTTTTTTGTCGTACCGATTATTCCGCCTGTATGCATAGTAGGGGGGAATAGATATATCATTGGATAGGTATTATATATGTGCACAAATAAAAATTGTTCACATATTTTTCCGTTAAGGTAGGTAACGGAAAAATATGTTTTCTCTCTTTTCAAAATATGTTCTCTGTTTCTTTGTTATCTCTTGGACAATTGGACTCCTATTTTGGTGCTTTCCTTTTTGTTTTGTATGGCTTGGGCCCTTTCTACCCATGTACCAAATTGAGCACCCTATGCGTTATAG
Organism: Rhaphigaster nebulosa; assembly: GCA_948150685.1. Classification (NCBI taxonomy): domain Eukaryota; kingdom Metazoa; phylum Arthropoda; class Insecta; order Hemiptera; family Pentatomidae; genus Rhaphigaster; species Rhaphigaster nebulosa. Next base: position 83,911,767 of record OX411311.1, on the reverse strand, counting down.
CGGCTCTGTAATAGCCGAAAAACCATTTCTTCCATAGACTGTAACGCCAAAAAGGCTCAGAAGATTTTGATGAAACTTGCCTCAATTCTTCTCCCTAAAGCCCTTTAACTATCCATACATTGGCAACATCCTTGGGAAAAAGAAATACGTGATGACAAAAGAATATTTTATTTGCGCATAACTCGTAACGGATACATTTTTCGTCAATTATACAAATGCTCATTTGAAAGATATTTCAATTCTCTACAAAACAAAACAAAGATCATCTTATGTGGACCCAAGGAGTCGAAAAAAATAAATAATAAAACACTTTGAAACTCCTTTATTTTATATCTCGAATTTGAAAAGTGATATCGACATGATTTTTGTAGAAAGGTAAAATTGGACTTTGAATATAGAACACTTGTATTAATTGTTCACTTCGTTGTATTAATATGAAACTAACACCGAAGGAACCATTTTTGTTTCTTGCCCAGATTATATATTTCAACTTTTGAAATCAGTTCCTATATAACTTTGTCAATCTTTTTCTTGTATAAAACGTTTTCAGGAAGTCGATAAAGTTCATCAGGAAGTCCGTGGGCGTCGTCGGGAAGTCTGTTGGCGCCTTGTTGAACTTGGCTGATAAGTAGTTGTTATTCATCGCTGTCAAGTTGTCCAGTCTGTTCGCTTCCCTGTACAGTAGCATACTAATGTGGATTGACATGGTACAGGGAGAAGTTTGAATTATAAGTTGCTAAGGTTGATCGGAATTGTAATTGGTGCTTGAAAGTTTCCCATTATCTTTACTTTTTTTTTTTTTTTTTTTTTTTTTTTTTTTTTTTTTTTTTTTTTTTTTTTTTTTTTTTTTTTTTTAAGAACCGAATTCTTATGATTTTTAATTTTATAATTTTGTAGTTCTAAAAACATGAAAAATTTATATCTTCAACTATTACGTTTGTGTCACAAATAAATATGGGATTATGACAGTATATAATACAAATTTTTACCACCTTATTTTAAATTACGCATTTTTATACTCGTATATTCCTTTCAGATTAACTTGTAATGAACACACATTTGCAGTTAACAGTTAGATAAACATAACTAACTGGTTTTTATTGTGACCTTATCCTTGCCTTTTTCATTTCAACTTCTGGCTTCCATCTTGTTCTCATTATTCATTATTTAATTAGTTGATTAAAGCAAACATTCTCAACCATTTTACTTTTGCTTTTACTACCCACTCAAACCCTCCCCCAATTTGTTTTATAGTTAAAAATTTAGCTTGTACATACTGGCTTGTGATTTGTTTTTTTATTGCTTTTAATATCAAATTTGCAGCACCTCCATTAACGCTAAATAACAGTGCAGATGTGTTATTCTGGTTTTGTTTATAAAGGAAAAATGCTTATTTGAATCTTTTGCAGTTTGTCATGAAATCTAAGGGAGAATTCTTCGAACCATCTTGGTTTAGAAAACTCCTGCATTAAATAAGTAGGAAACTATGAATCCTTTAGATTATGCTCGGGTCAGGTAGCGGTGGCCCATTGCTCTAATTTTAAACTAACAATAGTCACTAAAAGTCATTGAAAAATAATCTACTACTTTTCAATAGTAATATAGAGGTTGAAAAGACCAATAAAGTTGGCAAGAAATAAATATAAATGTGTACTATTAAGGTTTACTATTAGCACTATTATTTTGCTCCTTAAGGGATAACATTGCTTTAGTAATACCAGAAGTTTTATTCTTTTTTTGTTCTTTGAGTGTTGCACACCAGTGGTAGTAAAAGGCATGAAAGGAAGTATTGATGGATGCAAAGTTTAGTGGGAGGATAAGCATAAATTATTTGGTATTTCTCTTCCTTCTCCTGTTATACTTCCTGTCTCAAACTTTTATACTTCCTGTCTCAAACTTTTATTGCTGGATAGCTTCTTCGTGTAGTATAAAGATGATTGTGAACTCTAAATTGTTCAAAATCTATCTCTGATTAAGAAGCAAATATCAGTTTTAATTATTAATCTATTTCTTAGTTGTAATTTCTGAAAATGTGATTGTTAGAGAGTGGTGCAGATTCTCCCAACCAACCCATAAATTTTACTCCACTTTTTGATAAAATAAATATTAGCATAAAAAATAAATATTAGTTTAAACTATGGGCTTTTAATTTCATCTATACTCAAAGGAAGCTGAGATATAAATTTCAGACTTTCCTAGTTCCTGTAAGTGGGTCGAAAACGCAAAATATCAAAAAAGTACAAAATCTGGCACGTGGTAACCCTCTTTTACAGTTAATACCATTTAACCCTCTTTTACGGTATGTGTTGAATCTTTCGATGGTTTGTCAATAACTATTTAATTATTGTTTTTGTATTCTAGTTTTTATTAACATACACATTAACAATACCATTTAACCCTCTTTTACGGTATGTGTTGAATCTTTCAATGGTTTGTCAATAACTATTTAATTATTATTGTTTTTGTATTCTATTTTTTATTAACTATACCATTTAAACCTTTTTTATGGTATGTGTCGAATCTTTCGATGGTTTGTCAATAACTATTTAATTATTGTTGTTTTTGTATTCTAGTTTTTATTAACATACACATTAACAATACCATTTAGCATAAAAACATTTAACAAGCAGAAAGTTCAAAAATCAATCGTTTACTTTCAGGTGAAACGATTCGCACAAGAAAACACTTACATGGCCGCTGGTTATGCTGGTGGTTTTCTTATTGGAATGGCATCATCTTAAGATGTTTTTTTACAATAGTTGACATTAATATGAAATAATTGTACTTTTGTTTTATAGTAATTGTGTATTTTTTTTTTTTTTTACTTTCAAACTATTTGTTAATTCTTAAAAATAAATAAACAATTTAAAATATGTCTGAAAACTTATTCCAAGGCTATATAAGTGAGTTCTTGGTCATCATTAATATTAGTGTATAGAATTAATACAGGTCATCAAAGTTTATTATTATTTAGGTGGAACGGTTCGTCGATAGAAAATTAGAGAAGGTAGAGAAGATCATCAAGAAGAAAGAAGTCAAAGCAAAAAAATGGTATCATACACGAGTCCTTAATGATCCTAATTACTTTGTATTTGAAGAAATACATATTTTTATGGCATCATTCATTCTTGGTATGGCAAGTGGAATGGTGTTCGGGCGTCTTCTTTAATTTCACCAGTTTTATAGTTTTATATGAAATTAATAGTATTTTAAAAGCTTTAATGGATTAGCAAATCCTTTAATCTATTTGGAAGGCTATAAGAAAATGAAAATTCCTTTAATATGCTAGTCTTTAACCCACTGAATTCTTTTATAAAAATATGTATTACATTAAAAATTCTACCCTTAATTACTCACACTTGCATTTATATTGTTTTATTTATAACAAAAATAATGATACAATTTTTTCAAAAAATTGTAAAACAAATTGTCTTTTGAAATTAATGAAAATGTTGATACTTCTTAAATTGAGATTATTACTATAATTGTATCTGTCTGTTAATATAATTATAGAAATAAATACTGTATTAGTCTTAATATTACTTATATTTCTTAGTATCCTTTTGTTTAAGATAAGTGCTTTTTTTTTTTATTAATATTTCTTGGATAAAATTTTATGTGATAATGTACTGCATTGAAGAGGGGTCATTCCAGCTCCAATCAACTAATGGTCTATTACTTGAAGTCTCAGAAATGAAAGATTTGTTGTGCTTATGTTGTGCTATAATTATAAAATAATCGAGTATATTTGAGAGCTATATCAAATTAAAACCCTTGTAATTCTGAAGGGAATGGTGTAAGTTTTAGCATTATAAGAAAAATAGTTTTTGAGTTACGGCTTTTGAAGACTTGAATACAAAACGAAAAACAGTGATTTTTTTTTTCTAATCATGTATAATTCAAAAACCAAAAGAGAAACTTGGAATTTTTTACTATATTTTTGCGTACAACATGAATACCAAGTTTCACTCATTTTGAAAAACCTCGAGTTTAAAACTTTTTTTTTTTATTGTTTGATTTGGTGTGGAATGACAAGGAGGAGGTACATAATAGACTATTTTTGGTCTGACTTTCTGGCAACAGACAAGCAGTGTTATTGAAAATTGTATAAGTGTTGTTTTAGGCTTATGGTATACCTATTTCTAACCTGAGTTTTGAATAATAAAAAATATAAACCCTGAGATCACTCTGAAATGTCATTGAGTTAATAGGAACAGACTTACATCACCTCTTTAATTATGCTTGGCATTCTTGATATTGATTAACAGTGATTGGGTTATCATAAATTAAAAAATAATGCAGCTATTAAAATATATCTCCACAAGAGTTATAATAAATGTTATAATTATTTACTTCAAAATTTATTTTTATTTTTTTGTACAGTAATAAATTTAACGATAAACAGTATTTATCAGAAATAAAAAGTAGCAATATTTACATTTCTCAAAAAGCTATTAACATTTACATTATTTACATCTAATTACAACATATTTACAGAACAGTTTAAAAATTAAAAAGAGTTGAGGCACTGCATCAATATGTTTCTTAATTTGAGCCGCAATTGGGTGTCAGCTGCTTCACAATAAATATGAGTCGATTTGTCTTCGACTTGAATCAGCGTATCCTCTTCTTGCTAAAAAAAAATTATAACACAAGGTAAATTATTAAATAAATCCTAAAATAGGTACGAAAAAAATCTTCCTAAAAATAAAATAAAAAAAGAACAGTAAGTATTTAAATTAATTATTTAGCCTCTGGCAGATAATTGTACAACAATCACCCCAGACCAAGGTGTAGAATAAAAAAAGTTGTTGAAACATCAGGTATCCATTTTTTTTACAATAAAAAAAATTGATATAATTTACTATGATCGTATCGAATGTATTGAGACCAGGTACAGAAGAATTAAGCATAAGTTTAAAAACATTAATGAAATTATTGCTTTAAATGATTTTGCTTCTTCAACATGTCACCTAATATGATTTAATTTTCAGGTACACATATGTGTGTGTATATATATATATATATATATATATATATATATATATATACACCCCCGGAGCGGGGTGGCCGAGCGGGTTAACGCACTTACTCACAAACCCAAAGATTGTGAGTTCGAATCCCGGCACCGGCATGAATTTTATTTAATCAAATTAAATAATTCAAGCATTGTATCCCGCTCCCCGGGTATGTGAGGCCCGTCAGCCTACTTGGAGGCAACTCACAAAAAGGCCGGGCGTAGGAGTGATGACCCTACCCCGTGAACCTAAATTGAGAATCGCGGTGTGGTATTAATACCACATCGCGCGGCCAAGGATCTCCACGGTCTACAAAGAGCCAACCGAAAAAAAAAAAAAAAAAAAAAAAAAATATATATATATATATATATATATATATATATATATATATATATATATATATATATATATATATATATATATATATATATAAATAAAGAAATTTCTTTTACCAAAATTGTATTTAAATTTTCAAAAATTCACCTGAAAATAGGTTGAGTAAGTTCAATAAAATAAAAATTATTCAATTTTATTTTTATTTTATTTTTTTATAAAATTTCCACTTACATAAGTTCGCAACAAACTTTTTTGAAATTTTGAAAAAAAAAAAAAATGTATAAAAACTAAACCTGTGGTGTTTCATCAAATTCAGTTCATTATGACTGAAAATAATTAAAAGGTGTAATTGTTGTAATCATCCTTGCCCACTAGAATATGGCAGATGGGAAATAAGCAGTCTGCGAGAGGGGAAGATACTCTTTTCCTCCACACATTCAATTGGACTGATGAACAGTTGGACTATAAATGGCATGTTTCGTTGTATTTTACCGTAAATGTGAAGATTTGTTGGAAACTATTTTAATTAAAACAATGATTAATAAATAAATGGGAATACATACTTTATTTTTGAAAAAAATTGCATAAGGTTCATTTTACTCCCTAATATACGTTTCAAAGATAGTGGGAGAGGGGTGTTAGTTTCAACTTGGTGCCACATGAGTTCGTACTCGGTCTGCCATATTTTTGTGAGCTACAGTTTTTTTTTGTTTTTTTTAAATATTCTTAATATTACAGATTAATGTAAGAGAAAACTAACACAAACTAAAATAAATTAACAGGCACAAAATAGTAATCTTAGAAGATGTCTTTTCTTTGATGATAAAAAAAATAAAAGTCCAGAAGTGATAAATTTTAACTATAATCTTTAAGGACCAAAAAGATGAGAAAAGTATATATTCATAAAAAGTAATATCAAACTAAATAATTAGCTGATAAATTAATACTGCCAAATTAGATTAGATTAGGTTTAATTACCAAATGTATTATATAGCCATTGTTGTTCTGCTCAACTTTAGCATCTGAAATTCCCTCCTGTTTCAGTTTTCTGATGAATAAATCCATATCTAAAGTTCCCCACTCATATCTCATTGAAGTACTGGATTCACCCTCAGATTTCGAAAGCCTTCTCTTTTTCGGTACAACAGGTGTTTCATCGGGCAATTCCTAAAATACAAAATGAATATAAAATGATCAATTCATTTTAAATCAAGCTGGTCTTATGTCATATTACTATACGAGTCATGCTAATACCAAGATCTTGTGTTGGTTGTCCTTAACAAATAGACCTGCAGTTACTGTAGCCAAACATATCCCTGAGCGAACTTCAGAGCAGTTAATCCTATCAGCAAGAGTCGGGCAAAGACTAACTTTAGCCATCTGCCTTTTGACTGCCAGTGAAACAACTTCACCTCGCTGAATTGAAATGACATAGCGACTCTCCTAAAATGTAAATAATTTCAACTAAAATAATCATTTTATCTAAGAGAGCCAACAGCTTGAACACGCTCATATTTTTAATTATTAGAATAAAGTGTACCTGATCTATGACAAGTTCACTTCTGTGAGTGTGGCTTGGAGGTGGAATGGTATAAGACTGTGGTACTACTAGAGTACTAGGTTTTAGCTCCCTAATCAACTTGTTTGCTTGAGTGAAGTTCAAACTCGTGTCGATTGGACAATGAACTGCTTTCATAGTCAAAGGCTGGTAAGGTGCCAGAGCTTCAAGATAAGGAAAATCCGGTTCTGAAATCATGATAAGTATCAATAAAAAAATTAATAAAGTAAATTAGTAAACCTTGAGGTTCAATGCCAATAGCACCAACAGACCTCACCCACAAACCTCCCTCCTCTTAATTCCAACCAAACCCAAATTCTTAATATGGTCTTTAATATCACCTAGGTCTTATCCTCATTGAAATAGTCTTCTTCTTCTTCTCTTCCTTCCTCTTTGATGCCGTTCAGCGTAGAGGTGCCTCTATCCACCGGAGCCAGTCCTCTTGATCCTGAGCCAGCTGCTTCATTTCTCTTAAAATTTTTCCTCTTTCTCTGCCCAATCTGGTGACATAATCATCATACTTCATCCTTGGCCTGCCTCTGGGTCTTTTGCCAGTTGATCGAGCTTCCATTATCATCCTTGTGTCTCGGTTCTCGCTCATCCTGCACACATGTCCAAACCACTTTAATTGGCATTTCTTGAAGGTGGTTTTCAATGAAGATATGGCCAGCTGCTCCCTTATCGTGTCATTCCTTACCCGGTCTCTTCATGTTCTGCCTGCCACTCTAGGGCAGGTACTTCATTTCCATGGCAGTCATACGACTAATGTGTCTGTCCAACGTTACCCAACTCTCAGAACCATATAGTGAAATAATCTGGCAGAGCTTAATACCGAATTTTCAAAATGGCTTCTTCTGAACTACTTTTAATTTTGTTTATTTGGAATAATTAACCATCTCTTATTGTTAATAGTAATAGAAAATGGATAATATAAAGTTTAAAAGAATTTGATGATTAACTAAAGAGAAAAATATTTTTCCAAGTTGAAAATAAATTTATGGAAATAAGAGCAGTAATATAAATTCATAATATACCGTTAGAAAGCTAAAGATTTTAGAAAAATTAACATGTTATCAATAAAGTTGTATAAGGTAATGGAAGAACGAAAAAAAGCATAAGCTTGATTATAGAAAGTAATTCTACTTTTATATTATTTAATGGAAAATGAATGTTACCATGGAAACCAAATGGAATTTCAATAAAAATCAAATGAAAACATTTAAAATTTATTTTAAGCTTAACAAACCAAAAGTATATACTGCACAGAATTGTAATACTAATTGTTTAAACAAATATTTTATTGCACTTTTGAGGGAAAATAAATAATGAAATGCATGCTGCTGGAAATATTTCAAGTAGTGTAAATGTGAATTCCTTGAAATTGTTTTAGAAAATGGATATCTAATTATGATACGGCAATAAGTGAAAGCGCCCACCAGATTTTTCTAGTTATTGCAGACCGTAGATATTTAAATTTCTCTACATATACAAACATATTCTTGTTATATGTTTATCAGCAAAATGATCGCGTTTCAAGTATTAACCATATGATTTGTTTTATACATATTTATTCCGATAGTAGCAATAAATTTTTTTCAAAAATAGTTTAGATACAAAAAAAAATATGGCTGCAATGAAAAATCGTAATTAAACACATATAACATTATTCAAAGGATATGTTCAAATAGAAATAGAATAATTTCATAACATTTTTATCTCATTCCAATTACCTGTAAAAATAACTGTATGAAGAGGATTGTTACCCCACTGCTCAATGAAATGAACAGCATCACCAAAACGAAGACTGGGATGTCCGCAAAACACAACACAAGGCTAAAATTTACAATAAACAAATTTAATTGTGAGCGAACATGCATATAATAATTGTTTTTAACAATAAGAAGTATTCACAAGCACTACAGCTCTGATCAATAGCAATATTTTAGTAGTTGATTTTATTCACAATTTTCAACAAAAAAAGTTATTATTAACAGAGGTGTGATTTTCAATAGTTTTGGAGACACTAAAAATTTTATTTTTTCCCCTTTTCACTAAGAATGAAAAGAACAATAAATTGTGTAAAACCAAACAATGTTGCATTAAATTTATAAAGTGACATTATTATTATTATAATGTTTTAGGATTTATAATAGCTTATTGATGAAACAAAATGCAATCCTTTTATTTATTGTAGAACTAGTATTTTTATTATTAGGATATTTTTAATAAATTCAGAAACCACGTTCTATTTTATTCTAGGATTTCTAATTTGTTTGGTCATAAAAGTTTCATTAAATAATTATAGATATAATTTGTGCCTATAAATATAATTTTTTTAAAGCTAGGGAAAAAGTGGTAACTTTTTATTTTTAAATAAATTGCAATGGGCTTCGTTCTGGCAGGAATAAAAAGTATGAATAGAATCAATACTTATCATTAGTAGGAAATGAATCATCTTATAGAGTGACTCACTCATTTAAAGATATCATTTTTCACTTTTAAATTATAATATTAATTTCTGTTCAAACTTTAACACACTAATAATATATTCTACAATCATAAAAACCATTAAAAAGCTGTTTACATTCCCAAACCATTAGGTAATGCCCCTTACCTTTTACTATTAACATATAACTCTATAATTTTTTTTTAAACTGATAATTGATTATTTCTTTTAACATTTTGATTGCGACACTGTAAAATAATTTAATTGTTGTTACTTGAATTTGAATAAGTGTATCATTTAAAAGTTTATTAAAAAGGAAGCTATAGTTAAATTTTAACAATAATTTGGTTTAAATAGGCAAGAATTGATAGATCTAAATTTGATGGGAAAGATGGCTGGTTATGAAATACTTAAAGTAAAAATTTTATGTTAAGAGAGAGGCTGGCACATCAAATTTGTTTTTAAAAACTTGATGATTTTTTCAAAAATTTCAATGTAATCATTTTTTTTAACCAAGCTCTATCCTCAGGTTTTGTTAACTTTAGGTTTTTGGATTACCTACAGAATGGGAGAAAATTCATAGACGTATTCACATAAAAAAAACTGATCAGTAATGAACGAGTATTAAGAGGCAATGATAAAAAACATTATATTACGGTAAGGGAGTGTAGAAAGTTTTTTTTTTTTTTATGTTTCTTTAAGATATAATGACATCCTAGAGACACAATCAGGGATCCATCATTTGATTCAATTTGTGTTCCCCTCTATAATAATAATTATACTTTTCAAATTTATAATCAAGAAAAATATTTGAAGTTTTACCTGCCGAAAATCAGTGCTAAACCCATCTGAATAAATTCTTTTATAATGCTTTAGCCGGCCAGTTTTAACAAGGTAGCCATGTGGAAATGGTTCTTCTGGTAAATATACCTTGTTTTGTTTAGTATTTGATAACCTTAAAAAAAACATATATATATATATATATATATATATATATATATATATATATATATATAATTTTAGGCAATTAAATGAAAATTTAAAAAGATATTGCTATCCTAATAAGTTATATAAATTTTAAATTAACCCACAGCTTATTCTATAAATAAAATCTTTATTATAATCTATAGTAAACAATTTAATTAATTTAAGATTGCAAGCATTACAGAATATTGGGATAAAGCTCATCTAAACAGTAAGAAAAACCAAAATCAATTTATTTTTCCAAGGATATACCAACCATTCTGCAAGAATATTTGAGTAACCAAGTGACATGTCAGCTACAGGTGAAATAAAGAACATAGGTATTGTTGATAGACTAGAGTTGTCAAGATGCGATGAAAGGCACTCAAACAAATCATATACCACACCTGATGGGTAACACGGAATCAATACATTGCCGTTTGCACGAAGGGTCATTGCTGTGAACATTAAATGATTAGTAATAATTAAAACATCCATAAACAGACTATAAAATAAAGTGTGTAAAAAATCTTACCGACAGCCATACACAGTTCTCCCAACATTGTGTCTGGATTAGCTGTTGGTGTTTGTGTAAGCCCAGTCAGTATTAAGACATTGGAGTTTCTAAGCACAGTTTGGTCCATTGGTCTATAAATATTTACAAAGCAGACATTGTTAAAAAATTGATTAATTAATTATTAAAATAGAATAAAGGACAGGATCAGACACCAATGCCTGCCTCCTAATTTTTTTCTAAACAAATTTATTCCCTTATAACATTTGTGCATTCACCTAAACAATCAGTCCTAAATATTCCTTTTAACATTGCAACCTAGCATTTTCTTCCAAACCTTCATTTTTTTCATGATGCCATGGAATGAAATGTACCAATATTTGAGTGAAAGGAGCAGAGATATTTTTCTATTCCTCCCTGATGGCAACCTTAAAGACTTAAAAGTAAACAATCATAAAATATTTTTATTTGCTTATATGAAGTCAAAACTTATTTTTGGATGCAAAAACTGAGCAAATTTTTGAAATATGAGTACTTCCGATTTTTTGAAATACATGAAATGGACCTTTCTATATTTTTCATTTAAATTTATTTCTATAACAAAGGTTTTGATTTGATTAGTGCATTAAAAAATTGTTTTTGTTTAATCTTTTTCTTTGCTATTTTTTCCTGCAGTTCTTCCTCTATTTCATAAGTTTAAAAAATATATACAACAATAAAAAGCTTAATCACTAGCGGCCATTGCTCTCAATTGGAATGCACCCAAAATCCAACTCAATTTTTTTAATAAAATTGCAATTGTTGTATTTTATATGAAATATTAGAAACCCAAAAATGCAAAAAAAAAAAAAAATTAAAATTTGATTTGGATATGAATTTGGTATGTTAAATTTTATTAATAACTCTTCCTAAAAATTAATGCATTTGTCCTACTGCACCTACCTATGTTGCCATTAATCGTGGGACCTTTTCCTGAATTCTCATATTTAATTCAAACTGATTATGATGGAGGCCTAACATAATCTTTTTTCTCCCTTATTTGTTTCCTTTTATTTCCAAATCAATTTCAAAGAAAACACTTTATTTTTTCTGCTAATAGGCGTATACTAGAAACTAAAGTTTGACAATACATTATTTAGAATTTTTTTTTTTTTACTTTATTAGAAGGTAAAGTTCAAATTCAAGAGTGAGGTAGCTCAGTGGGTGGGGTGGCTCACTATGCTACTAATCTTTAGGTCCTAAATTCGAGACAGGCTGTGGCAGATAATTGTTATCCATGGATCTATTATGGGATCGGGAGACCTTCCTGGGGCTCAACCAGCCTCTATAAAGTGGGTACCCTTAATTGGGAGAAAAACCTGGCAGTTGAGTGTGATATCAGTCTAATCACCTGCTTGCACAACTGTTGGCTTAGAAACAGTATGGTCCTTACAAAATACTGAACCTTCATGGGTTGGGTGGTACAGCTTAAAGTTCATATTCCATGAACAATACTTTTGGTCACCAGTGTTTAAATTATTCAATAGTATAAATGAAAATACAAATTGGTGATTTCAGTTTTGTATTTTTTAATCATAAAAACTCGTTTGAGCAAATGATGAAAATGTTAAAAGGTAGTCATTAAGAATATATAAAACTTATTAAGTTATACAAATTTTTATGAGTATGGCTTTACAATTCAAGAAATACTCTTATAACTTATACTATCAAGAAATACTCTTATAATGAAATTATTTATTAATAATCATAAATAATATCATTATTATTAATAATAATGAGTAAAGCTTATTAATTTAAAGAACATGAATAAAAATGTTGAGTTCTTTATACAGTTCTTTTTTTAATAAGCATTTTAATGAAAGAATGAAATAACAAAATCACAACCCAAAAACTTCCATGAACTGTATGCTTATCATTCTAATAAATGTTTTTAAGAAAAATATTTGGTAATAATTTATAAGTAAAATGTTTATAGATGAAGCAGTAAATGACTTAATCAAAAGATTAAACAATAAAATCAAGAAATGATTTAATGTAAAAAAACATATTATATGTTATGGCATAACTTAAAATCACTTCTTTTAAGAAGATTGTTGCAAGTTGTTAGAAAAAATGTTGGATTATTAGTGCCAAATATATTTGAAACTAAAGCTTTAGCATATTACATATTAATCTTACTGCAAAGTTTATCTCAACTACTTATTATCAGAGTGAAAATAATTGAGATTTATTATGATTTCTTAATAATGTCATAAGCTATGACATTATTGTATTTAAAAGATAATCTAGGCAATAAATTTACCTATAATTCTAAATAAATATCCTCATTTAGTATATCGAAAGAAAATATTTTCCATTTTAACGATACTATATATACCTAGGATGTGTTGTTAATGTTGACGAACCACTGACATAAGCTACTTTTTCGTAATCGGAACTTATAACCCAGTTACTACTGCCAAGACAATATCCTGAACTAACAGCTGTAACTTTCAGAGCTCCATAAACATCCTTAAATTAAAAAAATATTAATTACTAACTATAACATGAACCATTTATAAAATTAATTATTATAGTTGGTACTTACCAACTTTTCATCATATCCCACAACTTTTATTCTTGATAAACTAGACTGTACTTCACTTAACTTATACAAAAGCCTCCATGTTTTAGGCTTAAAACTATCGCAGAGAGGGCTTGGAAGTAGATGAAGGATATCTTTCCAAAATTTTGCTTGATTCCTCTTTGGAGTTTGTTCAATATACTCAACTAATTCTTCTAGAAATAGCCTATTAAAAATATATAGGTACAAATAATCTTACAATTTGTATAGAAACAATTTATAACAAATACTAAACAAGTTCAGTCAGTTATAAACTAAGTTATAGTGATTAAAAGAGTAATTATAAAAAAATAAAAAAGAATTTTCATACTAACAAACTATGATATACTTCATCTTATATTATTATTCAATGGTATAATCAATATTTTTTTTTCAAATCAATTATTTTGATATGATGAAATTCTGAACTTAGCTTTTCCTACGTCATACCAAAAATAAAAGTTAATCTATAGTACACTTTGATCTAATATGCTTTGATCTAATATCTAATATCTATAAATATAAGATAATTAATAATAGTGTGAAAACCTGCCGATCTGAAGGGTTGGTTCAGTAGCATAAACAACACCTCTAAAACCAGTATTTTCAGTAATAAACGGGAGTGCTAACATTGATGAATAATTGGAAATCAGAATAACGTCAATTTCAGAAAAATCAATCATGTTTGTCAACGGAGGACAAAATTCTGGAGCAGAATCAACAAAGACTCTTCCCATACACTCCTTCAATTCCTACAAATTTAGAATAACAATATCAGCACACTTTTACACAATACTTCAGGGTTTTTTATCATCAATTATTTCATGGGATTCGTTTTACCCCTTCTAACTGTATATCCACAGTATCTTGTGGCATCCAAGCTGGTAAATTAGCAAGGCGAGAGCTAGGTACCAAGGGAAGAGGCAAGAAATTCAATGCAGTTTGAGCTGACAAACCACAATCTAGCATCATAACAATTTCTTTGAACCGTAATACATAACATGGCTTGTTTGGATGGCTACTTAAGCAGTACTGAAAGCATAAAACACTATTAAGATAATTACACAACACCATATTTTAATTGATACCAATCATACATACAAGCCTCATGTTAGTTGTTTAAGAGTAACGACCTTCACACATTAACGAATATCCTGGCTGTAAAATTAAATTCCTTTTATTTTTCTATAACCCCATATGATACCGGCACAAATAACAAATCATAAGTTATCTTTATAAAACCGCAACTTGCTATTTGTTTATATGTACTAATCAAGAAAGCTTCAATCAATATTGAGGTTCTTAAGAAAAAGTGGAGAGAACTATTCAAAAAGTTCTTCCTTCTATAACCTAAATTTACATGATAACAAAATTATAATAAAATACTTTAAAACATTCAACATTAGCTTTTCTTTTTAAATGGTTTCCTTCTTTTAATTAATTCTGTAAGTAAAATACATAAAGCTACTATGTAGCACTAAAGCATTTTATTAACACTTCAGCATTATTTAACAAATTAATCCTGTCCCTTTAACTAATCGTTGGTTAAACTACCAATCTACGCAATCAAGCTGAAAATGCTACATATATATTTTTTAAAGTAATGTGGTTTGGTATTTTAGCCAAAGACATGTTTATCACTGGTGTCTTACAGATGAAATAATATATATTTATCTAATCGTTTTATTTGGTAATAATGCTAAAGCGTGAAAAAAAAATTATTATGGATTAAATTGATTTATAAAAAAACAATTTAATTAATTTAAAAAAAATGACTGCGGAAATAAGCATAAACGGAGTGGAATGTACAGTGGCTCACAATAATATTCGTAATTTTCCTCTTTCGAATTTAACTTCAAGTCAAGTCCTAAAAATTTATGTAAAATGAAAGAAATGTTTTATATTCATTTTGTTTGATTGTATTTAAAAGACAAGTCCTAAAATTAATGTAAAATGAAAGAAATGTTTTATATTCATCTTGTTTGATTATATTTTAAAAAAATAAATCACTTTTCAATAAAAAAAAAATGTAACATTTATTGACACATCAACAATTTTGTCAAATTCATGAATAAGTTCGTCACGAAATTGTTCGTAATTTTTCGTACTGCTTAAAATTTTGGATGATTTCAAATTTTAAATATTTTGTAGGATAGTCCTTGTTGTGAAGAACGACTTTAAGAATATTAGACATAGATTTAATCAACTTACAAGTATAATTGCGGAAATTATGCTTCCATTCATTGAGCAAAATTCTCTTCAACGTAATATCATGTTTACTAATTTGTAAATTAAAATATGCTTATATATTCCCGAGACAGTGGAAGATCGCTGACCTGCGACTTATATACAAAGGCAGAGTTAAGGATAAGGGAGTGCCTAAGGCGTACCGTTATCAGTAAGGTCCCGGAACACCGAATCATTATAAGCTTACGGCCAGTCCTCCAAGCGGCGAACCACCCACGGCAATTTGGATCGACAAGAGGAAAGGGGACAGCGAACGAGCTGATGCGAGTGAAGGACGCTGAGGAGAGGGCGGAGAAGTTCGTGTTGATGATATTATTGGACATATCCTCTGCCTTGAATAGTGTTTGGTGACCTTTCGTACTCCAGCGGCTGCAGTAGTTTGATGTCCCCAGAAACCTGTACTCCCTCGTTAGTAGCTATCTCAGTGGTAGGAAGGTGAAGATGCGTGGTTGCTTCTACGAGGTTGAGAGAAGGATTGGCTCCGTCCACGAGAAAAAATGTTATCCACGAAATTACATAGTAGTGTGGATGGAAAAGCATTGAGGGAATCAAAAAAGTGTCGGCCATCTCCTCATTGGCTTAATGACTCCAGTAACCGGTCCTACTTTCATCTAGAGAGTGGGAATACATAAAAAAAGCCCTCAAGGCTATAGGATGGAGGGCTTACATGGAGACTTGATATAGGGCCGGGTGTCCTACAAATTAAACAGCTAGCCATATCATCCAGCAGTTATCGCATGGAGGGAGAGTGAGACGTCGCGATGCTGTGGTTGGTATTCTGGACAGCTCTTCAGAGGAAAGGCTACAGAGTCCTCAAGGAGTTGACGGTCGTCGGGAGTAAACGAAGATGGAAGCCAGATGTTGTGTGCTCGGGACCAAATGGTCATCATTGATGCCCGCATTTTCAGCGACGGTTACACTCCATTACACTGGAACAGGGTAAAAGAAAACAAGTTCAAAAATCTTGACTGTAGGATGGCGTTTGAGAGTATATTGGAAGTGCCAGGTGTGGACATTAGAGTACTCCCGATAACAATAACTTGGAGAGGAGTATGGTGCTGGAACTTATTTCTGTGCCTGGGTTTGTTACGTGACTCTGAGAAGACAAGTAACATCAATACAATGAAGGTTCTGAAAGGTGGCTATTTAAATTACAGCACGTGGTTGAGGCTGCTCTCACACGTAAAGTGAGTGATATCCACCATGATGATATATAGTGATATCCACTGTTATTACTGGTGGCTCATGCATCATCCTCTTCCTTTTTACCGGATACCAAATTTTAGATTTCATTTTCTCTTCTCTCATCTATTTTGCCATCTTTTTAAATTTAAAACAGGTATATATTGTTATTAATAGTTAATGTTATAATATTTTGTATATTTTGATGAAATGGCAATAAATTATTTATGTATATATATATATATATATATATATATATATATATATATATATATATATATATATATATATATATATTTTTTTATGGCAATGACTGATTATAAATAAATTTGTAGATTTTGATTTTGTCTTGACGCACCTGCTCTGTATGTGAAAGCACTGCCAATATTTTATAGGAATCTTGGATTTTGACATCAAAGATATACCCTCAAGATGGTGAAGATAGTACCTACTTTAAACAATGTATTAAGTTGTAGACTAAAAGTAGCAAATTATTTGTGTAAGTACTACCAAATAAAAAAAATAAAAATATTTGGCCAAAACTTATTCATTGTAATGAATTAAATTAATAAATAATGGTTAGTTCATTTTTTTTTTTATAATAAATCGAATGAAAAGAACTTCTTATGCGAAAATTGAATAGTTTTAATGAAAATTGATTTTAATTTACGATATGATGGAATATGATCAAATACCACCAAATGAAAATAATTAATCTAATCAGTGTGTCTTTGTAATTGTTAATTTGACCATTTCTAAATTATTTTATTTGCGTTATATAATTAGTATGTTCATAACATTTATGTGATGTATAGTTTTTTGATACGATTTTGTTAAATAACATTTGTATATGTTTTTGGATATTTGTGAAAGAGATACAATTAATATGCAATATTTTTTTTATAGATGAAAGGCTTAAAAATTGCCAAAATGGGCCAAAACGCTGCTTAGTGTAATTTACATATATATCTATATTTCGGCCGACACACAGTAGGGCCAAAATATCTAGGACAAAGACAGCTTGCAAAACATGATAAATATAACAAAGCATCCATCTATAAATAGCTGGTGACCAAAAAAGTGCCCTAGTATAATCTCAAAGTTTGATTATACTCTCGCTGTAGAGAGCAGTCTAGTCAGGCATGAATAAGCAGGCCCAGAATCATTTGTAATTAGTTGTAACTAGTGCCAGTGTGTTATCGCTCAAGATGGCTTCTGCTAAATCAGGTAATTACGTTTCTTTCTCACTAGATTAACATAGCTTCTACCAATTTGATATTGATTTGATTAAACCGGCTGTGATCAAAGCTTTGAAATAGATAAGCAATATTTTTATAATCGGTAAAATATCCTTCCAGTTACCCCAAGCCATTTTTTTTTCATTTTTAGCATTTTTTTCATTCTTTCAAGAAATTTTCATAAAATTTTGTGTTAACCACTTTTTTAACTGAACACAATTGCTGGGCTCACATTTGTTGAATTATGGGGACAATTTTCTTCTCATGTAAAGACCTCTGAAATTTTAAAGGAAATGATATGTACTCACAAAAAGGCGTATTAGACGTCATGAAACTGATAAATTTATTATCATGTGGTATTTATCATGATATCAAGATTATTACTAATGATCTAATATAATTTAAAGCAGTATACTGTTATTTGAAACCTTGAATGCTGATTATATTATATTATATACGATTATATGATCCTTCTATGTGTTGGACAGAAAGCCTGGTAGTTAGGATTGAACTTGGCTAGATCAACTCCTTACGATACTTCCTTATCGAATTCAAATTCCATGACCTATTTAATTTTAATATCTAAAAGTATAATTTTTATAATGACCATTTTAAGACGGCGGGAACTTGTTCGGGAATCAGATGAAAGTATTATTCCACTTAAGTTTACGATGATCTAGTATACATCTTATTTCTCGTCCTGGATGGAACTATTGCCTGACAAGTAGATGTTAAATAGAAAGTAGATTACGTAAAATATGGACGGATCCCAAAGTACGTAACGGTGTAACAAAGAGCCTGTCAATTGTTAGTTCCTGACTGCCTTCCATGGTAGCACGCTGTCATGTTTACCTCTCAGCTTACACCCTGATATATTTGAGTTAATATTTTTTATGAATCTAATAAATACTTATTTTGTGTCTCAAGGGGGCTTTTATCTGAATTAAGAACTTTTGGTAGGCAAGGTAAATGTATTTATTGATCTAACGTAGATAAATGATCGATCATATATAACAATATTTTATTATTTAAATAACATTTTTTACAAGCGTTAACTAAAACGAATTTTTTAAATTAATTTAATGAATTAGTATATATCAAATACTTGTTTGCTAACATTGCACAAATTCGGTATTAAACAATAATACCATTACTGTGGATTTATACCTAAACAATATTGGATAGAATTTATATGTTCAGTTGAAGATATTAGTTAACAGAGTTGTAATGTGTTCCTCAGGTGTTATTTAGTTTTTTCTGGAATATGGAAATTCAAGATAAATGTTTTGAATATTTGCGATCTGTTAATCCAATGGCCCAAAAAATTGCTGAAGATATCGATAATATTAAAAATAATAATAAAATCCAATGGAATACTTTAGATTTTAAAGCAAAGGAAACAATTATTGATGATGCACTTATTGATCGAAGCTTGGTAGAAAAGTATGAAAGCACTTTTGATGAAGTAAGTTATTTTTGTCCCCTTTTGGTATTATGGAATAATATTAAAAATAACTTGAAAATTATTTTATAATTAGATATCTAGTGTAGGATGGATTACAAAAATCTATCCTACACTTGATTTTTTCTGTTGGATTAATCCTCTATTGGTTTTATTGTAGCATTTTGAAGATTATGGGCCCATTTCAAACTTCTCATGGTTCTCTCGTAGCCAGTTGAATCTGTTTACCCATATCAATGTCAAACCAGATAAAAACAAAACTCCTATGAAGAAAACTGATGTTTTAAGTCCTTTAAAGAAAACAAAAAATATAGCCTCTAAACCATCAGAAAATATTGGTAAGCATGTTAAGAACAAGAGGTCCAGAGATGACAAATCTGAAATAATATGCTCAAAAGGTTTGGCTAAACCAAAAACCCCACCTCCTCC
This sequence comes from Rhaphigaster nebulosa, assembly GCA_948150685.1. NCBI lineage: Eukaryota > Metazoa > Arthropoda > Insecta > Hemiptera > Pentatomidae > Rhaphigaster > Rhaphigaster nebulosa. Next base: position 83,891,772 of record OX411311.1, on the reverse strand, counting down.
ACCTCCAGCAAAACTATCACTTGTAGAACAGAAAGGTCTATCAGAACATTGTCAACAAGGAGAAGATATTCCGAAAACTGGTTTTGACTTCTTAGATAATTGGTAACATAAGTTTATAACTTTCTTATAAGTTAAGGAATATTGAAAATGTTCCTTCAGTTATGTATTTAGTGAGTTCATGAGCCTAAGCATTGGTTTTCAAAGCTAGGTCTTGATCCAGAAAATATTTTGTGCATATCAACGTTTGACTGAATTACCATGACTGTAATTTTGGTGAACTTAAGTTATTATGTATAATAATGTTAATCTTAAGTACTTTTAAAACTCAGTTAGTTTAAGTAATAACTTGTTTTTCATGTATTTATAATGTCTTTCCATAGACTGTTGAAACTCTGATGAAAGCGATAACTACTTGTTAATTGTACACCATAGGAGATTTTTTAAAAATATCCCAATGAATTAACTTAAATTTAGTTGATGCTGTTTGATATAATAAAATTAAAAGAAATGATTTTAACATTTCAATAAGATGCTTGAGTATATTTTCTTATTTAATTATAGCATAGATTTGTTTGTTTTATTTCAATTTTGAATTAAAAATACTACTGAGTGTGTTGCTTTCAAATTATCGATGAAGCTGTGATATTTAGATACTAAAAAAATCAGTCCTAACTAAATCATCAAGTGTCATTCTGTTTTTATTGTATTGATTTATTATAATTTAGAAATAATTTTAATCATTCTATAAATATTGATCAGGAATTTATATCTAGAAACAATATAAAAACAACCAAAGAGTTAAAACTTCCACTGCTATGATTAGTTGGAATTGTTTCAGTTGTTTTACTTACAATTATTTATTGTTGATTATTAAATAAGGTTGAATGATATACCAAATATGATATAATGTATTATAGTGGTCATAATATAGTTACGATGATGCATTAATGTTGCTACATAAAATGCTCAGTTATTTTAAATTTCTCTTGCACTCCTGGTAACTCAAAATACCTGCCATGATAAAACAGGTAAGCAAAAGAATAATTTAAAAAAAAATATACTCATACTGTCAGTACAGCTATTACTTTTTATTTTAAAATAATGTTTCAGTTTTTGAATTTTGAGAACACATTATAATTCTAAACTCTAGCCCAGAAAATTAATTATTTTGGAAGTTTTTTTATGATCGCTACACCTATGTACTGTGCACTCACTGATTCACTGACGGATTACTAACATATACTAGTACGGATTGATTAGTGCCATTGTATAAATAAAGTGCACTTTAATGCATAATCTTTTTATAACAGATTTTGAACTTTGTGTCAGACGAATTTTTGCAATCATAACAAATACTCATATACAAAATAAAGAAAAAACCATTGAAATCAATTTAATAAATTAAAACATGAATAATGTGAGCTCAATATAAAATATTTAATATTAAATATAAATTGGTAAATTTATTTTTAATGTTATTTTTTGTGTTTTTCCTTACCACATTTATGCCATAGGTTATGGTGATAAACATTAGACTTTTGGAGGTGCCGGATAAGTAAATTGTTAAATTTTATAGGAAGTACTTTAGTCTAAAAAGCTTGTTCAGAAAAAGGATTTAGAAATTATTATATCATAATATTTAAATAAATAAAGTAACGTATATTAAATTTTAATGTATTGAAAAATTAATTTGTATTGATTTATTACTACATACTTACATTTTCAATATATTTAACTAACTGAAAAAGTTAAATTTATCAGTAAAAATACTTATAATGATTGTGATACAATTTAAAATTTATAAAATAATTGATAATAATGATTTTAATTTTATGTTATTAATTAAATATTGGATGAAGAATTATGATAACTAAGGATATCAACATTAAAAGAAAAATAATAAATCTATTATTTTGTATACTTTTTTTTATATCATTGGTAAGACATTCTGAAATACCATTGCTTGAATAATTTTGTTCATAGGCGGGTGTTGATAATCTGATTGTTTTACACCCTGAAATTCAAATAAATCGTACCTGACATATACTAAAAGTACGACTCAAAACTCGAAATTGTCGGAAAATCATATTTAAAGTTATTTTTCTTCACTTTTGAACGCTTCCTCATTAAAACATTGAACATTTGTAATCATTCACTATCCGTTCATAAGGTATTACGAATTTTCTGTGTGTTTCAATAAGGAGGTGCAAAATGATTTTGTTCAGGTGATCATAAAAGATTGCTTCCTGTTCTAGTTGGAGTACACGAGGATGTTAAACCAAATAAACAAACAAAGATTGTTTTTATATTTATTATTTATTTAATTTTGTTATGTGAAGTTTATGATTTTCTCTTAACTGTAGTTGGTTTTATTTTAAATAATGTTTCACATTTATTTATTTATTTTTAAGACATTGCATACCAAATAAAGAACCAAAAAAAATTGATTATATTTATAACTGTTATTTGTAATTTACTATAATAAAACCAAGTGTGAAATTTTCTGCTAAATATATCTTTTAAACAATTTTTTTGTTTTATCTTTGTACCTGTTCCGTAAATCTGATCTACTGCCAAAGCCTTATGTTAGGCAGCCTGAAAAATGTTTGTGCTTTCTTTGATATAATGACATTTAAGTTTTTAATCACAAAAATGTAACTTCTATGGATGAGCTCTTTCCATATTTGTTCTAATGGCAACTGATAATGTTGTTTGCTCACCTTAAATTCCATTAGGTACCTATGCTTCTTTTGAAACATTCAATATATTTTTAGGAAACACATTCAGGTTAACACCTGTTACATCTATGTAATACACTTTTAATAATTCTATTTAAAGCAAAACTATTGAATTAAAATAATGAGATAAAAATATTAAAAGATGAAACTAAAAACAATTATGATATCAGTACATAATTTTTTCTTTCTTTCATAGATTTATATTTTAAGAGCAGTATATTTATATTGAAAAAAAGTATACTTCATGTATTTCGTATATTTCTTTAACACATTCACTGTGGTGCATTCCCTTCAATATCTGGAGATTGAATTTTTTTTTAAATCTACTTAAAAAATTGATTTTTGAACTCTAGTAAGTTGAATTATTAAATTCTTGTACATTTTTATGAGAAAAAAAAAATCGATCCTATATATGATGTGAACATTCACATCGTCCGCTGTTGGTTTTCCAAACCAGTAAGATGACCTACCCTCAGTAACAATTCTCTCCTTCTGGTGAGAAATCTCCCTAAACCTTCTTTACCTGAATGTATCAACAATTAAATATCATCAGAAAAATCATGGTTCTAAAATCAACAACATGAAAAAGAAAAGAAAAAAACTGACAAAATCTTTAAATAAAATTTCTACTTTTCTCTCTTACAATTTTAAAAAACTCCAAAGTGTTTTAATGGTATATAAAAAAACCTCGATGTTCCAAAATTGTATTGCATGCCTCATCAAAAACAAATTAACAAATCTATTGAAAAAAAATGTGTTGAATTCTACACCTGTAAGCTCAAAGAAACTACTTTTCTTTTTTTTTCTTCATGCCAACAAAATTAATTTGTTAAACAAATATATAATTTAATTTAGCATCGAATAAAAAGGAAAGTAGAAAAAATTAAAGAAAGGAATGAAGAAAAAATAAAATAAGAAAAAGCTGTAATAAAAATTAAAGGAGTTATAGTATCAGTTAATCTATTATGCTGTAGTTTTTTTTCCTATAACATATAATCAAATAAATCATAGATATTCAGTTATATTCTACAGCTATATAAAACAACTCGAAAATTCATTTTTCTTTAATCGTTCATTCCAGGGCTCCAAACAATTATTGAACTTTTTTGAAAAAGTTTCAGTTTAACTGTTTTACAATTAAAGTATTACCTTAAAAGTTCTACACAAAAGGACTTTTTGAGAAATAACTCCTTAAAAACTTTAAAAGTTTTTGATAGAAGTTCTGTCAATATAAGTTCTTGTCAATACTTTTTTTTTTTTTTTTTTATAAAAGTTCTGTTAATAGAAGTTCTCAAATAAGTTTTCATATAATTTTGGGGCAAAGCTGGAGAAGGATCTTCGGGATGTGAGGGAAACCTCAGGAGTCAGCAGTATTGTTGATAAAATTAAAAAATCTTTTAGCGAAAACATAGATAATAAATTAAATTCGAAATAAAAGAAAATAGAAAAGCCATCACTTTAAATTAGCTTAACAATGTGATATTCTACTACAACTAACAACCAAGATAAATAAATTAGAATTAAAGTAATTTTAAAATAATAATAAATGACCCATTAAATAAGTAAGTTCCTCATGTAAGCCACCAAACATATCTTCTGGATATTGGTTTAAAGAGCTGGATGAGAATGAAGCTTAGACCGATACATGAGATGATAGTTATTGAGCATGAAGGAGAATTTTTCTCAAAATGAACTCTATCCTCAATTTTTTTTGGCCACTCAATAATTTTACTGTAGGAGAGCATAAGTTAATGGCTCTTGGGAAGTATGCATAAACTCAGATATAAATCTATATGAGTGGCTATCCAACAAAAAGGAGACCAGATAAAAAATAGTCTAGTTTGATTCAGGCTTTAGCGGTTGCAAGAATCATAAGCTAGTTACAATGATTGTTAGTCATAAGTGGTCACAAAAAAAAAAAAATAATAAATAAATAAGTTTTGTATTTCATGGATTAACATAAAGTACATTTTTTAAATTGGTTAAATTAATAGAACACAAATGATAAAGTTTTACTTAGGAAGATAAAGTCTTCTCTTGAGACTCATAGTGGATATCGAAAGTCAAGGCATAGAATAAAAAAAAAAAAAATGATTGATATAGATTGTTAGACATTTATCAAATACGCTATAAATTAAAAATAAATATAAATTATTTTATATAATGATGATAAATATTAGTATTATTATGAATTCGTGAATTATTGATGTAATACCAAACTATTTTACATGACTCTAGATTATTACTCACAGTATATAATAATCAATAATATTAATTTAATTAATTTTAATTTTAATTAAAGTAAAATTACTGTATTCTTTCAGGTAAAAAAAATGACATATGAAGTTTTAATAATTCATAATGGCTATTCTAAAGTTGTCGAGGGTGGAATGGAGGCGAACTGTACTTGTACCTTGATAAAGGGAAAATGTAATGTTATTGTTGACACAATGACACCTTGGGATGGTGATCTGATTTTAAAAGGTTTGTAATTATTATTAATTTTAATTTTTTGTTAATTTGTGATTATTCTGTGTTATAGATAACAAAGTACTGTGAGAGGCAAAAAAACAGAAACCTTTATTCTCTCCTCAGTCTTTTTACAACAAATAACAGAGTTAATATAAAACATATTAAGATTATAATTGAAAATAAAATTTGATAAAATAAAACAGCTATATTTAAAGAAAAAACTAATTTTTTTGTTTGTAAAAATATGGATTTTAATAGGATGAGGTATTTTCTATTATTACCTTTATTATATCTTGACCTACTATTTTGAATACATTTTTGTGAGATATTTTTCATATTATTCTATTAGGATAACCATCAATCTCAAAGTTATTCTGGTTAAGTTAAACATCTCTTTTTTCGTATGAACAACTCTTCTCAATAAATTCAATAAGGCTTAGATCAGGAAAAATATCAAGATGTTAGGAAAAGGATGAAGCCCTTTTTTGCCTATCAGTGTATATTTGGACATTTTACATAATTTGCTGATTATCAATATTGCTTTATTCTTTAAATTATGGCCATAACTAATATTTTTATATTAATATGAATCACCCCCAGCTCAGAAACACGTAATATGACATTTAATAAAGCCCTGTTCTGTAAAAATATAACCAAATTGCCAACAGCGGTGGGTATGGTTTTCTCTTTTGATCCTGAAAAGTAATTTGTAAACAAAAATAAATAAATTTGGAGGGAAAAGACTCAGTTTCTACTTGGGCTGAGCAGGCTTGGTTTAAAAAATAGAGAGCGTCTTTTCAAATGAGCCTTGAAAGTAAGTCTTGTTCAGTGAGCACTCTTGATCATCAAATTGGGGAGTGGTATGAAATAGCTCATACAAGGGTTCATGTGATAGAAAATAAAAATAATGGGGTAGACCTAGCCATATAATATACAAAAACAGTATTCAGGGACAAAATCCCTTATGACACATTAAAAAATGTGTACAGAAAAATAAAGATTATTTCTGCCCAAAAGACCTATTTCATTAGATAAATTTAAATGTATACATAATTATCAAAAATATATAAAAAACAAATTGAAACAATACCTTCGCTTCTTAAAAAATAGTGAGAAAGAAAAAAAATTAAATTCATCTAATAAGCAAAAAATCTTAACCATAAAAATAAATTATTTACATCTGTTATTAAAAAAATATTGAAATAAATACACATTATTGTAAAGTTTAAAAATCTAAAAATGATAGTATTCTAGGATACAATGATAGTATACAAAAACGTAGATCCGAAATAAATAACATGAGGTGTGTATTCTAATTTAATAAGAATGAAATTGTAGATGACAAAAAAAAAAGTATAGTAAAATAAAAAGAAAGAAATTGCTGAAAAGGAATGAGGGAGATATAATAAATTACTTTTAAAAAACAAATGAAACAGTTGTGCAACATCCCAAGGACTGCTAGAGGTACTTGATTTTTAGCACTATGCTATTATCGGGAGATAGTGTGGTCAGCACATTGCTCCCCTAACCTGATTTATGCCTTTACTAATTATTGGACTGTGTGCACTTATCATAGGACTGAGTGGACCTACGAAGCATCCACAATTAGAGGGTTAGTTTTGCAAAATATCTATATTTTTATTTTTAAATCTGTCAAAAAAGAGTAACTAAATAATTTTAACAATAAAATTTTTGTCTTCTTGACTAAAAAATAATAAAAAGCTGTACTAGAATTAAATTGTGATGATGATTAGAGATCAGTTGTGACAACAAATGACTGTGCCAGTGACAAGTTGTTTCTGTTCCTCACATACTCACATACCTCAGATACTTCTTGTAACAACAGCCTCAGCATTATGAGAGATTAGAAATCTTAGATATGTTTATTACTAAATAATTCAGCAATGAGTAATGCTTTCTTAATCTGACTAGAATTTCTTGTTTTAACTTTAAGATAGATATTAATTATTACTTTTAATTACAGGTTTAGAGAAGCATGGAGTACAACCGAACGATATACACTTTGTCGTCAGCACACATGGACATTCTGATCACATTGGAAACAATAATCTATTTTTAAATGGTACTCATATTGTTGGGCATTCCATTTCAAGGAGAAATCTTTATTTTGATGATCCATTCAGTGAAGGTAATAAAATACAACCTGTAGATAAAGCAATCATTTTATGTGGTACAGAAAAAAAAAATGATATATCTTTAATTATAGGTAAACCTTACTATATAGATGGGGATGATCTCATGATAATTGCTACTCCTGGCCATACTCAAAGTGATGTTACAGTTTTAGTGAAGACGACTGATGGAGTAGTTGCAGTTGCTGGTAAAGTCTTGTTTTAGAATTTTACTAATTTTGATTTATTGAAGACTTGGAAATGTTTTATTTATGTTACTCCTTTATAAAGTAAAAGGCTTTAAGAAAAATCAACTTATTTCGGTCATAGCCACCTCTTATATGTACCTATGATCTCTTGCCTAAACTACCCAGTGATCCCTCTATCAGGTTATCAAGGACCTCCTCCTTCTTTGGCTTCTGAAGGGTTTCTGGTCAAAATCAAAACTAAGGATTCCTTCCTACGAGAGATTGGGTCTGTTAAACTTTCCTATTATATTTCTCTTTTTGTTTTTTTCAGTTTTATCGCTGTTTATCCTTTTCCAAATTTTAGGGCTTGAAATCTGTCTATTACATAGCAAGGGTCATAAATTTTATTTTTTTTTTTATCATTAAATTGACAAATAATTGTAATGGTTCTTTAGGTGATCGAAGTTTTCTTATTCATAAAGCAACACTTATATTATATTTTTAAAAAATTGCAATTTAGTTTTCATTAGACCTGAATATTTATAGATCTCTAAAGATACACATAACAAATTTTATGATGATATCTCAATGGAATCATGCCCAATAAAAAGTTCTGTGGAAGCTCATTCACCAATTAATGGCCCATGAATCCTGCTGAGTATGGCAAATAAATTAAAACTTCTGTATGTATAATAACTTTTAGCAAATTTTGTTTGTAATATAGCATATACAGTGTATCACCATTTCAGTTGGAAAAACGCTGCTAATTATTACTATTTCCAAAATATCTGGTGTGTCCATTCCCAGGACTTTTTTTTTCGCTTTGGTTTAGAGTTCAGACAATTAGAATATCATTCAAATGAGCATTTGTAATGTTTCGGGAGATGTAAAATTTTCGAGTTATAACTAAATAAAAGGTGAATTGGTTTCCATAGGAACATGTGCAGAATACTTTGTAAAACATATCTACCAAATTCAGCAAAGAAATTAACAGCAGAATAATGACGGTTAAGACAGCCTACTACACAAACCTGAAACTTCTTAATTCTCAATTGTTGTCTAAAGCAACAAAATTAAAATTATATGAATCTTACAAAACCTGTAGGCACTCATGGGCCAGAAACTTGATGCTTGTCCCAATATGTTTGCCGTAAAATGAGAGTGTTGGAAAGAAACTGTATCAAAGTAAGTGGCTAAGATGAGCAGGACATGTAATCTGAATGGAGGGTGAAATGATATAGAGAAAAATGACAGAGGCGCACTTCAGTGAGAAAAGAAAAAGGGAATACCAAGAAGCTGGAGATGAGAAGAATGCTGCATATCGCATGATGATTCAGAGAAGGTACACAAGAGCATCTGTGGAAGACTATAAAAATAAGAGAAGGACTGAAAAAAGGATCCATCAGAGAAAGAAAAGATCTTGGGAAAGGAAAGAGATGGAAGAAATTGAGATGCATCGGGTCCAGAATGAAATCAGAAAGTTCTACCTCCGGATAAGCAGAACTCACCAATCATTCAAGCCCTGATCAAATGCCTATAGAGACATAGATAGCTCTGCAATCATCGTAAGAGACATTGTTATAGGACGATGGATAAACCACATTGAAAACCTCTTAAATGGAGAATCAATGGTTGGCCAAAAGGCCAATATGAGTGGTGAAGAGTTGGAACCTCCAGATGAAGAGGACGTACAGGACACCAGAGATCAGATGAAGAATAATAAAGTACCAGGAGCGGATGAAATCCCGGCTGAGTTTTGGAAACATGGAGTAGAAGAAATTTATAAATATATCCATAACTTGATTTTTGAGATCTGGAGATATGGTAAAAATCTATTATATGTCCCATGAACATGAACTACAGAGTTTATATATATCTCCTTCCATCTTCATATAAAAAATTTTCATATATTCTATTCCATAGACTTCTCCCTTTTTTGAAAGGAGGATAGGCCGATATCAAGCAGGCTTTATGAAAAGAAAAGCTATGACACCAATTTTCTTAGTAAGAACTATGATGGAGAGAGCGGCTGAATACAATATCCAGACCCACTACCTCTTTGTGGATTTCCATGCTGCTGCATTTGACAGTGTGATTCGAGAGGAGCTGTATAATGGAATGATTGCTCTTGACATCTCTCCAACATTAGTCCGCCTTGTCAGAATGCCAATGAAAGCTACTCAGAGCTCAGTGAGAGTATCTGGAGCTACATTTGAGTTTTTTCATAGCCACAAGGGACTGAGACAAGGTGATTGTTTGGCATGCTTGCTGTTTAATATTGGCTTAGAATGTGCCATCAGAGAATTGAGAATCCAGGTAGGAGAGACACTTTTCAAAAAATTATGCCAAATTCTAGCTTACGCCGATGATCTGTATATTGTTTGGATATTGATAAGAGTGCCTTCCTGAACCTTCAGAGAGCAGCTACTAAAGTTGGATTGCTCCTAAACGAGACTAAAATAAAGTATATGCTCTGCAATCCTAAAAGAGGAGAGTATCTAAGAGGAACAGTAGACTTGGAGACTTCAGCTTCAACTGTATAGAGGAATTCATTTAACTAGGAATACAGTTGAATTCGACCAACCAGAGCTTCAGGGTCAGATTATGGTAGCCAATAGGATCTATTATTGCTAAGAAGCAAATATCTCTCTAGGACAACAAAGATACAAATATAAAAGACTCTAATCAGGCCTGTTCTCGCTTATTTGTCAGAGTGTTGGATGCGATTTGAAAGAATGATTTTGAGAAGGATTATGGGGTCTGTATGTAACTATGGTATATGGAGACTGAGAAAAAATGCTGAGCTCATGAGTCTCTACAATGATCATGAGGTCGTACATTTTATAAAGACAATGTCTGAGATGGGCAGGGCATGTTGCACGATTGAACAATAATAAAGCCCCCAAAATGCTCTTAGAAGAAAAAATGTTTAGGGCGTAGAAAAGTTTTGAGACTTCGTCTGCGTTGGATGGATTGTGTGGCAGTATATGCCCAGAACAGACTGGGCTGGGGATTAGAAATTGGGTTCGACTGGAGCTTGAGGCTTTTACTCTTCATGAGTTACAGCGTCATCAAAGAAGAAGAAGCTAGAGGAAGTAGAGAAATAATCCAAGGAAGGATGAAGTGGTGAGAGATGCGATGAAGCTAGGAGTCCGCAATTGATAACTCAGGAGGCCAAGGGCCACGCTGACTTATAGCACCTGGGAGTTAGTCTACCAAGTTCAGTATGCTATATCTCAGCTAATACTGGTCAGATTTCGATAATTTTTATTTTGTTATTTCCTTTTGAGAGACCATAAGTTTGTTTTAAACAGATTTTCTTAGTCGATTACAAAGGTCAATGATTGAAAATAATAACCCAAAAACTTCTTCTTTATGTTCCCCTTTGTGCCTAGTGTGGAGGTCCCTCAGTCCAAGGCAGCCAAGCATCATGATCCTGAGCCAGCATTCTCATGGAGTTCAGAGACTTTCCCTTCATCAGTCTTGGAGATGTGATCCGTCCACAGCAGTCTGGGCCTTCCTCGAGGGCGACGTCCAATGGGTCTGGCTTTGAAAAACTTCCATGGATTCTGGTCCTCATTTATTCACAAATGACCGAACCACTTCAGCTTTCTCTTCTCGACAGAGTCGTCCTTTGCTTACATATTTTTTAAATGAATATGATGAAAAGAAGTAGACTTAGGCTTTCCCCTTGTTTAACACCTTTACTCATGTTGAAAGTCCTGGATTCTATGCCGTTTATGTCTTGTGCCTGGCAGTGGGGTCTAAATATAGGTTGCTCCTCTTCCATCTTGCCTTCAACAATTGCCCTGAATTTCTTTTCCAAAATAGAGGAGTAAAGCTTATGCACTACTTGGGAGAGACATATTCTACAATCACTTGAGTTTTCTTTCTTTCTGATAGAATAATAATATGATGATATTGCACTCACATTCTGTAGATCCAGGCCTCTAAATTTTACAAGTTCTGGTTCAATACCATCTCTGGCCCCTGCTTTACCGACTCTTATCTTCTCTACAGTGCCACCAGAGAATATTTCAGCATAATGGCATTGTCATCTCTTGAATACTTCCTCATCTCTAGTAATTAACCAAAAACTTTGCATAAAAATATGAGGCTTTATTTTTTGTTAACTCCTAGAAACACCTTCATGAAATTTGGCCCATAAATATGCTTTATAGCATGTACGTGTAATATATTTTTCAAACATAATCAAAATTTCATTTTTGTGCTTTTAAAAAAATTATTTTTTGGAAACTTTTAAACATTTTTAGATTAGTTTGGCAACCTATAACAAGCAAGTAACAAGTAACATATTAGATTAAAGCCCCTGTGATTTTGAACAGAATGATTCTATCTTGAGCTTTCTAGGAGAAATAGTTTTGGAGCTATAAGCTATTGAATGTTTCCAAACATGTCAAAAAACAGTCGATTTTTGTTTTGTTTTTAATTGAAAACACTTAAACTAAAAATGTTTTTTATCTTAACTGAAAATACTATGTTGGAAGTAATACCTCTGAAGAAGACTGGTAAAACTAAAAAAAAAACGATTTTCCAATTTTTGTGTGATCATAATCAACGAGATGATTATCTTTTTTATGATGAAGAGAGCCACAAAAAGTATTCATCTTTGACCGCTGGAAAGCAGTTTTTTTAAAACAAAACTGTTACAAGTAAAAAAATTTGGATTAAAAATATGTTTGGAATAAAAATATACCTTATACAGGTAACCTCCAAACAGTTCTTGGGTTCAAGAAACAATTTAAAAAATTGTAAGGAAAACTTTAATAATCAGTTAAAATGTCATGATGAAAACTTCAAGCGCCGTTATTCCATTGCTCTTTTCTTTCTTCTTCCTCTTCAGGATTGAGAACTTTCTTGGAATGTTCCTTCTGGTATTGAAGAATAGCTTTTTTGTCTGTGTGATTAGATTTCCATTTCCATACCTATGAGATGTAATGTATCGCTTATACTGGCTCCTTGTTCTGTTGATAATGTTGTAGAACTTCTTCAGCTACCTCAGTAAGTCCACCATGATACACCTTCAATAGACTGTCTGTTATTTATTATTATATAATTCGTTAGAAACCATTCATAGGATATGAAGAAAAATTAGTATTTTAATGGGTAAAAAAAGTATTGTAAATGATATATATTGAAATCTGCATTTATAGATTTTTCCAGAAAACATGAAGGCAATGCTAAAATTAACAGATAACTAACTATAATTTGATTAGGGATTGATAAATCAAAAAATTATCAATCCCTAATTAGATTGATCCTTCTATACCATCATGCGGATGTCAGCTAACTATAATTTGGACTGTCGAGACACTAATTGATAGTCACGAATCTAAAAGGAAATATGGCATGCAAAACTAAATGTACAAAAAATGATAGTTCAAATTATTGAGTTTCAACTATTAGGTTTGTGGGTGAAAATTCATGGCATGGAGTTAAAATAAGTACAGGGATTCTGGCGAGCCGTCAAAGTTCTTTTTTAATATTTACTGTTGGGGCTGGGACTGGCTTTGCCGTTAGAGGCAATATTATGCTGAAATTTAACTTCATTCTTAATCCATTAATGCCAGAACTTTTTTAAAGAATTTTCACATTTTTTTTTCTATTTTGGAAAATTAAAACTACCCTTCCTACTAAAGTGAAATTTGATGCTAGAAGAAAAACAAATGAATCATTCTGTACATGAGGGATCAGTAAGTTGAAAGTACACATTACTGGCAATAAATTAAATTCTTGTACCAGCTAAATTTTTAAATGCTATGCCACATAAGTTATGCCTGATCAATAATTGGTTAACAGTAATATTCTAGCATGTTTTGGGAGTGTGAACATTCTTCAAGATAAAAGAATGTGATCCTTGAGCCCTAGCATAGGTAAATAAATATTTTAATTACTTAAAAATGAAAAGCTCTTTCATTTGGTCAATTTTGTGACCCCTTGGTACATAAATATCTTAATAAAATAATTTAAATTAATATAAAACCAATTTTATACCTATGTCATTATAGTTTTTAAGATATTGGTTATGTATATACTCAGTAGCTATTATGTATTTGTATGATCTAGTGCCAGTATTTATTTTTGAATAAACTCAAATAATGAATTGAACATATGTTTATTTTAAGGTGATTTATTTGAAAAGAAAGAAGATTTGGAAAATGAATTTATCTGGCTGAGTGCTGGAAGTGAATGTCCCAGTCTTCAGAAACATAACAGAAGGATGATATTACAATTGGCTGACTATATTATTCCAGGACATGGGGAAATGTTCAAAGTTACAGAAGAAATGAAAAATAAGGTTTTTGTACAGAAATAATTCTTTAATATTAATAATACAAGATACTCTCTGTTTCCAAGGTCACTGCACTACTACTCTCCAGCGCCATTTGTTCTAACTGCTTTGCATTCAATTCTAACATTTGTATTCATCAGAATTATTAAAATTATTACTGGTTTAATTAGATATCATTTACAATTATTAATGCTGTTGACTTCCGCTCGCTATGTTCGCCCAAGAATTAAAAAAAACACCAACAGATCCTTTTCAGTTGAGGTTGGGGCCTTACCATAATTTCAATTATCACAGATGTCGATTTCTGCTCGCTACGCTTGCTCAAGAGATGTGCGAACCCCCAAAAGTTCCTTTTCAGTTGAGGCCAAGCTCTTACCCTAATTTAAATTATTAATGCTTTAAATTATTATTGCAACTTCCCCAGACCACCAGAAGCTGACAGTACTAATAATTTTAAATAATATCTAAATAAAGCAGTAACAATTCTAATGAATACGAATTTTAGAATTGAATAGAAAGCAGTTAGTTAGCACAAATGGTGCTAGAGACTGGTAGTGGGATTACCTTCGGATAAGTTTGGCCCGAAACAGTGATAACGCACCCTGATTTTAAATTTGTGCCATTATTGTTTGTAAAAGGTGAAGATTGTAATTAATTTTTTTATTATTAAGTATTATTTATTTTAAACCCTCATGTCTCTTTTTTCTGCCATATTATACATATGTATTGTCAAATTACTCTCCTCATTCCTCTTTAATACCAGATTCCAGCCTGCCATTTTGTATACCTTCTCCCATAGAATCACTTCTTTTATCAAATCTTTCGTTATTTTTGTTGTCTCTTTATGGAATTTCTTATCTATTTCTATCCACAATTCCACTATGGTGCTCTTGAAACACCACTTATTTCTCCACCAACTTCATTATCAATCTATTAAAGCCATATAACCAATATTTATTAATAACTAAACAAATACCTTCTAAAACTTTGCTTGGCCATTGTGCATTTAGGCTATGTAACTAAATTTTAAGAGAAAACTTACCCAAGAGTAAAAGTGATTTATATTGTGAGTCATAAATATATATTTTCATATAATAAACAATCTTCATTCTTCTCAAGATTTTCAATTTTTTCTCTTGTGCAGTACTTGGTTAGTGAGTTACAGAGATGCCACCCCCTAAGTCAACGATGCACCCTCTCTCTTAGTTGAGGATACACCTCTCCCCTCCAAACTCACCCCTACTCTTCTTTTATTATTTCGAATAATAAAATCATGGTTCTCCTGAGGACCATGATGTTCAACTTTTCCGCTTGGAGAAGGGACTTGATGCTTGCCCAGTACTCACGCATTCTCTGGCTGTGTTTCTCCCTTCTCTCCTTTGTCCAGAGGGCGCCTGTTTTTTTAGGGGATGGTCTATCCTGAAACCTCTTTTGTTTGATTATTCTGCTGAGAGGTGATCGGGTTCTGATGTCGTCATCCGTTATCTCACTTCTGTCAGCTATGGTGTTACTATCTTCCTGTTCTTCTAGTAGTTGAGAAGCCGATTGGTCATCCTTGTAGGGTTCATCCTCATGATATGTCCATAAAGAGCCAGACGCCTCTTTCTGGCCACGTCTGTGATTTTTTCAGTATAACAGAGGAGAAATTGATACCTGGGAAGCAAAGAAGAAGGAAACATACTGGAATTCTAAACCCGGTATGAAACAATCCAAACTCTTCATCAATATGTCAAAGGAAAAGGCAAAATTTTACCTAAACTTGACAAAGAATGAGTTGAGTACGATAACGGGTCTCCTTACGGGCCATTGTCTGCTAAAATATCATCTCAAAAAGATGAAGACAGTGGAAGAGTCCACATGCCGTTTGTGCCTTGATGAAGAAGAAATTGCAGAACATATTCTTTGTGAATGTGAAACTCTTGTCTTCCAAAGGCTAAAACACTTACAACAGGCAATAATAAAACCTGAAGATATTACTAGAATTAATCCCAAGGAACTAATGTGCTTCATTTCTAGTTAAAGGGGTTCTCACAAAAGATCCATATGGGTTGTGGAGAGGAAGGGTTGCCCACCCCTGTATATTATAATATTATAACTTCCAAAAAATCTCTGCAATAATAAAAAATCTGGTGCGATGAGCATCATCCAATAATAATAATCTTTTAACATAATTTTAAGAGTTCGCATAAACAATACTCGAAATAAAATCAACAGAATGTACTTCTTCAAGTCTTCTTTAATAAAAGCACAATAAATTAGTTTTTTAAACAACGTTAGTATGACAATTCTGTACACTAAATATTTTTTATTTGTCAAGCTGAAAATATATTTTAAAAGTTTCTGTTTAGTTTCTAGTATTTAGATATTAATATTTATTATGAAATAAATTCCCTCAATATAGCATGGAGGATAAGGATCAAGTTGGCAAGTGGTATCCAGTGAATAGACTGGATGGTTCAGATCGATTTTTGACATGTATTTCTAAGCATAGTAATGAAGTGGTGATGAATCTTTGCCCCTATGTCTCAGCATAACAGAAATGTTTGTTCTGGTGTTCAATCCACATGGTAATACTTCATCAATATTTTTCTATTTTTAAATTCAAAAATCAACAAAGGTTTAGAGAAAGTTACTGCCATAATTTAGGATTTCACTATTTCCACATTTCTATTCTTCACACTTTACTAAATCCCAGCCCTTGGCATAATATATGGAAAGTCCCTAAATTCATCTTTCTTCAGGTTGATATCTTTGATCACATACTTTATTTAAATTAGAAATCAGTTACAAAATTGGTAACTACAATTTTGTTTAAAAACAATTTTTTTTTTTAAATATGCATACTGTGAGGCCTTGGTGGCCCAGTACGTTAAGGCATTACATTATCTATCTTCACATTCTGTCTAGAACAGGCATTGGTAACATGTAAGATAAATCACACATCATTTAGCTGTAAGAGCACATAAGGGTATTTGACACATAAAAATAAGAAAAGATATAATTTATTTATCTATGACGTAGTAATACATACAAGACCGGTGGTAACATATGGGAGCGAGAGCTGGGTTTTGACTAAGGAGAGCGAGATGATCTTGAAGGTTTGGGAAAGAAAGGTCCTCAGAAAGATATTCGGCCCGGTAAACGAGCATGGTCACTGGAGAATTAGGAAAAATAGCGAGCTCGAACAACTCTTTGGCGAGCCTAATATTGTGGCCATTATCAAAGAAGGAAGACTGCGGTGGCTAGGCCATGTGCAAAGGATGCCGGATGAGAGACTACCAAAGAGATGATGAATGGCAGGCCAGGCGGAAAGAGATTGAGAGGAAGACCGAGGCTGAGGTGGTTGGACGACGTGGAGGACGATCTGAGGCGGCTTGGAGTGAGAGGATGGCGAAGGAAGGCGGAAGAAAGGCAGGTATGGCTATCAATTCTGCGTGAGGCCAAGGCCCAACTAAGGCTGTAGTGCCATTTAGTTAGTTAGTAACAATACATAATAAAAAGATATAATTTATTTATCTACGACATGTAACAATACATAATAAAAAAAAGTTCAGCTGAAAAAGGACATAAGTTTTTTTTAATAGTATAATTATTCCTAATCTCACCAAAACATTTATATTTTTGATGGGAATCACCATCATATTTCATTTATTCAAAATTTGGTAAGTATGCTAAAAGGTAAAATTTATTAAAGATATAACAAGTACATTTTGTTATTAATCATAAAGTAAATATTGAAAATTATAATACCTCTTATAACTAAATTTTATTTAAAAGCAGGTCAATCTTTTACTTTTTTAATTCCAAGCAGTAATAAGTTATTGATAATATAATAATAACTGAATTTGAAGTTAGAAATGTTTGTTTTTTAATAATATAATTATTTTTAATCAGACAAAAGCATGATTATTCATGAATAACGAATAAAGATGATTTATTCGTTATTCAAAATAAAATCTATCCAAGCCTGTTATGTTGCTTAGATAAAATTTGAAATTTGATTATACTTCTTAAAATTATATTACATTTGAAATCGTAATAATCATTTATCTTTTTTTTTACAGAATATAATAATTGTATAGAATCAAACAGTGAAATTTTTTTATAAAAGATCTACATTTAGCCTTTTATTTAATTTATCAAATCATTTTTTAAAAATATTAACTTGTGTTTATGAATTTTCCTTTATTGAAATTTTATTGTGATAAATACTGAGCGGTTTTTATTCTAAGATCCTTTAAATGAAGTTAGGTAATTAATTTATTATACATTTACTGATTAAGATAAACTTATGAAACATGATGATTTCAGTATTATTTTTATAACAGGCAGAATATATTCAGCAAACAGCTGAAAATTAATTATGCTTAAGTTTTCAATGTCAGAGTTGAGGGAGCTTATTTAATTCTTATTGATCTTTAAAAGGCCAACTGGAATTTTCTGCAGCCTAACTTATACCTCAAGGTTTTGGAGGCTTTCTAAACAGAGAAATTATAAATATAACAATACATTATGTAATTTAATTTTAATTATTCTGTTCTTATTCAGGATCTTTCCCTGTTTGTATTATTATTTATATTGAAAAATTCTCTTCTGGTTCTTTTGGTAACTCTAGTAACACGTCCATGCCCTGGAACAATAATGTCAGCTAACTTCATTACCATATTTCTATTAAACCTCCAACAAATGGGATATTCTATTCTCCTCATGGAAGTGAATACATTTTCTTCGCAGTCCTCGCTTTTAAGAATTGGGCTTTGAAATAATTCACCTAGAATTCAAATAAAATCAGTTCAATTCACTATGTTAGTTTATTTTAAATTAAAAATAGTATGAATAATATAAACATATAATATGAACCATCTAAATATAAAGGGGCATATGTGACAAACTTAAAAAAACTATTATCACTGTGTTCAGGCTACAAAGAAATATCCAATTTACTTAGTGGCAAAGATGCAATTGGTTCATTTGATTGAAGGTGATTGAAGTGGATGTTTTGATAACAACTAAACAAATTATCTGCTTTGGCATTAAAGCAATATAAGAAAAGTAATACCCTTTCATTTCCTACAGTGATTTTTGCTGATGTATACATCCGATTTGGTATTGAAATATTTTTGTTTTTTTTTATAATTCATACTTTATTTTCATTTTCTCAATAGTAACAGTTAAAATTTGGTTTATTATACCAATACATATGATGATTTGTGTTCACATTTTTTGTCTCTAAAATGAAATTTATAATAGTATTATTTAAAAAGATATAATATCTGTAGACTGAAGAGGTTTTGGGCAAGGAAGAAAAAATCCGGAGACCTAATTGGTGATCCACGGGAAAAAAAAGAGGGTATAGGTGAAAAATAAAATAGAAGATTCAGAAAGACCAAAGGAGCAAAAGGGAATCAGAAATTTCTACAAAAATATAAATGAAACAAGGAAAGTCCACATGCCTAGGATAAGTTTGAATCAGAGTAAAGACGGTGTTCTAGTGTCAGATAAAGCTGGCATTCTGGAAAAGAACATATCGAGTTCATTTCAAACAAGATGATCATGGTTGATTAAAATATGACAATGATATAGAGCCCCAAGATGTACTTGATGCTATCATACAACTATGAAATAACAAAGCCCTGGGATCGATGACCTGCTGCCCAAACTCCTTTGAACACGGTGGATCAGAAACCGTAAAAAGATTCTATCTTTATTCTATGATAAAGGCATTGGCAGAGGAAGTTATAAGAGAAGAATGGAGGACTGGTATAATGTGCTCCATAATGAAAAAGTGTGATGCCTTGGATTACAACTATAGGGATATCACATTGCTCCCAACAGCATACAAGATCTTCTCTAGCAAGCTCCATCCTTTTGCTGAGAGGGTGGTAGAACAATACCAGAGTGGCTTCCACTTAGGAGAATTCCACCACCGACCAGTTGTTCCCTCTAAGGTGGATCCTAGAGAAGATAAAAGAATTCAGAAGATAAAAGAAATCAACTCCAATGTATATATGCTCTTCGTGGACTTTAAGGCAGCTTATGATATTGTGTGGCGAGAAAAATTATATAAACTAATGTAGAAACTTGGAATCCCAGCAAAGTTAATAATATTGGTCAGAGATACTATGATAAACGCCAACTGCTGTGCAAGAGCCCCAAGAGATCTGTCAAATAAATTCAAGTGTGAACAAGGCCTGAGATAAGTGGACACTTTAGCGTGCACTCTATTTAATCTAACTATAGAAAACATAGTCAGAGAAGCTAGAATATAAACAATAAGCACTTTATATACAAAAAGTATGCAAACACTAGCTTACCCCGATGATATATGCATGATCAGAAGATCCTTGACAGATGCTTTCACATCGCTAGAGACAAGCCGAGAGAAAAATAAACTTCATTCAATACCAATTGTGGAATATTTAGCATAGGCGTAATTATATTAATTAACAGTGATGATGTGATAAGGTGCACATTTTATCTATAATAATTTATGGAATATGGAAATTGTGATAAATGTGATTTATAATGAACATCAAATGGCATAAAAAATTATTAAGCAAAATGATTAATCCGATGAAAAAAGGGGGCTAGGTTTCTCCACAAGATTTAATTGCTCTCCTAGCAAAAGGAGGTTTTACTCTAAAAAAAAAATGGGCTGTTAAAAAAAAAAAATTGGATAGTCATGATATGATTTATTTTAAGCACGCATAGAATTAAAAACGTACCCAGTGCTGGGGAGTATAGCCCGGCCACCCTTTCTCCTGAGGGGACACAAATATTCAGGAGGCCAGTTGTCCCGAGGATACGGGGCCTCTAGCATCGGGCCAATCACCCATCTAGAGTAAATTGATTCAAAGTAACATAAGCAGCCTCGGATCCGGACAGTCTAATGGTTACAGACGCGGCAGAAAAAGGACTTACGATTTGCTAATTGGAACATAACGTCACTTACGGGTAAAGAGAGAGAACTGGTGGAGGAACTTAAAAGATGTAAGGTGGACATTATCGGGCTAAGTGAAGTAAAGAAGAAAGGAAATGGACTGGTAAAACTCCCAGAAGGGTACAGTATGATATATTCAGGAGTTAATATAGGACAAAGAGCCAGAGAAGGTGTCGGATTCGTTCTGAAGGATGAATTATTTGATAGAGTAGAAGCCTGGGAGCCCATATCTAGGATTATTAATATGGACATCGTGCTCTCAATCGGAAAAGTCTCCATGATACAGGTATATGCTCCTACTGAAGATTCTGTCACGGTAGATAAAGACCAGTTTTATGAAAACCTGCAGAGAACAGTAGACAACGCAAGGAATCGGAATAGAATGATCATAGTGTCCGGAGATTTAAATGCAAGAACAGGTCGGAATTATCAAACAGCCTTCAGAACAATGGGTATATGGGGAGGTGAAGAGTGCATTAATAACAATGGAATCAGGCTAATTGAGTTCTGCGTGAAAAATAATATGCTCATTGGAAACTCTTGGTATAATCATAAGACGATCCATAAAATCACATTTGAAAGAGGCAATGGAAGAGTTACCAGAAACAGCATCATTGATTACTTTATCATCGACAGGGAACTCAGACAATACTTACAGACATTAAAGTTATACGAGGAGCAGAATTGAATACGGATCACAGGCTATTGGTTGCTGACTCCAAGATATTAAAACCGCTGAAAAAGATCGCCAAGTCATATAATAGGATAGCTGTCAACAAGCTAAGAGAAGAGGAAATAGAGCAGGCTTATACAAATAGCCTTCAAGTTCAACTTCAAGAAGTTAATGGGGACGCAGATGTTGATACTATTTGGGCGAAAATCAAATACAGTATACTCAAGGCAGCCGAGGAAGTATGTGGTTTACAACAAATAAGACCTACTACTAAGAAAACTAGGTGGTGGAGCGAGGAAGTGAAACGGGTCATATCTGCAAAGAAAGAGGCCTGGAAACAGTACTGTAGAAGTAAGTCACCAGGAGACTGGGCATTGTACATAGAGAAAAGGAACGAGTCTAAGAGAAAAGTTAAGGAAGCTAAGAGAAAAACTTGGGAGGAATTCGGGCAGGAACTGGATAAAAATTATAAAGAAAATATTAGGAAATTCTGGCACATCACAAGAGCACTAAGGAGCAAAAAAGCAAAGCCTGTGAGAAGTGTAAAAGATGAGCATGGCATACTGGTGACAGAAGACAAGGACATACTGGAGGTTTGGAGGAAACACTTTCAAGAAAAATTCAGAATGGAAGAAAGACGGCAGAATTTTCATGATTGCCGTAGAAGAGGTAGAAGAACTGAACCAGAAGTCCCCAACATGGATGACGCCATAGAAGAGGAGGAAGTCGAAGCAGCCATTGCTAAAGTAAAAATGGGAAAAGCGGCTGGGCCAGATGGGATTGCACCCGAATTTATAAAATATGGGGGAAATGAATTAATCAAGAGTCTCCAAACACTATTCCAAAAGGTATGGGATCTCAAAAGAATACCAATAGAATGGGAAAATAATATCATTATCCCAATCCATAAAAAGGGAAGCCAAAGTGTATGCGATAATTACCGCCCCATATGTCTGTCATCAGTGGTATACACTAGGATTCTGGAACAAAGATTAAGGAAATTGGTGGAAGAGGATCTGGAAGAGGAACAGGCAGGTTTAGGCCCGGTAGGCAGACACAGGATCATATATTTTCCCTGAGAATGATTGTAGAGAAGGCATGGGATAGAAGTAAAGCAGTATACCTAGCTTTCTTAGATTTACGGGCGGCTTTCGACCATGTTCCTAGACAGGAAGTATGGGATTCATTGGAAGATAGGAGAATCCCACAAAACCTTATAAGTGCAATTAAATCAGTTTACCAAGACCCAAAGGGAATAATAAGACTAGCAGGCACTGAGTCCAGGTCGTTCCATTTCTTTAGAGGAGTTAAACAGGGCGATAGCCTAAGTCCCCTACTGTTCATAATTTTCATGGATGCCATTTGGAAATTTTGTAAAAGGAGGACACCCAGAGCAATAGTGGGATACTGGAATATGACCCCAGTGTTGGCACAGACATTGCTGTACGCAGATGATGTGGTATTAGTGGCGGATACTGCTGAATCACTCCAGGTCGCTGTGGATGAGTGGCAAGAAGAACTGCAACTGAGAAGCATGCAGATCAACACCTCCAAAAGCAAGGCTATGTGTATTGGACGAAGGAACGAGGATCTTAGAATCACTTGCAATGGAGAGACTCTTGAGCAAATTGATACCTACTGCTACCTGGGAACAATGATCTGCAAGGATGGAAGAATAGACCAGGAGGTCATGAATAGAGTCCAAAAGGCCAATGGAATATTCTACCAAAGCAGGAGCCTGGAAAACAGGAGTTGAGGAGGAAAGCGAAGATTCTGCTATTCAAATCAGTTTTTCTCCCAATGCTACTATACGGATCGGAAAGCTGGACACTCCTGGACCGCCATGCCAGCAGGGTTGTATCTGCGGAAATGAGATTCCTACGGAAAGTATTAGGAAAAACCAGGCGAGACCGCATAAGGAATGAGAGAATGCGAGAGGAACTAGGAGTTAGATCCGTCCTAGAGACGATTGAAGAAAGGCAGCTGAAGTGGTTCGGGCAAGTCAACAGAATGGGAGATGACCGTAAGGCCAGGTGGCTTCTAGAGGCAAGACCGAGAGGAAGGCGACCACAAGGCAGGCCAAGGCTCATGTATGCAGACTGGATTGAGAGAATTGGCACAAAGAAAGGATGCACCATGCCGGAGATGAGAAGGCTTGCACAGGACACGGACCGTTGGACGAGATGGTCAGAGGCAGCTACTCCACGCTTAACAGCACTGAGGAGATAGTGAGAGAAGAAGAAGAAGAATTAAAAACGTCCTAACGGTAATAAAAAATCTTGTCTTGCCGACATTAGGTTCCTACTGGTAGACAAAATTCAAATTCGCTGCCGTTGCATCAAGGAGGTAGGGTTTCCCATGAACCACACAATAGAAACCTAATGTGACACCTATGAGGATGGAAGAGACTCTTCTACCTCTGAAGACTCTTCTACTCTGATACCTTAACCCTTGGCCACTACGGCTCTAAACTGCCCTGGCCACTTCTGATCTCACCAACAAAATATGAGTGGGCAATGATAGATGATCAATTGTAGATGATAGATGGAAATTGTTTAGTTCATGGGATACTCTGTCTCAACGCAAAGGCAGCGAATTTGAATTTTATCTGTGGTGCGTCCGTCCTCTCCTAATATTGAAAAAAAAATTTCTCATCTAGGGCGTCTGTAGTTTTATGTTTGCTTGAAATAAATCATGTCTAAGGTGAAACCACTGGCACATCCAACTTTTTTAATTTGGTAATTTTGGCAGATTTTCATGGCCCCATTTTCAGTAGCTATTCCGAATTTAAAAATATATTACTTTCAAAACTTTATGGAAATTTAACATTATTTAAGATTGATTGACAATTTTTACTTTAAATGCACTGGAAGTGAGTTATTTTGGAACAACTGAAAACAAGCTCTTTCTTGGCGGTTTTTCAAAATGGTGAAAAACGGACAAGAAGTAGGAGATCGAAATCTTGGATTCTTCACAAGTGGAACAATATATACAGCATACCTGAAAATCAAAATTATTCCATGTATTGCAAACCCAAATGATATCTCTATTGAGCCAATATACCTATTGCTGTAGATTGGGAGATGTGTACTCCATGCCAATTTCAAGAGATGACCTTGACCGAATTTAAAATATTTTGCGCTCAATGGCCGCAGAGTTTGATGCTCTACAACTTTTATCATATAACTTTTCGCTTAGAATCCTCATTTCCGCGCTGCCGATTCATATATATTACTCTATCTCTGTTTTGGACAAAATTGTCGCCATTCAGATTTCATCAGATTATTTATGGAATCAGTAAAGTAAACATATATTTAATATGAAGCAGTTTAATATTAAACTTAAAGACTAAGTCAAATTAATAATTATGAACAATCTAAAAACAAGATTAAAATTGAATATAATCTACAAAACAGAATGCAAAAGTTTTGGTTAAAATTATCCCGTTTTAGGTTCAATCACTGTATATTAACCATTTTAGTGTTATGCTCATATTTCGACATTACGAAGTACAATGTACATAGCAAGGACCATAAGTTTCCGGCCTGAGGAAGAAGGAAAGGTGAAAGAAAAAAAACTGGTGTTATTGTTTTTCAATATATACTCCTTTAAGTTCTACATACAACACTCAGACAACAATTCTCGAACATAAAAAAATAATTTTCTTCATTGTTAGAAAAATGTTCCTCCACTTCTGCTTGGACATCTTCGTCCGGTTGATGGGAGGTTTCTTGGAATCCGCAGTCCTTCACAGAGGCCTAGGAAATCAATACTGTGTGGACAGGGCATTCGGCTTCATGAAGAAGCCGAACATCTCTGCTCAACTTCTCCCACCTTTTCTCTTTAATGATATCTAGTCTTCGGTGAAGTAGGGCAACATAATACTCGACATTCACTATGGTGTCCCTTTCCCTATAATCAATTAGCAGTATTCCTCTACAATCACAAAAAATGTTGGCCATTACCTTTTTTGTCGTCTGCGTGACTTTTGCCATTAGTGGAGGTGCTTCTCCTGGCCTTCTCCATTCCATGGACCCCCTTTTGCTGAGTGGGTCATAGTATAGAAACATTGCCTCAGCCCCAGTTACAATTGAGTCCAAGAAATTTTTTTGATCGGCATTATACCCAAGTAACATGTTCCTCTTTTTGAGCAGCTGAAAGAATTTTTGGAACCCATCTTGCACTCACCTTGCTCATATGCAAATGTTCTTAATGATCCTCACAACACTTGTTTTTGAAAGTCCCAATCTTGCTGCTATTTCTTTGGTATTCAGCCTCCGATCAGACAGCAATTCAGCTTCCACAAGTCGGATTGTTTCGGAAGTGACAGCTTCCAATTGGCAACCAGGACGCGGGTTGTCATCCAGACTTAAATAATTTTTCCCATTCTTTTACGAGGGGGAGGACTCTCCATACATATCATCTACGCGCTCTTTAATTTGTGCAGGATTAAGGCCCTCTTTACACAAGAATTTAATAACTGCACGATATTCGATCTTGACCATTGTTAAAATGCACAGATTCCTTCAAGTTTAGATACGGACTGACAGGACTGAGGATATGGAGAGGAGAGTGCAGGCATAGACATGCAGGGCGGGCAAGTCTCAGCCTGCTTGAAGTAAGAGAACGAGGGCAGGTCGGAAACTTATGGACCTTACTAAGTCAGCTAGGAATTCAATTAAATAATAGTGATTAAATTGAGGAAACAAATCAAAACTTAAAGCAATATAGACCAAGTTAATAATGCAATAAAAAAAGTAAATAATAAAAAAAAGAAAAATAATTTACTATTCTTGGATGCAAATTAGGACATATAAGCTCAATGACTTTGGAATAACAATGATCACGAACAATGCAGACTGCACAAGACCTAGAGGCCCATTCCTAAGTGTCAGCAGCAAGTAATAAATAATAATTGAAATTGTTACGCATTACATGAAATAATAATCATTGAATTTCTAGACAGGATAAATATTACAGGTTCCAATTTAATTTAGTTGCAATATAATACATAGGATATTTTTCAAAGATTTAAAAATTTGTCTAATACAAAACTAAATTAATAAAATTTAAAAAAAAGTCCTTACCAGTTATATAAAACATCCCAGCCACGGTTTTCACAACGACTGTAATATCAGTTAATGTATAGCCAGGGGTAGGAATTATTTTGAGCTCTTCTCCATCTATGTAATAAGGATTACCTGCAATTAAAGTAATAGCAATTCTTTCTGTACAATAATATTTGCTTTGTCTGTAAGTTGTATTGTATTATGATATATTACCAATACTGAGAGGAGACTTAAAATATTTATTATTCATTGAAATAGAATGTCCAACAATGTGTTTACTATTTTTAAATAAATGATTGTTTCCACAGTAATCAGGACGCTCATGTGTGCTGACAACAAAGTCTATATTATATTTGGTTAATCCATGCTCAGTTAGACCTGTTAACAGAAGTTTGATCATTTATGTTATAATTTAATGTTGAATGAATATAGAACCATATTAATGATGTACCCTAATCATGTTAAATTAGCAATGCTAATTTTTAAACTTAGTATCTAGTAGTAAATAAACAAATCTGAGAATCAACATCCTAGTAAGTGAAAAGGCCAACCAAATTCATTGCCCCCAGTTGATAGTTGAAGATGATAAGTGTAAGATGATCACTTAAGCAATCTGCTATTACTTTATTCAAATAGATACTCATTTATCCTAACGAGAAAAGGTGGACCGCATTCCAGGTTTAATTCCTCAGAGAGTCTCAAAATCAATCCTAAATCTCAAAGTTTTGAGATGCAAACAAGTAAACACCATGCAAGGTCTCTAAATTTAAATCAAACAAGTTGACTCTCCGTTCCCCAAGGAATAGTGAAAGATTGAAAATTAGGAACTTCTGGCAATGCCTACACATGGGATGAGAATATAAAATGATTTATTTATTCTATATAGAGTTACTCCTTTGTCTGAAAGATAAAAATGTAATTGTAATGAAGGGTGTTAGGCTCAGTACTTGGTAAGAAAGAACTGTTTATTGACAGTTAAACAAGTGGAAGTGGTGTGGTTAGCATTCATACTCAACCTCCAGGGTTATCTCTCACCACAATTAAGGGTACCCACTTTATAGAGGTGTGTCAAAGGAAGGTCTCCCAATCCCAGGGTAGGTCCATTCTGTCACATAACAGAATTATAAATTCTCTTCCACAGCTGGATTTGAATACGTACCTGAGAGTCAGATTTCGTAAAAATAAATAAGCCAAAAAAAATTTCTCATTCATTACTACACTATGTTGGGCTAATGCTGTTTTGTTTGTATTTGTTATATTCTTAATATAATAATTTAGTATAATAATGAACTATAAATTTGATTTTGATATTTTAAATCAATAATTGCTTAAAAGTCTTGATGTATTACAGAAAACATTACAGTCTGAAGAGGGGAATAATGTTCCCAAAAGGTCACAAAGTTTTATAAAAGAGTTAGATAAATAAACATATTTATAGAAGTCAATTTCACCAATAAATTTCTGTAATACTCCTAAGGACTTCCAAGCAAATATAAGATCAAGAAAAAAAATATATAAATCTAAAAACTCTCAAGCAAAAGCCTACTTATTTACATTCATCCTGAGATTTTCTTTTTGCTTCTAGCATAGCTAAATAGATCTCATTTGGCGAGGACAGATAAACAAAAAACACTAAGGCATGAATAGATAATCTGCCTGATACCAGGATTTTGTCATATTTTACAAAATACAACAATATTCTACTGTTGAAGTCTATGGGTTCAGATAGGTTTTAGGATGGCTTGGTATATGAGAGATTCATTATCAATGGAAAGACTAGAGGTCCAACTTAGCTACTGTTCTTAATAGTTGGCAGAATCGTCTATAAACATCTTTCCATTTAAATCTCATTTAAGAGTTAGATACCTATAAATCTTTTGCTTAGGAACAAACCAAGATGCCACCATACAGTGTGGAAAATAGGAATGAAATAGCATTGAGCAGGAGGGATCCTGGTAAACTATAAATAAATCACCATCAAGAAATTTTCAAATAATATGCAATGTAAAAATATACTTTGTTACAGAATAACAATAAATAAATAAAAATTCAAAATGATTATATCATACGAACCCTGAAAAATCAAACGATAATCCAAGCATGACATTGTATTGACAATAACATTATATTTTCCCTTTATCAAGATGCAAGTGCAGGTGTTAACATAGTTATTAGTATCTTCAATTTTAGTACACTGACCTTGATTAATTATACGAACTATATACATATTGTTTCCTGAAAGAAGAAAATAATAAACGTTGTTAACCATCATTTACTGCATAAAATAATGAAGAGTCATTCATTTTAAAAATCTTTGGAAAATATTGATAAAAGATTCTCATGAATTAATTATATTATCAATATTGTAGTAGTATTATATTATCAATATTGTAGCAGTTTTCTCTGAATAATTAATAATTTTTACTGTAATCGACAAATAAGAATCTAAAGCTTTTGTGAGTATTGACTTTCCTTATTTCTCATGCTGCCATTCATTTTAATTAAATTTTTTATTTATTTATTTTTCAATGTATTTTTCAAAATTAAATGAATACTGACTGCTAACTAGGTTTAACAAGATATCTATCATTCCAAAGTTTTCAGTTAAAAAAAAAAAAAAGAAAAGAAAAACATTTCAATAATTTTAGTAATTATTACACCTCCTTTCATAGAATACAAATTGCTACTTTTCGAGAGAAATTGAAAGTACTTTGAGATACTTTTTGCGGCAATACTTTTAAAGTCGCAGAAAAGCATATGTATTGGGTACTTTAAAAAAAAATAGAAACAACAAACTTAGATATCACATTTCACATTGATTTAAAGATTTCTTTCTTGGTCATCACTTTCAGAAAGAAGTTTTGAAGGGTTCATACAAAAAAATTTTCAAATAGTTACACCACAAGAAGTAAACAAATAAAACACCTAAAATTATAGAGGTGATCTACATACCGAAAAAAAAACAAGTTTCAGAATTTGATTTGACGTCTGTTCTAATTTACTGTAGTTATCATTGGACAATGGATGATTGGACTTTGGTTGTTTTATCTCCAAGATGGAGGAATTATTTTTGAAATTCTTTGAGTTCTTAATCACTTTGACTTATGCATTAGCTTCCTGACAACAAAGGCTAAAATCGACGATATTGAAAAAACAAACTGTATACTTTTTAAATTTGGCAGAAATGTCGGGGGAAGGAATGTCGGTCGTTTTTCTCAGATGTCTGTCAATACTTAAAAACCTTGGTTTTTGAAAAAAAAAATTTGGGTACAAAATTAAAATACATAAAATTTTCTACAGGGATAAACTGTCATTTTTTTGTGTGGTTAAAAGTTTAGAAAATAAAGGGATAAAAAATGATTATGAAAATTATTGTTATATGTACCAGTTTTATTTGAGCTTAAAAGGAGATAAAATATTAATTAAAATGGTAAAATCCTATGGAAACAAGTTAAGCAACAGAAACAGCAGTTAACAAACAAACCAGCACTTTTCTATATATAATACGAGTACGGTAGTATAGATACCTATTCCGGCTCTCAGGAGCGATGGATTTTGACGAATGGGATGTCATAAGAAAGGGAATTTGATGGAGATTTGACGATTCCTAATTTCCATTATTAAATTCTTACCAGAGCTTACATAAAAGGATGGAAAAACTTAAAAGTATCAAAACTTCGACGAGGGGAAGTCGGCGAATTAAGTTTATCATTATAGGATGGTAAGGGAAAGTGCGATGCGCACACAGCACTAGATTTTTTAGATAACGCACGATATATGACCGCACAGACCCTGTGTCAACTACGTATGTAGTACGTGTCATGGTGAGGACTTCCTATCTGTGGAAGCAATTTGAGACTGCACTCAAAAAGTTGGTGGCTGCACAAGACCGGGACACATGGCGTAGGCTGATTCAGAAGGCCTTGACTCAGCAATGAGTTGTTGCGCCGCTGATAAATAGATGAATGATAGTGGAGACTATATATGCTTTCCCATGTCTAACTCTGAGGTCCATTCTCCACGAGCTGCTAAAACGCCGATGTTCGCCCGCCTGACCGCTTAAACTTTTTTCCTATTCTCCACGAGCGGTTGAATTGACGCTTGAAAACAGCGCCAAAAACGCTGGTGAAACACGCAGCAATTCTCCACTAGCGATAAATCTGCCATACTAATGATTGATGCCGTACAAATAGGTTGTGTTATCGGAGCTGTTCATCTACACTTATTAGAAGTATTAAAAATAAACCTGTTAAGAAAAGACGTTGGTGGGCTCACCCTACGATATCGAATCGGTTCACCACTGGACAATTTCATTTAATCTTTTGCGAACACAGGAGCAATCCGGAATTTTTTTTTCCAATTTTATAGAATGTTCGTTGCTTCATTCGATTAGCTGTTTGAATTGATTAAGGTGTATAATTGTAAACAAGACACCGTTATGAGAAAAACGTTGATCCAAAAGAGAGACAAAGGTGCAAATTATAATTCAAATATTTACATTACAGTTTCCTATTTATTATGTAAGACAATGAACCAATCAATGAAGCAACAATTTATTAAGTAAACAATTTATTAATTAAATGTACAATACCGAAACATGAAATGAATTAACATTATTGTCCTTTGAGAATAAAAACACAAATGAATGAAGTTATTACGTAATTACCAGTTATTGTAATATAGTACAATCTTGTTATAAATTCAAATGATCAGATATATTGTAACGCTTCAACTAGTTATCCTGCGACATAGGCGGTTGAACTGCTCTCTGGCGCAACGTGAGTATGATTCGCTAATGGCCATAGGACCATTCTCCACGAGGGGGATAAAACACCGCTGTTCGCACGCTACAAACCCGCTTGTGGAACAAAACAATGGAGTAAGTATGGACTGTCAACACGGTTTCGTTTTTAATACTTCTAATAACTGTAGATGAACAGCTCCGACAACACAACCTATATGTACGACATCCATCATTAGTATGGCAAGTTTATCGCTAGTGGAGAATGGCTGCGCGTTTCACCAGCGTTTTTGGCGCTGTTTACAAGCGTCAATTCAACCGTGGAGAATAGAAAAAAAGTTTAAGCGGTCAGGCGGGCGAACAGCGGCATTTTATCCGCTCGTGGAGAATGGGCCTAAAGCAGGGTTACATATGAATACACATAGAAAATGGCATAGCTGAGTCTTATTGATTAACTGTTAAACTGAGGAGATATTTTTCCAGTAGGGCAAGCTAATTACTTATTAAGTAAAACTGTTACTTCAACATAGTCATTATAAACTATGACGCTTCACCAAATTTGTGTGTTAAATAAACTTTGTTGGTAATATTACATTGCTTGTACGAATAAACATGTTTCCTTAATATCTCTTACATTTCGAATGTATCAGAGAGAAGAAAGATATATTTGTTTAACGGGAGAGTTCTCGCTCGAGTATACTAGTCGTCTCTATATATGTATAATACGATAGTATTTCCAAATCTCTTGTCTGGCTCTCAGGAGCGGTGGATTTTGACGTTATAATAATATAGACTTTGATAATAATCTATATTAATATAGATTTTGACGTAATAAAGTTTTAGCTTATATTATTAAAAAGATTATTACAAAGAACGAAAAAGATGAATTAAATTGCTCAATGTAAAACATTAAAAAAAAATAGAAATTGAATTAATAATGACTGAAACCTATCAAACTTACTATTAACAATTTCATTAAAGACCAAAAAAGAAACTAAAAACTAGTTAACAATTTTCCCAGGTATCGTGTTTTAAAATAATTCAAAATAATCATTTTTTTGAGCTCACCAGAGAAGCGTCTTCTGTTGTCTGGTACCGAAATATTCAATATTCAAGCCACTCTTCCTCGATGATATTGAAGATACCGATGGAATTAGGCAATTCTGGCCAATTTCAGATATTGCAGGGCTGAAATGCTTACTGCTTATCACTCCAAAACCCGTCCTTGTCGACATTTTTTTATTAAATATTTTTATGTTTCTTTATTTAATTTTTTTTTGTGAAAAAATATCGGTTTTCGATATTCAAATTTTAATATCGTTATTACCATATATCGAATTGAAACTATCGGACAAAAATATCTAGATGTTTCTATAAAGATATCGATATTTTTCCAACATCCCTACAGTAAACAACCAAATTAGAAAATTTCTAGGGTTTTTTTTTTTAGGGTGAACAAATTTTTTGGGTCTTTTTTTTTTCAACCTTAGAAATTACATTAGAAAAGGTTGGTTTGAATGTTAGGATTTTAATAATGATTCTGTCAGAAGTTAAACAGATTTCTTAACTTCTCTATTTCACACAAGTTAATATAAATATATGGAATTTACGGATTTTGAAAATTATTTTTCATTTATTTAATAACTTTATTTATTTATTATTTTGTTATATTATTAACTTGGTATTTACTATTAACTACTGTTGTCTTAACTTTTCATTTATTTACTCAATTTAATTGAATTCCTAGCTCATATTATGCTTCCTAATATTAAATATATTTTTATAAGTGCAATACTAAACCTGTAACAGGATAATTTTAACCAAAACTTTTGGATTCTGCTTTGTAGATTATATTCAATTTTGATCTTGTTTTTAATTTGTTTTCAATCAATACTTTGACTTAGTCTTTAAACTAGTTTAATATTAAACTACTTCATACTAAATATATGCTTACCATGCTGATATTAAAATATTTCATAAATAATGGCGATAATTTTGAACTAATAATTTTGGATCCTTTTTTTTTTTTGCTATGTATATAAATAAACGTTTATCTCTGATGTATCTTGTTTTGTGTTTTTCAAGTTTGCTTGTAATCGGTAAATTGACCTGATTTAAGTAATATTAAATACATTTAATTATTTAAAGCTATTTTGGAAGATTATTATTTAGATTATCAGGTTAAATATGAAACTATATATTTTCCTTAACACTTTTTCATTAGCCAATTTCACATAAGGACCAACGAAAAAAATTGAAAATAATATAAATAATATGGACTATTAAAAAAAAAAAAAAACTGTAAAAAGAACATAGATGTAAACACAGATATCGTATAGAGCTTAAATAAAATTTCCAGTTATTGGACCCTAAGGATGTGGTAATAGGCATGAAACGTTGGACCTAATGTGAAATTGATTAATAATTTTTTTTAAGGAAGATATAACATTTCCAAGTCAATTGTAACCTTTCCAAATCAATTGTCAACTTTTCCATCTCAATTGTAACTTTTTCCATTTCAATTGTAACCCTTTCCAAATCAATTGTCACCTTTTCCAATCCAATCGTAAACTTTTCCATTTCAATTGTTAATTTTTTATTTCTATTTATTATTAGTTTTCAAAATTCTTCGGTTTAGGTATCGTTTACTAGGATTTCAAGAGCGCTATCTCCGAATTTACTATCGAATTTCCGATCGCGCGTGCGCTTTTCGATTTTCCGTTGTTATATAAGTTTTATATGATTTTGGGGTCGTTTATTAGGTTTTCGAAGGTTCTGATACCATTTTTTAAATTGAATTTTTTATCGAGCATGCGCATTTCGAATTAATATTACAGTTGACATTTCTTAGGTACAGGTATCGTTTATTAAGTTGTTAATCATTATGTTATCGAATTTTTGATCGCGCATGCGCAATTCGAATTAATGTTCTTGTTGAACTTTTCTTTGTTTACAAGGATCATTTACTAGATTTTCAAGGATTCTGATTCAGTTTTTCGAATTAGATATTTTATCGAACATGCTCATTTCGAATAACTTTTACAATTGAGCTTTCTTTCGGTGAGGTCATAGTTTATTTGGTTTTGTATGACGATATACTCAAAAAAATCTCAAATATAATTGTAATTTGAAATGCGCATGCTCGATAAGTTTTTTTAAAAATGCAATCAGAGTCCGCGAAAACCTAATTAACGATTTGTATAACAAAGAAAACTTCAACAATATCAGTAAATCGAAAAGCGCTGGCTCAATCAGAAGTTCAATTAAAAAAAATTGAATCAGAACCCTCGAAACCCTAATAAATGATACCAGTACCAAATAAATGTCAACTGTAATAATAATTCGAAATGAGCATACTCGATAAAAAATTCAAATCATAAAACGGAATCAGAACCTTCGAAAACCTAATAAACAATCCCTACACATCATAGGAAACTTCAACAGTAACGGAAAAGCGAAATGCGCTTAAGTGAATCCCCATTACAATTCAAGAAATGGAATCAGAACCCTTGAAAGCCTTATAAACGATCCCTTAATCATAAAAGACTTCAATGACAACGGAAAATCGAAATGCGCGATCGGAAATCTGATAGTAAATACGGAAATAGTGTCATTGGTGACCTATTAAACGATGCCTACACCAAAGAATTTTGAAAACTAATTATAAAGTAGAAATGCTAGTGGCCGAAAAAAATTTCGGTAGTAAATTTGACATTAGCAACTTCGAAAACAAAATCGATGAAATCCACCCTCCTTCCCACCAAATAAATAAAAATAATAAATATTTAAAAATAAATAAACAACAATTTTGTCTGCATATCTGTGATCTTGTTTTATCTATTCTGGTGATGCCCGAGTTGGTGAAAGGTGGACTGATTAGTTTTTTACGGGCATTCCAGAGACTCGAAGATATTTCTTTGAAATCTTCCAATTGCATATATTCTATCGATTAATATTTTATTTTAAATTTCATTTTAAAAAACTTCGAAAGCTGATAACTAAAATTGTTTAGAAAATCATAATAGTTATATTGGAGTGAGTTTGGTTGATTGTAGATATACTTGAGGAAGAAGTTGGTCGGGGGGTGCGGTCAAAGTCACGCGTGTAGTTACCATACATACACGTGGCTGCGTGCATCAACCCTACATTTCAACACCCATCACTCAAAAGTATGTCTGTTTTTCAACCTGTAGGATAATCCATCCTTTCTGTCCCTGGAGTATGTAAGGGCATTAAATAACATAAACATAGGATTTATTAATCCATGAAATCTAACAATACATAACAAGTACATTCGAAAAATTCAAATTAGGAAGGAAATAAAATGATTTTTTCTTAAGAAACTATTCCACATATAGAAATTTGTTGTACTTATCTTTTAGGGTAAGCATCCATCTAAATTAGCCATCAAATTATCATTGATGTTTAGGTAATATTTACTAAGCTTTTACAAATAAATTTTGTTATCATCATAATCATAATATAAATATTGATAGGGATTATACTTTTTAGTACAAAGTTCTTACAATTAACTATATTTTATTTGAGCTTATACACATTTTTTTTCTTTTACTAACAGTAGTGCTTATAAAGTTATTGCACAGTGAAATTTTTACTCAATTTTTTTAATTTAGCTTATTTTCTTGTAGTATTAGAAACAAGCATCAGGTTCATGCAACAATGATTTAAAAGTTTCTCGCAATTTTCTGTGAAAATGTATAGACGAAGGAGATTAATTACTATAATGGATCTTAAAAAAGGAAATACATTTTCTTTGTTGTAGAGATGTCTGAGAGAAAGAGAGATACAGTTCACAATACCTCAACCTTCACCAAAATATCTGGATCTGGACGGAAAGGCTCTCTATAGTTAGAAAAAGGCATGTATTTAATCTGTATTGGTTATTCTGAGCTTAACTTATATTGAAAAAGTTTAAATTATAAATATGTATATAGAATTCAAATTTGTGGTGGTTATTTTAATACCACAATTGTAAATGTTTCCTTATCACAATTTCATTTTATTATATTTAAATAATTTTAAAATTTTATTCTTCAAATGAATTGTAAATTTCGAAAAGGGCTCATCTCTGTTTTTATTCAAAATGGACTTTTTTATCCATACAAATCGACATTTGATGAGTGAGAACGGCTGATATCTGATTGTTATGATTATGACATACACGATGAAAATAAAATCTCTTCAAATAAGTCCAATGGTTCAAAAGAAATCCAGGTTTTTGTGTCTCCTGAAAAAAATCTAATTTTCGGAGATGGGCCTTTTTCGAAATTCACAATTCAATATGATCTTAAGATTTTACTATTAATAGATAAATAATTAAATAATATAAATTTATTGTTGTTATTAAAATCTTCTTCCCTCGGTTTCATATCAGTTATTCCAGTATATTTTACTAGGAAGAATTTAAATTATCTTCTTTCTTACATTTCGTTAACATTTATATTCCAGGAGACTTTCTCAATAGTTCACTAACCCTGTACTTAAAATAGGGTATATGCATGAAAAATATATTTCGTTCAAATATTTGTTTTGGGGATCTTTATTACTATTGAATTAAGACCTATAAATAGTTTTTTCTTTCCAAATTGTTGTTAAATAATAAGTTTTAATTAAACAAAAATGCAATAAATACGCGCGAAATTTAAAATGTCTAAACGTAATGCTATTGGTTAGACCGCTGTGTGACGTCAAATTTCATGTCAGCATAACTACTTCGTATGGTTGTTGGGTGCTTTTTGTAAGTGATCGAGGATAAATTTCTATCATTTAGTTTTGTGTTAAATCATTAATTGAAATGATTGAAAGACGATTTGTTAAAGCGCAGTCGAATAATCTGCCGAGGATAGACGGGTTATATCGTTTTTTTTTCTTACTTCAAATCAAGATTTTATAACTACTGAATTAAAAGGAGTAAAAGCTACAAGATAATTTTGTGATGGCTAATTCAGTTTTGAATCTCTTTTAATACATAATTTCCCGTATTAATTTGGAAAACTAAACATAACCTATAAATACAGCAAAATAATTTCATCAATAAATGCAGTCAAGTATAGGAATACGAATTATTTCATCGAGTAGATAGATTAATGGGTTTTAGTTGTTAGAATATAATATGGTGAGAATTATTATCACTAATATTTTTGTTATAGATATTATTTGTCATTGGAATCATGTGACGCCTCATTATTTTGTATTTCATATAATTTTCTGTATCCTCTTCTAACTAAAACGAAGAAAAAATACTAATTATATTCATAAAAAAAACATTGATATACAAATAAACATCCAACAAATAAAAAATATAAAGTGATAAAAATTCATCAAATGTCCAATCAAAACTTTTTGAGGTTATGATGTTTTTTTAACATGAAGCAACAAAGTTGTAAATTCGATTGTAAAAGAAATGACGTATTCCTTATATTGACTACAAAATTGCTTTCAAAACAATGCAAACTAGTTATTGGAGATACTTTATTTCTTCTCATGGCATTACATCACTTTGCTCGTATAGCTGTCTTTTGGAATAAAGAAAAAACATTTTAGCTGGTGAACTTTTCGTTGTATTCTTACACAAGGCAATACTTATAAGGTTTTCGCTCTTTTCCAATGGTTTAACTAATCAAATAATTAGATCAAATTTAGCAAGTTTCAGCAGAACCAATACAAAGTCGTTTAAATTGCTCTGTTGACATGAAAAGCGACGCCACATAAACTGGGCTAAAAATGGCGCATTTGAATAGCCAAAATATCTTACCCTAAGGAAATATATTTTTTTAAATTTAATAAGAATGCTTTAATGAGTGATTTAATTAATACGTAACTTTTGAGACAAAAATAATTAATTTATTTTTAAATTAAAAATAATTAAAAAAAAAAGTTATAATAAATTATATAATTTATAAAATAAATAATTTTTAAATTTAAGAATTTGGCCTCCACCCTGCCCTTCCCTAATGTGGGCATGGAGTGATTTAGTTAAATTAATTTAGAGACATCTAACATTAATATCATTCTTATCTATATAGGACTGTTGAAAGATGAAAGTTATTAGTGAAAACCTGCATTTTTTCGATATTTTGAAAAAAAAAATCTAAACATTGAAAGGCTATATATCGATACGTATTATATTTAGAAAAGCGTTTAATCAGTTCAAATTGTAGAGAATTTCATACTTTTTAACTTTTGTAATAGAGTTTTTTCGGCTAGAGCGCGATGTATAGGAGTTATAAGCAAGAAACTGAAAAAAGTCTGAAACTTTCGAAGTTTCTCGAGTGCCCTGAGTTTTTCACAGGGTTCTCGAATTGGATAACTTGGATTCTACACCACAGTATATCCATGCACAACATATCAAAAGATTATTAAATTTTAAATTGTGCCCAGGTAAAAAGTACCTGGTGATTCGACTTTAGATCAGTCTCTCTGGGGAATGTGGGGACAAAGCATTAGGAAGAATATTTTCTTATGAGATTATTCTGATAATATAACATAAGATGATTCCTCTCAGTAGAAAAACACTGCAAGTTATTACACAATGGTTTATTATTAATTATTATTGTTTCTCATTACACCAAACCTAAAAAATAAAATGTTAAAGCAATATATTATGATTCCAAAACACTATATTTTCCCTTTATACATAGCTGATATATGGGTATATGAAACCTCTAATCAGAGGGGGATGGAAGGGGACGGTCCATTCGAGGATCTACTTTAAAGAAACCCACTCAAAACAGAAATTTCTGGTGGTCTTCTCTTTATATAATGTTTTTCAAGCCAAGATATATTATTTATGAAATAACATTCAATAGATTTACACAATTTTAGTTAGTAGATATGAATAAGTAAAAGTATTTTGTAATTTCGTTGGAAGGGAGTTTGGACCCCATGGACTCCCCTCTGGCTATGCCAGTGATTCCTAGAATCATCCTGAGCCTTTAGTACCAAATATGAAAAAATCGTCCAGTATTATATGAGAAAAAACACTGAACGACATATGGCAGAAACCAGATGGACAGATTTTAAAGGTATTTTTGGATGCTACATATCTTGTAAAAATGTAAAATCTCAAATTTTGAGGGCTGATTAAAATTTTTTTTCTTGGTCGATTACAAAAGTTCAGTATTGAAAATAATAAAGCAAAAGTCAGAAAAACTGATATAATTTTATTATTAGCATATTCTGGTTTAATAATGGATGCCTTACTCTATATTCTGTTTTGGTTTTAAAACTAAAATTAAGCTACTTCATGGTTTAACTTTTTCAAATGATATTTTATAGTATAAATAAGGAGATGGCGGTTGGGATTGTAGTCAAAAAATAAAAACACAAATTGTTTATTGTTTTGATGTGTGGCCAAGATTCATCCTACTTTGTTGGCCTTCTTCAGGGTTATAAAAAAAACTGATAAATAAAAATAATGGAAATACATAAAAAGTGGAATATAAATGCAAAAAGTATTAGAAAACACAACTAAAAATAATACATAAATTAAAAGAATAAATTGATAAAGTTTTATAAAAAAAAAAGTACAAATTTAAAATTACAGATAATTTTACATGAAATGGTAAAAGGAAGTAGATAAACTGAAAAAGGATGAACATTGCTGAGTGCCAAAGAGTTATAGATGAAACTATAGGCCAGATTAATGAGTGTGACTGCGATATTGAAATCAGATGGAAGAATATCAAAGAAATAATGGTGAGCACTGCAAAGGAGACAATTGGAGAGGTAACGTATGGAAGAAATAATAAGTGGTATGATGGATCTAGTAGGAAGGCCAATGACCAGAGAAATGAGACAAAAGCAAAAATTTTCCACATTATGCTGAAAAGGAAAGCCAAAGCACAGTGTCATCAAAAAAATAGAGAGTGGATAAATAGTAAGGTGAGAATAATAAAAGAAAAGAATGCCACTCATGAGGTTCAGGAAAGGATTCTACCACCAGGGCCAAACTTAATTTGATGAACTTCTGAATGATGTTTGGTGATGAAGTGATGAACTGTTGGACTAAATATTTTGCTGAGTTACTAAACATCCAGGAAATCACGACGGAGGAGATGGTGCAATTATTGAGGAAAGAAAAGTGAGGTCACTCAGCCCCGGGGAAGGACGGAAATTTGGCGGGAAGAGAAACTACTTAGAGACTGGTCAGTCGGTATTCTTCTTCTGCGATGACACTACAACTCATGAAGAGTCAAGGCCTTCTGCAGTCATAGCCACCAGTCTTCTCTATTTTGTGCCGTTACTCTCCAATTTCTAATTTCCAACATTTTCTGAACATCTACTGCCACACAATTCACCCAACACAGGCAAGGTCTTCCTACTTTACTACGTCCTAATATTTTTTCCTCAAGGAGTATTTTGGAGACTTCGTTATGATCCAGTCAAGAAACATAACCTCCCTGTCTCAGTCTTTATTAAATGAACAGTGTCATGGTCATGGTAGAGATTCATTAGCTTAGTGTTTTTCCTCGATCTCCATACACCATTCTTACACACAGGCCCCATAATTCTTCTCAGAATCTTTCTTTCGAACCTCAATAGAGATGATTCTAGAGCTTTCATCAGCGTCCAGCACTCGGACTAATATGTGAGAATGGCCCTGATTGGTGTCTTATAGATTCGTATCTTGGTTGTTCTAGAAGGACATTTGCTTCTTAGGTGTTTCTGAAGCCCATAATAGCACCTATTAGCTGCCATAAACCGATGCTAAATCTTCGGTTGCATATTATTGCTTGAGTTCAACTGTGTTCCAAGGTAAATAAATTCCTCAACACAGCCCAAGTTGAAGTCTCTGATTTTAACTTTTTCTTTTATGGTCAGTCAGTATTATTTCTCCAAAACTCAAAAAAGGAAGCCAGAGAAGTGATCAAAATTACAGGAAGATCATGTGGCTAAATGTTGCATATAAAATGCTGTCTACCATAATTTTGAAGATGCTTACTCACTACACAGAGTGTTTACGAGGTGAATACCAATGTGGATTTCAGTATGAGTGAAGTTCAATCTATCAAATCTTTGTGCTTTGATAAATGATTGAGAAATTGTATGGGTACAATACGGACTTCCATTTCCAGTTTATCGATTTCCAACAAGCATTTAACAGTGTAAACTGCGCAAAATTCATAGGATACCTCAGAAAGAATGGAATCCCTCACAAACTGGTCTGCCTAATAAGCTTGATAATGAAAGATATCCAGTCTAAAGTCAGAATTAGAAAACAATGCGGCCAAGCTTTTGGAATCAATACTGATTTGAGACAGGGCAACCAAACTCTCTGCTACATTCTTTAATGTAAACCTACACAAAGCTGTCAGAGAAGCCATTAAAACCAGAATGGTGGTGGACAGAATGTGGCAAGTCTGGACATTTGTGGATGATATTGGCATCGTGCAAACACACTCAAAGAAGCCTGTGAAATAATCCTGAGAAAAGGAGTAGAAGTGGGCCTCCAAATAAATGAACAAGTTCATGGTGATATCCCCTAGAGAGAATTGGAGGAATACCAATGGCCTAAAAATACGAGTTGGTAACACTGACCTCGAATTAGAAAATATCCCATGTTTCACCTACCTTGAATCTTCTCTGGACTGCGAATCGCCTCAAAGTTTTTGAAAGAAAGGTTATAAAGTGAATCTATGGCAACATATATGAAGCAGGGCAAGTGGGAGGATGTCTAAAGAGACAGTTCCGTAGATGGCAGTAAATGCGAGGATGGAAGACTCGAGAAGAAGAAGACCAAGGAGCCAAGATGGACAGACATGCTCACCACCGATTGGAAGTGAGGAACTGATGAAAATACAGCACAGAATTGAAATCGATGGAGGGAAGTGATTCGTCAAGCTAAGGATTGGCCTGTAGCACTGGAGAGTAAGTAAATATGGTAAAAAGAGAAGGAATAGATATGTATAAAGACAAAAACATTGTATAAAATAACTAAAGCAACTACATTGAAAAGTATAAATGAAAATGTAATGGAGAAGTAAAACAGATGAGGAATAAAAATGGAAAAAAAAAGAAAAGTGAAATGAACAACAGTTAAGAACTTTCCATAGAATGGTGAGATATAAGGTCCTGATAGTTATGACAAATAAAATGAAGTGGGAATAAATGCTGCTCAAATCATAAGGTGAAGTCGCTGAATAGTGACTGATATATGAATTAAAAATTATGAATTAAATTAGGAGGGTTATTCGATAAAAGGGCCAAGGCTTAGGCTAGACATAGTTAAGTGTAAGGATTTTTTTTTAAGGCAGAAAGGAAGATATCTACATAGAATAATAGAGGATGGTCATGAAGAATTTATTACAGAAAGAGCAATTCTCAGATTTTAGTAATTAATAATCAGTTCATTAATGGTATTAAGGGAAAAATATTAGATAGAATGATCTTTTTTATCCAGTGCATGTTAGTCTTACGGTAATAGGAATATTTGGTAATAGTGGAAATAGTTGGCAACAATATTTAAGGTTTTTTCCCACATTAATTTTCCGATGGTATGGATGTTTAAATATGAGCAGAAATAAGTTACTTTTGTAAACCAGTTATTTTTCCCCTCTCCTTTTCTCTTTCTTACACTTTAATAGAGTAGGCTAAATTTTCCTCAATTTGAACTGTAGCTCTGAGAATCCAAGAGTTCCTAAGATAAAGACAGCACACCAAAAATTAAGCGTTTTTCCCCAAAAGTGAAATTTTACATATTGGACCAAATTTGATCCAAATATTTAGGAAAATTATGATCTCTTGAGATAATAGCAAATCAATAATAAATGCTTCTAATAGCAAATCTATTTAGATCTGATTCAAGCACAGAACAATGCATATAGACCCAATAGTTGAATAGTTGATTTATAATATGCAAACAACTAAAAAAAGAGTAAATTGAATTTAGGAATGATTGAAGACCTTCATTCAGCCAACCATTGGGTCTACACGCATTGTTCTGTTCTTTAATTAAATCTGAATAGATTTGCAACAATTTTGCTTCTCATGATTTTTTCATAGAATCATTATTTTCAAGTCGTTCGCTCATAATTTCCAAACAACATATTTTTGAAATTATAAGCAAAAGCTCCCCAAAAAAGCGCGAAGCCCGAGTTTTACAAACCTCTCATTTGTGAACGTAACCAAATCACTTTTCTATTATTAGATTGGTTAACACTTTCTAAAATACTATCCAATAGAATATAATTCAAAACCGAGGGGGCTCAGATGATCATGATTTTGTTCAATCGCCTTCCGGTCTATGACGAAAGCCAACAAAGTAGGATAACACTTGGGCACACAATGAAGGAATCAATTTTCTAGGTGTTTTTATTTTTTGACTGTGCCCCAACCATTATTTCCTATTACTTCAATTCTTAATCTAGACTTAATGGCCAACAATATCTAAATTATTATTATATGACTATTAAAGATTATTTTTATGAAAATTAATGACAGTGAATCAGATTACCTATGCTTATCGAATGACCTTTTCATTTCTTCTGTAACAGTAAACTGTGACCCATATCCTGGAATAATAGCCGTAGCCATATCTAATACGGCACGTCTGTTATGCCTTTGAAGAATGGGACATTCACTTTGAGAAGCTAGCCAGCAAGCATCGTTTTCAATATCCTCATCCTTTATAAATAAATCACCTTGATCAAACAAAAATATTAATACATAATATGAGGCATCTACAAGAAAAATAAAAGGGTGTTAATGATAAACTTTGAAAACAAACTTATTGTGTTTAAGTGATGAAGGAAAATCAAATTTAATGTTGATAAAGAGATACGAGTGATTCATTTGTTTGGAGTCATTACGGTGGGAAGTTTCGAAAACTAATAAATAAAGCATCTGTTTTGTTTGGGGTTGAAGGGATTTATTTTAAATTATATCCTTTTGACTTCTACTATCGTTTATGCATTAAATGCAATAAATAACGGATGAGTTTTAAGTTACCAATTTTACAGTACTAGTAGTTCTGTGAACAGAACAGAATAGTACCTCGGGAACCAATTTAGGGATTTATATTTTATTTTGTACCCTTCTATTACAATAATAATCTAAATCTACTGAATACGAATGTGACTAAGCATAAACCTCTTTCTCCTCAGTTCTCATTAACCTCTTGTAATGCCAACAGCATTAGTAATATAATTGCAAAACTCAATAACAACAAATCGCCAAGATTTGAGGTACAGATATCAAAGAAAATTCACAAATAATCACAGAAACCATTATAGAATTAATAATTTTTTTCATTGTAAAAATAATTTTAAAAAACACTAAAGGCACTTCTTTATTAAAATAGCAATAAATTCTTAGAGTTATAACTCTTGAAGATTAAGGGATTTTATGTCATTTCAACCACCAGTCATCAGTGGAGTGCTACTCCCTTTGCAGCCAGGGGCGGATCCAAGAGGACTCTGCATCATAGAAAAATAAAATAAATGACATACAGAGGAATATATAGTTTTGGAGGACTCCCGAACT
Organism: Rhaphigaster nebulosa; assembly: GCA_948150685.1. Classification (NCBI taxonomy): domain Eukaryota; kingdom Metazoa; phylum Arthropoda; class Insecta; order Hemiptera; family Pentatomidae; genus Rhaphigaster; species Rhaphigaster nebulosa. The sequence goes on along the minus strand of OX411311.1, from coordinate 83,847,003 downwards.
CTCCCTTACTCTTGGAGGATATTTCATACCTCCCAAACCCTCCGGCAGCCTTCTGCCGTAACCGAGGGGGACCGCGATTGGTCTAGATCCATTACTGTTTGCAGTTGTTGAAACCTAGGTTGATTGCATCACACAATCTTGGCCTGGATACTTTTGGTTCATTATTATCAATAATGAACCTTTGTAATCGATCAAGAAAAAAAATATAATTTAACCCCACCTCAAAATTTGAGGTTTTTTCATATCAAGATATGTAGAATCCAAATATCGGCTAAAAAAAAAATCTGTCTGTCCGGTGCTAACTAAACTAGAAACTTCCTTCAATCTGATGATTTGCTACACTATAGCGATATGTCCTGATCAGTATAATCTTCTGACCTTCACTGTTTGTATAATATCAATATTTTGATGTTGAATTTAATATTACTCTGTACATTGTTTATACAGATGGAGCCAAATATTCTTCTTAGGATGTCCCATTCAAACATAAATTTTCCTGAGTTGTGGTAAAGACCAATATTCTGAAAAATACATCAGGAGTAGTCTGATCTTGTATAATCGTATATTGGTATAATACAACTAAGAATGTAATTGACTTCAACTATATTATAAAGACATTATTGTTTTTTGAGTGAGCCGAAATATTTTTAGTGGGATACCAAGCTCCAGCATGTTTGCATATAGTTCCTCTCTAATGATGTTATTTTAGAGGCTTTTTTGGTTGTCTATAAACAGATGATGTGTTGTGTTCTTTTATCTATCAAGTTTCATTCAAATAAACAAGATCTGATTCCTGATGAATTTATTTAATCACAGGGCTTGTAGTTGTCCTGTTTTTTTATGGTACCTATCCATAGTAAGCATTTCATGTAAAAATAACTTTTCATGGTTGAGCCTTGTTCAAGACGTTTTTCAAGAACACCTGTTTTTGCATTTTCTGCGAAAAGTTATTATTTTAGCATGATTATAATTTTTATTGCATGTAGCCATCACTAAAACCCACAATTTAACCACAATTACAAGCCCTGTGTTAAATGTCCATAAATGGCCTTATTTTGTAATTTTAATTTTTTTTTTGAAAAGTTATTGACTGACTTCAATTGTTTAAAATCACTTTTTCCATCTTTTTAAATCCTATGAATTACTATTTTTTATTTTTCTCAATGTGAAAAAAACACGTTTGGCACATTCATGATTTTGTTTTTTCACCACGCTGCTATGTACTAATTTAATTTAAAACATATATAATTTGTTTCTACTATTTTTCTACTAATTATTATATTAAGAATGCTCATTGAGGATTTATTTTAAAAAATGCATATTTTTTCCCCCTCATGCCTTGATTAATTGGTTGTTTTTGCCAACCTCTGGCAACTGAGTGTCCAGACTAATTTCGTAGGACTGCCACTAAATAAATACTAACTGATCCGGTGGGATTTGAATGGCACTTGGCCATCACAGCTTCACCACTGGGGTAGATGAAGCAAGAGAAATTAAGTGCACATGGAGGTAGTTGCAACTGCTGGTGACATCTCGATTCACAGTCTTGGCAAGGGTGTAGATCCTCTATGCTCCATGCACAGCGTTCCTAAAACAGTAGAGAATATGGACCTGTTCCTCATTCATGGTCAGAATCTATGACCTCACTGACAATTTTCCTTATTTTAGTGAGTGAACAGAGCATACCACAATTTCAGCATTTTATTTATGCATAGAAGGTGGTGGTGGGGCCAGTCCAATGTAACTTAGGAACCTCATGATAAAGAAGAAGAATAGGTCCAGTACCATGAAGACCATTGGATGATGATAACCTCCCTAGAGAGAAGAACTAAAATCTCATTATACCATGATAATGAATTAAGAAAAAGTGGCAGTAATGGTCACTGCCGCTGAATCCCTTATTGCCAGAAGGCGAGGTAGGATATAAAATAAGGATGAATAATATATAATTGTGCTGGTGACAGGTGACAAAAAGTGGCTATCTCTTTTTGAGACCTATGCTTCAGCAAATCAGGCCTACTAGCATGCCTCAGATGGGTAACAAACAAAAATAAAAATCTAAGTGACAGTTTTACATGTAAATTGCTTAATATTTAAAAAAGAACAGGTCTTATTTAAATTAATTAGTGAAATATTTAAAGAAGTCCTTACCAGTTATAGCAACAATACCATTAGCAGTCTTCACTATAACTGAAACATCATTTAAAGTACGGCCTGGTGTCGGAATTACCATAAGATCATTTTCATCTATATTATAAGGTTTACCTAAAATTAAAATTATCTCATTTTATTAGTACCACATCAAATATTTCCTTCAAAAGTAGTTTATTATACTCTCCAAGAAGAAGAGGATTCGGAGTGCAGTCAATGAAGAAAACACCCTGATAAGTGAGTGTTTACTAACCACTTGAACTTCAGCATTTCTCTGGACTATTTACCCTGATTAAATCCTACAGCTTAGACCAAAACGTCGTCGGCACACATTAAAAAGAATTGTTACTCATCAATGTGTTTTCTTCTTTAACCTCTCACCTAATCATCTTCTCCTTAAATTACATCTATAGTCAACAATAACTACACCATTATATTATATTACCTTCACTGAATGGCTCAAGTAGAAAGTTATTTCTTCTTTGAATGGAATGCCCAATTATGTGAATACTATCTTTAAACATATGATTGTTTCCAATATAACTTGACCCTCCATTTGTGCTGACAACATAGTTTATCTTATCTAGTGGTACTTCACAGTAACTTAAACCTGATAATTTATGATAAATGTTAATGTTATAAGAAAAATTCTAATAGAATTTAAAAAAAAAAATCCAATTATAATGTTTACTAAGTAATAAATTATTGTAGTAATAAATAAATTTATTATATATATATATATATATATATATATTATGTATTTTATTACATTACATTAATATATAATAATAAATTTATCATTATTGTAATAAATAAATTCAACCTTCAAGCTTTAAAACTGTTAGCCTGGAACTGAGACCAAAAATGTGTCTGATTTCAAGACAATTTTTGGTCATTTAGGCCAAAAGTACTCTAATAATAGACTGGAAATACAAACAAAAATCTGCTACCCTAGATGGGTTGCAATCAAATTTTATAGGTCAAGGAATTTGTCATTATCGTCACTTTTTTCAGATTTTTCTCAGTAATTCGCTTCCAGTGCATTTAGGTTAAACTTTGACAGACCCAATCTTAAAGAACCTTAAATTTCCTGTAAGTTTTATAATTGGTATTTTTTTAAATTTGTAACAGCTGCCTTAATATAAATAAGGGACCTTAAAAATCTGCAAAAAGTTAGATATTCAGTGGTTTCACCTTAATAACCAATCAGTGGTTATGCATAATAACCAATCTTGTAGACTATTAAATATCCCACAATATCCATACAAAATATTTGTAATTACTCGCCACAGACGCTAAGTAATATTGAATTAATAATTTTAGAAAAGGGAAATTGATATTTCAATATTTTTTGGCTTCTATTGAGAGTAATTACAAATATTTTGTATGAGCCTTGTAGGAAATTTAATCCAAGGTATTTTGTACTAAATTGCACTAATAAATTGTTAATAAGACGAAACCACTGAGTATCCAACTTAGTGTATTTTCTTGAAATTTTGTCGATGTTTACGGTTTCGGATCTCAGTAATTGTACCGAATGTTAAAAAATATTACATATAAAATTTGTAGGAAATTTAACGTTCTTTAAAATTGGCCTTATCAAAGATTTACATAAAATGCACTGGAAGCGAGTTACAGAGGAAAATCTGAAAAAGGTCCACTTCTAAAGGGATTATAAATGATTGCCCAATAGTAGTATATTTAATCTTTCTATCATATAATAAACAGAAGATTGGTGGGTTTTGTCCGCGTTGACATCGTGATTTGACAGAAATCTTGGATTTCCTGAATTCTGAAATGTGTATTGGTCATAAAACGGGGGGAAATCAATTAGTTGGAATACATTGCTTATCACCCTGTTTCCCAAGGATGAAAGATTGAAAATCAGGCACTAGTACCAACCTCCTAGGCCCTCCATGAAAACATATACAATTTATTAAATTGTTTATAAAAAGATATTCCTTTGTCTGAAAAATAAAATGGTAATTGTTATGATCAGATGGTAATAACAAGGGTAACACTCCAAGACAGGATCTAGGAGTGGGCAAAGGGGGATCAGAATTTTATTTATACTTGTTTTCAACCATCTTTTATATTTGTTTATGCATAATTGTAATTAATACAAAAGAACGAACCTCAAACTTACAGACTTAAGGCTTTGTGTTTGGAATCTTCCGATTGTATCCTCTCATTTTTAATTATAATAATTGTCATACAGATATAAATGCATCTAAAACAAGTCCAATCAAAAAGCGATACAATTTAATATTCCCCGTTTGTTGTTATTTATTGGAGATTTTAACAAGACACCATTTTTTGTGGGAACTGACTTATCCCGAATAAATAATCAGATCAAGAAAAAAATATTTATAGAAGAGTTGGCCCAAAAATTAAAATGTTCGTAATTACAATATAACTGAAACCGTAAGGGTATTTCTTAAAAATGTCACGCATCCATCAACGAATGCCTCTTTATCATATTTTCAGCCCATAATTAGAACTGCCCACGTAGCGATCCCAACAAGGTTTGCCATATACATATAGCAACTTATAGTTAAAACACATTTTTATTTATTTATTTTCCAAAACCGACATCAAATTCAAGTTCCTCACATAAAAAAAAAAAAAAACATAATAGAACCAATTTTAATAGGAAAAAAATATTGATGTTTTATATCGAAGGTTTTAAACTTTTTTCCATTTATGACAACAGATTTTTTTTTTTGTTTTTGTAAACTGAATTAGAGAGATCAGTTCTACGATTTAATTATGGGTAAAAGAAGACCTCTAGGAAAAATTAGAAACTTCATCCGAAATATCTATCATGAAAAACGTTTAAAAAAGAGTTCTTTATTAGGCGGGAAGTGGTGATAATATGGAATCCTTTTATATCTTGGCAGCAAGTGATAATGAGTTAACATTATCTGCCTCAAACTTTAGCTAGGGAACGTTAATGAGCAGGGCATGTTGTTGGTTCAGTTGTCACGGGGTATTCATGTTGAAAAATTCAATCTCTTTTTATATCGATTCTTTAAAACTTTGAGAAGATAAGTTACCAAAAAAATGGCAGGTGTCCATACTCTACATCGATTGAAAGGGATATATTGTAGCGATTTTCATTATTGAATCTGTTCATATGTCTCAATTTTGGTTTATTATTTTCAATAATAGACCTTTGTAATCGACCAAGAAAAAAAAGGTTTTAACCCCCTCCCCTTCAAAAATTTGATGTTTTACGTTTCAAGATATGTAGAATCCAAATATCGAATTTTAAATATACGTCCGTCCGCGGCTTTTCTCCGAGACTACTGAACCGATTTTCTTGAGATTCGACACCAAAGTCACAGATCATCCCAGGATTATCCTCGGAACTCGACATTACCATCCGTCATTCAAAATGGATCTCCGATTAGAGATTTTATAAGCCCATTTATAACGATAGAGGGGAAATTTAAGGTGTTTTCGAATCAGCATACCGAGGGATCGAAAAAAAAAAATTATTTTTGTTATCATTAATCTAGAGGTGATAAAACTTCCTTAAAAAAAAAAATCATTTAAATGGGACCAGCATTAGCTAAGATATAGCATAATGAACTTTGTAACTAATTCCCTAACGTTACTGGTCTGCCTTCCTTTTTCTTTTCTCACTGAAGTGCACCTCAAACATTTTCCTCTATACTATTTCACCCTCTGATTGCATGCCCTAACCATCTCAGCCAACTTGCTTTGGCACAGTTTCTTCTTAGCACTCTCAGGTCGGCACTCTCATGGCAATCATCTTGGGACAAACTTTAAATTTCTGCTCCAGAGGCTCCTACGGCTTAATTTCTTTGCTGAACTTGGTAGTTATCTTTTATCAAGTATTCTGCACATGTTACTTTCCCAAAACATTCCAAATGGTCATTTGAATGATAATATAATTATCTGAACTGTAAACCAAAGCGATATGTAAAGTTCTGTGAATGGCCAAACCAGATACTTTTGAAATATTACTATTTGGAAATAATAAATCATTGTGTAATAATTAGCAGCGTTTTTTTAGAGTAGGTACATATCAAATCAAAGGTGCGATGTTTGATATATGGAATACACTGGTAGTGCATGACTAATATATAAAGCTAGTAATTATCATACGGAACAATTCAATTTTTTGAAATTTCTAGCATATGCAATCCAAAAACAAAGTGGGGTTCCACACCATCACTAACATTTCCAATTATCGAATGTGAAAAAATGCGATTTTCATATTCGTCACTTTGAAAAACACTAGGCGATGCACGGTTAGTGGCAAAATCTTTAACACCGAACCCCCAAAAAACATAAAGAGTCCACATTTGAGGATAAAGCTATTTTGAAAATTATTTTAAGTGGAATATAACAGTTTAACTAACAATGAATAATAATAATAAAGTCCTGTACATATTAATTTTATGAAGAGAGATTGGGCCAAATCAGGCGCTCTCGGCTGCTTTTGATTTCCTTTTGTTTCTATACGATCTCGATTACTGCTGCAGCTATTATGCACCAGCTCTATGTTTAGTTTTTTGAGTGGTGTCCAAATTCATAAATGGAAGTGACTTAAAGGCCAAAGCAGCCGAATTAGTGGAAATGTAGAATACCTTAACAAGGAAGTGATAATGAGTTAAAATTGAAAGTTTCATACACCGTATGCTGGTAATACGGAGAGGCTTGGAAGATGCCACTGCATCATCCACATTAAGTTTAATCTATAAATATATACTGGAAGAGGTGTATTCCGACCTTACTACAGCCTTAAGAATATTCCTTACCATCCCAGTTTCTGTTTCTTTTGGAGAAACTGAAACTGATTAAAAGTTATTTGAGGAACTCGATTGCTCAACAAAGGCTAACAGAAACTGGGTATATTTGGCTAACCTGAGTATAATTTCCATAGAGCGCATACTAGGAAGAGATCATAAACATTTTTGTTACAAAAAAAGATCGGAAAGCGAAATTTTAATGTTATTATTTGTAAATCATTGTAATATTTTATTGTTTTGTTTGTTTGATTTTTTTTTGTTTATTTAGGCTTTAATTCAATCAATATAATGCGTTAATGTTATGATATGATATTTATTTCTATATATTTAATAAATTCTATTAGAAAGTTTTTTCTAAATTAATTAGAATGTGTTAATGTTATGATATGATATTTATTTGGAAATATATTATCTAAAATACAATAATAAAAGTTGAAGTTTTTATTGGGGAGGGGTGATGAAAGAAAGGGACGGCAGAATTAAGCAAAAAATCCTAGATCCGATCCTGTTACATTCTAAGAAAATACTTATAGAAAGTATTACATAAGAATTATATAAAACTTAGTTTTATTTAATATCACATTTGGTGTTGGCGAACAAGTTAACTAGTTAACAAACTAGTATTTTTTATATCAACTCTTTTATTTGTGAATAAAACTATTTGCCATGGCAATAAGTAATAATAATACGCTAATGCAGATCCATACAAGTTGAAAAATTGGTGGTCATTATTCCAATAGTGATAATTTTCAAAATATTCGAATATTTTGTTGTCTATTGTTCAAGTCATGGGGTCGAGAATTGTTTAATACAAAAGTTTCACATTCAATATAGAATGCAGGGCAGATTCTAATAAAAATTGAAAAAAGTTCATTCAGCATAAATAAAATAATTATGAAATCAAGATCCAGCAATCACCAAGTAAGGTAAAATGTGAAAATATATTTTGTTGCTTATATTACAAAATAACAATAAGTAAATAAAATAATCAATAGTAATTACAAACCTTTTATCAATATATCACCATCCCAAGATGACATGGAGTTGACAATAACATTATTTTTTTCCCCCTTTATCAATACACAAGTGCATTTAGCACGAAGTACATCTTTATCATTGAGAAAATAGTGACCCTGACTAATTATACAAATTTCATATACCATTTTTATTCCTGAAATAAGACAGCAATCAACTTTGTTGTCCATCATTTAATGTATAAAATAATCAACAGAGTCATTCAATATAAAAATATTTGTAAAAAATCTATAAAGCAGTTTCAGGAAATCATTATACTACAAATATACATTTTATTAAGTGTAGCAGTCAGTCTGCTCAACTTACAAATAATTTTTATTATAATATACTAATAATAAATTAAAGCATTTGTGGGTATTTTTCTTATGTCCTGATTTTCTTATTTATCATAACATTAAAATTACACTTCTTTCTTAATTTTTTATTTTAAACAAATATATTTAAATTTTTGAACACTAAGTTCCATTAAGATAATTATCATTACAAAGTTATGAGTGAAAATTTCAAATTTCAGCGTCATTTATCATACTTTATTGTTTCTACAAACTTTTCAAGATTCCTGTTTTATTAAAATATCTCTGTCAATTTTTATCGAATTCAATTCAGTACTTTTCGAGGAAAATGCAACTGAATCACGTGTATTGAGAAAATGTTTGCGACAAAACCTTAAAAAACTTGGAAGAATTATGTATTCACCAATTTAAAAAAGAAATACCACAAACATGAACGAAATCAAATTTCGATTTAGATATTGTTCTACGTTAAATCTGACATTGATGAATGATTAAACAAGCGAGGGAAAGAAGTTTTGTCGCTTTTCATTAAAAAAAAATTTTTTAAAAATACATTTTTTTAATATTATTCCGGCATGGAGTCGACCAAAAACTTTCCTGAATCATATATTATATATTATAAATATTTATACTACAATATTTTTATCAACATACCTAATCAAACTAAATAGCAGAGTTCGTTTTAGATCGGTTCCGTTTTACTGAATTCAACAAGTAGACAGTGAAGGTTTGCTGAAGTCAATGGGCTGGACTTTGACCACTTAATCTCGTTCATGGAAGAATTTATCTCGAAACTCTTTGAGTTCTTTACGTTTTTGAATTAATTACTAACAGGTCAGAAAAGCCGCTCATGAAAAAAAAATTAAATATATATATATATATATATATATATATATATATATATATATATATATATATATATATATTTATATATGTATATATGCACAGTGTTATCCGCGCTTTATGCAGTGGAACTTCTCTTAAGCGGACATCACTGGTGAATGATAATTTATCCTGTTACTAGAAGTGTCCACTTATGAGAAAAAAGTTTTTAAAATACTAACCTCACTAAAATCTAAAACAGCATAAAAAAAAATAAAGAAATAAAAATGAAGTTAAACTTGAAAAATGCAGCAAACAAGGTAAAAAGGGTGTGTTGTAATTTAATATTTTAATTCTTTTAAGCAATAAAGGAAGTATTGTAAGCTCGAAAATTTTCGGTTTTCATATTTCAATGGAAATATGCATTTTGACTAGTTTCGTGTCCATTCGTTCGTTCGTATCTCGCATAATTCAAAAACGGATAGGCGTAGAAAATATAAATTTTGTATTTGGGATTGTCGTAACCTCTAGTTATGATCCTTCCGTTTTGGTCATTACATGATCACCGGAAGCGGTACTTTACTTGTAGGCCATAACAGATTTTCATCAAAAATCATATTAAAATATAATGCAAAACTTTTCAAATTTGGTATATAAGACTTACATATTAATATAAATAACATAATAGATTTTAATTAAAATTGGCAAATGGGGAGTGGTACTTTACTTGAAGGTCATAATAGACTCATAAAAAATTATATTAAAACATAATACAAAACATCTCAAATAGTTTTCATATAGAAAACTTTTATATCAATATGATTAATATACTATATTTTGGTTAAAATTAGCTGGCCAGAAGTGGTACTTTATTTGAAGGTTATAATCAACTTTCATGAAAAAATCTGGTGAGGTGCGCGCATCACACAACTTTCCTTTACCGTCCTATAATAATTATCTTTTTAACATAATTTTAAAGAGTTCGCATAAACAATACTTGAAATAAACTCAAGAGCATTCACTTCTTCACATCTCACACGTAAGTACATTGAAACAGATTTTTAAACAATTTTAGTACAACAATTCTGTATACTACCTATATATTTTAAATTTGTCAAGTTGAAAATATATTTATATATAAAATATATAAAAAGTTTCAGTTTAGTTTCTATGGAAACATTTTGCTTCCATTAAATAATATATGAGTAGAAATTATTAAGTTAATTTCTGCTTTTGTATTCTTACACTACATTATTGCAGAGCGTATTGTTGACAACAGATTGACGGATTGGTGGGAGGAGGTTCGGTCGCATCCTCCTTTCGGTTATCCATCTGGGGTCTTGTAGTCTTCATGAGATACTTCGTATTTTTGCTAATTCCGGCCCGATTCCGATTATTCCTGTGTGTATTTTAGAGAGTTTAATCACATTAAATATATGATTCACCATAAAAGACTTACTTTTTGAATTATGGGCAAATAAAATTTTCTTTTCGCTATAACTTTTTCTCCTGCATTTTCTCGTTGATGTACTACATATATAAAAAATCTGGTGCGGTGCGCGCACAACTTTCCCCTACCAATCAATAATAATAATCTTTAAGATTATTTTAAAGAATTCACATAAATACTACTTGAAATAAACTCAGCAGAATGAACTTCAAGTCTTTTCTCAAAATAGTATAATTAATTAGTTTTTTAAATAACTTCAGTACTGCAATTTTGTACACTAAATATTTTAGGTTTTTCAAGCTGAAAAAATATTTTAGAAGTTTCGGTTTAGTTCCCATGGAAATTCTATTTATTTTCTGTGTAATCATTTTGTTTCCATTAAATAATATAAAAGTAGAAATTATTAAGTTAATTTCTACTATTATGTTATTACAATACACTGGAACAGAGCGCTTTGTTAACAACAGGTTGGCGGGTTGGTGGGAGGAGATTCGGTCGTATTCGTCTCCTTCCGGAAGCGCTCGGTTTTCTATCTAGGGTCAAGCTGTCCTTATGAGATACGCTGTATCTTTACTAATACAGACCCTATTTAAATAATTGTTTTTTTATTTTTTTGGAAATTTAATTACCTTTCAAATGATTTCATGCAAAATTTACCATAAAATACTCACTTTTTGAGTTATACGCAATTTTCTTTTTGCTATAACTTTTTTCCTTACATTTTCTCGTTGATATTCTAAATAAATAAAAAGTTAAAGAGCTTTAAGGAGAAGACATTGGACAAGTTTCATCAAAATCGTTAGAACCGTTTACGAGAAAATTGTAAAAGAGTGTAAAATCGGAGATATAATTGCCACTTCCGGTTAGTCCGAAGCGCTTTTATTGCTAATATTGGTCCTATTTTGATGATTCATTTTTGTTTTTTAGGTAATTTAATTATCTTTCATACAATTCGATACACAATTTACCATAAAATGCATACTTTTTAAGTTATGCGTAAATAAAATATTCTATTCATCATTACTTTTTTCCCTCCATTTCCTCGGTGATGTACTACATGAATGAAAAGTTAAAGTCCTTTATGAAGAATAATTTAGGCAAGTTTAATCAAAATTGTTAGAGCCGTTTTTGAGAAAAATGTGCAAAATCGATTATATAAAGCGGCACTTCCGGTTAGTCAATTTTGACGAAAAAGTTACATTTCCTGAGGACATTCCTTTCAAATATGTTTAACATTTTAATAGTCACTCTACATAGGGTCCATGCTTCCGAAGTGTACGTCACAACCAGTCTCATTAACGTTTTGTACAAATTTATTTTTATTTTTCGTGACAATAAGAAAGAACGGAAAAGTTTAATCTTGGTGTAATAGGAGCGGTATTATAACTGACCATAATACTTTTATCGATCTCTGCAGTTATTTTATTTCCTTTATTAATCTCCGCCCCTAGGTAAGTAAACGTTTTCACTTTTTCAAAGCAATAGTCTTCCATTTCTATGTTTCCGTCTATCGTTGAATTGCCATTTGGACTGACATACATATACTTGGTACAGGGCGTAGTAGTGATGACCCTATCCCGTGTACCTAAATTGGTAATCTCGTTGTTATCTTCCAGGATGTTAAATAGCCGTCCAAAAGTTTGGTCCATGGACGGTCTGCTTTGGGGAAAGAAAATAGGTTCTCGTGCGCCTGCTGACTCCGAATAGCCATAATCCGTGGACCTAGACCAATTTGTCACTGTCCTTGAACCCGAGAGAGTTGGTGGGAAGGACACTGCCCAATTGGTCCCAAAGGGACTGGCTATGGAGCAATGGCAGCCTGCCGCTTCACCGTGGAAATCATGGATCGCAGCAACGTGAGGTTGGGTGACCCCCTCCAGGCTGTGTCTGAGCTCACGCAAGCGATAAAATGTCTGTAAGAAGATCACATCGCGTGGCAAAAGATCTACATGGTCTACAGTGCCAACAGAAAAAAAACAAAACATATACTTGTTCTTACATTCATTGACAGTGAGGCTAATTTTCTCTCCTTCGGTTTTAAACGCTTGAAATGTCTCTCGCAGTGATCGAACATTTCTTGTTACTTAACATATATTGTTTGCATATAAGCAGATTTGATTCGTGGAGTAAATTATGATGCCTCTAACATTGAGCTTGTTCACTATACTGTGGAGGGACATATTGAAAAATGTGGCAGATAATGCATCTCCCTGTCTTACCCCAATTGAGATCGAAAAGGCATCACTGACAAAACTGTTGAAGAGAACTTTTGCGTTACTTATTAATTTGTTTGGGGTGTGAAAATCCCATAACGCACTACTTAACTTTTCTCTAGTCATGCTATCAAATGCCTGGCAATAGTCAATAAATAGCAGATGGTGGTCAGTTCTGTATTCCCAGCATTTTTCCAAAGTTTGCCTCATTACAAAAACTTGATCAGCAATTGACATTACGTTAATATCATGAATAAAATATCGATATTACGATAATATTATGAATAAAATATCGATATTACGATAATATCATGAATAAAATATCGATATTAGGATATCATGAATACAATATCGATATTATTACAAAAACTTGATCAGTGGTACCCTTTTCTTTGCCTAAATCCACACTGGTATTCTCCAAGACTTTCCTTCTGCTTTTAATCCATTTTTTTCGTTAAAGCTTAAAACAAGTATTATTCTCTCTTCGTTAATATCTTTTTCTATTGTTCCACATCAAGAATTTTTTTTTCTTTTCATCCAATTGATGCTATTGTGTTTTGTAACAATATATAGCAAGTTCAGCTAAGGGCATTAAATTTAGATCTTTATCATGCATTGTGCTTTGTTACTTTTTCTCGTTTATGATATATATAAATCATATATAATATATGAATTAAAGAGATGGAATAGATCCTACTAAAAGTAATTGAAAATGAATAAAAGATTATCAATAAGAATTTAAAAAAATTAAAGGGAAATTGAGTAAATTATGTTATTATTTTACAAAATTATCAATTAATAAAATAAAATCATGATTAATTGACATATTCAGAAATTTAAAGCAATGCCAAGAATTACATAGTTTTTTTTTTAACTAAAGAATGCTGATATAATCATATCACCTTTATTTATATTTGTTTTATATAAATAAATATATAAAAAAAATTATTAATATATATATAAATATATTGCCTTATTACAAAAACTTGATCAGCGATATCCTCTTCGTCGCCTAAATCCACACTGGTATTCTCCAAGTATATTTTCGGTGAAGTCACCAAATCTTTTAGTTATTATATTTGAGACAACTTTATAAGCAGCACCCAGAAGAGATATCCCTCTATAATTCTGGCATAGCTGTTTATTTCCTTTTTTATAATTTGGGCATATAAGGCTGGCGCTCCAGTCACTAGGCATACTTCTTTTTTTCCATGTTTCTTCTATTAGCAGATACAACTGATTTAATAATTCCTTTCCACTTTTTTCTATAAATGTATCCCACAAACCTCATTTGATCATGAAAACTGACCAATCTTCTTAAGATTACTCTTTTCTGCCCTCAAGTCCAGAATTAATGAATATGGATCTGTTTATTGATAATATAATGAATAAAATATCGACATTACGTTAATATCATGAATAAAATATCGATATTACAATAATATTATGAATAAAATATCGATATTACGATAATATCATGAATAAAATATCGATATTAGGATATCATGAATAAAATATCGATATTATAATATCGTAGATCGAAGGAAGAATATCGATATTTCCCTACCTTATAATCCCCCTTATAATCCCTACCTTAAGGTAAGAGCAAACCTTTGCCTGATTCTGGCTATAAGACTTGACATTTATGTTAGAGCAGACATCGGCGAAATATCTATCTTCACACTAAATATCTGTCTAGAACAGGTTGGTAACATGTAAGATAACCCACTGGTTATATTGCTGAAAGAGTAGGGTGAAAGGGCATTTAACACATAAAAATAACAATAGACATAATTTATTTATCTATGACATGTAACAATACATAATAAATCGTAAATGTCTCTGATTCTAATTTCTGTAAATCTGAGAAAGGAAACACGCTAATTTTTTTAATAGTATAATTGCTCCGAATCCCATCAAAATATTAATATTTTTGATGGGAGACACCATCATATTTCATTTATTCAAAATTTGGTAGGTATACTAAAAGATTAAATTTATTAAAGTATAATAAATCATTAATCATAAAGTAAATATTGACAATCATAATACCTCTTATAACTAAATTTTATTTGAAAACAGGTCAATCTTTTATTTTTTTAATTCAAAGCAGTACTAAGGTATTGATGATATAATAATAATTTAGAAATGTTTGTTTTTTAATGACAATTATTATTAATCAGACAAAAGCATGATTATTCACAATTAACGATTTATTCGTTATTCAAAATAAAATCTATCCAAGCCTGTTATGTTGCTTGGATAAAATTTGATTATACTTCTTAAAATTATATTTTATTTGAAATCAGAGTATATCATTTTCCTTTTTCATTTATTTTATTTTAGAACATGTATTAATTATATATTATTAAACGATGATTTTTTTAAATAAAGGATCTACATTTAGCTTTTTATTTAATTTATCGAACCATTTTTAAAATTATTAACTTGTGTTTATGAGTTTTTCTTTATTGCAATTTTATTGTGATAAATACTGATTGGTTTTTATTCTGAGATCTCATAAATGAAGTAAGGCAATTGATTAGATATGCATTTACTGATTAAAATAAAATTATGAAACGTGATGATTTCAGTATTATTTTAATAACAGGCAGAATATTTTCAGCAAATAGCTGAAAATGAATTAAGTTTTCAGTGTCAGAGTTGAGGGAACTTATTTATATAATGTTTTAAATATTATTGATCTTAAAAAGGCCAACTGAAACTTTATGCAGCTCAACTTATACCTCAAGGTTTCGGAGGCTTTCTGAACAGGAAAATTATAAACATAGCAATATATCATGTAATTTATTTTTAATTATTCTGTTCTTATTCAGGATCTTTCCCTGTTTGTATTATTATTTATATTGAAGAATTGTCTTCTGGTTCTTTCGGTTATTCTAGTAATAGGTCCATGCCCTGGAACAATATAGTCGGCTAACTTCATTACCATATTTCTATTGAATCTCCAACAAATGGGGTATTCTATTCTTCTCATGGTAGTGAATATATTATCTTCCCTGTCCTCACTTTCAACAATAGCGTTTTGAAATAATTCACCTAGAATTCAAATAAAATCAGTCCAATTAAGTATGTTAGTTTACTTTAAAATAAAAATAGCATAATTAATATAAATATATAATATGAAGCAACTAAATGTAAAGGGGCACAAGTGACAAACTTAAAAAAAAACTATTGTCACTGTATTTAGGCTATGAAGAAATATCCAATTTTCTTAGTGGTAAAGATGCAAATGGTTTATTTGATTGAAGATGTTCCCTTCAGAATAACAAAAATGAATAATTAAATGAAAAACATATCTCGCCAAAAAGTACAACAGTAAATTATGCAAGGAACCGGATGTTGTAAAGTATAATCGGCTAGCAAGATTTTGATTGACAGGCTACATTGTACGACTTGAAGAGACCTCAACTCGAAAGAAGTTGCTCTGCCTAGAACCAGATGGAAAAAGAAAATTAGGAAGGCCGAAACTGAGATGGAGTGAGTGCCGATTCCAAAACTCTTGGAATCAGGAACTGGTGGACCCGAACAGAAAAAAATGGAAGGCTACACTTGAGGTAGCCAAGATTCAGTAATGGATTGTAGAGCTCAGAATGATGATGATGCTATTTATGTGTCTTTTTTTTTTTAAATTAAAAAACGTTGCCTTTAATTATTGATCAACATGTATATCACAAAATGTCTTTTAAAATTTTGAATAATGCCTTAATGACTTGAAACAAGATACAGCAATAGCACACCACAAGTATTGAGTAGTCACAATACGGTCAAGTGAATTCGTTCTGATAACCAAGTTTCAAAGTCAATTTTACAGGCATTGTTTCAATAAAGACAGGTCTTTCAGCTAATGAACAGGAAAGTAACAAAATCTGGGCACCTATAAACATCCAATTAAAAAGGACAAGGCCATAAATATATAGAATATGAAACAAATGGGTAGCACTTACAGACTGAGAATATAGTGTAAAGCATAAAGTAAAAGTTCACAGATAGGATATCAGGAATAAACTATGCATCCTTAAAACATTAATATACACCTTAAAACCCAAACAAACATCCTTAATTACCATTATCAAAATCATGCTAAAGCGGAATTCGTCAAATTCAAATCATGTCTCCAACCCTATCAAAATGCTTGATAAATTGCTTAGTAAGATTCATCTTCAGGATCCTGAGGGACGCCTCTGTCTCTCGATTTTATGAAGTGACTTCCTGCCATCGTAAGTATTTCCTGGCATTCTTCCTCTACCAAGTCATCCAATCCCACTTTCCATCATACATCTTCGGCCTCCTTCAATTCAAATCTTCTGTTCTTCCCGGTATACCCGTTCATGGCCTTCAGATTTATATACCATGGCTCAGTGATCTGCAGCTTTTGATAGATCTTTTCTTATCTGATCCTCATCCTTATGGAATTCCATTCCTTTTTCCATCCATCACTCCAGTACTCCTCGTACCTTCAAATCCCGTCTATTTTGTCATATTCTGGCCATTCAGTTCCAAAAGAATTATAAATAGGTATTCCTTATCTTCAATTAAAATGTGTACCTAATAATGTATTAATATATTATTAGTACTTTTCCAATTATTATTAATTAATTTTCTTTAACGATATTTATTTTTAATTTATTAATATTGGAAATCTGTTTTTGTTTAAACGTCTAAAAGTTATATCATTATGATTTATTATAATTTCATATTTTTTTATTATTCTTTTATATAGTTTAATTTTTATATTTTTTGATTCCCTTGTTGTTCTTTTTTTTTTCAAGGCTCTGAAGCTCAACTTGGGACATTCATTCAGACTCTGTCTTACAGTCATCAGTTTTTTTCTAAACTCATGCATCTAAGATCACTAAGCGGACCATATTATCTCAAATTGGACAATATTATGATTCCTGTGGTTGAATCACACCAGTCATTATGACTGCTAAAATTATGGCTTGATTCCCTTGATTGGGACACACCATTGCAGAGTCATTTACTTGACGAATGGCTCTCATTTCTTCAAAATATGCATAATATATCCAAATTTAATTTTCCTGGACACCTTGTCGGGTACACCACCTTCATGGATTTTGCGATGCTATAAATAAACTATAAATTTGCCCTCAGGTAAAATAGATTGGGGACTCCTGCTTTAACCGTTATAGAAAACCAATGAATCACATTGTTCTTTGCTTCTCAGATCAGCCGCTAGATCGCATTTTAATAATAATAACCTTACCAAACCTTCTTGTTTACATATGCTCTTTTTTGTTGATTTTATCTGACTTATCATTTTTCATTTATTTCATCATGGCTAATGTTACAACAGTAAATACTTTAAAAGGTCTCATTAAAACTTATAATAAATCTTTTACTCAAATTCTGAACGAAATGAGGGATCTGCCCACCGATAACTTTAACCATGCATCCTTAAATTTCTTCTTAAATAATAAATTTTAAATCTTCTTAAAATGATGAATTTTGTTAGAAATATTATAATTGTTAGAAAGCCCATAGAATATCTATAACCCTCTGGTAGTTTTGTGAAATATTTAGCATGAGCGTAATCATAAAAAATGATTAAGCAAAATGAATAATCCGGTGAAAAAAGACAAGGACATAAATATATAAAAAAATAAAAAAATGAGTAGTACATAAAAGTACTTGAGAGTGGAAAAAAAAAAAAATGGATAATGTAAAAAAAGCATAACAGACAGTATTGCCAGGTCAGTCCTGTATTTCCTCCCTAAAACTCTCAAAATTTTCCCCTAACCTAAAATTTTAACCCTCAATTTATCTAAATTTACCCTAAATCCACCTGAAAACTAAATGTTCAATTCTTATTTTTTTATTAGTGCAACCAAAATTACCCCCTAGTAAAAAATAAGAATAAAGATTAATTTAGTAAAAAATGGATATAATTTGAATTCAATATATTTACATATTTATATTTAAGGTAAATTTACTGATTAGAAAAAGAGGGATCCAAAATTATTAGTTCAAAATTATCGCCATTCAGGTTTCATCACATTTTTTTTGGATAATTTAAAATCAGCATAGTAAGCATACATTTAATATGAAGTAGTTTAATATTAAAATAATTTAAAGACTAAGTCAAAGTAATGATTAGAACCAAACTAAAAACAAGATTAAAATTGAATATAATCTACAAAACAGAATCCAAAAGTTTTGGCTAAAATTATCCCGTTACAAGTTTAATATTACACTATTAAAAATATATTTGATATTAGGAAGTATAATGTGATCTAGGAATTCAATTAAATAATAATTAAATTGAGGAAACAAATGAAAAGTTATGTAGAATATAAGTTATTATAAAACAGACAGACATTCTTTTTCGAAGAGCTAAAAATTTGTCTTATAAAAAATTAAATTAATAAAAAAAGTCCTTACCAGTAATATAATACATTCCATTCATGGTAGCCACAACAACTGTAATATCAGTTAGTGTATAGCCAGGGGTAGGAATTATTTTGAGCTTTTCTCCATCTATGTCATAACAATTACCTGCAATTAAAGTTATACCATTTCTTTCTGTACAAGTAATAGTTGCTTTATCTGCAGGTTGTTTTATATTATGTTATATTACCAATACTGAGAGGAGACCAAAAATATTCATCATTCTTTGAAATAGAATGTCCAACAATGTGTGTACTATTTTTAAATAAATGATTGTTTCCACAATAATCAGCACGTTCATGCGTGCTGACAACAAAGTCTATATTATTTTCGTTTAATCCATGGTCAGTTAGACCTGTTAACAGAAGTTTGATCGTTTATATTATAATTTAATGCTAAATGTATATAGAACCATATTAATGATATACTCTAATCATATTGAAAAAGCAATGCCAATTTTTGAACTTAGCATAACAAATAAATAAATCTGAGAATCAACATCCTAGTAAGTGGAAATGCCAACCAAATTCATTGTCCCCAATTGATAGTTGATGATGATAACTGCAAGATGATCACCTAAGCTCTACCAGTCTGCTATTACTTTACTCAAATAGATACTCATTTATCCTAATGAGAAAGGGTGGACCACATTCCAGGCATAATTCCTACAGAAAAAATCTTCAGTGAGCTTCTAAATCAAACCTGAGTCTCCAAGATTTGAGATGCAAACCAGTAAAGCCCATGCACCATGCAACTTAAATGAAACAAGTTGACAATCCTTTCTCTAAGGAATACTGTAAGATTTAAAATCAAGAACCTCTGGCAATGCCTACACATGAGATATATATATATATGAAATGATTTATTTATTTTATAAAGAGTTACTCCTTTGTCTGAAATATAAAAATGTAATTGTAATTACAACTATAAAATTTTAAAAATGTATATTAAGAATTATGGAATAAAAAACTACAAATTTTTAATATCACATTAACTGTGTCCTGCATAATATAATCCTTCTTGTTAATAATATTTTTAATTTCGACCCTGTTTTTTGTGAATATTACTATCTGGCAAATATAGCAATTAGTAATAAAGATACTCTAATTCACATTTAGGGATTGATAAATTATTTGCAACTTCTATAATTTTGTTTTCATTGAAAAATAGTTTCGAATATTATGCATTCATCTTCAGTTCTAAAAACACCCAAAAATTCAAAAATAAGCAATTTAAAAAACAGTTTAGTATTATAAAACATTTATGAATTTAATTTAGAAAAGAAATCAAATACATGTTGGTACTTAACAAGGTTTAAGTAGATTAAATCAAACAGAAAGGTTACATTGGATTGTTCTTGCACTGAACTAGTAATGGAAATGACTGTTAAAAAAGAAAGGTGTTTGTAGGTAAATGGTACGGCTTAGGGGTTGGGGTTTTACCAGTAATTCCGTTGAGCAATAGGAATAAATTTAAGATTGAACTATTAAAGATATTTATTTGGTCATTTAAGCAAAAATGTGGATTGGATCCGAAGGATTTTATTATTTCAAGTGTTTCATATATATATATATATATATATATATATATATATATATATATTTAATTTAAGACTGTTTTCAACGTGATGCATTAATTTAACTCTTGGGTCTTTGATGAATTTATGTTTTTTTTTCATTGAAAATAAAAATGTAAAATTTTTTCAATGAAAATGAAATCCATAATATGTATAATAATACCATACTGTATTTTAAATTGCTTATTTTTGAAGTTTTGTGTGGTTTTGGAACTGAAGATATATGTATAACATTTGAAACTAATTTTAAATAAAAACAAAATTATAGAAGTGGCAAATAATTTATCAATTAGATTGATCCTTCTATACTATCATGAGTACGTCAACTAATTCACATTTGAATCAATTAAATAAGAAAAATAAATAATCTGTACCACTACAATCCATGAAGGGTCTTGGATTCAGTACTTGGTAAGGAAGAACTGTTTATTTACAGTTATTCAAGGAAGTAGTGTGGTTAGCATTCACACTCAACCACCAGGGTTATCTCTCACCGCAATTAAAGGTACCTACTTTATAGAGGCTGGGTGTGCCAAAGGAAGGCCTCCCAATCCGAGGTTAGGTCCATGGCTGACATAACAGAATTATAAATTCTCTGCCACAGCTGGATTTGAAAACATACCTGAGAGTCAGATTTCGTAAAAATAAATAAGCCAAACAAAAAAAAACTTCATTATTATACTATGTTGGGCTAATGCTGTTATGTTTCTATTTGGTATATTATTAGTATAATGGTGAAATATAAATTTGATTTTGAAAATCCTAAAATATTAAACAACGAAAAACATCAGAAATAGATAAAACAAGTCATAAACTTCAAATCAGAAACTAAAAATTTGAATGTCAATTATGCACATATTATTAATAAAGTAAAAATACAATAATAAGATTAATCAATAGAAAACTAGGTATCTGCTTGAGGGTATTATTAAATAAATTACAGTAAGAAATAGCTTGTTAAAATATTTCAAAATTAGTGGGACTATACGTGAGGGAGGTAAGTTATTTGCATCATACCAATCATAAATAAATATGTATTTACAAAGGTCGATACTTAATATGCTTTGAATCAGTTCAGGCAGAGATGAAACAATTGTTAATAGACATTCCTACAGTAATAATGTACATAATTTTTAAATAAATAATCGGATGAAATTGTAAAATGGATTATATGACATACAAGACAGAACAATTCAATCAATTATGACTAAATCAAGGGTAACAAATTTTAGCATATGCTTGAAATTTAGATATTGTTAAAACAATTCAATGTAATTTTATTTATTGTAAATTAATAATTGTTTAAAACTGTTAATGTATTGTAGAATATATCTCTGTCAGAAGATGGATATGATGTCCCCGAAAGGTCACAGAAAGTTTTGAGTTACTTAAATAAATATATTAATAGAAGTCAATTTCACCAATGAATTTCTGTAATACTCCTGAGGACTTCCAAGTAAATATAAGATTAAGAAACAAAATCTTATAAATCTAAAAACTTTTAAACACAAGTCTACTTATTTGCATTCATCTTGAGGTCTTTTGCTTCTAACATAACCACCTCATTGGTATTAGTAAGGACAGATAAGCAAAAATCACTGAGGCATGAGTAGATAATCTACCTCAGTAGATACCTGTGTTTCAAGTCAAATTTTATAAATGACTACAATATTCTGCTGTTTTCCGTAGTTGAAGTCCATGGGTTCAGATAGCTTTGAGGATGGCTTAATATATGAGAGATTCATTATCAATGGAAAGACCAGAGGTCCAACTTAGTGTTCTTTATAGTTGGCAGAATCGTCTAAAAACATCTTTCCATCTAAACCTCATACCTGTAAGTCTTTTTCCTAGGAACAAATCAAGATGCATACCATAGAGTATGGGAAATAAGAATGAAATAGCATTGAACAGGAGAGAGCATAGTAAACTATAAATGAATCACCAATAAGAAATTTTCAAATAATATGCAATATGAAAATATACTTTGTAACAGAATAACACTAAACAAATAAAAATTCAAAATGATTATATCATACAAACCTTTCTTAATGCATAAATCATCCCAAAGTGACAATGTGTTGACAATGATGTTATATTTTCCCTTTATTAAGATACAAGTACAGGTTTTTGAATAGTTAGAAGTTTCCTGAATTGTAGCACACTGACCTTCCTTAATTATATAAACTCCATACATATTGTTTCCTGAAAGAAGACATTAATAAACTTTGTTGTTCATCATTTACTGCATAAAATAATCAACAGCCAATCAAATTAAAAATCTTTGTGAAATGTTGATAAAAGTTTCTCATGAATTAATTACATTATCAATATTGCAGTATGTGCAGCACTTTACTTAGCATATGAAATAATTTTTACTGTAATCAACAAATAAGAATCTAAAGCTTTTGTGAGTATTGACTTCCCTTATTTCTTATACTACCATTTATTTTAATTCAACTTTTTATTTATTCATTTTTTTAAAGTATTTATCAAAATTAAAGGAATACTGACTACTAACAAGGTTAAACAGTATGTCTATTACTCCAAAGTTTTCAGTTAAAAAAAAAGAGAAAAACACCAAATTTTAGTAATTATTATTTCATTTCATTAAATACAATCGCTACTTTTCGAGAGAAATTGGAGATAATTTTTGGGACAATACTTTTAAAATCGCAGAAAAGTATATGTATTCACTACTTTTAGAAAATAAAAACAAACTCAGACGTCATATTTTAAATCGGTTAAATGATTTTTTTTTCTTGATATATCTGATTCAGAAAAGTGCTTTGATTTGAAAGTTCAGATAAAGAAGTTTTGAAGGGAACACACACACAAAAAAATGCTATATTCAAATAGTTAGACGACAAGAAGTAAAAAAATAAAACACCCAAAATTATAGAGTTGATCTACATACCGAAAAAAACAAACAAATTTCAGAATCTCTTTTGAGGTCTCTTCTGATTTACTGGAGTTATCCTTAGACATTGGATTGGACTTTGGCCGTTTTATCTCCAAGATGGAAGAATTATTTTTGAAGCTCTTCGAGCTCTTAACCACTTTGACTTATGCATTAACATTCCCGATAACAATGCCTAAAATCGCTGATAATGAAAAGACAAACCGTATGGTTTTGAAATTTGCCAGAAATATCGGGGAAGGAATGTCTAGGCGGTCGTTTTTCTCAGATTTCCGTTTATATCCAAAAAACTTTATTACAAAATTGGTTATTGAAAAAAAAATCTGAGTACAAAATTAAAATTTCCTACAGAAATGATCTGCGCCATTTTTCTGTGTGATTATAATAAAGAGAACTAAAAAATGACGATTTTGAAAATTATTGTTATCTGTAGCAGTTTTATTTGAGCTTAAAAGGAGAAAAAATATTAATTAAAATGGTACAATCCTATGGAAACAAGTCAAGGTAAATATTACATATAAAACTCATTATTATTATTTACAAAAATCACGCTATGTTGCGCAACTAGGGATGGGATAGTCGATAGTACAATCGATATATCGATAGGACAAAACTATCGATAGTCCTAATTGCTATGGATAGTTAGCATCTTTTATGGGAGAAAATAATCTCAATTTATTTTCTTAGAATTTTTTTACAGCTGTAATTGCTTCGATAAAAAAAAAAAATCGTGGTTCTAAGCTACGGTAAAACTTCAGAATCGTAAACCCAAAATGGAGGAGGACTAGTTTTTTTAACTAGAGTCTGTGGAAAGGAGATTCCCAAGGCGAAGATAGCCGATTCCACCCGAATCATCCCTTCTTTTCTCTCGTTGCTTTTCATGCATGGTTTTACCACTCTTATACTGAGTCGTCGTAAGGTTTTATATTATATTTCAATACTTAATAATTAGGCATATTAATTACAAAATAACAGCTATATAAAATACACTTAAAGAAAAATATTAATCAGATGATAAATAACTAAGACATTTATAAAAAACGTATAAATAATATAATTATTAACGAAATAATATAACCTAATTTCTCAAAAAAGAAAACTAGCATATGGCATAAATTGAACAAATATAAAATACCAAGAATTAACAAACCTACCTTATATGTAACAATTATAAAAATGAATAGAAAATACGATCATATCTCTTCTATTAGAGTCAATAATATTAAACAACCATTAAATATTAATAATATGAATACAATTTTAAACAAATAAAAAAAAAGGAGCCGAGAAAAAAATATTTTATGTAATTTAAACAATTATTTATGTTATTGTTTTCTGATTTTGCTGTGCATGGATTTCAAAATACTTGTATACCAATCGATTTATTTTTTTGTGTAAAATAAGAAACAAATATTTCCCATTGTATTAAATGAATTTAAATGCACAAAAACTAAAAGACGCTTCGAGTAAAGTAGGCTAAAAAAATTATTCTAGGAAAAAGCAATTCAGATTAGTTTTCATTGTAAAATCCTTAAATATGAATTTTCATAAAAAATAAAAAAAATCGAAATTTTTGGTCTTGGTTTTTCTGGACGGCTTTTTATTCCTGCCGACGCCCGGCGTTCACATAAGCATTCATAACTCCTCAGGATTTTATCCAAATTTAACGTTAATACAGCCATTGAAAAGCTGAATTTCTGATCTCTAACCCGTATCAATCACTTTTAGGATATATGCCTTTGGAAGGGACAAAGGGTACCCTAAAATAAAAAAAAACTCATCAAACGTTTTATTTTATATCTCCGGTTCTAACTTGTTTACGGAGGTCGGGTTAGTGCCATCTCGTGTAGTTAATAAAGCCCTAAACCTCTCCCAAGTTTCGTGTGAATCGGTGGTGTCGTTTTGAAGTTATCGCAATTTATATGATTTTTGAACAAAAATCGAAGGGAAGGAGGTGAATATTCTATCAGCTCGAAGTTGCGATACTGATTGTGATTTAATTTTTTTAGATTCTAATTTATACGAAAGTAAATGGATAATTTTATGGATTTTAATCATGATGGATAATAATAATGGCATTTATTTAACTTATTTTTATAGAAAATATTCGGTTC
Organism: Rhaphigaster nebulosa; assembly: GCA_948150685.1. Taxonomy (NCBI): domain Eukaryota; kingdom Metazoa; phylum Arthropoda; class Insecta; order Hemiptera; family Pentatomidae; genus Rhaphigaster; species Rhaphigaster nebulosa. The sequence continues at coordinate 83,821,222 of OX411311.1, read as the reverse complement.
TGTCAAGATTAGTGACAACTGGAGAAGAAGAAAGAATGTTGAACTATATGAGCTATTTTGGGAAGCGAGTATCATAAAATTCATAAAACTTGGATGACTTTGCTGGGCTGGACATGTTGCCCGAATGAATAATGAGGATACACAAAAACGACTCCTGGACGGAAAACATATACCGAGCCAGAGGTAGAGGACGGCCAAGACTCAGATGGAAAAACTGTGTGACCCAGGATGTTAAGACCTTCCTGCAAGTCAGAGACTGGAGAACAGCCGCACAAGACAGAACCACCTGGCGAAAGCTTTGTGAGGAGGCCAGGGCCCACATCGGGGTCTAGCGCCGTGGAAGAAGAAGAAGGACTAACTAACGAATTCAGCGAAAAAAAGGCCAGTTATAAAATTAAAGTGCCCTCATCGTCATCTATTCCTCTTGAAGTCAGTGGCAGGAACTTACGGAATTATCGATACTATCTCCTTTTGCCATCCCTGACACGCAACGGGTTGGTGAAAGGCGATTGTAATTCAAATAAGTACTCGTAATTATAGGAGTTGTTGCTTATATTACTGCTTGGGGCGGTAAAACACTTTTAGATTCTCGAATCATGTTTACAAATCGGACGAAAATTTGGGTGTTTTGGAGGATTTTTGATGCAGAATTCAGTTCGCTATATTTTATTTTATTTCATGGGCGTTAACTTCACTAACAACTCACTAACGCGCTTAAGTAGATATACAAGTACATTCCATCCCTAGCGAATAGAGCCATAAGATATAAAAGTTATTTCCGTAGTCGGGGTTTTTATTTTTTATTAAATTAAATTACATTTTGTTTTTTAACCATATGATTATGAATTTACAAATGATATAATAAGAAATATTAACCAAAATACGTAAAATAAAATGAAATATTTTGAGATCTCAATGTTTCAAAACATTTACGGGAATTCACTAGGTAATTTGAGGTATCAAATATTAATATCGGCCATGCAGTTCGCTCCAAAAATCGTTAAGAGACCCTCAAACGAACAGGTCAAGCACAGTACAACATTTATTTAATATTTTGAACTCAAAATGTTTCAAGACATTCACGGGACCACAACGAATAATTCGATCCATCATTTTTGAAAATCGGTTATATTCTCTCAAAACATCGTTAGATACCCTCAAACGGATAGATTTATTACAATATTTCTTTAGTATTCTGAGCTCAAAATGTTTCAAAGCTTTCTCGGAATCACAAAGAATAATTTGAGCCATTAAACTTAAAAATCGGTAGAGCCGTTTGCTCAAAAAATCGTTAGATACTTGCTAGCGGCCAAGCAAAAGCTAAGAACTCCTTGTGGGCTCACCAAAGTCGGGTAGAAATAGTCACATGATTGCCAATGACGTTGAAGTTATTGCGGCAAATTAATGTCGATCAACTAAAAACTAATACATAGTACATAGTTTAATTAATTCGAAAAATAAGTACGTGTACGGAAGTAAAAATAGTCTCAAACCACACCTTTTTCTCTTAAACTTAAAGTTATTTTTTCCCTTATATTTTTATTTGTTAACTTTTAGGGGAGGGGAGCACGATCTCCCTCAGCCTTCCATCCCCCCTAAGTCAAAGACGCACCCCTTTCCCCCTTAGTCGAGGAAGCAACCCGCCTCCCCTCCGAACTTATTAAAGAGTAGTATAATGTGATTCACATTAAACTATTATTCTTTAATATAGAGAAATAAATATAGCTGATATATCTGAAATATAGGTAATGTACGTAATTTCGTCTCAATTCAAGACAATGTTTAAGTATCGGACCCAAATTTGAGTCTATTATGGCTCTTTAGAGCAGAATTCCGCTAATTATTTCACCGATTTCCAGAAAAAAATTTAAAGTCGAACGAGAATATGTGTTTTATAGAATTCTGGAGCAGAATATAATAATATAATAATAATAAAAGGCTTAGCGAACCCGGAGGTTCGATGCCGATACCACTAATCGCTGTCTACAAATCTCGGTCCACAGACTACCGTCCAAACCCAAATTCATTAGATCACTCTTAATACTATCCTCTCACCTGCGTTTCGGTCTACCCCTCGGACGTTTACCAGTCGGCTCAGCGTTTATTAACTTTTTAGGAATTCGTTCGTTACTGAGCCCAACAACTTTGTAAGCCCATTTCAACCGTCGCGATGATATCACTTCGATTATATTAACAGGGTGCATGCTCCGCAATTCCGCGTTGTGTAATCTCCTAAATTCTCCTCCAGTTGACTCATCCTTTTTCGGACCAAATATTTTACCCAGTACCTTATTCTCGAATACCTTAAGGCGTTGTTCGTCCTTCAAGGCTAGCGGCCACGTTTCACACCCATACAGAACTGTAGGCAAGATAATAGTTTTGTATATTCTAAGTTTTAAGTATCTGGACAAAATGCGCGACCTAAGTAATGTTGATACCGAAAAATAACAAGCATTTCCCGCCTTTAACCGCGCCTTCATTTCCTCTTGAATTTCGTTTTTTCTAGTAATCACTGACCCCAAATACTTAAATTTCTCAACGTGTTCAAACCTATTTTCTCCTATATCTATATCCTCACAATCGCCTCTATTTCTATTGCTAACCATATATTTTGTCTTATCCGTATTTATTTTGAGGCCAACCTCTTTCCCAGCTGTCATCAACGTTGTTGTATTCAGTTTTATAGTTTCCGCGTCCTCACTTAATAATACCAAATCATCCGCAAACCCGAGCACGGATATTTTACCACCCAGATCTAAACCCCTTTCGGTACGCATAACCTTTCTAATGACATACTCTAGTGCTAAATTAAATAGGACAGGTGAAAGGGAATCGCCTTGTTTTAACCCCGAGCGAACTTCAAATTTCTCCGAAAAATAATTACCTATTCTAACTTTATTGAATGTTTCGGTCATGCACATCCCTACTAGATTTACTAACTTCTTCGGTATTCCCTGCTCAATCAAAATGTTATACAGTCTCTAGCGATCAAGGAATCATAAGCCTTTTTGAAATCTACAAAAAGCTGATGAACTACACCGTTGAATTCTAATTTTTTTTTTCTAATATTTGCCGCAAGGAAAATATTTGATCGATAGTTGATCGGTTCCGTCTAAAACCACATTGGTAGTCTCCGATAATTTCCTCGGCATATTCCGTGATTCGACTAGTTAGTATCAACGAGAATATTTTATAAAATACCGGGAGGAGTGATATTCCGCGATAGTTATTACACTCCGTCCTAGAACCTTTTTTGTGAATCGGAATAAGTATAGATTCTTTCCATTCTTCGAGCATTTTTTCATTTTCCCAGATCTTTTTAACCAAAAAATATATTTTAGAAACTCCAGCTTCACCGCACGCTTTTATTATTTCACTGGAATTGTTGTCGATTCCCGCTGCTTTATGAGATTTTAATTTTCCGATGGCTATTTCGACTTCCTCCTTACTCGGTTCTTCAATTAAAGGTTCAGCACTCTGATATTCAGAAGGAGGAGATTGATTATTATTTCTCGAATTCAAAATACTTTCAAAGTGTTTTTTTTAATTTATTCACAATGTCCCCCGGATCGGCCAAGATATCGTTATTTTCATCTCTAATTCCATTCATTGCGGGTTCAAACTGTTTACGCGATCTGTTTATACCCTTGTACATGTCTCTTACATTGTTTTCAATTCTATTAGTTTCTATCTCTATTATTTTGTTTTTAAGATATTCTCGTTTTTTTATTTTTGAGGAATTTGGACGTTTCATTCATCAAGGCTCGGAAGTTAGCAACATTGTTATCGCTTGGATTATTCAAAGCTTTTAATTTCGCGGCTCTTCTTTTTTCATACAAGTTTAGACAATCATTATCGAACAACGGTTTGTTCTTTTTATTGTCCCTTTTTCCAAGACACAAATTACTTACCTCTTTAATATTATTCCTAATTCCGATCCATAGCTTGTCTACATCTTTGCGATCCTCATCTAAAGATTCTAAGGCTTCAAACATATTCTTGATTTCTACCGCGAATTGATTTCTAATTGAAGGGTTTTTCAATTTATCTAGATCAAAATTTTCGGAACAAATACGGCTATCTTTTCTTTTTTTTATATTAAGTTTTTGTCGAAGTTTCGCGATTACTAATGCATGATCTGACCCACATTCTGCTCCACGATAAGACCTCACGTTAATTATACTATTTTGCCATCTTTGTTGTATCAAAACATGATCAATTTGATTGCGTGTTTGTGAATCCGGCGATGTCCACGTATACTTATGAATATCCTTATGTTTAAACGTAGTACTTTTGATTGTTAGGTTTTTCGAGATAGCAAAGTTTATTAGACGGATCCCATTATCATTACTATGTTCGTGCAAACTTTCTTTACCGATCGTCGGATAGTATAATTCTTCCCTTCCCACCTTTGCGTTTGCGTCTCCTAATATTATCTTCATGCAGTTTCGAGGTAGTTTATTATAAACCCACTCTAGTTTATCATAAAATTCGCATTTAACTTCATCATCACTGTCTTCGGTAGGGGAATGTATGTTTATCAGCGCGATTTTAAACCACCGCCCCTGAAATATGGCCACAGATATCCTATCACTAAAAAATTTTACGCCCCTCAATGCGGAGAGCAATCTATTCCTAATTAGAAATCCAGTATCTAAACAATAATTACCGCTCCCACCGTACCAAATAGTTCCCTTCTGTTAACGAACCCTCCCCTGGCCACCGAACCTCTTGCAGTGCCACGATATCTACATTGTATCTCTTAACCTCGTTTGCCACCGATTTTAACCCACCCGCTGTATTCAAATTCTTACATTACACGTCCCTATACCTAAATCTCTAATTTTTAACTTGCGCCATGAATCTCCTGAAGCAGTCCCCACCCGAAGACCCGAACGGGGGACTAGTTTATTTCCGGATAATGAGCGTTTTACCTTAGAGAGATCCATGACTTTTTGTGGTATTTTGTGAACTAAAAATATGTGAGTAGGACGTTCAAACCTACGTCACACCCTCCAGCAAGCCTGGAGGGGCGCTCTCATTGTTGGTCAGCGAGTCCATCGGACTTAGCCGGGAGGAACTTCCAAGGAATTTCCACCGACCATCCCCACATCCACCACCCGTGGGACGCTCCCCTACGCGATAATGAGATCCGCGCGAGGGGAGCAGCATATAACTCCTTATAATTTCAATTCAGAATTCAGGGCAGAATTCAACTCGTTATATTTTTCATAATCAGGGTCAAATAGTAAAGGTTTTGAACCTTTCAAGAGCAGAGTTTAGCTCGTTATAATATCTCCCTTTCGAAGAAAATTTTTGAAAATCTGTAGTGAGTGTAGCTGTTTTGGTGCTGTCTGGAGCAGAATTAAGCTCGTTTTAATTTCAGGATGTCATGCTATGTTTTTCAGTATCGTGATTTCAGCACATGTTCGCCAATGATGTAGCAGTTCATGTGAGAGCTGTTTGGTTCACTCAGGAATAGATGGAAAACTAGGGTTCCGAGCAAGATATCTGTCCGAAAACCTCAGGTTCAAGTTCAGAGACACAAAAAACTACGTACCAAAATGCAAACAATGTACCAAAATTTTCGTCTACAACAAACCTTTTCCCTTTTCTGCCCTAGTTTGTCTGGACCAGAACTTATATAATTTTAGTTTTTATGCGATTTTTTTCTATTTATTATTCAAACAATCGCCTCCCCCCTCGTGGAAAACCCAAAACCCAAACTTTTCGTCCCCTCTCCCCTTCCCTCCAAGAATTTTTACAACGCAGCTTGCGTCGGAACCTATGCTAAAACTAAAATTATCTAATTGGTTTTCAGACAAACTAAGACAGAAAAGGGCAAAAAGAGAAAAGCTATTTGTATACTTAAATTGTGTTACATCCTAGTTTTTTGGGTCTCTGAAATCGAATCTGAGATTTTCGGACAGTTATTTTGCCCGGAAACTTGTTTATCCAAAAGCATCAAAAGTTTGGCATTTTATTTTTGTTCTTCACCTACATCTTGTAAACTATTGTCTTTTTGTAAAACACTATTCCATACGAAATTGAAGTCTTACACTTTTTATCTGTAAAAGCGCACTGAACAAGAGGCAAAAACGCAGTTTAAGACTATTCACGTCCGATTTCCATAAACACTATCCATGTTACGCTACTTGCGACCATACATGATAATATCATATTAAAGTATATAATATCACAGTTTAATATTATTAAACAGTATGGAATACGCATACAAATATATAAAATGTTCATTAATATTATTAATCTGTCTGAACAAGCAGATATCCAACAAATTTATCTTCTTTATCTCTTCCTTTAATGACCTGGTAACTGTATGATTTTGATTCATTTCAACCATCAAGATCGACCAGGAAGCGAAAACATCATCATACTCTCCAATGCACGCTGTCAACAACCAAAATAGGGGCTGTGATAGAATTTCGTCGCTTTTAATCAATATAAATGAATGTTAGTGAAAACATTTTCCAAAAAAAACCGACATTGCTGCAGTTGTGTATGTTTTCCAAAAAAATCAAAGGCCACTAATCAAAGCATAGCACAAGTAGAGGAACATTTCCTGGTTTCATTATAATATGGACATGGATGTACGCTGGGAGTCTTGCATACCGCCTCCATCAAAAGAAAAATTATTGAATTGTGAAAAAGAGGAAAAGAAATTAAGTTAGGTAAAAAAAAGGTATGGGGAGACTATTTTTATTTCAAAACTGTACTATCTAATCGTTTTCAGTCTATCGAAGTTAGCAGTTTTCGGATCTTGCGATGCCTCTTGAAAGCCTTTTGAAACCTTACATCATGAAGAAATCAACAATTTTAATGAACAGGAATATTATGCGTTAAGTAAAATTTTTATTCCGGCAGAAACAATGTCCTCTCAGGGAACTATCCAGCTGTCACATGAACTTCTACATTAGTGGCGAACATGTGCGAACATTCACAATTCATTAGTGAATCACGATAATGAAGAACGTAGTATGACGTGAAATCAAGACGAGCTGAATTCTGCTCCAGAAAGCACCAAAACACCCGAACTTCTTTGTAGAAGTAAAACTGGTGGAACTATAAGTGATACCAAAGTTATATTAGATAGATGGTTAGAGCATTATAACGGCCTGCTGAGCACACAGAGAGTTCGAACAAATATAAATGGTGTAATGGAAGAGGTAGATGATAATGGGGAAAATATAGTACCATCTTAGGATGAGTTATGTGAAGCTTTGGAAAAGACAAAATGTAATAAAGAAGCAGATGCGGACGAAATTCCTAATGAGCTTTTTAAAAAGGCTGTTGGAAACTACATAAAGGAAACATAAGAGCACACCTAATTGTTAAAATACTGGAAGAAGAGAAAATGTCCGAGGAATGGGAGACGGCCTTAATATGTCTGGTATATAAAATAGGGGATACACTAAAATATGAGAACTCTCCCAATTGAACACCACCTATAAACTCCACTCCAATGTAATATTCACAAGATTACTTCCCTATGCTGATAATATTATTGAAGAGTACCAATGCGGCTTTCGGAAGGATAGACAACATCTGATGAAATGTGTACGTAGAGACAAATATTAGAAAATACATTCAGTGAAAAAATTGCTTTCCTGTCAGTAGCATACCTAGGCATGGGGTGGAGGCGGAGAGGACGGGCCCCACTTACTAAGAGGTCTCCCGACAGGACCTTTTTCTGTTTGTAATTGAATAATAATTTTATTGTAAAGAAATTACGGTCTAATTAAGACAATGAAAGGCCAGCTATTGTAAGAAAAAATTAATAATGGCAATGATTTTTTTTGGTGGTGGAGGAAGGGAGTAGGGAGCTCAAAAATAAATCCGCTTCGGGACCCTAATTGTCTAGGTATGCCACTATTTCCTGAATACAAATACAAATTCTCCCGGGCCCCAAGATAAATTTTTAAAGCATACAACAAAAAGATTATGTAATGTTATGCAAAAAGGTAAAAAATAAAGACTGGGCGCCCGCTAGGGGTCTCTTTTGTGGCCTGGGTCCTGGAACTGCAGCAGTTTTAACACTTTATCTTGGGAACTATTTGACGTACAGATGTCTATTACTACTCAAATTGGAGTAAATTAAATGAGAAATCAAGTATTTTATAATCATTATCTTCGTAGAAAGAACAGTTTCCACGATATTTGCCAAAATAAATTTATAAAATAAAAGAAATAAATGATCTCTCTTTTTTGAAAAACTTATTAGGGACTGAAGAAATTTTTTAGGGCTCAAATTTTAGAGATTTCCTTTAAAATAGGAATTCACAATGTGTTTCGCGCAATCGGTAGTTGATCATAGAATGAAAAAGTGTAGGTATAAATTGCATTATTTTTTAAGTTAAAAAAAAAAATTGAATCAAACCAATAGTGGAAACTTTAGATGGGTAAACTTTTTACTTCTTCAAGCAAGAAACTAAGTAAGAAATATATATAAGTATATATATATTATTTTTTTTTAAATCCATCCATTGTAACTGGATTTCTGGGTATAACCCTAAATACATTGGAATACACGTCTTCTTCCAGCTCCAATGAATAGGATTCTTAATGGACGTTTGGCACAACTTCAAAACTAAAAAGTATAAAGTAAGATAGAAATTTCAAGCACTTTATTTCTTGTATAAATTGAGTTTCATTTCATCAGAGAATCGCTCATATACTTTATTGGTCACTTGACTATTCATTTTATTATCCTTAAATATTTAGTTTAATTCATCCTAAATTCTTTTTCTATACTTAATTTAGCTCATTTTTAACATTATATGGATCGTCAGGTTTATAAAAAGTGGTTGTTAACATCTTATATATTTGATGAAATTTCAATTCATGGGGTACTTCCATTTCAATCATAATCATAAGTAAGAATCTTTTCTCGATGAAAGCAAAGAAATAAAGATGTTACGAGTCTGAAGGCATATGACCTGAATGTTCTTGCCTTGGTACATTTTAATAAAACATATCGATATGTCGGGCCTCGATATTTTTAATTTATGAAAGCATAAGGTAAGAGGGTCTACATTGAATTGAAGGACAGAATAATACAAATTAACAAGTTTTATATTTTTAATAAGTTTAATAGCAACAATAAAATATTTATGTATTGCTACATAACTACATATTAAAAAAAACAAAGTTTTTGAATTTATTAACATTCATCAATAAAATAACAACAACTTTTAACTAAGGACTAGAAAAAAAAAATCAAATTTCTTAAAAAAGGATAGAAGAAATTCAATACAGAATGAATTACTAGAAATCTATCACAGGATAAACTTTTGTTATTAAAAAGACTTATTACAAAGAACGAGAGAAAGATTAATCTGTCTGAACAAGCAGATATCCAACAAATTTATCTTCTTTATCTCTTCCTTTAATGACCTGGTAACTGTATGATTTTGATTCATTTCAACCATCAAGATCGACCAGGAAGCGAAAACATCATCATACTCTCCAATGCACGCTGTCAACAACCAAAATAGGGGCTGTGATAGAATTTCGTCGCTTTTAATCAATATAAATGAATGTTAGTGAAAACATTTTCCAAAAAAAACCGACATTGCTGCAGTTGTGTATGTTTTCCAAAAAAATCAAAGGCCACTAATCAAAGCATAGCACAAGTAGAGGAACATTTCCTGGTTTCATTATAATATGGACATGGATGTACGCTGGGAGTCTTGCATACCGCCTCCATCAAAAGAAAAATTATTGAATTGTGAAAAAGAGGAAAAGAAATTAAGTTAGGTAAAAAAAAGGTATGGGGAGACTATTTTTATTTCAAAACTGTACTATCTAATCGTTTTCAGTCTATCGAAGTTAGCAGTTTTCGGATCTTGCGATGCCTCTTGAAAGCCTTTTGAAACCTTACATCATGAAGAAATCAACAATTTTAATGAACAGGAATATTATGCGTTAAGTAAAATTTTTATTCCGGCAGAAACAATGTCCTCTCAGGGAACTATCCAGCTGTCACATGAACTTCTACATTAGTGGCGAACATGTGCGAACATTCACAATTCATTAGTGAATCACGATAATGAAGAACGTAGTATGACGTGAAATCAAGACGAGCTGAATTCTGCTCCAGAAAGCACCAAAACACCCGAACTTCTTTGTAGAAGTAAAACTGGTGGAACTATAAGTGATACCAAAGTTATATTAGATAGATGGTTAGAGCATTATAACGGCCTGCTGAGCACACAGAGAGTTCGAACAAATATAAATGGTGTAATGGAAGAGGTAGATGATAATGGGGAAAATATAGTACCATCTTAGGATGAGTTATGTGAAGCTTTGGAAAAGACAAAATGTAATAAAGAAGCAGATGCGGACGAAATTCCTAATGAGCTTTTTAAAAAGGCTGTTGGAAACTACATAAAGGAAACATAAGAGCACACCTAATTGTTAAAATACTGGAAGAAGAGAAAATGTCCGAGGAATGGGAGACGGCCTTAATATGTCTGGTATATAAAATAGGGGATACACTAAAATATGAGAACTCTCCCAATTGAACACCACCTATAAACTCCACTCCAATGTAATATTCACAAGATTACTTCCCTATGCTGATAATATTATTGAAGAGTACCAATGCGGCTTTCGGAAGGATAGACAACATCTGATGAAATGTGTACGTAGAGACAAATATTAGAAAATACATTCAGTGAAAAAATTGCTTTCCTGTCAGTAGCATACCTAGGCATGGGGTGGAGGCGGAGAGGACGGGCCCCACTTACTAAGAGGTCTCCCGACAGGACCTTTTTCTGTTTGTAATTGAATAATAATTTTATTGTAAAGAAATTACGGTCTAATTAAGACAATGAAAGGCCAGCTATTGTAAGAAAAAATTAATAATGGCAATGATTTTTTTTGGTGGTGGAGGAAGGGAGTAGGGAGCTCAAAAATAAATCCGCTTCGGGACCCTAATTGTCTAGGTATGCCACTATTTCCTGAATACAAATACAAATTCTCCCGGGCCCCAAGATAAATTTTTAAAGCATACAACAAAAAGATTATGTAATGTTATGCAAAAAGGTAAAAAATAAAGACTGGGCGCCCGCTAGGGGTCTCTTTTGTGGCCTGGGTCCTGGAACTGCAGCAGTTTTAACACTTTATCTTGGGAACTATTTGACGTACAGATGTCTATTACTACTCAAATTGGAGTAAATTAAATGAGAAATCAAGTATTTTATAATCATTATCTTCGTAGAAAGAACAGTTTCCACGATATTTGCCAAAATAAATTTATAAAATAAAAGAAATAAATGATCTCTCTTTTTTGAAAAACTTATTAGGGACTGAAGAAATTTTTTAGGGCTCAAATTTTAGAGATTTCCTTTAAAATAGGAATTCACAATGTGTTTCGCGCAATCGGTA